>JARWIR010000001.1:33790999-36299749 GCA_029959085.1 Nemophila menziesii
AAGGATTTAGAAAGGCTCAGAGGGGATAAGATGGATAATAATAATAATCAGATAAAAGGGTGAGAAAGCTAAAAGGGCTTCACGTGGCTTAAATATGAAAGAACTACCTTATTCACTTATCTAACTACTAGATGTCGTAACTATTTCACTATTAGTTTATAAACAAGCGGGTTTTCAACTAATTTCAAACCTCACGTTCTACACAGCGATTAACTATCCCTAAGTTACAACTTGACACTTCATACGCACTGCTTATTAATCTTCCCTATCTTTTACTTCATGTTTTCATACATACATACTAAACATATTTATGACATTGTTCAAAAACATACTACTTACTATCATTGACTTAATTAAAATATTCTCAATAGGTACATTCACCATATTCTATGCCAATTCTAACCCTAAAAATTTTAAATTTTATGCACAAACTGTTAGCCTCACCTTGTTTTTATTCCCGTTTTAATATTCGACAAATCATCATTTAAACTAAAATTCATTTGGTATCACTTTTAAAGGTTTTCCAAAACCCCTCATTATATTAGTTGTCTTTAAATCCTTGATCTTAAGCTTGAGCTTCATTAGAACAGCGTCGCGGTACACCGGACAAGACCTGCGGTACACCGCAGTACCACGGACCAAAGGCGCGGTGCATAAGCTAGTCCGAACAGTAAGCTAAGAAAATGCGCGGTACACCGGACAAGACCTGCGGTACACCGCAGTACCACGGACCAAAGGCGCGGTGCATAAGCTAGTCCGACCAGTAAGCTAAGAAAATGTGCGGTACACCGGACTGAGGCGCGGTACACCGGACCAAGGCTGCGGACCAGGAACACGGTGCATGGGGTAGCCCGTCAGTTTACTATGAAATCAACACGTTGAGTCATGCGGTACACCGGACCATATCCGCGGTACACCGCAAGAAAGGGTTTCTGCACTATTAGAAGAGGACAAAGCTTATATCCGTTGGAGTTTAAATCTATCCGTTAGAGAGAAGCCTTTTGACCGTTGGAAGCTTATTTCAGCTATAAATTGAAGCTCATTCAAGACACAACTCATCCCTTCCATCTACCAATCTTAAGAGCAATTAATATTATCATTCAAGAAGGTTTCAAAGGAGCATTCAAGTCATATTCATTCCTCAAGCTACATAGTTTATATCCACTCATTTAGGAGTTTAGTTCAAGCTATTATAACACCCCTAAACACTTTTCTTTTCCTCTTAGTTCTTGTAATAGATTAAGAGAGTAGTGTGAGTATAGGTTCTATACTTGGTTCCTTGTGTTGATGATAACACAAGTGTATTTCCTTCAAGGTTTTTGAAGAGGTTGTAATGGGTTTGTAATCTCACCCGGGTTAAAGAGTTACGAAGATTAGTTGAGAATCTTGCAAATCCTAAGGAGGCTTCCTTAGGTAGTGGGTGTAGGGAAACCGAACCACTATACATCGTTGTGTATCTTTCTATCCCTACACTCTTTACTTTTCCGCACTCTATATGCTTGATAAAATGCTTACATGAATAGTTTTATAATATTGTCTTTTAGGATTATCTAGTTCTTAACTACTTAGTTTGCTAAAACAATAGGATTCAAATTTGAAATAAAATTAGCCGATTAATTTCCATTGTCCTATTCAACCCCCCTTCTAGGACGCATATAGAATATCACAAACTAAAAAGGAAGATGAGGGCAACGAATCCCCACCCCCAACTCAAAAGTGAGATGTGTCCCCACGACTGTAAAAAGATTCAGTAAAGCAATATAGTTTAAACTAAACTAAACTAATGCATATAAGCGATTAAGGAGAAGGATTAGAACGTGGTACCTTGCCATAAAGTATCCTTTGCCATTCCTCTTTTGAAGGAGAATCATTATCTATATCCAATTCTTCTGTAATCTTGTTCATCACACAGCCTATCCATAGAATTTCCATTCAGCAGGAGTTATAACCGTATTTTAATCTATCAACCTTTTCCATAAATGTTACTACCCATGCTGGTGGTGTTGATACACTTTCAGATTTGTCATTAAGATTTGAAGATGAACCTTGATCTTGGATTGGTGTCTTTGCTTTATGCTTAACTAGTACACTCATTCTCTTTGTCTTTCTTTGTAGTGGTTGTGCTATTGCCTCGAGCTTTGGCTTCTTTTCACTTGGCTCATCAAGATCAATGGCCTTCTCTTTTGTAGCTCCGGGCAAATTCTTGTTCTTCCCTAAGATTGAACCCTTCCTATTGTAATCCATAACATCCGTTCTGTTAGTCATCTTTGTTAACCCACAACTCAAGTTGCATCAAGTATGGAATAAAGTTATGAAATATTGGTGTGGCTTGAGGTTGTTGCTTGGATGAATGATTATCAATAGTAAAAGAATAGATAATTGATTTGTGTTGGAAGGAATCTTGAAAACTTGATGATCTTTGGTTTTTTGTAGTGTTGTGTAATGGATTTGATGAAGAATATGTGTTTATGTAAGATGGAGGAAAGATTTGATGATGTTATTGTGTTTGTTTGAAGGTTTTATCAAGCTTCAAGGTGTATTTATAGGGTTTGAGTCTGAAAAGTTTGTGCTGGGAAGGTTGGAAGAGGCTAGGTTTAACTCTTGTAAGGTAAGAGTCCAATTTGAAATCAATTTTCTCTTCAAAACCGCCTCCCTACAGTGTACCGCAGGTGATGTCATGCACCCGTGGAACGGGTCTTCGCGATTGACGAAACGGTCTTTGTTGGCGTGGTGCACCGGACAGGTATGCGGTGTACCGCATGAAAATTCTGTTTCTGGACCGTGTCACGTGCGGGTCATTTGGTCATGCCTAATAATCTAAAGGATAATGGGCTTATATCGTGGCTACAAAATAAAAGGCTTAAGGCTCAAAATTGGGCTAAGACGGATAAAATTATTATAAGGGATAGCAAGCTAAAAGGCTTCAAATGGCTAACAAAGAACTGCCCCTATCATTTTCCTAATTACATGGTTCGTCTCTAGTTCATATCTAAGTGGGTTCTCTACTAATTTAGATCTCACGTTCTACAAACCAAACATTTTCCTTAAGTACAAGCTTACTTCTTTTGCATTGTTCATTAATTTTTCCTATTCATTATCTATGTTTGCATGCAATTAAAGTGCGTTTTATGTTATTCCCTAAAGCCCACTATCTACTATCATAGATTCATCAAAAGTATGCTTAAAAGAGACATTTAAAATCTTCTACAGTCAAACGCAACCCATAATTAATTTATTGAAAGCAATTAAAAACAAATAAACACATAAAAAAGTGGGATGAGGCAACGAACCCCACCCCAAACTCAAAAATGAGTCGTGTCCCCACGACTCGAAAACACGCAAAGCAAATAAATTAATCTACACTAAATGAGAAAGGATAGAAAATGTATCTTAACCAGCGCGAGGCTGGTTGTCAGTGTTGCGTCCAGGTTGAGGTTTTGAATTCTTCTTCATCAATGGTCGCGTTTAAAGTGTTCTTCATCACCTCGAACTTTTCAAATTTTCATATTTTCCTATCCCTCTAAATCATCTTATCTTCTACGAAAATCTTTCCTCAACACCCAACTTTCTATCTTCATCATGTTCTTCGTACCTTTTTCCACCCTTCATGGTCATATTTGATGACCCCAAACTCAATTTTTCACCTACTTAAAGATTACTTGCAAAATATATAATAGTAATAGGCTCAAACAATTCACAATTCCTCCAATAAATAACAAAAAAAAATCTTAATGCGCAACTGGTAATAGAAAGAAAAGAAGAATTCTAGCTATTTTATCGGATTAGCCATGGAATGTATGATGATTTGATACCTTGCACTTGCAATCTCCAACCTTCAAAGTACAAAAGCTGTTGATGAAATTTGTGTCTCTTGATATTGTTGAAAGTGGCACAGTAGTGGGATTGGTGATTTATTTGAGATAGGTATTTAATATCTATGGTGTTGGAGAGGTTTAAAGGATATAATTTAAGTTTAGGTGAAAAAAAATTTTGGGTTAAAACTTGAATTTCTTGGTGTTTTTGGAAAGATTTGTGATTGATTATGTGTTGGGATGATGTTTAAAGATAAGTATTGGTGATATATTGGTGTTTTGATGATGTAATTTGAGTGTTTTTGGAGCCTTGGTTCGTCATCAATGGTGTTTCATGTGTTGGAGGCTGGACGCAGCCAACCTTGCGTCAAACTTTACGCACTAATCAGAACGTTTTAGCTGTTCATTCGAACTTTTTGACTTCACCATTGGATAGAGCTCGAAAAGTTATGCGGTTTAGGCTCAAGAAAAAGTTAATTCCGACTTCCGAGCATCAAGTTATGATCTTCCGAAGTTTTGATACCTAGGGTACAACACCAAAAACGGGTTCCCGGTTTCTACTGTATTGGGACCCAAAATTTTCATTCTTTTTCGTTCTAACTACCCCAAACTCGTGACCTTCACTCCTGTAATCATCAAAAACACCAACCTTTCTCATTTCTTACAAATAAACATTAAATCAATAACCAATACTCTAATTTACACTAAGAATTTAAAAGACATGAAAGCAATTTAAAACATGGGTTGTCTCCCAAGAAGAACTTTTGTTTATTACGTCTTTAAGTTCGACGCGTTACCTTCCATGAAGATGGTAATGAGGCCCTTGCGGTGTTCCTCCGCTTAAACTCGCCTCTTCCTTGATGTAAAAGATTTAGAACCTTCCCCCTTAGAATCTTATTCAGTCGATCTCTAAAAGGGGGTTGGTAAGTACTTCGTTTCGCTTTCTTTTTTCACGACGAAACTCATTTTCCACCACATTAGAGTAGATAACCTCCTCAACTACTTCTTTCGTTTGGTTAATATCATCCCGCAAGGGAGTGGAATTTTCATAAGACTCGCTACCGTTCTTGGCTAAGGCAGGGTAGTTGCTTCGGGTAGCCATTTCATCTAGCATTTGTTTTATTCTTTCAAGTCTGGCATCGCTTTCCTCATCTCTTTCCTTTTGCTCTTGATCTCTTGCCGTGATTTTCTCTTCTAGACGCGTGAGTTCAACAAGTGGTGAATAATTCATTTTTATACCGGGAAGAGTAATCTGGGGAGGTTGTTGGTAGTCTCCATTTATAATCGGCACGGTGGTCATGTCACTATCACTAATATTTTCCTTCAACACTTCATCCTCAACTACTTCTTCAAGTTGGTCTCTTTCATCCCTTGGGGGAGTTGACTCTACACAAAACTTGCTACAATTGACAATATATTCGTCTAGTGCCTTTTGTAATTTGGCACTGCTTTCCTCGCTCTTGCGCCTTTATTTAGCAAGTGTTTCATTCAAATCGGCCAGGGTAATTTGTGGAGGTTGTTGAATGTTCCATCTTTGATCTCGCTGATAGTGACATGATGGTTGTTGTTGATTGTTCTCAACCCAATGGTGGTTCCATGCTTGTTCTTGTTGATAGTGATAGGGTGATTGTTGTTGATTGTCCCTGGTCCATTGGTTGTTCCATCCTCGCTCTTGCGGGGGTTGATAAGGTGGTTGGTAGAAGTTACTACCCCATTGCTGTTGTCTAGAAGAATCTTCCCAATAATTGAATGGACCAGGATTTGGGTAATGTCCTCTATACATCTTTAAACAAAACTCTTGATCATTACTTGAATAAAGAACCTGTAAAACAAAACAAAAACAAATACAAGCGTAAAACGGAAAAAAATTAACAATTAAACTACTTAAGGATTAAACACCGGGGTCACACGCTGCAATCCCCGGCAGCGGCGCCAAAAACTTGATGGGTTCTGGGGTGTTATAAAATTAAGTACTAAAATAAAAGGAACCACAGTACCGCAAGTGTACGGTTGTCCAAGTAATACTCCGATAAATCGGGTTTTGTTCTCAGGTATTGGACTGGTATAACTCAAGTGTTCAATATATAAGTAGTAGTAATTGCTAATACAGGAAAATAAAATATAAAAGATATTTGTTTGGTTTCGAGTTATTAAACTACTAGACGCAAAGAAACAAATAACTGAAATAAAAACTAAAAGATAAGACGCAGATATGAGCTATACTTGAGTCTCGCTAGGGAATCACCTAAACTTCAGTAATTAATGCTTTCGTTAAGGGCAGAAATGATATTTCTATATTAGTCGGGACTCTAATGTCTCCTAGCCTCCGTCAGGGTGGACCTAGGAGCTATCCTACAGTATTACAAACCCCGTCAGGGTGATTATAAGCTACATTCAGATGGTTTTAGTCTCTTACCTCATTGGCTACGCGGTTAGTCAAGCCCGTCGGGATCATTGACGAACACCACACGTTTATTATCTAGTTCAGTAATTAAACCCCCCGTCAAGATGATCACCACCACTAGTGAATAGCTTAATTACTATGACCTATCTCCGAATAGCTAATTCATTGATAGTGAAATTAATATAAAATAATAATCAATATGAAATACCCAATTCAACTTAAACTAGAAACTAATCCCAAATTGAAATACATGAATTAAATAAATTAGGGTTCATCCCATTACGCGATTCTCAAGTAATTGAAGTTTAGCTCATAATTGAAATAAAAACAATAAAGAAATTAATAATATACATGTTCCTAATAATATAAATAAAATAAGAACCTAGATAGAGGAATTGACTTGAGCTGTTGTTGGAGGAAAAGGATCCGAGGAAAAGGATTCTCCAGCTTCTGCTCTTGCTTCCGCCTCTTGACGCTCTCTCTAAGGATGATTTAATATGAAGGTTTAATGAGAGGTGCTGAATAATAAGGTCTAAAGGAGCTTATATAGTGCTAAAAAACGGATTAGGGCTTAGGTTAAGAGGATTAGGCCAAATTATAAAAAGCCCAAGCCCAGCTTTTCTTTTAATTCCCGTAACTGGTGTGCAATCTTTAGTAAAACGGCTGTAAGTTTTGCATAACAACTCCAAATGGGCTGATTCAACTTGGAGAATCTTCCTAACTCAATAGGCTATCAAACCATGTTTCAAGGCCCAAGGCTAAATCCACTCCTGAGTAGCCCAACAACAGAAATCTTTAACAGCCTTTCAGATCTACAACTTCTTTATTTATGTTCTTGGAAATTCTTTTCTTTCCTTTAACTCCTCCACTCGATCTAAGACATTAATTCTCGCTTCTCCTCCTTGTAGTGGTTTCTTCATGAATTCATAAACCTACTAACTTTGCACTAAAACAAACAAATTAACGCACAAAAGCTCTAAAAATGTAAATAGTCTAATTCCAAGGGGATAAAGTGCAATATGACGAAATAAGCATAAAAGTCTATCAATTAAGTCAAATATTCACCTAAAGTGATGTCTCCTAAGGGCTAATAATTAGAACAAATAGGGAGACATCAATATTATTTGCAATATGGTCCATACTTCAAATTTTACAATTAACTTTGTTACTTCAGACCCTTATCTCGTCATCCCAATTATCCTCCAATCGCAAAGGTCTTGATTTCTAAAACTCCTATTATCCTTGCAAATGCTTAGCCACCAAGATGTTGTTGCAGCGTCCCATCAACCCCCTCACAAATTACCTCCCGGAGACTTCTATTGTCCACCGAAACCATCACAATTTGCTCCCATTTCAGATTCTTAAGTTCTACCTTTCCCCTTGTTAAGTTTCTTATTATTTTGCTTACTATACGTTCTCATTAAACTCACATCGACGGGCACCTATCTCATCGAGTCAAAGAACCCACCTTTTATCCTGTTATCTCTCTTCTTAATACCTTTGTGTCGCATAGATGATTTATCGCTTGATTCCCCATTTCCAACAACTTTAGTATCAAACGATGCAACCTTTTTACCCAACAACCACTTTCTCAACATTTCTTCCACCCTTGATGACATAGTGACATGTGACACCCCTTTCTGCTCTTCTGAATTGAGTATGTCAAACCTAGAACCCCTCACCCTCTTACAACTCATGCTTGTACCATAGTTTCTTACCTGATGTACTTGGTTATTTCCATGAGACGATAATGCTCCCTTTAACCCCCACCCCAAGGTCTAGAACCTAAAACTGCACCCATCATATAAGGTCTTCTCGCCCCATCTGAACTGCCATCCACTCACCATATTTGGTGCGAGGTGATTTGAAGTTGACGTCTTTGCAGTAGCTAGCTCCATTGGATTCTCAACTTTCACCTCCTTGTTCATACCCACCCCCACTTTCAAACACTGATATTTCTCCTTTGTATGGCCAAAACCCCCCACACTTGAAACAAATCACGTGGAAACCTTCATACTCTACTTTCTATATATGATCTTGTATCTGAATAATCAAAAGTAGTGATTTATTTAAATCTATCTCAAATTTTAGTCTTGAATAAATTCCTTGAGCCTTGGACCGTGTGAATGGAACGATTCTAACCATTTTTCCTATAAGATTCCCAAATACCGATAATATTTCCTTCCTGTAATTCGTCGTTGGCAACCAAGGAAGACTTACCCAGGTTGTTGTCATACCCTGTATCATCATGTTTATGTGTAACTGAATACCTATAGACGATCATCCACAACCCATATAAAACTGCATTACAGTCATTTCTACTTATAAATTGCACTGAATCGCACCATGAAATACCCAAAACCCACATCAACTAGGTATATGTGAACTTTTGGTTTCCAATTTTCTTGAGTTTCATATGGATATAACCATACCCTATATTATTAAGTCGAAATAGTCTAATTATAAGTATGTTAAACCACGCCTTACGTGGGGAGTGTCATCTGCAATTCCAAAATATCCTCGTCACTCATTACTCCTTCCCATTCCATTGTCCTTGGAGACTATCCAGCCAGCTCCGAGCCTCCATGCCCACTCGCATCACCGGCAACGGCCCCATTAAATACCTCTATGTATGAGAAAGCTAGTGCTCATTCCATGGACCAATTCAGATTCCGTCTTGTCTATTGCTATTACCATCTCCCGTGTTGGCGAGACATGCATAGTATTTTTGAAGGAGAATCCTCATAAAGCTCATTAAACACGGTTGTCTGCAATCCACCCCAAATATCCTATAATTTGCACCTCCAAAACATCCTCATAACCCTCCCCTAACAAGTGAGATATCATCCATGTCTTCTAAAATTAATGTTTGTTTCTTTGTCCTAATTGGATAATTCATCACCGGCTCTGTCTCCGGGATCCTAGTAGCGCCGGTCTTAACCTTTCAGTAGAGAGTGTTCGAGCCTTAATTAAATTGTACGAAATCAATTATCAGTTAGGAGTGAAGGAAGAGAACCTGTTAAAATTAACCTCTTGTTTTGATCCGCTGTCAGACCCCTACCATCCAAAAGAGGGAAGAAGGGTTGCACCCATTGGCATGAAGGCAAATTTGGCTGGTTGGCGCCAAGGAAGCGAGATTTTCTTAAAAAATGACTAAATTAAAAGGAAAGTTAGAGAGCGTTTAAATTTTAATCGGAGCAAGTTCCTCTAATCAATATCTTCATTACAATTATTATTAATCTATACATACAAAAGCATTTAAATTAAAGTACTGAAATGAAAATCAAAGTTGATCGCAAATCAAGACACGATATAATTGTGTGAAGGGTAAACCATAGATAATTTATCATGATGTGATCTCCATAGGTAAATTCTTGGATTTAGGTGTAAGTCCATTAAATATTTCATCTTGACGGAGTTGCACGACCACAGGAATCTTCTCTGAAGACATCAATACACCAAGCTTCACTATATCAATGATTTGTTCAGGAAGACTATCCTCATCATTTAGAATTAGTATATGCGTTGGAAGCCGCTTTTGCTCAACAATCACTGCTTTCTTTCCATTTTTGAAAATCATATAAAGAATTATTTGAATAATACCAAGGATGAATCCCAATACATTTGGAAGCTGCAATAAAAACAAAAGTTGAGTCATAGAACTGTAGCTCATTAGGCATGTTATTAAATAAATACGTAACTTACAGCAATATTGATGTCCTTTAGTAGTAAACCGTAGAAAAACCACATGACGGCACTTATTGTTAGAAAAAATGAGAGAAGAAACGGCATATACTCCACACTCTTGGTTTGTATCACTTGCCTCTGCACGCCAGAAAATATATATATATATATATATATATATATATATATATATATATATATATATATATATATAAGAATTTACGCCACTAAATCAAAATTATGGAGAATGCTTCTAACCACGGAAGCTGAAACTGATATTCATCTTAACGTAAATATGTCTAGGTACAAGGAGGTCACGATATATATATATATATATATTCATGTAATTACTTACCAAAATGCCTAATGGGGCTACGAATACACATAAGGAAAACACAAGGCAGATTCAGCCAACAATACGGGCACGGAGACTTGAGTCTTTCACAAGAAAGTGAGTGAGGAGAACAATAAGACCAAAACCTATAGTTATCGACATAACAAGCATTTTCACCGTCTGTACCTATATATATGATTAGTTCCAAAAAATATATTATTATATTTCTCAAAATCAATTGAATATATATAATGTGTTTTAGTATTTTAGAATGCATATAAATAGGCTTATAGTAATTATAGACACCTTGACGTTCTTCGGTGCATAGAATAGGTAAAAGCAAATATATATGGTCTCAATTAAGAAGCCAACGGAGTTGATTGTGACGAGAAGAGTAGTGTTTGACTTGAGGAATGCATAGTATAGCCAAAGCATGCAACTGAATAGAGCTACCATATAAGGAATCGATTGAAACCCTTGAGTTGATTTCTTCTTGTGGATTTGGTAAAATGTAGGCCTGCATGTAATTTACATGTTAGCTATGGGCTTTACTTGTTTTTATATAGATGGGTTTGGTTTCAAAAACTAAAATATACTCCATTATTATAGTAAAAAATTGATTAGGGATGTAGTGTTCTTTTTTTAAAATTATCAGTAACATAAGATTATTAATAAAGATATATTAGTCCACCTTAGATGGGAAGTTATAAAAATATAAAATAGAATTCAAGTGAATAGTAGAAAATAAACTCAATCAACATGTAAATTAGACATAATAACTCAATTAACTAATAAACCACTTAAAATTAATAAAAGAGGGTTCGTCACCATAATTGTATGTCTTTCAAAATTTACAAAGATATCTAATTCGATAAGCTAGGTGGTGGAGACTTGGTGCAGTCTAATTATAACTTTTTTTTATATTGATAAAGTAAGCCTTTTTTTTCTATCAAAATTAATTTGGGCCTAACACAACTATTTTGGTGACTTCACCAAAAGATTTCCAGAACCTTTTTTTCATCATAAAGAATTTGGGCCTACACAACTATATGACTTCCACAAAAAAATACTCCTGTAGATATCAAACACTAATTTATAGTAATTACAAAATTTTAAAACCAAGCTTTGTAGAGTAAGAATACTCAAAATATAAAATTCTGAAATGTATAAACAAAAACAATGCAAGATTGAGTAGTGTGAAATTTATTTAATGACTTACATTGGAGCAAGAAAGACCATGAATGATACGATATTGCCTACAAAATTAGATAGAAGACAAAAGATATTGTTATAACAAAGAATTGAGATTTTTTCCGACCTTAAAATTATACTAATTTTACTAATTCTTAAAAATATCCTAATTAATCCTGAAATGTGGTATTTGTGTTCAAAAAGTGATTGGTGTTTGTTATATGTGACACTGTAAGATTTTGTCCTATAATTAAATAAAATTGCGTATAAAATAAAGTACTTAGATAAGAATTAATATTATAATTAAGATTTTTTTTTTTATGAATATCTGATGTTTTGTGTTTTTAACAAGTGTATATGCAAAGTTTTAGAAATTGACAAACAGATACTCAACGTTTCATTTTATCTTTCGTACGTACATGACGTTAATTTTGGTGTTAAGAGATAACGTGGTTGAGGCAAAAACAGGTTTTTTACAATTAAAAATAATTTATAATAAAATAAAACATAACATTTAATGTATATTTAGTAGCGGATATTTACGAAGGAAAAAAATTAAAGTATTTGATATTTGAATATTCACTTTTAAGAAATTAAATATATATTTTTTAAAATTTAAAATATTAGATATCAAGAAGAGTAATGATATATGTCACCCCTTTCTTGTCACCCTTTTATTACCTTTCTATATATATGTTCTGATTTTCTTGAATAGAAGATAGAGAAAAATTAAACAGGATAGAGAAATCGATTCATTGGTACATGTAGTATACACGTAAGAGGTGATAAAAGAGTGATACAAAAAGGGTGACAAATATCATTACTCTATCAAAAATATTGGTTGGTCTAGTGGTTAGACTACTCTGTAAAGAGCGAGAGATCCTGGAATCGAATCATCTTATTGGAGTCAAAATGATTTCGGTCTAAAGTGGCTCGAATATGTATTGAAAAAAAGTCTCCTTGTTAGATTGATATCATTTTTGTAAATACAGCTTCAAGCCACCCAACATTAAATTGTAGACTGTGTGCATATTTATAATCAAGAAAAACAAAAAAGCAATCAGCTCAAATATTTACGACGATGTATAATATATATAAAATGAAATTACCAAGAAGACCAAAGACGAATGTAATCTGTTGGGTAGAAAAGGCCATCGTCTCGAGTGTTTTCTGAAGGTCTTAGAGAGAGAGGCTGCAGTTCATGAAGAAAATTGACGTTCAAGTGATGTATTTATAGGTGCATGGCATGAGAGTATTAATTAATTAGTGCACATGTGAACTGTTGAGGGATGATCGTGTATTGTAAGTATACTTCCACTATCATCTGTACTTCGGATTAAATTCTTCCCTTTTTGCTGTTGGTCTTTTATGATTTGTTTTTGTTTTTTTTTTTTTGGACGGTATTTGTTTTTGTTTAAGTTGTATGTTATTTGTTTTTTAAAAGGAGAAAGAAGACTTACCTTTAGTTAAAAACTTAGGGTTAGGTAAGAGAGCTCCTCTCCTAGATCTTCTTGATCTAGCGCCTAATCCTCGGTTTCTCCTCGGATCTTCACTAACATGACGGACCCAACTCATATGTCACAAGATCGAAGAACCCTCCCGTCCGATTTTGACCCGGGAGAGAGTAGTACGCTTCACCATGCCTCTTCCGCCAAAGAGCCACCGGATCCAACGGACCTCTCGCCGTTGGCAAACCCGGAGTTCCGGTCCTCCTCGGGCATGCCTAACCTCACGTTAGGTCATAACCCACCGGAAATTGGTCTCGATGGTGATTTATTAGAAGAGGGTGGTGCTCGGCCGAGCTCCCCTCCTTCTCCGGGGGATGCTCCGATGAATTTCGCCGGCGATTCACATAGTGTTGGTAACCTTCCTCTACTCTCGGATACTTCTCTAGAGGCTAAAGTTAAATTCTTGAAAGTGTGTGGACATTTGGACACACAAATAGTAGAGAAAGTATGGGAAGAATTAGTGGCACACCATGTGTTTGAGAAATTGACTAAGTCACATGCAAGAGAAAATGAAGAGCCTTTTGAAGTTGATGTTGAAGGTACTTTAGCATTAAAGAAAGTAGTTAATTTTGGGCGTGAAACAACTACCAAGGAACCCGTTATGACCGGGAAGCTTGACGCCAATGCAAAGTGCCCGGAGTTAAAGGAGAAGAAGATGGGCTATAAGGACATACTATTGAATAATAGGAAAGCTTCGGTGGGGAAAGAATTAGCGTATTATGAACCCGTGGAGGGCGAAATGCTTCAACTTCTAGAAACCGATGTGTTAACGATAGAGCAAGCTTTCGGCTTCTCATTAATTGGATATGTAGCCGGTAAGAAATCGCCGGATATGGAAGATATAAGGAGAATAGCGAAGGCATGGAAAGTGGAATGTAAGGTTAGAAAGCACCCCTCCGGTTGGTTAATTTTTAAATTCGAGAATGAAATGGATAAGAAGAACGTTATATCTAAGGGGCCCTATCTATCGTATGGTAAACTCTTATTACTTACGGAAATTCCGGATTTTTTTGATTTTGGGAATCTAGAGATTAAGAAGATCCCTACTTGGATTATCTTAAGAAAACTTCCGGTACAAGCACGTACGGACGAGGGATTAGCGAAAATTGCTTCTCAAGTTGGTAAACCTATCCGAACGGATGGGTTCACGGTAATTAGCGAGGATATTAGTTATGCTAGGGTACTAATCGAGTTAGATTTAAGTAAGGAGAAAAAGAAAAGTATTGAATTTGGCTCTCATAAAGGGAATAAACATAGTGTAGAAGTGGAATATGAAAACTTACCTCCGTGTTGTATAAAGTGTCAAGCTTTTGGGCACGAAGGAAATAGATGCTTTTATGCTAATATAGTAGAGAAAAAAGTAGAGGGATTTCGAGGTAATAAAATAGTTAGGGGCCATGTTTTAATATCGAAAGCTAGGGGAGAAAAAGCTACAGCTCCCTCTTTGGCGCAACAGCATGTTGCAAAACTCCACCATACAGCCTCAGGTGCGGGTCCCTCAAGCATGCATCAGGGAACTACTTTTCGGCAGAAATTAAATAGTGACCAAGTTGCCAATAATGCTTTACATGTAATACCATTTCATCCTATGCAGCAACATGACAAAACTTTAGTAGGGATGAGACATGATATGGACGAAATAAATTATACAAATGGTACAGCTAATTTAATTAAAAGCGCTACTGAAGAAGTACCAATTATTGAGCATAGCAGCTCTAATAAAAATATGAGACAATTTTCTACTCCAACAAAGGTTAAAAAAGCAAAATCGCTTGATTTAAATTTTATTCCGGAAAGTGATAATAGTTGCGAGATTCGGGCTATCCGAGTAGGGTCAAACTCACGCTCCGCCGCTATGGTAATTTTCTCGGATTTAGAAGGAAATAACGGAGGAAATGACGGGAAAGAAAAATCGAAGAACCTCATTGAAGATTCCTTCGAGATGGTAGTGAGTAAGAAAACTAAAAAAAGAGAAGCGAGTTACAAAAAACTCACGTTAGCGAAATATGAATATATGTGGCAAAAGAAGCAATTTTGGAAGGCACGTAGAGCTAATATTAAACGCTCAAATATGGGGAAACCCACCGTAAGTTGTAAATGATTATTACGACTTGGAATTTAAGGGGTTTCGGCTCAACCCATAAAAAGCTAGGGGTAAAAGATTTAATTAAAAAGAAAAATATAGATGTGATGGGAATATTGGAAACTAAAAGTAACACTAATAAAGTGGATTTATTTATGAATAACATGCTTAAAGGGTGGAAGAGTGTTAATAACTTCGACTTAATAGAGCATGGGAGAATCCTTATAGTTTGGGATCCGGATAAAGTACAAGTTGAGATTATCGAGAGAACATCTCAAGCAATACATTGCAAGATTGTATGTAAGGTAACATCTCTTAGTTTATATACTTCGTTTATTTACGGACTAAATGATATAAGATGGAGAAGAAACTTGTGGAAAAATCTAATTGATTTTTCCGCTACTTTCGATGATTCGTGGCTTCTTTTGGGTGATTTCAACAATATTTTAGCTTTTAATGAAAAGATTAGAGGACAAAATGTTACGGTGGGTGATTTTAAAGAATTTGCGGATTGTTGTAATCACTTAGGCCTTGAGGATATACAATATACCGGTCAATTCTTTACATGGGATAATAACCATGTTCTTAGTAAGATTGATAGAGCATTGGGTAATCGTAAGCTAGATGAATCGAATCATTATATTCAAGCCGAATTTTTAGCGAAATCTAGTATATCCGACCATTCACCTTGTATAGTTAATATTTTTTTATAAAATGTTACTAGGATTGTTCCTTTCCGTTTCTTTGATATGTGGGTGAAACATGAAGATTATTATGTAACGGTTGAAGATGGATGGAACAAGACAATGGTCGTGGGTACTAAACAATATATCCTATGTAAAAAAATGAAAGCTTTAAAGTTCGACTTGAGGAAATTAAATAAGATCCACTTTTCTCATATTTCCGCAAGGGCAAAGAAAGCTAAGGAGGATCTTGAAATAGCCGAGGTACATTTCCAACAAAATTTACCTACTTCTTCATTTGATAACTTGGTTGAAATTCGGAAGAGATCTAAAACTCTTGAAATGGCCGAGATTAGTTTTCTTAAACAAAAGGCTAAGCTCGGTTATTCCCTTAAGAGTGATAGGTGTACTAAATTGTTCCATGGGCTCCTTAAAAGTAAAAATAGAAGAAGATTTATTCCGAATATATTAAAGGAAAGTGGTGATTTAACTACTTCCAAAGACCAAGTCAATGAAACTTTCCTAAATTATTTCAAAGGTTTATTTGGTGCTAAAGATAATACGACACATATTAATTCCGAAGTATTTGATTATGGAAGTAAAATAACTTTAGAGCAAGGAGAAGATATGTGCCGTGATATAACCGATTTGGAGATCAAAGAAGCTATTTTTAAAATAGCGAATGATAAAGCGCCCGGACCCGATGGTTATTCTTCATTATTTTTTAAGAGTTCGTGGAATATTATTGGGGAAGATGTTATCTTAGCGGTACGTGAATTCTTTTCCTCCGGTTTTTTACTTAAGCAATTAAATACTACTCTTATTGCTTTAATTCCGAAGATAGATGATCCCAAAAGGGTTGATAATTTTCGGCCTATTTCGTGTTGTAACGTGGTTTATAAAGCGATTACTATGATATTAGCGGATAGATTGAAACCTTGTTTAAATAATATAGTGGATAAAGCCCAAAATGCGTTTGTTGAGGGTAGATCTATGATAGAAAATATTCACCTTATGCAAGAACTATTTCGAGGTTATAATAATCAAAGTAGCTCGTCAAGATGTACTATTAAAATTGATTTTAGAAAGGCGTATGACTCTATATCATGGGACTTTATTTATGAAGTTTTAAAGGGTTTAAAGTTTCCGGAAAAAATAGTAAATTGGATTATGGTGTGTGTTTCATCTCCGTTTTACTCTTTGGCTATAAATGGAGAAGTGCATGGTTTTTTTAAAGGCGAAAAAGGCTTAAGACAAGGTGATCCTATGTCTCCTTATCTTTTTATTCTTTGTCTAGAATATTTCTCTAGGCTTTTAAAAAAAAATACTTGTGTTGGATTTAATTATCATCCCAAATGTGAGAAGGAAAAAATAACACATTTAGATTTTGCGGATGATTTAATGCTACTTTCTAAAGGTGATAAAGGTTCGATTAAGATTCTTATGGATAGTTTAAATGAGTTTGGAGATGTTTCGGGGCTTCGTTTAAATGTTGAAAAATCTAATATTTATTACATAGGTATCTCAAATGATGATTTGATTAATGGGATTATACCTACGAATTTTGAGGAAGGGATTATGCCTTTTCGTTATTTAGGGGTCCCGCTAGGATCTTCCGTATTATTATCAAGAGACTATAAACCTCTTTTTGATAAATTGGAAGGTTATGTTAGGAGTTGGAGAGCCTCTTCACTCTCATTTGCGGGTAGATTGGAATTGATTAGATCGGTTCTTCAAGGGGTGATATGTTTTTGGTTTACGATTTTCCCGATTCCGGTTGGTGTTAAAGAGAGAATTATTAGTATTTGCCGTAATTTCTATTGGGATAATAAGCCACCCCAAGTTAGTTGGAAAAAGATTTGTATGCCTAAAAATGAAGGGGGACTTGGATTAAAAGATTTGGAAGCATGGAATAAAGCTTTACTTCTAAAGATGATTTGGAAAATAGTGGAAAATAAAGAATCACTTTGGATTAGGTGGATTCATGGTGAGTATTTTAATAGTAGTGGTTTTTGGGAATGGATTCCTAAAAAAAGTAATTCCCCACTTTTGAAAAATATTTGGGAGCTAAAAGAAATTATACGTGGGTCCATAGGTGAAGAAGGAAGAAAAGAAATATTAGCTTTATGGTTTGCTTCCGTTAAGGCGCCCCGATCAACATATGAGGTAAACACAATAGAGTTTTATGATGTATATAAATTCCCTTATGATTTATTTCGTCGTAAAGCTTTTATTAAACCTTGGGCAAATATTGTGTGGGATCCGAGTGTATTTCCGAAACATGCAATCATAGTATGGATGGCATTAAAAGAAAGACTTAAAACTAAGAATAGGATTACTTACATGGAACTTGATCCACTTTGTGATTTGTGTAAGGAAGATTTTGAATCGAATAGACATTTATTTTTTGAATGCTCTTTTGCTAAGGCTATATGGGATGACATAAAAATGTGGCTTGGACTAGACAAGGAAATGAACACTATTCTAAGCGCTTTGAAATGGCTTAAAAAATTAAAAGCTAGAGAGAATTGGAGAAGAAAGGCTTGGAAAGTGGGTTTTGGAGCTACCGTGTATTGTATTTGGACGGCGAGAAATCACCTAGCCATGAGAGGTGCTTCCAAGACTAGAGAAAGAGTAACCAAGGAAATCAAATGGTGTGTTTATTCAATCTTATTTTCCTTGTTCCCTCGGCATTCTTTTTTAGATGTGAGTGGAAGGCTAGCTTGTATTAGTATAGTATGAGGTAATTGTTTTTATTTTCCTTGTTGCTACCTTAAGCTTTCGAGCCTAGGTAGGTAACACCCATGTATAGTGTACAGTTTTGATATTTTAATACAACCGTTTACCCGACCCAAAAAAAAAAAGTTGTATGTTATTTATCTTAATGTTTTTGTCTTTTTTATTTTTTGTCAAAATCTTAATGTTTTTGTCACTTGATATGTCAAACTGAATAATTTAATTGTTAATTTCTCTTTATAGATATTACTGAATTCTGTGTATAAACAAAAGTCTCTAGCTTTTACAAATCTAAAACTACTCCCTCCGTCCATTTTTATTTGTCCCATTTTTTAAAAATGGGTGTCCAATATTGTTTGTCCATTTTTCATTACTAAGACACTTTTTCCCTACTTTTTTCAATATTACCCCTAATTAAATAATAGAAAAAGTAGCGTAATAAATGATCTCATGTATATTAATTAAGGGTATTTGTGTAAAGAGGGAGAGTATTAAATGCTCTTTTTAATTCTTGTGCAACAAAAAAGTGGACAAACAAAAATGGACGGAGGGAGTACTTGGTGTGTCAATTAATTTGTTGAGGAGATATAGATCAAATATATAAGGTATGAGCGAATTTCTTAATTATAGTGTTTTGAAAATTATTTTAGTGTTCTAAAAATAATATTTTGATTTTTTTTTAAATATCTCTAAGATATCCATTATCATGAATATTTTTATAGTATATATAAGACAAAAAAATAAGTCTTTTTTTTTGGGCAATTAGGAATTAGGGCCCAAACAAATTCTTATTAACATTTTAAAGCTCCACCCAAACTACACTTTAACTACCCACCGGATCTCAACTAAAAAGGAGTAAAAAGACCAAAAACCCCTACCCCTTTCTCTTATATACTGTGAAAAACCAAAATCAAAAACAAAATCCCTATTAGGGTTTTTTTTTCAAAAACCAATTTCTCTCTCTACCCTCCATCTTCCCCTCCCTGTACCCGTTGCCCTCCTTCCTCTCTGTCTCTCCATATCCGCCACCCACCCCCACCCCCACCCCTCCCCCTCTCGTCGCCTCTGCGCGCAGCACCATCAACAAAGCTCCATTGCAGCGCCACCAACATGAACCACTGCTGCAGATCTCGAGCTTCTTAACGCCTGTAACAGCACCACCACGCCGGAGAAGAAAACCACCACCAACGTGTTCGTGTAGCCTCTACGCGCAGCACCACCGCAGAGAACCACCACCGCACATACGCAGAGAACGACCACCGCCAGTCTTCGCGCACAGGAGACCCAGATCTAACCACCGCCTCCGTTCTCGATCTACCCACTGCTGCACAAGATCTACCCACCAACACTGCTGCAGCACCTCCTACAGATCCTCGAAGCCACTTCTGCACAAGATCTAACCACCTCCACTGCCGCCGTTTTCGTCGAGGTGTTGCAGGTTTTCGATTCAACTCTCACCACCACCTCCTCCGGTAGAGTCAAGACGCCGGATCCACCACCACCAGCGACATCTCAGACTTTGTCCATTCCCACTGTGACGCCACCATCGAAGCCACCTTCTGCAGCAGCCTTCTCGCCGCCGCGCAACCATCACCGAACTGCACCACCACCAGCGCACCAAAACCGCCATCTGCACCACCACCTGAAACGCTGCACCAAAGCCCACCACTGACGCCGAACTGCACCACCACCAGAATCGTCATCTCAGATTCAGTTACTATTCTTTTTTTGCTTTTTTTTTTGTGAGTCCAGACAGAGACTATCCAGCCCAGTTACTATTCTTTTTTCTTTTTTTTCCGTGAGTCCAGACAGAGACTGTCCAGCTCAGTCTCTTTCTTTTTTTTCTTTTTTTTGGGTCCAGCCCAGCCCTAATGGGCTCGAAATCTTGGGATGTACCTTTACTGAAATTGTCTTTGAAAAGTTTTTAAAATTTGGGCTGTGTTTCTTTGTTCCAGCCCATTTTGGGTAATTGGTTGTGAATGATTTTTTTTTTTACTCACTTATCTATTTTTTGCCTAAGATTATATTGGATTTCAATTTTTCTAAACACAATTTATTCAGTTTTATTTTCTAATAAAAATGTTTAATTATTAAACAATTAACATTCCTGTATTTGGGGTACGCTAGCCCCTTTGGGTATAGGCATGTTGGTCCAGCCCTTTGGGTTCTTCTCTTAGTCTTTTCCTTTATGTATATCTATGGACACATTGACATCAATAATGATAAAAACGGACTTGTGTACAAACCATTGGACAAAATCGGAACATTGGACATGAACTTGGACAAAATCGGGACATTGGACATATACAAAAAAATCATTTTATCCATCTTAAAAATGTTAAAAAAAACTCATGTCTGTACCGATATGTACGTACCCTCGTGAATGTATCGAAAACTGGTGAGTTAAAGTAAAAAAAAACTCAAAAAAAAATTAATAAAAAAATAAGGAAAACGAATTAAAAAAAATGAAAAGGGTAGAAGAGTCAAAAAAGCAAACCAGAAATGTAACCAAGGCTTTGAAAAGTAGTATTTTCTGGTTAGGCTTTAAAAACTCTTTTTTGTTCCATTTGGGCTTCAATTAGTATTTTCCTCTTTTTTTTATTATCTTTTTTTGCCTCCATTACCATTAATCTCTCTCATCCTTTATTATTTTTTCACTCTCCACCTTCATTAAGTATCAATAATTTCAGCTCCGATCACCGCCTACCACCACCGACCATCGTCCGAAAATGTACTGAATATGGAAAAAGTTACTGAGTATGAAGTACTGAGTATGGAAAAAGTTACTAAGTATGATGTATTGAGTATGGAAAAACTATTGAGTGTCGGAAAAAGTTACCGAGTCGCCAAAAAAAGTACTAAGTATCAGAAAAATTTACTGAGTATTTGAATTTTTTTATTGAGTAACTTTACTGAGTATGCTCAAAACTTTACTGAGCATTCAAAAAAAATTGCTAAGTTTCATTTTTCTTAATTAAAATTTATTTATATAAAAAACTCAAATTATTACATTAATAAATTACAATTACAATAAAAAACTAATTAGATAAAAAATCAATGATTTCTTTACAAATTAAATTACCTATTACATTATTTACATAAAAAGCAAAAAAAAACTTCACGATGTGACACTAATTCACCAGGGTACTCCCCTAGATATTCATGCTTGCTTACACTATTCTGAAATATCAACTCATACATAAACTTGTTTAAGTCTCAACCAAAATAAATATTCACTCTAAATTACTGTTACCTTCAAGAAAGCTCCACGTCCAGATATATCAGATCTTTCAAGTAATACCTTATACAAAAACATTTATTTACTTGATATTTATTTATTTACAGAATATGTTGATGCTCTTACTTACCCTCTCTTGTGTTTAAAGAGAAGCTTCATATTTCTGCATTCATAGTTATCACTACGTTGAGAAGGACCTCCTAAGATACCATCCCCACGACTGCAATTTCACCCAACAAAACATATAAATATTTAAACTCAATATTTATATCTCGCCGAAGTTCGAGAGAAAGATCGTCGTTCGAGTAGCATCGTAAGACCACCGTTCGAGCAACATGAAAAGAAAACCGCCATTGTTGTCCGTTCAGATCCACTATTTCGCCCTCCGGTGGAGAAGCTTCTCCGCATTTACCTTCTTTTCGAAGCTTCCACGGAGTAGATCTACTCCGGCGAGACTTAAATCGTGTTCTAGTAAAGAGAGGGGAAGAGCTTTGATGTTGTTTAGCCATGGAGTTTTGTGAGATGCTTCGACGGGAATTTTAAAAGAAAAAGAGAGAGAAAGAAAGGAGAGAGGAGAGAGAGTATGTTTAGGGTTTTAATTTTTTTTTTTTGATAAAAATTAGTATATAGAGGAAAATAAAATACAGAAGGGGGTAAAAAAGTAATTGGGATTTTGGAATGTAGTCTTAAATTTTGTTTGTGCCTTTAGTAAAAAGATAGGGTAAACAATGTCTTGTTAGTGTTAGGGAGGTTTTTAAAAAACTCTTTGGGTAATTTTTTTATAAGTTATTTGATGTCTCCCCATTTGTGATGATTTAATATTAGCTGAGGACATCATTTTAGGTGTATATATTAGGATATAGGTCGATTTTCTTATGATTTAGTACAGTTTCCTATTTCGCGTCTTAATTTAATTAGTTATTATTTTTAGAGCATATTGGGTTTAATTGTTTGTTAATTGTGAAGTTTTAATATATATGGTAATTAATTAGATGCCAATTTAAATCTAAGAGATAAGGAAAAGAGGATAAACATGAAAATTAGAGATAAAAGAAAGAAATATGAAAAAGGAAAAGATAAAGTTGCCAAATAGATCTGAATTTCAGCAGCTACGGACATAAAAGTTCTCATAACTCAAGATTGGCTAGGAATTTTGAAGAATGGTCTGAATCAAAGTTAAAGAGCTTTCCGAGACGATCAGTTTCAACTATTAGAACACGTCAAACAGATAAGTATTGAAGGAGTTACGACCAAAACAAAACAGCACCAGAAGCTTACCTTTTCTATATTTTAGGGTTACGAAATTGAGTTGGGCTTGGAGTCCAATACCTATCTTCTACTCCAAGAAACGTTTTAGGGTTTCATATACCCTATAAATACACCCTCTTATCATAAGAAACACATCCTTGGCTAGTCCTTAAGCCAGGAAGAAGCTTACAACACAAGAAGAGAAGTCTGGAAGAAGTTGAACACCATATTATGTCATCTTCAACCTTCAAATCTGTAATTGTTTTCTTTTCTTTCTTTAGTATGAATTAAATAACTTTAGCTTGAGATTTATCATATATGTATGAACCCTAGTTTTTCTATCTTATTTGGGATACTTTCATATTTAATTGAATTCATGTTTTATTTTATGTTTATGTGTTTTGATTTATTGTCTGTTTTCCTTGCGAATGCATGCGTATATTATTACCTTAATAGTATTTAGATGGTCGCCCGGAAGGGGTGTTTAACTATTGAAACACCACATAACATCTAGTGTCCGATATTGGTCCTAACAACACCGATTCTAACTAAATAGTCATTAGGGTATGTTTTCACCACCATATCACCAATTGAAGGAATTGTACTGCTTAGGGCCTTGGTAGCGCTTGATAACCCTAAGTTTGGACTGCCTCGTGGTTGTGTCGTAGCCCCCTTAGTCACTCTCAAGGTCTAAGTAATGGGAATTTAGAATCCTGGCTATAGTGATATTACATGATTCACCCTTACATGTTAGAATAAACAAGACTAGTGGGGATTACTTGCTAATTTCTCAGGCTAAACTATCATACTATCTTTTTTTCTTTTGTTTACTTTCCTTGTCTTTACTTTATTAGTTTTAATTTTCTCTTAATAAAAACCAAATAAAAATCTCTTTAGTCTTTATTTTCTTGCGTATTATCTGTTCTAGCTTTCATATCTGCACTAGATAAGTTGCATAAGTTCTTCCTAACTTTCGTAGTCTCTGAGGAACGAATTCTATTCATCATTAAAACTTGCATACGTCGTGTATACTTGCAGAACTGTGCTAGCCTAGGGTGTTTATTTGCGTTTATTTATCTATTATATTATCACACCTTAGGCGACACCATTATTATATGACTGTTTTTACTAACATTCCACAATATATATGTAAATTTTGTGAAAAACGATTTTTTTAAGACCTATAATAACATTTATATTTTTATCATTCCCAAAATTATTAACCAGGGAGATTCTAGTGGTTTTAAAGTTTTGTTGAGGATAGAAATCATGTTTTACGCATGCTATCAGAGTTGAACCGTTATCAAAAGACCTTCAATTCCTAATTGATAGGGTTTTACAAAGATTAGAAAATTGGAAAACTCTATTCCTATCAGAGGGAGGAAAAGACATACTCATAAAAGCCATTATCCAAAGCTTACCTAATTATATGATGTCTAACTTTATCCTTCCTAAAAATATTATAAATAAAATACATTCTATCATTACACATTTTTGGTGGGGTGACAAAGGAAAAAAAAAAGAATACATTGGGCTATATGGGATCTCCTAACCATATCCAAATTCAAAGGTAGTCTTGGTTTTAGAGATCTTAACCTAATGAACAAAGCTTTACTAGGCAAACAAGCTTGGAATATTGCTAATAAAAGAGACTTTTTACTTTATAAACTATTAAAAGGAAAATATTTCCACAATAGTGATTTCTTAGAAGCCAATTTAGGAAGCTCTCCCTCATGGGGATGGAAAAACATCCTAATAGGTAGAGAAACTTTTAATAACAATATAAAGTGGAAACTAGGAAATGGTGCTAATATAAAATACATGAACAAAATTGGATTTGTAATAACAACAACATTAAGCCAAAATACCCTATTATTTCAAGGGTCAAACAACTCATAAAGGTTGATAAAACTTGGAATATTGAACTATTAAGGAAACTCTATAATAAAGAAACTAGTGATAAAATAGAAAAAATGATAATACCTACATTGGAATGTGAAGATCAATTAAGCATTGATTTTTGCAAAAATGGTACATATACAGTTAAGGAAATATACCATAAATTAAAAAGTGAGGATACTCAAAAGGAAATTACTAAAAATCAAAACATACCAACAAACTCTACTACTAGAGGTAAAGAACTATGGAGTCTAATTTGGAAAATGGAAACCCCACCAAAAATTAGAAACTTCATGTGGAGGGCAATAAGGAACCTACTCCCCACTGAAGAAAACCTATGTAACAAAAAGTGTAGTGATACCAATATATGCAAAATATGTAACACTAACACTGAAACAGTAGAACATATGCTTTTTAGATGCCCATGGGCCAAAAGCGTATGGTTTACCAGTCCACTAAATCAAAACTGATAATGATACAAATCACTACTAAATTTGATAAAAAAGATAGAATCTTAGAACTCATTTGCACAATCGCTTGGAAAATATGGAAAGATAGAAATAAATTCATATATAATAGTAAAAAATGTGATCCCCTAATTACAATTAAAAATTCAGCAGAATCGTGGAAAGAATACTATAGAATATCAAACCCTAATGATATTAACTTCATGGATAAGACCAGTGGGAATGATAACACTCATCAAAGCATAAACCCAAACAATAGAACAACCCCAGTTCTAATAATAATAAAAAATTCAAAGATAAATGGAAAAAACCACCACCAAATAAATTTAAAATAAATTGTGATGCTACTTTCTCTGATAAAGGATTAGTCATTGCATGTTTAGTAAGAAATTCTAATGGTGAATTTGTAGCAGGCAAAAGCTGGAAAATAGAGACAGATTCAGTGTTAGAAGCAGAGGCCACGGGGATCCTCAAAGCAACAGAGATGGCTTTAAATTATCCTTTTGGAAGCGTAATTATAGAAAACTACATTGCGACGATCATGAAGCCCCTTTCTTCAAGAAACTTTATCTCTAGTCATTCTATTAGAAAAATTGTCTGTAATATTTATTTTTTTGCGAAACTTTTGAGTCCTTCTTTTACTCTAATTTCTAGGAGTAGAAATGTTGCAGCTAACTGGGTTGCCAGACAGGGGCTTTTAAGCATATTGTTTGGTTATTGGGATGTTTCTATCCCCCCCCCCCCCCCCCCACTTGGCAACTATCCTTCTTGTTGACAGGGAACCTATAGGGGTAGGTTAACTTTGTAACCATTTTATCTATCTATATATTATGCTTTGAACAAAGAAAAAAAGAGTTGAATCATGGTCCAGTTTTCTATATCATCCAAGTGTTATTTTTTTATTATCACCTTTTTGTTCATGTACATCTAATTTATAACTCCTTCATTACTTATCTCTTTTGTATAATAAATAACAGTAAAATATTGCAAAAATTATTACTCTTTTTTTTGACAAACGAAAACTAAAACAAAGCGGCCGGATTTGCCAATCCCGAGCCTAGTAAACTAGTATGTAAGCTCTAGTTGTCGATCATCTATCCTACTCTCTTGTCTAACATTCCGCGAAGTTCGATCCGCAATTCCGTAGAGACTTCTCGGCATATGCTTGAAGAACATTTTACCATGTTCCTCTGCAAACTGTAGGATTCGCTTGATGTACGGTTTAACTTTACACCACGCAGCTACAAAAATTATTACTCCAATATTATATATATATTATAAAGCAAACAAAACCGTAAAGTTACATGAACAAGGTGCCTAAAAGAAAATAAAAAGCGGATTAAAACCAACACTATTCAAAGATACCAACCCTGTAAGAAACTTTAACCGATCCTTTCTATTTTTAGCCGTCGCGCAAAGAATTATAAAATTGCTTGCATACTCCAGTTTTTGCAATTAATTTGTAATATATTTCGTCTAACACTTTTAGTCTAAATATCTGCCAGCTAGTTCATCCTACGAGTAATATGACAGAAACATAAGATTTTCTTTACCCAAATATTTTTTTGAATGCTTTCGAGAATCGGGCGAATATTCTATCTAGTCATAGATGAGTTTTTCAAGCCGTGAACGAGTTCATGGTAGTTAGTGAAGATTGATGTTGTAAGACAGGCCTCTGATTATGTCATATTGCATGCTTCTTGAAGACCTAACACTTCACTCTCTAGTGGGGACTTGTTCCACACTTTCTTAACGATATCTCAGTTATTGCATTTCTTGATTTATAAAAACGATGTAATACATGTTTGTTCTCATTCACATTTAAAAGATACATCACAAAAGATCCTTTTATTAGTATATGTCATATGAGTTTCTTGAGTCGCCCAAACCATGTTGTTTCCTTGCACAATCTGGTGTCCACTTCAATCAGGACCAACCAAATCACTCATAAGGGTGTATGTTCCATGAAGAGAAACAAATTTTTTCCACTTGATTCCTTCATTCTAAGTTTCCATATTTACCAAATCGAGATAAAAAGAAAAGCAATAATAATCTTCTTTTCCTAGCCTCCATAAAACTGTTAATAATCTTAATAAACTACTCAGAATTATTCTCCTCCATTTGCAGCTCAATCTTAATTGTAAGATTGAATTAGCACAATACGCTCTGCTGAATGGGCACTTGAGAAATAAGTGTTCAACATCCTCTATTTCACCATCACAAATTTCATGGTTTGGTGATGTAGTGTACTTCCAATTTAAAAGATTTTTCCTTGTCGGTATCCATTTCTACAATACTTTCACCCAAAAATTCGTACATTATATTTACACCCCACACATACTTACAAAATTCTCCATCCACTTGCAGCGCTTACGTCGAGGACTGTGATTGAATACTAGACACATTAGTAGAATTACACTGATAACCTGATTTCGTTGTATAGTCTCTTAACTTAAAGAAAATCATATCAATACACCACTCTGCATAGCCTTGTGAATGAGCATATGTTCCACAAAATGGGCCACTGGTAACAGAAGCCATCTACACAAGGCCTGTAAATCCCATCATCTCTAGAAGGATTCAAATGTCGTGACGCCCAATAAATCAAACAATTAAGCGATGTAACAATTGGTAAGAATTTAGGAAGCCAGTAAGACTCCAAAATATTTATATCCCTACCATCACAAATTATAAAAGAACATTCCTGCCTAATAGCATCTCTCCAAGCAAGGAGACTCCTCATTGCCCAAGACATACCCTTTTTTATCTTTAACTTCCTAAAAGGTCGCTTCTAGAAGATAGATACCTTAAAAGTTTTTGTGAGCATTGAGTTTGGATTCTTCAGTAATTTCCACCCAAATATTAACTAACAACGCCAAATTTATCTGATACATATCTTGAAAATCTAATTTGCCAATCATCTTGGATACCGTAATATTTTCTCATTCAACCAAATGAATCCGATTTTTACCTTGTGCTTCCACCAAAACATAGTTATTCATGTCGACAATTCTTTCTAGGATTTTTTTGGGGAAAGAACAATTGGCATCTCATAATTCGGAGGTGCCTTAAGAGCTTTCTATACCAAAACTTCCTTACCTCCCCCCTCTCTCTAATAACAAGAGTTTCTTTTAAGCTAGCGCTCATGTTGAGGAATTCATCTTTAATCTATTTTAGTGTTTTAACTGTTGATCTATATAGATCCATTGGCATTCCCAGATATCTTACTAGACTTTCTACACGTCTGACCTACATTGAGTTAACAATATCATGTATAATATTCAACGACGTACCTTTAAAGAAGTATACAATAAACTTCTGAAAGATTATTGATTGGCTAGATCAAGTTTAATAGATCTATTATACCCTTTAAAAATATCAATTTCATCACTTCTTGAAGTACAAAAAGCAAGTGAATATGTGGCATCCATTGTCGAGGAACTTTCGACCCTGTAATATTACCTTGCCTACATTTCTTTTTTTTTCTTTTTTTTGATGACGAGGGTTCCCGGGCTTACACCTGACTAGTCCCCCGGGAGATATGACTGCCTCCCCAACCATACCTCCAGGCAATTCAGAACTAGGTTGCCCATGGGGAGGATTTCGAACCTTGGAAACTTTCCAAACTTTTAATAACTTTCTTTCGCGTACGAGATTCGAACCATGTACCTCTCACTTGAGAGAACTTTCCAAACTTTAATAACTTTCTTCCGCCTACGAGATTCGAGCCCACTTGAGAGAACTTTTCCAAACTTTAATAACTTTCTACCGCCTGCGGGATTCGAACCATGTACCTCTCACTTGAGAGAGAGAGCCCTGGCCAGATGAGCTAGCTCACCTGGTTTCACCATTTATTTCAGTGTCCAAAGTAATTGTGGTGATACAAATATGAACCTATTTTATCACTTTATCATGAAAACCATGCTTCTACATAACCAATAAAGAAATTCCATCTAACCTGATCTTACACCTTAGATATATCTAATTTAAGAATCGCAAAAAATTTAATTGTTTCTCCTACTTTTGTCTATAAAGTGTGCAATTTTATGTCCGATAGGGATACAATCTTCAATGACTAGGATATTATTATAAAAAAAATTGAGTAGGTAAAATTATATCATCCATCAACAATTGAAGTCTCAAGGCTAATATTTTTGCAATAATTTTATAGGCAAAATTCCCACATGCAATCGATCTGAAATGTACATCCATTTCTATATTCTCCCCTTTTGGAACAAGGGATATATAGGTGTGATTCAACCCTTCCAAGGAAATATTATTTAGAAATAAATCCTTGATCAGAGCGAAGACATCAAACTTGATTACATCCCAAAATTTCTAGTAAATAACCCGTGAAGACCATTGAGTCCCGGAGCTTTAGACAATGACATACTAAACCCCGTAGTTCTACCTGCATCCAATGCTTGTTCCTGAGTCAAAAAAACATTCATTTGTTCTTTTATCTTAAAAGTAATATCATTATCAACTTCTAAATAATCTAAATAGTTTGTTTCTTGAAAAAATCGGATTATAGTAATTCTGAAACACAAGGGCAATACTTATTTTGTTGTCATGCCAGATATCTTGTAAGTCCTTCACTCTGAGAATTTTGTTGCGGCATTATCTGATGATAGTAGTCGCATAAAAGTACTTAGTCTCCTATCACCTGTATTCAATCATTTGATTGTAACATGATCTGCCCAATACTTTCCTCTCTTTCCCAAAGGGTGTCTAACTACTTTGTGACATTATAAATACAAAAGATATTTCCATTTGTTATCTCCTCATTTTGAATCCCAAACAATATTTTTCCAATTTATTAATTTCTCTCCTATTTTTCTTGAACATATTTTTACTCAGTCGATCCAAAATCATAATTTCCACTAGTTTCTTCATGAAGAATGTTTTCCCATTATTCGATTCAATTGTCTCCCCACATGAGAATTTAACAAGATCATTACATGTACTTTCATCACACCAAAAAGACTCAAACCTAAATTGCCTTTTATTCTTGTGAATTTCAACATAGCAAGAGTTAATTACAGGTGAACAACCTGACCTAGTAGCTTGTGGGACTAGAAGTCAAGTGCTTGGAAAGTGATTCATACATTCTTGATCACAAAATACTTTATCTAACCAGGTGAGCTAGCTCATCTGGCCAGGGCTCTGTCTCTCAAGTGAGAGGTACATGGTTCGAATCCCGCAGGCGGTAGAAAGTTAAAGTTATCTCAAGTGAGAGGTACATGGTTCGAATCCCGCAGGCGGCAGAAAGTTATTATGTTTGGAAAGTTTCCAAGGTCCGAAACCCTCCCCAGAACATAGGCAACCTAGTTCTGATTGCCTGGAGGTATGGTTGGGGAGGCAGTCATATCTCCCGGGGGACTAGTCGGATGTAAGCCCGGGAACCCTCGTCATCAAAAAAAAAAAAAAAAAAAAACTTTATCTAATCTTTGCTTGGCATATTTATTTGTCAAACGCTTATTTGACCAAGTAAAGAAACATCACTTCGGGGGTAATTCAACTAAAGCATTGTGAATAATAAAGTCACTTAATGTTTCAACCCAATTATAATGAATATCTTTCTTCCCTTTCTTTTCAAATCCTCTAGAAATTTTATTAAAATCACCGATAGTAATACAAGGTTTAACATATATGAATCATGAATGACATTGTAATTAATACAATATAGTAAGGATGCATCATATAATACTTTAATTATTACTTTTTTTTAATGAATTATCATTGTATTGCAAGGGAAATGGGTATTTTATATAGGGCTATGCATATTCAAGTTCTTATAATCACTTTAGAACACATTACCGATAATATATTGATAATGGCTATCCACGTAGTATATAATGTCTATGAATATGATATTAATAACTCCAGGTTCCATAAAAGTTTAAACATAACTCCCACGAGTTAATAATGTAGCACAATTTAGAAATAAGTGCCAGGTTCCATTTATATTTGTTTATCAACCAGGATGGATAGTGCCATGTCAATGGCTCATATCGCTTAGTATAAGAATAAATGGAGATCTCTAGGTCATCAACTTATAATCCCATTATAAGTGTTCTGGTATTTTGCATTCTCTAGTTACGATATTTGTGATATTCCTAGTCATAAGTCTATGACTTTTCAGGTATGTCTTCGCGATATATAACCGCAAGCGTAGTACATTTAGAGTCATGAACTCTCTTATGTCTTGATGCATTCTTTCAAAGGTTGAACATTACTTCTAGTACACTCCATAATAAGTCTATTCAACTTGGACTAGTCTACCTTACAGCAGTTTTAATAAAGTTTTTTAGTTAATTCCACATAGATATCTATTTGTTGTACACAACTAAATATTTATTTTGAATATGTATTGACAAATATATTTTTGTTAGACATATCAAATGAAGACGACTGAAACATGTTCTAAAGTATTTTTCATGAATTAGATACATTATGAGTGACTGTGTCATCATTTAGTTAAGATTTTCAACAATCATATATGTTTCTTTTAATGGAATATTCCCTTTAGGTGGGGATTTTATGATAGGAGTCTCCACCATCTCGTAACATCTTCTATAGAATGCGTTCCTTATAATTATTTAGGAAAATTATTATCCTACGTCTTGTTTACTCCCTTATGACTAATATAGTCTATTTAAGTTGTTGGTTATCTATTCGGCATGTGTGGGTATTCATAGAATCCTCCTACTGTTCTCTAAGAACATATGTAAGACTTGATTAATTGTGAATTTAAGGTTATCTTCTTTATGCTACAAAAAATTTGGACAAGTTCTAATAAATATATTTTATAATAGGTCCCTGCTCAACAAAACAACCCTCTTAAGGTTTTCAACCTCTTCATAGACTTATCGGAGTCTTTCATTCTTTTGTGTTGATAGAAGTCCTAAATGTGTCTTATTGGTTTGAGATGCCTAGTACACATTGTGTATCACTTATTTTGTGTTTAGCTTACAGTTTTAAAGCTGTCATGGTCATTAACGTGATCTTTCTTATTAGAGTATATGCATATACTAAGCTCAAGGATATCTTATAGTTCCAAAATCTAAAACCGTATCAGATCTTTATGTGCTGTTATATACCAATAGAAATTTGATTCATCGTATTATTATCTCAAAGTTCCAAGTCTTCCAATGTGTCTCGCTTTGAGTATAATATTTTACAACTTTGGAACTGAACCTAGAACATTATCATATAATTAATTTTCTGAGACTTGGATGCTTGATCATCTTAGATTAGTGATGATTAGATCATTTGTAGAGTTTTAAAGATGGCTTTGAGTCATTTAAAAGTTGAGTATTTTCTCTTGGTTTTGTAAAAATATTTAAGTGAGGTCTACGATGCCATAATAGTTTTAGTTCAACTCAAAATTAAAATACAAAATGAACGTTTATTGAAAGAGTTCAAAAAAAGGAAATGAAAAATTTAAACTTAAAAGAACAACTAAACTAAATTTATCCCAAAACTCAACCATCTAAACTAACTAAAACTAATGTCGGTTTCATCCAAAATATCATACATGAATCCCAACTGGATTTTTAGCTTGACTTAATTGTTAATATATGAACCTCTAGATCCTTAAATAAATATAACAAGCTTTTGAAAAATCATACATTATATTCATAGACCTTTGCTCGTGGAAAATTAAAAGAGCTTAAGATAGTAAATATCTCTCTTGACAAGACAAGTGATGTCTACTTTTAATAGATTAATATATTTTCCATAGATATTTTTAGGGGTATTTATGACTTAGTTGAGGCATTTTCCCTATTATTTGATATTTTACGATTTCTTGTCTAGTTTTGGCTTTTATGTCACTTTTAGAGCTTTAGTCGTAATTTCTATATTAAGTGTCAATCTCTTCGGTAATTGGATTCTACGATAATCCAAGACGATGATAGGAAGTAAAGAAAACAATATTATCCCAATGTCATGGCGTTAAAGGACGCTTCAACTACTTTTGAAAAGTTAGAGCATTTGTCAGCTATAATTGGAAATCGACTTATTAGAGTTACCACACGTATTAGTTAGAATTTGGACGAGACCTTGGATTTTATGGTAGAACTTGGAGTTAGGAGCGCATATGAAGTGACGATTTGTGATTTGGAGATGTAATGAAAGAATTATTTAACTTGTCATTGTCGTGGTTTGAACCAGTCAATTCATTTACTAAAACGTTTTTGGTGTATTTGGGCCATCTAAAAGGGGTCCACAGCACCAAAACGTGATGAACCCCTTTATATATATATATCAAATTTTATCATTAGAAAAGATTCCACATTCATAACTCATCAGTAGAAACGCTTGGAGCATAGGAGAAGAAAGGAGAAGAAGATTGGAAGCAGTCTATGTCATTCCAACTTATTTCTCCATAATATGCTAGCAATTAATAGTATAAATTTATTGTTTTTCATTCTAAACATGAATTCACATAATTATTTGTTAGTTCTTATTATTTCAATGTGAACTAGTTTATTCATACCTTGAGAACAACAAACAATGTAAAAACACTAGTTTATTTTATGCATTTATTGAATTTGGGAGATTATACCTTTAATGGAATTGTATTTCTAATTTCCTTTCTTATGTATTTTCTGTATAATTTTACCCTTAAACTATCCAAGTATAGTACTTTCCTTAGAAATTAGTACTGTCACCCTGACGGTGGTTTAGTTACTGAAAACGATACATAATCGTCTAGTGTGCGTTAATGATCATGACCGCCTTGACTACTCGGATAGTTCATAGGATTTGAGACTTTTAGCACTAATCATTGTGTAGGGTCACCTCACCCGATTCTCCTAGAAGTGTTGAAGTAGCTTCCTAAGCTACCCTGATGGGAGATAAAAAGAAGTTAGAATCCCACCTATTGTATATTAATCAATTCACCCTTAAACAATAAAATGTAAAATTAATACTAGTGGGGATTACTTGCGAGTTCTCAAGCTATGTTCTCATCTCACCTGTTTAGTTATTTACATTCTTAGTTCTTTAGTTTGGTTATTGTCTTAGCTTAATTTACTCTTATTTTCATTTTGGTACTTAATCTATAAACAAAACAAACAGTTATCTTTCCCTTTTTAGTTTGCAACTCATTCTAGTACACTTCCCAAGAACACGTCATAAGAATTAACCTTCATACTTCATGTGGAGACAGTTACTCTTAATACTTACTTTTTATTACTTGGCAACGATCTGTACACTTGCAGTTAGTTAGCTCTCTCAAGGTGTGAAATAGTTAGTTTATTTTATCACACTTTCAAAGACAAAACCAAGATACATATTTCTTGATGTGGTATACGTTGTTGCAATAGAATCAAGCCCCTAAGTCAACCTTTTCAGGTTGTTTCTTATTCTTCCTCTTCTTCACTCCTCCCTTTATTGATATGTTTTGATGAGTCTTCATTTGTTTATAAATTTACTACCTCAAACTTTTTCACACAACATCTTATTTTTCTTATGAATGAGTCAAGCAAATGGATTGTCACTTGTCCATTTCTTCTTCTGAGTATTGCATGACATCTTGAACCATGAAAATTGGGAAGAGAGAGTTGAGTTCCATAAATATAAGTAAAGCATCAAACATTTACACCTTAAATACCTCTAATCTGGTGATAATTTTACTCATGTCCAAGATATATTCACGTATGCTTCCCTTATCCTTGTATCGCATGTTAGCCAGCTTATTCAGAGACGTTGTCGTTTCTTGTATCTTGTTAATATTTTACTTCTTCCTGATAGACTCAAGCAACTAGTTAGCCTATATATCATCTAGGATTATAGAAACAACATGGCTTCCATGGATCACAATCTTCATAATCATAAGGCTCAAGTGATCTGTTGTCTCCCATTTTTCATTGGAGAACTTAATGGAATTTGAACATGTAAGATTCAGTGGTGTCTAACTCGGTGTGTGGGTATAAGAGAGTACATTGCAACATCAATGATGGACCCAAATCGCCTTCCATAAATTTGTCTTCTATGCCGTTTGCACCAATATTTTCATCATAAATAGGTACATATTCGTAGGTTTATTTACAACCAAAGTATAAGCTTTTGGTTTCTTAGACTCCGCTTGTTGATGTCCCTGTTCACCATTACTAAAGCACTTTGGTCCTCCCCCTGGAAGGCGTTTAGGTTGGGGTAGATGTTAAAATAATTATGTTGTATTTCATATGTGTTTGAGGTGCGTTAGTCTGTCTAATAGCGCTACGCTTCTCGATGTGTACAACCCACTAATATGTTTCAATAGATCAAACATGTTTATGATATCTTGCAATTGGTCTCTCAATCCCCAGTATACCCCTAAACCAATTGATTCATTCTCTCATGAACATCCATACACGAGACAAGGTTATAGATATTAGTGGTATACATATTTACGAATCGTCCTCCTTGGTGTAAAATTTAGAAAACATTAATAAGCTCACGCACAAAATTGTAAAAAAGAAATCTGACTTGTATGTATAGTTAAATTTCTCTCATGAAATAATATCTGCCTTATTGAGAGAGCCATGTTTTTCTTCAATGATTATCATCATGATTGTGCTTTCCCACGGAGCTTAGTCATAATTAGTAGAATGTGACGTTGATGAAGAACCTATCTAATTCATAATCTCCTTCACAAAATATATATAATCCATAAAATCATTAGCCTAGAATATCCTAGAAAATTCAAAAACATTGGCCTTAAACCCAGATTCTCATCTATTGTTGTCTTTTCAAACTTGACCACGAGTGAACGGGATATGACCAAAACTATCAATCATGATTTTGAAATCATCCCCTTGTTGTAGTTGTTGTACCAAATCCAACAATTGACGTGTCAATGCCTCGAATTGTTATGACATGTATGTATTTTTGTTTCATTGCAATGACAACATATTGTTTGCCTTAAATATAACATTATCATGTTTTCTAGGAGACATCACTCCCAAGATATCGTCCTTTGAATACCAATGGAAAGAGGACTAACTATACGTGTGGTGGTCCTTTGTGTGTTCTAAAATAAATGCAAAAGTAATCGAACCACATCCGCAAGTGTACGGTTGTCCCAAGTAGTAATAAGTGATTCTAGGATCGTTCGCAGGGACGGTTTGGTTAACTACAATGCTTATCGAATAAGGAATGGTTGCACTTAGGAAAGCAAATGAAGATATAATGATTGATTGTTTGTTTTTATTATTTCTAAGTAATGAAAAACTAAATGGAAAATGCAATTAAATACTGAGACGCAAGTAAATGAATGTGAAACGCAAATATGAGAAGGTAACACTTGAGAACGCAAAGGATCCTCCTAATCCTATTTCATAATTTATTCTGTTTAAGGGTTAGATCGGTCAATTACAATGGTCGGGATTCTAAATTCCTTATACCCCCGTCAGGGTGGACTATAAGGCTATCCTAGAGTGTCACTAGTCCCGTCAGGGTAAATATGATCCACTTTTAGATGATTAAGTTAATTACCACATTGGCCCTAAAATTAGCTAAGTTCGTCAGAATCAATAGCTTCTATTTTAGATTGAATAAATATTTTCGTACCTAAACCCTCCGTCAGGATGATCCACACGCCACATATGTGGAATAGACTAGATACTAACACCTGTTCTTAGTTCATGACTCTAAAAACAGTAAATATTCTCAATATATCGAAAAGAGTAAAAGACACAATCTAGTTTAATTTAACAGAAACCCAAATTCAGGCATAGAAATTCAATAGAATTGGGATTCACCCATAAAGCATTCTCAAGTACTAAAATGAAATTAGCTCATACTAATTAAAAAGAAAACTAAATTAAATGTAATGGAATTCATATTGTCTTACAAAATTAAAGATACATGATGTCTCCTCATTTGTGATAATAAAATATACTTCTGAGACATCATTTTAGGCTTATTTATTAGTTTATAGGTTGAATTTGGCGTAGTTTAGTGCACTTTCCTATTTTGGGTCTTGATTTAGTGACATAATATTTTTAGAGCATATTGGGTTTGATTGTTTATTTAGTGTGAAGCTTTAAAGATAATTATGAAGATTAATTAGAGTCCAAGTCAAAGACTACAACTTATGGAAAGAGAATTACATGGAAATTGGAGATAAAGGTAACAAAGGCTAAAAATATGGAAAAGGAAAAGCTGCCTAAATCTGAATTTCTGCAGCAACCCTAAAGAAGTGGCGATTACTCCAAGAAATAAGCCGAATTTGGTAAATCCCTTTCATAGGGACATAGATAATTCCCTGAGGATTCTTTTGGTATATTATGGAGCACAAACCGACCAATAACGAAGAAGATATACCCAAAACAGTTCAGCAGTAATTATCCATACGAATTTGAGTTGGGCTTGGAGTCTTTTACTTGGCCTTATCTCCAACAAACGAATTAGGTCAACCTATACACTATAAATACAACCTCTTAACACTTTTAAATCATCCTTGGTGAAACCTTAAACTAAGAGGAAGCTTGCAACACAAGAGAGAAGTCTGGAAGGAGCTGTTCATCACAATGTCTTCTTCTACCTTTAAATTTGTAATTTCTTTCTTTTCTTGCATGAACTAAATTTCTTTAGCTTGAGTTTTAGCATATATGTATGAACCCTAGTTTTGATTGACATCTATCTAATTTGGGAATTTAATGTTTTAAATAGAATTATAGTTTTTATTCTCTGTTTATGTGTTTGGATTTATATTCTGTGTTCTTGTGGATCGCGACCGTATAGAATTACCATCTAGTAGTTAGGTCACCATTGACAACGGTGTTTAATTACATGTTTAGCACATAACGTCTAGTATAAGGTCTGATCTGACAACCCAACCTAGCTAGATAATCACTATGGTTTAGTTCTTGTGACTATTTACCAACTACAGGAAAAGTTTGCTTAGGAAGCCTTATTGACACAGGTAAATCCTATTTGAAACTACCGATAGCGAATTGGAACCGATTATTGAAATACTACATAATTCACCCTTACATGTTTAGAACGGCAAAACTAGTGGGGATTACATGCTAATAACTCGAGCTATATTCTCATATTACTTCTCTTTCATATTTATTTTCTGTCTTTTAAATTCATAGTTTTAATTTAGTTAATTAGAAAATCAACAACATCTATTTGTCTTTACTTTTATTTGCATTTAGTTGTTCTAGCTTTAATTTATTGCACTTGATTATTGCATAAGATTCCCCTAACCTTCGTAGTCTCTGCGGAACGAATCTTAATTATTTAAATAAAACTTGCATACGATCTGTATACTTGCAGAACCGTTCTCAGCTTAGGGTGTTTATTTGCACTTATTTATTACATTATTTTATCACACCTTAGGCGACACCAATACAGAAAACCTAATTTCCGGAATTGGAATGGCTGAGAACGGAGATATAGACCCTCTCCAGCTCTTGACAGCTTCTTATTTCTTCCTTCTGTTGCTTCTCTCTGATGTTTTTAATTGTAAAAAATGAATTGTTCTGAAAATAGAAGTCAAAGGCTCCTTTTATATTAGAAAAACGGATTAGGGCTTGGACTTAAGAATAAATCACTAATTAAATGTCCAAGCCCAAATTCTAATCCCAAAATCCCGTAACTGCTGCACCACCTTCACTAAAACGGCTCTAGCCGCTTCGTTATAACTCCGATTGACCTGAAATCACTTGCTAAAGTTCCGTAACTCGATAAGGAATCTAATCTCTTCAAGGGTCAGCGGCTAAATCATCTCTTAAGCGCCTCGAAATCAGCAATCTTTGACCTGTTTTTCCAGATTTGCAGCTCTTAAATCAAATTCTTTCGGGATTTATCTTCAAGTCTTGACTCCATATCACGATCTTTGACTCTCTCATCGGATTCCATTCCTAGCTAATATTCAAAACCTACAAACTTTTCACTAAAATACACAAGATTACGCGCAAAAGTTTAATAAATCAAAAATACTAGAAATAAAATAGGAATTCCGGATTATTGCATTTTTAACTCAAAAGTCTATCAAAATATTAAATTAAACATAAAAAATGATGTCTCCCAAGGGTCGAAAATAAGAACAATTAGGGAGACATCAAGACCCCCAACTCAAACCTTTGTCGTCCCGACAAAGTAAAACAAAACAAATCAAAGGGGTAGAAGTAAACGTAAGAACAAATAGGCTATCAAATACACCTAAAGCAATTCTTAGGATAAATCTCATATAGAAAAACTCTAGGAACTAATATATACATACACTTATCATACAAAATCGAACATAAATAATCTCAATCATAAAATTAAAGTTGCAATGCTTGAAGGTTACACTTGTACTCATCTCTGTATGATGGCTATAGGTTGTTCCTCAATCCTACCTCGCTTTGAACGCTCAACCTAGTATATTCCCTATCAACAGAATCATAAATTCACTATGCACTTAGGAATCACGAGGACTTTACGGTTTTAATAATGGCTTAAGGACGGTGTGGATGTATATTTGGTAAATTTGAAGTGAGCTTTTGGCTCTCTCCTCACTTACCATCAACAATGTCCTCGAGCTTGAGTTTTCGCTCAAAAATGTTCTCACTCACCCATTTGACGCACTAATGTTGCGCCCCATGTCAACCCAAATAAAACTATGATGATTTCCAAAAATATTTAACTTTTCCGGTTTATTTTATTCTTTCTTTTTATTTTCTTCTTTGTTTTTTTTGTACAAGATACCCATGACCCTTATTTTGATGTGAAAGGTCATGTCTCTTATAATTTTTTTTTCTTTTTCTCTTTTTTTTTTTCTTTTTTTTAAATCCCGGCAAAGGGTTACAAATGATAATATCATCTACATTTTTGTGCCTCAATACAACACATAAATCCCACCCAATGAATTTCCCAAATGTGGACCCTCCACCCCAAACTCAAGCTCGAGACAAGTCTCAGGGTTGTGATTCAAGTGTGGGTCATTTGGTCATGCCTAATAATCTAAAGGATAATGGGCTTATATCGTGGCTACAAAAGAAAAGGCTTAAGGCTCAAAATTGGGCTAAGACGGATAAAATTATAATAAGGGATAGCAAGCTAAAAGGCTTCAAATGGCTAACAAAAAACTGCCCCTATAATTTTCCTAAGTACATAGTTTGTCTTTAGTTTATATCTAGGTGGGTTCTCTACTAATTAGGATTTCACGTTCTACACACCAAACATATTCCTTAAGTACAGGCTTACTTCATTTGCATTGTTCATTAATTTTTCCTATCAATTACCTATGTTCGCATGCAATTCTGAGTGCGTTTTATATTATTCCCTAAAGTCCACTATTTACTATCATTAATTCATCAAAAGTATGCTTAAAGGGACATTTAAAATCTTCTACAGTCAAACGCAACTCCGAAAATTATTTTATTGAAAGCAAATAAAACATATAACACATAAAAACTGGGATGAGGCAACGAACCCCACCCCAAACTCAAAAATGAGCCGTGTCCCCACGAATCGAAAAGACTCAACGCAAGAAAATAAACTAAACTAAACTAAAACGCGGAAGGGATAGAAAACGTATCTCAACCAGCGCGTGGCTGGTTATCGGTGTTGCGTCCCTGAACTTTCTCCTTTGTAAGTAAGCCATAGGTGGCGTGTTGAATTGTGCTCACCCCCATTAACATGTTTCAGAGAAGTTCTAGCTCTTTTGTAACGTTTCCCAAAGACGCAATCATCTTCACTTGATTCTCTTCTAACACCTTCACTTTCGCTACCAACTCGCTATCGGTATGCATCTTCTTCTTTGGAGGAGCTCTAAGAGTTCTTACTGCTCGTAACACTTCATCATGAATATTCTGGACTAAAGCTATACCCATGTTCTCTCCAACTACAACACGGTCAATCTCTGCGTCTTTACGCGGAACTTTTGCGTCTAAGCACAAAGTAGTGACGGTACAAGGAAATTTGAGATTTTGTTGTGAAGATGGAATTCTAGCAAATTACATGATGGTATCATAAATTACGCGAGCAACATCCATAGGTTTCTCCTCAACAATACACTTGATAAACAAAAGATGCTCCTTCTTCACTTCCAATATGTGTTTAATTCCGAAGAAGGTAGGGATTATGAAACGGGACCATACCTTAGCACATGGTAACAAATTACTACTATACATCTGTCCAGGATATCTCTCTCCTTCGGGAATTGGGCGGGCCCCATCAACAAGCACTTTTCCCCAAAGGGATTCATAATCAAAAGAAGGTTCTTTAAGAGATTCTTGGAAAGGGCATAGTCCAGAAAATTCGGGTAATTTTAACGATTTACGAATAAGCTCAACGGAGAAAGGAACTACCTTTTTGCGAATCACAACTGCATCTTTGGAGAAGGCGATTCCTTCATAAAAATCTCGCACCAAGGTAGGAATATACTCAAGCTTCCTTTCTCTCAATTCTTTCCAAACCAATTTGTCACAAGTAATACCATAATCTTTATAAGCACTAGTCATAATACCCTTAGGAAGATTCATCTCCTCACCAAACTTCAAAAATTGAATTCTATCACGAACCTGAGTATCCCACGGAATGAAGCCTCCCTTTGGCTTTTAAGCCCATGTTTTCCTACGCGGAGGTTTCTGTTGTTGCACGGGTTCTTCGGGAACTTCTTATTCTGATTCTTCCTCAACTTCTTCCTCAACTTCTTCGTCACTTTCTTCATCACTTTCATCAACTAACCTACTCTTTTTCGGATTAGCCTTACTTGGATTTTCCTTTCTTTTCGGAGCAATTGGGATTTGTTCACTCCGTTTGGATCGCGAATCCGGAATCTCAATTGCTTGGTCTGGGCTAGCTCCAACATTGTTCCTGTTTCTTGGTAATGTTCTTTGATAGTTACACATGGAAGCAGTTCTGTTAGTCATCTCTTTTCACCCCAAACTCAAAACTTCAAATAGTGAAAAAGCTAGAGAAAAGCTTAGAACTTTGATGTTTTGAGGCTTTAAACTTGAAGAATATGGTGGAATATGAGATGGGTTAAGGTTAATTGAGAGGAATTTTGGAAGATTTGGGTTTAATTTAAAGGTTAGGAAGAAGGAATTTGTGAAGAAAAGATGAAATTTGGTGATGTTTTGGAGAAGATATGAGTTGATTGTGTGTTATTGTGATGAAAGAAGGCTTGATTTGATGATTTTATAGCTGTTTATTGATTATTTTCGGAGTAGCTGGAGGCAAGGATTCAGAATATGAGGTTGGCTTGGAAAAGGAGGCAAAAAACTAGGTTAAAAGCACTCAAAACCGCCTCTCGCAACAGCGCACCGGCTAGCCGGCGGATTCGCCGGCATGCCGGTCGCGAGGGCGGCGAAAAAATTACTAAATTCGATTTTTTTGCCTCAGACGCAAGCACCTTGCGTCATTGCTGACGCAGTGATCAGAAACTTCACCTTCCTTGGCCGGCTAGCGGTCATCTGACCGGCATGCCGGCGGCATGTCGCTGGCGCAATTCGAGACGCAACGACCTTGCGTCGTTGCTGACGCAATGGTCAGAAACTTCTTCGTCATCGGCTGGCTAGCCGGTCATCTGACCGGCATGCCGGCGGTTCTCGGTGGCGCAAATCGAGACACAGCTATGTTGCGTCATTGCTGACGCAGTGGTCAGAGAGTTGGGGTTCTTCAGCTCGTTTGGCCGGTACGCCGGCCAGCTCGCCGGCTAGCCTGTCAAACCTGCTGTGGACTCCAAATTTTTTTCGTTTTCTCATCGTTTTGACCCCAAACTCATGACCATTTTACCCCTGAAATCATCAAAAACAAACACCCTTCCTCATTTCTTAATAATAAACACTAAATTTAACAAAAATAAAACTAATTTACACTACGAACATTGAAATACTTAAATTAATATACAAGAAATTGGCTTTTGTTTAACGTCGTTAAACTCGACGGGTTACCTCATGCTCCTAAGGAGCTTCGAGGAGGTACATGACCTCTCCGGGGTGTGGGTCCTTTGCACGATCGGTATCTTCACCTCCATGATATATCTTTAAACGATGACCGTTCACCATGAATGTACGGTTTTCAAGTGGATGTTCTATCTCTATTGCTCCATGAGGTGTAACTTTGGTCACAATGTAAGGACCCGACCACTTCGATCTTAACTTACCCGGATAATTACTGAACTTTGAATTATATTTCAATACTCTTTGTCCCACTACAAAGTTCTTCTCTCTAATCCGATTATCATGCTATCTCTTGGTATTTTCTTTGTAAAGTTTAGTGTTTTCATAAGCATGTAATCGAAATTCATCGAGCTCATTAAGTTTCATCATTCGATTCTGACTAGCTAGAGTAGGATCTAAATTTAATTTCGCGATAGCCCAATATGCACCCATTTCAAGCTCAAGAGGTAAGTGACAAGCCTTACCATATACCATTCGATACAGATATGCACCAACTGGAGTTTTGAACGCAGTACGATAGGCCCATAATGCATCATCTAATTTTATTGACCAATCTTTTCTAGTAGGACCAACGGTTTTCTCTAAAATAGATTTTACCTCACGATTTGAGACTTCGGCTTGAACATTGGCTAGTGGATGATAAGCAGTAGATACACAATGTCTCACCCCATACTTCTCTAAGACTGTCTTCAAATACCTATTAACAAAATGAGTACCTCCATCGCTAATAATTACCCTTGGAGTGCCATGTCTAGTGAAAATATGTGACTTCAAGAATTTAATCACCACTCGTGAATCATTGGTAGGTAAAGCCACCGCTTCCACCCACTTAGACACGTAATCAACAGCTAATAAAATGTAGAGGTTACCATTTGAAGGAACGAACGGACCCATAAAATCTATAACCCAAACATCAAATATTTCCACTTCTAATACATTATTACGTGGCATCTCATCCCTCTTGGATATGTTTCCGGTAAATTGACATCTTTCACATCTTTTAACATATTCATGACAATCTTTCATAATAGAAGGCCTGTAAAAACCAGATTGTAATACCTTAGCAGCAGTTCGATCTCCTTTAAAATGTCCACCATAAGGTGAATCGTGACACCCAGCCAAAATCGCCTCAATTTCTTCCTTGGCTACACATCTTCTCACCATTTGATCAGCACACACTTTGTAGAGGAAATGATCCTCCCAAAAGAATTGTCTTGCACGGTGAGCTAATATTTTTCTCTCTTGATAAGTTGAACCTTCAGGAAAAGAACCACTTACCACTAAATTCGCAATATCTGCATACCAAGGAGCTTCGTAATCACGAACAACAAATAAACTCTCATCAGGAAATTCTTCTCTAACTGCTTCAGTACCACTATTCATTTCTGAACCTTCAAGACGCGATAGATGATCTGCAACCTGATTCTCACACCCCTTTCTATCCTTGATCTCTAAATCGAACTCTTGAAGCAATAAAACCCATCTGATTAACCTCGGTTTAGCATCCTTCTTCTCCATAAGATATCAAATCGCTGAATGCTCTGTATAAACCATAACTTTCGCTCCAAGAAGATAAGAGCGAAATTTATCAAATGAATACATAACTGCTAGCAACTCTTTTTCTGTAACTGTATAATTAACTTGAGCACCATTAAAAGTTTTACTAGCATAGTAAATCGAATGAAAAACGTTCGCTTTTGTTTGTCCTAGTACATCTCCCATACACAAATCACTCGCATCACACATGACCTCAAACGGTAAACTCCAATCTGGAGGTAATACTATAGGAGCAGAAATAAGCTTTTCTTTGATTGCCTTGAAGGCCGCTAAGCAAGCTTCATCAAAAAGGAATTTGGAATCCTTTTCGAGTAAGTTGCATAACGGTTTAGCAATCTTAGAAAAGTCTTTAATAAAACGCCTATAAAAGCCAGCATGGCCAAGAAAACTTCTTACCCCTTTAACAGAAACATGAGGGAGAAGAGTTTTAATTACCTCTATCTTTGCTCTATCGACTTCTAATCCAGCACTCGAAACTTTGTGACCCAGAACAATACCTTCGCGAACCATGAAATGACACTTCTCCCAGTTTAAGACCAAATCTGTTTCTTTGCATCTGATTAACACTTTCTCCAAGTTATCTAAACATTTATCGAAATCATCACTAAACACGGAGAAATCGTCCATAAAAACTTCAAGAAAATTATCGATCATATCCTAGAAGATGGCCATCATACATCTTTGAAAGGTAGCAGGAGCATTACACAATCCAAATGGCATTCTGCGATATGCAAAAGTACCATAGGGGCATGTAAATGTAGTTTTATGTTGATCTTCCGGAGCCACGTAGATCTGATTATACCCAGAATAACCCTCCAAGAAACAGTAGTATTCTCTTCTGGCTAATTTATCTAACATTTGATCAATGAAGTGCAAAGGGAAGTGATCTAATCTGGTGGCTTTGTTCAGCTTTCTGTAATCCATGCAAACTCTCCAACCAACTACTGTTCTTGAAGAAATCGCTTCATTTTTATCATTAAAAACTGTTGTCATTTCTCCTTTTTTCGGGACACACTGAACTGGGCTCACCCATTCACTACTCGAGATGGGATAAATAATCCCCGCATCTAAAATCTTGATAACTTCCTTCTTCACTACATCCTTCATAACGGGCATTAATCTTCTTTGACCTTCAACTGAGCGTGCGTTATCATCTTCAAGTATGATTTTGTGTTGACAATAGGAGGGACTAATGCCTTTGATATCAGCAATTGTCCAACCTATTGCCTCTTTGTTGGCTCTTAAAACACGCAACAGTTTATCTTCTTGATGACCTGTTAGATTAGCTGAAACAATAACAGGCAGAGTTTCATTAGTACCTAAATACGCATACCTCAAGTGTGCTGGTAACGGCTTTTCTTCCAATTCCGGAGGAGATTCAATTGAAGGCTTCTTTTTAGGAATAATCACCCCCGGTTCTCTCACAGGTTCATAGGCAAGACGCCTATACTTTGGATTTTCAGAATTGAGAGCTGCCACTGTTTCGGCAAGCTCTTCCATCATCTCAGGTATGTCTAATGTTAAAGTGGCCTGCAAAATATCATCATAATTAAAACAATCAAATACCTCTTGCGATGCCTGCTCAACTACATCCATTCGGAAGTAATTTTCTTGAGAATCTGGAAATTTCATTGCTCGGAACACATTGAATTTGACTTCCTCGTCTTGTATCCTCATCGTTAATTCGCCATTCTCTACATCAATTAATTTACGCCCGGTGGCTAGAAATGGTCTACCCAAAATAATGGGGACATTTTTATCCGCGTCGTATTCAAGTATAACGAAATCAACGGGAAATATAAGTGTACCTGCCTTAACGAGGACATCTTCAATTCGGCCTTCTAGATGTGCAAGAGACCTGTCCGCCATTTCCAAGACCATAGAAGTAGGTCTTGCTTCTCCAATTTTTAGCTTATCAAAGATCGACTTGGGCATCAAATTGATGCTCGCACCCAAATCGCATAGTGCTTTTCCTTTCCATTCTTCTCCAATCGATATCGGAATTGTGAAACTCCCCAGATCAACTAACTTTGGAGGCAATGTACTTTGACAAATAACACTACATTCTTCAGAAAGACCAATCATCTCATTATCATAGTATGGCCTTTTATTAGTGAGGGCTCTCTTCAAAAACTTCGTATACTTAGGAATATCTCGAATAGCCTCTAGTAACGGAATATTAATACTAAGGCCCCTCACTCTATTAAAGAACTTTGAAAACTCAGCCAAATCACCCTTTTTCTGAACTCGAGATGGAAACGGTGGTGGAGGGCGATTACTAACAACATCATCTTTCTTCTTCGGAATTTCACTTGGCCTCTCTATTTCTTCAACCTCAACATTTTTTTCTTTCTCACTCACTTCCTTTTCTTTTCTCGGAACTTCTTTCTCTTTCATAACCGGAAAAAGAGTTGGAGGGAGGTTCTTACCACTTCTAAGAGTAACAGCTTTGCAATCTTCATGTTGTCTCGGATTTTCTGTGTCACTAGGGAGTTGCCCTTGTGGACGTTAATCAAGCTGTTTTGCGAATTGATCCATTTGATTCTGTAATAACTTCATGTTTGCGTCAGACGCTTGTTGACGTTCCATAGCTTGCGTCAGAAGAGCAATTAAGCTTTCTACGGTTTTCTGAAGGGTAACTACACCTTCTTGTGGATGGGCAGGTAAGGCTTTTTGGTTCATGGTTTCATTGTAAGTGTCTTGAGGAGCTTGTCTTTGCACATAATTCCCTTGATTCTGTCCTCCTTGATAATTATTGTGTGGTCTTGGATTGAAGTTGTTACCTTGGGGGCGCGGCTGATACGAATATGTAGGATTGGCTGCCCCATTAGGATTTGAGTATTGAAATCCAGGATGGTTTCTGTTAGGCTGATATCCATTACCACTTGAATTAAAGTTACCTCTGTTGGAGACAAAAATCACAGGTTCTTGATTATTCGGACAACTTTCCTCATCATGATCATCTACCCTGCAAATCGAGCACATATAAACCTCTTGTGCAGCTTGCACAGCTACCTTCTTACCCGAAAATCCCTCTTTTACAGCTAGTGTAAGCTGTTTCAATTGTTTTTCTATGGTGGTTTGAATCTTATTCTCAAGCATAGCAAACTTTTCTTCCATATTAATATTATTCACTCCTTTAACCGGGGTTCTTACCGAAGTCCACCCAACTTCATTCTTGACTGTTCTTTCCAAGATTATTTTTGCATGAACGGGTTGAACTTGAAGAAATCCCGCACCACAAAGCAAATCCAATTTTTCTCTTGAAGTCCCATCAAGGCCTTTGTAAAAGATTTTTAGTTCTTGTTGTTCTGTAAAGCCATGATCGGGAACTCTTCGTAAACACATCTGAAATCTTGTCCAACTCTTACCCAAAGTTTCAACATATTCTTGACGGAAATGTGTTAATTCAAGTTGATCATCTAACCTCATGTTACTTGGGTAATATCTCTCAAAGAAAGCAGTTTCCAATTGGTCCCAGTTTGTTATCTTCGTAGGTTCTTGCGAATCGTGTCATTCACTTGCTCCATCAGTAACAAAGAATCGAAACGCAGCAAAATACATTTGTTCTCTTAAAACCCCTTGTGTGATGTAAGAATCACATATCTGCTTGAATTTCTGTACTGCTCGGATAGGATCTTCTCCAACTTTACCACGAAAATTTCCAAAATTTTGGAATTGAGCTAACATACCCGAATCTGGACGAAACCTTGGAACATCTATATTTGGAGCACCTACTCCTAGAGCAGGAGCACGAAAAGGGACTTCTTCCGGACCATTAACAAACCATGGATCTTGATTAATCACTATCTGAGCTTGGACTTGAGGATTCGGAATGCCAGGCGGAACCAAAGGATTAATAACTTGTGGCACTATAGGTTGGCCATTCGCATCTAGCTAAGCCTGTCCGTTATTGTTTTGTTCATTCTAAATATTAATGTTCTCCATTCTGTTAATTAATTCGTCTACCTCTCTAGCTTCTTGTTCTCTCCTTCTCTTGTTAGCAAGTCTGATTAATGATTCTGGATTATTAAGGATCGGAGGTGTTGGCTCTAGATCCTTAAAGAGTCTCCTTCGCATACACCAAACCTAAAAATCTGAGAAAAATGAACAAACAAAAAGCGTAAAACTGAAATAAAAATAAATGCAACTATCACTAAAGGATAAACACCGTGGTCACACGCTATCGTCCCCAGCAGCGGCGCCAAAAACTTGGTGGTCCTTTGTGTGTTCTAAAATAAATGCAAAAGTATTCGAACCACAACCGCAAGTGTACGGTTGTCCCAAGTAGTAATAAGTGATTCTAGGATCGTTCGCAGGGACGGTTTGGTTAACTACAATGCTTATCGTATAATGAATGGTTGCACTTAGGAAAACAAATGAAGATATAATGATTGATTGTTTGTTTTTATTATTTCTAAGTAATGAAAAACTAAATGGAAAAAACAATTAAATACTAAGACGCAAGTAAATGAATGTGAAACGCAAATATGAGAAGGTAGCACTTGAGAACGCAAAGGATCCTCCTAATCCTATTTCATAATCTATTCTGTTTAATGGTTAGATCGGTCAATTACAATGGTCGGGATTCTAAATTCCTTATACCCCCGTCAGGGTGGACTATAAGGCTATCCTAGAGTGTCACTAGTCCCGTCAGGGTAAATATGATCCACTTTTAGATGATTAAGTTAATTACCACATTGGCCCTAAAATTAGCTAAGTTCGTCAGAATCAATAGCTTCTATTTTAGATTGAATAAATATTTCCGTACCTAAACCCTCCGTCAGGATGATCCACACGCCACATATGTGGAATAGCCTAGATACTAACACCTGTTCTTAGTTCATGACTCTAATATTCTCAATTTATCGAAAAGAGTAAAAGACACAATCTAGTTTAATTTAACAGAAACCCAAATTCAGGCATAGAAATTCAATAGAATTGGGATTCACCCATAAAGCATTCTCAAGTACTAAAATGAAATTAGCTTATACTAATTAAAAAGAAAACTAAATTAAATGTAATGGAATTCATATTGTCTTACAAAATTAAAGATACATAAAACCTAATTTCCAGAATTGGAATGGCTGAGAACGGAGATATAGACCCTCTCCAGCTCTTGACAGCTTCTTCTTTCTTCCTTCTGTTGCTTCTCTCTGATGTTTTTAATTCTAAAGAATGAATTGTTCTGAAAATAGAAGTCAAAGGCTCCTTTTATATGTGGAAAAACGGATTAGGGCTTGGACTTAAGAATAAATCACTAATTAAATGTCCAAGCCCAATTTCTAAGCCCAAAATCCCGTAACTGCTGCACCACCTTCACTAAAACGGCTCTAGCCGCTTTGTTATAACTCCGATTGACCTGAAATCACTTGCTAAAGTTCTATAACTCGATAAGGAATCTAATCTCTTCAAGGGCCAACGGCTAAATCATCTCATAAGCGCCTCGAAATCAGCAATCTTTGGCCTGTTTTTCCAGATTTGCAGCTCTAAAATCAAATTCTTTCGGGATTTATCTTCAAGTCTTGACTCCATATCACGATCTTTGACTCTCTCATCGGATTCCATTCCTAGCTAATATTCAAAACTTACAAACTTTTCACTAAAATACACAAGATTACGCGCAAAAGTTTAATAAATCAAAAATACTAGAAATAAAATAGGAATTCCAGATTATTGCATTTTTAACTCAAAAGTCTATCCAAATATTCAATTAAACATCAAAAATGATGTCTCCCAATGGTCGAAAATAAGAACAATTAGGAAGACATCAACGTGCAATTAGATATAGATCCCAATATTAAAAAACCAAAGCGCCATCTGTTTTTTTAATGAATAAAAGTGACCTCCAGATAGAGAAACAAGGTCTTTATAAAGCGCATAAATAGAAACTCTAATGTGCTCAAAACATGTAAGTGTGAAATAAAATATAAAATCGATCCAAAAAAATCAATTAAAGAAAGCTCAAAATAAAAAATTAATATTTTGGGATGACAAAACGATCCAACATTCTTGAAAGGCCATTACACTTAAAAAAACATATATCATATGTTCAATTTAGACTTCATATGCATTTTATAGTAAAAAGGCTCTCTGAAAACTCTAAACACCATTCAAAACGAATTTTTGGGCATTCAGATGATCCAAACGAGACTAAATCTTCACTACAAGGTGTAGGGTAGCCAAGGTGCAATGCAAAATTGCTCGAATATTGTATTAAAGATAACACATTTCCTGATTGAATATTAACCCCCCACCACACGAGTTAAATATTAGTTTCTAGGTCTAGAATATTAACAAACTCTAAACTAAATATAAGACTTGTATCCCACCTCAAACTTGAAACTAACTAGTTCATCCAAATAAATTTTTGAATGCACCTTTCACTACATCACATTCAAAATTTTTGAATCATAAATATATGTATATGTCAATTTTTCTATAACCATAACGTATGTATAAAAAATATAAATAAATCAAAATCAATACCAATTCCAAAATTGAAACAAACAAAAGAAACAAAATTTGAAATTTTATATCAATAAATTAGTAAGAAAAATATAATACATAAAGATATTTATTTTAAAAATTTAACTTTTGATAAAAATATTAGCTTTTCTAATATTATTGTATATCTCTTTAAGTTTAAAATAAATGGCAAATTTAGATCTACCCAGTTTTTCAATGGCTAATTCTAAAATGATAACTAAATCCTTAATTTATTAATTATTACTAAAGGAATAAGTTGCAAACACGGTATTTTATAGGACATGTAGATAGTAATACATATTAGAAAAAAAGGACTTGTTAGATATCTATTTTCTAAAATTTGATAAATAAAGTTTTATACTTTTAATCTGAACAATACTGTACCTAACATTTCATGTTGGTATCCACCATTTTACATGACATATTAACAAAAAATAAAAAAACACAAATTTTATTTTTGTCACATTTTACAACATGTATTAAAGATTAGACCAAAATTAAATACTTAGGTTTCGTATTGTCTAAATTAAAATGTTAGGATAATCTTTTATCGAACTAATATATCTCTAGGTACATGGGAGGTCATTTTCCCTACCTCTTATTCAAAAAATATTAATATATAGGAGTTACCCATGTTTTATAACAATACTCAATATCTTGCAATTATCGAATGGAAAAAATGTGAAAATATTCCAAAAGATTGAATCCAATAACAAAATCCTTTGGGTCCTCCCACCATACTTTTTCTTTGGATGTCATTTTGCAATCCAAGCAATACTTTAAAGGTTAGAGAATTTCTGGAATATATTTATGAATCTCCATTTATGTATTCAGATTCATCAAGAAAGGATCATTCAAGAACCAATAAATGAATGCCATTTGGCATCAATAATATAAAGATCACCAATATTAATGTTGCTCTCTGTGCTTTTATTGAGAAGAGAAAAAATCAAAGATGTTTTTAGAAAAGGTTATCTTGTCCAAGCAAGTGGGTTATCTCATTCTCATATGACGATATAAATCATATCTTAAGTTTCTTTTACAAATTGAAGTGCTTACAATGGAGAAATTATTGTCAAGTGTACGTACTGTGCATACCACACCAAGAAAGATAGGGTTATTTGCACAATTGGCCCATGAGTTATGCAAAGTAGTCTAAATATACCTTGTGCAAGGACGGATCATTCAGGAGATAAGGAAATATCAGCTCCCGTCGAAGTAAGGTTTTATGATAACAAAAGACAACCCATGCCCGTGATTTTTTTTATTCATGTATAATAAATATAGTCAGCCTGAAAAAATTTTGTCCTCTAAGTAGTTAGCCTTCCTGTAATATTTTTTTCTTTAATCTATACAAATTAGGTTGGTTTAAGATTATTTTTAAAAAAATAAAATCATTTAAAATAATTTTAGATCTCTAAAAATACTTTAAACTTTTAAAATCACTTTTAATAAAAAATACTATATATGTAATTATTAAAACAATCATTTAAATAACAAAAAACAATCATTTAAAATGATTTTAGATGTTAAAATATTTTTTAATATCTTTTATAAATATTTTAATTTTAATTAAAAATATTTTTAAATTTAAGATAATCAATTTCAAACAAGCTCTTAGATAATTAAAAATAGTATGTTATAACATACACATTCCTGAGAAAAAATAAATTTTCCATTTTCTTGAGTTTTAGAAAGAAAAAAAAGTAGACCATGTTATTCACTCGCGTAAAAAATCTACCGGTTTCATTTTCTATTTACTCATATAATAGAAAGTATAATGGTAATATTCGACTATTTGTAAATCAATAGGTAAATATAACTAATTTTGCATAACAATTAATAATGCAATATATAAACAAAAGTAATATGCAATCCATGGGTCTCATCTGAGGAGCAATCGTACTTTAAGTTCCTTCCCCATAAAAGAAAAGCTAAAGGTACCTCATATACTTTAACAAATTTTGGTGTTCTTAATTGATTATTACATACCTACTTGTTGGTTTCTTTTTGGTGCAAAAGACGTCGAAGACCATTAACTTACAAGCATGCTTCGAATCAGGGGCGGAGGCAGGATATTTTAGTAGGAGGGGCCAAGGGGGTTCGGAGGGACAACGGCCCCGAAATAAATCGCGGTATTTACACTATAGGTCCTTATATTATGCAAAAATTACAAACAGGTCCTTATATTATGCAAAACTGCGCTATAGGTCCCTATATTATGTAAAGATTGCAATATTGTTTGGATATTAATTTTTTAAATTAATTATCCTATAATTTTCTTTTTTTAATACAAAATAACATATATTTTATAGTAAAAAAACAAAAATCTTATAAATTGAATATTTAAAGGTAAATAAAATAAATCTTAAAAGTTAGGGTGGCCAAATGAAAATTTAAAAAAAATTAAGGATGAATCACTTAATTTTTTTTTAAGTATAGTTATGTTTTTTTTTTCTAAAAAGTTAGGGGGGCCATGGACCCCCCCGGGACCTATCTGTCCCCGCCCTTGCTTCGAATAACAGAAATTATATTGTCTCCAAGGAAAAAAAGATTAACATAAATTTTACTAATACTTAGCTTTAGTATATAGTATCCGTATATATGAAAAGAAGATTCTCACACGGTCACACCATCATAATAATACTATGAAGAAATTATTTTTAGAAGTTCAAAAAACCAAAACATTCATCACAAAGTCCTAACTAAAAAATCATTCTAACAAAGGCTTAAGTTTGATTTTTCAGTTAGACTTTTTACCTTTATACCCCTACTCAATTCGTTATTGGTACATACCAATTTTTTTAAGTTATGTACAAACCAATATTTATGTGTTTGAAACGCACCAATTTTCCTGGGTTCGGTACGTACCAAATGCTATTTATATTTGTTTTTACGTTTTACAGTCACTAATAATATTTTTCTAAACTTATGGAGGGTTTTTGTTTATGTACAAGGTTATTGTCCGGTTTTATTTAGAAACCGATCGAAGATATTGTGTCGAGATCCTCCCATTGGTACACGCTCAAACAAAGTTTTTCCCGAAAAAACAATACACAGATCTATTCATAGTAACTTTTTTCATGATACACACAAATTGGTACATTCCAAACAAACCACTTTGATACATTCCAAATACATCGTATTGGTACATTCCAAATACATCTAAATCTAGATCTAAAAAAACCAATTTGATCTTCACACTCGATAATCGAGGAATAGAAATGAATAAAAAAAACCATAAATCTTCACACGCCTTTGGAACTAAACAAAAAAAATACCATTATCTTCACAAGATCCGATCAAGCTTCGTTGATGGCCAAGGTGCAGAATGGGTGGTGTCTCCAATAATCTTGAGAAGATCTTTGCCTTTCATGGAAGCTTCTTGAATTCCGTCAACATCTTCTATATCAAGAACAAGCTAGAACACAGCATTTGCATCGCTGACATGCTCCGAAATCCCAAGCCTCACACCCAATCATCGATCCCGCTACTCCCGGCTACAATTATTTTGCAACAAAGCGTAACTAAATGAAGATGAAGAATAACTCAAACAAACAAAAGATTTATTTTTCCATTACCTGATCGAGTATGTATCTCACTGCAACTGTTGGAATAGAAACAAGATTTTTAGAAGCTGTTGTGTTGAGATATCGAAGCAACCTTTGGAAAAGACTTGAACCTCCCCAAGCATCAACCATATGCAATTTTCTAGACATGATCTGAAATGCATATATCAAGTGGGGAAAGAAGATGAGAAAAACAAACCCTTTTGTATTTCTGCAGCGAAGCAGTATTAACGGAGGGGCGGAAAAAGGAATCATTAAATTTGTGTCCAGGATTTTCTCGGTAAAAGGAAGGTGAGGCGGCAGATGGTGGAGATGGTAAGGAGGCGGCAGTTTTTTATGGTGGATGGCGGCGGGTTCTGTGTACAGCCATGGTTACAGAGAAGGGGGTGAGGGTGAGGTTAAGGAGAGAGAACTGAAAAATGTGGAAACAAAATCCTAATAGGGTTCTGATTTAAGTTTTACGGTTTTTCAGTGTATAAGAACTGATTGGGGGTATTTTGGGTTTTTTGGGTTGTTGTAACTAGGTAGTTACTATGAGGCTTTTTAAATGGATTAAAGATGTTGTTGGGGCCTTTTATTATAACTTCCCCTTAGGAGATACTAGAAATGATGTGAAATAAAATAAAACTAAGTTAAGGAATAATTAGACGGCTAATTAAACTCTAACAATTAAGGGCTAGCTTGGAATTAATAGATCACCAACTCATTACACGTGCGTAGAAAATGACTAAGGGGAATTCATGTTTTAATATGCTTATTGGGCAAATAAAATCCCAAAGGCAACTAGTTCTCGTCTAGATCCTCTTACGAGGTCTTTCACACTGCAATCTAGATGTACCTAATGATGAAGAACAACCCTATGTATGTTCGTCACCTAAAGAAGGAAATATACACCATCACTACCAAGGTCACGTGTTAATACAAGGTAATTATTAACGTAGACACACATAAACCCCATTAAGTCCCCTTTTGAAATCCTAATTCAAAAGCTAACACAAGTATAAATAAGATTAGTCACATATCAACCCCAAGTTATGAAAGACTAGTACATTATCAACAACCAATAATCAAAAGAAATTAAAACTACATTAAGGTTAGAAGTATGTACCAAATATTAAATTAACTTAATCGTTACTCACTTTTCAAGATAGTCGTAGCTCAAATTAGCATAGTAAATAAAGACGCAAATAAAGATGGAGGAGAAAGAATGTAAATCGAGGATATCTTCCTCCCTTTTTGATACAAAACTCAAATATGAGAACTAAATTATCTTTCAAGTTATGAGAATATCTCCAAGTTATTTTTTAAAAATGGGTCTAAAATATATATATATATATATATATATATATTTGCCTTCGTGCGCTGGTTAATAATTGTTGGGAAGAAAAATACAGAAATAGAAGAATGACAGAATAATAAATGAGACACAAGATTTACATAGTTTAGCGAATTGTCTACATCCACAGAGGTTCACACCGTTCCACTATAATACAGAAAACCTTGAACTAGAAGAAAAATCCTCTTCTATGTTCTACAAGAATCACTTTTATGTTTTCTCACAAGTGTATCGCTTACACTCACTTTGTTGGTCTCTTACAACTCTTGTTTGATGATCACGCAACTCCGGTACATATCCAACCCCAACCCTCTATAAGGATGGAATATGATACACAAAACAACAAACTATGGAGCCCCATATATATAGAAAATATTACTTGAGACAAGTCTAATAATATCTTGATATATCATTACTTAAACCTCAAGTCAAGTAATATCTTTCTTGGTCTCCAAGTTTTCTTGAATTATTAAGCTTGGACTTCAAGCCACAACCCAACAATTCCTTCCTTGGCGAGAAGTTTCAAGAATCTTCATAGTAACTTGAACCTTTTCCAAGTTTACTCATGTGAGACCCATTGCTTGATAGCAATCTTCATAGCAACATATGTGCACATCTCCTTGATCTTCAGAATACTAGAGTACTCCCTCCAAACTAATCTTCATCTCCTACATTGTATACAATTAGGAACTCGACCTTTAACTTTCGTGAACTCTCGTCATAAGGCTCCTCCCTCAATTCAAATATTTTCTTCTTATTCCATCACTCCCACTTGAACCAAAGCTCTAATACCAGTTGTTGGGAAGAAAAAAACCATGAAGATAAAAGAATGACAGAATAATAAAAGAGACACAAGATTTACATAATTCAGCAAACTGCCCACATCCATGGAGGTTCACGCCGTTCTACTATAATATAGAAAACCTTGAACAAGAAGAACAACCCTATTCTATGTTCAACAAGAATCACTCTTATGTTTTCTCACAAGTGTATCGCTCACACTCACTTTGTTGGTCTCTCACAACTCTTGATTGATGATCACACAACCTCGGTACATATCCAACCCCAACCCTCTATGGGATGGAATATGATACACAAAACAACATATTATGGAGCCCCTATATATATGAAATATTAGTTAGGGGACAAATCTAATAATATTCTAATATATCCTTACTTGAACTTCAAGTCAAGTAATACCTTTCGTGGTCTCCAAGTTTTCTTGAATTATTAAGCTTGGACTTCAAGCCACAACCCAAAAATAATTAGAATCAATTGATTATTGACAAGGCTCCAAATCATTTACCCATTCATGTCTTGGATTCCGCGTTGTACCATTATATGATTAAGGTTATACCACAGTATGACTTGCTAGGTGGTCTTCTTCTTTGGGTCCTCATTATTCCAGTTGTGGGGTCTAAGTAAGGATTTGAAGTTCCTATTTACCCACTTTCTTCATACTTGACTCGATTTCTCTATGCTCATTCCACGATCGAAATATTCTCCATTTGAGTCTCCATCATCAAATATAAGCACTTTACCTAAGAATGGTTCAAACATGTACAAAAATTACATAAAATTACCAAAATACAATAAACACTTCAAAGATTCAGGAATATACATTAATGTAAAAATGAAACATAAAGTGTATGATTTGACCTGAAAGAGATGAAAAATGATATTTCAAACAAAAGAAAAACTCTGGTAGAAAAAGGAACATCACTTTTAATTCAACACTCGCGAAACCCCAATTCGCCAAGAACCACAACAAAAAATCCCAACGATTATGTTCGTAAACATTACTACATGGTGTTTGTGTGACTTTGATTTTAACAACAAAAGAACAAAATCTCAAGAGCAAGAAGAATACTAGCTTAATTGACACTACCATTAACAAACGTAGATTGGACTAGAGAAATAATAATATCCATAATAATTTTAAGACTATTTGTCTAGATCCCAACAATAATTTTATAATCAAAGTTTGCAAATATTATAGGTCTAAAATCTTTATTTTTTTCTTTTTCGGTCTCTTTGAGTACGAGCGTGATAATGGTGTGATTTATCTTACTCAAATTGGGAGATATCAAAGAAAGAATTCACCATAGCCTTCCTTTGGGCAATTCGATAGTATCCCAATGAGTACTGATATATACCACCCAAATACCACTCAATGATGTGGCATGAATTGGTTGGTTACAAATCTTTAATCTCTTTATTTACTTGATCTAAAAATTTGTAACCAACCAATTCACACCATGTCATTAAATGGTATTTAAGTGGTATATATCATTACTCTATCTGAATATGTTTTATTACATTGACATTTGAAAAAGAGTCATTTTACTTGTGCAATATTTAGATGTTGTAAAATTTAATATTCCTCGCCTTATCCTTTGTATTTTTGTATATCTTTATAAGGAAATTTTTTTTTGTATATCTTTATAAGGAAAAAAAAATTTGTATATCTTTATAAGGAAAAAAATCTCAGAATGCTTATAAGGAATTTATATTTTTGGATATTGACAATGATGTAAAGATTAGAAAGCACTTTTTTAAAGATTTTTCTAAAGTTTTGGTTGATACAACTTTTTATAGTCGTTGTCGTGAAACAATTCAAAGAAAGCAATTCTCTATGAACCATATCATTAAAAGGGATTCCAGTCTAACATTATTGTACCAATCCACTCCATAAAGATCAAGTTTAACAGCTCAAAGGAAATGAAACAGAGAATTACAACATTCTTAGCTGAAATAAGCATGTTGTGTTTTTCCACTTCATTTGATACAAGAGAGCTAATAGTATCACATGGCAGTATCACAGAAGGGTATAGAATCGAAAACTTTCAAAATCAAAGTAAACATGGCAATATACGAATACTCTTCCATTTTCTGACTTGTATCAAACATAAAATTTATGAAGAAATTTAACGAACTTATACTTGTTTCTCTTCTTGTTCCTTTTGCTCAAGTAAAGATTTGAACCATTTCTTCCAAGGAGCATCTTGTTGTTGTTCAAGCCATGAAAGGAAACAACTATCCAATAAACAGAAAAAATTGACGTATAAAAGTTGATGTTTTACTGGTACAAAACGGAAGTTTGTTACTTGAACTATAGGCCATATAGTTCCCCCTAACAGGAAAGCCGGAAGAAAGTCTCTTTTCACATCTTCTTTTACTTGAATTGCAGATTTTCCGGTTGAAAATCCCATATAAGTGAAAAAAATTAGTAAATCAAGTGGCCCAAAGATTATTCCATCGAGTGCCACTTTAGTAGCAACAAATCGAACAGATTTTGGCTGTAATTTCATTCGCAGCCTTATATATCGATCCAGCCATTGGTACCTATAGATCATCAAGAGTAAGCTTAATGCCATGTATATTTGTTATTCTTTTCTTTGACATATCTATTTTAGCTAAAAAGATATCAAAGTATCAAAGATAGTGATAAATTTAATCCATCCTTGGAAACTTTTCATTTGGGGTATGCCAGAGATCCGGATAACCAAATTTTGATACTATAGGACATCGAGAATAAAGAATTATATGACCGGGAAATAATTTACATATATATAAATAAAATATATATTGTGTAATAACTAACCAGAAGTGGCCAACTGGTCCCACGAAAGCGAAACCAAACAAGCTTGTGGTAGCAACACGCCTCCAATTGATCTTTAATGATTTGGCTTCATCCTGTAATAGACATTTTGACACAATGAAAAGTCAATTATCATTCCAAATTTAATGAACAAGGACTTTTGGACTAATATGACACTGTAAGTCCTGTTGAGGAGCTGATTTGCAATGTCTTGGTATAACATAGGGGTGCATTTTCTATTATTCAAAAACACGGTGCAGCTTACCTAATGAAAAACAATACCATATGAAGTTCGACAACAACATTGGGAATTCTCTTCACCAATCGGATCATATAGTGAAGGCTAAATATTCATTTCACAGACTCATATTATAAACTAACCTCAAGCCACTACTATATCTAGATAGTCGAATTTAAAATGGAGAATTCATAAATCACACATATGCCTAAAAACCCTTTAAAAATGCCGATTATAGTAAAGCAAGAGCATTTCAAACTAATTTCCTATAATTACAAAAATGCAAAAATGGGAATAATAAGGAAAATTAACAAAATTGTTGGGATAGAAATTGACTTACAGAAAGGTGTTGTTGTTGATCGTGTTGATGGTGGTGGGCAGTTGAATGGGTTAGGGTTTGGGCAGCAACATCACCAAAACCCCAAATCAAACCGGAGCTAATTACTTGAGTCCTTATTGGATGACTCGCCAAGCAACTTTGGTACCATTTCCATATCCTCGACATTTCTTTATCATCTATATATTTCTCATTATTAATAATATCAAAATATATAAGTAGAGGACTGAGGAATGTGTTGAAAAAGTTGAATATTCAGCTGCTTGACACTCTTGGAGGTAGGGGTGAGCAGAATTTTAACAAAACCGAAAAACCGAGTTAATTTTAACTAAACCGATCCAAAATATATGTTAATTTTACCAAGGTCAACCTTACCCATCGGGTTACCTTATGATTTTTCGGGTCTATATATTTTACCTATATATTACCCAAGCTATTGGGTTGGGTTTACCCAAACCAAAAAACCGTAGAATATAAAAAGAAATACAAAACATGCATATTAGAGGAATCTTTTCATTTGTCTTCTTGAATATTTCAAACATGCATAACTTATTTTGAAGTATTCGATTTACTACTTCTTGATTTGTAATGTCAAAATTGTAACTTTGATCTTAAGAGATATAATAGTACCGGTTTTTTCAGATTTTTTCATTATTATAAACTTTTTTATGCGTTAAAAAAATTTGACTAATGTTGACTAACGTGGGTAAAAACCGAAGGGTAACCCGAATTAACCTGAGGGTAAACTTTTTTTATCCTACCCTTGGGTTACCCAAGCAATTCCTTAAACCGAAATATATTACCCTTGGTTTACCCTAACCTCAAAACCGGGTAAAACCGACCCATGCTCTCCCCTACTTGGAGGTGCGTGTTGGATGTTAATGAGTAAATACCAGTTGTGGTCCTCACATTTGGCAATTAATTATATTCTAGTCCCTAATATTTCAAACGTGACAAATTTCTCCTTATAGTTATAGGTAGTCGCTTATGACAATGTTAGTCTTATCAATTTCGTTTCACTTAACCCGTTAAATGCATCTTTTTTTTTTTTTTATGTTTTTTATTGGGTTAAATGAACTTTAAAGTTTTTTTCCAAGTGAAATGTAAACCTTTCAACATTTTTCTTTTCTCAATAATCTTAGTCTTAAAAATAGCACCATTCAACTCTCTCTCTAAAAACATTTTTCTCTAATCTCTCTCTTAGCGTTCTAAATTCATGGCTTAATTTGCATATTTGATCAACAATTTTAATTAGTCTTCACACTCATGAGTTCAAATCGTTCAATGGGTGACTTCTATTTCTTTATGGTTCTCCTGTTCTCGCTTGATTTTGACCTTGGATCCATTACGAGTCTTTTTTTCGAATAAAAGAGTACTCAGCTAATCTGCTACTTATGTGGGGTTTTTGGAACATGCATTTGTGTTAAATCAATATCTGCTATGGGTTTGAAGTCTTTGAACTGTTTTTTAATATTGCATTCAAGAATGGAAGTGGTTTCTCACACATGCAAGATAGTAGAAAGGACAATTCGAAAGAAATGGAATTGGCTAATCTTAATGCTGAGTTTCTTATTGTGCTGCTAACTTATTTTTATCACTTGGGTATAATTAATAAAGACTCTAATTATGATCTTCGTTCAATCATCAATTATTCAGCTTCTACCTTTTGTTATTTATTACTAGCAGTTATCAATCTAATGATAAACATTTACTCTCATGGCCATAAATATCCTATAACGCATTTTTTACTCTATCTCTCTATGATGATTTTGTGTGTATTTATAAACTGTACTGCTAATTATATATATGATGATTTCATAATCGTATCGCCCTTATATTTGACGTTGGGAAGTTGGGTCTACTATTGGCTTCAGGGTTATATTTTGTTCTTATTTATATATTTTACCCCCAAGGCTACTCAAGGCAGAGAATATCTTAAGAATATTCAATGGATAAATATTTTTAAATGTAATGCTTATCTAAAAGATCCTGCTGAGATTCTTACTGCTATAACATATCATAATTTATACAATAAGTCAGCGGTGAGATTTCCCAAGATTTTTACATGCATTATACTCATTTTCTATTAGGGAGAAGAAAGAGTATTTCAGATGAACACCTATGCTGCTATATTATTTTATCCTTGCTTTTTCTCGGTTATACCAATTCCTAGACTTCTGGGAGTTTTTTATAAGCACGCTAAGGGATTTTGCAGCAAATATCTGATTGCAACAGATAATGGAAAGGTTATTTCAGTTGTTGGTGCACGTTTCTTATACATGGCATAGATTTATTCAGTATTCAAGACGGCATCCTGGAAGTCGATAAGTCTCTTTGTTCTCTTTCTCTGCAGGCATTATATAAACAAGAGGATTACAAGATTTTCTGCAGTTCAATCAAGCTTTATACACTCTGCACTATCAATTTTCTTCACAATGATCCCAAACTCCGATTCAAAGTCTAACCACTTTCTCCCTTTAGCAAAAACCATAATTGACAACATTCTTAGATTGGAATCCTTGTCCTCGCAACAAAAACTTCTTCAATCAAACCCAACATTTCAAAATTTAACTTTTTCATTAGAATCATCTCTGACGGAGTTATTGGTTTCTCGGTCTTTCAAAAAGTAGTACTTGACACCTGGGGTATTAAAGGAAGAATTATCTTTGAGGAATTGCAAGATAATTTCTTTAAAATTACTTTGGACAGGGAGGAAGAAGCTGGTAGACTCCATTTCATAAGGCCTTGCCTTGTTAGTAGGATGCATGTTCTCATCTTTCGTTGTTTTAACGAAGAAAAGTTTCACGAAGCTGATCTTATTACCTCGTCAGTCTGGGTGAGGATCTACGGGTTAGCTGGTATACAGAATAACATAAACGCTATTGAAGCTTTTGGAAGCTACATTGGCGAAGTATGTGAGATTGATTTTCCTATAGCAGATAACGATGACATGAAGTTTATTCGTTTTAGGGTAAACTTTGACACTCAAGAACCTATAAAAACTGGTGTTTTTATTGATCAACTCGATGGTCTTGCATGGGTCTCCTTCACTTATAAAAGTTTTAGATTTTTTTGCTTTAGTTGTGGAAGACTTGGTCACAACCTCACTTGTTATACTTCGATGGTGCGCCCAAGATGGAACGATGACGCAACTCGTTATGTCAACTGGACAAAAGAGGTGGTGATCCGCAGTGAGGATGTAGATTTTCATGTCATTAGGAAAAGAGATCAATGGGGGAACTTTAATGAAATTATCGCTTTCATCCATTTAGAAGACACGACGGCGAGAGGAGGATGAAGATGAAAATCATAATGCTGGTAATAATGCTCTTCTTTCTAACATTCAATTTGGAAGTATTAATATCCCTAATCAAGCTCGTAGACCTAATAATGATAAGGATGATAAGAAACAAGAGAGTAATTCTCAAAAAAGGAAGCGCGAAAACTCTGAAATCATGGAGGATATATATAATAGAATAGTTCAATTTGATGGCCCCGTGGAACTATCTGAGAAAAACTACCCTGCTATCTTTAAAATTTTCAGAGAAGAACTTGGAGATGTTGGCATGAGTATAATAGTCACTAGTCAGGCCATTAACGAAGTGCTTAATGCGAGACAATTTGATATCGATAACTTATACAGGAACTTTCAATATGATACTAACTATCCTACTAATCTGGGGGATTCTTCACTTCATCTTCTTAGTGATGCAGCTAAGTTTCATGGTGATTCTGAGGTGTTTTCTGGTACATGGGGTTTTATTAATTAAAGCAATGTGGTAGGAAAAGATCCTATCTTATCAAATGATGGAATAAACATTAATGAAGCTCCATCTCAGCAACTTGAAGAACCTAAAGGTAAAAGACCAATGTATCCTGAAAATGAAGCTGATTTCTCTTACGAACCCGAGGAAGAGACACCTAGGTCTTAATCTGTTCACGTTAGTCACTTTCCAAAACAAGCTTATGATGAAGGTGTTAAATGGCGCTCAACACCTAGAATGAGAGTCCTCAGCCCAAAGGAGAAGTTCTTGTGGCCCGCTACTTTGAAGCGCAAGGAGGCTCCTGCAATACTGAAACTTGGAGTGGTAAATAAAGTACAGAAATTCAATGAAAATGATTTTTCACTTATGTAAAGGCGTATCAACGATATGCAAATATTTGTGGAGGAACTCTATGATAGCTTTTACGATGTTAAACACCAAATTCTTAATGCTAACATAGGGGAGGAGGATCAAGGGTTTGAGGCAAACAAGTTTGGTAATGATGATGGTAAATTATACTATTGTAAAAGGGATGATTGTGTGGGTCATCTTGAAGGTGGCTCGAGTGATGATGATACCTATTTTGACGAGGTGACAAGTACACGGGGAGTTCTCGCAATGGAAAGTCTTCCTCATTTTTCTCACGTGGATGGCGGCCTATCCCTCAAGAAGGCAGGAGTCGATGGATAATTTATTAGTTTGGAACTGTCGAGGAGCGAGGGCACCCTCGACTAAAAGGATGTTTAAGTCCCTAGTATCGAAATTCCATGTATCTGTTGTGTGTTTAGAGTCGAAACTTAGAAGTTCCAAATTAGCTTCTTGTAAGCATTTTAATGCCTTTGATAATTCTAACGTGGTTGAACCCAAAGGAGGGTCATTTATGTCTGGGGGAATACTATTGTTGTGGAAAGACTCAGTCAAGCTGAGAGTGGTTAGCTCTTTGGCCTCTTTTGTTATTGCTCAAATCATGGAATCTAATAATTGTTGTTGGTATCTTGTTTGTGTTTATGCACCAAATAATGAGAATGAAAGACTTGAATTATGGAATTCTCTAACTTATTGGCATTTGAAAAATAATGCACCAACTTTGTTTATTGGCGATTTTAACGACACATCTCTAACATCGGAGAAATTGGGGAAAAAGAACCAAACTTTGATCGCATCATTAAATTTAATGAATTTATTAATCAAATATCTCTAGTGGATCTCCCTACTAAAGGATGTTTTTATACATGGACGAATAAGAGGAAGGGCGAAGAAAATAATAAGGAGAGATTAGATAGAGGACTAGCATCTCTATCTTGGTGCGATTTATTTCCAAATTTTCACATTCAAGCTCATCCCGCTATCAGATCAGATCATTCACCACTTATTTTATCTAAATATTCGTCTAGATCTAATTTCACAAAATATTTCATGTTTGAGTCCAGATGGATTGAAAATTCACAGTGCAAACAATTCATTAATGATATATGGTCAAAAGGGGGCAAAGTGGATTCTATAATGGATTTTTGTAATAAACGAGATACGCTATGTTTGGCTTTAACTGGCTGGAGCAAATCCATGTTTTGTAACAATAGGAAACTCATTGATAAATACCAGAACGAGCTTCTTAAATTACAGAATGATATTTCATCTGAGGAAAATTGGGAGAAAGAAAGAGAGATATATAATAAACTTGAAGAGGCCTGGAAAAATGAGGAATTATTTTGGTCGGATAAAGCGAGAGATCAATGGATTAAAAAAGGGGACAAGAATACTAAATATTTGTACACCAAGACTATACTTAGGCGAAAGATTAACAAGATTTCTTCACTAAAAAAAGATGATGGAACGTGGATTGAAGATATGGTTGACATTAATAACGTCATTCGAAAATATTATATTAACCTATTTTCAGGTACAAATAGTAACCCTTGTTTAAATGTGTGTGATGAAATACCATGTAATGTTACGGAGGAAATGAACAATAATTTAACTAGGTTGCCAGATATGGAGGAAGTTAAGGCGGCAGTTTTTAATATGCCAGGTTCCAAGGCTCCGGGTCCAGGCGGCCTTCCGGGTAATTTTTATCAAGAATATTGGGAGATTATCAAAGATGATATTTTCAAAATTGTTATTAATTTCTTCTCAAATAATTCTCCTTTGGAAGGTCTCAATGACACATTAATTACACTTATTCCGAAAGGGGAAACACAAGAGACTGTTGCTGACTATAGACCCATCGCGTGTATAAACTTTAGCTATAAAATTATTTCAAATTTTTTGGCCAATAGACTTCAACCATTAATGGATGATATTATTTCACCAAAACAGTCAGCTTTTATTAAAGAGAGAAGTATACAAGATAAAATTCTTATTGCCCAAGAGGTCTCTCACTATCTCAAAAATAAGAGAAAATCTAATAAACACGTTGCGGCGGTTAAAATAGACATGTCAAAGGCTTACGATCGGGTCAATTGGGATTTTCTTATTGATTATCTTAAAAGCTTAGGGTTTTGTGAACAATGTAATAAATAGATATTTAACTGTATTTCAACGGTTCCTTTTCAAGTTAAAGTCAATGTCAAAGATTGGAGAAATTTTAGCCCTACTAGAGGTATCCGCCAAGGAGATCCGTTATCACCCTTTCTTTTTTCTCTCCTTACTAAAAGCCTGATCAACCTCATTAATAGACAATGTAGAGAAGGACATATTAAAGGTATTTCTATTACGAGAAATTGTCCAAAGCTTACTCATCTTCTATTCGTGGACGATGCCCTTTTCTTTATCAATATTGAAGAAAGGAGATTCAAGCTTTCAAAGATACTCTACTTTCCTTTTGCAAGGCCTCGGGGCAAGAGATTAATTTTAATAAAACATCTATCCTTTTCAGCAAAGGTACACCGGATCATATCTGTGATAAAGTTGTTGATTCACTTAAGATTTCTAAAACTACGGCTTTTGGAAAATATCTGGGAATTCCTTTTTCCTTGAAAAGAGCTAAATCAGAAAATTTAAACTACATTAAGGATAGACTTCTAAGTAAATCGGCCAGTTGGATCGCTAGTTTATTATCGACGGAGGTGAAGAAGTGCTTATCAAGGCAGATTTACAATCTATTCCAAATTACGCTATGTCCATTTTCGAATTCCCGCAGGCGTTATGCAAGAAATTATCAAGTATGGTATCAAATTTTTGGTGGGATTCAAATGTTAAAAAAAGATTCATTGGCTAAGTTGGAAGAAAATTGCGAAAGGTAAAAGTATTGGGGGTATTGGCTTTAGAGATTTTCATAAAATGAATATTTCTCTTCTGGCTAAACAAGCATGGAGAATCATGGGTAGACCTGACTCACTAGTGTACAAAGTCCTTAAAGGTATATATGCATCTTATTGTGATATCCTTGAGACAAAGTTACATAACAAGAGATCATGGAGTTGGGCCAGTATTTATAAAGGTTTACAATTTATTAAACAAAATGCGCAATGGAGAATTGGTAATGGCCTCTCTGTTAATATATGGAATCAAAATTGGATAGGTAAATATATGTTATTGGAGAGACCAGAGGGATGTAATTTGACCAAGGTAGCACATTTGTTTGATGATAATATGTGTTCTTGGAACGTGGAACTTTTGAGAAGTTTATTTCCACCCAATATTGTCAGTGATATAATTAGAATCCCAATTTTGCTAATAAATGAGGAGGATAAATTGATTTGGCCTCATACTAAAGATGGGATATATACCACCAAGTCGGGTTATCACAAGCTTGTTGAATTGGAGACCTATTACGAAGCTCAATCATCTAAACAAGGAGAGGAGAATATTAAGGATTTGTGTAAAGTGATTTGGCATTCTAATGTTCCTAATAAGGTTAGAGCTATTGGTTGTAAAGTTTGCAAAGGGGCTATTCCCACTAAGAGAAATCTCAAATCCAAAAAATGTGTTAAATATGATACGTGCGAATGGTGCGAGAATTTTGTAGAAGATATTCTATATTTGTTTTTGAAATGCCCCCTTAGTAGTGTGATCTGGGCAAATTCTAGACTTCAAATTAAAATTGACAAGGACAAGGAATATAAATTGGCAGAATGGTTATTAGAGACTATTGATTTATATTCGAAGAATGGGTGGGATCGAAGGAAAGTAACTGCATATATTCTACTGTTATGTTGGAATATTTGGAAATCAAGAATGAAGAGCTTCCATGAGAGAAAACCTTGGATAATGAAAGTTATTTTCTATTTGACAAATAAATATATGGATGATCTTTTCAAGTATAAAGGTGTTAGGAATGGTAACGGTCAAGATTTCAATGAGAATAGCTCTTTAAATATGAATCCTCTTTTAAATGATGATGCGGATTTTGTCTGGCAATGTGATGCTTCATTTACGAAGAATTGGGAACCGGCGGGCATTGCTTCAATTGCTGTAATCAAGGAAGGGCTCATCGAACATAAGATATCGATAAGGAAATATGTTAACAATTCTCTGGAGGGAGAGTGTTGGGCACTTCTTTCATCCATGAGGAAAGCTGCTAATCTCAACCTACGAAATAGTTCTTTCTATTCCAATAACCTTGAATTAGTTCAAGGTATTTCCAAAAGCACGGGTCTTCATTGGCAAATGTATCCATTTGTTGCCAAAATGAGGAATTGGCTAATGATTTTTCCTTTGTGGAAAATCTGGCATATCAAAATAGATTTTAATACCATTGTGGACGCTCTTGCAAGATGCTCAAGAGAAGGAAAGAATCTCAGGGATTGGAAAGATTACTCTATATTAAGTTCATGTAGATTTCTCCATGATTTTATGTAATTTTATTTTATCCTGTCAAAAAAAAGAATGACCGCTCAAATAAAATCTCCCTTTTTAAAACACTTTCCATCATCACATATAAGCAATAGGGGTGAGCACGGTGCGGTTCGGCTCCGTTTTTAGCCAAAACCGAAACCGAATAGTTCGGTTTTTAAGGATGTCGTAACCGAACCGAACAGTGTTCATCGGTTCGGTTTTTTAGGTTTCGGTTAAGTATATGTTCGGTTCGGTATATTTTTCGGTTTTGTTCGATAGCGCAACAAATTATGGAAGGCTGCTCTAACTTTTGAAAACTATAATTAATTTGCTATTACAATTTTTTGTGAAGTTAATGGAGACATATTCATCTTTCTGCCCTATTCTTTTTGATTTCGATGAGACAAAAGTTACAGTAAGTTATTTAATTTAGGTAGAAAATGAAGCCAACTTTATATTTCTGTCCTATTCTTGTTGGTTTCAATATTTTTGTCCTATAATTTTTTTTCTAATATATCTATCCTATTTTTTTTTCAATATTAATATCTGATCTCATCTTAGTGAACAATATGCCTATCCTTATATTACTGTTCTATTTTTCATGTATTTCAAAAGTTTTGTATTATTAAATCTCTACTTATCATTTTCACAATAACAAAAATCAAATCATTACTAATAAAAATAACAACGATATTGTTTTCTATAAAAGGAAGCTTAGATGATCAAATAAAAATAGAACAATGCTACCTCAAAATGCAGCGGAGGATCCAATTCTGCGGATTAGTAAAGTTGATTCGGTATATTAACGGTTTTTCGGTTCAGTTTAGCATAGAAAAACTGAACCGAACAAATTTTTTTGGTTTTTAAAAAGTTTATACCGAACGATTTTCTCAGTTTTCGGTTTTTCACGGTTCGGTTTTTTCGGTTTTTGGGGTCGGTTCGGTTTTTCGGTTTTGTTTTGCTCAGCCCTAATAAGCAATGCTTCAACAACCGTCATAAATCCTACGTTTTTTCCAAGTTAGATCACTTTTTTCACTTTCTCTTTAGTGTTTATTCCTTTCACCTTCCTTCTCTCTCCCATTCGTTTCAAACTCTCTTGCTGAGTATTCCAAGCTGTTCTGTAACAATGGAAACAAAGATACAAGGAACAAAACATTATCTTAAGCCAAAGAAAATATTACTCAAAACCAGTTCCAAACTCGGTTGATGCTACAATCGAAAAACCAAAACTCTTAGCCAAGATCATAAGAAATAAACCAATAAGCTTCATCTTCTTACAAAAAACCATGAGTAAATCATGGGGTATAAGTTTACAGAGGAAATTACTACAAAAAAGGTAGGATTTAATTCCTGTCTTATAAGCTGTAACAACGATGAATCTGGCCAAAAAACATATCTTAATCCAAGAATGGAATGAGAAAGATGAACTTTCAATTGAAAAACAGAATACAACCATATTCATGATACAGATTCATGCACTACGAAGCAAATATATCTCGAAGGAAAATGTGGAAATTATAGCCAGTAAATTTGGAAGAGTTATAGAAACTCAACTTCCGCCGAAAGAAACTTTTAAAGTCATCAACTACTGTATAGGAAGATTTGAGTGGGATATTAATCAATCTCTGAGCTCAATTTAATCCTTTAACATCTCGGAGTTTAGAAGTCTTACCGGAAATTTGAAGTATGAGAGATTGGGAGAATTCTGCTATGGACGTGGGATGCTAGACCATACTGAGAATTAATGTAACAACAAGAAAAATCTTAATAAAAGATTGGGGAAAATGGATCTATGGAGTCGAAAAAGATTTTAATCAAATCGAAACAACACCATCACCGTTTATCTTCTCGACGGTGAGTTCAATCCCTAAAACAGAGACTCACTCGGTGGATAGACTCAAAGGAGTAACTCACGAGTCAATAAAGGACAAATGAGTTAAAATTAGTACTATTGGTAAGGACGGAAATATAGAAGAAAACAAAATGATGAAGGACAACAAGGTGTACGAGGAGAAGGACGGTGGTAATGGGATAAAGAATATGGGTTTTGAAGAAGTTGTTATTCCAGAAAATAATATATTTGGGCAATGATACTCTCTCTCCTACGAGGCAAGGGGTACAAAATGGAGATATTGAAAATAGTGGGGTTTTGACCTTATCCTTTGGTTCAATTAAAAAAACTGATATGGATAAAGCTTTATCTGCTGAACAAAAGGTTCGATTCACGACAAAGCTTAAAGCTTAAATTCCCTAAATCTAAACCCTATCCCAAAAAGAGAATGAAATTAATCTACCAACTCCAGTGGAATAAGAGAAGATTGATAAGTTGGGTATATGTAATAACAACAAAGAAAAGAGAGATGAAGACTAGGGTGAATGTATGGTGGACGAAGAAGAAAAAATTGAGGGAGGATAATAAACTCAAGAGAATTGAACTCCAGAAAATACGAAGTGAAAAATTGAGGAATGAGAAAATGTGCAAAGGTAGGTGGACTCCAACTATGGGTAAGAAAGATTCAATTGAGGTTATGGATAAAAACACATCTGATGATTCTTGTGAAGAGTTTTGCGGGATTGAACCAAATCAATCCCAGAACAATCAATGAATCAACTGAGTTGGAACTGTCAGGGTCTTCGCAAACCCTGGACGGTCAATGAATCCAAAAATGCAGTTGCACCAAATAGACATTTATTTCAATTGAAGCTCTCCTACACATTGGCCATCGCCACAATGAGTTCATTCTCCAGCATCACTAACAGTGAAGAACCCAAATTAAGGTAAAACAAAATCAATTTTTTTAAATCGTTCTTCTTCTTCACTCTCATGTATAAGCAATCACCGCCACTCGTGTCCATTCTCCACCATCATCAATCTGCTTTACTACTCCATCAACAATCGAAGAACCCATGGCTGTAGGGTTGTAAACGAGTTGAGTCGAGCCGAGTCGAATACTAGATGTACGGGCTTGTTTGTTTAATTTCTCGAGTCGAGCCGAACTCAAATTTAAACGAGCCGGGCCGAGCCGATCACAAATTTGAACGAACCGAGCCCAAGCTTCCAATGATCCAAATCAGAAATGTTAGAACTTGTTTGTTTAGCTTATAAAGTTGCTCATGAACAATTATGGTTGAAATTGGACTTTCGTGAATGGTTGGTATTTGATGGAGTGTGTGGTATGAAAATATGAAACATAACATTAATGAAAAAAAATGTCTAAAGAAATTAAAAATATCCAGTTTGATATTGAAGATTTAATAATATATTTATAAGTAGATAATATATTAATTTATAATTCATAATTTTAAACGAGCTCACGAGCCGAGTTCGAGGAGACTCGTTTACTTATTGAGCTTAAAATGGAGCTTGAGCTTGTTTATATTCGAGCCAATCTCAAATGAGCTTTTCTCCGAGCCGAGCTCGAGCGGCTCGCGAGTGGCTTGGTTCAATTACAACCCTACATGGTTGCAACACATTAAGCCGTTCTCCTGCACATTGTCCATCACCACAAGGAGTATTCCCCCCATCTCTACACTCATCAATACCAAGCGCATCACACTAAAAACCTATCTCGTTGACTTCTCTCCCATCACCAACCCATCTTTATTCTGAATTTTGGATTGGAATTTCTTGACCATCATTTCATAAGTCTTTAACAATCTTTGTTGTTCTTGAATTTCTGCAGCAAGCCGTGAGTCACGAGGTGAAACACAAGTGGGTTTTGGGTTGTGTTCTCTGTAGAAATGTTTGAGTTCTGAGAGGGTTTTTAACTCAAAGATTACTAATAAATGAAGAGAAGCAACAAAAGCAGTGTCAAGTTTATGCAAATTGACAATAATTCTAATATGGGTAAGTCTTGAATCCCTTTCGAATGTAAGCGAGAAACGTGACGAAATGCAATAGCTTTGAGCAGTTGGGCCACTTTGTAATTACTTATAAGTTATAAGATGTTTATAAAATTACTATGAGAAAAGAGTGAATAAGATGAAATGATGATCAATTTACATAATCACATAAGCAATTAAATGGAAGTGATCGTTTAACCTAAATCCTAATTGATTGAAGAGCTAATTGGCAAAAAAGAAGAAGAGATCCAAGCAACATGCGTGATTTTCGCCATTTTACTCCGTCACTGTTGGAGTGAGCAATTTGGTCTTCTTTTTTTCAATTGTTGATGGCGTATCCGAGCCGGTTGATGATGGTGGAGAAAGGTCCCCGAGTGGCGGCGGTTTCCTTGTGCAGAGCTCGGCTTGGTGTGGGAAGGTGAGTGTGAAGAGATTTTTTTTTGTTTTTACCTTAATTTGGGTTCTTTGATTGTTGATAGAGTAGTAAAGCCGGTTTATAATGGTAGAGAATGGACACGAGTGACGACGATTTTCTTGGGCAGGTGGAGGAAGAAAAAGAAGGATTAAAAAAATAATTTTAAAAAACAATGACATGTAAATGCTGTTGACGTCGTGTTGAAGTGGAGAAGACGTGGCGCTTACATGGCGCCACGCGGCGTTGACTAACGGTCAACTGTCAAAACTTGTCAAAAGAAGACCACGGGTGTCGCAAAATTGAAGATAATGGTCCAATTCAAAGAATTTCATAGATATGGTGCCTCCGCTGCATTTTTCATAAAGATAAAGGCTCGCACATGGTCTTCACCTACTTCCTCCGTTTTAAAATGTTTGTCCACTTTGCTTTTCACATATATTAAGAAATATAAGCATTACATTCCCTATTACAAATCTATCCTTCATAAAGTGTCTTGATATCTTAAATGTGTATTGGAAACATACATTTTAATAGGGTAATAGTAGAAAAAAGAGAGAAAAAGTATCTTAATATTTTAATTAGACTAATATTTTGAAATAATATTTTTAATAAGTGGACAAATACTATAAAAAAAACATCATCAACAACAATATAGATAGCATCTTTCCTGCCATGCCATGTGCTCCCAGGCACAGTCTCCCAAAAACCTTTACCCAACCCCATCCCTCCTTCTCCGATGGACTACTCAGCCAACCCACCCTTTCAGCACCCATTTCAACCAACCCTGCTGTCTCTTTAACCCACCCCACCAAATCGTATCTACACACTACCCCACCACTTCCAACAGCCTGCACCCCATTACCACCACTGTAGCCTTGCCAAACCGAATCCTGACATCACAAACTTCTCACCACAGCCACCTTCATCCTACCATCTTTGCTGGTCACAGTTTCAAGTTCGGCCACTTTTCAGGGCACTTCAGATCCGGCCACTTTTCAGGGCGCTTCAGATCCGACAAAAGTTCAGGCCGTTTCAGATCCGGACACGATTCAGTCCGCCTTAGATCCAGCCATGTTTCAGGCCTCAGTTCCGACTGCACAGTGGAAGTGTTGGACCTGTTTTTCTCCTACCGTCTGCATCTCAGGCCTACATCAAAGGGACCAGGCCCAACTGCACTTCAGACCCACAAAAGGAGCAAGCCCAGAAACAAAAAACAACTCGGCAGGTATTCTCTTGTACCTCCTCTTTTTATGCAATATATTTTTAATGTGATAGGTATTTTTATCACAAAATTAGCTGATTTAAATAAAAATCTGTTTTGTATTGTTTTTATTATCTCAGCTTTTACAATGGATATTGAAATTAATATTAATGTGATAGGGTATTATGTCACAAAAATAGCTATGTTAGATGAAAAACATTTTAGTATTGTTTTTATTATCTTAGCTATTACGTTTGATTATGAATTTCTGTATAAAACTCATAAGTTTAAATCTAATGAGTATATTAAAGAATTTTCCAAAATGAAAAAAAAGTTTTCTGGGGTTGTTCCTAATCAACCCCATCCCCTTCATGATTCACATAGCCTGGAACTGTCAAGGAATCGGCAATCCTTTGACAGTCCAGGCAGCTCGTGACCTCTGCGCTAAGCATCGCCCGGAGGTACTTTTTTTCTCTGAGACAAAAATACTTTTAATAAGCTTGATAATATTGCTAATATATTAGATATGATTTTGATTAAAACTGTCGAACCCATTGGAGCGAGAGGAGGTCTCGCGTTAATGGTGAAGAAGGAATTGAAAATTAAAGTTATAAAAGCTTCGGCTAATTTTATTCACACAAAAATAGTGGGTGACAATATGACCCCTATATTTTATACTTATATATATTTAAACCCCTATGATATTGATAAAGAGGTTTCTTTTAATTTCTTAAATTCTTTAGAAACTCAAAACTCTCCTTGGACCTTAATGGGTGATTTCAATTGAATAAGATTTCTCAAAGAAAAATTAGGTGGTATTGTATGCCATAAAAAATCTATCAAGAATTTTAATAGATTTATTAATCTCCACAATCTGGAGGAAACAACCTCATATGGTTGTAGATTTACCTGGACAATATAAAAGAGCCGGTAATAAACTTATTAAAGCTATTCTAGACAGAGCAATTCATAACTCTGAATGGGATAAGCTATTTCCAAATGCTTGGACAGCAGTTTTACCTGCTATTGGGTCAGACTATTGTCCCTTTGTCCTGCATCATGATATAACTGAAAATAAAAAGAAAAGAAGATTTTACTTTGAAAACTTCTGGACAACTGAAATTGATTGTTTAAATATAATCAAAAAAATTTGGAATGACTATAGCTCACTTAGGGGAAACCCTAATGCTGTAATCAATCATAAACTTAAAAAGTGTAGTCAAGCTTTAAGAGACTGGAATAGAAAAAAATTTGGAAATAATAAAATCCAAATAGATAAACTTATAAAAAGACTAGAAACAATATCTAACTCTAATAGTCCTAGTTTTAACTGGGATGAATATAATACTACAATCAAAGAACTTGAAGAAACTTGGAAAAGGGAAGAAAGTTTTTGGAAAGACAGATCTAGAAATATTTGGCTTAAAAAGGGTGATAAAAATACAAAATATTATCATGCTTGCACTAAAGAAAGAAGGAGTAGAAATAAAATTCTTAACATCACTAATGATAATGGTGAATGGATTGACAATAAAAGTGATATAAATATTGAAATAGTTAACTATTTTAATAATATCTTTACAACAGTAGGAAAGAGAGATTACAACAATACCATTAACCTCATTACCAGTAAAATTGATAAAAAATCTGCAGATGAATTAAATAAACATATGAATGAAGAAGAAGTTAAAAAAGCTATTTGGGAACTAGGACCTAATAAGGCCCCAGGACCTGATGGTTATAATGGAATTTTCTTCAGAACTTATTGGGAAATTATTAAACTTGATCTTATGAGGGTAATAAATAATTTTTGGAATAATAGTGGTGATCTTTTGGATATCAACCAAACACTCATTACTTTAATACAAAAAATTACTAAACCTACTAACATTAAACACTATAAACCGATTAGCTGCTCTAATTTTATTTATAAAATTATTGCTAGAATATTGGTTAATAGATTACAACCTCATATGACCTCTTTAGTAGGAGAAAATCAAAGTGCATTCATCCCTAATAGGATGATTCAGGAAAATACGATGATTGCACATGAATTAATTACTCATATTAAAAGAAGGAAAAAAACCAAAAAATATATGGTTGCAGTTAAAGCTGATATTAAAAAAGCTTATGAATATATTGAATGAGACTTCCTAGAAGACCTCCTAATTAAAATAGGTTTCAATAAAGATTGGGTAAGGAAATTAATGCTATGTATCACCACTATAACCTACTCAATCTTAATTAATGGAGAAATCCACCAAATTAAAAAACCTACTAGAGGAATTAGACAAGGTGATCCTCTTTCACCTTTAATTTTCTGTCTAATCTCACAAACTCTAAATGACTTGATTAGAGATAAAAAAGAGAAAAACATTCTCAATGGAATAAAAATTGGAAATAGCTGCCCAGATATAACTCATCTACTCTTTGCAGATGACAGCCTTTTCTTCCTAAATGCTGATAATATTGAAATACAATCTTTTAATGATATTATGAATAAATATAAAAATGCCACTGGCTTATGCCTTAATCTCAACAAATATGGAGTTATTTTTAGCCCTAATACTCCAACTTTTATCCAAAAGGTAATGGCTAAAAGATTAAATATGAAAAGAACTAATAACTTAGGAAATTATTTAGGATTACCTACTGAATGGAGTAGATCAAAATCTAAAGATCTTCAATTTCTAATTGATAGGATCTTACAAAAATTTGAAAATTGGAAAACCCTTTTTCTCTCTGAAGGAGGGAAAGAAATTTTGATTAAAGCAATCATTCAAAGTCTTCCAAACTACCTTATGTCTAACTTAATAATTCCAAAGAATATAATAAATAATATCCACTCCATTATTGCTAAATTCTGGTGGGGAGATAAAGGTAAAAAAAGAATACACTGGGCCAATTGGGACCAACTTACTACTTCCAAATTTGAACGTGGTTTAGGTTTTAGAGATCTACACCTAATGAATAAAGCATTATTAGGAAAACAAGCTTGGAACCTAATAAATAAAAAAGAATCTCTTCTTTATAGACTCCTCAAAGGAAAATATTTCAAAAATTGTAGTTTCCTTGAAGCTAAAATTGGAAGCTCACCATCTTGGGGATGGAAAAGCATACTCATAGGTAGAGAAACTTTTAAAAATAACATAAAATGGAAACTAGGCAATGGCTATGACATTAATATATATGAGCATACTTGGATTTGCAATGAGAAACTTCCAATTAAACCAAAAAAATCAAACCTAAATTGGGTTAATCAATTTATTAAAAATGATAAATCTTGGAATATTGAGTTACTAAACAATATATATCCAAAGGAAATCAAAGAAAAAATAGAAAAAATGATAATACCTAAGGTATTTTGTAAAGACCAAATAAGTATTGACTTTTGTAAAAATGGGACATTTACAGTCAAAGAAACTTATCATAAATTGAAAGAAGATGAAATAAAAATAAATATTACTAAAAATAAAAATAACCCTTCAACTTCAACTGATAGGGATAAAAATATCTGGAAATTAATTTGGAAAATGGAAACCCCACCTAAAATTAGAAACTTTATGTGGAGAGCAGTTAAAAACCTTTTAATTACTGAAGAAAATCTTTTTAACAGAAAATGTAGAAACAACAACGATTGTAAAATTTGTGATAACAATGTTGAAACAGTCGAACATATGCTTTTTAGATGCCCGTGGTCTAAAAGTGTATGGTTCACTAGTCCTTTTAATCTAAAAACTGATAATGATTTAACTGTAAGACTGGATCAATGGATGTTAAATCAAGTTGAAAACATTGCAAAAAACTTTAACAATAAAGATAGGATCTTAGAACTTATCTGCATGATAATGTGGCATATCTGGAAAGATAGAAATAACTTTATCTATAATGGAAAAAAATGTGACCCCTTAATCACTGTTAATAAAGCTATTGAATCTTGGAGAGAGTATTATAGAATTTCTAATCCTAATGACTTCAATTTCTTAGATAAAGAAATTAGGAATAATAATAATAATATTATCCCTAATAATATCGGTAGTATTACACATAATATTAAATTTAAAGATAAATGGAAAAGACCACCTCCTAATAAATTTAAAATTAACTGTGATGCAGCTTTCTCGGATAAAGGAGCTGCAGTTGCTTGTATAGTAAGAAACTCTAATGGTGAATTTGTAACAGGTAAAAGTCGGAAAGTTGGAGCAGATTCGGTGTTAGAGGCAGAGGCCACGGGTATTTTGAAAGCTACAGAGTTGGCTTCAAATTATCCTTTTGGTGGTGTTATAATTGAGAATGACTCGGCTACTATTATGAAACCCCTCGCTTCAGGGCGTCCTGTTTTGAGTCATTCGATTAAAAACGTTATTTGTAATATCTATTATTTTGCTGAACAATCCTCTCCTTCTTTCTCTTTTGTAACTAGGGATAGAAACAGGACAGCTGGCTGGGTTGCCAAACAAGAGCTTCTTAGCACACTGTTTGGTAATTGGGATACTTGTATTCCTACCCAGTTAGCTACTATGATTTGTAATGAAGCCGAACCCTCTGGGGTGGGCTAAACTCTGTAACCGTTTCTTATTTATCTATGATATTATGCATTCGAAAAAAAAAAAATACTATAAAAAGAAAGGAGTATAATTTTTGTAGGGAGCCTTTGGATCCATCACTCTATTTATAATTTATATATTTTGAAAAAATAATTAAATATCACAACATATCTTTCCATATTCACGTCCAAAATTGTCTAGTGGCCTTCTTTTTCTAGCCAATAATTTCATTTTTATCTTACAAAAATTTCTGGTCGCCAATAGTATTTGAATTCTTTCTGTGTGGATAAGATTTCCAATTATCAGCTACACAAGAGTTAGACCATATCATATGCTTCAATTCTTACAAAACGCAAACTGAACCGCTTTGCTTAGGCCCCTCTCTCTCAAATTCTACAGGTACTAGTCAAGATTTTATAGTTTCTCTCTCTTTACAACTTAAAACTATGTTTTGAATTAATGTATCACGTCGATTATTAAGATGATATGATGATGACATTTTGGGTTATAATTCTAGGTTTGTGAATTGTAATCAACATTAATTTGTGAATTCAGTAGCCCCGTTTTCTTGATTTTACTGAGAAAATGTTTTTTTTTTCTTTTGTATATTTCTTCATATTTACAGGTTTTCACTCGGCTAGGACTGATACATTTCTGAGTATTGAGTTGACTCTGATACAAATTGTTTGTAGTAGTTTTGAACTGTATAAATACTTGTCCACCTGTGACTCATTTACGAGTTTTTTTTGATGTTCAAAGCAACATGAAAAATGGGATTTTAGCGTCTGGTACATGTAGTTTTGGTCTTAATTGAAAATCTTTGATATATTGTTTGATTGATGGTTAATGTCTTTGGTTATTCTGATTAGTTATTTAAAATAGTGTTCTTTCTAGTAAGGAATTTGCTAATGCACCTGATTTAGAGGTCAATTTTCTCTTTAATAAAGACCATTAACAGAGGTTCAATGGAGACTCTAAGATGTGATTTCCAGTGCATGAAATTCATAGTGAAAGTAGCGATGTCTAATTTCTTGTCTGAAATCCAACAAATTAAGACTTATTTTTGCTTAGTAATCAAAAACTGATAAAAGAGAACAAAATGTTCAGTTTCTGAAGTGACATATATTTTTATTGAATGAGAGAAGAAAATAATAAAATTGTATATTGTATTTCACTTAATGAATTGCATTTACAAGAGTCTCTCATATATAGTACTATCACTACACTAATGGAGAGAATAAAGATGCTAACAGAATTTGTTTGTATATGTGAGTCACTACGTTTTGTCTTATATGTGAGTCACTAATTCTTATCTTTATATACATTATCATCCCCCCTCAAGCTGAGTATTCGAAGAAGAGGAAGCTTGGACAATAAGGCATTGAATTGAGTAGCAGATAAACCTTTAGTTAAGATATCTGCTAGTTGATCATGAGTAGACACATGATAAAGTGACAGTAGCTTTGCTTTTACCTGTTCACGTACGAAATGGAAATCTACATCGATGTGTCTTGTTCTAGTGTGAAAGACTGGGTTTGTGGCAAGAGCAATTGCTGATTGATTATCACAAAATATCTTTGGAGAAGAGATTGAAAGATGTAGACTCCGTAATAGATAAGATATCCATTTTAGTTCAGCAGATACATATGCCATAGCTCTGTATTCTGCTTCAGTAGATGATCTAGATACCGTACTTTGTTTCTTAGAGCCCCATGAAATTAAATTCGAGCCAAGAAATATGCAATACCCAGTAGTTGAACGTCGATCAATAACATTGCTTGCCCAATCCGAGTCAGAGTAAGCATGAAGATCAGGTAATGAGGGAGTAAAACGTAAGCCATAATGCTTTGTACCTTTAAGATAACGAAGCAATTTCTTAAGAGCATCAAAGTCACCATTAGTTGGTTTATGCATTGTCTGGCATATTTGATTTACTGCAAAGGCAATGTCTGGTCTAGTAATTGTCAGATATTGAAGAGCACCTGTTAAGCTTCGAAATAAAAACGGATCTTCAAACGGTTGTAAAGAGAAATCAGACTTCAGCGAATACTTATTTAAAGTAGGAGTTGTTGCAGATTTGCATTCACTCATACCAGCACGAGCAAGAATAGTAGACACATAATGCTCTTGAGATACAATAATAGAGTCTGAAGTTGATGTTATTTGAAGTCCAAGAAAATGTGATAAAGGACCAAGTTCTTTCATATCAAAACGAGACTTTAATGATAAAATTAGCGCAGATATTGCACTTGTAGCTGATCCTGTGATTAGTATATCATCTACATAGATCAGAACTATGGTAAGGTCATCAGCTTTACCTCTTGTGAACATAGAATTATCAGCTGGACAAAGAATAAAACCAAGTGACTCAAGAAAAGACGTTAAAAGCTTATTCCAAGCACGAGGAGCTTGTTTGAGTCCATATAAAGACCTGTTGAGTTTGCAAACATAGTTAGGATATTTAGGATCAATGTAACCTTGTGGTTGAACCATATAAACTTCCTCCTCGAGCCTGCCATGTAAGAAAGCATTAGAAACATCAAGTTGATGAATAACCCATTGATTTGAAATGGCAAGTGAAATAATAATGCGAACGGTTTGATGTTTTACAACAGGACTGAAAGTCTCTGTGTAATCCAAGCCATATTCTTGCAGGAAACCACGCGCAACTAGACGCGCTTTATAACGTGCCACTGAACCATCAGCATTCTTCTTTATTTTAAATATCCATTTACAAGTGATGGGGGTCCTGCCATGAGGTGGAGGAACAAGGTCCCATGTTTGTTGTTTTTGTAGAGCTGTAAATTCGTCATTCATAGCCAATTGCCAACATTGGTATTGAGCTGCTTCTTTGTAAGAGTTTGGTTCAATAAGAGAAGGAATTTTAGTTAATGACTGACACTTGTAGGATGGTTTTAAAGACCCGGTTTGCCTTCTTGTTACCATAGGATGTCTAGGTTTTGGAGGAGGCAAATTTTGAGATATAGAAGGTGAAGCTGAAGGAGAAGAAGAAGAAGATTCAGGAGGAGTTTGATCATTTTGTGGTGGAGTATTTGAGGTTGAAGTTGACTCAGACAATGGTACTATGGAGGTCTCAAATGGATTAGAAATAGCCTGAGGATTAATTGAAGTATTAAATAAGTCAATGAATGGTGTATACGTATGATCAGTTTTAGGTAGAGTAGATGGTTGTAATTTCTGAAAAGGAAAGACATTTTCATTAAACACCACATGCCTGGAGATAAACACCTTTTTAGAGGATAAGGAGAAACATTTGTATCCTTTTGAATGATTACAATATCCTAGAAAAACACAAGGTTCAGATTTTGGAGCAAGTTTGTGAGGACTATATGGTTTAAGCCATGGATAGCACAAACACCCAAACACTTTTAAGTGAGAATAGGTAGGAGATTTATTGTATAATAGTTGGAATGGAGATATGAAACCTAAGACTGAACTAGGGAGTATGTTGATCAAATAGACACTTAAGGAAAGAGCTTCAAGCCAGAATTTGTAAGGAAGAAAACTATGAACAAGTAAAGACCTTGTAGTTTCAATTAAATGGCGATGTTTTCTTTCAGAAATCCCATTTTGTTCTGGGGTATGGGGACATGATGTTTGATGTATTATTCCTTGTGATTGAAGAAAATGTTTAAAAGATGAACCAATGAATTCCCCTCCATTATCAGACCTTAACATTTGAATTTTTGTATGAAACTGAGTAAGAATCATATTGTAAAAGATTTTGAATGTATGACAGACATCTGATTTCAAGGCTAATGGATACACCCAAGTAAATCTACTGAAATCATCTATAAAAACAACATAATATTTGAATGATGAACAAGATGAAATGGGTGAAGGTCCCCAAACATCAGTGTGAATCAAAGCAAAAGGAACATCACATTTATTAATGGATAGGGGAAAAGTAAGTTTATGAGATTTAGAAGTAGCACATGGATTACATAGTACACCATGAAAGTTTAACTTAGTATGTAATAAAGAGGACAAACAAGATGAGATATTAGATGAGGGGTGGCCAAGCCTGTAATGCCATAATTGAGCTTGATTAGACACAGTTGAAGAAAGACAGCATGGCTTTGAAGACTGTGGGTTGGAAGAAGGAATATGACCACCAAACTTTAATGGATATAAGCCACTTTCACAAGGGCCCTGAAACAATAATTTGTGTGAAATAGAGTCATGTATAGACACAGAGTTAGAGGAGAAAATAACATAACAGTTATTATCTGAGGTAAATTTAGAGATAGATAATAAATTAGAGGCTATCTTAGGCACATGAAGAATAGAAGATAAATTAAAAAAGTGAGTGTTGAGTAGAAGCTTACTGTTCCCAATATTGGCAATATCTAGTGAATGACCATTACCCACAGCTACTGAGTTACCACCATGATAAGAGGATGATTGTTGAAGAACTGAGGAATCTGGTGTTACATGGCTGTTAGCCCCTGAGTCTAGATACCATAGCTCAGGATTATAAGAAGATGATGAAGCAGTATAACCAGCTGAAGAAGAGTTATAAGTAGGATTCAATTGTGCACTGGTATTATTATTATTATTATTATTAGTATTATAGCTCGAGTGAGGACCATTAGTAGCAGCATAAATCATTCTTTGCTGAGCCTTAGGTGATGGGAAGGTAACAAAATCAGCTCGAGAATAGCAATCAATAGCTGAGTGTCCAAAACGAGTGCAAATTTGACAGGTTGGAACATGAGATTGAGAAGAATTAGATGTAAAACCTGTATTATTTGAAGGCTGATTTGAGTTGAATGGACTATTAGAGTAACCACCACGATTTCGACCTCGACCACGTCCACCTCGAGGTGAAGAACCACGACCTCGAGACGCCATAGGGGCTGGTTGAGAAGGAGTAAATAGAGCAGTGTGTGGAGCTCCAGATTGATCCGAAATATCAGCCATAGACATATGAAGCTCTTCAGAAATCAATAGACTTCCCAATGAGTGAAAACTAAGCGTTGAGGTATGAGCGTTAGTGATTCGAATACTTGATTTGAACTGGTTGTATTCGTGAGGCAAACCTTTCAATGTATACATGATTATATCCTCAAGGGGTAGAGCTGATGATGCAGTTTCTAAGCCATCACATAGATCTTGTATTTCAGCTAAATAATCGGACATTTTCCTATCGCCCTTCTTAACATTACATAGTTTCATCTTTAATTGATGAATGTGAGTGCGACATTGGGAAATAAAGATTTCTTCTAGTTTCTCCCAAACCTCAGTAGCACGAGAGAGTTTAACAACTTGTGTTAAAACAGAAGGAACCATAGATGAAAGCAAAGAGACTTTCAATTGTTGATCTTCGAGAAACCATGTCGAAAAAGTTGTATCAGTTGTAGTAGGTGGTCGATCTACACCTGTAACATGATTCAAGTAACCATGAGCTTCTAATACAGCCTCGAGCTGAGATCTCCACAACACGTAGTTGGAAGAATCTAGCTTAATCTGAACAAGACTGCTCCAGTTTTGACGAAGGAGCAGCAAGCCAGGAGGTATAGATGCACTAGAAGTAATCAACGGAGCAGTTGTAGTTGATGATGTAGCCATTAAAACAATATAGAAAGTGAGATATATATATATAGATATATGAAGCGGAAGTGAAGGTAAATAAGGATCGAAATGAGCGGAGATGAAAGCTTCAAAACACCATTAATGGTGAAGGAAAAAAAAAACGAAGCTTTGCAGAAAATTTCTCCTTGGCTCTATGATACCATATTGAATGAGAGAAGAAAATAATAAAATTGTATATTGTATTTCACTTAATGAATTGCATTTACAAGAGTCTCTCATATATAGTACTATCACTACACTAATGGAGAGAATAAAGATGCTAACAGAATTTGTTTGTATATGTGAGTCACTACGTTTTGTCTTATATGTGAGTCACTAATTCTTATCTTTATATACATTATCAATTTTAACCTTGTCATAGCAAATCATTGTAATGTCAGATTCCGTTTTACTTATAGTGAATCATTGTATTTTAATCTTAATTAGCTGAATGATTTGCCAAACAAGTTGCTTATTCTGTTAAAAAATGGAGTTTCGTTAAACTAATTGTCTATACTTGCTTTTGCATAATATACGAAGCTAATCGAGGACAAAAAAATTGGTCAATCTGGTCAAGAGACAGGCATAAACACAATGAGTGACCAATATACTCAAGCATTGCTTGTTAAGGTAAATATAAACACAACTCATGTGTTTAATCTTTTAAACTCAACTCTTTTAATGCAAGTTTTGGCATCTTCAAATTTGCAGGAAAGTATTAATAATATTGAATCACAACCACTACAAAAATTTACTCATTGTACATTATGCACAAGTGGAAATAGCTGCAGAACTGTTCGTGCAAGAACAAAACAAATGAACTTTCTTTTAGAAAGAGGGAAGCCACAAGAATCCATATCAATCTTCAAGAGTTTAATTCAAGGAGGTCATAAACCATCTATTATATCATACACAACACTCTTAGCTTCTTTAACAGTTCAAAAACGCTTTAACTACATACATTCAATCATCTCTCAAGTCCAAAAACACGGATTAAAGCCAGATTCAGTTTTCTTTAACGCTTTAGTCAATGCATTCTCTGAATCCGGGAACATGGAAGAAGCCATGAAAGCTTTTTCAAAGATGAAAGAAGCTGGAATGAAACCCACTACTAGTACATTCAACACATTAATTAAAGGCTACGGAATTGTTAATAATCCAGAAGAATCTTCAAAATTACTCGAGTTAATGTCTCGTGAAGAGGATGTGAAACCCAATGTGAGAACTTTTAATGTACTTGTTAAAGCATGGTGTGGTAAAGAGAATATGCGCGAGGCTTGGATTACTGTGCGTAAGATGATTAGTTTAGGGTTAAAACCTGATGCTATTACTTATAATACTATAGTAACTGGTTATGTGCAAGATGGGCAGACCGTGAAAGCTGAACATGTCATACCCGAGATGATGAATAATGATGTGGGACCCAATGAAAGAACTTGCGGAATTATTATTGCGGGTTACTGTAAAGAAGGGAGAATTAAGGATGCGTTGAGATTTGTGTATACGATGAAAAGTCTTGGTGTGAATCCGAATCTCGTGATTTTTAATTCACTGATTAAGGGATTTTTAGACATTTCTGATAGAGATGGTGTTGATGAGGTTAGTTTTTTTTTTTTAAAATTTATTTTTTTAGTGTTATTCAGGGTCTGATATTAATTATTGATTCATTAGGTTCGATCGTTAATGGAAGAATTTGGTGTAAAACCGGATGTGATAACTTTTAGCACGATTATGAATGCTTGGAGTGCTGCAGGTTATATGATAAAGTGTCAGGAAATATTCGAGGAAATGGTGAATTCCGGAATTACCCCTGATGCTCATGCATATAGCATACTTGCGAAAGGTTATGTCCGTGAGCAAGATCCAGACAAGGCTGAAGAACTCTTGAATACTATGGTTAAATCTGGGATTCGCCCAAATGTGGTGATATTCACTACCATAATTAGTGGGTATTGTAGCACAGATAGAATGGAATGTGCTTTAAGGGTGTTCCGGAAGATGATTGAGTATGGAATATCTCCAAATTTGAAGACTTTCGAAACTTTAATATGGGGATATGCTGAAGGAAAGAAGCCATGGAAAGCTGAAGAAGTTATACAATTTATGAAAGGGTTTAATATTAGACCGGAAAAAAGTACGTTTAAGTTAGTTGTGGAAGCTTGGCGTGTTGCTGGATTTATTAAAGAGGCGAATGAAGAAAATGAAATGCGGATTGAGAGTTTGGAAAGGGTGAAGTTATCTCATTTAAGACCGTTACAAATACCGAATGATATCGGAAATGATCAAAAGGTTTTGGTTAAAAGAAACCGAAGGGTATTGAGAGAAGGTGAGTTTCAATCAGAGAGTTTGTGTAGCGCAAGTGCAACTAGATATGTGCATGTTTCGAGTAGATTTGGAGGGCGAGTTTCGATTATATGTCGGACACAATTAAAGGGACAGCTTTGTATGTCTAATCAATTTGCGTACTCGTGTACATTGATGCTTTAGAGTTTGGTAAGAAGGTTTTTTTTAATAATGTTGTTTATCGGGTGTATATTGCATTGTGAATTGAGTACATACGATAGGTAAATGTTGAAATTTTAATTAAATAGATATTGTACATAGATATTTGGTTTTTTTTATATTTAATTAACTTCTGATTATGTAAATTTTTGTGGTTATTTTTCTTTTGAGAAAATGCCACTTAGGGTCTTGAATACATCCCTCTCTTCTAAATCCAAACCTCCTCCTCTTCTTACTAAAGACTTCAAAATGAATTTAACACACGAGACCTAATATCCCAATTACAATTGTACCCTCTTTCTATGTTATTTTCTTCTATATATACTAATTTAGAAACCACAAATTATATTTTCAGATCCACTTTCTCTCACCTCCCTCTCCTCCCCATTTCCCCCCTCCAACGTGAGTAGCTCCAAAACCGCCACCACCACCAAAACACCACCACCACCACCACCATAACACCTCAACCACCACCTGGGTTTCTATTAAAGCTGAGCACCACCACTCGGCAATGGAAGCTCCGACGTGAGTAGCTCTAAACCCACCACCACCACCAAAACACCACCACCACCACCATAACACCTCCACGAAACTCGTCGAGATCCGTGAGCAACGTTTTCCAGTAGCAGATCGAAGCTCCAACGTTTTCCAGCTGCTGCAATGTTCCAGATCTGCAGACCGAAGGAGATCGTAGGAGATTCAAGCTTCCATTGCTCGTTGGGCGTCTATTTGAAGAGACGAAGAGGCCTGCAGCTCCGATTCGAGAAGGTGAACGCCGATTTGAAGAGAAGAAGATTCGACGGCAGAACGAAGGAGATTCAAGCTTCATTTGTGCAGGTTCTTGCTCGCGCTGGGGTTACGAAGTGAAGCCATGGATGGAGCTTGGTGGTGGTGTTGGTGGGGTGGCCATCGGAGTTCTTGAACGGTCGAGTTGCAGAAGTTTTTTGGTGCTGCAAGTAATGGTGGCGCGAGGTGGTGCTGGTGGTGGCGTGAGGTTGTGCTGGTGTCGCGAGGGAGCGAGGTGGTGCTGGTGGTGGCGTGAGGTTGTGCTGGTGTCTCGCTGCATTTTCAGGTGGAGGTCCGATCGAGCACTGTATTTTTTTTTGGACTAGCATACATAGTACGCTTGGATTAGGTTTTTTATTAAGATTTGGTTTGACTAGATCTGGTCAAAGTAAAAGTTAGATTTGAATTGTGTATTTTTTGTAATTCATTTGAAAATTGAAAGAAATGTGAATAAAATATTATTTTTGGCTTTTTACTCTTTGATCTTTAATTATACTCATCAAAATGTCGGAGTACTCATCAAATTTACGTAGTACTCATCAAATTTACGTAGTACTCATCAAAATTATCTAGAGTACTCATCTAAATTATCCGGAGCACTCATCAAAATATATAGAGTACTCATTAAAATATATATAGTACTCAGCAAATTTATAGAGTACTCTCAATTTTATTCGATACTCAATGTTTTTCCGGTGATCGGTGACTAGTAGTCGGAGGTCGGTGGTCGGAGGTAGGTGTGTAGTGGTAGTGGAGAGAGAGTGACATCACACTTTCTTTGTCTTTTAGTGTTAGTAAGGGTAGGAAAGACAATTGTCAAAACAGAGGTCTCTAATAAGAAGGAATTCCTGTACCATACTCTATAGAGAAAAAATATGGTCTTCAAGACCCTATGTATAATTCACCCTTTTCTTTTTCATGTAAGATTTGTCGTTGGTCATTCATATTATTATATTTGCTCAAGATTTGGGAAGGAATCTTTGATACTGACACATCATTTCAAATCTCGGCGTTCATTTTTTAGGCCAATTACCCGGATAGAAAACTTAATCTCCTTTTTAAATACATTTGAGAGCTATTTGATTCTTTCAAACAGAAAAAAAAGTTATATTTGATTCCCATAAGATTAGATTTTGGAACATCTTAATCATGGTAAAATATTGTAACTACTAAAATGAATATCAATCTTGTAAAACAACACTCTGTAAGTGAGCAAATAAACCTTGACCATTCTTATTCCTTATTGCTTCATGGAAAATTGTACCTCCATCATCCACCCTAAAGAAAAATAAGGAGGCAACCCTGAAAAAGCCTTTAACATAAATGATTTTATATTATAACATCGAGCTCACAAGTATTATTGGCCTCCCACACCATGCATGGACATTCACTTGGCATACCAAGAAAATATGGTGATTGATATTGAAAAAATACCTTAATAAAAATAGGTCCCGACCAAAGAGTCTAAATACCTTGCTGATGAGTCTACGTGAATTGGCCTTCTCTCATATTTATTATATAAAGGTCATGACCTAACTTACAAATTTTTACGAGATTACAAGGATAAGTGTCCCATCAACGCCACAAACGATATACGATGTACTGGACGTCTATAAGACTATAAACACCTATAGATTCTCCTTGTTCTCAGAGAAATAAAGTTTGTTATATATTTTCAAGACAATTGCCTTGAATTAATTATCTCTCAGTATTGATTTGAACGATTCCCTTTGGACCCATAGTTTGCAAGTTACAAGTACTAGACTAGTTCACTCACCTATTAAAACAGTACAACACATTCTTTTTAAATAATTTGGGTAAGTTACTTTTTTTTTTCAAAGGATAAATTAACTAATTCATGTAAACGTAACAAACTAGAGGAATTCTCACCAAAAACTCCCTTTCTCCTTCTGCTAACTAAAACACCTGAAATAGAAATAAGTAAAGTCTAAAAATATCTAGAGAGAAATTAGAAAACTTACTCCTAAATTTTTCCTATCTAATGCCTAATTCATGGATATTTTTCCACGGATCATCATTAAAATGACGGACCCGATTCACGCATCCCAAAATTGAAGGCTTTTCCCATTTGATTTGGACCCGGGAGATGTTCCTTTTCTTCCCCACTCCTTCTCTGCCAAAAAGACACCAGACCCCACGAACCTCATGTCATGCGCAAACCCGGATCCCCGGTCATTCCTGGGCATGTCTAGCCTCACGCTAGGCCATAACCCACCGGAAAATGGTCTTATTGGATCTTTTTTTGGAGAGGTTGGGGAAAATGAGAAGGAAGAATTAATGGCACACCAAGTGTTTGACAAAATTGATAAATAACATACTTTAGTGATTGAAGAACCAAATGAAGTAGACATCGAGGGCACTTCCGTGTTAAAGAATGTGGTCAACTTAGGGCGTGAAAGGACCACCAAGAAATCCGTTACGACCAGAATACTTGACGCCAACACTAAGTGCTCAGGTGAATCCTACTCAATGTGTGAAAAGGAGAAGAGAGTAGACTATAAAGATATTCTTTTAAATAATAGAAAACCATGGGTTGGAAAAGAACTCAAGTATAATGAACTCGTGGAGGGAGAAATTTTATAACTTTTGGAGACCGACGTGTTAACAATAAAGCAAGCTTTTAGTTTCTCTCTTATAGGTTATGTAGCCAGAAAAAAATTCACGGATATGGAAGATATTAGAACAATTATAAAGGCATGGAATATCGAGTGTAAAGTTCGAAAACACCCACCTGGGTGGTTAATCTTCAAATTCTCAAAGGAAGAAGATAAAAGAAATGATCTCTCAAAAGGGCCTTACCTTTCTTATGGTAGATCCTACTTCTCACGGAATTTCTGGATTTCTTTGATTTCAAAAATTTCGAGATAAACAAAATCCCTACTTGGATTATTTTGAGAAACTCCCGGAACAAGTAGAAATGTATGAAGGATTACCGAAACCGCCTCACACGTGGGGAAACCAATTCGAACAGATGGGATAACATTTTAAAGTGAAGACATTAGCTATGCTAGAATCCGTATTGAGTTAGATTTGGGTAAGGAAAGAAAGTTAAATGTGGAATTTGGATCTCACAAGGGTAAAAAGCATTGTGTGGTTATGGAATATGAGAATCTCCACCATGTTGCTCTAAATGCAAAGCTTTTGGACATGAGGGGAGAAATTGCTTTATATTTTTGATAAGGAGGATTGTGGTAAGAACTTTAATGATATTGGATGAGGAGTTAAAAGAAATAAAGGTAGTAATAATATAGGATCTTCGGTGCAATTAACTACTTCGCATAAGTTAATTGCTGTAACACCTTGGAAGTCCCAACATCAGCTAGGCTCTAGGCTGCAGAAAAATAGTAAACAACAGCTAGGATCTCGGGTAAAACTGCAGCAGACACTTCGGTTTATGGAGTAGGCCCTGGGGATAAAAGATCAGGAGCAGGCCCTCACTGTGGTGACACTCGATAACAGTTTCCTGGGCCCACTTCTCGGCTGCAAAAGGTGAGCACTGATGAGCAGAAAAGTAACACGGAAATGAGATAGCTAAACAGTAAAGTTACAACTCCTGGTGACTCTCGACTGCAGCAATCTCATCTACTACAGGTACCTCATCACAAGCCAGCAACTACAGACCTAATCCTTACAGTCACTTCCTTTGTGCTCTTGCAAGTAATCACTGCCGAGCAGAAGAACAACACTGATTCGAGACAACTACACACCACTGTCCAGTACCTACAGAACAATAAAATAACAGCAGACCAACAAAGTGATGAACAACTATTGGCTAGTGAAAAAGATGTATCCCAACATCAGTTATCTTCGAATATAGTACAAAGGGCTCGAGAAAATTGCTGGTTCTTAATTCCGTCCCGGAGCAAGATAGTAGTTGCGAGGTTCGCGCTTTCCAAGTAGGTTCAAATTCTCGATCCTCCGCTATGGCAGTATTCTCGAAAATTGAAGCGGAAAAACAATTACAAGATCTTTAAAAGGTAGTTCTTTTTAGACGGTTGTTAGTAAAAAATGAAAAAACGCGAAGCTACAAAAAGCTCACACTTGCTAGACGAGAGTACGCGTGGCAAAAGAAACAATACTGAAAGGCAAGAAGTGTAAAACTTAAATGCGCAAATAAGGGAAACCCCATTGAGTGTTCCTTATTATTATTACAGCTTGGAATACAAGGGGTTTCGGCTCAACCCATAAGAGGGGAGGAGTAGTTGATCTTATAAGACATAAAATATTGATATTCTTGGTATTTTGGAGACGAAAAGTAACACGGTTCGAGTGGATTATTTTATGAATAGTATATGCTTAGAGGATGGAAGAGTGTAAATAACTTTGATCTTGTAGAACATGGTAGAATTCTTGTCATTTAGGACCTGGATAAGGTGCAAGTGGAAGTTATTGAGAGAACACCACAAGCCATTCATTGCAAAACTGTGTGCAAGGTAACTTCTTCAAGCATTTACACTTTATTTATATATGGCTTAAATGATAGATATTTGCGTAGAAATTTGTGGAAAAACCTTAGAGATTTTGCCACTACTTTTCATGATTCGTGGCTACTTTTGGGTGATTTTAATAATATTATAGCTTTGAATGAAAGCATTAGAGGATGAAGTGTAACAGTTGGTGATTTTGAGAAATTCGCGGATTTTTGCAATTGTTTGGGTCTTGAAGATATTCAATATACAAGACAATTCTTTACTTGGGATAATAACCATGTCGTAAGCAAGACAGATCGGGATTTGGGTAATCAGAATTTGGATGAATCCGATCACTATATTCAAGCAGAGTTTTAACCTAAATCGAGCGTGTCCGATCACTCGCCTTGTGCGGTAAATATTTTCTTACGACACGTGAATAGATAGTTCTGTTTCGATTTTTTAATATGTGGGGTAAGCATGATAATTATAATATATAATTTGAGGAGTATGTATGAGAAAGAGGAAGGTTGTTGAAGAAATATGGATGAAAATAGAATATGGAGGAGAAAACATGAAGAATATCGCACGGACATGGATTCATATGTCAACCAACTAATCTATTTTCCATGGAACATCTTGAACACACCCATGCCCTACAGATTTAATCATTTGACTGTACCAGACTTTTTGAAGGAACATATGAAACAAACCAACATATAAATGGGTACGAGAGACACATGAAGCTCCTGACTAGGTCAAACCCAAAATATTTACGAGCCTTCCCCTCTACCGTCTAGGGTAGAGCACAACAATGGTTTTCCAAATTCGATCCACATACCATTGAATCTTTCTCCCAGTTATTAGAGTTATTGAGGGTTTAGTTTCAAACCGCAAGCCAGGAAAATAGAATACATTTCTACTCAACATATACCACAAAAAGAAGATTCTATCAAATTTTATCCCGGTCGCCTTAGAGGTGTCACGTATGATTTGAAGAGTTAGAAACTCAATTGTGTTCCTAGCCCTTAGCGGAGGATAAAAAGTAGTGTTGTTTAATTTCATTTGGCTGATAAGAATGACCTTTGACTATCTAAGATCTGGGACGATGCTCAAAGATATATTATTGCGTAGTGCTGAGTGCGTTACAAGAAGAGTTAGAGTCTAAGACCTTCATTGAAGATAGTAGGGATATTAGAAAGGAGAAATATGATCCACCAAGAGGACCTCACATGATTCATGTATCAAATAAAAGAAATATTCTAACGTCAGATGGACTTCAAATATTTTTCAGCTCCTTCGAAAAGAGCTGAATCAGATTCTATTTTTCCTTATAATTATGATGTTCGCTAAGGAGTTAATTGAGTTTGTCTCGTCAGTTAAATAAGTTAATCCAAAATTTGAAATTCAGTCCCATTTACTAGATGACCCAAACTCATACTTGTATGAGCTCGTCTCATTAACCTCGTGAACAATTTGGCAACATCTCTGTTAGAGCTTGTTACTGGGCTTGTTAATATATTCAATTTAAAAATATCTATTATTTATAGAAAGTAAAAAAATGCGTAAAATATTTGCTTATATAGCAAATCATAACCCCAATATTCTATATCTTCTATGACATATTTGGTGATATCTTTCAATCAAATTATGTAATGGGTTGTATAATGGTTTTACTTAAGTTCATTATAAATCATTGAAAAAATTCCAAGAAAATTATATATATATATATATATATATATATATATATATATATATATACACTAGGTAAAACCCGTGTCTGAAGACATTGAAGAAAAAATTTGTTGCGTTAACGGAAATCAAATACGGGTTCTAAGGCTGAAGGTCAAGGTTAAAGTTAGGGTTAAGTTGTTCTTTTTTTGCTCATCAAGAAGATGGTTGGGTTATAGTTAAGGTTAATGTTAAGGTTAAGGTTAGGATTAAGGTTTAGGTCAACGTTAGGGATATGGTTGATTTTAAGGTTAAAGTTAAGAATTAATGTTAAAATTTAAGTCAAGGTTAAGATTAAATTTAATTTTAAGATTAAGATTAAGTTAGAGTTAAGGTTTAAGATTAAACATTTAAGGTTTAACAAAATTCCAGGGTTAAGGTCGAATAATAGCGCGATGATTCTTCATCTGTTTAAGGTTAAGGTGAAGGTTACAGTTAAGATGAAAGTTAAGGTTAAGGTTTAAAGTTAAAGGTTTAAAGGTTAAGGTAAGTTTAAAGGATAAATGTTAAGGTTTGGGTTAGAATTAAAGTTAGGGTTAAGGTTAAAATTAAGGTTAAGGTATAAAGTTTAAGGTTCAAAGCTCAAGGTTTAAGGTTTAAGGTTTAAGGTTAATGTTAAGTTTTAACTTCAAGGTTAAGATTATGGTTAAGGTTTAGATTAAAGTTAATAAGGTTAAGGTTAAGGTTAAGGTTAAGGTTAAGGTTAAGGTTAAGGTTAAGGTTAAGGTTAAGGTTAAGGTTAAGGTGAAGGTTAAGGTTATGGTTAAGGTTAAGGTTAAAGTTAAGGTTAAGGTTAAGGTTAAGGTTTGGGTTTGGATTTGGGTTAAGGTTAAGGTTAAGGTTAAGGTTTGAGTTTGGGTTTGGGTTTAAGGTTAAGTTTAAGGTTAAGGTTATGGTTAAGTTTAAGGTTAAGGTTAAGATTAAGGTTAAGGGTAAAGTTAAGGTTAAGGTTAAGGTTGATAGTTAAGGGTCTAAGGTTATGGACATGAGAGAAATTAAAGATTTTTGAGTAGTAATTTATTTATTAAGTAAATAAAAATTAATTATTGGTATTATAAAGGTCCAAATCAGATTTGCCCAATTGTTCTTAAGTGTTTCAAGATATTATTATTATCATTATTGTTATTTTTAACTCCACCATATATTTCAATATTATTTTCCTTCATTGGTTTTTCGAAAAATCGTGTAGGTTAATACATTGCTCCCATATTTTCAATTTGAAAATTTTATTTTAATACATCAATATGGTTTTTATATAGATATAATAATTAAGAAAATAAAAAATAAAAAAATTTAAGATATTTATGAGAAGAATAAAAGAATTATGAGAGAAATTATAGATTTTTGAGTAGTAATATGAGAAGTTAGGTACATTTTACTTTATTATATAAATATTATAAATTAAATGTAAAGAGTGATTTAAGGTTTTTTGTTTTATGTTTTATTATTAAGTAATTAAGAATTAATTAATGGTATTAATGATAGGTGGGGCCAGAAACGATTTTGGCCACCACTTATCAAAAAACCTTGTAATATAATATAGATTATAAATTAAATGTAAAGAGTGATTTAAGATTTTTTGTTTTAGGTTTCATTATTAAGTAATTAAGAATTAATTAATGGTATTAATGATAGGTGGGGCCAGAAACGATCTTGGCCACCACTTATGTTTGGCCAGAATCAATCCTGGCCACTACTTATCAAAAAACCTTGTAACATAATATATATATAATAGACAAAAATACAAGTCTTAAATGAGTATCAAACAATCATTAAGCAAACATTAAACAAGCGTTAAACAAAATATTTTTTTAGGTTTGATAAGGTGTTACAACCGAATTGAGCCGAGTTGAGCTCAACTTTGGAAAATAAATTAATTAGGAGTGCCTAGAAATAAATATTAAGACCTGTTTCAAACTCAAACCGAACTCAAGTCACTAAAATAAATCCAAATTTGAGATAATTATATATCAACTCGACTCGGTGTTTTTGTAGGCTTACACACCAGGCTCAAAGTCTTAAAATATAATGATTTTGATCTCTGAATTAGAGATCTCCAATAACAAACTGGTTGTCTAGTGTTAATAGTAAATAACTACTTCTAAGTTAGAGAGGATGCAATTAAAATCATAGGTGAGAAAACCCCCAACAAGATCTTAGACTGTTTAATTTTAATAAAAAAACGAGGCTTAATTATTTTGATCACTTTAAATATTATTAGCTAGTAACAATGACATTAATTATTTTATCTCCTTTTAGGTACATTAAAGGTTAATACCCATCCTCAAAGTTTTTTTCATCATTATTAGGAGCTAATGAGTATATTCATCAATTACAAACAAGTTTGATGCATTTGACCCATGAGAATATTAAATGTATTATGTAGAACATTACATCAACAAGAAATTCATTTAAAGATAATAAATTAGTTTTCTTTTTTTGGCAGGAACGAATACAAATTTCTTGATATAATCAAAGTCTAAGCACTTGGGAGGAGAAATTTTGCACAATCTTTGTTGTTTTTGCATACATGATGAACTTCATCATTCAATGGGCTATAAGTATCAGATGAGGCATCAAAGCAAATACATACATGCTCATAACATGTAGCTTCGCAGTGTAATGGATCACAATCACTAAGGACTTTGCAGGGTAATCGAGGCACCTTCGAGAAAGCGACACCTGCAAAATATTATATGAAAAGAATTATCAAATTAGCCTTCTAAATCATTGATGTTAAGAATATGTACAGAGATTCCACAGTAGGACTAATTTACTTAGCACACATATCTAAATTGTTTTGAGACTTTCATTTGTATTTGTTAAAATATATATTATTTATTGTTAAAAAAATAAATTGGTCACTACTAAAAAGTTTACATTTTATATTTATTGGGAAATCTATTAATTCGGTTCTGAAGTATACCAACATGCAATTTTACTAATTTTGAACCGTAAATCATCAACATAAACACAATTAAAGAGTATATCTTTCAAAAACTAATGAGTTTTAAAATATTTACTACATTCCTACGAAAAATATAATTGTCTTACCTGTTAAGTAAGAAAGATATTATAAGAATCAATTATACATAAGACTTTTTAATGTTTTAGACGTTCTGAATATGTATGAATAATAGATATTATTTAGTATCAAAAATATCAATTGGCTGCAACTAAAAAAATTTACATTTTATATTTATTTGAAAAAATACATGAATTCAGTTTTGAAAATACAGGTACTTGCAATCTCACTAATTTTGAAACGTAAATAAACAATGTAAACCCATTTAAAGAGATTTTTCTTTTGAAAGTAAATCATCAAGTATAATTTTTGTACTATATTCCTAAAAAAATATAAAATTGACTAACCTGTTAAGGTATGTAAGAAAGCAATAATAAGAATAGATTGTACGGAAGAATTTTCCATTTCTTAGACGTTATCAATCGATGAATAAGAGGTAAATATATTTACTCTATAGCAAAGTTAGTATGATATTAGATATTTGAGACTCCCCTAATGGGTATATATACCAATCAAAATATATTAGGTGACATATTACCTATAACGTGGCATGTTTTAATTAGAAGTGAATTAAAGTTCGATTGGAAAATTAATGAATTGACAAATCATATCCAATCAAATTACGTCACGTCTTCTTAGTTGGATGATATGATTTGACTGAAAGTTAATTAGAATTGAATTGAGAAAAAAAATTGATAATTTATTTCCAATCAAATTAGCCACGTTGTAGGTGAAATAAATTTAGGTGGTATATATCATTAATGATATGATTAATGATATATCTTTAATGATATTATTAATGATATATTATTAATATATATATGTGTGTGTGCGTGTATGTGAGAGAGAGAGAGAAGGAGAGAGAGAGAAAGAGACTCAAGTCCCTAAATTTTCATATTCGAACACTTAGGTCCCTCAAATATTTTTTATCTTTTGCCAAGTCCTTTTTTTTAAATAGATGGTTATATTTAACGGTCAAAACTTTGATTTTTTTAAATTTCTTTTCTACCCTTCATTAAAAACTTATATAGTATACATTTCAAATTATAAACTATTTTAATTTATATTCTTGAATTAAGAGAATTAAGAAATAAAATTTATATTTTGAGACACACATTTTTTAAATGTTATATTATCAAAATAATATAATAAATTTTAATATTATTTTAGGCTGACGTATGTTATTCATTTAATTATTTTATAAAATAAAATATGATGAATTTTGTAGATAATATTTGGTATAAATAATACTTTTAAGCATAAAAATAATTTTTTTCTATTTAACTTTTAGGGACAACGCCCCGTTAAATATACGAAGAGCGTAAAAATTCCCAATTAATTACAACTTCAACTTAATTCTCACTTAAGCACAAAAAATTAGAAGATTACAAAAACACCCATGGGCCTATTAATTAATTATAATAATATTTATTTATTTATTTTCAAAGTTTTTTTTTGAATTTGTTTTCAATTTTTCGAATTTTTTTAAATTTTTTGTTTCGAATTTTTTTCCCCGAAAATTCTTTTTCCAGAATTTTTTTCCCCAGAAATTTTGTGTTCCATGAACACGCAATACTAAGATTTGTGTGTTCCAGGAACACACAATTCTAAGATTTGTGTGTTCAAGAATGCACATAATTGGACCAACCAAAATCATGTTTCGTGTATTTCAGGAATACATAAGTTTGAGTTTTATGTGTTCCATGAATACATAAGTTCGAGTTTTATGTGTTCCATGAATACACAAATTTGAGTTTTATGTGTTCCATGAATACACAAATTTAAGTTTTCTGTATTCCATGGTATTGGAACAAACACAATCAAGTTTTGTGTATTACATAAATACATAAATTCGAGTTTCATGTGTTCCATGAATACACAAATTTTATATTTGTGCGTTCCAAGAATACACAATTTTGAAATTTATGTGTTCCATGAATACACAGAATTGGAATAAACAAAATCAAATTTTGTGTGACCTGAAACACACAAAACCTAAAACATAAACACACAAAACTAACAAAAAAATGTTGGACAAGAAGATAATATATCTCGATAGTTAAAAACGAATAAAAATAGGGTATATGCGATTAATAAAGAGAAAAAACAATTTTGTTAAAGAAGAGTATCCTTTAAATCGATTTTATGACTTTGTGTGTTACAGCAACACATAAATTTATATTTGTGTGTTACAACAACACATGACCCAGAATTTCGATTCAAAAAAAAAATTTCAGGAAAAAAAAAATCCGAAAAAAAATTAATTTTGAAATAAATAATCTGAAAAAAAATTTAAAAAAATCACATAAGGGCAATACTGGAAGGTAAATATGACAATGTGTTTAACTGAGAGTTAAGTCGAAAATTTGTGAGTAAGTAGGAAGTAATTTCCTCCTTCCTTGTTTTTAGGAATGAAAAGTGAGAAACAGTATTAATTGGGAATTATCTATAACTTTTATGCATTCAACATAAATATATTATATATATATATATATATATATATATATATATATATATATATATATATATATATATATATTTAAGAATCAAAATTACGTTTACATATTGAAAAAAAAGTTATATATTATCCAAGTAATATTTTATTTGATCTTTACCTCCATTCTACAGGGATTTTTTTTAGTCAAATTTCTTTTAAGTCAAACATTCTACAAAGATAAACATATAAACAATCTCAGCCATACATTAAATATCACAATATTATTCAAATTTTCTCATATTTATGCCAAAATTTATTATTTTTCTTAAATTTTTTATCAAAAAACTAACAAAAAATATATCCAATATTTAAATTAGATAAACAATATTCTTGACCATATGATTACCATACTCACAAGATATGATAAAATTAATAATCTTACTAAAATTTAAATATCTACCATGTCGAGAAGAGACCGCCTCATCCAATATGATCTAACAAGATCATATTATCACTGTGTGATGAGGCAATATCTTCTCGACATGGTGAATAATAATTTTTAGTATGAGTGTTATTTTCCTTATTTCTTGTGAACATGCTAATCATATGACTGATAATACTGGTTGTCTAATTTAAGTATTGAATTTTTTTTTTAAATTTTGAAAGAAAAATTTAAGCAAAAGAGAATAAGGTTTTGGTATGAATATGAGCACTTGTGATAGTTCAATGTTTATTGTATCTCACTCGTAGAGACTTCTGGAGAACGAGCGGACACTTGTTGCGTGATAGTTTTTGCATACGCATCATACATGGGCTTTTGTGAAGTTTGAACTCCATAAATTCGGACTTGATAAATATTTTGAGGTCTCAATAGATAGTCCCGTTTTCTTGATTTTACTGAAAAAATGTCTTTTTTTGTATTTTTCTTCATATCTACAGGTTTTCACTCGGATAGGCCTGATACTTTTTTGAGTATTGAGTTGACCATGCTATAAATTGTTTTTTAGTGAGTTTTGAACAATATAAATATTTGTCCATCGGTGACTCATTTACGAGTTTTTCTTGATGTTCAAAGCAACATGAAGAATGGGATTTTAGCTTTTGGTACATGTCACTACAAAAAAAAAGAGAAAAGGTGGCGGTTATTTTGCCCTTAGTGGCGGTTATAACCGCCACATAAACATTTGTGGCACTTGCACAACCGCCACAAAGAGCGCCACCATGTTTGGAGCCACCTATTTTTCTGGTGGCAGTTGCAAAATACTGCCACAAATACTAAAGGTGGCGGTTATTAGCTGAATACGCCACGAACGGTTCGTGGCGGTCAGCCTAACACGCTACCTAAGATTGAGTCTTGAAAAAAAAAAGAAAAATAATGTTAACCGCCACCAATTCTAAAAGAAGTAAAAAATAAAAAAAATTAATATTACAATATGACACACAATAATTTATTACATCCTAGAAAAACTACATGAACTAACTAATTACATACACGATACTGTGTAATAGAGCTTCCATTGTTGAAGGCATTGATTCTTCAGCTTCAAATAGTTCCACAACCCTTACACGATCTGCAAAAACAATAACAATTTTTTTTTAATTACTACCAATTTCCACTTAAATTAGTAAATGAAAATGATTGAAGATTCACAATAAAAAGTCAACACAGAGAGTTGACTTACCAATCTGATGATCCTCCCAAGCTTCTTGATCTGCAAATGGATCCATTTTCTCTTTAGTTTCTGTATCTCTGTACAAATCAATGATCAAGATCATATCAACTTTGAGAAACTATAAATCTAATTAACATTACACACACGTATAACATGTATATATACCTGTAACGAGCCAAAGCTACATCAAATCTTTTATCCTGATTTACTCCACCTTCCTCATCATATGCTTCCGGAATTCTATACTGTATTAAAATGAATAAGAAAAATGCATTTTATATCAGTTAAAAGCACATTAAGTAGAGATAATAATTTCAGTAAGTATCTAAATTACATTGTTACCTCATTATTATCATCAGTTTCCTCAGTCCATTCTAACTAAATCATATATATCTTTCTTGTATCTGCCAAAACATACATTTTTTAATACAATGTCACACTTGAGATTTAATCTACCTAAACACCATTAAAACAGGAAGAGTAAGTCATAATTACCTATGGTTACGCTTTTCAACTTCAGACACTTTGATACCATCGAATAAGTATTGTTCATCTTCAATTTCATCTCTGAGAAATCAAAATATGTGGTGTAAAAATGAGAATATGAAGAAAAGATAACAAATCTTTGATTTAAGGATTACAGAAGAAAAAGTAAGTTAATTTCTTTATAATACCTGAGTTCCTCTAGTTTCTTCTGCTCCCTTTTCTTTAAGTATTCTTGTCTTGAAGCTTTTTTGTACAAAGTAATACATGACACGTAAATTTAATAAAGTTACGAAAATTTGCATAATCAAATAAGGATCATTATAACAAAATAAACCTTAAAGTATCGAGCAGATCATCTTCCAAAGCTTTGGATCTTCAAATAGCTTCTTCTGTTATGTACATATACACATTTCACAATTCAGAATTATAGGTAACGATAAATATATAAATTACCATGGAAATAAAACGTAGAAAAATTATTACCTTCGTCCTTTTTACTCAATTTTCGCTCAATTACCTGTAAAAAAACAAGGATAAAAAACCATATCAGAAAATACATCTCAGTAAAAACAAATTTCATAGAGCAGAAAAAATCATTATCACTCGGTAATTATTTTATTAATACCTTCTTAGTTGCTGCAGCATCACATTCTCTAATATGCTTCTCTAATTCCTCCCTTTCTCTTTTGTCACGTCTTTCTTCTTCAAACTGTAAAAAATCAATTTATTCTCATGAAAAAGTCACTTTAGTCTCATAAAATAGTTATTATATAAACAAATATGTTTATGATAAGCTAAAAAATTTCAAAAGATGTAAGAAAGAGGGATTAAGTAGAGAAATACATGAAACACAAAGTATGCATATTACATGTTCGATAAAATGATTAAACAAATAAATACCTAAATAAAGTCTCAAATTCTACACAAACAGCAGCTATGATCACTATAATGACACTGAAAAAAAACTTAATTAATAAGTATACACTCGTATATCACATTTCGCATCTAACAAAGTTTTAAAAATTGAAAAAAGAAATCAAAGTACCTGATACATAAGTTCACCAAGAGAATAAACTTGATCTTCAGAAGGTTTAGCAGATAGTAATGCATTAAAGGCCTACATATGAATAATACACACATTAATTATATTCAAACTTCACCAAATTCGATTTTTTTAGTGTAATTACTTACCTTCACTCAAGAGTATTCGTAAATAGGATGTTTAGTAGGTGCTGTTCTCATCAATTTTTGTCACAGAATCCTGATCATTATACATTGAAAGATAAGCAATTAAAACACATTGGTACACTTGAAAGGAAAGATAATGCGAAATTCATATGATTATATATGTGGTATATGTATAAAAACCTTGATGATGTAATTAGCAGCATTTACGCTTCTGCTTTTGAAGATATCATTTTTTACATCCCCTGTTTTCCTTCACTTTCAGCCCTTGAATTTTTTACCAAGGAAAAGCTCATGAGAAAACACTCCAAATGGAGAAGGGTGGTGTATTTTACCTCTAGGTGTACTAGCTCATCTTGAATTTGCATCTTCTCTATGTTCAGCATCTGATAGACCATGATCAGAATGAGCATCTCCTGTACTATTCTCTCCTGTAGCATTTTCGATTTAATAGTCTATCAAACATGTCAGCAAGTAAGCATATTTTAGATATTTTAGACTATCATAAACTAAAGAATACGAATAACTCACCAAATTTGATACTTTAGACTCAAGAGCAACATGTAAAGGTTGTTTTCCACATCACCATAAGAAGCCGTACACATCGATCCTCAAAGTTATTCTCATCCATTACCTCGTACAATGACAAATCCCACTCCTCCACCACCTCGATTTCCAAGTTCATTCAAACTAGGTCAAAATCATGATCAATGCGACCTCTCACTACTACCACAGCCGAACAGAGCAGATAAATAATGGAACAATTGAGATAGGAATTTACCTCTACCGTAGAGAACCACCGCGAGAAAAGAGAGAGCGCCACCGCGAGAAAAGAGAGAGCGCCACCACGGCAAAAGACAGCACCACCGGAGAAGACAAACGCAAGCAAATTGGCATACAAGGGAGAAACTGTAGACAATAAGAGAAGAAAAGGAAGTAGAGAAGGCTGAAAGAGACGGCGCCGTCATGGAGAGGTGGAGCTCGGTGGCGGAGAAGATGCGGTCTAGGGTTAGGGTTTTGCTTTGCGTGAGAGAGAGACAGAAGAGAGAGAAAGAGTTTTGTCTATTTGATTTGTTAAAATGAAATTGATAATTAAGTATCAGTATGTATATTGCTTAATTAATAGAATTGCTAGTGTATATAAACCATACCGCCATGGAAAATATTTTTAAATTGGGTTAATAATGGCGGTTAAAGTTAACGCCACCCGTTAAATGCTACCTTTACTAAGATTTTTTGTAGTGTGTGGTTTGGTCATAACTGAAAATTGTTGATATATTGTTTGATTGATTGATAATTTCTGTATTTGGTTACTTTGATTAGTTATTTAAAATAGTACTCTTTAAGTATGTAATTTGTTAATGCACCTGATTTAGAGGTCAATTTTCTCTTTGTTAAAGACCATTAACAGAGGCTCAATGGAGGCTCTAAGATGTGATTTCCAGTGCATGAAATTCATAGAGAAAGTAGTGATGCCTAATATGTTGTCTATAATCCAACAAAACAATACTTATTTTTGTTTGGTTACCGAAAATTGATTAAAGAGAAAATAATGTTCAGTTTCTGAAGTGACATATATTTTAACCTTGTTACCAAATCAAGTTAGTCATAGCGAATAATTGTAACATCAGATCCCGTTTTAGTTATAGTGAATCATTGTATTTTAATCTTGATTAGTTGAATGATTTGCCCTACAAGTTACGTACTTATTCTATTCAATAAATGGAGTTTCATAAAATTAGTTGTCTATTCTTGTTTTTGCATATCAAGGACAAAAATTGGTGAATCTGGTAGAGACAGGCATAAACACAATGAATGACCAATATACTCCAGCACTGCTTGTTAAGGTGAATTTATAAACACAACTCACTTGTTTAATCTTTTATGATCAACCCTTTTAATGCAAGTTTTGGCATCTTCAAATTTGTAGGTAAGTATTAATAATATTCAATCACAACAACTACAAAATTTACGCATTGTACATTATGAATGAGTGGAAATAGTTGCAGAACTGTTCATGCAAGAACAAAACAAATAAATTTTTCTTTTAGAAAAAGGAAAGCCACAAGAATCTATATCAATCTTCAAAAGTTCAATTCAAGGAGGCCATAAACCATCTATTATATCATACACAACACTCTTAGCTTCTTTCAAAAACACTTTAACTACATACATTCAATCATCTCTCAAGTCCAAAAACACGAAATGAAGCCAGATTCAATTTTCTTTAACGCTCTAGTCAATGCATTCTCTGAATCTGGGAACATGGACGAAGCCATGAAATCTTTCTTAAAGATGAAGGAAGATGGAATGAAACCCACTACTAGTACATTCAACACATTGATTAAAGGGTACGGAATTGTTAATAATCCCAAAGAATCTTCGAAATTACTCGAGTTAATGTCTCGTGAAGAGGATGTGAAACCTAATGCGAGAACTTATAATGTACTTGTTAAAGCATGGTGTGGTAAAAAGAATATGCGCGAGGCTTGGAATACTGTGCGTAAGATGATTAGTTTAGGGTTAAAACCTGATGCTATTACTTATAATACTATAGTAACTGGTTATGTGCAAGATGGGCAGACCGTGAAAGCTGAACATGTGATACCTGAGATGATGAATAATGATGTGGGACCCAATGAAAGAACTTGCGGAATTATTATTGCGGGTAGGGCTGAGCAAGAAAATGGGTTTGGGTAATTTGGGTAAAAAAGGGGGATAAAAAAATGGGGATTTTGGGTATTTATAACATAGGCCCAATGTTAACTTGGGCCTAACATTTGAGATGTTGGACCCGTGTAAAATACCACGGGCCTCCCATTTGCATCATAACGCGCGGGTTGGACCCGACCAACCCGGCACTGTTCATTAATAAAAAAAAAAAAAAAAAATATATACAAAAGATGAAATCTTATCCGATAACTCATTCTTTCCCTTCTCAGTTACAACCCTTCGCCCCTTTTTGCACCTCTCTCTTCTGAAACACGAAAAAGGGCGTACCCTATTCCATCACATCTCTATCTTCTGTGATGATTTCTGTATGCTAGATGCCTATAATCTTGTACTATATTATTATTCTTCTTCTCTTCTCTGCCGATTTCTGGGTCAACATTAAATGTAGCCGCGTTTGGTTGTTGGATTCGAGAGCTTGCATTAATTGTGGCCTGAAAAAACCCTCTTTGAGGTCTGATGTAGCCGTTGGTGATTGATTCACTAACGTGTTGCCTTATCCTCGTTCGATTAGCCATGGGTTTTTGGCTATATATTGGGGCTTTTTCAGATCGAGAAAACCCACACCATTCCAAGGTATTTCTAAACCCTTTTTTCAATATATTTCTATTTTATTTTCTGTTTATTCTTTTACCCGATTTTAATTTGTTTCATTTTTTGTTTGTAACAGCTACGAATCAATTTAAGGTAATGATTTAATTGATTTTAGGGTGTTTGTATTTTCTATTTGTTTTCTTGTGATGATAAGTAATTTGTTTCAATTTTTGTTTGTAACAGATACGCATTTTATTCTCTAAATCCTTCTTAAGTTTCTGAGGTGGGTAACAATGAATTTTTCTTTGATTTAAGTTTGTTCTTTCTTTTTATTGCCTTCTGATGAAATTATTTTTTCATTTTTTATTGCAGATGGTTGAAATAGAACCTGTTCTTGACATTGCCATTGATGTGGATGATGTTAATCAACCCACTGAAGGTACTCAACCCCCACCTCTTTCTCAGGAAAATACCATTGTTCCCCCTACCAAAAAAAGAAAAAATGTTACCTCGGCTAATTGTTGGGATCATTTTCATAAAATTTGGGTTAATGGCCTTAGGTATGGTGTTTGTAATTATTGTGATAAAAGATATGCTGCTAGTTCTGATAATCATGGGACTAATAACCTAAACAAACACATGAACCCTTTACGTGCTAATCGTTGTCCAAAATATCCTTTTAATGTTGTTGAAACTGGGCAGTCCACTTTAGGTTTTTCACCCAAAGGGGAGGGGGTTATGGAAACTTATGTTTTTACGCAAGAAAATGCTAGAAATGCCCTCGCTGAGATGGTAATTTTAGATGAAATGTCATTTCGTGTTGTTGAAGGTGTCGGTTTTAAAAATTTCTGTTATCGTATGCAACCACTTTTTAAAATCCCATCTAGATGGACTGTTGCACGAGACATTGCAAAGATTTTTACTCAACAAAAAACACTTTTGAAAACTCGTTTGAGGGGAAAAAGAATTAATCTTACCACTGATACTTGGACTTCAATTCAGAATTTAAACTATATGGTTGTTACTGCACATTTTATTGACGATAATTGGGTTTTACGAAAACGTATAATAAGTTTTTCAATGATTGAGGATCATAAGGGGGGAAACTGTGGGTTTAAAAATTCAATCTGTTTTACAAGATTGGGGCATTGATAAAATTTTAACAATTACTGCCGATAATGCGAGTTCTAATAATGTAGCCGTTGATTATATAATCAATAAATCATTGCTTCCCAAACCACCAATTATATGCCAAAACAAATACTTACACATTAGATGTTGTTGCCATATTCTAAACCTTATAGTCAAATCTGGTTTGAAAACTATTCGAAATGCCATTGTACGAATTCGAGATGTAGTACGTTATGTTAGATCATCTCCTAGCCGGTTTTTATGCTTCAAACGTTATGTTTCTCTAGCTAACATCTCTTCTACGAGTATTGTTTGTCTTGATGTTGATACTAGGTGGAACTCAACCTATCTTATGCTAGATGGAGCTGAAAAATATGAGCAAGCCTTTAATGAAATGTTCAAAGAAAATAAAATGTTCACCGAGTATATAGAGGGTTTAGGCCATGGATTACCTACTGATATTGATTGGGATAATGCTCGTTTCTTGGTATCATATCTTAAACTATTTTATGACGCTACTTTACGCTTCTCTGGTACAAAGTATATAACTTCAAATTTATACTTTGATGAGATCCTTATTTTGTATCGAGGAATGTATAATCTTGGCCCGGGAGATAACACTATTTTAGATTTAATGGCTTCGAAAATGAAGGAAAAGTTTGATAAGTATTGGGGTGTAAATGCTCAGATGAATATATTACTCTACATGGCGGCTATACTTGACCCGAGAAAGAAGTTTGCTTATGTTAGATATTGGTTAGAGTTTATGCATGGTACAATTCAAGTTAGCCCCTTACTTGAGGAAATCAGTAATGGATTAAAATCTGTGTTTGAAAGTTACTTTGCTATTGCAAATCCAATTGTTGTGCGCACTGAACCAGCTGCTTCATTAGAATCATCATCTTCCGCAACTAGCGATTCCAGAAAATTCTTTAAAGATCAATTCAAATTATTTCATGATTCAACACAAACTAAAAGTGGGAATACTGAGCTTGACAAATACCTTTCTGAAGCTATTGAAGGCGATGATGATGATCATTTTGATGCCCTGGTCTGGTGGAGGGGAAATTCTCAACATTTTCCTGTTTTATCTTTAATGGCCCGTAACATTTTATCAGTTCCTATTTCAACTGTCGCATCTGAGTCCTCGTTTAGTACTGGTGGAAGAGTTCTTGATAGTTTCAGGAGCTCTTTACACCCAAACACTGTGGAGGCACTAATATGTACACAAAACTGGTTGCGCGAGTCTTTATCAGTAGAAGCCGCCATGGATAGAGTAGAAGAACTTGAGGCTGAATTTGGTAATATTTACTTGTATTTACTTGTCTATTAACTTTTTTTCTCAACTTTGTGTATTTTCTAACATTCTGACTTGTGAATTTACTTGTGTATTTTAGGTGCATTTGACATTACACCACCTGGAAATGTTGGATAAAATAGCCTAAGTAACAACTTATTTTGGGTAAGCTAAACCCTAACCTTGTTATCATTGTGTTTAATATAAACTTGTAATGGTAGCCGCCTAAGTGAGTTGCCTACTTGTTTAAAACACAATCAGGTGATGAGGTGCTATTTTCCAACTATATCTGAGGCCGATGAAAGTGTTTATAACACGAGGCCTATGATGATCTACTTAATTATAAGCTATCTCCTATTACAAGCCTGTGATGACACTGTTCTGAGGCTTAAGGGTAAAATTTATAAAGTTTAACTTACTGATATATTTCAGAATGTTTTGTAGTAACAGGAAAATGGAATTTGAATGCTAAAGGTATTGATTGTGATGACTTTGAAGTTGAAGCTTTTGGAAGTTGATTTTGATTTACTGTGTTGTAATCTTTGTAATGAATTTTATTGTATTGTAATCTTTTGGAAGTATTTCATTAAGTTGTAACTTGTATTTTGTGAACTTGAGTAATTCTAGGGGTTAAATTGCAATTTGCAATAGTTAAGTTGTAAGATTTTATGAATCAGGGGTATTTAGTGACTTAACTCAAATATATGGTAGAATTTTGCAATTTGAAATTAATTTTTAAGCTTTATATTATAAGTGCATTTCAAATTACAGCTTTAATTAACCTTGGGTAAACCCGGGTAAACCCGAGGGTAACCCGTGTTTGGGTAACCCGAGGGTAGGGTAAAATTTAACCCTACCCTTACCCTTCACAAAACATGGACCCGGCATTCTTACCCTACCCTTACCCTAGACCCCAACCCGGGGTAAACCCGGCCCGTGCTCACCCCTAATTGCGGGTTATTGTAAAGAAGGGAGAATCAAAGATGCGTTGAGATTTGTGTATACGATGAAAAGTCTTGGTGTGAATCCGAATCTCGTGATTTTTAATTCACTGATTAAGGGTTTTCTAGACATTTCTGATAGAGATGGTGTTGATGAGGTTAGTTTTTTTTTTTTTTTTTTTTAAATATATTTTTTTTGTGTTATTCAGGTCTGATATTAATTATTGATTCATTAGGTTCGATCGTTAATGGAAGAATTTGGTGTAAAACCGGATGTGATAACTTTTAGCACGATTATGAATGCTTGGAGTGCTGCAGGTTATATGATAAAGTGCCAGGAAATTTTCGAGGAAATGGTGAATTCCGGAATTACCCCTGATGCTCATGCATATAGCATACTCACGAAAGGTTATGTCCGTGAGCAAGATCCAGACAAGGCTGAAGAACTCTTGAATGCTATGGCTAAATCTGGGATTCGCCCAAATGTGGTGATATTCACCACCATAATTAGTGGGTATTGTAGCACAGATAGAATGGAATGTGCTTTAAGGGTGTTCCGGAAGATGATTGAGTATGGAATATCTCCAAATTTGAAGACTTTCGAAACTTTAATATGGGGATATGCTGAAGGAAAGAAGCCATGGAAAGCTGAAGAAGTTATACAATTTATGAAAGGGTTTAATATTAGACCGGAAAAAAGTACGTTTAAGTTAGTTGTGGAAGCTTGGCGTGTTGCTGGATTTATTAAAGAGGCGAATGAAGAAAATGAAATGCGGATTGAGAGTTTGGAAAGGGTGAAGTTATCTCATTTGAGACCGTTACAAATACCGAATGATATCGGAAATGATCAAAAGGTTTTGGTTAAAAGAAACCGAACGGTATTGAGAGAAGGTGAGTTTCAATCAGAGAGTTTGTGTAGCGCAAGTGCAACTAGATATGTGCATGTTCCGAGTAGATTTGGAGGGCGAGTTTCGATTATATGTCGGACACAATTAAAGGGACAGCTTTGTATGTCTAATCAATTTGCATACTCGTGTACATTGATGCTTTAGAGTTTGGTAAGAAGGTTTTTTTTTTACTAATGTGGTTTACCGGGTGTATATTGCATTGTGAATTGAGTACATACGATAGGTAAATGTTGAAATTTTAATTAAATAGATATTGTACATAGATATTTGGGTTTTTTTATATTTAATTAACTTCTGATTATGTAAATTTTTGTGGTTATTTATCTTTTGAGAAAATGCCACTTAGGGTCTTGAATACACCCCCCTCTTCTAAATCCAAACCTCCTCCTCTTCTTACTAAAGACCTCAAAATGAATTTAACACACGAGACCTAATATCCCAATTACAATTGTACCCTCTTTCTATGCTATTTTCTTCTATATATACTAATTTAGAAACCACAAATTATATTTTCAGATCCACTTTCTCTCACCTCCCTCTCCTCCCCATTTCCTCCTTCCGACGTGAGTAGCTCCAAAACCACCACCACCACCAAAACACCACCACCACCACCATAACACCTCAACCACCACCTGGGTTTCTATTAAATCCGAGCACCACCACTCGGCAATGGAAGCTCCGACTTGAGTAGCTCCAAACCCACCACCACCATAACACCTCCACGAAACTCGTCAAGATCCGTGAGCAACGTTTTCCAGTAGCAGATCGAAGCTCCAACGTTTTCCAGCTGCTGCAATGTTCCAGATCTGCAGATCGAAGGAGATCGTAGGAGATTCAAGCTTCCATTGCTCGTTGGGCGCCTATTTGAAGAGACGAAGAGGCCTGCAGCTCCGATTCGAGAAGGTGAACGCCGATTTGAAGAGAAGAAGATTCGCCGGCAGATCGAAGGAGATTCAAGCTTCATTTGTGCAGGTTCTTGCTCGCGCGGGGGTTACGAAGTGAAGCCATGGATGGAGCCTGGTGGTGGTGTTGGTGGGGTGGCCATCAGAGTTCTTGAACGGTCGAGTTGCAGAAGTTTTTTTGGTGCTGCAAGTAATGGTGGCGCGAGGTGGTGCTTGTGGTGGCGTGAGGTTGTGCTGGTGTCGCGAGGGAGCGAGGTGGACACTGTATTTTTTTTTTGGACTAACATACATAGTACGATTGGATTAGGTTTTTTTTTTAAGATCTGGTTTGACTAGATCTGGTCAAAGTAAAAGTTAGATTTGAATTGTGTATTTTTTGTAATTCATTTGAAATTTGAAAGAAATGTGAATAAAATATTATTTTTGGCTTTTTACTCTTTGATCTTTAATTATACTCATCAAAATTGTCGGAGTACTCATCAAATTTACGTAGTACTCATCAAAATTATCTAGAGTACTCATCTAAATTATCCGGAGCACTCATCAAAATATATAGAGTACTCATTAAAATATATATAGTACTCAGCAAATTTATAAAGTACTCTCAATTTTATTCGATACTCTATGTTTTTCCGGTGATCGGTGACTAGTAGTCGGAGGTAGGTGGGTATTGGTAGTGGAGAGAGATACAGTGACATCACACTTTCTTTGTCTTTTAGTGTTAGTAAGGGTAGGAAAGACAATTGTCAAAACAGAGGTCTCTAATAAGAAGGAATTCCTGTACCATACTCTATAGAGAAAAAATATGGTCTTCAAGACCCTATGTATAATTCACCCTTTTCTTTTTCATGTAAGATTTGTCGTTGGTCATTCATATTATTATATTTGCTCAAGATTTGGGAAGAAATCTTTGATACTGACACATCATTTCAAATCTCGGCGTTCATTTTTTAGGCCACTTACCTGGATAGAAAACTTAATCTCCTTTTTAAATACATTTGAGAGCTATTTGATTCTTTCAAACAGAAAAAAAAGTTATATTTGATTCCCATAAGATTAGATTTTGGAACATCTTAATCATGGTAAAATATTGTAACTACTAAAATGAATATCAATCTTGTAAAACAACACTCTGTAAGTGAGCAAATAAACCTTGACCATTCTTATTCCTTATTGCTTCATGGAAAATTGTACCTCCATCATCCACCCTAAAGAAAAATAAGGAGGCAACCCTGAAAAAGCCTTTAACATAAATGATTTTATATTATAACATCGAGCTCACAAGTATTATTGGCCTCCCACACCATGCCTGGACATTCACTTGGCATACCAAGAAAATATGGTGATTGATATTGAAAAAATACCTTAATAAAAATAGGTCCTGACCAAAGAGTCTAAATACCTTGCTGATGAGTCTACGTGAATTGGCCTTCTCTCATATTTATTATATAAAGGTCATGACCTAACTTACAAATTTTTATGAGATTACAAGGATAAGTGTCCCATCAACGCCACAAACGATATACGATGTACTGGACGTCTATAAGACTATAAACACCTATAGATTCTCCTTGTTCTCAGAGAAATAAAGTTTGTTATATATTTTCAAGACAATTGCCTTGAATTAATTATCTCTCAGTATTGATTTGAACGATTCCCTTTGGACCCATAGTTTGCAAGTTACAAGTACTAGACTAGTTCACTCACCTATTAAAACAGTACAACACATTCTTTTTAAATAATTTGGGTGAGTTACTTTTTTTTTTCAAAGGATAAATTAACTAATTCATGTAAACGTAACAAACTAGAGGAATTCTCACCAAAAACTCCCTTTCTCCTTCTGCTAACTAAAACACCTGAAATAGAAATAAGTAAAGTCTAAAAATATCTAGAGAGAAATTAGAAAACTTACTCCTAAATTTTTCCTATCTTATTCCTAATTCATGGATATTTTTTCACGGATCATCATTAAAATGACGGACCCGATTCACGCATCCCAAAATTGAAGGCTTTTCCCATTTGATTTGGACCCGGGAGATGTTCCTTTTCTTCCCCACTCCTTCTCTGCAAAAAAGACACCAGACCCCACGAACCTCATGTCATGCGCAAACCCGGATCCCCGGTCATTCCTGGGCATGTCTAGCCTCACGCTAGGCCATAACCCACCGGAAAATGGTCTTATTGGATCTTTTTTTGGAGAGGTTGGGGAAAATGAGAAGGAAGAATTAATGGCACACCAAGTGTTTGACAAAATTGATAAATAACATACTTTAGTGATTGAAGAACCAAATGAAGTAGACATCGAGGGCACTTCCGTGTTAAAGAATGTGGTCAACTTAGGGCGTGAAAGGACCACCAAGTAATCCGTTACGACCAGAATACTTGACGCCAACACTAAGTGCTCAGGTGAATCCCACTCAATGTGTGAAAAGGAGAAGAGAGTAGACTATAAAGATATTCTTTTAAATAATAGAAAACCATGGGTTGGAAAAGAACTCAAGTATAATGAACTCGTGGAGGGAGAAATTTTATAACTATTGGAGACTGACGTGTTAACAATAAAGCAAGCTTTTAGTTTCTCTCTTATAGGTTATGTAGCCAGAAAAAGATTCACGGATATGGAAGATATTAGAACAATTATAAAGGCATGGAATATCGAGTGTAAAGTTAGAAAACACCCACCTGGGTGGTTAATCTTCAAATTCGCATAAGAAGAAGATAAAAGAAATGATCTCTCAAAAGGGCCTTACCTTTCTTATGGTAGACTCCTACTTCTCACGGAATTTCTGGATTTCTTTGATTTCAAAAATTTCGAGATAAACAAAATCCCTACTTGGATTATTTTGAGAAACTCCCGAAACAAGTAAAAATGTATGAAGGATTACCGAAACCGCCTCACAAGTGGGGAAACCAATTCGAACAGATGGGATAACATTTTAAAGTGAAGACATTAGCTATGCTAGAATCCGTATTGAGTTAGATTTGGGTAAGGAAATAAAGTTAAATGTGGAATTTGGATCTCAAAAGGGTAAAAAGCATTGCGTGGTTATGGAATATGAGAATCTCCACCATGTTGCTCTAAATGCAAAGCTTTTGGACATGAGGGGAGAAATTGCTTTATATTTTTGATAAGGAGGATTGTGGTAATAACTTTAATGATATTGGATGAGGAGTTAAAAGGAATAAAGGTAGTAATTATATAGGATCTTCGGTGCAATTAACTACTTCGCATAAGTTAATTGCTGTAACACCTTGGAAGTCCCAACATCAGCTAGGCTCTAGGCTGCAGAAAAATAGTAAACAACAGCTAGGATCTCGGGTAAAACTGCAGCAAACACTTCGGTTTATGGAGTAGGTCCTGGGGATAAAAGATCAGGAGCAGGTCCTCACTGTGGTGACACTCGATAACAGTTTCCTGGGCCCACTTCTCGGCTGCAAAAGGTGAGCACTGATGAGCAGAAAAGTAACACGGAAATGAGATAGCTAAACAGTAAATTTACAACTCCTAGTGACTCTCGACTGCAGCAATCTCATCTACTACAGGTACCTCATCACAAGCCAGCAACTACAGACCTAATCCTTACAGTCACTTCCTTTGTGCTCTTGCAAGTAATCACTGCCGAGCAGAAGAACAACACTGATTCGAGACAACTACACACCACTGTCCAGTACCTACAGAACAATAAAATAACAGCAGACCAACAAAGTGATGAACAACTATTGGCTAGTGAAAAAGATGTATCCCAGCATCAGTTATCTCCGAATATAGTACAAAGGGCTCGAGAAAATCGCTGGTTCTTAATTCCGTCCCGGAGCAAGATAGTAGTTGCGAGGTTCGCGCTTTCTGAGTAGGTTCAAATTCTCGATCCTCCGCTATGGTAGTATTCTTGAAAATTGAAGCGGAAAAACAATTACAAGATCTTTAAAAGGTAGTCCTTTTTAGATGGTTGTTAGTAAAAAATGAAAAAACACGAAGCTACAAAAAGCTCACACTTGCTAGACGAGAGTACGCGTGGCAAAAGAAACAATACTGAAAGGCAAGAAGTGTAAAACTTAAATGCGCAAATAAGGGAATCCCCATTGAGTGTTCCTTATGATTATTACAGCTTGGAATACAAGGGGTTTCGGCTCAACCCATAAGAGGGGAGGAGTAGTTGATCTTATAAGACATAAAATATTGATATTCTTGATATTTTGGAGACGAAAAGTAACACGGTTCGAGTGGCTTATTTTATGAATAGTATATGCTTAGAGGATGGAAGAGTGTGAAAGTCCTAGAGGAGGGGTGAATAGGATTACTAATAAGATTAATGCCTAATTAAAAATCTTTTGGACAATTATAAACTTAAGTGAAAACTTCTAAGTCAACTTAATATATCAAACACTTAGGATCATGCAAAGGGTAAGTAGGAGGTTCGATATATAAGTAAAACAAGTAAATCAACAATCCAATATCTTACTACTCTCGAAGACTATATGATAGATAAACTAGATAAACAATATCACAATAATCATGCTAGCATATTATCAAACATATAAAGTGCGGAAAGTAAATAGAGTAGGGATAGAAAGATACACGCGATTTATAGTGGTTCGGTTTCCCTACATCCACTACCTAAGGAAGCCTCCTTAGGATTTCAAGCTTTTCACTAAGCTCCCGTGTCTCTCTTAACCGGGTCGAGAACACAATAACCCTTACAACCTCTTCGATAACACGAAGGACAAACACTTGTGTAATCACAACACAAGGATACCAAGTATACTCCCTATACTTGAATTCTCTCTTAATCTATCTATTACAAGACCTAGACTTAAGAGGATAGAAACAAAGTGTTTAAAGGGTTGCTTATAAAAGCTTGTAACTAAACTCCTAAAAGAGTGGATATGAACTATAAAGCTTGTGAACTCATCTTGAGTAGATAGAACCTTGTGGCTTATTTGATTAACTCCTTGAAAGGATTTATAAGCTCACTAAGATTGATTTTGACTATGTATAGCTCTTGACACCTTCTTGAATGATAACAATTAAGCCTCTTAATGTTTGTAATTAGTTGGTGTAGTTGTAGCCTTCAAAGAGCTTCAATTTATAGTAGAAAATGGCTTCCAACGGTCATAAGGCTTGGGTCCAACGGATCTATTATTCTCCCAACGGATATATTCTTTATGACTTAAACTTTGTGCAGAAAAACCTTCCTTGCGGTGTACCACAAGTTTTCGTGCGGTGTACCGCACCTCAACGGTTTGATTTTCTAACTCTCTGACGGGCTAGCCTATGCACCGCGCCCTGGTCCGCATTCTTGGTCCGGTGTACCGCGCCTTTCGTCCGGTGTACCGCGCCAAGTAACTTTGGAAGTAAATGACTTATGCTATGATGCTCGGATCAATAAATCTTCTTCACGAAAGTTGTTGGAAGCATCATTCTAAGAAACTTTCATATGATAAGATGTGCTTTTTGATGAAATAGAGTGCAAGAAAGAATATGTATAACAAGAGTAATTAGCACACTAAACATAAGAGGATTTGTCACATTAAAACAACCTATTAAGGGATGCTATATGCCAACAATCTCCCCCTTTTTGATGATGACAAATCCTTCACTAAAACACCTTAGGAATGATATGAAAGTTTAAGCACTAATGAAATTAAGCTCCCCCTCACAATAAGCATATAAGATTTGAGATGCATTTGTGAGTTTTAAAGCGTGCAAGTTTTGAAAGTTTTAGTGCACATATTTCTCCCCCTTTGACTTCATCAAAAAGATGGGGTTAATAAAAAACAACTAAGGATAGAAGAGCAAAAACTCAAGTGAATAGATTTTAAACAACGATTCTAAGAATGTGCAAGAGTTTAGGGATAAAAACAATTTTTTAGAAAGAGATGCACAAAGATAGATAATTGTAAGGCAAGAGTTTAGAGATAGAGACTTATTACCAACTCCTTGATCGATAGATGTTCATTTCATATGCTTTCTAATGACACAAACGATTAGTTGCGAAGTATGAGATAAAAGATTAGCCAAAGCATTAGAGTTTCTAACAAAAACTCCCCCTTACAAAATGCATAGAGTTTGTTTCAATTTGTAAAAGTTTTGATCTACAATTTTTCCCTAATATTTGAAATCATTTTGAAAAACTTTAGGGAGTAAAAATATTCTTTGAAAAACATGGGTGATAAAAATATTTTTCAAAAGTTTTAAGGACACTCAAGCAATTTGAAAAATCTTTTAGAAACCTAAATGCAATTTTCAATCATTTTGAGAACTAAGACAAATGGAACAAACTATAGGGATTAAAAGGCAATATTATAAGAGATCAAGGATTAGAGATGCAATAGAACCTATATCATCAAGGAAAGTGTTAGCAACATTAATATCCAAAGCATATAATTGAAGCATTTAGCATTTAAGATAAAAAAATAGCAAAACAAAAACAATTATCCAAAATAAAACACAAAGCATCCTAATATCCAAATAAAACCAAGTAGTAATAATATCTAAGTGTCCAAAACACGGACCCATAAACAAATAAAGCATAAAACATCACAAACTTAGTCCAAGACAATAAAAAACACATAAAAGACACCAAATAAGATCAAATGAAGATTTAAAAACCAAACACCAAACACCACAACCATTTAACGCAATTCCCGGGGAGAGCGGCTTCTAGAACGGCTTCGAGGATGTGAAACATCATCTTTGATACAAGAGACATCATTCTTAACACATGATAGCTCACTAGCAAGATGTCCAATTTTCTCTTCCAACACACCAAATTTTCTTTCCAACTTTTCTTCTAAAACCTCAAATTTTCTACCAATATAATCCATAAACCGAGACATAGCACCTTCGAAACTAGAAGGAATAGGAGGATTCTCATGAGTGGGGTTTTGATGAGGCTCATTTGGGATAGGATTTTGTTGACCCGGAATATCCAATAGCTCAAGTGTGTCAATCTCCGGACCAAAAGTTCCTCCCTTAGCTTGTAGGATACGATTACGAATAGCAACATCCGAAATACGATTAATAACCGAAAGCGAAACATATGAGTTATTATAAATAGCAAATTTCATTCTCTTGATTGTGCTATAATCGAAACACCACGCTTTATCAATATATTTCACATTAGTTCCTCCTAACGAAATTTCACTTCCCTCAAAGATCTTAGTAAGAAAAATACCATATGGGACCTTATCTCTTGCGGTTCTAGCATGGTTCATCCATTTGAACATAATAGCAATAATATTAATCGGACGCTTAGCAAAGATAAAAAATAGGAGATAAGCTTCATACGGAATTAACTTTGCATCATGTTTGTCCTTCGGAATTATGGCCGAAATAAGAAACTTATGAGCCACAATAAATTCCGGATCAAAACTACGCAAATTCCAATTTCCATCGGGAACAAGCATCCTACTATTGACAAAATCCATAACTTCATTTTGACCAACTATATCAAGAGTAGACCCATCCCAACCACTTGACCAAAAGCCACTAAATCCATCGAACGGAATACTATAACGAGCACACAAAACATGTAATTTTAACCGTAATGGGGTACCCGAAACTAAAGATTTTACCATGTTATTTGCACTATCAAATTCGAAATTAGTGTAGAATTCTTCAATCAACCCACTAGCTAATTGAGTACCCGTAAATTTAAAGATATTATCACAACCTTGAAATTTAAATAGTTCAAGAAGAGAATTTTCACCCGTTGGAAAAGCCGAATCACTAAAAGTTCTACCCGGGAGAGGCTCGAATGGCCGGAGTGGAGGAGGTGTTGGAGACCTTTCCGGAGAAGGAGCACGGCGGCGGCTGGAGGAGGCTCCGGTGGTGGTTTTCTTCTTTGGAGCAGCTTTCTTTTCTCTCATGGTGAAGAAGGGAAGTGGGTAATGAAAGAGAGAGAGAGAAGTGATTTAAGAGGTGAAGATGGGTTTTTAGGTGGTGGAAACGGAGCTATGGTGGCCGGAAATCGCCTAGGAGGAGGAGAGGTTATGTTTAAATGGTGGAATGAGGAGAATAGAAGAGAAAACGGCCTAATAATGCTGTCAAAAACCTAACCTGCGGTGTACCGCGGGAATCTTGCGGTGAACCGCACTGCTAAAATAAACTGGGCGAAAAAATAAAAGATAAATAAAACTGCTGAAACCCTGAGACGCGGTGTACCGCGGAATGGTCCGGTGCACCGCAAAAGTGTTCGGTTTGGACACAAAAAATGAATTTTTTGATTCTTTTAAAAACACCCGAAACACATTCGAAACTTCCCCAAAAGATTCGGAATGGTATAAAATAATTTAGAGCAACTTTGTTTTGAAAAGAAATACCAAGGAAAACCCCGAAAACTTATAGAGCAGTTTATTTCACACAAACCCCTAAGTTTCTTAAAAGTACAAAAAGACCCAATGTAAAAACAAAGCAACTATTAAGCATGAAAAAGGTCAAGATATAAAAGATAATAGCACATAGAGGATAATTCACATAAAACACATAAAATTAAAAAGAAGAAAGGAAAGAATTCACCGTATTTTCTTTTTATGAGGTTTGAACGTCCTTTTGCATAATTTTCATTTTCATGACGCTCAACACCTTCAATGAATATTACTATGGTAACCGAGATGGAATGGATCCGGAAATGTTGTTAGCATTTGTCACGATCCATATTGGTTTTTCCCATGAAGGTATCAAAGATCCACTATCAAGTTGTTCATGGTAATGGCACGTAGAAGCATGATGACCGGTTTTACCACAATAATTGCAAGAACTTCTTTTTCGAATAGAGTTACCATGTGAAGGTTTTGAACAAGAAGTTTCCTCATTTTTTCCAATGTCCAAATTATCACTCAAAAATAATTTTTCTTTGAAAAAGCCATTTGGATCAAAAGGAGTGACATTTGAAAATGGATGATTTTTTAACGTTTCAAGAGCGAGGGAAAAAGCTTCATCCAATTTTTTAAAACCTTCTATATTTTTCTTCATAGGATGTTGACTTTTATTTGAAGAAAAGATGTTTTCAAAACAAGGGTTTTTAGTGATGCCAAGAACATCATTTAAAGTGATACAACATGTAAAACAATTCTTAAGCTCAACTTTAGCCTTTTTTAACAAGAGATTATTCAAATGGATTTGAGAATCAAGAATTTTGAGAAGGGATGAAATTTGCCTTATATCACCATATTTATAAGGAAGAGATAGAGAGTTAGGATAGATTGCTACCTCATTGTTTGGTTTAGAATTGTCATGAGATTCATCATGAATTAAGACTTCTTCTTCTTCGTCATTTTCGACAATTCCATACAAAAACTCCAAACGATTCCAAAGCTCTTTTGCGGATTTACAATCTAACATTTGTGAGAAAATTTCTTCGGAAATTCCACGAATTAGAGTGTACATCGGTTTTGCATTTTGAGTGAGCTTAGCCTTTTCCTCAATGGTGAGTTCATCAAAATCTTTTTCTTCTTGATTTAGCTTAAGAACTCCCGCTTCATTTAGCTCCTCTTTAAAAGGAATGAATGGACCTTCCATAACGATTCTCCATTGATCGGGATCTTCGGCTTTGATAAATTCCTCCATTTTTGTTTTCCAAGCATAATAGTAAGTTCCTACAAAATGTGGAGGTCGAGTAGAAGACGACTTTTCCAAAAGATTAAATTCCATATCGTTTACTCTACTAACGATTAAGCTATTCACGTAGAGTTAGGCTCTGATACCAATTGAAAGTCCTAGAGGGGGGGTGAATAGGATTACTAATAAGATTAATGCCTAATTAAAAATCTTTTGGACAATTATAAACTTAAGTGAAAACTTCTAAGTCAACTTAATATATCAAACACTTAGGATCATGCAAAGGGTAAGTAGGAGGTTCGATATATAAGTAAAACAAGTAAATCGACAATCCAATATCTTACTACTCTCGAAGACTATATGATAGATAAACTAGATAAACAATATCACAATAATCATGCTAGCATATTATCAAACATATAAAGTGCGGAAAGTAAATAGAGTAGGGATAGAAAGATACACGCGATTTATAGTGGTTCGGTTTCCCTACATCCACTACCTAAGGAAGCCTCCTTAGGATTTCAAACTTTTCACTAAGCTCCCGTGTCTCTCTTAACCGGGTCGAGAACACAATAACCCTTACAACCTCTTCGATAACACGAAGGACAAATACTTGTGTAATCACAGCACAAGGATACCAAGTATACTCCCTATACTTGAATTCTCTCTTAATCTATCTATTACAAGACCTAGACTTAAGAGGATAGAAACAAAGGGTTTAAAGGGTTTCTTATAAAAGCTTGTAACTAAACTCCTAAAAGAGTGGATATGAACTATAAAGCTTGTGAACTCCTCTTGAGTAGATAGAACCTTGTGGCTTATTTGATTAACTCCTTGAAAGGATTTATAAGCTCACTAAGATTGATTTTGAATATGTATAGCTCTTGACACCTTCTTGAATGATAACAATTAAGCCTCTTCATGTTTGTAATTAGTTGGTGTAGTTGTAGCCTTCAAAGAGCTTCAATTTATAGTAGAAAATGGCTTCCAACGGTCATAAGGCTTGGGTCCAACGGATCTATTATTCTCCCAACGGATATATTCTTTATGACTTAAACTTTGTGCAGAAAAACCTTCCTTGCGGTGTACCGCAAGTTTTCGTGCGGTGTACCGCACCTCAACGGTTTGATTTTCTAACTCTCTGATGGGCTAGCCTATGCACCGCGCCCTGGTCCGCATTCTTGGTCCGGTGTACCGCTCCTTTCGTCCGGTGTACCGCGCCAAGTAACTTTGGAAGTAAATGACTTATGCTATGATGCTCGGATCAATAAATCTTCTTCACGAAAGTTGTTGGAAGCATCATTCTAAGAAACTTTCATATGATAAGATGTGCTTTTTGATGAAATAGAGTGCAAGAAAGAATATGTATAACAAGAGTAATTAGCACACTAAACATAAGAGGATTTGTCACATTAAAACAACCTATTAAGGGAGGCTATATGCCAACAGAGTGTAAATAACTTTGATCTTGTAGAACATGGTAGAATTCTTGTCATTTAAACCCTGGATAAGGTGCAAGTGGAAGTTATTGAGAGAACACCACAATCCATTCATTGCAAAACTGTGTGCAAGGTAACTTCTTCAAGCATTTACACTTTATTTATATATGGCTTAAATGATAGACATTTGCGTAGAAATTTGTGAGAAAACCGTAGAGATTTTGCCACTACTTTTGATGATTCGTGGCTACTTTTGGGTGATTTTAATAATATTATAGCTTTGAATGAAAGCATTAGAGGGAGAAGTGTAACAGTTGGTGATTTTGAGAAATTCGCGGATTGTTGCAATTGTTTGGGTCTTGAAGATATTCAATATACAAGACAATTTTTTACTTGGAATAATCATCATGTCCTAAGCAAGACATATCGGGATTTGGGTAATTCAGAATTTGGATGAATCCGATCACTATATTCAAGCAGAGTTTTAACCTAAATCGAGCGTGTCCGATCACTCGCCTTATGCGGTAAATATTTTCTTACGACACGTGAATAGATAGTTCTGTTTCGATTTTTTAATATGTGGGGTAAGCATGATAATTAAAATATATAATTTGAGGAGTATGTATGAGAAAGAGGAAGGTTGTTGAAGAAATATGGATGAGAATAGAATATGGGGGAGAAAACATGAAGAATATCGCACGGACATGGATTCATATGTCAACCAACTAATCTATTTTCCATGGAACATCTTGAACACACCCATGCCCTACAGATTTAATCATTTGACTGTACCAGACTTTTTGAAGGAACATATGAAACAAACCAACATATAAATGGGTACGAGAGACACATGAAGCTCCTGACTAGGTCAAACCCAAAATATTTACGAGCCTTCCCCTCTACCGTCTAGGGTAGAGCACAACAATGGTTTTCCAAATTCGATCCACATACCATTGAATCTTTCTCCCAATTATTAGAGTTATTGAGGGTTTAGTTTCAAACCGCAAGCCAGGAAAATAGAATACATTTCTACTCAACATATACCACGAAAAGAAGATTCTATCAAATTTTATCCTGGTCGCCTTAGAGGTGTCACGTATGATTTGAAGAGTTAGAAACTTAATTGTGTTCCTAGCCCTTAGCGGAGGATAAAAAGTAGTGTTGTTTAATTTCATTTGGCTGATAAGAATGACCTTTGACTATCTAAGATCTGGGACGATGCTCAAAGATATATTATTGCGTAGTGCTGAGTGCGTTACAAGAAGAGTTAGAGTCTAAGACCTTCATTGAAGATAGTAGGGATATTAGAAAGGAGAAATATGATCCACCAAGAGGACCTCACATGATTCATGTATCAAATAAAAAAATATCCTAACGTCAGATGGACTTCAAATATTTTTCAGCTCCTTCGAAAAGAGCTGAATCAGATTCTATTTTTCCTTATAATTATGATGTTCGCTAAGGAGTTAATTAAGTTTGTCTCGTTAGTTAAATAAGTTAATCCAAAATTTGAAATTCAGACCCATTTACTAGATGACCCGAACTCATACTTGTATGAGCTCGTCTCATTAACCTCGTGAACAGTTTGGCAAGATCTCTGTTAGAGCTTGTTACTGGGCTTGTTAATATATTCAATTAAAAAATATCTATTATTTATAAAAAGTAAAAAAATGCGTAAAATATTTGCTTATATAGCAAATCATAACCACAATATTCTATATCTTCTATGACATATTTGGTGATATCTTTCAATCAAATTATGTAATGTGTTGTATAATGGTTTTACGTAAGTTCATTATAAATCATTGAAAAAATTCCAAGAAAATTATATATATATATATATATATATATACTAGGTAAAACCCGTGTCTGAAGACACTGAAGAAATTTTTGTTGCGTTAACGGAAATCAAATACGAGTTCTAAGGCTGAAGGTCAAGGTTAAAGTTAGGGTTAAGTTGTTCTTTTTTTGCTCATCAAGAAGATGGTTGGGTTATAGTTAAGGTTAATGTTAAGGTTAAGGTTAGGATTAAGGTTTAGGTCAACGTTAAGGATATGGTTGATTTTAAGGTTAAAGTTAAGAATTAATGTTAAAATTTAAGTCAAGGTTAAGGTTAGATTTAATTTTAAGATTAAGATTAAGTTAGAGTTAAGGTTTAAGATTAAACATTTAAGGTTTAACAAAATTCCAGAATTAAGGTCGAATAATAGCGCGATGATTCTTCATCTGTTTAAGGTTAAGGTGAAGGTTACAGTTAAGATGAAAGTTAAGGTTAAAGGTTTAAAGGTTAAGGTAAGTTTAAAGGATAAATGTTAAGGTTCGGGTTAGAATTAAAGTTAGGGTTAATGTTAAGATTAAGGTTAAGGTATAAAGTTTAAGGTTCAAAGTTCAAGGTTTAAGGTTTAAGGTTTAAGGTTAAGGTTAAGTTTTAACTTCAAGGTTAAGATTATGGTTAAGGTTTAGATTAAAGTTAATAAGGTTAAGGTTAAGGTTAAGGTTAAGGTTAAGGTTAAGGTTAAGGTTAAGGTTAAGGTTAAGGTTAAGGCTAAGGTTAAGGTTAAGGTTAAGGTTAAGGTTAAGGTTTAGGTTAAGGTTAAGGTTAAGGTTAAAGTTAAGGTTAAGGTGAAGGTTAAGGTTTGGGTTTGGATTTGGGTTAAGCACTACTGGAAATGCGGTGTTTAACCACGACAAATTAGCGACGACACTTAATTCGTCGTTAATCAACCGAAATTAGCGACGACTGAAAAATAGCGACAACGTTTTACTCTGTCGCTAATTAACGACGACGAATTTGTCGTTATATTTTAGTTAGTCGTCGCTAATTGTTTTTTATTTCTTATTGAATTTTTTTTCATTGTCGATCTATCGTCGCTATTTTAGCGACTATGTGTGTCGTCGCTATTTTGGCGATTAACGACGACTTAATTAGTTTACCCACGACCCGTAATGTCGTCGCTAAACACCGATCCTATTTAATGCGCAGCAGGTTTTTTTCACCCACATAACACACAAAACACCCATAATAATCCTCCGATTTTCTCCCAAAAAATCAACAAAATTCCATTTTTTTTTTGCAATTCCTTCTCCACTTCATCTTGCATCATTCTTGGTTCAATAATCAAAGTGGGGCTCCATTAATATCATCTTTCATCAAAGAATTTAAGGTATAATTGCATGAAATTCAATTGTATTTTTTTTTTTTTTGAATGCTAATTGTGTTTCATTCTTCCTATATGCTTTGATTAGGTGAATTAATACAACTCTCTTGGTAGGGAATTAACATCACTCTTCAATTTATCCATCCAATTTCAAGGTATTTCCATTAAATTTCATGTTTTTTAAGCTTTGTATTTAATTGATTATATTAGCAAGTTGATATACCATATGATTAGGTTAATGAATTAAATATTTGTTGGTTGATTATGCATGTGTTGTGTGAATTTGTATTTTGTGCTCATATATTTTTACTTGTTTATTTAATTATTTGTTTTTTTTTATATATTCATTCATTAATTTAATGGTTTGTAATATTTATTCATTTAATGGTTTGTAATTTTTATTCATTCAATGGTTTGTAATATTTATTCGTTCAATGAGTTTGTAATTTTTTTTATTTTGTTTATTGTGTTGTAATTTTTATTCATTTTATTCATTAGGTTGTAATAATTATGTATTTTTTTTTTTTTTATTAATGTAGTCGCATAGTTTACTCAAATTGTTGTTAAGTGATGGCATCGAGTTCGGGCACGAGTATCGATAAGAGTTGGATCGAATCGACGAATGTGTTAGATGCTGAATATATTTTTGGGGTTTATAAATTTATCGATTTTGCTAAGAAAAGTAGAGGTTATACCGGTTACTTGTCTTGTCCGTGTAAGAAGTGTAATAATTTTTGCCGATTAAAAACCAATGATGTTATGGCCCACCTTCTAAGAGAGGGGTTTAACCATGATTATAAGGTTTGGACAAAACACGGTGAGGAAGAGATACAAACACATACACCCCCTGCAAGTAAAGATCCAGTTATAGTAAATGAAATCCAGCATGTTTATGACGATGTGAGACAGAGTTACGATGTTGGTGGACATCCGGGAGACACCGAGATGAGAGATGTACATATTCCAAGTCGAAGCAGTTTTGACACGTTGTTCGAAGAACTGGAGACAGAATTATTTCCTGGTTGTGAATCGATGGGTTCGTTGAATTTTATTGCCAAGCTAATGCACGTAAAAGTAAAGAACAAATGGACTAACACCTCATTCACCGAGCTACTGGAGCTGTTGGGTCGTATTTTGCCTAAACCTCACAATTTGCCCGAATCTTATGAAGCATGCAACAAGAAGTTGAAAAGTTTGGGTATGGGGTATGTTACCATCGACGTTTGTTTGAACGATTGTGTTATTTATTACAAAGAAAACAAAGACCTTGACAAGTGTCCAGTTTGTAACGAATCTAGATGGGACCCAAAGAAGGGTATCAAAGTACCGCATAAGAAGCTTCGATATTTTCCGATTGCTCCTAGATTACAGCGACTATTCGCTTCAAAGCACACCGCTGAAGACATGATTTGGCACCATACCGGTAACAGTGCAGATCCGGATGTGTTGCGTCATCCGGTTGATGGTGATAGTTGGAAGAGATTTGCAGCGCTACACCCTGAGTTTGCTAGTGAACCTCGTAACGTATATCTGGGTCTTGGAATCGATGGGTTTTGTCCTTTCTCTATGCAGAACAACTCGTATAGCATGTGGCCAGTCATATTAACCGTATATAACTTGCCCCCGTGGGTATGCATGAAGGAGACCACTTTCCAGCTTTGTTTGTTGATTCCGGGACCCCGTTCACCCGGTAAGGACATGGATGTCTTTCTTCGTCCTGTTATAGATGAGTTGGAAGAGTTGTGGGATAATGGGATCGTTACGTATGATGCCCACAAGAAAGAAGAGTTTACGATGAAGGTTTGTTTGTTGTCTACCACTAATGATTTCCCCGCTAGGTCATACACTTCGGGATGGTCGGGTCAAGGTTACAAAGCTTGTCCCGAATGCATGGATCATACTCCGTCATTGAGTGTGAACAAAGGGATTGTTTACTTTGACCATAGACGTTGGTTACCTGCCGGACATCCATTTAGAAGCGAACGTGTTTTGTACAAGGAACCCGATGATAGGCGCCCACCGAAGAAATATAGTCCTGCAAGTATTCAGACACAGTTAGATGGGCTTCCAATTGTGTTTCCCGGTAAACACAAGGATTTTGGGGGAAAGATCGTGAAGCAAGATGTTAACCGGCGATTCAATTGGAAGAAAAAGAGTATTTTTTATCGTTTACCTTATTGGTCTGAAAACCTGTTGAAACATAACATTGACGTTATGCATTGCGAGAAAAACGTGTGCGATGCTCTCCTCGGTACAGTTATAGGTCTTGATGGGAAAGTTAACAAAGATAACGTGAAAGCGAGACTCGATCTTGAGAAATTGGAGATTAGAAAAGAATTGTGGTTGACTGAGAGAAATGGTAAAAAAATATTGAAACGGGGAAAGTACACTCTAACACCGGAAAAGCGGACTATTTTTCTTGACTGGCTGAAGGCACAGAAGTTTCCCGACGGTTTTGCATCTAGTATGAGAAACAATGTTCAAAGTGATACGGGTAAGATTATCGGCATGAAATCTCACGACTGTCACGTGATGATGCAATATCTTTTCGTGGCTAGTCTCCCCGGGCTTATTGAAGACAAAGCGATTAGTGATGTGTTTATTGGGTTAGCGAACGTGTTTAGAGTCGTTTGCAATAAAAATCTAAGCAGGAAACAGTTAGTATCGGGAAAGAAGAAGGTGGTTGAACTTATGTGTAGGCTAGAAATGATTTTACCTCCCGCGTTTTTTGATATAATGATCCACTTGGTGATACACTTATACGATGAAGCATTGCTTGGTAGCCCGGTCCAAATGCGGTGGATGTACCCATTTGAAAGGTATTTGAAAAAGTTGAAAGAGTATATCCGAAATCCGGCTAGACCAGAGGGTTCAATAGCCGAGGGGTACATTGCGGAAGAGACGTTGAATTTCATATCAAGATATCTTAGTGAAGAAAAAACAAGGTTCAACGATCCAGGCAGATACAACGAAGCACCGCTGGTCCCAAAAGAGCTATCCGTTTTCAATTCCCAATGCACTCCAGTTGGCAAGATAGAGTATGTTTCTTTACCGTATAAGGAGAAGGAGCACATAAGTTGGTATATTTTGCATAACTGCGACGAACTCGAAACATACATGACGTAAGTAAATATTATTATCTTATATAAATATATTTTTATATATATAATATATATAAATATATTATATATATAATATATAATATATAATATATATATTTTTATATATATATTTTTATATAAATATATAATATATATAAATATATTATATATATAATATATATATAAATATATAAATATATAATATATAATATATATATAAATATATAAATATATAAATATATAATATATAATATATATATAAATATATAAATATATAATATATATAAATATATAAATATATAATATATATATTATATATTTATATATATTATATATTTATATATATTATATATTTATATATATTATATATTTATATATCTTATATATTTATATATATTATATATTTATATATCTTATATATTTATATATATTATATATTTATATTATATATTATATATTATATATTTATATATTTATATACATTTATATATATTATATATTTATATTAGTTTATTTATACTCATTTACAATTATAGTGAACACAAATCAACACTTACGGGAACGAGTGGTGAAATAGATATTACGCATCGTCGAACATTTAAGGAATGGTTTTTGGAAAAGGTATGTAATTTTAGGCATTGGTTTATAACTTATATATTTATTATCAAAGTACTAACTATTATTGTTGTATATTAGATTCATGGAATGCATTCACGTGGAGATCCATTAGCTACCCCCGAGATGGTGTCCTTGGCAAACATGTCTTATGGTTCGGTGCATAAATATGATTCATGTGTTGTGAACGGTGTCAAGTGGTTAACTAAGTCCAAAGGAGAGAAAAGAGTGACGCAGGATTACGGAGTGTGTACCATTTACAATGAAGAACCCTATTATGGGGAATTAATCAAAATCTTGGAGGTTATGTACACTGGAGGGTGCTCGGTTGTGTTATTTGTCTGTAAGTGGTATAAAAAGTCTGGATCGAGGCAAGAACATGGGGTAACATTTATCAACACAACAAAGTTTGAGTGGGCTGACGAACCATACATTTTAGCATCGCAGGCCAAGAAAGTGTTTTACATCGACGAGATTAGTTCAAAGAAATCAATGAAAGGGTGGAAAGCCGTTTGGGAAATAAACGATCGTCACGGATGGAGTCCTGAGTTATGGGGTTCGGAATCACTCCCTACTGGAAATGAGAGCATCAGCATACCATTGGATAGCACGGGGAACGAGAACATCAGCATGCCACTGGCATCCACCGAGGAGATCGAGATTGATCCTGCTCATTTTTTTATTGATTTGTCTTTTGATACGGTTATTGATGAGAATGAGGAAATTCATGATGACACCTTGGATGAATACGGTGATGAAGAAGAACCTATAGAGGTTGATAGCGATGATGAACCCATAGTTATTAGTGGATATGATAGTGATTAGGTTTTATTTTGGTTTATTTGTATTAACACATTTTGGTGGTTTTTAAACACTCAACTTTGACCATAAACACTCAACTTTGACTCTAAACACTTAACTTTGACTCTAAACACTTAACTTTGACTCTAAACACTTAACTTTGACCATGAACACTCAACTTTGACCATAAACACTCAACTTTGACCATAAACACTCAACTTTGACTCTAAACACTTAACTTTGACTCTAAACACTCAACTTTGACTCTAAACACTCAACTTTGACCATGAACACTCAACTTTGACCATGAACACTCAACTTTGACCATGAACACTTAACTTTGACTCTAAACACTCAACTTTGACCATAAACACTCAACTTTGACCATAAACACTCAACTTTGACTCTAAACACTTAACTTTGACTCTAAACACTTAACTTTGACTCTAAACACTCAACTTTGACCATGAACACTCAACTTTGACCATGAACACTTAACTTTGACTCTAAACACTTAACTTTGACTCTAAACACTTAACTTTGACTCTAAACACTCAACTTTGACCATAAACACTCAACTTTGACCATGAACACTTAACTTTGACTCTAAACACTCAACTTTGACCATGAACACTCAACTTTGACCATGAACACTTAACTTTGACTCTAAACACTTAACTTTGACTCTAAACACTTAACTTTGACTCTAAACACTCAACTTTGACCATAAACACTCAACTTTGACCATGAACACTTAACTTTGACTCTAAACACTCAACTTTGACCATGAACACTCAACTTTGACCATGAACACTTAACTTTGACTCTAAACACTTAACTTTGACTCTAAACACTTAACTTTGACTCTAAACACTCAACTTTGACCATAAACACTCAACTTTGACCATGAACACTTAACTTTGACTCTAAACACTTAACTTTGACCATGAACACTCAACTTTGACCATAAACACTCAACTTTGACCATAAACACTCAACTTTGACTCTAAACACTTAACTTTGACTCTAATTATTCGCGACGACATTCAAAGGGTTTGTCGTCGCTAATAAATAATTAAAAATTCTATTGGTCATCAAGGGCGGTCAACTTTCCCGCCCACTAAAATTAGCGACGACTAGCCAAAATTTTGCGACGACGTGTCGTCGCTAAGCTAAGACACGCAAGGGGCGTGTGTACGTGGGGCGCCACGTGTATCAAATTCGCGACAACATCCCAAGATTAGCGACGACCCGTGTCGTCGCTAATCAATTTTTCTATAAAACCCTACACCGAGGCTCATTTCTGCCAAACACAAACACCCAAAACACTCCCAAAAGCTCCATATCCGCCATAGCCAAGCTATTCCGAGGTGAAACAACACCTAATCCAACGTCCAGGTAATGATTCTAGTCCAAATACACCTTCTAATCTCACCTTTTTTGATTTTATTTTTTTAATTTCTAATATTTTGTCTTGTGTTTTTTTTGTATGATTCCTTCTTCTTGGCATGGATTCATGGACGAAATCTACACCATTTCTACGTAACAGGTTCCAATTTCCGGATCAAACTTGCAATTTTTTTATTTTTAATTTTTTTTTTCTTGTAAAAATTCATGAATGTTTTTAGTTGTTTGATGAAATCCGAGAATTATGTGTATGTTTCTGGGTTGTTTGGTAATTTTTTGGTGTTAAATAACAACATGTAATTGGAATTTGATAAAAATTAGGGTTTTGGTATGATATTTGTAACTTTAATGTAATAGTTGGTATGTTATTGATCTTTGATTGTGTTTTAAGATATAGGGACCTATCTGCAATATGTTTGATTTGTATGTTTAAGGTCTAAAATGCAGTTTTGTATGATTAAGGACTAAAATGCAATGTTATAAAAAAAGAGGACTAAAATGCAATTTTATTAAAAATGGACTTATTTTAAAAAAATTGGACTAAAATGCGAATTTTAAAAAAATTTGGACTTATTTGCAAATTTTAAAAAAATTGGACTTATATGCAATTTTTAAAAAAATAGGACTTATTTGCAAATTTTAAAAGAAAATGGGACTAAAATGCAATTTTTTAAAAAATAGGACTTATTTGCAAATTTTAAAAGAAAATGGGACTAAAACGCAATTTTTAAAAAAATAGGAATTATTTGCAAATTTTAAAAAAATTTGGACTTAAATGTAAATTTTACAAAAAAATTGGACTTATTTGCAAATTTTAAAAAAATTTAGGACTTAAATGCAATTTTATGAAATTTTATAGATGGCTGCTGTCATGGGTAGGAGTCACGGTGGAGATGGGATGGGTAACGATCCCCCGAGGGGTCCACCACGTTCGAATGCTGACTGTAACCAACCATCGGGTAATAAAAAATTCAATTAATGTTTATTTATCACTTAAAAAAATATGTAGTTACTAAATATTTTTCACTAAAACAGGTGAACGTAAAAAAAGGAGACCGAAAGCTGCCACCTCTATCCGGACAGCTCAGGAGACCCTGAAGAGAGTCGGCTGGCCCATTCCAGTTGACTTTTCTGTCATAGACGGCACCTGGAACTTCGTCGGCCCATATAGCAAACACGTGGGACAGGTGGCTGGTAATGCTGTTCGAGATGCTGTTCCCCCGTGCTACAAAGAATGGAAAGAGGTCCCCGACCATAACAAAGGGGTAGTTTTGCAGCGACTTCATCAATTTTTTGATTTAGAGGAGTGGAGGAGGCGAAGCGATTGGGACGAGATCACTAAGAGATTGACTGCGATGACATCCGGAGCCTACAGGCGATACAAGTCGGATTTGAAGAACGACTACTACTACACGGATGAAATTCCACCAGATGTTGACCCGGTGATTTGGGAGGCGACGAAGAAGATGTGGGATGACTTGGCGAAACAGGTAGAAAAAAAAAATTTATTAATTATTTTATACATTTTTTTTAATTAATTTTATAACAACTTCTTTTTTATTTGTAACAGAGTCAGGCTGATATAAACAAGAAGAATCGAGAGCAGCAGTCAGTTCCGAGCAAGGCGGGGTCAAGGAACTGGTCACAGACCCGGGAGGTGATTATTGAGGTATAAGTTTTAAAAATTAAAATATAATTTAGTATTTAATTTAATTTAATTGTTAACTTATTAAAATTTGTTATTGTATACTGTCCAGGGGAAGCTGAAGACGGTGACGAAAGAGCCGTTAACATTTACAGATGACGAGACCCAGGAGGAGATGGATCTTCCTCCTTTATGCGGCTATTTCGACCACCTTTCATATGATGCGGCTACGGATAGCTGGCGTGATCAGCGTTTGGAGAGAGCCAGTGTAAGTCTTTTTAAAAAAAAAATTGATTTAATTTTTTTTTATTTTAAATTTTTTTTTTACTTAATCTAATTTATTTTTAAATTGAAATCTAATTGCAGGGTGTTCTTCGGGAGAAGATGAAGAAGAAGGTTGTGCAAGCCGGAACAGAGGGTACTGAAGTTAGCATCCAGGAGCAGATGGATGCCATGCTCGAGACGATCATGGAGGTCCTACACCCACCCAAGACTAAACACTGGGTGCCTACCATTGGTCCGGTCCGGAAACGAGCCAGGACTCCTACACAGCCGGACAGGGAGAACGATGAGCTGCTTAAGGCGGTTCTGGATGGGATGAACGAGCTTCGCGCGGCTCAAAATCTTCCACCGATACCGGACCCATCCTCCGCATCACCCGGGCCCACATCTTCTTCTAGTCGGCCGAGTCAACCCCCGAGCATGGCAGAGACTCTTTTCGAGGCATTAAACGGGATGAGAATCGCTAATGGAATGCAGCCGATCAGCAAACCCGGGCCCACTAGACGAGATGAAGAGAGAGAAGATGAGGAGAGAAGAGGAGATGGAGAAGATCCGAATTTGAATGATGATTAAGTTATTTTTTTTTTATTTGGTTGGTACGTTTAAGACTTTATTTATTTCCGTATGTTTGACTTTGACTTTGACTTTGACTCGTTTGATGTTGACTTTATTTATTTCACGTTTACTATTTGAATGGAATTATCGTATTTTATATGTTTTATTGGATTTTTATTTATTTATAATTTTGTATTATATTTAAAATCAAAATAATAATAAAAACTAAAATTTAAATAATAAAGAAAAATAAAAAAGTAAAAAAAAATAAAAAAATAAAAAAAAACAAAAATTAAAAATAAAAAAATAAAAAAACGAATAGCGACGAGCCTTGTCGTCGCTAAACCATTAAATAAAATAAATAAATAATGATTTTCGATAAAATGTAAAAAAAAAAAAAAAAATAAAAACAATTATTAGCGACGACATGCCCGTCGCCAACGTTTGTCGCTATTTAATTTAAAAAAAAAGAAAATTAAATTCGATTAAAAATTAAATGAAAACTAATTATTGAATTAGCGACGACATGTCGTCGCTAACATGTCGTAGCGAATTCAATAAATCCGCGACGCCAATCCTCGTGGGTAAATTCCAAAGGAACTAGTCACGAAAACACTATTTGGCGTCGCTAATCACGAATTAGCGACGCCTGGATAGAGACGACAAGTTAGCGACGACATGTCGTCGCTAATCTTGTTTAGCGACGAATTTTGATGGTTTCGCGACGACGCGTGTCGTCGCGAAACGCCGCATTTCCAGTAGTGAAGGTTAAGGTTAAGGTTAAGGTTTGAGTTTGGGTTTGGGTTTAAGGTTAAGTTTAAGGTTAAGGTTAAGGTTAAGTTTAAGGTTAAGGTTAAGGTTAAGGTTAAGGTTATGTTTAAGGTTAAGGTTAAGGTTAAGGTTGATAGTTAAGGGTCTAAGGTTATGGACATGAGAGAAATTAGAGATTTTGAGTAGTAATTTATTTATTAAGTAAATAAAAATTAATTAATGGTATTATAAAGGTCCAAATCAGATTTGCCCAATTGTTCTTAAGTGTTTCAAGATATTATTATTATCATTATTGTTATTTTTAACTCCACCATATATTTCAATATTATTTTCCTTCATTGATTTTTCGAAAAATCGTGTAGGTTAATACATTGCTCCCATATTTTCAATTTGAAAATTTTATTTTAAAAGATCAATATGGTTTTTATATAGATATAATAATTAAGAAAATAAAAAATAAAAAAATTTAAGATATTTATGAGAAGAATAAAAGAATTATGAGAGAAATTATAGATTTTTGAGTAGTAATATGAGAAGTTAGGTACATTTTGCTTTATTATATAAATATTATAAATTAAATGTAAAGAGTGATTTAGGATTTTTTGTTTTATGTTTTATTATTAAGTAATTAAGAATTAATTAATGGTATTAATGATAGGTGGGGCCAGAAACGATTTTGGCCACCACTTATCAAAAAACCTTGTAATATATATATATATATATATATATATATATATATATAATAGACAAAAATACAAGTCTTAAATGAGTATCAAACAATCCTTAAGCAAACATTAAACAAGCCTTAAACAAAATATTTTTTAGGTTTGATAAGGTGTTACAACCGAACTGAGCCGAGTTGAGCTCAACTTTGGAAAATAAATTAATTAGGAGTGCCTAGAAATAAATATTAAGACCTGTTTCAAACTCAAACCGAACTCAAGTCACTAAAATAAATCCAAATTTGAGATAATTATATATCAACTCGACTCGGTGTTTTTGTAGGCTTACACACCAGGCTCAAAGTCTTAAAATATAATGATTTTGATCTCTGAATTAGAGATCTCCAATAACAAACTGGTTGTCTAGTGTTAATAGTAAATAACTACTTCTAAGTTAGAGAGGTTGCAATTAAAATCATAGGTGAGAAAACCCCCAACAAGATCTTAGACTGTTTAATTTTTAATAAAAAAACGAGGCTTAATTATTTTGATCACTTTAAATATTATTAGCTAGTAACAATGACATTAATTATTTTATCTCCTTTTAGGTACATTAAAGGTTAATACCCATCCTCAAAGTTTTTTTCATCATTATTAGGAGCTAATGAGTATATTCATCAATTACAAACAAGTTTGATGCATTTGACCCATGAGAATATTAAATGTATTATGTAGAACATTACATCAACAAGAAATTCATTTAAAGATAATAAATTAGTTTTCTTTTTTTGGCAGGAATGAATACAAATTTCTTGATATAATCAAAGTCTAAGCACTTGGGAGGAGAAATTTTGCACAATCTTTGTTGTTTTTGCATACATGATGAACTTCATCATTCAATGGGCTATAAGTATCGGATAAGGCATCAAAGCAAATACATACATGCTCATAACATGTAGCTTCGCAGTCTAATGGATCGCAATCACTAAGGACTTTGCAGGGTAATCGAGGCACCTTCGAGAAAGCGACACCTGCAAAATATTATATGAAAAGAATTATCAAATTAGCCCTCTAAATCATTGATGTTAAGAATATGTACAGAGATTCCACAGTAGGACTAATTTACTTAGCACACATATCTAAATTGTTTTGAGACTTTCATTTGTATTTGTTAAAATATATATTATTTATTGTTAAAAAAATAAATTGGTCAGTACTAAAAAGTTTACATTTTATATTTATTGGGAAATCTATTAATTCGGTTCTGAAGTATACCAACATGCAATTTTACTAATTTTGAACCGTAAATCATCAACATAAACACAATTAAAGAGTATATCTTTCAAAAACTAATGAGTTTTAAAATATTTACTACATTCCTACGAAAAATATAATTGTCTAACCTGTTATGTAAGAAAGATACTATAAGAATCAATTATACATAAGACTTTTTAATGTTTTAGACGTTCTGAATATGTATGAATAATAGATATTATTTAGTATCAAAAATATCAATTGGCCGCAACTAAAAAAATTTACATTTTATATTTATTTGAAAAAATACATGAATTCAGTTTTGAAATACAGGTACTTGCAATCTCACTAATTTTGAAACGTAAATAAACAATGTAAACCCATTTAAAGAGATGTTTCTTTTGAAAGTAAATCATCAAGTATAATTTTTGTACTATATTCCTAAAAAAAATATAAAATTGACTAACCTGTTAAGGTAAGTAAGAAAGCAATAATAAGAATAGATTGTACGGAAGAATTTTCCATTTCTTAGACGTTATCAATCGATGAATAAGAGGTAAATATATTCACTCTATAGCAAAGTTAGTATGATATTGGATATTTGAGACTCCCCTAATGGGTATATATACCAATCAAAATATATTAGGTGACATATTACGTATAACGTGGCATGTTTTAATTAGAAGTGAATTAAAGTTCGATTGGAAAATAAATGAATTGACAAATCATACCCAATCAAATTACGTCACGTCTTCTTAGTTGGATGATATGATTTGACTGAAAGTTAATTAGAATTGAATTGAGAAAAAAATTGATAATTTATTTCCAATCAAATTAGCCACGTTGTAGGTGAAATAAATTTAGATGGTATATATCATTAATGATATGATTAATGATATATCTTTAATGATATTATTAATGATATATTATTAATATATATGTGTGTGTGTGCGTGTATGTGTGAGAGAGAGAAGGAGAGAGAGAAGGAGAGAGAGAGAAAGAGACTCAAGTCCCTAAATTTTCATATTCGAACACTTAGGTCCCTCAAATATTTTTTATCTTTTGCCAAGTCCTTTTTTTTAAATAGATGGTTATATTTAACGGTCAAAACTTTGATTTTTTTTAAATTTCTTTTCTACCCTTCATTAACAACTTATATAGTATACATTTCAAATTATAAACTATTTTAATTTATATTCTTGAATTAAGAGAATTAAGAAATAAAATTTATATTTTGAGACACACATTTTTTTAAATGTTATATTATCAAAATAATATAATAAATTTTAATATTATTTTAGGGTGACGTATGTTTTTCATTTAATTATTTTATAAAATAAAATATGATGAATTTTGTAGATAATATTTGGTATAAATAATACTTTTAAGCATAAAAATAAATTTTTTCTACTTAACTTTTAGGGACAACGCCCCGTTAATTATACAGAGCGCGTAAAAATTCCCAATTAATTACAACTTCAACTTAATTCTCACTTAAGCACAAAAAATTAGAAGATTACAAAAACACCCATAGGCCTATTAATTAATTATAATAATATTTATTTATTTATTTTCAAAGTTTTTTTTTGAACTTGTTTTCAATTTTTCGAATTTTTTAAAATTTTTTGTTTCGAATTTTTTTCCCCGAAATTTCTTTTTTCCAGAATTTTTTTCCCCAGAAATTTTGTGTTCCATGAACACGGAATACTAAGATTTGTGTGTTCCAGGAACACACAATTCTAAGATTTGTGTGTTCCAGGAACACACAATTCTAAGATTTGTGTGTTCAAGAATGCACCTAATTGGACCAACCAAAATCATGTTTCGTGTATTTCAGGAATACATAAGTTTGAGTTTTATGTGTTCCATGAATACATAAGTTCGAGTTTTATGTGTTCCATGAATACAAAAATTTGAGTTTTATGTGTTCCATGAATACACAAATTTAAGTTTTCTGTATTCCATGGTATTGGAACAAACACAATCAAGTTTTGTGTATTACATAAATACATAAATTCGAGTTTCATGTGTTCCATGAATACACAAATCTTATATTTGTGCGTTCCAAGAATACACAATTTTGAAATTTATGTGTTCCATGAATACACAGAATTGGAATAAACAAAATCAAATTTTGTGTGACCTGGAACACACAAAACCTAAAACATAAACACACAAAAATAACAAAAAAATGTTGGACAAGAAGATAATATATCTCGATAGTTCAAAACGAATAAAAATAGGGTATATGCGATTAATAAAGAGAAAAAACAATTTTGTTAAAGAAGAGTATCTTTTAAATCGATTTTATGACTTTGTGTGTTACAGCAACACATAAATTTATATATATATATATATATATATATATATATATATATATATATATATATATATATATTTGGACCGACAAAGAGGAAATTTCTTATGCGATCATCTTTAGTGCTTATTGGGTTAATCCGGGGATGCTAAATTAGTGCGTCAAATGGGTTGAGTGAGAACGATATTCGAGTGTAAACTCAAGCTCTTGGACAGTTTGGTGATGGTAAGTGAGGAGAGAGCCAAAATCTCACTTCGAATTTACCAAATATACATACCATTCCGTCCTTAAGCCTATATTAAAACTGTAAAGTCCTCGTGATTCCTAGATACATAGTGAGTTTATGATTTAGCTAATAGGGAGTATGCTAAGTGGGGCGTTCAAAGCAAGTAAGGATTGAGGAACACCCTATAGCCACCATCTTGAGATAAGTACTAAGTGTAACGTTCTAGCATTGTGAAATTAATTTTGGATTGATATTATTTTTTGTTTGATTTTGCATGACATGTGTATGTGTATATTAATTCCTAGATCATACTATATGAGATCTATTTTAAGTTGTGCTTTGGAAATATTTACTAGATTCTGCCTTCTGCATTCACATAAAGGCCTTTGTTTTTATTTTACTTTGTCGGGACGACAAAGGTTTGAGTTTCGGGTCTTGATGTCTCCCTATTTTTTCTAAATATTAGCCCTTAGGAGACATCACTTTAGGTGAATATTTGACTTATTTGATAGACTTTTATGCTTATTTCGTCATATTGCACTTTCTCCCCTTGGAATTAGACTATTTTCATTTTTAGAGCGTTTGTGCGTTAATTTGTTTGTTTTTAGTGCAAAGTTAGTAGGTTAATGATTCTATGGAGAACCACTACAAGGAATAGAAGTGAGAATGAAAGTCTTAGATCGAGTGGAGGAGCTAAAGGCAAGAAAAGAATTTCCAAGAACTTGACTAAAGAAGTTGCAGATCTGAAAGGCTGTTAAAGATTGCTGTTTTTGGGCTACTTAGGAGTGGATTCAGCGTTGGGCCGTGAAACATGGTTTGATGCCTTCTTTAGTTAGGAAGATTCTCCAAGTTGAATCAACCCATTTGGAGTTGATATGCAAAAGTTAAAGCCGTTTTATTAAGGGTTGTACACCAGTTACGGGAATCAAAGAAGAAGATGGGCTTGGTCTTTTTATAATTTGACCTAATGCTCTTAACCTAAGCCCTAATCTGATTTTGAGCACTATAGAAGCTCCTTTCGACCTCATTATTCAGCACCTCTCATTAAACCTTCAAATTAAATCATCCTTAGAGAGAGCGTCAAGAGGCGGAAGCAAGAGCAGGAGCTAGAGAATCCTTTTCCTCCAACAACAGTTCAAGTCAATTCCTCTATCTAGGTTCTTATTTTATTTCTGTTATTAGTACATGTATATTATTATTTTCTTTTCTGTTTTTACTTTTAATATGAGATAATCCTTAAATACTTGAGAATCGTATAATGGGATGAACCCTAGTTTATTTAATTAGTGTATTTCAATTTGGGATTACTCTCTAGTTTAATCTGAATTGGGTATTTCATATAGCTTATTATTTTATATTAATTTTACTATCAATGAATTAGCTAATCGGATATAGGTCATAGTAATTAGGATATTCACTAGTGGCGGTGATCACCTTGATGGGGGGTTTAATCACTGAACTAGATAATAAACGCGTGGTGTTCATCAATGATCCTGACGGGCTTGACTAACCGCTTAGCCAATGAGGTAAGAGACTGAAACCGCCTGAACGTAGCTTATAATCGCCCTGACGGGGTTTGTAATATTGTAGGATAGTTCCTAAGTCTACCCTGACGGGGGTAGACTTAGGAACTATCCTAGCGAGACTCAAGTATAACTCATTGGCTAAGCGGTTAGTCAAGCCCGTCAGGATCATTGATGAACACCACGCGTTTATTATCTAGTTCAGTGATTAAACCCCCCATCAAGGTGATCACCGCCACTAGTGAATATCCTAATTACTATGACCTATATCCGATTAGCTAATTCATTGATAGTAAAATTAATATAAAATAATAAGCTATATGAAATACCCAATTCAGATTAAACTAGAGAGTAATCCCAAATTGAAATACACTAATTAAATAAACTAGGGTTCATCCCATTATACGATTCTCAAGTATTTAAGGATTATCTCATATTAAAAGTAAAAACAGAAAAGAAAATAATAATATACATGTACTAATAACAGAAATAAAATAAGAACCTAGATAGAAATATCAATTCTGCCCTTAACGAAAACAATAATTACGTAAATTTAGGTGATTCCCTAGCGAGACTCAAGTATAACTCATATTTGTGTCTTAATCTTTTAGTATTTACTTTTAATTATTTTATTTAATTGCATCTAGTAGTTTAATAACTCGAAACAAAACAAATATCTTTTATATTTTATTTTCTGTATTAGCAATTACTACTACTTATTTATTGAACACTTGAGTTATACCATTCCAATCCCTGAGAACGAAACCCTATTGATCGGATATTACTTGGAAAACCACGCACTTGCGGTATTGTGGTTCCTTTTATTTCGGTACTTGATTTTATAACACCCTAGGAACCACCCGTTTTCTAGTTAGAGGCAAGTTAGTTCCTTTTACAGTTGAAGAGATTCGAAACCACTTCAAGTTTAAGAAATTCATTGGACCATGTAAGTATAGAGAAGCGGTGGACAATATCAAGACTTTCGATTGTGATTTACTTTTTGAGCATGTTTTAGATAAAGAAAGAGTGCAGTCACATAAGGGAGAGTTAAAGGCACCTTGGCCTTACAAATATCTCCAACCGGATACAAGAGTTTGGCACCACTTTCTTACAACTATGCCTTTGGAAACACAAGAAATTCAGATGTAAATAAGAAGAACGCTATCTTGTTGAATTAGGTAAATCTGGGGACGCTAAATTAGCGCGTCAAATGGGTTGAGTGAGAACATATTTGAGTGTTAATTCAAGCTCTTGGACAGTTGTTGATGGTAAGTGGGGAGATAGCCAAAAGCTCACTTCAAATTTACCAAATATACATACCATACCGTCCCTAAGCCTACGCTAAAACCATAAAGTCATTGTGATTCCTAGGTACATAGTGAATTTATGATTCAGCTAATAGGGAGTAAACTAAGTGGAGCGTTCAAAGCGAGTGAGGATCGATGAACACCCTATAGCCACCATCTTGAGATAAGTAGTAAGTGTAACCTTCAAGTATTGTGAAATTAATTTTGGATTAATCATTATTTGTGGTTGATTTTTGCATGACATGTGTATGTGTATATTAATTCCTAGGTCATACTATATGAGATTTGTTTTAAGTTATGCTTTGGGTATTATTCACTAGACTCTGCATTTTTGCGTTTCACCTAAGGCCTTTATTTTTATTTTACTTTGTCACGACGACAAATGTTTGAGTTTGGGGTCTTGATGTATCCCGTTTTGTTCTAAATATATGCCCTTGGGAGATATCATTTTAGGTGAATATTAGACTTATTTTTTAGACTTGTATGTTTATTTTGATATATTACACTTTCTCCACTCAGAATTATGTTATTTGCATTTTTAGAGCTTTTGTGCGTTAATTCGTTTATTTTTAGTATAAAGTTCTTAGGTCCATGGTTGCTATGGAACACCAATACAAGGAAGAGAAGTGAGAATTAAAGTCTTGGATCAAGCGGAGGGGTCAATAGCAAGAAAAGATTACCCGAAGAGTTGACTAAAAGAGATGAAAATATGGAAAGCTGAAACTGATTTCTGATTTCAAGCCACATCAGCACTGATTCAGGTATGGAGATTCAAAAAAAGAAAGATGCACCTTTGATTTAGCAAGATTTGAGGACTGGAATCAGGTGATTTGGATATAAGACGCAAAAATTACGACCGTTTTATTACAGGTTGTACATCAGTTACGAGATTTCTAATTTGGACTTGGGCTTTTCACCATTTCACTTATTATTATCATTTAAAAGTCCAGTCCGAATTAAACTATTATAAATAGGCTTTTAGACCTCCTTTTTACATACGCTGCATTATTTTTAAAGTTAGAGTCAGAGCAAAAAGGTATAGGAGAAAGCTAGAGAATTCCATTTCTTCCAATAATACTTCAATCCAACGCCTCAATTAGGTCACTTATTTTCTTTCTGTAATTTAGGATAATGAATGCTTTTAATTTATTTTCAGTTTTTACTTTGAATATGAGCTAAACAATTAGTATTTGAGAATCGCAATTATGGGTTAAACCTCAATTTATTTAATTGATGTTTTCCAAATTTGGGATTATATAATTTAATTTAAGTTGGGTATTTTGTATTGACTATTATCACATGTTTATTTACTATTTTTATTCTAGACAATTAGAAATGGGGTTGAGTAATCAGACTATTTACTAGTGGCGGTGATCACCTTGACGGGGGTTTAATTACGGACCTAGGTAATAGACGTGTGGTATTTGTTAAAGATCCTGATGGGCTTGACTAACCACGCAGCCAATTGGGTAAAGGACTTCAACATCCGAAAGTAGTATAATCGCCCTGATGGGGTTTGTAACACCGTATAATAGCTCCTAAGTCCACCCTGACGGGGGTTAGGAGATAGTAGAGTCCCGACTAATACATAAGTACCGACTTTACCCTTAAAAAGAAGCATTGATTATATAGATTTAGGTGAATCTGTTGCGAGACTCAAATACCTCTCTCATAGTTGCGTTTACACTCATTTACTTTCTGTATTTCTTTACAATTAATCATATCAATACTTTATTTTATTGCATCCTTATTATTAATCCCAAAACCAAACAAAAATCTTTATATTTTATTGTTCGGTTGTAAAATTATTCTGTACATATTCGATAAACACCTGAGTTGTAACTATCTGTCCACTGAGAACGAAATCTTGATTATCGGTTTATTACTTGGACGACCCGTACACTTGCGGTTAGTGTCCCTCTCTTTAAGGGTGGTGATTTTATCACACCCCAAGAGACAACAGGTAGGGCACAACAATGGTTTTCCAAATCGGATCCACATACCATTGAATCTTTCTCTAAATTATCGGAGTAATTGAGTGTTTAGTTTCCAAACCGCAAGCCAGGAAAAGATAATACCTTTCTACTCAACATATACCAGAAAAAGAGAATACATTTCTACTCAACATATACCACTCAACATATACCAGAAAAAGAGAATACCTTTCTACTCAACATATACCAGAAAAAGGAGATTCCATCAAATTATATCATGGTCGCTTTAGAGATATCACGTAAGATTCAAAGAGTAAGTATCTCAATCGTGTTCCTATCCTTTACAGAAGGATAAAAAATAGTGTTTTTTAAATTCATTTGGCTGATAAGAATGTCCTTTGACTATCTAAGATCTTGGAGGATGCTCAAAGATATATTATTGCCTTGTGTTGAGTGAGTCACAAGAAAGATTTAGAGTCTGGGGCCTTCATTGAAGATAGTCGGGATATTGGAAAGGAGAGATATGATCCACCAAGAGGATCTCACATGAATCATGTATCAAATAGAAAAACATCCTAAAGTTAGATGGACTTCAAATATTTTTCAGCTCCTTCCAAAAGAGCTGAATCATATTCTATTTTTCCTTATGATTATCATGTTCATTAAGGGTTTAATTAAGTTTGACTCGTCAGCTTAACAAGTTAATCCAAAATTTGAAATTCAGACCCATTTACTAGATGACTTGAACTCATACTTGTATGAGCTCGTCTCATTAACCTCGTGAACAGTTTGTCAAGAGCTCGTTACTAGACTTGTTAATAAATTCAATTAAAAAATATCTATTATATATAAAAAGTATAAAATGCGTAAAACCCTTGCATATATAGAAAATCATAACCATAATATTCTATATCTTCTATGACATATTTGTTGATATCATTCAATCAAATTATGTAATGTGTTGTATAATGGTTTTACTTAAGTTCATTATAAATCCTTGAAAAAATCCCAAGAAAATAATATATGTTATAGACAAAAATACAAGTCTTAACTGAATATCGAAATCCTTAAGCAAACATTAAACAAGCCTTAAACAAAAAAAATTTTAGGTTTGATAAGGTGTTACAACCGAATTGTGGCGAGCTGAGCTCAACTTTGGAAAATAAATTAATTAGGTGTGCCTAGAAATTAATATTAAGACCCGATTAAAACCCAAACCAAACTTAAACTTACTAAAATATATCCAAATTTGATATAATTAGATTTCAACTCGACTCGGTGTGTTTGTAGGCTTACACACCAGGCTCAAAGTCGTAAAAGATAATGATTTTGATATCTGAATTACAGATCTCCAATAAAAAATTGGTTGTCTAGTGTTGTAGTAAATAACCACTTCTATGTTAGAGAGCTTGCAATTAAAATCATAGGTAAGAAAAACCCCAACAAGATCTTAGACTGTTTAATTTTCAATACGAAAACGAGGCTTAATTATTTTGATCACTTTAAATATTATTAGCTAGTAAGAATGACACTAATTACTTTATCTCCTTTTAGACCCATCCTCAAAATTTCATCATTTTAAGGAGCTAATGAGTATATTCATCAATTACAAACAAGTTTGATGCATTAGACCCATGAGAATATATATAATGTATTGTGTAGAACATTACATCAACAAGAAATTCATTTGAAAATAATAATTTAGTTTTCTTTTTTTGGCAGGAATGAATACAATTTTTTTGATATAATCATAGTCTAAGCAGTGGGAGGAGATATTTTGCACAATCTTTGTTGTTTTTGCATACATGATCTACTTCATCATTCAAATATGGGATATTAGTATTAGATGAGGCAACAAGGCAAATATATAAATTCTTATAACACATAGCGTCGCAGTGTAATGGATCACAATCACTAACGACTTGGCAGGGAACTCGAGGCACCTGTGAGAAAGAGACACCTGCAAAATATTATATGAAAGGAATTATCAAATCAGCCCTCTAAATCATTGACGTTAAGAATATGTATAGCGAATCCACAGTAGGACTAATTTACTTAGCACACATATCTAAATTGTTTTGAGACTTTCATTTGTATTTGTTAAAATATATTTTATTTACTATTAAAAAAAAATTAGTCACTACTAAAAATTTACATTTGAGATCGATAGTTGGCCTAGTGGTTAGGTTACTCCGCAGAGACCGAGAGGTTCTCGGGTCGAATCTCATTGGAGTCATTTACTCCGAGTCCGAAGTGGCTCTCTCATGTTAGCAAAAAAAAAAATTTACATTTTATATATATTGGGAAAACTATTAATTCGGTTCTGAAATATACCAACATGCAATTTTACTGATTTTGAATCGTAAATCATCAACATATACCCAATTAAAGAGAATAACTTTCAAAAACTAATGAGTTTTAAAATATTGACTACTTTCCAAGGAAAAATATAACTGACTAACCTGTTAATGTAAGCAAGAAAGATATTATAGGAATCGATTATACAAAAGAGTTTTTAATGTTTTAGACGTTATAAATATGTATGAATAATAGGTGAAATATTTGATATATAGAAAATATATATTATTTTGTATAAAAAATATCAATTAGCCACAACTAAAAGAATTTACATTTTATATTTATTTTAAAAATACATGAATTCGGTTTTGAATACAGGTACATGCAATCTCACTAATTTTGAAACGTAAATAAACAATGTAAACACAACTAAAGAGATTTTTATTTTGAAAGTAAATCATCATGTATAATTTTTTACTATATTCCTAAAAAAATATAAAATTGACTAACCTGTTAAGGTAAGTAAGAAATCAATAATAAGAATAGATTGTACAGAAGAATTTTCCATTTGTTAGACGTTATCAATCGATGAATAAGAAGTAAATATATTTACTCTATAGCAAAGTTAATATGATATTAGATATTTGAGACACCCCTAATGGGTATATATACCACCCAAAATATATTAGGTGACATATTACCTATAACGTGGCATGTTTTGATTAGAAGTGAATTAAAATTCGATTGAAAAAAAAGGAATTGACAAATCATATCCAATCAAATTACGTCACGTATTCTTAGTTGGATGATAAGATTTATTTGAAAGTTAATTAGAATTGAATTGAGAAAATAAAGAAATCAATCATTTATTTTCAATCAAATTAAGCCAGGCGAAATAAATTTAGGTGGTATATAACATTAATGATATATCATTAATGTTATATAATAAATGATATTTTTGATGATATATTATTAATATACACATATATATTTATATAGAGAGAGGGAGAGATAGTACTTAAATCTTTTATATTCGAATACTTAGATCTTTCAATTTTTTTATATTTTGACAAGTCTCATTTTTAACATAGATGATTATATTTAACTGTCAAAATTTTGGCTTTAAAAAAAAAAATCTACCCTTCATTAACTACTTATATTAATATACATTTCAAATTATAAATTACTTTAATTGTATTCTTTAATTAAGAGAATTAAGAAATAAAATTTATATTTTTAGACACACATTTTTTAAATGTTATTTTACCAAAAATAATATAATAAATTCTAATATAATTTTTAAAATCTATTTATATTAATTTTAGGGTGACATATGTTTTTTATTTAATTATTTATAAAATAAAATATGATGAATTTTTTAGATAATATTTGGTATAAATAATACTTTTTAGCATAAACATAATTTTATTCTATTTAACTTTTATGCATTTAATACAAATATATTATATATTTTTAAGAATCAAAATTACGTTTACATATTGAGAAAAAAGTTGGATTTATCCAAGTAATATTTTATTTGATCTTTACCTCATTCTACAAAGATAAATATATAAACAATCTCACACATGCATTAAATATCACAATATTGTTAATTTTTTTTTGTATACATCTGAAGCTTAAAAGCTGGTGTTACAAAGTAACTATATTAATCTAGGAGACTAAAATACATCTCGGCACCGCGCAACCACTCTTATCCCTCGTGATATGATTTCATAGGAAATCTGGGGGATCATCATAGACACATAAATCTCTGCCAAGTTCTGCTCATTTCTTTGCTAAAGAGTCCGCACAAATATTCGCTTCTCGGTAAATACAATTTAGCTCAAAACCCCTATGATTGGTTAACATTTCCATGCACTCCCGCCCAATATTACATGCCTAATTCTTGGAACTACCACCGCCCTTCACTGGCGCGTGAAGTTCCCCAGAATCTGTTTCAATATAAAGATCCTTGTAACCTCTATTGCCCATTTTTTCATATTCATGCCAAATTTTAATTTTTTGCCTAAATATTTATTCAAAAACTAACAAAAATATATCCAATATTTAAATTAGATAAATAATATATATTCTCGACCATATGATTACCATGCTCACAAGATATGACGAAAAAAACAATCTTACTAAAATTTAAATATCTACCATGTCGAGAAGAGACCACCTCATCCAATATGATCTAACATGATATATCAACACTGTGGAGGAGGCAATATCTTCTCGACATGGTGGACAATAATTTTTAATATGAATGTTATTTTCTTCATGTCTTGTGGACATGCTAACCATATGTCCGATAATACTGTTTGTCTAATTTAAATATTGAATATTTATTTTAAAAATTTTTGGAAGAAAAATTTAAGCAAAATAATAAGGTTTTGGTATGAATATGAGCAAATTTGAACAATCTTGTAATATTTAATGCATGTGTGAGATTGTTTATGTGTTTATCTTTATAGAGTGAGGTAAAAATTAAAAGAAATAATGTTTGAATAATATATTCAACTTCTTTCTCAATATGTAAACGTAATTTTGATTCTTAAAAAGATATATTACGTCCGTGTTGAATGCTTAAAAGTTAAAGAACAAAAAATGATTTATATACAATAAAATATTATTTATACCAAATATTATTAAATATATTTAATCATATTTTATTTCATAAAAAATTAAATGAAAAAATACGTTCCCTTTCAAATAAAAAAATAGATTTACAAATTTAATAATTAAAAGTTATTAATTTATTTTTGGGAAAAAATTCAAAAATTTTCTGTCTAAAAATATAAATTTTATTTCTTAGTTCTATCTATTAAAGAATACAATTAACATAAGTTAAAAATTGAAATTGTATATTTATATATGGGAACAAAATGAATTTCAAGAAAATCAAAATTTTGACTGTTAAATATAATCATCCATATTAAAACGGGGACTTGGAAAAAGATAAACGAACTGAAGGACCTAATAAAAAACTTAGGGACCTAGGTGTTCTTTTCCCTATATATATATATATATATATATATATATATATATATATATATATATATATATATAATCCTAATTTTAAGATACAACAAAATACACATATTTTTTTTTTATAGAATCTAGTAATTACAAGCGTGTTTTATGTGTGCAAAGAGAAAAAAGAAAATGTGTGCATTGAACAATTACCTTCAGATTTTGCTGCCAGTTTCAGAGAAAATATGACACTTACCTAAAAATAATATTTAACCCCATAAGTAATGATCTATTTTTTGGTATATGATCTTACATCTTTACAAAAGAACACATACTTCATCATTTTAAATATTAACTATTTTACTAATTTTATATGATATTAACAAATTTTATGATTAATTTATATAAAATGGAAGACTTTTGTCAAGGAGACATGTACTATACACATGACATCACCCAAAAAGGAACCAATGATATATTTAGCATGGAGCACTGGCCACTCATATAATTTATTTATACAGAACTTGATACCCTTGGGTGCGATCCTCATTACTCTAGTTAATTACCTTGAAAAATCACTTGCATATTTTAACTTGGCTGCGATCCTTAAACTTTGGTGGCAACTTACTTTGACAAATTACACTACACTCGGACACTCTTCCGACAAGCCAACCAATCTCATTCTTCATATATGCGTACGTTCGTAAGCCCATCCTTCATAAATTTCAAATATTTCAGCATTCTTTGAAGTGCATCTGCAATCGATAAAATAATTTCTAGTTTATGAACTATTTCCATGACCTTCTTGTAGTCATGACCATTGTTCTTCTTTTGAGCACGTGAAGGATCCAATGGTGGAGGGTGAATATCGTTAACCACTACGTCTCTTTTCTTTTGCTTCTCCGATGCTTTCTCAAATTTATCATTACTAACCACCGACTTAAGTATCTCTTCAACAATATTTTTTACCTCCTCTCAGATAGGGGTTGACTCCTTCTCTTTCTCTTTTAGACCACTAACAGAATTGGTTGTTGCTTTCCACTCCTTAGCCCAATCGCCTTACAAGTTTTGTTGTTTCTTGGAATTTTGGTATTGCTTGGGAGTTGACTTTGAGGTCGGTCTTGTAGATGGTTGATGATCGGTCACACTTGATTTTCTAACATCTTCAACAAAGTTAATTTATCATTCATCCTTTTGTTATTTTCCTTCAAATTCTCTGCCGTTATCATAGACTCTCAATGTTTATTGTATGTCACTCGTAGAGCCTTCTTGAGAACGAGCGAACACTTGTTGCGTAACAGTTTTTGCATATGCATCATACATGGTATTTGGTGAATTTTGAACTCCATAAATTTGGATTTGATAAATATTTTGAGGTCTCAATAGATGGACCTGTTTTCTTGATTTTATTGAGAAAATCTCTTTTTTGTATTTTTCTTCATATCTACAAGTTTTTACTCGGCTAGAATTGATACTTTTTTAAGTATTGAGTTGACCCTAATACAAATTGTGTTTAGTGATTTTTGAACAGTATAAATATGTGTCCACCGATGAGTTATTTACGAGTTTTCTTGATGTTCAAAGCAACATGAAGAATGGGATTTTAGCGTTTGGTACATGTAGTTTTGGTCTTAACTAAAAAAATGTTGATATATTGTTTGATTGATTGATAATGTCTTTATTTGGTTATTGTGATTAGTTATTTAAAATAGTGCTCTTTTAAGTAAGGAATTTGCTAATGCACCTGATTTAGAGGTCAATTTTCTCTTTGATAAAGACCAGGCTCAGTGGAGGCTCTAAGAAGTGATTTCCAGTGCATGAAATTCATAGAGAAAGTAGTGATGTCTAATTTGTTGTCTATAATCCAACAAAACAAGACTTATTTTTCTTTAGTTACCGAAAACTGATAAAAGAGAACAAAATGTCCAGTTTCTGAAATGACATATATTTTAACCTTGTTACCAAACCAAGTTAGTCATAGTGAATAATTGTAATGTCAAATTCCGTTTTAGTTATTAGTTGATCATTGAATTTTAATCTTGATTAGATGAATGATTTGCCTACATGTTACTTATTCTATTCAATAAATGGAGTTTCGTAAAATTAATTGTCTATTCTTGTTTTGCACACTATACGAAGTAGGGGTGAGCACGGTCGGGTTCACCCTGGGTTGGGGTTTAGGATAAGGGTACGGTAAAATAACCGGGTTTAGGTTTTGCGGAGAGTAAGGGTAGGGTAAATTTTTACCTTACCCTCAGGTTACCCATACACGGGTACCTCGAGTTAACCCCGGCTTTACCAAGGGTAATTTATTAAAGGGTCAATTACCCATGGGGTCTTAAAGATTATTGTAGTGACACATAGGAGCTAGTCAATTCCTCTCTCCTTCTTAGAGGCCAATAAGATGTTCAATGTCATAACTACCCTTCTAGTGCATATAAGACAAAAAATAGGTTCTTCTCTCTCCTCCACTATCATTACTCTCTCCTCCATTACCATTAATCTCTCTTCTCCTTTATCATTTTTTCTCTCTCCTCCTTCATTAATTATCAAATAAGTTCCAGCTCCGACCACAACCACCGATCACTGCCGACCACCGTCTGCCACCGCCGGAAAAAGTTCTGAACGTGAAAAAAAGTTCTGAGCGTGGAAAAAAGTTCTGAGCCTGGGGTACTGAGAATGAAAAAAGTTACTGAGAATGGGCTACTGAGCATGAAAAATGTTGTTGAGTATCGGAAAAAGTTCTGAGTGTCGAAAAAAGTTGTCGAGTATTCGAATTATTTTGTTGTGTGACTTCACTGAGCATGCTCGTTTGCTCAGTAACTTTACTGAGCGTGCTCAGTAACTTGGTGAGAATTCTCAGTAAAATTACCGAGTATGAAAAAAAATCAATGAATTTTTCGAGATTTTTACTTTCGGTTTTTTTCTAATCTTCTCCAGAAATGTTTATTTATTGTTTTAAAATATGTATACATGTCGATTTATATATTTTTCTAATATTATAATTCCAAAAACTCCTAACAAAAAGTTCCAAAGCAAGTTTAAAAACTGAAAATGATAAATCCAAAGAATTTATGTTCTTATTCAAGATGATGAGTTAAATATCAATTTCATATTCTAAAATAGATACAAAAAGTACGATTCTCAATGGCTAAAACTCAAGGCTACTACTAAGTTGTTCCAACCACGTGACTCTCAGGTACATCAATAAGAAAGCTACTCTTTTGCTCCAAGAAAACAAAGTCAATAGAAACAAATTTATCTGCAACATCCTACTAAAAAAACCCATTAAAGCTCAAAGAAATAACGACGGGTTTCATCTCCAGCTTTGACCAAATTACTGAGTTTTGACTAAATGGCTTTGACCAAATTAATTGAGTTTTCGCCGGATCTCTGCATAGCTTGGCCACCACCAACAACACTTCTCCACCACCCAAAAACCGCCACCACCACATCGCACCACCACATCTCACCATGACCTAGAACCACCACCTTGCAACACCAAGTTGAACCACCACCACGCAGCCGCGTCGTGTCCTTCTGCGTCCTTGAAGCTCCGTTCGAGTCCAACAGCGCCGCGTCCCTGAAGCTCCGTTCGAAACCCTAGCTCGCGAAACCCTAGCTCAGTTTTCTTCCGCCATTGCTGTGAACATCTTGTAATTGATGGAAGCACAACAACCAATCAGAATGCTCAAATCTGGTTTGACCAGTCAAGGAGGTGAAAAGAAGAGAGTAAAGCTCCATGGATTTTCATAGGAGCAGGTCAAGCTCCAAAGAGAGAGAAACAGAGGAGATGCTGAGAGTGTTTTTTAGGTTTTTATTTTTATTTGATTAAATTTAGTATATATAGGTAAATACAAAACAAAAAGGGATAAGAAGGTAATTGGATTTTTGGCTTGTAGTGTTAAAATTAGTTTGTGCCCTTTAGTAAGAATATAGAGACGGTCTTCTTAGGTCACGAGGTGGTGTCTTTAAGACCTCTTGGGTAATAATATCTTTATCAAACTATATATTATTATTAGCTTGGTCAAATACTTTTTAAATTAAATACAATCAAGATGAAATCAGATAATTGTTCTATTGACATCTCACATTATATTTTTTGTTAAACTCTCTCTCTCTCTCTCTCTCTCTCTCTCTCTCTCTCTCTCTCTCTCTCTCTCTCTCTCTCTCTCTCTCTCTCTCTCTCTTCTTATTCAACTACAAATTCTGCATATAAGATATAATATAATCCACTCATCACTGCTGCTTCCATCTGCTTAAACCTTATTTCTTGTTTCAAACTTAAAAATGTGCTGACTGTAGATAAACAAATTTAAATATGATTAATTTTTAAATCTCCTTGAATAAAAATCACCAAGTCGCTAATTGTTCTTGATTATACCTCAAGAAATTCAGCTCATGATTTTGGCCATGACCTTCGTATAGTAATTTCGAAGTGAGAAGTTTCTAACAACAATTTTTCCCTTCTTCACCATATGTTGATCAAGCACTAATGGTTTTGGTATCAAGCTATTTAACTTCTTCTTCTGATAGGCAATAACAACTTTCATAAACTCTTAATTTTTAAAACAACAGGAAATATTTAGTCTACAGGGGCTAAAACTGCAATTTACCCAAAGAAGAGAAACTAAATATATAATTACCTTATAAGAACATGATTATGATAAACACCAAACAACAAAACGCTCAAAGAAAGAGTTTACACCAATTTTAAACCAATACTAAGCTTACACCAATATTAGAAGATTAATCACCAGCTATGTTCAAGGATTTGATCAGTTTGTTGCATTGTGTAGAAAGAATTTTCTTCACTTATTTGCATCGTAGCAAAACAAAATTACAATTGTTTATACAAAATTTCGGAAACACGCTCCCTGGTGACACCAAATTATTAATAATATTTAATCACAACACTACAAAAATTTACGCATTGTACATGTTGTTTACAGAACTACTCGTGTAAGAACAAAACAAATGAATTTTCTTTTAGAAAAAGGAAAGCCAAAAGAAGCCATATCAATCTTCAAAAGTTTAATTCAAGGAGGTCATAAACCATCTATTATATCATACACAACACTCTTAGCTTCTTTAACGGTTCAAAAACGCTTTAACTACGTACATTCAATCATCTCTCAAGTCCAAAAACACGGATTAAAGCCAGATTCAGTTTTCTTTAACGCTCTAGTCAGGGGCGGATCCAGAAGATAAAATGAGGGGGGGGGGGGGCTTGATATATATGGGGATTCAGAGTAATCGTTTTCAATTATTTTAAGGTAAATTTAAAAAACATAAATTTATAATTACCCATGTCAAAATATAGATATGAACATGCAACACTATTGTAATTCTCGTTCGTTCAACAAAATGAATTTAGAAGTTAGTATTTACCTAAAAATGATGAGAAATAACATTATTAACGCTATATTTTGGAAACAAATACCATCACACCTATTTTTTATAGTATTACTAAAATTTTATTAATATTTTATAATGTTATATTCATATTCTAATTATGTAAAGGGTAAATATTATAATATTATCAAGCAATGTATAAAAGCAATCTAGCCTAAAATTTAGATTAAAGACTAATATAATGAATTACAATACTCTTATATGTTGGTGAAATTTGACAAATTTATGACTTAAATATAGTATTTTAAATTTAATAAAAATTAAATATTATAATATAAGGATAAAGGAAAGTTATTGAAAATAGTTATGAAATTTTATTAAATAGTTATGTAAAATATAAGATTTTTGTTATGAAACATTATGGACATCCAATCCAGCTCAATGACTTAGAGTCCAGTGCACGAATACTAAGGTTTAGGGTTTACATATTTCCTATATATAGGGCATCTATACATTGTATTAGACACGCTTATTCTATCAATAACACTACTTAATTCTCTCCATCTTTATCTCTTGCTTATCTCTTGCTTCATTTTATAACACGTTATTAGCACGATAGCCTCTACCATTAAACGTGAAGGTAATCTATTATATTATATTTTATTATATTAATTTTTTGTAAGTTTTTCGTTTCTTTTGTGGCCAATATGATTAGCTTTTTAAATAAATAAATGTATACCTATACTTGTATGTTTATTCACTACTGTGACCAAAGAAAAGAAAAGAGCATGTTATCTCTTATGGTGTTTAATGTTATTATGGTGTACGAAAGATAAAAAAAAGGGTAAAGCCTTCTTGAAGCCCTTTAACTTTGCCGAAAGTGCGCGATCCGCCCCTGATCTTCATTTTTACCCTTTCTGGCCCTCGATCTCAATACTTTTTGACGCCGTTAGCCCTTTTTCCAATTTTCTGTCAATTGACCGTTAGTCAACGCCACGTGGAGCCACGTCACTGCCACCTCAGCTCCACGTCACCGCCACATCGTTCGCATCTGAGATTTTTTGTGCTATGTGGCAAGGGCAATTTTGTCATTTATACTTTATAACACATTTACACCAACACAAATTATCAAAACACACACACTAACCCACTAAAACACATACATTCTTGGTGTTCTTGGTGTTCTTCATCACAATTCAAAAAGAAATAAAGTATAAAACCAAATTGCTTATCTGTTTTAATCAAACGTTTTTTCTTACATCTTCATATTAAATCAACTGTATATATACAATATGGTCAATTTTGATTGTGTAACATATACCGTAAATTTCTTTTAACTTCACCATACCCTCCTGTGAAAATACAAACTTCATCAGTAAGATATTCAATTTTAGTAAAAAACTAATTTACACTCACATTATGATTTTGGAAAACAACTTGTGTAGCTGCTAACATATTGCAAATCAGGCTTTTGAACATCTCAGCCAATAACTAAGTAAAAAATTCCTGATCATACTTTTATTCATTTAAAGAAGAGAACTCAATCACCTAACTTCTTGACCCAATCTTTCGTTTCCCATTATTACACGTCTAAGAGCACGTATTTCAATTTTAAGATCAAATATCTCTTTCTGTGTAATTTTTTCTGTGTAATTCTTTCCCATTTTTTTGTGTAATTTTTTCGGTGCTCAGAAGACATTCGTGCTCAGAAGACAAGCGGAGTAGTTGAAGACATTCGTAGGCTCGCTCTTGCCGTTGCTGCTCAGATAATCACCGACCTTTCACTGGAGATGCTAGATGGTCCGTGAGCAGATCTACTTCGGCGAATATTTTCCATGAGACCAGATATCGAAGCTTCGTCTCTTCCGTTCTTCTCGCCGGAGCTGGATATGGTTTCGTGAATAGAGTGCGACTCCTCCTCTCTTCTTCGCGCGGGAGCTCGTTTGCACAAGAAATTGCAGATTTGCACAAGAAATCGAAGCTAACACCTTCCACAAAAACATCATTGGGACAAGTTTACTAAAATTAAAAAGAAATTGCAGATTTGCACAAGAAATTGCAGATTAGCACAAGAAATCGAAGCTAACACCTTCCACAAAAACATCATTGGGACAATTTTACTAAAATTAAAAAGTATTGTGTAATAACTACTATACAGACGTTTAATATTTTGTTGTAATAAGGTAGAGAACTTAAATGGGGGTTTTTGTATTTGTGTAAATTCACAAGTGTGATAGATATTAATAAATTTTTTTTTTGTGTAATTGTATCAAATTTTGGTTTGTTTTTCTGTAAGTGATCGAAGAAGAAGAATAATTAAAAAAAATTAAAAAAATGACTGTGTAATTTGCTGGTGACATCATGCCGACGTGACGGTGACATGGAGATGAGGTGGCGGTGACATGGCGCCACGTGGCGTTGACTAACAGTCAATTGACAGAAAAACCAAAAAAGGGCTAACGGCGTCAAAAAGTATTGAGATCGAGGGCCAGAAAGGGTAAAAATGAAGATCAGGGGCGGATCGCGCACTTTCGGCAAAGTTAAAGGGCTTCAGGGAGGCTTTACCCTAAAAAAAATCATGCTTCTTTTATGCCATTAACATTATTATAGGGTACGAAAAAAAAAGCATGCTTTGTTGTTATATGGTGTATGACAATAAAAAAAAAGCATAAGCATAAGCAATTAATCATCAAATACATTTGATGAAATGTGTTTTTAATTTTGTTGAACAAATGAAGTGGAGTATAAAAAAAAAAGATTGATCCTTTGATCCACTTTACTAAAATAAAAAATAAAAGATCATTTGATCTGCAATAGCATTATTTTGTTTCACAAGTGATAGCATCTGCTAAATACGAGTATGAAAGAATTGATTTATTATTTTATCTTTTATGTTTCATCTCTACCAATAAAAAAAGAAAATATGACTGAAACAAAAGCAAAAAAATAAAAAAAGAAGTTATATTGTGTATATCCTTTTTTTTTTCTTCTCGATCAGAATTTTTTTTTGTTGTTTTCAACATAATAATGTTGGAGAATTTATTTATTTTTCGGTCAAAACCAAAAAAAAAAAAATACAGTTTTTGTTTTAAAAAAAAAGTAAAATATAGCCATGATTATTTTTTATTGATTTCATAAGAATTAATATTTCTTTATTATTAGTGCGAAAAAAAACAGCTATATGTACGGCTATGAGAAAAAAGATTAAAGGAATTTTTTTTATTTCATTAATTACCTTTTTTTCCTTTGTATAAAATACAAATTCTATTTGATTTTTTAATATTGATGCATATTAATAAAATTGTAAATTTGACAATATGGTTAAGAAATATACCTAATTCAAGGTATATATCAAATCTGACTATATATATATATATATATATATATATTATGATACATATATCCTCTGATATATCGTAACTTATTGAATAGAATTATATAAAATATATGATTGAGTATATGTAGTTTATGCAAACGTTTTTTATATCGCATAACCTATTGTGTTAATTATTTATAAGGGACATATATACGAATATCCTTCAATATCCTACGATGTATTGAAAAATAAAGTAGATAGGGCATATACACATATCGTATATTATCGTATGCAAATATTCTGAATATTGCATAATTTGTTAGATGAAACTTCATCAAGCAGTTGAACATTTTAACTATTTTATATGAATCTTTTATTGATTTCAAAAAGAGATTTAGTTTTCTTGATATACCTTTAAAACAAAAAGTTAAGATTTAAAAGCCAAGAAAAAAAAATATTTTGGCTCAAACTTGTAGTTTATTCTTTTCTAAATGTAGTTCATATAATTATTTGAACACAATTTTTTCCTCACTCTAGAAAGTTTGAGTTAATATTTTTTATGAATAATCACCGTACGACCAAGTATCTCAATCCATACTAAAGTGAGTGGTATATGTAAATTCATTATCATGATCAATATAAACATAATTATTTCATCACTTATAATGAGTTGGATGCTTTAACCAATCAACTCAACTCAATGAGAATACAAAATTTATAAGCATGGATTGACAATAAGTTATAATTATCAAGTGAGTTTTGATATCCTAGTTATATCTTAGAAAAATATTACTCGAATATCTTCTAATATTTTAAGTCGATTGACAAATTCAGGGGGAGATATGTATGATCTAGCATAATATATGTTTTCTCATATGTAGATAATTGCTAGATAATTAATTGTGAATTTGTCTTATATGACATAAACTAGTAATTTTACATAATTGTAATATTATAATAAAGTCCAACTATTAAACATGAACACCTTCATTGGTAAAAAATAATAGTATTGCGTTTGTGTATTATTTCTTGTGATATATACTATAATCGTTCTATTGTAATACACAAAGATAAATCATAAGTAAATATGAAATATATTATTGATCTTTGATAATTTATATGCAACTTAGACTTGCAAATTTGGAGAAAGTTGTTACATTAAAATATTTATAAAGTAAATTTCTCATGATAAGAGGGATAGCTGAATATCATTTATAAAATGCATCATAATCCTCGCTAATGAACTATGAACTCCATGGTAAAATATAAATGCATTCGTAAAATGACTAAGTCACATTTCAGCTTAAAGGCTCCTGCTCCTATTGATGAAAAATCTATTTCAACGCATATAGCATGGTCGACATTTCGATTCCAAATTTATAAAGTTAAGCAGTATGAGCAAGTTGTCACTTCTACAAGTTTAACATCAAATTTATATTATGATGGAATAAAGTAGATAATATAACTGAAAAAATTATAATACTCCTTTAAGAGCATCAGGTACCAAAATATTTTCTTCTTATTTAGATATTGAGAATTAAGAACTCTATCAGTTATACTACTACATAAATATGGAATCGAAAAATACATTGATCATGATCAAATAATATACGCAAATGATCATATAAAAGAGAGGATCTTGAATTTAAGTCCATTTAAAATGTTAACAAGTAATAAAATTTTGGCCAAATACAGAAAGACGCTTCAGGCGGATTCATACACATATGGTAAATATGAACGTATGATCTTTTATAGCCTGAAATTTTATAAAGGATTTCATGTGCGTCTAAGGTAAACAAATTTATCGATATATCTTATGAGATATAAAATTCATATGAAAGTCCTCAAAGGACTAAAAGCGCTTAAATATAAATCCCGAGATATATAAATTAGAGTGTCATTATCCATTAATTATCTTATATGTTGTCATGTAATGTGTCATGTATATTTGTGTTATTTTATACGTAGTGCATAAATATTTGTTACTCTTATTTGTACATAATTGATTCTTTAATTTTATATCTATATTATTTGGGATTTGTATCATTTCAACTGTCTATGTATTGCTTAATTTGAAATATGATGATGTTTTGTGAAGATCAAGATCGGATTCCAAACTGAAGATGGATATTGATATGCTTACATGAGGGGGAGATAAATACGCATTGCACTCTTTTTCCCTTCATCAAGATTTTTCCCACATGGTTTTTCTGTGAAGGTTTTTAACGAGGCAGATTTAAAGCGTAAGGATATCGTACTCTTTTTCCTTCACTGGATTTTGTCCTAAAGAGTTTTTCCAGGAAGGTTTTAACGAGGCATATTCTTAAGGATTGAATATCCAAGGGGGAGTGTTATGAAACATTATGGACATCCAATCCAGCCCAATGACTTAGAGTCCAGCCCACGAATACTAAGGTTTAGGGTTTACATATTTCCTATATATAGGGCATATATACATTGTATTAGACACGCTTATTCTATTAATAACACTACTTTCTCCTCTCCATCTTTATCTCTTGCTTATCTCTTGCTTCATTTTATAACAATTTTCTATTTTAAGTCTATTTAAGTAAAAATGATTTAATATTTTATGTGTATTTAAGAAAAAATAAAGCAATTGCTATGTTTCGAACATACGATCTCTATTCTCAATCTTAAAACCCAAGCATAGCTTCCGCCAAAATATGACATCCTATACGTACTTTAAAGCAAGAATATATAATATACATGTTCATTGAAGGATAATTATTTTTCGGGCAAAAATTAAACTTGCATATCATAAAATTTACAGGTTCAGGGGGGGCTTGAGCCCCCCCTAGGCCTCAAGTAGGTCCGCTCCTGGCTCTAGTCAATGCATTCTCTGAATCCGGGAACATGGAAGAAGCCATGAAAGCTTTCTCAAAGATGAAGGAAGCTGGAATGAAACCCACTAATAGTACATTCAACACATTTATTGAAGGGTACGGAATTGTAAATAACCCCGAAGAATCTTTGAAATTACTTGAGTTAATGTCTCATGAAGAGGATGTGAAACTCAATGTGAGAACTTTTAATGTACTTCTGAAAGCATGGTGTGGTAAAAAGACTATTCATGAGGCTTGGAATACTGTGCGTAAGATAATTAGTTCAGGGTTAAATCCCGATGCTATTACTTATAATACTATTGTAACTGGTTATCTGCAAGATGGGCAGACAGTGAAAGCTGAACATGTGATACCCGAGATGATAAATAATGACGTGGGACCCAGTAAAAGAACTTGTGCGATTATTATTGCGGGTTATTGTAAAGAATGAAGAATCAAAGATGCATTGAGATTCGTGTATACGTTGAAAAGTCTTGGTGAATCTGAATCTCGTGATTTTTAATTCACTAAGTAAGGGTTTTTTATACATTTCTGATAGAGATGGTGTTGATGAGGTTAGTTTTTTTTTAAATATATTTTTTTCGTGTTATTTAGGGTTTGTTATTAATTATTGATTCATTAGGTTCGATCGTTAATCGAAGAATTTGGTTTGAAACCGGATGTGATAACTTTTAGCACGATAATGAATGCTTGGAGTGCTGTAGGTTATATGATGAAGTGCCAGGAAATTTTTGAGGAAATTGTGAATTCCGGAATTACCCCTGATGCTCATGCATATAGCACACTTGCGAAAGGTTATGTGTGTGGGAAAGAACCAGACAAGGCTGAAGAATTTATAAACACCATGGCTAAATCTAGTATTTGCCCAAACGTGGTGATTTTCACCACTATAATTATGGCTATTGTAGTATAGATAGAATAAAATATGCTTTAAGGGTGTTCCGGAAGATGATTGAGTATGGAATATCTCTGAATTTGAAACTTTCGAAACTTTAATATGAGGATATGCTTAAGGAAAGAAGTCATGGAAAGCTGAAGAAGTTATTCAATTTGTGGAAGGGTTTAATATTCTTCCCGAAAAAAGTACGTTTAAGTTAGTTGTGGAAGCTTGGCGTGTTGCTGGGTTTATTAAAGAGGCGGATGAAGAAAATGAAATGCTGATTGAGAGTTTGGAAAGGGTGAAGTTATCTCATTTGAGACCGTTACAAATACCGAATGAAATTAGAAATGATCAAAAGGTTTCGAGTAAAAGAAACCGAAGGGTATTGAGAAAAGGTGACTTTCAATCAGAGAGTTTGTGTAGCACAAGTGCGACTAGATATGTGCATGTTCCGAGTAGATTGGAGGGCGAGTTTCGATTATATGTCAGACACAATTAAAGGGGTAGCTTTGTATGTCTAATCAATTTGCGTACTCGTGTACGTTGATACTTTAGAGTTTGATAAGAAATCAATTTGCGTACTCGTGTACATTGATGCTTTAGAGTTCGTTAAGAAGGGTTTTTACTAATGTGGTTTATCGGGTGTATATGGTGTTGTGAATTGAGTACATACAATAAGAAAATGTTGAAATTTTAATTAAGTAGATATTGTAAATTGATATTTGGGTTTTTTATATATAATTAACTACTGATTATGTAAATTTTTGTGGTTATTTTTTTTTCAATGTAAAATTTGTCGTTGGTCATTCATTATACTTGCTCAAGATTTGGGAAGGAATCTTTGATACTGACACATTATTTCAAATCTTGGCATTCAATTTTTAGGTCAATTACCCGAATATAAATCTTAATCTCCTTTTTAATACATTTGAAAACTATTTGATTCTTTTGAACCGGAAAAAGAAAGGAGTTGTATTTGATTCCCAAAAGATTAGATTTTGGAACATCTTAATCATGGTAAAATATTGTAACTACTAAAATATATATCAATCTGATAAAACAAACCTCAGTGTACCTTGTAAGTGAGCAAATAAACCTTGACCATCCTTATTTCTTATTGCTTCATGAAAAATTGTACCTCCATCATCCACCCTAACGAAAAATAAGGAGACAACACTGAAAACGCCTTTTAACCTAAATGATTTTATATTATAACATCGAGCTCACAACTCTTATTGGCCACTCACACCATGCTTGGACATTCACTTGGCATAACAAGAAAAGATGGTGATTGATATTGAAGAAATACCTTCAATAAAAATAGGTCCCGACCAAAGAGTTTAAATGCCTTGCCGACGAGTCAACGTGAGTTGGCCTTCTCTCATATTTATTATATAAAGGTCATGACCTAACTTGCAAATTTTTACCAGATTCCAAGGATAAGTATCCCCTCAACGCCAAAAACATTGTATGATGTACTGGACGTCTTTGAGTCTATAAACACCTATACATTCTCCTTGTTCTCAGAAAGAAAAAGTTTGTTATATATTTTCAAGACAATTGCCTTGAATTAATTATATCTCAGTGTTAATTTGAACGATTCCATTTGGACCCATAGTTTGCAAGTAACAAGTACTAGACTAGTTCTCTCACCTATAAAAACAATACAACACATTCTTTTTAAATATTTTGGGCAAGTTACTTTTCTTTTTTTCAAAGGATAAATTAACTAATTCATGTAAACATAAAAAACTAGAGGAACTCTCACCAAAAACTCCCTTTCTTCTTCTGCTAACTAAAACACCTGAAATAGAAAAGTAGAGTCTAAAAATATCTAAAAAGAGGTTAAAGAATTTTCTCCTAAGTCTTTTCGATCTAGCGCCTAACTCACGGATATTTTTCATGGATCATAATTAAAATGATGGACCCGATTCACGCGTCCCAAGATCGAAGACTTTCCCGTCTTATTTGGACCCGAGAGATGTTCTTCTTCTTCCCCACTCCTCTGCCAAAGAGCCACCAGACCCCACGAACCTCACAAATCTCACGTCATGGGCAAACCTGAATCCCCGGTCATCCTCGGGCATGTCTAGCCTCACGCTAGACTATAACCCACCGGAAAATGGTCTTATTGGATCTTATTTTGGAGAGGTTGGGAAAATGAGAAGGAAGAATTAGTGGCACACCAAGTGTTTGACAAAATTTCTAAATCACATGCTTTAGTGATTGAAGAACCAAATAAAGTAGGCATTGAGGGCACTTCTGTGTTAAATAATGTGGTCAACTTAGGGCGTGAAAGGACCACCAAGAAATCCGTTACGATCGGAATACTTGACGCCAACACTAAGTGCTCAGGTGAATCCCACTCAATGTGTGAAAAGGAGAAGAGAGTAGACTATAAAGATATTCTTTTAAATAATAAAAGCCACCGGTTGGAAAAGAACTCAAATATTATGAACTCGTGGAGGGAGAAATTTTACAATTTTTGGAGACCGACGTGTTAACAATTAAAGCAAGCTTTTGGTTTCTCTTTTATAGGTTATGTAGCCGGAAAAAAATTCCCGGATATGGAAGATATTAGAAGAATTATAAAGTCATGTAATATCGAGTGTAAAGTTCAGAAACACCCAACTGGGTGGTTAATCTTCAAATTCGCAAAGGAAGAAGATAAAAGAATTATTCCCTCAAAATGGCCTTACTTTTCTAATGGTAGACTCCTACTTCTCACAGAAATTCTGGATTTCTTTGATTTATGAATTCTCGAGATAAACATAAGTAAACTCCTGGAACAAGTAAGAACTGATGAAGGATTAGCGAAAATCGCTTCACAAGTGGGGAAACCAATTCGAACGGATGGAATAACATTTTAAAGTGAAGACATTAGGTATGATAGAGTCCTTATTGAGTTAGATTTGAGTAAGGAAAGAAAGTTAAATGTGGAAGTTGGATCTCACAAGAGTAAAAAGCATTGCGTGGTTGTGGAATATGAGAATCTCTCCCATATTTCTTTAAATGCAAAGTGTTTGGAAATGAGGGGAGAATATGTTTTTATATTTTTGATAAGGAGGAGTGGTAATAAATTTAATGCTATTGGAGGAGGAGTTAAAAGGGAAGAAAGGTAGTAATAATATAGGATCATCGGTGCAATTAACTACTTCGCATAAGGTAATTGTTGTAACACCTTGGAAGTCCCAACAACAGCTAGGCTCTAGGCTGCAGAAAAATAGTAAACAACAGCTAGGATCTCGGGTAAAACTGCAACAGACACTTCAGTTTATGGAGCAGGTCTCAGGGATAAAACATCAACAGCAGCTCCTCACTGTGGTGACCCTCGACAACAGTTTCCTGGGCCCACTTCTCGACTGCAAAATGTGAGCACTATTGATCAGAAAAGTAGCACGGAAATGAGACAACTAAACAGTAAAGTTACAACTCCTGATGACTCTCGGCTGCAGCAATCTCAGCTGCTACAGATACCTCGTCACAAGCCTGCAGCTGCTACAGACCTAATCCCTACAGTTACTGCCTTTGCGTGCTTGCAAGTAATCACTGTCGAGCAGAAGAACAACAATGATTCGAGACAACCACACACCACTGTCCATTACCTATAGAACAATAAAATTGTAGCAGTCCAAAAAAGTGATGAACAACTATTAGCTTGTGAAAAAGCTGCATCCCAACAATAGCTATCTCTGAAACAGTACGAAGGGCTCAAGAAAAATCGCTGGATCTTAATTCCGTCCACGAGCAAGATAGTAGTTGTGAGTTTCGCAATTTCTGAGTAGGTTCAAATTTTCGATCCTGCGCTATGGTAGTATTCTCGGAAATTGAAGCGGAAAAACAATGCAAGATCGAGATAAAGAATATAAAAGGGAGGCCTTTTGAGATGGTTGTTAGTAAAAAACAAAAAAACACGAAGCAAGGTACGAAAAGCTCACACTTGCTAGACGAGAGTACGCGTGGAAAAAGAAAAAATGTTAGAAGACAATAAGAGCAAAACTTAAATGCGCAAATAAGGGGAAACCCACCGAGTGTTCCTTATGATTATTACAACTTAGAATAGAAGGGGTTTCGGCTCAACCCATAAGAGGCGAGGAGTAGTTGATCTCATAAGACGTAAACATATTGATATTCTTGGTATTTTGGAGACGAAAAGTAACACGGATCGAGTGGATTATTTTATGAATAGTATGCTTAGAGGATGGAAGAGTGTAAGTAACTTTGATCTTGTAGAACATGGTAGAATTCTTGTCATTTGGGACCCAGATAAGGTGCAAGTGGAGGTTATTGAGAGAAAACCACAAGCCATTCATTGCAAAATTTGTGCAAGGTAACTTCTTTAATCCCTTATACCTCATTTATATATGGATTAAATGATAAAGTTTTGCGTATAAATTTGTAGAAAAACCTTAGATATTTTGTCACTACTTTTGATGATTCGTGGCTTCTTTTGGGTAATTTTAATAATCTTTTAGCTTCAAATGAAAGAATTAGAGGGAGATGTGTAACGGTTGGTGATTTTGAGAAATTTGCGGATTGTTGCAATTGTTTGGGTCTTGAAGATATTCAATGTACCAGACAGTTCTTTATTGGGATAATAATCATGTCCTAAGCAAGATAGATTGGGTTTTGGGTAATCAGAGTTTTGATGAATCCGATCACTATATTCAAGTAGAGTTTTTACCTAAATCGAGCGTGTCCGATCACTCGCCTTGTGCGGTAAATATTTTTTTACGACATGTGAATAGAGTAGTCCTGTTCCAATTTTTTAATATGTCGGTTTGAGCATGATAATTATAATATAATGGTTGAAAATGGATAGGACCGTTGTTTTGGATACTAAACAATACATTCTTTCCAAAAACTCAAGGCTTTGAAATTTGATTTGCGGAAGCTTAATAGAGAACAGTTCTCTCATATTTTTGCAAGAGCCAAGAAAGCTAAGGAGGATCTTGAAAAGGCCGAGGTAACTTTCCAACAAAACTTAACTAATAATTTTAGCTTTGATGTTTTAGTTGGGCTTCGGAATAAGACGAGACTTCTTGAGAAAGACGAGATTAGTTTTCTTCAACAAAAAGCTAAACTTGGCTATACTATTAAAAGTGATAGATGCTCTAAATTGTTTCATGGTCTTATGAAAAGTAAACAAAGGTGGAGGTTCATTCCTAATATTATTTGTGCTAATGTGAAATTATCAAATACAAGTACCCAAGTGTATGAAGAGTTTACTTATCGTATTCAAACTTTATTGAGAACAAAGGATACAACATCACATATTGCATCCGATGTTTTTAATTGGGGGAGTGTACTTTCACAAGAGCAAGGTGTTGAGTTGTGTAGAGATATTACCGATAGTGAGATAAAGGAGTCTTTTTTTAGAATAGCAAATGATAAAGTTCCCGGACCCAATGGATTTTCGTCTATTTTCTTTACGTGTTTGTGGGATATTATTGGAGAAGATGATTTATTAGCGGTACGTAAATTCTTCACTTCCGGATTTTTACTTCGTCAATTAAATATTACGATAATCGCTTTAATTCCCAAGATTGATGATCCAACGTGTGTAGATAATTTTCGTCCCATTTCTTGTTGTAACATGGTTTATAAGGTGATTACCATGATTATGGCAGATTGGATTAAACTGATGCTAATTAATATAACAGATAAATATCAAAATACTTTTGTGGAGGGAAGATCTATGATTGAGAATATACACCTCATGCATGAGCTTTTAAGGGGGTACAAGAATAATAATAGCTCCTCGAGATGCACTATAAAGATTGATTTTCGAAAGGCGTGTGATTCAATTTCTTGGGAATTCCTTCATGAGGTACTAAGGTATTAAATTTTTGAGAAAAATTTGTTAATTGGATTATGGTTTGTGTTTCATCTCCTTTCTATTCGGTGGCTATAAATGAAAAATTCATGGATTCTTTAAAGGTGAAAAAGGATTAAGACAAGGTGACCCAATTTCCCCTTATTTTTTTATCCTTTGTCTTGTATACTTATCTAGATTTTTAAAGTAAAATACGAGCATTGAATTCAGATATCATCCTATATGCGAGAGGCAAGAGATCACATATTTAGCATTTGTGGATGATTTAGTGCCCGTTTGGAAGTGCTTTTTTAGAGAAGCACTTAAAAGTGCTTTTAGCATTTTAAAAGTTTTTTTGACTTTAAAAAGCACTTTTTTGAGAAGCACTAAATAGGTGCTTCTTGGAAAAAGCACTTAAATTTTTTTTAGATTTCAATATTATTTTTAATAATTTTTTTAAATTTAAAATTTTATTCTAAAAGCGCTTTTTTACTCTAAAATAAGCACTTCCAAACGAGCCTTTAATGCTACTTTTGATAGGAGATAAAAAGTCGATAAAATTTTTATGGATAGCTTAAATATCTTTGGAGATTGTTCGGGACTTTGATTGAATGTTTAAAAGTCTAATATTTATTATATTGGGGTACAAAATGATGATATAGAAAATGGTTTGACACCTACACTCTTGGAAAAAGGTGTCATGCCTTTTCGTTATCTTGGGGGCTAGCGTGGCTCTTCCGTTTTGCTTTCAATAGATTATAAACCTCTTTTTGACAAGTTGGAAGGTTATGTGAGATCTTGGAGAGCTTCTTCTCTTTCTTTTGTGGGGAGATTGGAACTAATTAGATCGGTCCTTCAAGGGGTTATTTGTTTTTGTTTTAGTGTATTTCCAATTCCGATTGGTGTTAGAGATCGTGTGATTAACATTTGCCAGAATTTTTTTGGGAGAATAAACCTCCTCAAGTTAGTTGGAGCAAAATTTGTGTACCAAAAGATGAAGATGAACTTGGGTTAAAAGATTTAGAAGCATGGAACAAAGCATTACTTTTAAAAATGCTTTAGAAAATTGTGGAAAAAAGATTCACTTTGGATTAGATGGATTCATGGAGAATATTTTCAAGCTTTTGGATTTTGGGAATGGAAACCTAGAAAGGGCGATTCTCCTTTATAGAAGAATGTTTGGGAGCTAAAGTATATTATTTGTGGGTCCTTAGGAGTGGAAGGGCGGGAGAGTATTTTGGCTTTGTGGTTTTCCTCGGGAAATGAGAGTCACATTACACATGAGATATCAAGTAAGGAATTTTATTCTTTACATAAAAAACCTTATGATTTATTTCGTTGGAAATATATTATTAAACCTTGGGCAAATATTATTTTGGGACTCGTGTGTATTTCCTAAACATGAAATTATCGTTTGGATGGCTTTGAGGGAGAGGCTTAAAACTAAGGATCACATTACTTATTTGGAGTTGGATCCTCTTTTTTATTTATGTGGGGAAGATTTTGAGTCAAATAAGCATATTTTTTTCGATTGTGCTTATTCGAAAGCTATTTGGGTTGAGATAAAGTCTGCTCTAGGATTGGATAAGGAGATGAACACGCTTCTAAGTGCTTTGAAATGGCTTAAAAATCTTAAAGCTAGTGAAAATTAGAGGAGAAAAGCATGCAGGATTGGATTTGGAGCTACCGTGTATTGTATCTGGAAATTGAGAAATCACCTAGCTATGAGAGGTGAATCTTCATCTAGAGAATCGGTTACCAAGGAAATTAAGTGGTGCATTTATTCCATTTTGTTTTCCTTGTTCCCTCATCATTCATTTATGGATGATAGTGGGATATTAGATTGTATTAGTATTAGTATGAGGTAGTCGTATATAGCTTCTTAGTTGCTATCTTTAGCCTTTTGGCTTAGGTAGGTAACTCTCTTGTATAGTGTACAGTTATTTTTATTAATACAACCGGTTACCTAACCCCCCAAAAAAAATAAGAACTAGACTCAAAACTTTCAGACTAAGACCAGCATGCCAAATACCTAATTAGGAATGAGCACGGGTTGGGTTTACCCCAGGTTAGGGTCTACGGTAAAAGTAGGGTTATTTTGCAAAATGGTAAAACTTTGAGGGTAAACCTGTGTTAATGGTAAGATAAAATTTACCACAGGTTAAGTCGGGTTAACCGACGGGTTCGGTTAACCCTTAGTAAAATCTACATCATATTTCTAAAAAATAATTAAATCCATCCTTTAAAATAAAATCAAAATAAAGTACAAGTTTAAGTACAATTAATAAATACACATCCTTAATAGAAATTACAACTTGTCAATCAATTAAATTAAACTAATTACAACTTTTAACTCGAATCAAACACTTTTACAGTTTGAACTAAATTATTATGTGATACAAAGTTTGTATCACAGAATATTCTGTACCAGATTACTTCATAAATTTTAGCAACTTATTCAAATAAGGGCAGGTTCTTTAAAGTCTCAGATTATTAGAATTTTATTGTAATTGTATTATCATCAATGGCCTCAAATTTATATAATCATCATTAGCCTCAGAATCTATTGGATATCATCTTGGAATCACTAGAAAAACCAACTCAACTTCATTTAAGTGTTCAAAACAAGTGGGTAACTAAAACATTGTCACCAAAAACATGTTTAATACACTTATTTTAAGGAAGTGCTAGCTCATTATTCATCAATAATAAGTTTTGAAGCTTTCGAAGCTCAATAATTTTTTTCCTTGTACTTCATGTACATAAGGAGAAAAAATTAAGCGCCCAACAAAATAGTATATTGCATTAATTTACAAAGCACATGAGATAAATAGAATCAGACTTATGGTAGTAATAAAAGCTACTTACAATCGAATACTCTTTGGTTGCTTTAATACTTCGAAAACGGCAACACACAAAGATGAAATCTCAAGAATGAGTAAGGTATATTTATCACTTCCACAAAACATATGGATTAACTAAGTAATAAACCTTTGCTTAACTAACCTGATAAAGCAATAACCTCAACCAAATTCAATGAAAAAAAATACAATAGTTATTATATTCATGCGCAACAAAAGAAATAAATATGTTCAATTGTGACTGCATTTCGATTAACTAACTCTTAAGTAAAACAAAGTGATTATTACGTACATATGAATAGTTTCATATTCCAAACAAGAGACATTTTTGTAAAACCACAGGACGATGATTCAACCCTAGAGCCAGAGTTGATGGATATAACCCCAACAACCAATTGGTTGACCCCACCAAGCTCATCTTAACTGTCATTATTGGTTTTATAGATCCAAGTACATATTTTGTCCCCCGTTTAACAAACTTACAAAAATATTACATAACATAATTAAATCCTCTCTAATATATTATACTCGTGCATACACTGAATCATTATTTAGAGACTTAATTAAAATTAACAAAACATCTAGAAGTCACAAACATAGCTACACTTACGAGTTAGCCTAAATCGCACAAAATCCATATCATTGGAATTGCATATACATATATACCTATAAATACAATCAGTTGCACGCACAAACAAACAAAATTGACATAATGGTTATATGTAAAGGTGATGATTGTGATCGGAAGAGCTAATGATAAAATTACAGAAACTTACATTCCAATAATGCTTGTTTGTTACATCATATCCTCCTCTATACTTGTTAAACCTATCTAGAATATATTGAAGCACATCTAAATGGAACAAACAGAGCTAGAATAGATTGTTCGGATAAAAAACCAAATATTTTAGCCTCACATTCAATGTTTGATACCGGGTCTAACAACCAAAGACAAAATTTGATGGCAAGCCTCACATATAAACAAATATGATGCATAAGAGATATAAAGAAGGGGAAGCATATCATAGAAGAGAAGAGAGGAAATGATAATAGATAAGTGAGGAGATATGGTTTGTGCGGTGAAAGAAATGGCTCTTTGGCCATATATCTTTTTTTTTAATGAAATGCTACATAGGTTGACGAGTTCAACCGGTGGTAATGTATAGAAGCCCAACCTGTGGTAAAAAAATTAACAGATCCAAAATTGAAGGGTAGGGTATCTTATAAAATGGGCTAGGTAATTTTTTATTTTAGGCCGGGTTTTATTACCACACGGGTTGGGGTTACCATTTACCACTATTTTGCTCAACCTTATACCTAATAAAAAAATTCAACGAGATCTGATGTTCTAGTAAACTGTTCTATTAGTGGCATCCTCTGTCGAAATCTTGTAATTAGTTTCTTTCACTAAAAATACCCGTTGAGTAAATATATAGTGAATCGTGTAGCAAGACAGGAGAGGTAAGGACACAACCAAAATAGTAGAAGAGAGGGCCACAATAACTACAAGATGAGTCTTTTGTCTCCCACCCAACATCCTTAGATATTGGACAACTAAAGCTTACTGGTGGCCATGAGGCAATCGCCAAGTGAGGACCAAACTGAGGCTTCCAACAACCTAAATTCACATCATTGAGGATGAGACAATATCTCTAGACCCAGCCATAGGATCCACACTTTGACTTAGTTTGAGGAAAAATATATAATTTGAGGAGTATGTATGACAAAGAAGAAGGTTGTTGAAGGAATATGGATGAGAATAGAATATGGGGGAGAAGACATGAAGCACATCGAGTCGACATGGATTCATATGTCAACCAGCTAATCTATTTTCCATGGAACATCTTGAACACACCCATGCCGTACCTATTTAATCATTTGACCATACCAGACTTTGAAGGAACATAGGAAACAAACCGACATATAAATGGGTACGAGAGACACATGGAGCTCTCGACTAGATCAAACTCAAAACATTTACTAGCCTTCCCTTCTACCGTCTAAGGTAGGGCACAACAATGGTTTTCCAAATTGGATCCACATACCATTGAATCTTTTCCCAATTATCAAAGTAATTGAGGGTTTAGTTTCCGAACCGCAGGCCAGGAAAAAAAGAATACCTTTCTACTCAACATATACCTGAAAAAGAAGATTCCATCAAATTTTATCCTGGTCGCTTTAGAGATGTCACGTATGATTCAAAGAGGTAGAAACTCAATTGTGTTCCTAGCCATTATCAAAGGATAAAAAATAGTGTTTTATAAATTTATTTGGCTGATAAGAATGACCTCTGACTATCTAAGATGTTGGAGGATGCTCAAAGATATATTATTGCCTAGTGCTGAGTGCGTCACAAGAAAGAGTTAGAGTCTGAGACCTTCATTGAAGATAGTCGGGATATTCGAAAGGAGAGATATGATCCACCAAGAGGACCTCATAGGAATCACCTAATTCCAAATGGACTATAAATATTTTTCAGCTCCTTCGAAAAGAGCTGAATCAGATTCTATTTTTCCTTATTATTATCATGTTCGTTAAGGGGTTAATTAAGTTTGTCTCGTCAATTAAACAAGTTAATCTAAATTCTGAAATTCAGACCCATTTTCTAGATGACCTGAACTCATACTTGTATGAGATCGTCTCATTAACCTCGTGAATAGTTTGGCAAGATCTCCTTAAGAGCTCGTTACTAGGCTTGTTAATATATTCAATTAAAAATATATAATATATATAATAAGTATAAAATGTGTAAAATCTTTGCATATATAGCAAATCATAACCACAACCTTCTATATCTTCTATGACATATTTGTTGATATCTTTCAATCAAATTATGTAATGTGTTGTATAATGGTTTTACTTAAGTTCATTATAAATCATTGAAAAAATTTACAGAAAATAATATATATTTATAGACAAAAATACAAGTCTTAAATGAGTATCAAAGAATCCTTAAGTAAACATTAAACAAGCCTTAAACAAAATATTTTTTAGGTTTTATAAGGTGTTACAACCGAATTGAGCTGAGCTGAGCTCAACTTTGGAAAAGAAATTAATTAGGCGTGCCTAGAAATTAATATTAAGACCTGTTTCAAACTCAAACCGAACTTAACTCATCAAAATAAATCCAAATCTTAGATAATTAGATTTCAACTAGACTCGGTGTATGTTTGTAGGCTAACACACCAGGCTCAAAGTCTTAAAAAAACAATGATTTTGATCTCTGAATTAGAGATCTCCAATAAAAAACTGGTTGTCTAGTGTTATAGTAAATAACTACTTCTAAGTTAGAGAGCTTGCAATTAAAATCATAGGTGAGAAAAACCCCAACAAGATCTTCGACTGTTTAATTTTCAATACTAAAATGAGGCTTAATTATTTTGACCACTTTAAATATTATGAGCTAGTAAGAACAACATTAATTATTGTTTCTCCTTTTTGGTACATTAAAGGTCAATACCAATCATCAGAATATCATCATTATAAAGAGCTAATGAGTATATTCATCAATTACAAACAAGTTTGATGCATTTGACCCATGATAATTTATTAAATGTTTTATGTAGAACATTACATCAACAAGAAATTCATTTAAAGATAATAAATTAGTTTTCTTTTTCTAATAGGAATGAATACAACTTTCTTGATATAATCATAGTCTAAGCACTTGGGAGGAGAACTTTTACACAATCTTTGTTATTTTTGCATACATGATCTACTTCATCATTCAAATATGGGCTATTAGTATTAGATAAGGCAACAAGGCAAATACATTCATGCTCATAACATGTAGCTTCGCAGTGTAATGGATCACAATCACTAAGGACTTTGCAGGGTAATCGAGGTATCTGCGAGAAAGAGACACCTGCAAAATATTATATGAAAGGAATTATCAAATTAGCCCTCTAAATCATTGACGTTAAGAATATGTATAGAAAATCCATATTAGGACTAATTTACTTAGCACACATATCTAAATTGTTTTGAGACCCTTATTTGTATTTGTTAAAATATATATTACTTACTGTTACAAAAATAAATTAGTCACTACTAAAAAATTTACACTTTATATTTATTAGGAAATCTATTAATTCGGTTCTGAAATATACCAACATTCAGTTTTACTAATTTTGAATCGTAAATCATCAACATAAACACAATTAAAGAGGATAACTTTCAAAAACTAATGAGTTTTAAAATATTTACTACATTCCTAGGAAAAATATAACTGACTAACCTGTTAATGTAAGCAAGAAAGATATTATTATAATCGATTATACAAAAGAGTTTTTAATGTTTTAGACGTTATGAATATGTATGAATAATAGGTGAAATATTTGATATATAGAAAATATATATTTTAGTATCAAAAATATCAATTAGCCACAGCTAAAAGAATTTACATTTAATATTTATTTGTAAACTACAAGAATTTGGTTTTGAATACAGGTACATGCAATCTCACTAATTTTGAAACGTAAATAAACAATGTAAACACAATTAAAGATATTTCTCTTTTAAAAGTAAATCATCAAGAATAATTTTGTACTATATTCCTTAAAAAAATATAAAATTGACTAACCTATTAATGTAAGTAGGAAAGCAATAGTAAGAACAGATTGTATGGAAGAATTTTTCATTTCTTAGACGTTGTCAATCGATGAATAAGAGGTAAATATATTTACTCTATAGCAAAGTTAGTATGATATTAGATATTCGAGACTACCCTAATGGGTTGACATATTACCTATAACGTGGCATGTTTTGATTAGAAGGGAATTAAAGTTTGATTGAGAAAATAATGGAATTGACAATTCATATCCAATCAAATTACATCACGTCTTAGTTGGATGATATGAAAGTTAATTAGAATTGAACTGAGAAAATAAAGAAATTGACAACTTATTTCCAATCAAATTAAGTCACGTTGTATGTGAAATAAATTTAGGTGGTGTATATCATTAATGATATTATTAACTATATATCATTAATGTAATATCATAAAGGTATATTATTAATATATATATATATATATATATATATATATATATATATATATATATATATATATATATATATATATATATATATATATAGAGAGAGAGAGAGAAAGACTCAAGTCCCTAAATTTTTTATATTCGAACACTCAGGTCCCTCAATTCTTTTTTGTCTTTTGCCAAGTCCCTTCTTTGACATAGATGAATATATTTAACGGTCAAAATTTTGACTTTTTTAAAATTTCTTTTCTACCCTTCATTAACTACTTATATAAATATACATTTCAAATTATAAAATATTTTAATTGTATTCTTCAATTAAGAGAATTAAGAAATAAAATTTATATTTTGAGACACGCATTTTTAAATGTTATTTTACCAAAAATAATATAATAAAGTTTAATATAATTTTTTAAAATCTATTTATATTATTTTTATGGCGACGTATGTTTTTCATTTAATTATTTTATAAAATAAAATACGATGAATTTTTTAGATAATACTTGGTATTAATAATACTTTTTAGCATAAAAATAAATTTTTTCTATTTAAGTTTTATGCATTCAATTAAAATATATTATATATTTTTAATAATCAAAATTACGTTTACATATTGGGAAAAAAGTTGAATATTATCCAAGTAATATTTTATTTGATCTTTACCCCATTCTACAAAGATAAACATATAAACAATCTCACACATGCATTAAATATCACAATATTGTTCAGATTTGCTCATATTCATGCCAAATTTTTATTCAAAAAACTAACAAAAATATAGCCAATATTTAAATTAGATGAACAATATTCTCGACCATATGATTGAAATTTTGACCGTTAAATATAACCATCCATATTAAAATGGGGACTTAGAAAAAGATAAAAAAGAACTGAGCTAGGGACCTAATAAAAAACTCAGGGGCCTAGGTGTTCTTTTCCCTATATATATACTAATATATACTCCGTATTTGAAGATACAACAAAATACACATATATTTTTATTTTTATAGAGTCTAGTAATTACAAGCGTGTTTTATGTGTGCAAAGAGAAAAAAATGTGTGCATTAAACAAATACTTTCAGATTTTGTTGCTAGTTTCAGAGAAAATATGAAACTTACCTAAAAATAATTTTAACCCATAAATAATTATCTATTTTTTGGTATTTGATCTTACATCTTACAAAATATCATTTCTATGTCGTACACATTTTCCATCATTCTAATTTTTTACTATTCTACTAATTTTATACGATATTTAACCAATTTTATGATTAATTTATATAAATGGAAGACTTTCATCAAGGAGACCTATAGTATACACGTGACATCACCAAAAAAGGAACCAATAATATTTTCAAATGCTATAATATTTAGCATGGAGCAGTGATTACTCATATAACTTAATTATACAGACCTTGATACCCCTGGGTGTGATGCTCATTACTCCAGTTATTTACCTTGAAAAATCACTTTCATATTTTAACTTGGATGTGATCCTTAATCTTTGCTGGCAACTTACTTTGACAAATTGCACTCACTCGGACACTCCTACGAAAAGCCAAACAATCTTCCTACTTCATATTTGCGTACGTTCGAAAGCACATCCTTCATAAATTTCAAATGCTGTCAGGCTTAAAAATTAGTCTTGAAAAATTAAAATTTATATGGGAGGGGGAGATAGTAGCAAAATTGAATAAATATGTGACATTTTGAAGGTCAGAATTGAGAAATTTCTGGTAAGGTATCTTGGTACACCTCATACTATGGGGCCTAAAGCTCATGATTGTAGCACTCTTATTAATATTTTTATGAGTAGTATTGAGGGATGGATGCATAAACATTTAACTTTTACGGGTAGACTGCACTTGATTAAGTGTGTATTGCAGAGCAAAGAAAGGTATTGGTGTGTGTTTATGTTTTTTTCCTTTGGGGGTAGTTATAAGATTGAAAGCATGCTTAGTAGATTCTTATGTAAGGATAGCACTGAAGATTTTCATGGAGCTGAAGTATCTTAGGAGCTGCTTTGTAGAGATAAATCTGAAGGTGGGGTTGGTATCCCTAAACTAATGCATATCAATCAACATGCAATACCAAGAATTTTTTGGATAATCTATGGTAATAAGAGAAATATATGGAGTATATAGTGTAGTAATTATGTACCATTGATTTGGAAGACAATATTAAATGTTATACATGAAGCTTACAAGTATACACAACAAAGGGTAGGTGATAGGTTAGATACAAATATGATTGTAGATAGATGGATTAAAGGCAAGATTGTGAAGGATCTTTTCCCAGATATATTTTTCACTAGTACAATTATAACATACATTGCAATGTGGGAAGCTATTACATTCAAGATAGATGCAGATTACGAAGTGAATTGAGAAAAACTGGACATATTATTTTTGTTCTAATCAACTGGGCATACAATTGATGATTATTAGTTGGTGAATCGTGATGATATGATCATTTGTGGTAAAAAAAGGTTTTAATACTAAGGGGATTATGAATGATTTGGTGGGGAAGGCTAATAAAGTGTAATGATATGAAATAATATGGAACAAGAGCTTCGGTGGTTGGCTAATTTGCAGGATTAAATTTGCAACTAAGGATAGACTAATAAGGTGGGGTATGGATGTTGATAATATTGTGTTCTATGTGAGAGGCATAAAGATAATAGAAATTATTTATTTGAATAATGTGATTTCACACAAGATATTTGGAGTAAGTGTTACATATTAAATGCTTGCAATAGTAAAGGAAAAACTTGGGAAGAGACATTGATGTGGATTGTCGAATTCGAGAAAAAAAAATCTCATAGATATTATCATCAACATGAGTTACGTTAGTGGTGGTCCCAAAGGTATGACAATTAAACGAGTAATAAAAGATAATAAAAAGCGCACACACCTCGGAAACCACAATTAACTCTCCACAAGTGTATGGATCTTGACAAGTAATAAGTAAGTAAGATAGAGTTCGTTCTCAGGGATTTAAGTAGTTATTTTAACTCGTGTTCAATAATAGAATAGATGGTTTTAAATGTTTTGATTAAAAACAAAGGATTGTGTTTTCTAATTAAATAAACAATAAATAATTATTCAAATAAGATTAGAGCTAAATATATGCAAGTATGAACCCATCCTATTGAATTAACGTTTCTAGTAAAGAGGGTGAATGGGTAATTTCACAATAGCCATGATTAAATTATCTTCCTAACCCCTCCCAGGTGAATAGGGCATTATCCTACAATACTAGAGACCCCTCTGGGGTGACCCTCCAATATTTCCAGATGTAATTAAATCTAACCATGTTGACTATCTAGCTAGGCAAGACCTCTCGGCTCACTACCACACACTAGTCGCCTATATGATATATCCTAAATTAAACCCCCCCTCCCGTTCGATAGCTTAATTACCCGAGCTACCCACTATTTAGATAAGATATATGTAGTGGTATTACAAACATATATTCAATATAAATTAATTAAAGCCAAAGTCAATTAAAAATTGTAAACCTAAATTCAATTAAAACAAAAAAGCAAGAATCAATTGTTCATATAATTACAACCCTAAAAGAGAAATTGTGCATGATGGACTTAGAATAAATAGTTTAGAAATAAATTATATATGTGTTCAACAAAATATAAGTCATGGATTAGGTTTTGGAGTCCTAATCCAACTCAAACTCGTTTTCCGTAGAAATTGGACTGGTTGGCCTATAGACTTTGTAAAAATCATAACTCCTTCGTCACTGTTCCAAATCACTTGATTCTAGTGGAAACGCGACTGCAATTCAAAGAACTTTACTAATATAAAAGTTCTCTTTCAAATTATTTTTCTAATTTACACAACATTGAAAATACTACACGTTTCTAAATCTAGACAACAACTTTTGGCAACTTTTGCACTTTCCATACCCAGCTTCTTTCCTTTTGACTCTTGATTTTGTCTTGGATCTTCTTTCCTTAACTAATTAAAATTGATTTGGAATATAATATAATCATTGTAACTAAGAGTTTCACATTTAACACACAAATTACGCACAAATAACTCTAAAAAGTGATAAGTCTCCAAACCAAGGCAAGAAACGAGAATATATCAAATAGTAGGGAAAACTCCCTCAACTAAGCACCTCATCTACCTAAAATTATGTCTCAAAATTGGATTTATTTCTCACAAAAAAAGGATACATCAGCCAGCTTCTTGTATAATTTCTGGGATGCAAGGAATAAGAAGGTTTTTCAGATTTATAAACCAACTACAAAAGAGATACTGAAAAATATTAAAGAGTGCTTGATATGAAAATTTTGGAATAATGTGAAGTTCAAGATAATATGGATAATCATAATATGGGGAATTAAGCATTGTGGGTGTGATGGTTAGGGAAGGGAGATGATTTGTGTAGTAGTCTTGTGGCTTTGTGTTACTGTAGAGGTGTTGGTTTGATTTGATTAAGTTAAGGTTGTTTATGAAAATAGGTCATTGACTTAATACATGATTACATGGATTGGATGGAAATTGCTGAGATGTGTAGGTATTGCAGTGATTTAGAGGGATTGAGGTAAATAAAAGGTTATATTGTGGAGGATCTTGGGTTCGTTGGGTGATAGATATGATGGGGAAGAGCTGGAGATGAAAGCAAAGACTAGGGGAGAAAGCTAGGAGAGAATTTGCATTTATATTTCCTTTTTAGTAACTTTCTTTTTATAGTAACTTACATTTTATGAAACTTGTATAGGGTTTTGTTTTTTTTTCTTGTAATAATTGTATAAGGTTGTTTGTGTTTCCAAGTTCAAAGAGTCAAACTGGAATTTAATATGTAAATATGGTTTTGTGAAATAAAAATCCTTGTTAATAAAAACAAAATATATGAAGTTAATGTCCCCTTATTATCCTTTATGTAGTCCAATAAAGTTTACATTCCTATAACTGTTATTTAAAAATAGTAAACAATGCTCTTGTATTACATTATGTAGCTTGCTACTCAAGTATCCAACTCAAAGTCATTAAAGATTTTGAGTCTAGTGTCTTAAAATCTTCATCCTCCTCAAGAGTTTGACGACTTTTTTATGCTTAATCATATTTCCAAACATACTAATGTGATAGTGTTTGTGCATTAACAAACGTATCAAAAAAATAATTTATACTTTCTAACATTTGACTTATACGAGGACTAGCGAAAAACCTATCATTCGGATAGCAAGGGATCCAACTCGTTCATCACTCCCACAACTTTGACAACACCTTTTTTTTATTATAATTTGTCAACACGTTCCAACAACAGTATGCTTCAAATATACTTCTAATATCTCTAATCATGTTATAAAATAGTTCGAACTCGACACCGTGTATAACTTTCAGAGGACCCATTACTCTCTAATATGTTTATCAAGATGCCAACCACAATATATGTGTATAAAAACTTTAGCAATTGTATTTCTGATAGCCCCATCTTGGTCGGTAATAATGGCTCATGAGGATATACCACCCATACATGACAACCAATCCTTAAAGAACCATAAAAATGTTTCATATATCTTATAACCTAAAAATGCACATCTGAACAAACTATATTTTTGGTGATGATTGATACCAGTGAAACGTAAAAATGGTTGATTAAATAAATTTGTACGATACGTCACATAAAATATAATAACGACGTTAAAATATTGGTATGACTCTTGTGATCTTTTATCATCCCAAAAAATGCTTTTTAAGGTGTAGTCACCAGCCAATGCAATTCTATGATAGAATGTGGAGTCAGTAGTGTTTTTGTTTAAAATATACTGAAATACTTTAGCATAATGTATTATTTTTTATCTTAACTATTAGGTGATCATGAACTTGTTGTGACATAATTGAGTTCTCTAGACCAACCTCAAAAGAATTGACAACTTTTGTGATAGTTGTGTTTGGCATGCCTTTACAGTGAAGTTGAGTAATCAAATCATTTACTATTGTTGTCTATTAATATTTTTATGAGATCAATATTTTAATTTTCTTGACGAAGTGGATAACTCGTGGCTTTGTTGGGAATTTTTTTGTTGACATTCCACCTATCTGAATTTCTATCAACAGTTTTCATCATCATTTTGCATCCCGCCAGTATATTATGACTATGGTGTATGTTGTCATCTACAGTTCTCATATTTAATGATTTTATGTGTTCTTCTTTGCTACACATATACTTTTTGCCTAAAATTTTGTTTATATTGGATCTTGACGTATTGATAGATGACCGCCTAATTATGAATCTCGTTTTCAATGCATATTTATTATTAAGTGTAAGTTTTTTCTTGTGTAAAGAATTCCATACCTCAATTTGGAGTAATAAATTTTGAATAATTTATATTCAATGCGTCGGATCTTAACTCATCATCATAATCTCTTGAATCATAATATTTATCATATTCAACTAATTCTTCCTCAAGACCTTATTCTATATTATAGTATTTAATAAATTTTATTGAAGAAATAATGAGTAAATCAATATCATTATCTATAGTTTCAATATCAATCTTTCCTTTAAAAACAAAATAATATAAACAATACTTGTTGCATGATAATTCATTTAATAGTGAATTAGATGACATGTAGCAATCATATAGTTATAATAAATGGTTACAAGCATGAGGCATTCTACATAGAGTAATAAATTATTAATGGTGACAAGGAAAACTTATTATGTATACAATGAACAAGCATAAAAGTAGTATGTGTGGATGAAGATAAGTTCCATGAAGTAGAAGAGAAAGAGACTTTGAATACTATATTCTAACTACATAACTGTTTAAGAATAAAGAAGTTATCATCAACTAAAATTTGACAGATGGTGGTCCTTTGTGTGTTTCTAAAAATAAATGCAAATGCTAATCGAACCACAACCGCAAGTGTACGGTTGTCCCAAGTAGTATACATGATAATACAGATTCGTTCCAAAGACGGGATGGTTGATCACAATGTCTAACAAATAGTGATTGATGCACTTATGAAAATAAAGTTTATAATATGTTTGTTTGGTTTTCGTATTAAGACTAAATAAATGAAAGACAAATATTAAAATGCAAGTAAAAGCTAAAACGCAAGTAAAATGAGTGAAAACGCAATATGAGAGGTAGTACTTGAGAACGCAAGGATCCTCCTAATCTTATTTCCTAACTTATGTTGTTTAAGGGCTAAATTGGTCAATTACAATGGTCGGGATTCTAAATTCCTTATACCCCCGTCAGGGTGGACTATAAGGCGATCCTAAAGTGTCACTAGTCCCGTCAGGGTAAATATGATCCACCGTTGGATGATTAAGTGTTTTACCTCATTGGCCCTAGAATTTGCTAAGTTCGTCAGAATCAATAGCTTTTATCCTAGATTGAATAATTAATTCTATACCTAAACCCTCCGTCAGGATGATCCACACGCCACATATGTGGAATAGCTTAGATACTAATACCTGTTCTTAGTTCGCGACTCTAAAAACAGTAAATAATCACAAATTATCGAAAAGAGTAATAGACCTAATCTAATTTAATTTAACATAAACCCAAATTCAACATTCGTTATTTCATAAAATTAGGATTCACCCATTGTTTGTTCTCAAGCACTATGAAAAGCTTAGCTCATATTAAAATGAAAAACTAAATTAAAAGAAATGGAATTCATATTGTTTACAAAATTAAAATATAAAAAGAACCTAATTTCCGGAATTGGAATGACTACGAACGGAGCTATAGACCCACTCCAGCTCTTGTAGCTTCTTCTTTCTTCCTTCTGTTGCTTCTCTCTGGTGTTTAATCTTGTGGAATGTGAATTGTGTGAAAAATAGAAGTCCAGACCTCCTTTTATAAGCATAAATTCGTACTAGGGCTTGGACCAGAAAATAAAATACTAATTAAATGTCCAAGCCCACTTTCTAAGCCCAAAATCCCGTAACTGCTGATACACCTTCACTAAAACGGTTTTTCCCGATGCGTTATGACTCCGATTGACCTCATTCCAGTTGCTAAAGTTCCGTAACTCGATAAGGAATGATTTCTCTTCAAAGGTCAGCGGCTAAATCATCGCTTAAGTACATAGAAATCAGCAATCTATGGCCTGGAAAATGGATTTTCAGCTCTAAAAATAATATCTTCGGGATTTATCTTCAAGTCTTGACTCTAATTCACGATCTTTGACTTTCTCCTCGGATTCCTCTCCTAGCTAACACCTAAAACCTGTAAACTTTACACTAAAAATACCAATATTACGCGCAAAAGTTTAATAAATTAAAAATGCTAGAAATAAAAAGGTAATTCCGGATTATTGCAAGTTTAGTCCAAAAGTCTATCAAATTAATTAAATAAACACCAAAAATGATGTCTCCCAAGGGTCGAAAATAAGAACAATTAGGGAGACATCAAGACCCCCAACTCAAACCTTTGTCGTCCCGACAAAGTAAAACAAAACAAAGGGGTAGAAGTAAGCGTATAAACAAGTAGAAGCTAGCAAATAAACCCTAAAGCAATTCTCAAAATAAATCTCATATAGCAAACTCTAGAAACTAATATACACATACACTAATCATGCAACATCAAACATAAATAATCTCAATCATAAAATTAAAGTCGCAATGCTTGAAGGTTACACTTGTACTCATCTCTGTATGATGGCTATAGGGTGGTCATTAATCCTAACTCGCTTTGAACGCTCCACCTAGTATATTCCCTATCAACAGAATAACAAATTCACTATGCACTTAGGAATCACGAGGTCTTTACGGTTATAATATTAGCTTAAGGACGGGTGTGGATGTATATTTGGTAAATTTGAAGTGAGCTTTTGGCTCTCTCCTCACTTACCATCAACAGTGTCCTCGAGCTTGAGTTAACTCTCAAAAAGATGTTCTCACTCACCCATATACGCAACAATTTAGCGTCCCATGTCTACCCACTATAAACAAGATGATTTTCAGAAAATTCCACTTTGCCGGATGTTTTATTTATTCATATTTTTCTTTTTCTTTTCTTTTCTCTTTTTTTCTTTTTTTTGTACAGAAGCAAACCGGGTTCCCGGTTTTGACGAATCCGGGTTCCCGGTTCCTACTGTATGGATTTTTCATTTTTTCATTTTTTTTTCTTTCTTTTTCACTTTTTCTTATTCCCGGCAAAGGGTTACAAGTATATATCATCTGCAATTGTGCTACAATACAAAGCACATCGATCCCAACCCATTAAATTCCCCATATGTGGTCCCACCACCCCAAACTCAAGCTCGAGACATGTCTCATGATTGTGATTCAAGTGCGGGTCATATGGTCATGCCTAATAATATAAGGGATAATGGCTTATATCGTGGCTACAAAGAAAAGGCTAAGGCTCAAAGTGGGCTAAGACGGATAATAATTAATACAAGGGATAGAAGGCTAAAAAGGCACAAATGGCTAACAAAGAACTGCCCCTATCATTTTCCTAAGTACATAGCTTGTCTTTAGTTCATATCTAGGTGGGTTCTCTACTAATTAGGATTTCACGTTCTACACACCAAACATATTCCTTGAGTACAAGCTTACTTCATTTGCATTGTTCATTAATTTTTCCTATCAATTACCTATGTTCGCATGCAATTGTAAGTGCGTTTTATATCAATCCCTAAAGTCCACTATTTACTATCATAGATTTATCAAGAGTATGCTTAAAGGGATATTTAAAAATTTCTACAGTCAAACGCAACTCCGAAAATTCTTTTATTGAAAGCAAATAAAGCAAATAACACATAAAGACTGGGATGAGGCAACGAACCCCACCCCAAACTCAAAAATGAGTCGTGTCCCCACGACTCGAAAAGACTCAATAAAGCATTTAAACTAATCTACACTAAGAGGAAAGTTTAGAAAACGTATCTTAACCAGCGCGAGGCTGGTTATCGGTGTTGCGTTCTGGACCTTTATCTCGCGTAACAGCATCATAAATCGCGTTTTGAAGTGTATTTACGCCTAGGATTAAATTTCGCAATAGGTCCAATTCTTTTGTAACGTTTCCCAAGGTAGCAATCATCTTCTCCTGATTCTCTTCCAACACCTGAATCTTCGCTTCCAACTCAGGTACAGTTTTCACTTTCTTTGATTGAGGAGTTCTCGGACTCCGTGTAGCTCGTGTTGCCTCCTCATGGATGTTCTTGATTGTGCTCAAAGCTATACTCGCACCAACTGAAACAATGTCAATATCTGCGTCCTTACGCGGAATCTTTGCGTCTAGACACAACTGAGTAATAGTGCAAGGAAACTTCAGATTTTGTTGTTTCATTGGTGATTTTGCGAACTCCATGATTGTATCATAAATGATCTTAGAAACATCAAATGGTTTCTCCTCCAATATACACTTAATAACAATTATGTGCTCTTTCTTCAACTCGGAAGTGTGTTTAATACCAAAGAAAGTGGGTATTATGAAACGAGACCAAACCTTAGCACGAGGCGTCAAACTACTGCTGTAAAACTGTCCAGGATATCTTTCACCCTCAGGAATTGGGTTAGTCCCATTAACAAGCACGGTCCCCCAAAGGGATTCAAAATCAAAAGAAGGGTCATTAAGAGTTTCTTGGAAAGGGCATGTTCCAGAAAAGTTGGGTAGTTTCAATGATTTTCGAATACGTTCAATAGAGAAAGGAACTACCTTTTTACGGATATCAATGGCATCACGGGAGGTAGCTAAACCTTCGTAAAATTCTCGCACCAAAGTAGGAATAAACTCAAGCTTCCTTTCTTGTAACTCTTTCGAACCAAACTTAGCACATGTCACAGCATATTCCTTGTAATCACTACTCATAATACCCTTAGGAAAATTTGTCTCCTCACCAAATTTCAAAAATTCAATTCTTTCACGAACCTGAGTATTCCAACAAGTGTAAACCCTCTTAGGCTTGTGGGCCCACATCTTCATACGCGGAGGTTTTTGAACGGGTGCTTCAAGAATCTCTTGTTCAGTTTCCTTCTCAATGTTCTTCGCAATTTCCTCTTCTGGTTCCTTCTCACTTTCTGTCTCATCAATCAATCTTCTCTTTTGACCTGTGATTTCTTTAGAATCAAGCTTAACTTTGTCAATTTTTCGTTTAGGACGCGAATCAGGAATCTCAATAGCTTGTTCTTGAGAACCACCAATGGTGGTTTTTCTTCTAGGAGCAGTTCGTCGAAAATCACCGGTTCTGTTAGTCATCTCTTTTCTCCCCAAACTCAAAACTTCAAATAATGAAAAACTTAGAGAAAAAGTTTAGAATTTGATGTTTTGAGGCTTAGGAATTGAAGAACTAGGGTGAATATGAGACGGGTCTTGTTTAATTTGGATGGGAGAAGAAAGAATTGGGTTTTATTTAAGGATTTGATGAAGAAGAATCTTGGGAAAAGCTAAGGATTTGATGTTATTTTGGAGAGGAGGTGAGTTGATTTTATGTTTGTGTGGTGAAAGAGGGTAGGATTTGATGATATATAGTGTTTTGGTAGATGATTTTCGGAGGTGGGGAGGCTATTGGTGCGTTTTAGGTAAAGACTTGCAAAAGAGGCTAAAAACTAGGTTAAAACACCTCAAAACCGACATCACAGCTTCAAAACCGGGTTCCCGGTTTTGGCAAACCGGGTTCCCGGTTCCGCGTCGCTGTGACTGCGCGGAAAATTAACTTAAAGACTTTTTTTTTTTTCAAAACGCACCAAAACGCTGGACCCCAAGACGCTGGGTCAGAGATTTTCCTCGCCGAAACCGGGTTCCCGGTTCTGTGGAATGCGGGTACCCGGATTTTTCTCGATGGCGCGAGTCAAGACGCGCCAAAACGCAGGACTCCAAGACGCTGGGTCAGAACTTTTGGAAGATTACAGCTCCGAAACCGGGTGCCCGGTTTTGACAAATGCGGGTTCCCGGTTTTGTGTCGATGGCGCGAATCAAAACGCAGCAAAACGCAAGCCACCAAGACGCTGGGTCAGAAAATTTCAGAAATCACAGCACCAAAACCGGGTTCCCGGTTTCGAAAATCCGGGTACCCGGTTCCGACGCTGTGTCGTGAACCAATACGCCAAGTGTTGCGTTGAAGAGGATGGTACCAGCTCCAAAACCGGGTTCCCGGTTTTTGCGAAACCGGGTTCCCGGTTTCTCCTGGACATCCAACCTCTTTTTCTCCTGTTTTTGCCAAATCGACCCCAAACTCATGACCTTTTTACCCCTGAAATCATCAAAAACAACTACCCTTCCTTATTTCTTAATAATAAACACTAAAATTACGAAAATCAAACTAATTGCAAAAAATGTAAAAACTCAGCTATTATACAATGAATTGGCTTTTGTTTAACGTGGATGTGGATCTTCCGAGCGATTGGTATCTTCACCTCCATGGTATATCTTCAATCTGTGACCGTTAACCATAAAGGTATGGTTTTCTAGCGGATGTTCTATTTCTATCGCCCCCATGAGGTGTAACTTTGGTCACAATGTATGGACCTGACCACTTAGATCTTAACTTACCCGGATAATTGTTGAACTTTGAGTTATACTTCAATACTCTTTGCCCCACTTCAAAATTCTTGGGACGAATCCGATTGTCATGCCATTTCTTTGTGTTTTCTTTGTAAAGTTTGGCATTTTCATAAGCATGCAAACGGAATTCATCGAGTTCATTAAGCTTCATCATACGATTCTTTCCGGCTAAGATAGGATCTAAGTTCAACTACGCAATTGCCCAATAGGCACCCATTTCAAGCTCTAAAGGTAAGTGACAAGCCTTACCATACACCATACGATAGGGAGATGCACCTACTGGAGTCTTAAACGCAGTACGATAGGCCCACAACGCATCATCTAATTTCATTGACCAATCTTTTCTTGTAGGACCAACGGTTTTCTCTAGGATTGACTTGACTTCACGGTTCGAAACTTCAGCTTGACCATTGGATTGTGGATGGTATGCAGTAGATACACGGTGTCTAACTCCATACTTCTCTAGAACAGTCTTCAAATATTTATTAACGAAATGAGATCCTCCATCGCTAATAATCACTCTAGGTGTGCCATGTCTAGTGAAAATATGTGATTTCAAGAACTTGATCACCACTCGTGAATCATTTGTAGGTAAAGCCACCGCTTCTACCCACTTAGATACATAATCAACAACTAATAAGATGTAGAGGTTACCATTTGAAGGAACGAAAGGACCCATAAAGTCTATACCCCAAACATCGAATATCTCAACCTCTAACACATTATTACGCGGCATCTCATCCCTCTTAGATATGTTTCCGGTAAACTGGCATCTCGTACATTTCTTAACATATTCATGACAATCTTTAATAAGAGAAGGCCAGTAAAAACCTGATTGAAATACCTTCGCAGCAGTTCTATCTCCTTTGAAATGTCCTCCATATAGTGAATCATGGCATCCAGCTATAATGGCTTGAGTCTCTTCCCTTGCTACACATCTTCGTATCATTTGGTCAGCACAAACTTTATAGAGGAACGGATCCTCCCAAAAGAACTGTCTAGCACGATGAGCTAACCTCTTTCTTTCTTGATAAGTAGAACCTTCAGGGAAAACACCACTCACCACTAAATTCGCAATATCTGCATATCACGGAGCCTCATAATCTCGAACAACGAATAAACTCTCATCAGGAAACTCTTCTCTAACTGCTTCATTACCACTCTTCATCTCAGAACCCTCTAAACGCGATAGATGATCTGCAACCTGATTCTCACAACCCTTTCTATCTTTGATCTCTAAATCGAACTCTTGAAGCAATAACACCCATCTGATTAACCTTGGTATCGCATCTTTCTTCTCCATAAGAAATTTGATTGCGGAATGATCTGTATAAACAATAACTTTCGCTCCAAGAAGATAGGAGCGAAATTTATCAAACGAATAGACAACTGCTAGTAATTCTTTTTCTGTAACTGTGTAATTAATCTGAGCACCACTGAAAGTTTTACTAGCATAGTAAATCGAATGAAAAACCTTCTCTTTCCTCTGTCCCAATACAGCTCCCATACACAAATCACTCGCATCACACATAACTTCAAACGGTAAATTCCAATCTGGAGGTAACACTATAGGAGCAGAAATAAGCTTTTCTTTAATTGCTTGGAAGGCCGCTAAGCAAGCTTCATCAAAAAAGGAATTTGGAATCCTTCTCGAGTAAGTTGCATAACGACTTAGCAATCTTAGAAAAATCTTTGATAAATCGCCTATAGAAGCCAGCATGGCCCAGAAAACTCCTTACCCCTTTAACAGAAACAGGAGGGGGAAGAGTTTTAATTACCTCTATCTTTGCTCTATCAACCTCTAAACCAGCGCTCGAAACTTTGTGACCCAGAACAATACCTTCGCGAACCATGAAATGACACTTCTCCCAGTTGAGCACCAAATCTGTTTCCTTGCATCTCACTAACACTTTCTCCAAGTTATCTAAACATATATCAAAATCATCACGAAACACGGAGAAATCATCCATAAACACTTCAAGGAAATTATCTATCATGTCCCAGAAGATGGCCATCATACACCTTTGAAAAGTAGCGGGAGCGTTACACAACCCAAATGGCATTCTGCGATATGCAAACGTACCAAATGGGCATGTAAAAGTAGTCTTATATTGATCTTCTGGAGCCACGTAAATCTGATTGTACCCGGAGTAACCATCCAAGAAACAATAGTACTCTCTTCTGGCTAATTTATCTAACATCTGATCGATGAAGGGCAAAGGGAAGTGATCTTTTCTGGTGGCCTTGTTCAGCTTTCTGTAATCCATCCAAACTCTCCAACCTACTACCGTTCTTGAAGGAATCGCCTCATTTTTATCGTTAAGAACTGTTGTCATTCCTCCTTTCTTCGGTACACACTGAACTGGGCTCACCCATTCACTACTCGAAATGGGATAGATAATCCCCGCATCTAAAAGCTTGATCACCTCTTTCTTCACCACATCCTTCATCACAGGCATCAATCTCCTTTGACCTTCAACTGAGCGTGCATTGGTATCTTCAAGTATAATTTTATGTTGACAATAGGATGGACTAATGCCTTTGATATCAGCAATTGTCCAACCTATTGCTTCTTTGTTGGCTCTCAACACACGCAACAGTTTATCTTCTTGAGGACCTGTTAAATTCGCTGAAACAATAACAGGTAGAGTTTCATTAGTACCCAAATATGCATACCTCAAGTGTGATGGCAATGGTTTTTCTTCCAACTCCGGAGGAGATTCAATTGAAGGCTTCTTTTTAGGAATAATCTCCCCCGGTTCTCTCACAGGTTCATAGGCAAGACGCCTATACTTCGGATTTTCAGAACTGAGAGCTACCACTGTTTCTGTAAGCTCCTCCATCATATCAGGTGAATCTAATGTCAAAGCAGCCTGCAAGATATCATCAAAATTTAAACAATTAAATACCTCTTGCGATGCTTGCTCTACTACATCCATTCTGAAGCAATCTTCCTGAGAATCTGGGAATTTCATAGCTCGAAATACATTGAATTTCACTTCCTCATCTTGTATCCTCATCGTTAATTCGCCATTCTCTACATCGATCAGTGTTCTCCCTGTAGCTAGGAATGGTCTACCCAAAATAATGGGGACATTTCTATCTGCATTGTACTCAAGTATTACGAAATCAACAGGAAATATAAGTGTACCTGCCTTAACAAGGACATCCTCAATACGGCCTTCAGGATGAGCAAGAGACCTGTCCGCCATTTGCAAGACCATAGAAGTAGGTCTTGCGTTTCCAATTTTAAGCTTATCAAAAATTGACTTGGGCATCAAATTGATGCTTGCCCCCAAATCACATAACGCCTTTCCTTTCCATTCTTCCCCAATCGATATGGGAATCGTGAAACTCCCCGGATCAACTAGCTTCGGAGGTAATTTACTCTGGCAAATCGCACTACACTCTTCAGGAAGGCCAATCATCTCATTATCACAATAAGGCCTTTTGTTAGTGAGGGCCCTCTTCAAAAATTTTGTATACTTAGGAATATCTCGAATCGCTTCTAATAACGGAATATTAATACTTAGGCCCTTCACTCTATTAAAGAATTTCTGAAAATCACCCAAATCACCCTTTTTCTGAACTCGAGATGGAAACGGTGGTGGAGGGCGATTGCTTACAATTTCATCTCTCTTTTTCGGAACTTCTCTTGGACCTTCTATTTCTTCAACTTCACTATCTTTCTCATTCTCTTTCTCTTTCTCACCCACTTCCTTTTCTTTTCTTGGAACTTCTTTCTCTTTCATAACGGGAAAAGGAGGCGGAGGAAGGTTCTTACCACTTCTTAATGTAACAGCCTTGCAATCTTCACGTTGTGTTGGATTTTCTGTATCGCTAGGAAGTTGCCCTTGCGGACGCTGATTCAGCTGTTTATTAATTTGACTTAGCTGATTCTGGAAAATCTTCATATTTGCTTCAGCTGCGTTCTGACGTTCCATGGCTTGTGTTTGAAGAGCAATCAAATTTTCAACAGTTTTCTAAAGGGTAACTACTCCTTCTTGTGGATGGGCAGGTAAAGCTTTCTGGTTTAAATTCTCATCGTAGGTATTCTGAGGAGCTTGTCTTTGTACATAATTGTTTTGATTCTGTCCTCCTTGATGATTGTTGTGTGGTCTTGGATTGTAGTTGTTGCCTTGAGGACGCGGCTGATACGCGTAAGTAGGATTCGCTGCCCCATTAGGATTTGAGTATTGAAACCCAGGATGGTTTCTGTTAGGCTGATATCCATTACCACTTGAATTGAAATTACCTCTATTGGACATAAATATCACGGACTCTTGATTATTCGGACAACTTTCCTCATCATGATCATCTACCTTACAAATTGAACACATATAAACCTCTTGTGCAGCATGCACAGCTACCTTCTTACCCGAAAATCCTTCTTTTACAGCTAGAGTAAGCTGCTTCAATTGTTGCTCTATGGTATTCTGAATCTTATTCTCAAGCGTAGCAAATTTTTCTTCCATATCAACATTATTCACTCCCTTAACTGGTGTTCTTACTGAGTTCCACCCCACTTCATTCTTGACTGTTCTCTCTAAAATAATTTTAGCATGAGCGGGTTGAACTTGAAGAAAACCTGCACCACATAGCGTATCCAACTTCTCTCTCGAAGTTCCATCAAGGCCTCTATAAAAGATCTTAAGCTGTTGTTGTTCTGAAAAGCCATGATTGGGAACTCTACGCAAACACATCTGAAATCTTGTCCAACTCCTACCCACAGTTTCATCATACTCTTGACGGAAATGCGTCAATTCTAATTCAGCATCTAATCTCATGTTACTTGGGTAATACCTGTCAAAGAGAGCAATCTCTAATTGGTCCCAGTTGGTTATCTTCGTAGGATCTTGCGTATCGTGCCATTCATTCTCTCCATCAATAACAAAGAATTTAAAAGCAGCAAAATACATCTGTTCCCTCGAAACTCCTTGTGTGATATAAGAATCACATATCTGTTTAAACTTCTGTACTGCTCTAAGCGGATCTTCTGATGGTCTACCACGAAAATTCCCAAAATTTTGGAATTGAGCTAATATACCCGAATCTGGACGGAATCTCGGAACATCTATATCTGGAGCACCCACTCCTATAGCAGGAGCGCAGAATGGAACTTCTGGAGGACCATTAGTAAACCACGGATCTTGATTCATCACGATCTGAACTTGAGGATTAGGAATCACTGGTGGAACTGGAGGAATAACGCCTGGAGCTAAAGGTTGGCCATTTGCATCTAGCTGGCCTTGTCCATTATTCTGTTGACCTTGAAGATTGATATTCTCCATTCTGTTACTTAATTCTTCGACTTCTAAGGCTTCTCGTTCTCTTCTTCTTCTGTTCGCAAGTCTGATCCACCATTCTGGATTGCTAAGGATCGGAGGTGTTGGCTCTAGATCCTTGAATAGCCTTCTTCGCATACACCAAACCTAAAAACCTGAAAAAGCTAACAAACAAAAAGCGTAAAACTGATAAAATAAAATAAATGCACTATCACTAAAGGATAAACACCGTGGTCACACGCTACCGTCCCCGGCAGCGGCGCCAAAAACTTGGTGGTCCTTTGTGTGTTCTAAAAATAAATACAAATGCTAATCGAACCACAACCGCAAGTGTACGGTTGTCCCAAGTAGTAATAACTGATAAATCAGATTCGTTCCAAGGACGGAATGGTTGATCACAATGTCTAGCAAATAGTGATTGATGCACTTATGAAAATAAAAGATAATAAAATGTTTGTTTGGTTTTGTTGATTAAAACTACTAAATGAAAGACAAATTATAAATGCAAGTAAAAGCTAAGACACAAGTAAAATGAGTGAAAACGCAGTATGAGTTGTAGTACTTGAGAACGCAAGGATCCTCCCAATCTTACTTCCTAACTTATGTTGTTTAAGGGCTAAATTTGTCAATTACAATGGTCGGGATTCTAAATTCCTTATACCCCCGTCAGGGTGGACTATAAGGCAATCCTAAAGTGTCACTAGTCCCGTCAGGGTAAATATGATCCACCATTGGTTGTTTAAGTGTTTTACCTCATTGGCCCTAGAATTAGCTAAGTTCGTCAGAATCAATAGCTTTATCCTAGATTGAATAATTAATTCTATACCTAAACCCTCCGTCAGGATGATCCACACGCCACATATGTGGAATAGCTTAGATACTAATACCTGTTCTTAGTTCGCGACTCTAAAAACAGTAAATAATCACAAATTATCGAAAAGAGTAATAGACCTAATCTAATTTAATTTAACATAAACCCAAATTCAACATTCATTATTTCATAAAATTAGGATTCACCCATTGTTTGTTCTCAAGCACTATGAAAAGCTTAGCTCATATTAAAATTAAAAACTAAATTAAAAGAAATGGAATTCATAGTGTTTACAAAATTAAAATATAAAAAGAACCTAAGTTCCGGAATTGGAATGACTACGAACGGAGCTATAGACCCACTCCAGCTCTTGTAGCTTCTTCTTTCTTCCTTCTGTTGCTTCTCTCTAGTGTTTAATCTTGTGGAATGTGAATTGTGTGAAAAATAGAAGTCCAGACCTCCTTTTATAAGCATAAATTCGTACTAGGGCTTGGACCAGAAAATAAAATACTAATTAAATGTCCAAGCCCACTTTCTAAGCCCAAAATCCCGTAACTGCTGACACACCTTCACTAAAACGGCTTTTCTCGATGCGTTATGACTCCGATTGACCTCATTCCAGTTGCTAAAGTTCCGTAACTCGATATGGAATGATTTATCTTCAAAGGTCAGCGGCTAAATCATCTCTTAAGCACCTCGAAATCAGCAATCTATGGCCTGGAAAATGGATTTTCAGCTCTAAAAATTATATCTTCGGGATTTATCTTCAAGTCTTGACTCTAATTCACGATCTTTGAATTTCTCCTCGGATTCCTCTCCTAGCTAACATCTAAAACCTGTAAACTTTACACTAAAAATACCAATATTACGCGCAAAAGTTTAATAAATTAAAAATGCTAGAAATAAAAAGGTAATTCCGGATTATTGCAAGTTTAGTCCAAAAGCCTATCAAATTAATTAAATAAATACCAAAAATGATGTCTCTCAAGGGTCGAAAATAAGAACAATTAGGGAGACATCAACAGAATAGTCTTTTTTTTGTCAGCAAATTTGACACAATAGTCAATGCATAGGACATGAATCATATGTTTCCTTCCTTATTTATACCTTTTCCTTTTTCTATCGTCCTTACAAAACACTATTCTACTATTCTTTTATTTTTATTATTTACTTGGTGACACAAGCAATATAATTTTGAACCAAACCCAAAAATATCATCCAACTAATGGTTTTTTAATTATTCAATGTTGAATGTGACATACATTTTCACTAATAACTTAGCATATGCTGGATATCACCCCAAATCGTGTCACCCTTTCATCTCCTCCTAGGTGGAATTTAATAGACCAATCATATAATTTCGCTTTCCTGGTTTATCATTTTCTCTCTCTTTTATTATTGGTCCACGTAGGAGACGATAAAAGGGTGATGCGATTTAGGGTGTTTACCAGCATTACTCAATAACTTATATGAATTTGATAAAATATCTTCATGGAAAAACAGTAGATCAAATTTGTTCCTACACGAAATAGAAAAGAGGTCCCAAATATATATATATATATAATATTGGAGAAGGGCCGACGGCCCGAAATGTCTCCTATTCTCCTCCATATTTTTAATCCGTCAGATTTTTTTTCCTGATTTTTGGCCTTCATATCAAGTTTAATGAATGGTTCAGATTGTTCAATTTAGATCGAAAGCTCAAAATGTCTTAATTTCCGTCTATATTTTTTAGCCGTTAGATTATATGTGGGCCATTTTATTATTATTTATTTATTTTTAATAAAATATCTTATTATAACTAATTTTCACAATTTTATACCTTTTCAAATTTTCAAAAAGCAGAAAAAAAAATCACACTCACTTTCCTACTCACGTTCCTGCACTTTTATTAGTTATGTTATTTAAACTATTTTTTTTGACATTGTTATTTAAACTATTAGCTTATTTGATTTGTAAAATTAAACATAAACAAAAAAAATAACTATACAACTTCAATTATCTGAAGAATAATGTGTTTATTTTATATTTAATTTATTTTTCTAAATTATATTTTCCAGAGTGCCCTCAGGCACGGGTTTATACCTAGTATATATATATGTGTGTGTGTGTGTGTGCAAACAAAAGATGCACCGTAATGCAAAACTAACCATAATTCTAAACATGTTTGTTTTATATAAATCCTTTTTAATTAATGACTTTCAATAATATGATTCAACGACTTTAGACATAAATCATACAAAGTTAAGATTGACATACTACTTTATGAGAACGAAAGGGAGAAGAACGTACCTATGAGAGGGGAGAATAACGTATTCACTTGCAATTGACACCACTAGGAGAGTTGAGAAAGGAGAAGAACATATTGGGGTAATATGTTATCCACAATTGATTTACTAAGAATGTTAGAGAGAAAAAGAGAAGGAAGAAGAAATGTAAGTATAGGGTTTTTTATTTATATAATAAAGCGTGTTGGCTCATTTTTCAATGTCAGGTTACAACTCTCTCAATCTCTATCTCTTATTATTTACAAATAAAATTTTCTACTATTTAGAAATATAAGGACAAACCAACAATTTTTAAGTACGGGATACTTACCAAATATTTTTTCTAAAAATAAAAAGATACAAAAATTAAAAAGAATTAAATAGATAATTAAAACAATATATACATGCTGAGAATAATTGGATGTGAAAGGTTGGACCATATACGACAAGTACAAACAAGATAAACATTTTAAGTTTTTTTTTTCCATATGGCATACAAGATATATATAAATTCAACCAAAAATAATATAAGAAAATCATCTATTATATGTATAAATTTACCCATGTTATGAACGGTAGAAAAAGAAAGATGAGTGTTCTGTTTATTATCAGAGAGCGTATAGAATTATATAGTATAGAATTACATAGTATAGACTCCTATATATAGAGAATAGGAAGCCCTGGACCCTAGTCTTCATGGGCTTGGCTACAAGGTAATGGGCTGGACTGACTATTCACATATGGGTTTATAACACTCCCCCTTGGATATTCAGTCCCTAAGAATATGCCTCGTTAAAACAATCCTAGAAAAAACCTAGTAGGAAAAAATCTAGTGAAAGAAAAAGAGTACATTTCTTTATACGCTTTCTAAAACTACCTCATTAAAAACCTTTATAAGAAAACCTATTAGGACAAAATTGTGATGAAGGAAAAGAGTGTAGTGCGTATTTGTCTCCCCCTCTTGTCAGACTCTTAATAAAGATATTGAAATCCTTGCATGCTAATCTTGTGTATAAATTTCTTGAACGTAGATGTAGCTAATGATTCCTTTGTAAATAAATCGTCCAAATTGTCACTTGAGCGAATTTGATAACAATCTATTTCACATTTCTTCAAGAGTTCATGTTTAAAGGATAACTTTGGAGAGATATGTTTGGTTCGATCACCTTTGATGTAGCCTCCTTTGTCTTGAGCGATACAAGTAGCACATTGTTGGACTTTGTTTACTTGTTGAAAGATTGATTTCCCCGTAAATATGTAGTTTTTAGAATATGTCTCATTAAAACCTTTCTAAGAAAACCCAACAGGACAAAATCTTAGTAAAGGAAAAAGAGTATAGTATTCTTCAATACGCTTAAATTGTCTCATTAAAAACCTTGCAAGGATTAACCAGTGGGAAAAATCTGTGCTAAGGGAAAAAGAGTGCATTGCGTAAATGTCTCCCCCTGATGTAAATATAACACAATGGTGTATAACTTGAGATATTCAATTGGAGTAATAAATGATACGACATAAATTTGATCGACGCTTCATTCATATATAATGATTTAAAGTGCTCGACATACGACTTATATGAAGTCTTCCATAAAAATATAAGCAAATAAATATGCATCCACCACCAGAGACTATATCTCTTCAATAAATAAATTATGTGTTCTACAACATACTATCTTATATAGTGACTCCCCCTTGTAGAACATTCGTTTTACAATTGTGAAAATTTCACCTCGTACAAGTGAAATAAAAAAATATTTGCTTTAATTATGTCTTTCTACTAATGGCCGGTTAGTTTATTTAGATATTTTAATTAATATATCCTCGATTTCATTCATATATTAATAGTTATTACGTGTATATATAAATATTCGATCATGATTAATTTTTAGTTAGGTTCCAATAATTTAAAGTAGTAAAATAACCGATTAAGATCTCAATATATAATTAGGTACCTGATACTCAGTAGAAGTAATTTAATTTTCAGTTATATACACTATTTGACATTAATTAGATGTCAAAAGTCTCATAATTAACAAGTTGCTCATGTTGCTGCTCCTTTATTCTATCTTTTGAACCAAATAGATCTATTGCGCTTTAAGTGTGCAATAGCCTAATTTTAATAGATAGCTCTTTTGAGACATAAATTTTATTAGGAGCACTAATAACTGGTTACTGTGGATTAATCACTACACCTTTACAATATTTTTAATTTGTATGATTGTACGAGGATCAATAAATATGGTGTATTCTTATAATCCAGTTATTCTTTTTAAATCTCCCCTAATCCATGGAATAACGTAAATAACATGTATTCTCAGAATCCATCTTTGTGCACGGTGGTGGAGCATTTGTAATGGAAATTGCACAACCAAAATATCTTGATGGATATAGTTTTTGGTCTTTTAACAATAAAGGTATTTACTATGAGCATTAGTCTTAGCGATTCGACATATGCAATAGAATAATTAACTTTGCTGGACTTGTAAGTTGAACAGAGTGATTTCGAGTCTGGACGCAAAAGTTACTGTTGTTTTAGTAACAGTTGCATATCAGTTACGGGCTTTCATTTTAAGGATTGGGCTTCTTATTAGAGAGGAGCCCAATGCGTTTTTCTCATTTTATATCATCCTTAGACTTCATTTTTAAAACACAACTCATACTACACAAGTCAGAGATGCTAGAGAAGAAGTTAGAAGCAAAAGGAGAGAAGAAACTGAAGCTAGAGAATCTAAATTCTTCCATCAACAGTCGAAATCAATCCTTCAATTAGGTTACCCATTTTATTCTGTAATTTGAGACAATGAATTCCTTTCATTTTAATTTAGTTTTTATTTCCGTTATGAACTAATTCCCTTTGTACTTGAGAATCGCATATTGGGTAGAACCCTAACTTGATTAATTAATGTTTTTCTAATTTGGGATTTAGTAATTTAAATTGAATTCGTTATTTTGTTTTGGCTTTTACTTTATTCTTCATTATTATCTTTGAATTTATGAACCAAGGGTAATTTTTAGTATTTAAGCTATTCATTATAGTGGTGTAATGATCACCTTGACGTGGGGCTTAAATATAAACCTAGGTAATAGTCGTTGGTATTCGCCAATGACCTTGACAAGCTTGACTAACCAATAGCCAATAAGGTAAGAACTTAACCATTCAAAAGTAGTTGTAATCACCCTGACTGGGTTTATAATACCGTAGGAGAGCTCCTAAGTCCACCCTGACAGGGGTTAGGGTAATTTATAATCCCGACTAGCACAAATATAACAATTCAGCCCTTAACAGAAAAAAGTAATTAAGAAGGTTTAGGTGAAACCCTTGCGTGACTCAAGTATTGCCTCTCATCTTGCATCCACGCATATTTACTTTAATTGCGTCTTATTTATTTGCATTAGCTGAATTAGTATTTAATTTTATTTGCATCTTAGTTCTTAAACAACAAAAACCAAACAAACTTAATATTTTTTACTTTTTCGTACTTGTAATTATTCTACTAATTGATTCACACTTGAGTTGTACCTATTCCGTCCCTGAGAACAAATCTGATTTATCGATTTATTACTTGGACAACCGTACACTTGCGGTCTGTGAGTCCTCAACTTTATCACATTATTTTATTACACACCCGGACCCACCAAGTTTTTGGCGCCGCTGCCGGGGACGGTAGCGTGTGACCCCGGTGTTAATCCTTTAGTGTTTAATTGCATTTTTATTTTTCAGTTTTACGCTTTCGTTTGTTCTTCCGTTCTCAGGTTTTACAGGTTTGGTGTATGCTCTCAAATCCTGAGAGGTTAGTCAGACTTGCAAACAAAAGGAAGAAAGAAGAAAAAGAAGCCAAAAAAGAGAAGAGAGTTTAGCTAAAGAAGCAATGGCTCTTGAAGATAATCATGAACCTAGAGTTGTGGAAGATCCTCCTCCACCTGGACAACAAGCCCAACCTCCCGTTAACAATGATATGTGGTTTATAAATGGCCCTGAACAAGCTCCATATCGCGCTCGTGCTCTTGGGATATGTCCATCAGATATTAATGTCGCGAGATACAGACCTGATCCTGGTATGTTATCTTAATTCCAAAATTATGGAAATTTCTGAGGAGCACTTGGAGAAGATCCAATTGAGGTAAGGATTTATGGGTTAAGGGTTAAGATTAAGGTTAAGGTTAATGTTGAGTTTAAGTTAAGGATAAGGTTAAGTTTACGGTTAAGGTTACGGTTAAGGTTAAGGTTAAGATTAAGGTTAAGGTTGAAGTTAAGATTAAGGTTAAGGTTAGGGTTAAGGTTAGGGTTAAGGTTAAGGTTAAGGTTCAGTTAAATTTAAGGTTAAGGTTATGGTTAAGGTTAACGTTAAGGTTAAGGTTATGTTAAAGTTAAGGTTAAGGTTATGGTTAAGGTTGAGATTAAGGTTAAGGTTAAGGCTAAGGCTAAGGCTATGACTAAGGTTAAGTTTAAGGTTAAGGCTACGACTAAGGCTACGGTTAAGGCTAAGTCTAAGGCTTAGAATAAGACTAAGTCTAGGGCCAAGGCTATAATTAAGTTTAAGGTTAAGGTTATGGTTGAGTTTAAGGTTGAATATTAAGGTTAAGGTTAAGGTTAAGATTAAGTTTAAGGTCAAGGTTAAGGTTGAGTTTAAGTTTAAGGTTAATGATAGGTTAAGTTTAATGATAGGTTAAGGTTAAGGTAAAGGATAAGTTTAAGGTTAAGGATAAGGTTAAAGATATGGTTGAGGTTAATAGTTAAGGGGTTGAGGTAAAGGTTTATGGGTTAAGGGTAAGGTTAAGGATAAGGTTAATGTTAAGTTTAAGTTAAGGTTAAGGTTAGGGTTACGGTTAAGGTTAAGGTTAAGGTTAAGGTTAGGGTTAAGGTTAGGGTTAAGGTTAAGTTGAAGTTAAGGTTAAGGTTATGGTTAAGGTTAAGGCTAAGTCTACGACTAGGATTAACGTTAAGGTTAAGTTTAAGGTTAAGGCTACGACTAAGGCTACGTTTAAGGCTAAGGCTAAGGCTTAGGCTAAGACTAAGGCTAAGGCTATAGTTAAGTTTAAGGTTAAGGTTATGGTTAACTTCAAGGTTGAGGTTGAGGGTGAGATTTGGGTTAAGGTTAATATTAAAGTTAAGGTTAATATTAATGTTAAGGTAAAAAATATGGTTTAAGATTAATGTTAAGTCTAAGGGTTATGATCAAGTGTTAAGGTCAAAGTTCAAGTCAAGGGTAAGGTTAATTTTAATTTTACGGTTGAGAAATTTGGGAAGTTTTTGAAAGGATGTGTTTTAAAAAAAATAGGATTTACGATTATATTCCCATATATAATATAGATATAAGGTTTCATGATCGGAAGCTCGATTTTTCTGGTCAGAATTTGAGTTTGGTTCCTAGTTCAAGATTGGCCCATATTCAAGATTGTGTATGTGAAGAAGATGGTGGTGCTCAGATATATAGGAAAATGTCAGTGATGCTTAGAGTTTGATGTTTCTATAAGCTTAGTTCCATGATTAGAAGCTCAGATCTAAAACTCGTCAAAGGCTTTCTCGGGCATGGTTAATGTCTTCGTGGCTAGTAGGGATCTTCGTATATTTAGATTGTTGTAAGCTTTAGTTGTACTCGGATCATAGTGCAACTCATTAATTAAATAAAACAACCCCATCGTTTTTTGAGAAACCCCATAATTCTTGAAGACAACCCATCTTTTTTTAAAGGTAACCCATCATTTTCCTGATGACATCCTATGAATTTTTAAGATAACCCATTTATTTTTGGAAGATACCCCTAATTTTTTTTAAAAGATAAATGATAATCTATGTTCATAAATTATGACTCATAAACATTAGTTAATCACATCAAAAGATGAATAGTACCTCTAATTTCTATATTAGATTATGTATTTGTAACATTTATAAATTGCTTGAGTTATTTATTTATCTAATTTTTCACCTTATTAATTCGATTGAGTTATTTATGGGCGGATTTTATTTTTGGTGTAGAAAGGTATATTAGTCTTATTTTGATGTACAGATAGGTCGCACATGTTGTGCAAATTATTATTGGTTTTGAACTTTTTAAGTCACTCATCCTTTTTTTTCATTTATTAGTATATAAGGAAAACTTTAAAGGAAAATATAAAAAAAAATTGTTAACTCCCTATTTTAGTTTCAATCTATTTTAAATAAATCGAGAATGGACAACACTTCTAGACCTGAAATGATAATTGATAATTGTGTCACCTAGCCAGATTAATGGGTCATCTAGATCAATTGATCGTCTAAGGCAATCTAATAAAATATTCGTATGAATGCAACATCCCATTATTACAAAGCCCAATAAACCACAAAATTGGTCCAACTTAACAAAAAAAATGTTAGCCCTTTAACTTAATTTCATATTATATACGTATATATAAGTTAAAGTTAAAAATATTTATTTCCAACACAACAACATCATAAAAAATATGGATCTATTTTAGACTCATTTGCTTAATACTTGAGAAATGTTATTCAAGTCTACAAGTAGCAGAGTGTCCATAAGCCACAAGATGCTTATAAGGACATCGTGAGACCCACACTAGGCTCAAAGTCACAGAAATGATTATTTTTATCCTTGAAGATCTCAAAAAATAATAGGTAGTTAGTTTTATGGTAAATAATTATTTATAAGTTAGAAAGGTTGCAAGTTTAAATCAGATTTGAGAAAAAACCTAGGCAAGACCTTAGAACATCGTTGAAACTTACAAAAAAAGATACCAGATTATTTTGCTTGCATTGAATATTATTCTCTAGAAAGACAGGGCATCAATTATATTACCTCATTTTAGATACCTTAATGGTTAATACCCACCTTGATTATTAAATCAATATAGGTTGGTACCAAATTTATTCGTCATTGACAATCAAGATAGATACATTTGACTAACGATTAATATATAAAATGTATTACATTACAAAATACTTCAAAATAAAGCTCATAACATTTGATTAATTGAGATAATAATTTGGTTTCCTATTTTTAACAGGAAAAGAAACATTTTCCTACGATACAGTTATAGTTTGAGCAGTTGGGGGGAGCTAGTTCTGCACAATCTTTTTTTACTTTGCATACTCCATCTACTCTAACATTTAAAAATTGGCTATCAAGAGAAGTTGAGGCTCTCACACATTTACATTTTCCAAGATAACATTTAGTTGGGCACAGCTTTGAAACGCAATCACTATCTTGATCACATGGTGAGAAATCGGCCATCCCTAAGAAAGGAAAACCTGCCAAATATTATATGAAAGACTTATTAAATAAAACTTAAATCAAGGATGCTAAGGTTATTTATAGAGAACGTACACGAGGGAGAATTTATATGCATACTACTATATACATGACTTATATTTCTATTTGTATTATTTAGTATTAAAAAATTAATTAGACACCACTAATAAAAAATATATACTTTCATATACTAGAAAAAATATGATTTCGATACATGGAATTTTACTTATTTTGAATTGTAATTCGTGTATGTAAACATATTTGAGGGAAAAGTTGTGAAAATTGATGATATTGTCTGACAAAGTGAACATCAAAATATCTAGGTTTTTGGAAATTAAAATAAACTAACCTGTTAAAGTAAGCAAGAAAGAAATCAGAAGAATCGATTTGATGGAAGAGCTTTCCATTTCTTAGATGTTATGATATTGATGAATAATGGGTGAATATATCGGCTCTATGAACAAATGTATTGTGATTTTGTATATTTGAGACTCCTCTAATGGATATATATATATATATATATATATATATATATATATATATATATATATATATATATATATATATACTAAAAATAATCTTTGGTGTTGAATACTAAGATAATTATCTCCAAAAGATATACATATAAGTTAAATGAGTTTCTAATTTAAAAAAATCAACCATATATATATTTTGAAGGGACAATTATAATTTTTAAGCCAAGTATAGTTAGTTTCATTTAGTACACCTCGTAAAATATAGTATGTACGGTAGCATACGTCCTAAGAAATATAAGTAATTTATTAAAAAAAAACTTAAACAATAATTTCATACTTATCTTACCTCCAATGGTAATTTTGTATGCCATATGTAGTAACTTACATTAAGTATGCTCACGTAAATAGAAGTAAGTAATTGATACACCTCTATATTAAGATGTTTATTTTATCTACTATAAGAATTTTTCAAATCTGAGTATAGTAACTGTCATTTAGTACATCCTTGTAATATGATAGCCATAAAATATATTCTTGTTCTAACCTAATGAGATTTTTTTTTACTCTAATATAATATATATCATTTAGCACAGCCATATAATATAAGTAAGTAATTTAGTACACCTTGTAATAAATATAATTTAGTTCTTTACTCCACTAATTAAAAAGAAGGAAAAGTGATAAGAAGATATTTGTCATATTAAAACATTGGGAAAGTATTCTATCTTATGTGTATAATATAAATATATATATATATATATATATATATATATATATATATATATATATATATATATATATATATATATATATATATATATATATATGATTTATAACATATAGTGATAAGAAGGTGTGAACTAGGAGCGAACTACAAATCATAAAGGAACAAACTACGAACCGTATAGGATCGAACTATGAATTTTAAAGGGGTGAACTACAACACGTAAATGTGAAAACTACGAACCGTAGAGGACACTAATACGTAACCGAATGGAGCAAACTACGAACCATAAATGAACAAACTACTAACCATAATCTGGCGAACTATGAACCGTAAAGGAGATAACTATGAACCATAAAGTGTGGAACTTTGAACCTTAAAAAGCGGTCTACGAACCATAAAATAGAGAACTACTAATCATAAAGGAGCAAACTACGAACCATAAATGATTAGATTACACACCGTAAATGAGAAAAATAAAAACCGTAAAAGAGCAAATTACAAACTATAATAAGCGAATTATGAACTGTGAAAGGGCAAACTAAGAACCATGAATTGGCTAACTATGAACCGTCAATGATCGAACTACAAACCGTAAGAAGCGAACTATGAACCGTAAAGTGTAGAATTACAAACCAAAAAGGTGAGACCTACGAACTTTAAAGGGGCATATTTCAAACGGTAAACTAGCAAACTATAAAACGTAATGGAACAAATATGAACTATAAATTTTGAATTTCTCTAGTTTTTTTATGTTCACAGCTTCTTCTAGAATTTTATGATTTTGTACATTATTGATAATTCTATAGAATAGATATATAATTAGGAATGTATAAATTCTCAAAACATATAAATAAGCTTGTGTAAATTTTAAAAATGGTATAAAGAGTTATGTACAATATTTTTTATGATTTATTAAGGTTTTTATTTTCTAAAATCTTATGTAGGTTGTGTTTATAATACATATTTTAGAAAAGAAAATGGAAAAAAAATCGATAGAAAATTGAATAATATAAATTACAATAAAATTAAATAAAGATAAGAGTTTAATGTAAATTTATCAAAATAAATAGAAGAATTATTTTATTAAAGTGACACACATGGTAAATAAGTGTATTAAAGACTAAATTTTATTCCTTAATTTTAGGAATGAAATATAGAAGTTTGAAAATTATATTGAAAATTATATTGAAAATTATATAAAGGAAGCTTGTATAATAAACTATATGATAGATGAGCAACCCTAAAACATTGTAAGTCAAATAGGAAAAGGTATTTTTCCAACACCATTTTACCTCTATATATTTCAATGTCCATTCAATTAGTTACTAAATATAAGGTATAACACATGACAAATATAATCTAATCGTTACTAAATATAAGTCAAGAAACATGTCAAATATAATTAGATTATTACTAAATATATTTGATATACCCAAATATAATCTGATCAAATTTATGCTCAATCAATACATCTGCAAAGTCAGAATTGCTCTTCCATTGGCTAAAATGGCTTAACCAATTCATCTACAACAGAGCTCTTAGCCAAGTAAGTAAAAAGAATCGGAATATAGTTCAACCCATTGTGTCTATGGAGTTGATTCCCCTATTACTTGTTGCTTATTTTATTAAATGGGACGGCAAAGGTCAAGATGACACCACTGCCGGGGATCATTGTTTAGATTTTTGTGTTTTTGTTTTAGTGTATAACTGGCTAGTTTGTTTTCTGTTTTACTTCGTTTTTGTGTTATGTCTCTCTACAGGTTTCACAGGTTTAATTTTAAAATATCAAAGAGAGAGAGAGATGGAGGATCATCTTTCCTTCTTGCAAGATGAGTTTAATAAACTCACTGTACTTATCAAGGAGAACTTCCAAATTGACAATTCAAAGAGGAAGATCATAAAGGAACCCTATGATTTATCCATGGGAAATCAAATACACCTCCAAAACTATCACCAAGGAATCGAGTTCTACTAACAAACACCAATCGAAATCCCTTATCAAGGCTATTCATATTAGCCTGGACTCAAAAGGCACATTTATCAAGCTAAAAAATCCTTATTTAGGTGGACAAGCTTATGGGAGTCAAGCCTTTCAACCACCATATTATGATGTTTAGAATGGGAGTCAAGCTTCAATACCATCACCATCACATTCACAAGAAGGCTCAATCACCACATTGCTAGAACAATTGAATTCCTTTAAGGAAATGACACAAGCATATGTACGAGCTGGTAAAGAAATGTTTCTGATATTGGGGGATGAATTCACTTAAATGGCCTCCCATTGTGAGAAAATACAACTAGAGTATCCGCTACAATTAAGCCAAGATGCCATCGAAAATACGAAAGTTAGTGTTGGTTTCGAAGTTGAAGAGAAAGTAGCGGAATTGCCACCTGCTGCAGAGATTGTCGTGGAAAGTACAAAGGTAAATGAACCAACCAAATCGAGTGTGAACGAGACATGTGTTAAGATTTTGGTTGAAGAGGTTGAGAAAGATAAGGTTGATAAACCAAGAGAGGTGGTTGATATACCAAGCGTGCAAAAAGAAATTAGAGTTAAATCTGTTGAGGATAAATGGGTATTTGATAAAGAGGAACCACCTCCAACATTTAAAATGATCAATACATACCTTCAAAGCAAGGTATTACACCACGAAAGTAAGGCGGCAAGATTATGGCTCTACCCACCACCGTTTATAGATCGCGTAAAGAAACCTTTGGGTGGGGTATTTTCTAATTCACTTATCCGACAAAAAGGCAAGTTTAAGTGGAAGAGTACCGCAAGGGCTTCAAAGGTATCTTTGTGATAGGTAACACGTCAAACTTAACGACGTAATAAATAAAAGTGCTTTTCGGGAGACAACCCGTGTTTTTAAAAAGCTTTCTTAGTTTAATTTTATGTTCTTAGTGTGAAATAGTAGTTATTCATGTGTTTTAGTGTATACTATAGTTATTGAGAAAGGTGTTTAGTGTTTTTGATGTACATGTGTGTGAGAAAATAAATTTTGGGTGATTTTGTGGAATTTTTTAGCAAAAACAACCACTAGCTGCGGTTTACCGCATCACAGCACACAAATTTGTTCCCACTACACCCCACGCTTGATCGAACAAAAGTTAGGACCTGATGCACTATGCGTGCGGTACACATCACGAGAGCTGCGGTACACCACAACACGAGCGAAATGGCATGATGATAAGTCATGACACGGTATGTATCGCGATACAATCTGTGTTCAAGATATATCACGGGTTAAAGGTCAGAGAGTTGGGCTGGTTATGTGATACATGTGGTAAACTGCACGGTTACCGCAGTACACCGCACAGGCGTCAAAAAAGTCAAACAATGTGTTAAACCTCATAACCTCTTGACCTAGCCTTCCACACCTTCTTCCCAAGCCTTTCACCACAATTAGATCTTCGACTAGAGCTTCACCTACCATAAAAGACACCACCAAATAACCCACATATCATATCATCCAAACAACATAACCAAACCAAATTATTCCAAAACATTCAAAAAACAAGATTTAAGCCAAAATATTTCCTAAACTTTATCATCAAACTTCTGAATTCCTTATCACCTAAGTATAATTACATCTCACCCAGATAGAAACACCTTCCTTATACCTTTTACACTTAAAATGATACCTTATCCACCCACATCAAGGGGTAATTCGAAGAGTGGTATAATTTTGAGTTGAGGGTGAAAGGAGATGAAACGAAGAATGGAGACATTTGTTCATGTGAGGGAAATGAAGAACAATCAAAACAAGATTTGGGTGAGAACAAGAGGAAAGAAAGCAAAGCTTAAAAGGGCCCTAGTAGCTATTGCAACAATAATTAGAAAGAAGATAGAAAAAGGTAAATACGCAAGATTTCTTGAGTTCTTGGATTGATTGGTATATTAGGTGGAATGCAAGGATGAGTCATAGTGATAAGATAAGCTTGCATGTAAGATGAGCACTGCACCCTACCTTGGGTGTTGGAAATGCTAGGTAATTGCCTTGAAGAGTACGTTTTCTCCCTTCTATACCCTTTCTTTATTAGTATATTAGATTTTTGTTTTAAATTTATTGAGTCTGTTTTGAGCCGAGTCACGGTTCAGCTCCTCTTTTTATGTGTTTATTGTTTTTAATAAGTGAGAAGGTTAGGTATAATCTAGTAAAATGTAACTTGTAAAGATAGTAAATAGTAGATTTATAAACTTGTCTTGTGTATGCTTAAAGTATCTTTATGAAATGCATGTTAAAAGTAATGAAAATATTAGTGAGCAATGCGGTAGAAATAGGTTTGACCTTAGGGAGCATGTGTGGTGTGTAGAACGTGAGGTTCAAACTAGCGTATACACCATTTAATGAAGATGCTAAAAGCGAGAAATTGAATAATATGTGTAGGATAGGAAATGATTAAGGCATTTTTTTGTTATCCCCTTGTGCCTTTTAGCCTGCTATATATTTTGATTGATATATTAACCATCTTAGCCCCTTATTTTCCTTTTGTGTCCTTTTTATTAGCCAAGTTTATAGGCCTTATCATTTGACATGCACTCGAATCAGAATGCTTTGACACTCGTCTAGAGCTTGAGTTTGGGGTGGTGGTTTATGGGAAAACATTATTGGGTGGGATTTGAGTTTGTAATGGTACTTTTTGATCACTTGTTCATACATTGTAACCCTTTGCCGGGATAAGAAAGAAAAGAAAAATATTTGAAGAGAAAGAAAAAGAAATAAAAATAGTGACATGATTTCTCACATCAAAAAAAGGATCATTTCCACTTACAAAAGAAAATATATACATATTTTGGTCCGGAAAAGTTGGATTTCATTTGGGGTTTTTGGGAATGCTAATAAGTGCATATTCGGGTTGAGTGGGAACATCTTTGAGAGAAACTCAATCTCTAGGGCGATTAATTGATGGATAGGATTCTTGACTGTGCAAATTAGGAGCTTTCAAACTAATCGAGAGTAGTTAGATGGACCTTAGAAACTAGTGAGGATCGAGGAACAACTTATAGCCACCATAACGGACTAATAGACGGCCTATATTTGTGCATTGCGACTATAATCTGATCTTGAAACTAACATGTGTAGATTATTTATTTGATAAGTGTATATTTGATTTAGTTTGTAAATTATGTTATATGAGACTTGTTAATATTTGTGTTCTAGTGTCATTCAATATGTATACTACTCTTTCTCCTTTTCTTTGGATTGACTAGACTTAGACCCTTCTAAACTCTTTTTCTTTTCTTTCTATTTTGTCCGGACGACAAAACCTTGAGTTGGGGTCTTGATGTCTCTCTATTTGTGACAAATAAATCCATTCACGAGACATTACTATAAGTGTTTATAGGGCCTAAATGAGGTATTTTTCCTTATTATTTGCTATACTGCACTTTTACCCCTAGTTTTGGACTAATTATTGTTTATAGAGAATTTTATGCTTTAATCATGTGTTTAGTGTGTAGCTTTAGGTACATGCTTGACACAAGGTTCCAAAATCAAGAGTAGAAGTCAAAATATGAATAGAAACTCCAAGCGAGGGAAAACATTAAGCTTAGAACCACTGTAAAGAGTTAGATCTTTTTCTAGAGATTTATTGCACCTGATTGTTTCTGTCACTATGACTCTCGGGTAAGAGAGTTGGACCTGAAACCTTTTTGGTTAAAAATATATCTTGAAATCATGGTCACATGGCAAGTGACGCACTCAGTTCGGAGTTAAGACAAAAATGTTATACTAATAACCGCTGCCAGGGTTCGAACCTGAAATCTGTCAAGTAAAATGGGTTGGGCCTCTTGTAAACCTAAAGAGGGCCCAACGTTTTTAGAAGCTATATAAGCTTATTTTCCAACCCTATATGAGTGTTGAACTTTTGGGAATTGATCTGATCATCAGGAGAGAATAGGAGGAGCGCCTATTTCAGATGGAGGAGAAGAAGAGAAGGGTTTGTCTATGAACCCATCGATTCTTCTCCGTCCATTATCTGATTGCCCTCAACCCTAAAGAGTAAATTTATTCCATTTTTCATTTTAAGCATGAATTTATTATTATTATTATTATTCTGTAATTTTCACTTTGCATTCATGAACTAACCTCATTGTTTGAGGGTTGCTATTGCAATACCTTATGTTTATCTTTTTGATGTTATTGTATTTGGGATATTATGTTGATAATTAGTTGAGATTGGGTTTTATTTTAATTCCATTGTCGGACTAACACCCGGGTGGGGGGAAAGATTACAGACCTAGTACACGAGCGCTTAGTGACTTTTTATTAGAAGATATTAGCATGATAGGTAGTCACTAAAGGTAATAGGAACTTAACCAACCTGAAATCCAAGAGACTAGTAAGATATATAATTAGGCTTGCACTTGTGGATACTTAATCGAATTAGAGTCCTAACTAATGTGAGCAATAAATCCACTCGCCCTTATAAATAACAAAGTTAATTAGCGGCATAGTTTATTACTAGCAATTTCCTCAAGCAATCATATCATATATTTATCATTTTATTTTATTCCATTACTAGTTTAATCTTATTTCATTCATTTTACTTTTAGTTGTTAAACATTTAAAACCAAACAAAAATCATCCATTTGCATCATTTAGTGTTTTGTTATTTAGGTTACAAACTTCACATATTTGCACTAGAATAAATACCTGAAATTGCAATAATCCATGTGGAAAACGATAACCCTACTTATCATTCTTGCTACCTACGATCCGTACCCTGCGGAGTCGATTCCCCTATCACTTGTTGCTTATTTTATTAATGGGGACGGCAAAGGTCAAAAGAGATGCAAAACTCTAAAATTATTGGGAGATTGGGTTCGGGAAACACACACTTATGAACATATCTGTATTAGTTAATAATGCTTGGAAAGTTTTTCTAATTGTGTTTCTTTACAATCAACTTAAAAGGGATCTATTATCATCATGGGGATTTTGTAAGTGCTAAACAGAACCATAACCACTCTTGGAGATGGAAAAGCATATTAAATGACAAAAAATATTTTACTAAAAACTTGAAATGGAAGGTGGGAAATGGGGGGAATTTTTCTTGGATTCCAAGGGTATATAGACTCGGAATACCACCTAGTACAAACCTAAAGTTTGTTAAAGATGTGTTTACAGAGGGTTCATTTGTTTGGAATATTGACCTTTTGAATTCCTCTTTTGATGAAAATATTGTTGCGAAGATATTAAGTGTTAATGTCCTTACTTATAGTATATAGATTTTCCCTACAAGGATGCCTCAATCGATGGAAATCGTAATGTCAAATAAGTGTACCATATATTAAAGAACAATAAAAAGGTTGAAAGCCTTGATGTACATATACATGACCCCTCCCCCTCTCATAAGAAGTCCAAGGTTGTATGGCCTACTATATGAAATCTAATCATACCTCCCAAGGTAATAGAAAAACTTGATATGGTGAGATTGCAAGGGAGCCCTTACAACTGAGAAAAATATATTCAAAAGACGTTGTATTTTAAATTCTCATTGTAAAACTTGTAATGTAGAAATAGAATTTACTAAAAACATGATGTTGATTGTCATTGGCCTAGAGCTACATGCATGTAACCCAAATGGGATTTTTTACGAGAAATGAATCTACTAATAGGTTTGATACATGGTTGATGCCTTTGGTTGATATAAAACTTACGAAATTAGAGAGGGCTACTATGATGGCTTAACAAGTGTAATAAAAAATTGTTACTTGTTTAACAACTAGGTATTGATACTTTGAACAAAACTTTTTAAGCTAATATAGCCTATGAAGAGTACGTTGACTGTAGTTCACTTCAACCTGAGCCTAATGATATCCCCCCAATTTAAAAAATTGCAAGGACAACTATAATATTAGTCATATTAACAATAGGTCTAATAGATATCTTATCATTTTTAATGTGAATACTTATTATATGAGTAAAAACTATACAAGGTTGTGTTGCTTGTCTTAGCACATATCAATACGAAAAGATTATTAGGGTATATTACCCCTTTTTGTTTCACTCTTTAATCGCCTCGCATGTGTCATGTGTCACGATATCTCTGGAGAGAGAGAGAGAGAGAGAGAGAGAGAGAGAGAGAGAGAGAGAGAGAGAGAGAGAGAGAGAGAGAGTAATTATTAGTATTTAAAGAGTAAAGATATATATATTACCCTCTTTTACTTCAAATTTATATCACCTCCTATGTGAAAGTTTTAAAACCCAATCAAGACATTTCTTATTCCTAATTATTTATTTATCTCTTTTTTATTTAATATCGCATAGGGTGACACATAAGAGATGATACAAGGATGATATAAGAAAAGATGATATACAACATTCCTCGTGTTTAAAACCTCCATATAGGAGGTGATATAATGGTGAAAATAAAAGAGGTGATATATAGAATTACTCATATATTTACTAGTAAAAATATTATTGAGCCTTTATCAACTAAGAGTACGCAATGAATTTAGAGTGATTTGTTTTTCCTACATCCACTACCTAGGGTCATCCCCATAAGATTTTTAAACTTATCCACTAAAATCTTAATGTCTCTTAAGGGTGAGATATAAACCTTTACAATGAGGTTTTTCTAGTCTAAACCACAGCCTGAAATCTCCTGAGATTTTTGTCGGTTAAGTCACACCTCGATGATACTTGTAGTGGTTAAGTCACAATCTGATAGATTTTTACTAGGTTCAATCCTAACCTATAAAAACTCCTTTTTCTCTAATATTAAAAAAGATTAATACCCTAAATGGTTAATTGAATAATGTTACAACCAATTTGAATGTTCTCCTTGATGAGCTAATCTAATAAGATTAATGTATACTCCACGACTAAAATTGCATTTTCAAATATGGTCAACGAAATGTATAAATACCATTATCAAAAAGTGACCTTACCCAAATTGTATTTTATTAATGTGATCTTATGATGAGATTTTATCATTGTATTTCGGACTTTTCATAAAGTGGACAAACTTTATTTCGTATTTTCTTGAAATAACATATTGGGATCCAATCGGTTTTTTTGGTAATTCTTGTGAGTTTAACCAGTATGGCCTCGATATCTATGAATTTAATCGAGTTTCGTAATTCTTTTAAATTTATTTATTAACGTCTCAATAATTCAACCTGAGAATTTAATCGTGTTATCTGGTAATTTTGGTTAATATAACTAGTAAGGCCTTGATAATTCTATTTGAGAATTTAATCAAGTTATTTGGTAATTCTTGTGAATTTAACTAGTAAGGCTTCAATAATTCTACCTAAAAAATTTAATCGAGTTATCTGGTAATTGTGTTGAATATAACCATTAAGGTCTCAATAACTCTACCTGGAAATTTAATCGAGTTATATGGTAATTTTTGTGATTTAACCACTCAGGTCTCAATAATTCTACTTGATAATCTAATCGAGTTATCTGGTAGTTTTTGTGAATTTAATTAGTTAGAACTCGATAATGCTACCTGTGAATCTAATCGAGATATCTAGTAGTTCTTGTGAAGTTAACTAGTAAGGCCTTGATAATCCTACTTGAGAATTTAATCGAGTTATTTGGTAATTTTTATAAATTTAACCATTAAGGCCTTGATAATTCTATTTGAGAATTTAATTGAGTTATTTAGTAATTCTTTTGAATTTAACTAGTAAGTCTTCAATAATTCTACTTGAGAGTTTTGTTGAGTTTTTAGTTATATTTTAAAGGTGGTTTCTTGATTTTTGTTAGTTAGATTTGACATGTATATGCCCAAAGACCAATATAGATCAATTCAAGCATTTCTAAAATTTACGTTCAAAATAAAAAAAAAAACATAAACCCTCAGCTACCTCGTTAACCACCCCCCCCCCCTAGCAAGGAACAATAGCATAGTTCTTATTAATAGAAAGGATTTTATCTAATTACACTCCATAACCCATCTTAACCTCTTGTGATGCATTTTATATAGAACTTGGGTAGATTTTTCGCATGTCGTGGATTAAGTAATATCCTTCCATCTTTGGATATTAATTTATATGTATATACTCTAATTTACTAGAGTATGTGGAATACTTCTCTCCCCGTTGAGACTAAATCTTATGTTTTTATCAGCTACATCGAAAATTGGTTTTCTCACAACCCAATCTTCTTTCTTCAGAACTTTGTTCTTTACCTTCTTTTTTCCACCGCTGGTCTTGAATACGTTAGCTCGTACGTTAGCTCATTCTATAGTCTTCTTGTGGAGGTTCAATTCTTTACTTCCTTCCTCGGTATTCTCTTTGAGATGAAAGTTTTTTAATATCGAGCAAAGTATGGCCATATCCATAGGTAGCACTGACGCATGCCCAAATGTTAAGATATAAGTATTTCTTAAGCTGTAGAATGAGTTGTGGTAAGATATTTGCACAATACTTTATGTAGTATGTTTGACCATCCCACTGGATTTCCTTCCAACCTCTTTGACATTTCTTGGATAGTTATTTGATTACTAACCTCAACTACTCAACCAATCCATTTGAGGAATAAGATATGCATATTCCATTCTTGGCACATTGAGCTTGAAACCATTTAGAATCAAATAGAGGACCATGATCAGTTACTATAATATGGGGAATTCCATAGCAACAAGTGATTGATTTCCACACAAATTTCCATGCACTCGTCGTAGTAAATTTTGATACTACTTCAGCTTCAATCATTATGTAAAATATTCCACATCCACATGTACCCACTTGTTCTTATTAAAAGTTACTGGGAAGGCCCTAATAATGTCTAAACCCGATTGGTGGAAGGGTCATAGACTACTCATGTGGGTCATTTCCTTCTTAAGTAAACAAAATATAGGCGTGTAGTATTGGCAAGCCTCATATTTTTTTACATACCTTCAGTGTCATTAATCAGACTTGGATAATAATATCCTAACTGCATCATTATTTTTGTGAGCATTTGATACCCAACATGTTTACTATATATTCCCTAGAGCAGTTCCCGTAAGATTTTATTTCCTTCACCCGATCCCACACATCTTAATAATGGTTCCTTGCAGGAATGCCTATATACTTTTCCATAATGTAAGGTATATCTTCCTAATTTGGAAAAAATGTTCTCTTCTTCCAAGAGGTTCCATATAAGGTTCCTTCTTATAAGTACTCTCGAATTGGGAAACAATTAAACTCAAATTTTGTAATAGCAACCTCTAGGCTTCCTTGGAGTGATACCCTAGCCTTGTGCAATTGTTGTAAATCCACCCTTTTCATGTTCTTTTTCTATGAAGCTATATTTTCCAATGAGTTAGCATGAATATTTTGATCTCTCGACATGTGTGTGAGATTGAAGCTTGAAAAATAGGTTCTTAACCATTGCTTGGTAGGGTTTCATCCTCAAAATTATGGATTATAGTGTTTGCCTCCCAAGCGTGATAAATAAATCAACGCTAAGGGAAGACCTAATCTGCAAGTGTACGGGGGCGTTGCCAAGTAATAAAGATAAGTGTCGTGGTATATTGATGTCTCCCCATTTGTGATGATTTAATCTTAGTTGGAGACATCATTTTTAGTGTTTTATAAGTCTTTTAGTCGAGTTTTCATATGATTTAGTGCATTTTCCTATTTCTTGTCTTTAGAGATTTATTATTTTTAGAGCATATTTGGTTTAATTGTTTGTTAATTGTGAAGCTTTAAAGATATATATGGTGATTAATTATATGCCAAATCAATTATAGAGATAAAGAAAAGAAGATATGCATGGAAATTGGAGATAAGGAAAGAAAATATAAGATATGGAAAGATAAATTTGTCAAATAAATCTGAATTCCAGCACCTACGACCATAGAAATGATCATAACTCAAGATTTGCTAGGAATTTGGAAGAATGGTCTGAAACAAAGTTATAGATCTTTCCGAGACGATCAGTTTCGACATATGGAATGCATCAATCGGAGTTGAAATGAAGAAGTTACGGCCAAAACAAAACATCGGCAGATTATTACCTTTTCTATATTTTAGTGTTACGAATTTTAGTTGGGCTTGGAGTCCAAGTTACTTGTCTTCCACTCCAAGAAAACGATTAGGTCTTCTAAACACCTATAAATACACCCTTAAACCTTTGTAAAGTAATCCTTTCCTCTCATAAATTAGTCCTTAAGTTTTATATCATTAGAGTTATTGAAGAGAGCAAGATGACATCTTTGTATCATTCTTTTAGTTTATTTCTTTCAGGTATGAACTAATTTTCCCATAGCTTGGGTTTTGCATTATGTATAATCTATGAATTCTATTTTAATTATATCTAAGTTTCTTTGGGAATTTTATGTTTTAATCTGATTCTAGCTACTTAACCATATATTTGTTTTATGTGCTTTGATTTATTTTCTCTCTTTAACTTGATCAATTTAGGGCTTTGCTAATAGTAGTAAGATGGTCGCCCGGAAGGGGTGTCTAATTATTGAAACACCACATAAACGTCTAGAATAAGAAATTGGTCCTGACAACACCAGCCTAACTAGATAGTCATTAGGGTTTAGTTTCATCACCAATCGTGATTAGTAGGTAGGATTACACCTAGGACTCAAGTGGAACAGGTTAACCCTTTGTGAGTTCCCTCGTGATTGTGAGGTTGCCACACTAGTTCGCTCTCCGGGGATAGGGGGAATTTAGAATCCCGACTACATATCTAAGAGTTATTCTCTCCCTTATAAACTGAAATTGATAGAAATAATTAGAAGGATTAGTGCATACTAGCAAACCTAAGCTATACTCTCTCATCTAATATTCTCTTATATTTATTTTATTGTCTTTTAATTTATTTAGTTTAATTAATCATCTTTAGTTTCTGTCTTTGAAATTAATTATTGCTACTCAGATTATTTGCTCATTCGTATAACACACTAAGTCCCTGAGAACGAATTCTTCTTATCATTAAAACTTGCATACGTCCTGTAATACTTGCAGAACTGTGCCTGTCTAGGGTGATTAGTGCATTGTTTTCCGGATTTATTTATCATATTTTTATCACACCCTAGGCGACACCGTATATCTTCTCCACAGGGACTATCATCATTATAATAATTGTGTTTGGAAGTATAATAATGTATAGTTGTAAGAGAATTGACAAGAAAAGTAAATAATATATTGTTTTGGTTTTCTAATTAATAAAACTAAAGTGTGAATACTTATAGACAACAATTAATTAAACAAATAAAGAAACATTTTTAATATGAGATACATATGCTTGAGTATTGCTAGTATTTCCCACGGTTGATTAATTTGATGCTTTTACATATAAGGGAAAATTGGTTATTTCTTATTAGTCGGGATATTAATCTCTTCCCAACCCCTCCCGGGTAAATAAGAAGATATACTACTATACCTTCAGACATGACTTAGTTCAAACCCTAATGACTACTTGGCTAGTCACGACCGTCAGGCTCAATAACGCACACTAGGCGTATATATGTTATATCAGTATTTAAAATCCTACCCTTCCGGACGCTAGCTTGATTACTAATACTACCCACTATTTAGCCAGAATATCAATAGGAATTATTACAAACATATACCCAATAGAAATAAATTTAATTCATTTAAATATAAAATCCCAAAATCATTATACATCATAAAAATCAATCAAGGTGCATACATTAAGCAATCCTCAAGTAATGAGGGTTTTAATTCATTCAAAGAAGAAAAAATAATGAATAGAAATGAAAGAATCGTGTTTAAAATAATGTTACTCTAAATAGCGGAATGATTAGGTGTTGGAATGGTGAAGAATGGTGAGATTTTGTGTAAAACCCCTTCTCTTATGCTCTTCTTCAGACGCTTAAGTGTATGTGAATTATGAGCTTCTAAGATACTTATATATCAGGCTAAAAACGTTTTGGGGCCTTATGGGCTCACTTAGATGGTTTAAAATAGCCCAACCAATTTTTAGCCTAGTCTTGTACTAGTTCGAGTCATGGTGGAAGCAAATGGCATAACTTCTTTTTCTAAACTCCAAATTGACTACCATCACGTCTCACGCATAACTGAATTCAAGATATATCCAAATGAAAAGTAATTATATCCAAATCTCTGACCAATTATTTATGGTGACTGAATTTATGGTATGTCAAGACTTCTCCTAGTAAACGCTCTAACTTTCCCAAAATGACTTTAAGCTCATTTCACGCCTTGGATTGGCGTTTGACTTGACTTATTTACTTTTCCTCGACATTTTGGCATCATGTGTTAACTATGTACCAAAAAACTACATACTTAACACGCAATTAAGGCTAAAAATCTCTATAAATAGAAATATATCCAAAACGAGAAGGAAAAGTACAATATGTCGAATACTAGAAAAAAATCCCTCACTTTGGCCCAAAAAACACCTAAAAATATGTCTCGTGAATAGATTAATCTATCTATAAAAGGGAGACATCAAATAGGCTGAGGTATACTGACTTCCTACCAATTGTGAATCAGTGATGACTTTGACTTGTATGGTATTCACTCAGTATCTGTGGATGTTTATTTATATTCATTCCCTTGGGACTTAGGATTGCTTGCCCTGTTCTACTTCCTTGGTCATTAGAGGCTCCGTCTACTTCCACTCTTCATTTTTACTTATCATCTAAAATTTTAGCTCCACTATTGGAACTTATAATACTTTTTACAATAAAATCTTCCAAATATTTTGCTTTGGTAGCAGTTTTTCCCTAGTATGTGATGTCAAATTAAGATAAGTCAACTAACCATTTAAGGAATCTTTCTAATACAACGGCCTTGGATAATACTTTTTTTAGCATTACTTCAGTTTACACATATATGGATTGGGCCTCTAAATAGGTGTTTGATTTCTTTGAAGCTATTACCATAGCCAATGCTACTTAACTGATCATTTGATGAATATTTCTAATACTTCGATCTTGAATAATACTTTTTTTAACGGTATGTCAGTTTATACTTATATGGATTGGGCCTCGAAATAGGCTTTGATTTCCTTGAAGCTATTACTAGAGCCAAAGCTACTCTTTTCGTAGGTGTATAGTTGTTTTCCATTACATGTAACCTTTTGATGATATAATATATCAATTTTATTTTTCTCAGTGTCTCGAATCAACACTACAACTACAAATTCTGGATTGGCTGATAAATAAACACTAACCTAATCTCTCTCGACCGATCTATCTAGTGTTGGACTTGGGATATAGTCTAAGTAATTTGTTACACCCTCTAATGATACTTTTAATTCCTCCCTTTAAACAAATGTGTTTGTTTTTCATAGGATTTTAGAAAAGGGTTCACACTTTTCAGCAGATTTTGACATGAACTGGCTTAACGCAAGTACCTTCCTTGTTAAAGACTACACCTTCTTTATAAAACTAAGGTTAGACCATATCTAGTATGGTTGTACTTAATCTAAATTAGCGTAATTTACACCTTCACTTACCATAAATACCAAAATAAATCTCAAGGGATCTCCAAAGGCGCACTTCTCTGGATTTAGTCTTATAACCACTTGTCGCATAACTTTGATGGCCTCTTCTAAATATGACAAGTGTTCTTCAAAAGTTTTAATTTTGACGAGAATATAATCAACATATACTTCCATATTCTTTTACATTTGATGTTCAAATACTTTACTTAGCATTATTTGGGAGGTAGCGTTTGCATTCTTAAGGTCGAATTGCATCACTCGATAGCAATACAAACTATGTTCTGTCACAAATGCAGATTTCTCTTCATCTTCTAGGGCCAGTCTTATTCGAATATACCCCTTAAAGGCATCCAATGATGTTAATAAGGGATATCTAGCCATGGAATCCACCAATGATAGCCTATGAAGAGTATGTTGAGTGTAGTTCACTTCAACCTCAGCCTAATGATATCCCCCCTCCAAATCTAAATAATTGTAAGGAAAACTATAATATTACTCCCTTTGCTCCACAAATAATGTTCACTTGATAAAAATAGTATTCCAAAAATAAAGTCCACTTATCATTTCATGACATTTTGTTTCTAACTTTTTTCGCTATTACCCATATTAAAATATTAAAATTCATATTTCCAATACATATTTAATGTATCAAAACACTTTATGAGGGGTATTTTTGTAATGGTGAATGCAACTATTATGTTTCTTAATATGTATGAAAAGCTAAGTGGACATTATTTATGGAATAGAGGAAGTAATAGTAATTAAAATAGGGCTAGTAGACCTCCTATCATTATTGATGTTAATACTTATTATAAGGGATATTATTGTAATGGTGAATGCAATTATTATGTTTCTTAATATCTGTGACAAGTTAAGTAGACATTATTTATGGAACAGATGGGGTAGTAGTATTAAAAATAGGGCTAGTAGAACTCTTATCATTATTGATGTTGATACTTATTACATGAGTAAAAACTATACATGATAATGTTGCTTGTATTATAACATATCAACGTAGAACTATTATGCGATAAGGAAGGTACATGGTTAAAAGGTTTTGCAATGGATCTTAAGTGTTCTTCAATTGTAGTGGTGGAGTTAATTGCGTTGCACGAAGGGATGAGACTGGCACTTGAGTGGGGGATTGGTGAGGTGGATATTGAAACGGATTGTCGAGAGGCCTTGGATTATATTCAATAGAGTACTAATGCGGGAGGAACTGTTGGGTTTTAGGCAGTAGAGATAAAGGGATTGTTGAGTGCTAATAGAGGTTTTAATATCAAGGCCATATATCGAGAGGCAAATTACTGTGTGGATTGGTTAGCGAGATTTGGAATGAAGTCCAAGGATACCCATGTGATTCTGGATGATCCGCCTGATGGTATTTGGAGTGCTCTAGTGAAGGATATTTGTGCTTGAAAAGTGCCTAGATGAGTCTTCACATCGGACTTTGAAGATTTAGATTTATAGGAGTGTTGTCTCTCTTTATTTTTATATTTGAATCGGTCTTAGGACCTCCCATCTAATCACAAAAAAACATAGAACTATTATTGGAAGTTGGAAGATTTAGTAGTTGAAACTGGAGATCTTTGAATCAGATTTTTTTTTTTTTTTATCTCATGATTCCTCTAATTTTAGCAATCATGTAGTTAATGGTTGTAAAAATAGAGTAAATTACCCCTTTTTGTTTCACCCTTTAATCATCTCACATGTGTCACTTTATCTAGAGAGAGAGAAAGATGAACATTACGATTAGTGTTTAACCCTAACTCACAAACTCTAAAAAAATCTAAACTAATTTGAAAAAGTATCTTATCTTGTATATAATGTTCTTGTTCTTACAAACGGCTTTAGGTCAATATGTAGAGTAATGAGTAAGAATAGCATGTCCCAAACCAACAATGCATGATCGTTATCTCATTCTTGATTAAGGTCGTCTGATTTGTATTGACCAACCTACTATTGTGTCATCTATCTGGCATTATATCCGTTATGCAAGGATGTTTCCATATTCACATATGCTACTCCAACAAAGATTCTTTTTTTCTTGGATCATCTAGCTAGCCAACCCTTTTACTCTCCTTCGACTTAAGCGTGCAAGCCTCTTGGTATCTTCTAAACATCACAAATATAACTATCATGCTCAAGGATTCTATTCTTTCACAATTGTGTATAAAAGTATTAAAAATAATGGATATATACGAAAATATGTCAAAGAACAAGGCTAAAAATATCTAATAAGTATGGTAAGACACAAAATAAATATACAAATTATGACAAGATGGAAAAAACATGTGAATTAACCCAGTATATCAAATAATGACTTAGTTCTAAGTTCATGACAACTTAACAGTTGTACAAGTAACTACCTTACATTAGCACGATGACTTTGTCAATGTTAAGAGTGTGATGTTATAGAGGTAGTTTTTAGGTGATAAGATCATATAGTTTAATATCTTTCATGTCTTTCCTACCCTCGTTGGATTGTGGGGACGAGGTCTTACTTGTTTTGTGAAAGTCGTGGAGTTAAGTCCATATATGCCCTCGTTAGATTTGCATGAACAAACTCCACACGATGTAAAGGTACGTTTATCCTTATTAAACTATTTTAGACAAATTATCATTGGACCAAAACTTTCTATCACTTTAAATAGTAACTTCTTGGTGAGGGGTTATTTTATATAGATTTTACTGCATATAAATTTTTCCAAATATCTTTGTGGGGTTATATGAAACTCATGATATTTTTAACCCAAAAAGATCATTCATGGTGGTATACTTTTTATAAATATACGATCTTTAGGAAACGAATCGGTTTATTTACATCCCCCTATAGCATCTCTCAAATATAGATTTTTATAACACGAGGTTCTCATGCAACACTTTGTACATTAGTCACCATTGTGTTGTCTAATTACGAATCCAATTCAATAATTTTTTGAACAATTGTACACATTTTGCTCACAATTAAGAACTCTAATATAATCTCCATGACCATAAGGTTGATGATAAAACTCTATGTCCTCAGCAAAATCAACTTTTTTAGCCATTATATAATGTGTAGTATTTATGCAATCACCTCCATCATTATACTACCATGTTCGAATATTTCACCATATTGTATGTTGAAGGTGAACGTTTCTATCCAGAACAATAATATTTAAGGTGAAAAACTAGTATAGTACACAAATCAAACAATACAATACAAAAAGTAATATTTTTTAGCTTTTAATCCTAATTAGGAAATTTAGTAAGAAAGTATTAGCTCTTCAGTACTTAAAGAAACTATATGTTAAACTGTGCCTATAAGCAATGTTTAAACAAAATCCATTAGTAATCAAACCCCATAAACTAATATACAAAGTATTATTATTTAAAAATCCAAAAGAAAAAACACATTTTTTATGACCTTAGAAAAAAATTTGGCTTAACAATTATCTGAGTATTTTATTTTTATTTTATATTCATCATCGGAAACGTTTTCCTCTATTTTTTGCCCAAAAAATTATAAAGGTTCAAAATTCTTTGACACATTCACTTCAGAAGTTTCCCAAAAAATGATAAAGGTTCAAATTTTGACACATTTACTTCAGAAGTTTCTTTGTCCAATTTTTAGTGATAACTAATAACTAAAGATTATAAAAGTTCAATAATGTGTCATGTTTCAAGTTTGATTTTGATTAAATTACTTTGGGGTTCTATGGCTCATTAAATTGTGAAAATAGATTTTTGTAGAATACGATGGTATGTTTAGGGAGTATGCATATACAAGTGTTAATGCATATTTTGAGAAATAAACCGGTTCTACCCATTTTAGAAAAAGAAAAGTTGTCGGCCAAATTTTGGAAAATTAAGTACTTTTGATGCCACGTGAAATTGATAAAGAATTTGAAGGAACCCTTTTATATCTAGCTAGGGTTTTGAATTATGAACGTGTGGCCACTGATGGTTTGTCATTTGGAGATGTAACGAATGAGTTGAAAATTTTACAAACTCATGGGCCAACGGACAACTTTCTAAGGAAACCGTATATGAGTTGGATTAGGAATTTAAAACCTAGCCCATAATTTATATTTCGTCCAAACGCCTATATATTAGTATTTAATATTAGGGACTTTCTCTTGTAATTGCATCGAACATCTTTTACAAGAATTTAAGAATAAGTTGGCCTAATTAAAGAGGAAGCAATAGAGCTGGAGCATCACATCATCAATTCTCCATTTCTTCATTTTCGTCATTAAGGTAATTAGTTGTAGATCATTGGCCTAAACATACTTATAACCTTCTTATTATTTATTTTTATTATGCATTAATTTTTCTATAACTTGGATTCACACTTTATTTAACCCTTAATTATTATTTTATTACTTAATATTATTTAAGAAATTCATATTTATCGATTTAAGCATCTATTTTATAACTATATTATGTGTTTGATGCTTATTGCAGCCCTAACTTTGGCCAATTTTAGGATTGCCCTTAGTAATTAGGATTGTCACCCTGGCGGGTGATTCAATTGATTAAAATGACATATAATTGTCTAGTCGGTAGTGATCCTGACGGGTTTGCTTAACTAGATAACCATTACGGTAAGAGTTTCACCACCGATCTTTGCGCAAGGTCCTTTTACCCAAGTCTTTACGTAGTGTTGAGTTTGCCTTCTAAGCTACCTTGACATGATTTAGAAGTATTATAGCATCCTGACTACTTATATTAGCTCAATTCAACCCTATAATTAGAATAGCGACTTCGTAGATAGGTGCATATTTGTAACCTAAGCTATTATCTTATTTGCATTCTTATTTAATATTTAGAAAAAAGTATTTATTTTATTTTTATCTTTTGATCAAACATCTAAAATCATCTACGTTTATATTAAACACAAGTTTGAGCTAACTACCTAAATCCCTGAGAACGCACTTTTACTTATTTACTATTAACTGCGAACGATCAGTGCACTTGCAGGAGAGTTTCTCGTGGTTCTTTCCAAGGTGTATGTGATTTATTATCTTATATTATCTTTATTTATAACACCCAAGGCCCTACCAAGTTTTTAGCGCCGCTGCCAGGGATGTTATAGTTTGTTATTGTGTTTATTTAGCGTAGAAGATTTAATTTGTTTTCAGTTTTACGCGTGTTTTGTTTAGTCTCTTTTCAGGTTTCTTAGGTATGGCGAATTTTTTTGCATTATTGATTAAAGGCGTTGAGGATCGATGTTCAAAATATGGGTTGCTAGGGCATCCATTGGAAAAGTGTATTTTTCCACAATCAAATTTGTTTGGGGAATTTACATATCAAAATAGACTCCCACGACCATAGGCTCATTGCGCCACTTGGGCCAATCATTTTGCTCAGAAAAGCATTGCAATCATTGTCAGCATATCCACAAGAAGGCTCAGCTAACGGGAATATGAAAGCTTTCGCCACATTTACACAAAAGAGCAAAAAAGCTAACGACGAGAGGTTCAACTAGCACTTTGATGGATTGAAGATTTTGGGGAACCAAGTTTCCCAGATTACCGAGCAATTCACCAAATTTTACAACCATATTCAAAAGTCTCATGAGGAGGATCAATCGCCGAAGGCATTTCTATATTATCTACAAGAAGGTACAAATGAGTGGAAAGATACTTTTGAAGTGGAGATCGATGTCACTACATCATTGGTGCAGAACATACAACATAATCAAGTTATTGAGCATATATTGACGCAACTCATTATGATCATTTAGAAATTACAACAAGATTCATCTATGAAATTGGTCCAAGCTACGAATAATAATGATGAGGCCATTCAAAACAGCGATATCAGTGTTGGGTTTGAGGTTCCAACAATAGAAGAAAAAACCAAGCTTAGCTTAGATGAGGTAATTATTGAGAATCAAAATGAGAATAGGTTTAGAAAGAGTTTAAAAAAGAGACAAAGAAAGAAGTGATAGTTGCACCAAAGGTGCAAGAAGAATAGAGTGAGGTGGAGATGCCGCCTACACATCCATCATCACCACCACTTCCGATGAAGATGGACTATCCAAAGTACAAGAAGTTCGTAAAGGCGTTGAGCGAAGAAAGGATCAACGCCCAAGTACTCGAGATAGTTGAAGAGGAAGTATTTGCACCAAAGGTGCAAGAGAAGAATAGGGCAGAATCGCCTCCAATAACATCAAGTGAAGTGGATATTCTGAAAGAGATAGAACCAATCAAGTTGCACATAGACGATGTAACAATCGAAGATTGTGTTGATGAGGATGAGGTTGGAGATGAATTTTCAATGAGTGAGGTAGAGCTCCCAAAGATAGAAGAAACACCCAAGCATAGCTTAGGTGAGGTAATGGTTGAGAATGAGTTAGTTGATGCACCTAGGGTGAAAAAAAGAGTAAGGCAGAGGCGCCGCCTCCACATCTGCTTTTATCACCACCGCATCTACTGAGATTTACATATCATGGTGGTGATACCGAGTTTGAAATAGTAGTGGAGACATCAAGCCAAGAAGAAATTAACTTCCAAGTGCTCGATACAATGAGGAAGATCCAAGCACACATAAAGTATTTGAAGAGATTCCCTTTGAAAAGAGTAAAAGTGTATAGGTTGAGGTCAAGACTGGGGATCTTATTAAAGAAATCTCGACGATAGTTCCAAGGAAATTACCACCAAAATTTCAAGATCCTGAAGGTTTAACCTCCCAATCAATATAGGTGGTAACTTTGGAACTAAAGCAATGTGTGACTTGGGTCCGAGTGTAAATATAATTCCAAAGAATATTTTTGATAATTTAGGCATTGGAGATGCCAAGAAGAAAACTGTCATCTTACAATTCCTGGATCAATCTACGGCGAAGCCATAGGGAATCTTCGATAATATCCTCATAGTCACTCATTATTTGTTGATGGAAATTTAAGATGGATTGATAATTATGTTCCATTCCCTCGGGACTTAGTATTACTTGCCGTAATTTGCTTCGTTGGTTATTAGCAGCACCGTCTACTTCAACTTTATGTTCTTACTTATTATCTAAACTTATAGCTCACTTATTGGAACTTATACTACTTTTCAGAATAAAATCTTCCAAAGATATTGCTTTGATAGGAGTTTTCCCTAGTATGTGATATCAAACTGAGATAACTCAACTGAACTTTTGTTCATTCTAATACTACAGCCTTCGATAATACTTTTTTAGCATTACTTTAGTTTACACATATATGGATTCGACCTCTAAATATGTCTTTTATTTTTTTAAAGCTATTACCAGAGCCAAAGCTACTTAACTGGTCATTTGAATAATATTTCTAATACTTCAAACATGGATAATATTTTTTAGCAATATGACAGTTTATACATATATGGATTGGGCCTTGAAATAGATCTTTAATTTCCTTGGAGCTATTACCATATCCAAAGCTACTCTTTCCATAGGTGTACACCTGGTTTCCATTCCTAGTAACCTTTCAATGATATAATATATCAATTTTATTTTTCTCATCTTCTCGAATCAACACTGCAACTTCAGATTCTTGATTAGCTGATAAATAAACACTCAACTAATCTATCTCGATCGGTCTATCTAGTGTTGGACTTGGGAAATCGTCTAAGTAAGTTTTTAAACCCTATAATTATACTTGGCATTCCTCCCTTCATACAAATTTGTTTGTTTGCGTAGGGTTTTTATAAACGGGTTAACACTTTTTAGTAGATTTTGACATGAACCGACTTAACACGACTACATTTCCTTGTCAAATATTCCACCTGCTTTATAAATAAGGTTAGACCATATCTAGTATTGGTTGTAATTTATCTAAACTATTAACAATTCCACTTTGACTTCCCATAAATACAAAATAAATCCTGAGGAAACTCCAAAGGCGCATTTCTGTGGATTTATTGTTATAACCATCTGTCGCATCACTTCGATGGCCTCTTCTAAATCTGACAAGTGTTCTTCAAAAGTTTTAATTTTGAAGAAATATATCGTTAACATATACTTCCATATTCCATTTCTTTGATGTTCAAATACTTTACTTATCATTATTTGGTAGGTAGCTCCTACATTCTTAAGGCCGGATGACATCACTCGATAGCAATACAAAGCATATTCTTTCAAAAATGCAGATTCATCTTCATCTTCTAGGGCCATTCTTATTTGATTATACCCCTTAAAGGCATCCATTGATGTTAATAAGGGATATCTAGCCATGGAATCCACCAATTAAAGCCTATGAAGATTATGTTGAGTGTAGTTTACTTCATCCTAAGCCTAATGATATCACCCCAATATCTAAAGGATTGCAAGGACAACTATAATATTACACCCTCTGTTCCCAAAATAATGTCCACTTACTAAAACTGGTGTTCCAAAAATATTGTCCACTTAGCATTTCAAGATTTTTTTTCTAATTCTTTCCACTATTAACCATATTCAAATATTAAAATTTATATTTCCACACATATTTAAAATATCAAACCCCTTTATAAGGGACAATTTTTGTAATGGTGATTGCAATAATGTTTCTTAATATGTGTGAAAGGCTAAGTGGATATTATTTGTGGAATAAAAGGTGTAGTACTATTAAAATAGAGCTAGTAGGAATCTAATCATTATTCATGTTATTATATGAGTATAAAATATACAAGGTTGTGTTTTTTGTATTATAAATATCAACATGGAACTATTATTTGAGGGTGTGCTTGGATATTTCAGGCAGTTTCAGTAGTTGAGATTGGAGATCTTAGCATCAGACATTTTTGTGTTTTTTGTCAGTGTTCTAAAAATCGACCTAGGCGGCCGCCTAGGCGCTAGAAGGAAGTGTAACTTCCAGAATTGGCCTAGGCAGCCTCCAGACGGTCCCAGAAGGTCCTAGGCGGGTTTAGGCGGCGTCTAGGTGGACCCAGGCGGCGCCTAGGCGATCTGAAGCTAAAAAAATTTAAAAAAATCTATTTTTTTATACAAAAAAATTAACATAAAAAATTATATGAATCTATTTTAAAAATTATATAAACCTAAAAAAGTATTTAAATAAATATTAAAACCACCTGGCAAGAAAAAGCCTAGACGCACGCCTAATCCCCTAAGCGCTCGAAGGTGGTCGACCGCCCGCCTAGTGCCTAGCGCCTTTTAGAACACTGTTTTTAGCTCATTATTATCCTAATTTTAGCAATCATTTATTTAATGGTTGTAAAAATAGAGTAATGATTTATTACTCCTTTTTGTTTCGCCCTTTAATCGCCTCGCATGTGTCACTCTAGAGAGAGAGAGAGAGAGAGAGAGAGAGAGAGAGAGAGAGAGAGAGAGAGAGAGCATTATGATTATTGTTTAAAGAGTGCATTATATTTCCCTTTTTACTTCACATTCATATCATTGTCTATGTGGAGGTTTTGAACACCAATTAAATCATTTATATTTCCTAAATTATTAATTTTCTCTCTCTTCTATTTAATGACACATAAGGTGACTCGTAGACGGTGACAATTGTTCTAGTAATTACCTTACATTATCACGATGCCTATATCGTTGTTAAGAGTTCCATGTTAGAGAGGTAGTTTTCAAGTGATAAAAAAATTAAGGGCCCTAAAAGTTGTAAGAATTGGAGGGGCCTAAGGCCATGGCCTCTATGGCTGAGCAAATTTGAACCAAAAGACCTAACCGAACAAAAAAATCAGAAAAAACTTAACCAAAAAAACCAAAAATCGAAAAACCAAATGGTTCGGTTTCCAATATTTCAAAAACCTGTTTTTTTTTTGTTTGGTTTGGTTCGGTTTACTATGCAAAAACCGACTCAAAAAAAACAAACTAAAACTGAACCGACGAAGGGAAAAATAAGGAATGTGTGAATTTTTTATAATAATTTTGTAGGAGAAACTTTTGGTGAAAAGTGATCATCTATGTGAAATTTTTTTTTAGTATTTGGTGGTGTTATTAGTGAGAATTGTTTATATATTACGTAAGATTATATTAGTAACTATCTAATATTTAATTGATTTTATTAATCATGATTGTATGAATTTGGATGTAGTAGTTATAACTATATTAATATATTTAGTATTGTAAATTAAGATGATTTTTGTAGATTATAATTTTTTATTTAATTGATATATTAATACCCGTTCTTATGTAATAATGTTATAATTGTATTAGAATTATTAGTCGTTATTGGACAATGTATTTCAAGAAATAGGTTGACAAATATTATTGGCCAAACTTTCACATTCGAAGCGAACCAAATTCTGAACCGAACCGAACCATTACGATACCAAAAACCGAATGTGTAACCAAATGCAAACCGTCCGGTTTTGTTTTTAAATTATAAAAAACCGAATAATTCGTTTTGGTTCCGGTTTCGGCCAAAAAGCGAGACGAACTGAACCATGCTCATCCCTAATGGCCTCCTTGGCCTCCCCTTAGGACCGGCCCTGGGTTTTGGGATATTAAATGGGGGTTGGAGCAGATTGTGGGGATTGATTTTCAAAATCCACACGAAGCGGGACGGATTGTGTGGATAAACATTCCCCAACCCGTAAACTTTTCCCGCATTTTTATATATATATATATATATATATATACTATTTGTTTTTAATCATCAAATACTTTAATACTTTAGATCAAAACATTGACATGATAATTCGATACGAGTGGATTCGGACGGGTATAAAGGCGGAATATGGCTTCTATGGTATAATTCAGATATAACGGTTAAAGTACTTTCGACCGAAAAACAAGTCATAAATATAGAGGTGAGTCAGACGGGTTATCAGTCGTGGATCTTCTCGGTGATTTATGCATGCCCGCGTTATAAAGGGAGGGAGGAATTGTGGAACGCACTTCATCATGCGTTTCATGATATAAAGATTTTGTGGCTTGTAGCTGGAGATTTTAATCAAATAGGTAAACAAGAGGATAAGAAAGGTGGGGTTGTTGGGATTTTGAGAAGAATGGAGAGATTTGAGGAATGGCGGCAAAGGTGTGGTTTGATTGATCTTGGTTTTGAGGGACCGTGTGTTACATGGAGCGGTTCTTGGAATTCGGGTCAGAAAATAATGGAAAGGTTGGATAGAGCGTATGGAAATACATAATGGCAAACTCTTTTCCCTAATGCTCAGGTCAAACATTTACCGAGAATACATTCCAATCATATGTCGATTTTGATACAAGCTTGTCCTATACATCAAGCAAAAATTCACCCTCGTCGATTTCGTCTTGAAGTAGCATGGTGTGCTCATCCAAATTTTAAAGACTTTATTCAGGATAGTTGGGATGGTAATGATACTGGTATTGGACAAGGCGTAATAAATATACAAGAGAAAATCATGAAATGGAAGGTTGATAAATTTGGTGATCTTAATCGTCGAAAGAAAAATCTCATGGCCAGACTTCGGGGTATACAAAAAGCTTTGCAATGGTCTTACAATTCTTCGCTTCGAGATCTTGATAATAGATTAATGAATGAATATGAGAGTGTGTTGAAACAAGAAGAAATTATGCAGTTTCAAAAGTCAAAGGACAAGTGGATATTATCAAGAGAACGAAATACTAGGTATTATCATCTTTCTATGATAATAAGAAAGAAGAATGCGAAATTTACTAGATTACTAGATGACCAAGAGAATTGGGTAGAGAATGAGATAGAAATACGAAATATGATTAAGGAATATTTTGTACGATTATATGAGAACCCGGAAATCCATCACGGGGAATTCACACTTCCCCAGATATAAGCACTTGAGGATGAGGATATATGCAAATTACAAGATCCTTTTACAGATAAGAAGAGTAAAGAGGAAGTATTTAAATCGAATCCTACGAAAGCACCAGGCCCAGATGGTTTGTTAGCAGCGTTTTATCAGAAATGTTGGGGTACGGTTGGACAATCAGTTTGTACTATGGTTCGGGAAGCTATTAGCAAAGGGGTGTTCTTACCATCTTTGAATGGTACGCTAATCCATCTTATTCCTAAAGTTGTTGAGCCGAATCGGGTTTGTTTATTTCATCCCATAAGTTTAATAAATACTCCTTGTAAGTTTACTATGAAGGCCATGGTCAATAGATTGCGACCTCTACTTGCCGAAGTGATTGGTCCTTGTCAAAGCAGCTTTTTACTGGTCGGTCCACTATAGACTGTTCTGGTTCGGGAGGTAGATAATCGGATGTTCCAAATCAAAGGAAAGAAGGGTATTATGGCGGTAAAGATCGATTTAGAACAATCTTATGATAAGATCATATGCGAATTTATTGAGAATACAATATCGCACTTTGGGTTTCAGAAAGATTGGGTACCGCTTATCATGAAGAGTATGGAAGAGAATGAAATGCAAGTTTTGTGGAATGGAGAACCCTTTCCGCCATTTAGACTATTTTGGTGTATTAATCAAGGAGATCCACTTTCTCCTTATATTTTTGTTATGTGTATGTGGTACGGCCTAGGGTGTGATAAAATATGATATAAATAAAGTGCAAATAAAACACCCTAGACTGAGCACGGTTCTGCAAGTATACAGATCGTATGCAAGTTTTAGAAAATAAGTAAGATTCGTTCCGCAGAGACTACGAAGGTTAGGGGAATCTTATGCAATAATCAAGTGCAAATAAAACGCAAGAAAAGTAAAGACAAATAGATATTTATTTGGTTTTCAATTAAACTAAATTAAACTATGAAAGTAAAGACAGGAAATTAAACACGAAAGAATAAGTAATATGAGAATATAGCTTGAGTCAATAGCATGTAATACCCACTAGTTTTGTCGTTCTAAACATGTAAGGGTGGATTATGTAGTATTTCAATAATCGGTTCTAATTGCGCTAGGTAGTTTTAAATAGGATTTACCTGTGTCAATAAGGGGTCCTAAGCAAACTGTTCCAGCAATTGGTAAATAGCAATATATACTAAACCATAGTGATTATCTAGTTAGGTTGATTTGTCAGATCTAAACCGAATACTAGACGTTATGTGCTAAACATGTAATTAAACACCGTTGTCAATGGTGACCTAAGTACTAGATGGTAATTCTATATGGGTGCACTCCACAAGAACAGATAATATAAATCCAAACACATAAACAGAGAATAAAAACAATAATCCAATTTAAAACATAGAATTCCCAAATTAGATAGATGTCAACCAAAACTAGGGTTCATAAATATATGCTAACAACTCAAGCTAAAAGAAATTTAGTTCATACTAATGCAAGAAAAGAAAGAAATTACAAATTCAAAGGTAGAAGAAGACATTGTGATGAACAGCTCCTTCCAGACTTCTTTTCTTGTGTTGTAAGCTTCCTCTTGGCTTAAGGTTTCACCAAGGATGGTTTTATAATGTTAAGAGGCTGTATTTATAGTGTATAGGTTGACCTAATTCGTTTTCTTGAAGGAAAAGGTAACTATGGGCTCCAAGCCCAACTCAAATTCGTAGCCCAAAAACATGCAATCAGGCCCGTTTTTCTTTTGGTCCTAAAAGCTTCAGTATTTCTCCGATTGATGCGTATGAGTATACCAACTTCATCGTCTCGGAAAGATATTCAACTTTGCTCTTGACCGTTTCTCCAAATTCCTCGCCGTTTTTACGATATAAACTGGTTTGTGGTCGTAGGTGCAGAAATTCAGATTTAAGGCAGCTTTTCCTTTTCCATGTTTTTAGCTTTTACTTCCTTATCTTCAATTTCCATGATTATCTTCTTTCCTTTAGCTCTCTTTACCAACTTGGACTCTAATTAATTACCATATATCTCTAAAGCTTCACACTTAAATAAATAATTAAACCCAATATGCTCTAAAAATAATAATTAATTAACTCAAGACCCAAAATAGGAAAGTGTACTAAATCAAGCTAAAATCGACCTATAAACTAATAAATACGCCTAAAATGATGTCTCCGAGATAGATTTTATTATCACAAATGAGGAGACATCAAGACCCCCAACTCAAAGTTGTATCGTCCCGATACAATAAAAAGTAAAGAATAGTAGGGTAGTCAAATAAACAAGAAGAAGAAGTCGGAGGAGAATAAGAATAGAACATAATAAATGATCCTAGAGCATAGTATCTAAAAAGTCTCATGTAGTAATGCTCAAGAAATAATGCACAAATATACTTAATATACACATAATCAACATTCCATAAATTCAAGTTAAGATTAATTTCGCAATGCCAGAAGGAGAGGATGATAACTTAGTTCATGTTAATGGCTATAGGTTTTTCATAGGTCCTAATATAGCATCCAATGGTCCACTTACCTACTACCTAATAACTCAATTGTTTCTCCACCAAGTAGTTAGAAATCCTAAGGTCTTTGGTTATAACTTGGCTTAGGGACGGTGTGGTATATTTGGATAATGAAAAGTGAGCTTTTGGCTCTCTCCTCACTAGCCATCAACGAATCGCCCTAGAGCTTGAGTTTTCACTCGAAGATGTACTCACTCAACCCAATTTATTGATGCTTTTGATGTGCATCCCCAATAAATCCCAAATAAAACCTTTTGTGATGATATACAAATTCCACTTTGCCGGTCCGAATATATTCTTTTCATATCAATTTTTTTCTTTTATATAGCTATGACTCTCTTTTTAATGTTCGAGATATCACGCTATTTTTTCATATATATTCTTTCTTTTTATGCCCTTGTTGGCAAATTTAGCTCGTAGCTTCTTTTCCATTCACTATTACCCCGGCAAAGGGTTACAATAATAACTTTTTCATCATCAATAAAATCACAATGATAATTCCCAAAACCCAATGTTCCCTAATAATGAAACCCACCACCCCAAACTCAAGCTCTAAAACGACTTGTTTTAGGTTTTGCGATTCGAGTGCGGGTCATATAAAGATAAGTCCTACAAAGTAAGGGTATGGATTATAATGTGTTTCAACAAAAAGGATTTAGAAAGGATCAGATGGGCTAAGACGGATAAATAAAAATAATCAAATAAAAGGGTGAGAAGGTATAAAAGGCTTCAAGTGTTTTTACATGAAAGAACTGCCTTATTCATTTTTCTAACTACCAGATTTCGTTACGTTTTCATTATTAGCTTATAGATAAGTGGGTTTTCAACTAATTTCAAACCTCACGTTCTACACACCAAATAACTCTCACTAAGTTTCAACGTGATTTCTTAGCATTGCTCATTACTTTTCTATCCTTTATTTCCTGTTTTCATACATGCATGCTAAACAAATTTAATACATCTTTCAAAAACATACTACTTACAATCATTGACCTAATTAAATCATGCTCAACAGGTTCATTCAAAATATTCTATGCCTTAATTCAACCTAAAAAATTTAAATTTTATTCAAAAACAAAAAGGAAGATGAGGACAACGAATCCCCACCCCCAACTCAAAAGTGAGTCGTGTCCCCACGACTCGAAAAAGACTCAAGAATAGAATAAAATTTAAAATTAAAACTAACTAGACTACCTAATGCATACAAGCTATTAAGAAAAATAATTAGAGTGGCTTACCTGGCTGGCCATAGAGATCCATCATGTCCTCCTTCTCCGAAGAGGGATCAGAATAATTATCAATATTCCTTGTCAAGGTTATATCCTCCCGCTGTGATTGCATCTGTATAACTTCCACCCACAGTTCTCTGTTGTCTTCTTGTAATCTCTCAATTTCATGTTGCAATTTAAGATCCCATGGGGGAAGATCATGATCAATTTTAGAGGAAGAAGTAGAAGAACCTTGGTCATGAATCTTTATCTTTTTCAAAGGCCTTGCTGGTACAGACATTCTAGCAGTTAATTTCTTTGGTAGTGGTTGTGCTGGTGCCTTTTCTTTTGATTCTTCAGTAGCCTCATCAAGATTGATAGGCTTTTCAATGGTGGCTCCAGGCAATTTCTTATTCTTCCTAAGGATGGTGCACTTTCTTTTGTATTCCATAGCATCAGATCTATTAGTCATGTTTGATTTACCCATAACTCAAGTTATACCAAGGATGAATTAAAAGATGAAGAGAATTTGGTTTAGCTTGAGGTTGTTGCTTGGAATTGATGAAAGAGAAAGGTTTCTTGATGAATCTTGGAAGAATTCTTGAAAGCTTGATGAATTTGATGGTGTTTAATGGTGTAGTGTGATGAATTTGATGAAGAAATTGTGTTTATGGATGATGGAGGAGAGAATTATTGAAGTTGTTGTGTTAATTGTGAAGGTTTGTACAAGCTACAAGGTCTATATATAGTGTTTGGGTCTGAAAATTTCGTGTGGGGGGGGGCTAGGGTTATGTTTGATAAGGTAAGAATTGGATTAGGAATAAATCTCTTCAAAACCGCCATAGTGCGGTGCACCGGACTCCTGGCGCGGTGTACCGGAGCTTCTGCTGTTTATATTTTTACTCCTCGTCAAAAAACACGAGCCTCCCTACCCGTGTCACGGGTTTTTGCTGCTGCGGTATACCGGACGTGAGGCGCGGTATACCGGACCTGTCATGCTCCAACTTTTCGAACTCTCGGCATAAAACCCGAGTTAGTGCACCCGTGGTACGGGTTTTTCCAGGCGCGGTGCACCGGACGTGAGGCGCGGTACACCGGACATGCCTGCGAATTTCTCCAAAAAAACTTCCTTTGACCCCAAACTCATTTCCAGCACAGTAACACACTACCTTTCTCTCCTATTAGCTTGTAAACACAATTTTAAAATATACACTAACTTAATATTATACACTACAAAGCAATAAACTAATCTAAAAAGCAATTTAAAAACAAGGGGTGTCTCCCAAGAGAACTTTTGTTTAACGTCTTTGAGTTAGACATGTACCTCAGGCTAAGCGCTTTCTACGAGATGGATTGTCTCCTCTCGCCCAAAGTCCTCACTGTCATGGTATCTCTTCAAACGCTGTCCATTCACCATGAATGTCCTTTGCTCAGTTGGATGTTCAATTTCAATCGCTCCATGAGGTGTGACTTTCGTAACAATGTAAGGTCCTCCCCAACGGGATTTAAGCTTTCCTGGGTAGTTCGAAAATCGAGAGTTGTATAATAAAACCTTTTGGCCTCTCTCGAAATGCTTTGGACGGAGTCGCTTATCATGCCATTTCTTTGTTTTCTCCTTGTAAAGACGTGAATTTTTGTAGGCAAGATAGCAAAATTCCTCCAACTCTTTCAACTGCATCAACCTTTGTTTTCCTGCCAATTCTGGGTCTAGATTCAGAGTTTTAATAGCCCAGAAGGGTCGAGCTTCAAGTTCAATAGGTAGATGACACGCTTTGTCGTAGACCATGCGATAAGGAGATGCCCCAACTTGTATTTTAAATGTTGTTCTGTAAGCCCAGAGAGCATCATCTAGCTTTAAAGACCAATCTTTCCTCGTTTTATTTACGGTCTTCTCAAGAATAGATTTGGTTTCCCGGTTGGAAACTTCAGCTTGACCGTTAGTTTGTGGGTGATAACCGGTTGAAATACGGTGTCTTACTCCAAACTTACGAAGAAGGTTTCTCAATTGAGCATTAATAAAATGGGTACCTTTATCACTGATGAGAACACGTGGCGTACCATGTCTTTAAAAGATGTTTGTTTTCAAGAATTTAATCACTGTTTGAGCATCGTTCTTCGGTGTTGCCACTGCTTCTACCCATTTTGATACATAATCTACTGCAAGTAAAATATAAAGATTTCCATGGGAAGTGATAAAAGGTCCCATGAAATCTATTCCCCATACATCAAAGATTTCGACTTCTAGAATATTGTTAAGCAGCATCGCGTCTCTTTTTAATATATTACCAGTGAACTGGCATCTTTGACATAACTGGACAAAACGATGACAATCTTTGTGTAGGGTAGGCCAATAGAAACCGGATTGAAGAATTTTAGCTGCAGTTCTATCGCCTTTAAAGTGACCTCCATAAGGTGAACTATGACAACTTGCTATGATCTTATCAACTTCGCCTTCATGAACACATCTTCTAACAACTTGGTCACTACAACTCTTCCAGAGGTACGGTTCATCCCAATAATATTGTTTAGCCTAGTGAGATAATCTTTGTCTTTGTTGTGGGTGGATATCCTTGGGGAATACACCACTCACAATGAGGTTGACTAGATCTGCATACCATGGCACAAACGTTTCTTTAATAGCAAAAAGTTGTTCATCAGGGAATACCTCTTTAACCAACAATGGTTCCTTGTTCGCATCAGATCCTTCGAGCCTTGATAAATGATCAGCAACTTGATTCTCGCATCCCTTTCGGTCTCGAATGTCTATGTCGAACTCTTGAAGCAACAGCACCCATCTAATAAGACGCGGCTTAGCGTCCTTTTTCTCCATAAGGTACCTAATAGCTGAATGGTCCGTGTATACAACAGTTTTTTTCCCAATCAGATAGGAACGGAATTTATCAAAAGCATATACCACGGCCAACATCTCTTTCTCCGTCACTGTATAATTCATCTGGGCAGCGTTGAAAGTTTTACTTGCATAATAAGTTGTGTGGAATATCTTGTCTTTCCTCTGCCCCAACACAACACCCATAGCGTGATCATTAGCATCGCACATAAGTTCAAACGGAGCTTTCCAATCAGGAGGTATAACAATAGGTGTAGAGATCAGTTTCTCCTTAATCGTCAAAAACGCTTGAAGACATTCGTCAGTAAAATTAAAAGAAGTATCCTTTTCAAGTAAAGAACAAAGCGGTTTGGCGATTTTGGAGAAATCTTTAATAAATCTTCGGTAAAATCTTGCGTGACCCAAAAAACTTCTCACTCCTTTTACAGAAACTGGAGGTGGTAGTGTTTTATAACTTCAATTTTAGCACGATCAACCTCCATCCCTACCTTCGAAACTTTATGTCCCAATACAATTCCCTCTTGAACCATGAAGTGGCATTTTTCCCAATCAAGCACAAGATCTTTTTCTTTACATGTCACAAGGACTTTCTCAAGATTATTCAAACAATCATCAAAACTATCTCCAAACACCGAAAAATCATCCATAAAAACCTCCAAGTATTTATCAATCATGTCCCAAAATATAGCCATCATGCACCTCTGGAACGTGGCAGGTGCATTGCATAACCCAAACGGCATTCTTCTGTAAGCAAAAGTACCAAACGGACAAGTAAAAGTTGTTTTGTGTTGATCAAGGGGATCTACACAAATCTTATTATAACCCGAATATCCGTCAAGGAAACAATAATACTCTCTCCCTGCAAGTTTGTCTAGCATCTGATCAATGAATGGTAGCGAGAAGTGATTTTTCTTTGTAGCTTTGTTGAGTCTTCAGTAATCCATGCATGCTCGCCACCCCACAACTGTTCTTGATGGTATGGCTTCACCTTGATCATTGAGGGTGGTAGTAATACCTCCTTTCTTTGGAACACATTGCACTGGACTGACCCAATCACTGCTAGCAATCGGATAGATAATTCCTGTGTCTAACAACTTGATTACATCCTTCCTCACCACTTCTTTCACAGCTGGCATGAGTCTTCTTTGTCCCTCTATAGATCGCCCACCTTCATTCTCAAGAATGATTTTGTGTTTGCAAACGGAAGGACTAATTCCTTTGATGTCGGCAATAGTCCATCTGATTGCTTCTTTGTTTGCGCGAAGTACATGAAGTAGCTTCTCCTCTTGGAGACCTGAAAGGTTAGCAGAAATAATAACAGACAAAGTTTTGTTTGTACCTAGATATGCATAGCGTAGATGATCTGGAAGGGGTTTTTCTTCGAGAACAGGTGGACATATTATGGATGGTTGCTTTATTGGTTCTATGTCACCTGATTCTCGAAGTAGTTCTCAAACATTTGATCCTAATGCAGCAACTTATTCAGGGGGAATCTCGAGTTCCTCTTGTGATTCAAGTGTTAAGGCTTCGTCAAGATCATCATCTAAGCTTGCTTCATTGAAGACTTCTTGTGTAATTTTTCCGATGATATCTATTTTGAAGCATTCATCTTTCGAATTCGGTAACTTCATGGCCTTAAACACATTGAATCGTATATGTTCGTCTTGTACCCTCATGATCAACTCACCATTCTCAACATCAATTAGTGTACGCCCCGTGGCTAAGAATGGTCTACCCAAGATGATGGGGACATTCTTATCCGCGTCATAGTTAAGAATAATAAAATCACAAGGAAAAATAAAAGAACCAGCTTTAACTAAAACATCTTCAATTTTACCTACTAGTCGTGAGAGGGAGCGATCCGCCATTTGTAATACCACGGATGTGGGTACTACCTCTCCTATATTAAGCTTCTCGAACAGAGATCTTGGCATGAGATTGATACTCGCGCCTAAATCACATAATGCTTTCCCGGTCCAATTATCTCCAATGCCGATGGGAATTGTAAAACTTCCGGGATTTTCTAGCTTTGGTGGTAACTTGTTTTGACAAATAGAACTACACTCCACAGGCAATCCAATTGTTTCCCCAGTTTCTATACTTCGTTTGTTTGAAAGATTGTCCTTCATGAATTTCAGATATTTTGGCATTCTCTTGAGAGCTTCAACAAACGGCATATTAATCTCTAACTTGCTCAACATGTCAACGAACTTCTTGAATTCCAGGTCATTGTCCTTCTTTCTGACACGTGAAGGGTATGGTGGTGGAGGGCGTGTATTAAGTTCCACTGGTTTTCTCGTTTTTTCCGGTGTCTCGGCTTGGACACTCTTTGGTTTAACTATCTCCTCTACTGTATCTTCGGTTGTTTCTTCTCCCCCCTTTTCTGGAATAGGGATTGGTTCTGTTTCTGATCTTGGTGGAGGTAGTTTTTTTCCACTTCGCAATTCAACTGCATGACAAGAATCATCTCTAGGAGCAACAGTATCACTTGGAAGCTGCCCTTTCGGCCTATTTTTTAATGTACTTGCCATATGTGATAAAGTATGCTCTAGTTTCTTGATTACCTTCTGCTGGGCATGAATTTTCTGTTGGCTACGACTCATATTGTTTTCAATTGCTTGCATTAATTTAGCCATACTCGAATTCAAGCTCGGGGTTTGTTCTTTCTTTGCCAGTTGCATTGATTTTTTAAGTGGATCTTTCTTCGTTTCTTGACAAGCTTTTTCAACAAGGGGTGCGTTTTGATATGTAGGTTGTGGTGGATTATAAGATTGAGGTTGGGGTTGATGATAAGTCTCTTGATTTCTGACCCAACTTCTTTGTTGTGGAGGTTGTTGATAATTAGCGTAGCTTTCTTGAGGATAATAGTAACCATTAGAATAATAGTTATCTTGAGGATATGTAACTGAGGCTAATGCTGGATTATTCCAACATCCTTCCCACACATGATTTCTGGATCCACAACCAGGACATGAAGGTATTGCACGTACTACATTTACCTGAGCATTGTTCGAGCTTGTTCTTGGAGTTCTTCGAGTTGTTGGGCCAATTCATTAAGCTTCAGAGATTCTGAAGTGTCTTCTTTTTCTGGTTTCCTTGGCCAACTTCTCTCGTTCTCAAGAATTCTCTCCATACAAATTTCTGCTTCTTCAGGATCTAGTAACACAAAACCTGCGTTTCCTAACGAATCTGCTTTCTCCCTTGACTTGTCATTAAGTCCTCCATAGAACAAGGTTAAATAATATTTCGGCGATGATTTATGGTATGGACATCTCGTCTTCTTTTCAGTAAATCGTGACCATGCTTCACCCAAACTTTCTCTGTCTTCCTGTATAAATTGTTCAAGCTCCAACATATCTTTTAAACGTCTACTAACCGGATAGAATTAGTCTAGGAATCTTGCTTGAACCTTGTCCCAATCTGGAATGACATGAGGATATTGGGTATACGTACCAATTGCTTGCACCTCCGGTCAAGAAGAACTGGAACATCACGTAATACACTTGTTCCCTAGTAACTCCTTTTACGATATAAGCATCACAGATTTGCATGAATTTCTGAATATATCAGATCGGATCTTGATGTGCAGCACCGCTGAATAGTCCATGAGTTGCAAACTGTGTTAACATCCCTGGATCAGGCTTAAATTTAGCGGCTTGGATTTCTGGAGCGCGAATCCCTCGTGGTTGCACTCTAAACTCGATGGGTAGCTCAAGTCTCCTTGGGTTCTCCATCTGTAACTATCTATAAAACAAAAACTAAAAGACAAAAGCGTAAAACAGAACTAACTGAGATAAAAGCACAAGATATATGCACAAGGACTAACAATGTTGTCCCCGGCAGCGGCGCCAAAAACTTGGTACGGCCTAGGGTGTGATAAAATATGATATAAATAAAGTGCAAATAAAACACCCTAGACTGAGCACGGTTCTGCAAGTATACAGATCGTATGCAAATTTTAGAAAATAAGTAAGATTCGTTCCGTAGAGACTACGAAGGTTAGGGGAATCGTATGCAATAATCAAGTGCAAATAAAACGCAAGAAAAGTAAAGACAAATAGATATTTATTTGGTTTTTAATTAAACTAAATTAAACTATGAAAGTAAAGACAGGAAATTAAACACGAAAGAAGAAGTAATATGAGAATATAGCTTGAGTCAATAGCATGTAATCCCACTAGTTTTGCCGTTCTAAACATGTAAGGGTGGATTATGTAGTATTTCAATAATCGGTTCCAATTGCGCTAGGTAGTTTTAAATAGGATTTACCTGTGTCAATAAGGGGTCCTAAGCAAACTGTTCCTGCAATTGGTATATAGCAATATATACTAAACCATAGTGATTATCTAGTTAGGTTGATTTGTCAGATCTAAACCGAATACTAGACGTTATGTGCTAAACATGTAATTAAACACCGTTGTCAATGGTGACCTAAGTACTAGATGGTAATTCTATATGGGTGCACTCCACAAGAACACATAATATAAATCCAAACACATAAACAGAGAATAAAAACAATAATCCAATTTAAAACATAGAATTCCCAAATTAGATAGATGTCAACCAAAACTAGGGTTCATACATATATGCTAACAACTCAAGCTAAAAGAAATTTAGTTCATACTAATGCAAGAAAAGAAAGAAATTACAAATTCAAAGGTAGAAGAAGACATTGTGATGAACAGTTCCTTCCAGACTTCTTTTCTTGTGTTGTAAGCTTCCTCTTGGCTTAAGGTTTCACCAAGGATGATTTTCTAATGTTTAGAGGCTGTATTTATAGTGTATAGGTTGACCTAATTCGTTTTCTTGAAGGAAAAGGTAACTATGGGCTCCAAGCCCAACTCAAATTCGTAGCCCAAAAACATGCAATCAGCCTCGTTTTTCTTTTGGTCCTAACAGCTTCAATATTTCTCCGATTGATGCGTATGAGTATACCAACTTCATCGTCTCGGAAAGATCTTCAACTTTTCTCTTGACCGTTTCTCCAAATTCCTCGCCGTTTTTACGATATAAACTGATTTGTGGTCGTAGGTGCAGAAATTCAGATTTAAGACAGCTTTTCCTTTTCCATGTTTTTAGCTTTTACTTCCTTATCTTCAATTTCCATGATTATCTTCTTTCCTTTAGCTCTCTTTACCAACTTGGACTCTAATTAATTACCATATATCTCTAAAGCTTCACACTTAAATAAATAATTAAACCCAATATGCTCAAAAATAATAATTAATTAACTCAAGACCCAAAATAGGAATGTGTACTAAATCAAGCTAAAATCGACCTATAAACTAATAAATACGCCTAAAATGATGTCTCCGACATAGATTTTATTATCACAAATGAGGAGACATCAGTATGGAAATGTTATCTTTACTTATACAGGAATTGTGTACAAAGGGGTGTTGGAAACCGATTAAGACGGGGAGAAGTGGTCTGGAATTATCACATATATTCTTTGCTGATGATTTAATTTTCTTTGGGGAAGCGTCTTTATGGCAGGTACAAATAATAATAGAAGCGATGAAGACATTTTGTGATCAAGCGGGGCAAACAGTAAGTGCAGATAAATCCCTTATATATTTCTCGAAAAATATGCCTATGGTAGCTCAAAAAGAATTAGTTGTGGAAAGTGGTTATTTTTTAAGTGATTCATTAGGAGCCTACTTGGGGACTCCTATTCAATCGGGTTCCAAAGGGGTTTTATAAACGAATCATGGAGAGGATGAGAAGCAAGCTAGCAAGCTGGAAATCTAAAACTCTATCAATTGCGGGAAGAATAACATTGGCTCTATCAGTATTGGGTGTAATACCTACATATCAAATGCAAGTAATGCAATTGCCTAGATATGTGTGTGAAGATATTGACCGAATAGTACGAGATTTCATTTGGGGTTCTTCATCCGAAGGGAGGAAAATAAACTGGATTTCTTGGGAACACTTTTGTAAGCCAAAATGTGTTGGAGGACTAGGCTTTCGGGATGCGAGAAGATATAATATAGCTTTATTGGCTAAACTTGGGTGGAAGTTATTGCAAGGACAGAAGGTAGCCTGGGTGGATGTGTTTAAGAAGAAATATTTCTCGAAGGGATTTTAAATCAAGCTCAAAAAGTAAGCGATTCAAGCATGTGTAAGGAAATTCTAATTGGCGCGCGAAATTACTAAAAGATGAAGTAGTTGTGCACTCGGGATTGGAAGGAGAATATTTTAAATGGCGTTATGAAATTTCTGGTGTTTTTTCGGTTAAATCTGCGTTTAAAAGTCTAGAAGGTGTCTTGGAAGATGATGGATTTGATTGGAGTAGAATATGGAAAATTAAATGTTCTCAAAAAATTTGTGTACTGCTTTGGAGAGTGACATGGAATCGATTGGCAACTACCAAAAATTTATATAGAAGAAATGTGATAAAATCAATGGGTTGTAATGTGTGTGGGGAAGAAAGAGAAGATGTTATCTTAATGAATTGTACAGGAGCGGTTAAGTTATGGAAGGAGATCAGATAGTATAGGACGGAAGCTACTACTGACCTGTTGCGAATTAATGGGAACTGTAGTATTAAAGAAATCACTGCAGAAGATGCAGCAGAATGGAGAAGAATTAATGAAATTCAGCAGCGTTGGATCATGGCTGGTAGATACTGGAACATCACCGCTAGCTCTATAATGTGCAAGGTCCCTGCTGCTCGGCAAAGAAAGCTGTTCAGGAGTGGGTACGCGGACATTTGACAGCAAAGTGCAGATACAAGGGGGTCGAATGGATGGTAATACTCGCATCATCCATATGGGTTTTATGTACTAGAATAAATAAAGCTCTGTTTGAGTCTAATCCAAAGAATCTGCAGCCTGGAGGATTGAAAGCCGAAGTGCTAAGAAATGCATCAGACTTCGTGATGGCGTGGGGAAGAGAGGCTGAGGGAGGTCGAATAGTTTCAGCGAGGAGTTCGGTAATGAAATGGGTGAAGCCGGTGGGGAGAAACAAGCTGAATTTAGATGGTAGTTTCAATGCGTTAAATCGAAAGGCCGGGATAGGTGGAATATTGAGGGATGAAGAAGGTACATTTATTTCAGGATTTACGGGTCCATGTACGGGGAAGTCGTCTGGTTTCTCCGAGGTACTTGCGTTACATTTCGGTTTAAGATGGATTATAAGCAAAGGTATTGAAGAGATAGATATAGAAATTGACTCGGGGGAACTCTATACGCTAGTGAAGGGCGGTAGGACCGTAGGAGTTTAAAGAGTTGGAACTGTCATATGGGTCGGGAATGCGTAGAAATAATACGCTCTCATCCAAGATTCGTTTTACTTTGTACTTATCGGGAGGAGATACATATAGAAATTGACTCGAGGGAACTCTATGCGCTAGTGAAGGGCGGTAGGACCGTAGGAGTTTAAAGAGTTGGAACTGTCATATGGGTCGGGAATGCGTAGAACTAATACGCTCACATCCAAGATTCGTTCTACTTTGTACTTATCGGGAGGCAAATTCTTGTGCGGACGTTTTAGCAAAGAAAGGAGCAGAAAAGAGGTACAAGAGTGTTGATGGATCCACCGGATTACTTATGGAACTTAATAACGAAAGATAAGAGTGGTTGTGCGTATCTTAGGACAATAATAGATTTCCCTCGTGGGTTTTGTTAGTTGATTAGTTAACTAACGGCTTTTCCCTCTGATGTATGCAAAAAAAAAAAACATTGACATGATATTCAATAAAAATTAAATGTTGTAGCAATAAATTGAGGTCATAAGTTTAATCTTTGTTGTACAATTACTCCTACACAAATTAAAAAAAAAATTAAACGATTAAATATAATAATGGATCATTTTTATCATTGATATATTGAGATTATCCGTTCCTAAATTTTTTCTTAGCCTTCTATACTAGATAATCTAAGACAATAGGCAATCTTTCCTTAATAGTCATATTATGTTTGACTCGTATCTTTTTATTTATTATATTGTTGTTTTGGTTTGTCTCGTAACCTGCAAGTAAAACCAATCCCACAAAGAGACAGGATGGGATGGGTTGCAGGGCTTTCTATATTTTTGCGAGACGGAATGGTAGGATAGGTAAACCTACCCTAAACCTTCCCATTGGCATCCCTACTTTTTATGATAATTAACTCCTTTTTAAAACCCTGATGTGTTTCCAGGTAGATATTTCAACAATCCATTTGACTGAATTCTAAAACCCACAACACCCTTCAATCCATTTGCGACTAATCCCCAAAACCCACAGCCCCCTTCATTAGTAAGTTTTTCTCACGCCATCATGTATAATCTAATAGCTGAGGTATTATAACAAAATAATTAAACAACGGGCTCTGTTTGGTTTGTGAAAATATTCTTACTTTTCCTTTTTAGAATCTATTTTCAGAAAATAATTTTTCGTTTTCTTTTTCAGTATTTTCAGAATTATGGAATACATCAAATATAGCAGTGTTTTCCTTTAATTTTCCAGAAAAAACTGTTTTCATTTTCTTTACCCAAACACATTGTTATTAGCATTTTGAAAAAGATATAGAACGAAAAACAGAAAAAACCCATTATTTTCACGAACCAAACGGGGTCTTATATTTTCATTTTCCAGTTCCATCCAAATATACAATACACATTTGAACAAAAAAAAAAATATACAATACACAGGTTAGTATAAAATATAAATCATTAATTCTCTATTCGATTGTACAAATACCCTAAAGGTAAAACCATGAAGAATTTACATCCACAACAATTAAAATCCAGCATACAAGAGTTTTAATCTTTTCCTTTCTTTGTTTTGGATGTAAAGTCATCATTTACAGGCTCCGAAGAAACCTTACTAACAAGCCATATCAAAAGTACGCCAATAAGAGCACCTGATAAATGCGCAACGTGATTTACATTGCTTCCACGACCCGCCATTGTTGTTGAATTTTGAGCAGCATCCATCACCTAAAATGAAAGATAAGGGACCATTTTGTCGTAAACTGATAAAACCAAAGGACCACTAAGCATAAATTACCTTTTCTACTACAAACTGGCCCAATATAAGCACTTCCAGTATCTTCCTCCAGTCCCAAGACATCTGTAGTGGAGTAAATATTAGAATTTTTGTATTCTTAAAAGGGTATTTTAGTAATTTTACCTTGACAAGGACACTAATAGCGAAAAGTCCAAATACTGCCCCAGATGCTCCGACAGAAACAGAATTTCTAGGGAGAACTAACCATGAGACTAGGTTTGCTCCAGCACCTGTTAGTATATAAGAAAGCCATAGAGCAAAATTTCCTTCTTCTTCTTCAACAAGCTTTCCTGGATTAAGAAATAATAAATTATTATACTTTATTGATTCGATTAAATAGTTATTGTATATTATATTTAAGAAATTAGCTGAAGCTAAGTAAGCCTCACCAAATATGTATAAGAAGAAGAGGTTGCTCGAAAGATGGTTCCTTTAAGACCCGTAGAGATAAAGTCAAAATACTTCCAATTTTAACGATACACAATACATACATAGAATTATACGGTGCTTACCAATCATAGTGACAAAATGTTGACGTTACAAATTGGTACCAAGCAGGCAAATTGTGATATAAATATAATGATTTTATCGCTTGAACCTAAAAAATTATGGAGATGATATTTAAAATAGGGTAAATATGCTTGGTGACTTTATATTAAATTTTAACAATTATTTCAGAACCTGAAACACATGATCTGCAACATATGTGCCAAGGTTTAGGAGTAAAATCCAGAAAATCCCGTTCACACGTTTCTCTGGCTTGCGCTTTTCTAAAGGTTTTCCAAGTTCCAGCTGTGACATTATATCTAATAAACATATCGTAAAGATGTTTATATGATTCAAAAATAGTTTGGATTAAGTTTAATAATTTACAGAGAAGAAAAGATATACCATGGAATATTATATCATAAGAATCTAGAAACTCAATTATGCTTTACCTCAACTACTTTCCAACACTACCACTTGAATCTTAATGGTGAATACGTTAAAATGTATAGTCTAGCCAGATATGCCGTATTTTCAAAAATGATGATAATATACACGCTTGCATTATTTCAAAACGTTGCAAATCTGTCCCTTGGCAGGGACCAATGGTGCAATATGTATAATAACATAGTGCTTTTTTTTTTGAAACACGGGGTACCATATGGCTGTGACACATAACTTGGTGACTAATGGTGTAATTAACTCATATCATTAACCAAAAACTATAATCTTGTTCAAACCCAACAATAAGTGGAAAGCTTTAACTAGTTACATAGAAAACTTGGAACACAGAATAAATTAAAAAAAAAAAGCAAACAGATAAAAAATCTTGAATCTTCGTATACCAAGTGTTTGTGAACTTGCCCACGAGAATATCAAAACTAATTACACTAACAATCCCTCAAATTCCAATTAGTTTATTCACATTCAATTATCAAAACACGAAGTGTGTATCGGTTAACTTAAACCAAGCACGTATACCCACATATATGAAGAGAATTGGAGAGTTGACCTGAGTCTTTATGGTTGAAGTTACAGAAGAGACGAGATGGTGTGGGCCCCTTGAGAAGAGGGGAATTCTTGTTGAGCTTTGTGAAGTGAAATGGACGAGGAGAAGAGAAGGCAAGTTTAGAAAGGGGATTAGTGAAGGGAAATGGAGAAGGGAGTGAGATTGGCAATGACATTAGTGGCCTCGTTTTACTGATGCAGACAAAGGAAGTGTCAAGTTTCAAGGTAAGAAGCTCATGTTGAAGATGATGTCTCATTGCGAACAACAAGATTGACGCTCAGACTGATGCTAATGCTGCCTATATTATTGGAAATCTGTTAATAAAAGAAATTTTCGTTTTCTAAATGAAAATTTTCGATTTTACTCCTACCGCAAGTCATTAAAGATGTGTTTGTTTTTCTTTTTTTCTTTTTATAATTGTACAAATAGTTTAGAGAAATTATAATTATACAACCCTCTTTCTTGTTCTTTTCCTTCAATCGCCCTTCGCCCAGCTTCTTTTGCAAGTTAGTCCACCAACCCATTGAATTCTTGTTCTTTTCCTTCAATCGCCCTTCGCCCAGCTTCTTTTGCAAGTTAGTCCACCAACCCATTGAAGCGTCTAAAGATATGACGGAACGAGTTACTAATTCATCCTATCTTCTCTGATATTCTTTCCACCACTAATTAACGGGTCATGATGCAGCAGACACTGATGCAATACCTTGAATTACTTCAAGGTTATCATAGAAGATTACCTTCTCCACATCACGCATATTCTTACAAACAGAACTGCTTTCAGGACACTCACGCATCACCCTCCGCAACGGAAGAACAAAAGACAGTTCTAGAACAAGACGTTCTACTCCTGGTCCTAAAGTCGTAACACGTAATTCTCACCCATGCTATGCTGTAGATCTCCCCGCCTAGGCGCGCCTAGGTGCTGCCTAGGCGTCAACTCCCTCCTCAGCCGCTTACGCCTACTAAAAATTCTAGGCGTTTTTTCCTAGCGCCTTAGTCGACGTGGAATAGGCGCCTAACCCGTCTAGGCGCCGATTGATGGCAAAAAATGACCGCCTAGCCGATTAATGGCAAAACATGCCTGCATAAGCCTTCTTGTTATTTTTCTTATTCTCGAGAATTATTTAATTGATATTATAACTTAGATTTAGTATTTTTATATTAACTATAGTGTTTTTTGATGGATTTTATGACTTAAATAGTTAAAATTGCTATAATTACTACATATATATTACTAAATATACAAAATTACACAGCGAGATTCAAAACCGTATAAATCCGCCTAGACCCCGTGTAATCCCGCCTAGGTGCTAGGCCCCGGTCGACCGCCTAGCGCACAAAACCGAGATCTACAGCATAGCACCCATGTAGGTTTCCATTTAGTCTTAAAAAATGCGTTGCAAGAGATCTCGATCTTGTTTACCAGATTATACCTCGTATCATGTTTTTGTCTCTATTCAGTGGCAGTCCTGCCTAAGTTGTTGCTATCGTTTGATATCTCAATCCAGTCATTTTCGAAGAGCTCGGGCATAGCATTACTTGTTGCCCATATTATGTGATCAATGTCCACTACCGCGTTTCCTATGTCACTTTCATTGTTTCTTTTCATATATTCCATAACATTTTCAAGACATAAGTCATGGCAATTCGCCTTGTCCATCCCTTGATTCTATACTTCTCTGTAACCTGGATAATCCACTCGTCCAGCCGTCTTGTGCTCGTATCAATCCAAATTTGAAACCTAGAATCTACCCAGGTCTGGATACAGATTGGGCACGTCAAGATGATATGTATTATTTATAGAAGATAAGAGAGAGAGATATGAAGAGAAGAATTTTATTAGATTGATTAATGTTTTACATTCATGTATGTGTGATATTTATACACGGATCATTACATACACTATACATACATATCAGTTGTAACAAACTGTATATAACAAACTAACAACTTGGCAGCTGTCATGAGCTGTGATTCTTCTTTATCTTATCATCCCCCCTCAAGCTAAGCATGTTGATCATGGGCAGCTTGGATAGAAGAAATGTAAACTGAGTAACTCCAAGACCTTTAGTCAAAATATCAGCCAATTGATTTGATGAGAAAACATGCCTGAGATAAAGTACCTTAGCTTTTACTTGTTCTCTGACAAAGTGAAAATCCACATCAATGTGTCTAGTCCTGGTATGAAATACAGGATTAGTTGCCAAAGCCAAAGCTGACATGTTATCACAAGACAAGGTTGGAGTTACAATAGGAATATGAAGACTTTGGAGCAAGAATGTGAACCACTTAAGTTCAGCTGAAACATGAGCAAGAGCTCTATATTCAGCTTCAGTTGAAGATCTTGAGACTGTATTTTGCTTCTTTGAGCCCCAAGAAACTAAGTTTGTACCTAAGAAGATGCAGTAGCCAGTTGTAGATTTTCTATCTTGAATATTACTAGCCCAATCCGAGTCAGAAAAGGCATAAAGAGTAGGAGAAGAAGATGAGAATTGTAAACTGTAATGATAAGTTCCTTTGAGATACCTTAATATCTTCTTTAAGGCTTCAAAGTCTGCATTTGTTGGCTTATGCATAGCTTGACATACTTGATTAACTGCAAACGAAATGTCTGGTCTTGTAATGGTTAAATATTGTAAAGCACCAGTTAGACTTCGAAACATAAAAGGATCTTCATATAATTCTTTATGATAGTTTGATATAACACCATTTTTTGTGAGTGTAGGAGTTGTAGAAGGTTTGCATTCACTTAAGCCAGCCTTTTTAAGAATAGAGAGGGCATAATTAGCCTGAGAAACAATTGTATTTTCATTTGTTTTAGACACTTCAAGTCCAAGAAAATAGGCTAAATGACCTAAGTCCTTCATTTGAAATCTATTCTTTAAGGCACTAATAACATTTGATATCTCTTCTGCATTCGCACCAGTTATCAATATGTCATCTACATATACTAATATGATTGTTAAGGTTGATGATACACCCTTGACAAACATAGATGAGTCAGCAGCACTTACTTTGAATCCTTGTAGAACAAGAAAAGATTGAAGTAAAGAATACCAGGCTCGAGGAGCTTGTTTTAAGCCATAAAGAAACCTGTTTAGTTTGCATACATGAGAGGGTTTAGTAGAGTCCACAAATCCTTGTGGTTGTGTCATATACACCTCCTCATCAAGTTCACCATGGAGGAACGCATTAGACACATCTAATTGTCTAATAGCCCAATCATTCGACACAGCTAAAGCTAATACAACCCGTATAGTTTGGTGCTTAACCACCGGACTGAAGGTTTCAGTATAATCCAAACCAAACTCTTGTAAGAAGCCCCTAGCTACAAGCCTCGCTTTATAGCGAGCTATAGTCCCATCAGCATGTCTTTTAACCTTGTATATCCATCGACATGTAATGGGATTTCGACCATGAGGTGTAGGAACAAGAGTCCAAGTGTTTTGACTAATCAATGCATTGTATTCATCTTGCATTGCGTCTTGCCAACACTGAAATTTTTCAGCTTCTTTAAATGAGGATGGTTCAAGTAATGTTGGTATTTGAATGAGGGCTTGACACTTGTATGAAGGTTTAAGAGATCCTGTTTGTCTTCTAGTCACCATGTGATGATGAGGAGGGTTTTGTTGTGTAGGTATAATAGGAGATGGTGATGGAGAAGGTGAATTATGTTGACTAGAAGTAGAGTCTTGAGGTAAAGTTTGAGAAGGAGTTGTGTTATTCAAAAAGGAAAATGGTTAAGAAAGAGATGATAGATTTATTGGTGGAAAAAGGTCAGTATATATAGAAGTTGTGGGAGGAGAGGGAAGTGTTTCTGAAGGTTTAGTGGCAAATGGGAAAGAGGTTTCATTAAATTGAACATGTCTGGAAATAAACATTCGAGAGGAAGTTGTAGAAAAGCACTTGTAACCTTTCGAATAAGAGCAATATCCCAAAAACACACAAGGTTCAAATTTGAGAGCAAATTTATGTTGATTGTATGGTTTGGTCCAAGGATAGCATAAGCACCCAAAGACTTTTAAATGATTGTAGGTTGGAGTTTTAGTAAATAGCAGTTCATAAGGGCTTTTGTTGTGAAGTGAAGGACTTGGTAGAATATTCACTAAATACACAGAAGCAGCTAGAGCTTCACACCAAAATTTCATTGGAAGAGAAGCATGAGTGAGTAAAGCTAATGTAGTCTCAATTAGATGCCTGTGTTTGCGCTCAGAGACTCCATTTTGTTCAGGAGTATGAGGACAAGAAGTTTGATGAATAATTCCCATTGATTGAAGAAAACACTTGAGGGAGTTACTGGTGTATTCCCCACCATTATCTGATCTTAAACACTTGATCTGAGCATTAAACTGAGTTTGAACCATGGTATTGAATGCTTTGAATACTTCACAAACTTTTGATTTCATCTTCAAAGGATACACCCAACTGAACCTGCTATAATCATCTATAAACAAAACATAGTATGTGAAAGAAGAACAAGAAGAAATTGGAGCTGGACCCCACACATCTGAATGAACAATTTCAAAAGGATTGTTTGATTTAGTAATAGACAGAGAAAATGGAAGCTTATGTGCTTTAGACAATGCACAAGAATTACATTGAACACCATAATGATCTATTTTACTTTTTAAAACAGAACTTAAAGGAATTAAAGCTTGAGAAGAAGAATGACCCAAGCGCAAATGTCGTAAGATAGCTGAGGAATTTTCAACTCTTGAAGATAGACATTGTAAATGTTGTTTTGAACAAGGACTACCCTGTGCAGATGATGAGCTTGTACCAGATGAAATTGGATATAAGCCATCCCTACAAGGGCCCTGAAAGAGCAACTTATGTGAGACACAATCATGTATAGAAACTGAATTAGAGCTGAATGAAATAATACAATTGTTATCCTTAGTGAATTTTGAAATGGATAACAAATTAGAAGAAATAGAGGGAACATGAAGAACTGAGTTTAAAAGGAATGAAGAGTTAGAGGTATATAGCTTACTATGACCAACACTTGCAATGTCAAGATTTTGACCATTACCAACTGAGACTGAATGAGCACCATGATAAGGCTGTGATTGTTCAATCAAGTGAGAATCATTAGTAACATGACTGTTAGCTCCACTATCCAAATACCACATTTCAGGATCATAAGCTTGATGTTGAGTAGATTGATTAGGTGTGTAATTAGAGTGTGCTGCTAAGATGACACGATTTTGAGCCTTAGGTGAAGGATAATTCACAAAGTCTGATCTATACCAACAATCAAGAGCTATGTGACCTATACGAGTGCATATCTGACATGTTGGAGCATTTGTATGTATACCAGAATTATGTGATGGAGGAGCTCCCAACACAGAGTTATTTTGTGTTGAGAAATGTCTGCCACGACCTCTATTAGCATAACCTCTTCCACGATTTGAAGGTCCTTGTCCACGAGTTGAATTATTGGAAGAGAAATTCATTGTAGAAGGTGTAAAAAGTGCGGTATGATGCACAGATGAGTCATTTGATTCAGACATCTTCATATGCAATTCTTCAGATACTAGTAAGCTACCAAGTGAATGAAAGCTTAGTGTTGATGTTTGAGCATTTGTAATCCGAATACTAGACTTAAATTGATTGTATTCAGAAGGTAAGCCTTTCAATGTATACATAATAACATCTTCAAGAGGTAATGAAGATGCAGCAGTATCTAATCCATCACATATGTCTTGTATATTAGCTAAGTACTCAGTCATTGATTTGTCTCCTTTCTTAATGTTGCACAATTTCATTTTTAATTGATGAACATGTGTGCGACATTGATTAACAAACAATTCTTCAAGTTTTACCCAAACGTCATGTGCAGTAGAAGATCTTACAACTTGCGAGAAAACAGAGGGAATCATTGATGATAGGAGAGATACCTTCAGTTGATGATCTTCTATTATCCAAGTTGAATATGTCGGATTACTTGATGAAGGCGGAGCTCCTGATCGCGTGACATGATCAAGATATCCATGAGCTTCCAACACAGCTTCAAGCTGAGCCTTCCAAACCACATAATTTGTGGAGTCAAGCTTGATTTGAACAAGCGAGGCCCAATTTTGACGAAGGAGAAGTAAACCAGCTGGAATTTCAGAACTGGATGAGATAAGAGGTGTTGAAGAAGATGATTCAGCCATTGAGAACAAGAAAGAAATAGAGAAGAAAAGCGCGGAAGATCGAGAAGTGAAAGATAGCAAAGCTCAAGAAGATGTAGTTATATATTTGTTTAAGACGCCATTAATGGCGGAAAAAGAGAGCTTGTTCTTTCATTTGGCTCTGATACCATATAGAAGATAAGAGAGAGAGATATGAAGAGAAGAATTTTATTAGATTGATTAATGTTTTACATTCATGTATGTGTGATATTTATACACGGATCATTACATACACTATACATACATATCAGTTGTAACAAACTGTATATAACAAACTAACAACTTGGCAGCTGTCATGAGCTGTGATTCTTCTTTATCTTATCATTATTGATACCACTCATACCTATCATCCTTAGCACAATGTCTCCTTCTAAGATTATCCTTAGTTGAAAGTGCATTACTGCACCCTTTCCATGCAAAAATCCTCACTTTTGTTGAGACATTTGATTTCCAAATTCTTTCCCAGATTTCCAGGTTTTGCCTTTGTTCCGCCACCAAAGTTTTCTTAATTGATGTAGTAACCTGATGAGACTATACGCGGTAGCCAGATTTGGCTGTGTATTTCCCTGTCCTAGATTGGGGCCAAATAAAACGGTCTTGATGGTTCTGTTGTCAAATAGGAGTAGGGATGGCAATGGTTACGGTTAAAAACCAAAACTGATGATAACCGAACTGATTGAAAACCGAAATTATATAACCGTGGTTAAAACCTTTAGGTTATGGTTTCGAAAAGTGTAACTGATGGTTAAAACCGTTAGGTTATGGTTTTTGATAAAAATAAAATCGAAAAACCGAAAACCGTTTATTATCATATATATATTTTCAAATTTTATAATAATTTAGGTTAAATTAAATATATTGAAATTCTAAAAGCAAAATCAAAATACTAGATATAACCAATTAAATATTAAATATGCAATTTAATCAAATACCAACACAATTTTTTATAAACCTTGTAGTTTTTATATATGTGTGGTTATATTTTATGAAAATTAATATATTTATTAAATTATCATTTGAATGTGGTTAAAAACCGCAAAACCGTTTAAAAAACCGAAACCGAATAATACGGTTATGGTTTTGAAAAATGTAGCTGATGGTTAAAACCGTTATGATGTGGTTTTTAATTATAAAAACGATTATGGTTATAGTTTTTGGAGTTTTTGGAAAAAACCGATCCGTTGTCATCCTTAAATAGGAGTCCTAGATATCTCTATCGCTACCGGACCTGGAAATAGGTTGTCAATTACCTACATATCCTATTCATCTGCATTATCCTTCATGACTTGAGACAGATTTTGGATATTTCTCTAGCTCTTCTAGTGTCCAATTCGACTTTAACATCTATGTTTCCATATTTTTATCAACATTCCATTTTCAATTTGAAAAGAGATTATTACTTAAGGGGTCTTGAAGACACCACCCCGGAACCTAACAAGACCGGCTCTATAGCCTCTTCTTACTAAAGGCCACAAACTAGATTTAACACTAGAGTCCAAATTTCCAATTAACTTCTTACCCTATTTTTGTATTTCCCCATATATATATATATATATATATATATATATATATATATATATATATATATATATATATATATATTAATTTGAAATATTTAAAACCCTAAACTTCCTCTATCTTTTCTCACTCTTCTCTCTCTAAAACCATGTTGCTTTTTCTTCCACCACATTCCAGCCATGGAAGCTCCACCACAAAACCAAATCTTAGATCTCTTTTCTCTTTCCTTCTCTCTCTCTCACCGGACCTGTTATCACAGAAATGGCAGTTCTCTCACTAGTGACCAGCGAAGCTCTTCTTAGATCTCGTAATGGTTCGAGGTGGTGCAGCAGAGGTGACGAAGCTTGGTTCGCAGGTGTTCAAACTTCGTGAAGTTGGAGCTCAGATCTGCCATAGATTTGGTTTCGTTCATGTTCAAGCTTCGAAGGTGGACAAATTCAGATCTGCAGGTAGTAGTGGTGCGAGGTGGCGTTTCTCGGAGCTGCTCTTCCCTCCAGCGCCAGAATCTTCATGTCCTCGAACTATAATCAGCAAGTTCGAACCATGATCAGCAAGTTTGAACCATGCTCAGCAAGTTCGAACCATGCTCAATAAGTTCGAACCATGCTCAGCAAGTTCAAACCAAAGTTTGCGCTCAGAAGTTTTGTGCTCAGAAGTTTCTGGAAGGCTGTCTTCTCCGATGTCGTTCGTTTACACATCGCAAAGCTAGATTAGATTACTTTTTTCCAAAAAATGTAATAGATTTGTGTTAGATTAGATTACTTTTTTATCCATAAAAGTTGTGAAATTCTGGTTTTGTGATTTGCTCAGATTTTTTGTTAAATGCTCAGAAGTTTTTGTGAAATGCTCAGAAGTTTTAATTTTGTGCTCAGAAGTTTTGTGAAATGAGCGTACGAGCATACTCAATAAAGTTATTGCAGCATACGAGCATACTCAGTAAATTTAGTGAGCATACGAACATATCTTCTATATGTTGTAATATCTTCTATATATATTGAATAACCATATCTCATCGAGAGTGATGATTTAATTTCTTTCATAATAAAAAAAAGTGAGGATTTAATTTCTTTCAGTCACGAAGCCATATCGTCTCCGAGCAGCATGAGCAACGTTTGTATTGGTAGATCGAAAGATTCAGAGTTTTTTTGTCCTTTTGGTAAGATTGCACCTATTTAACATGGAATTTTCTTAAAAAATATTGTAGTATTGGGTTTGAGTTGGAGTGACACCCCATGGCGGGGTTAAGGATATAGAATAGTTATTATTTGTGGCTTAATGAGACAAGAGGAGGCGTGTGTGGTGAGAGAGCAACCTTATTGGGTATGGTGTGCAGCTTTGGAGGGACCGGCGTGCAGATACAGCAAGGAAGGGAGGGCTCTCGGTTCAGATATTGGATGGGGACGAAAGGAGGATGGTTTGTTTATGAATAAATGGTTCACCGTGTTGTTTAAAAAACAAGAGCGTTGCTATATATCACCCCTTTTTGCTTCACCCATTTATCACCTCATATGTGTCATCCAATGTAGCATTAAATAAAGGAAAGAGAAAATAAACATTTAAGAAAGAGAAACATTTTTATTGGTGTTTAAAATCTCCACGTAGGAGGTGATACATGGGTGAAACAAAAAAGGGTGATATATATCTTTACTCAAAAAACAAAGGAATCGGTTACTAATTTTGCAGGGGTAGGTGATGAAGTATCGGGGGTGTGGGCCAATTTGTTTAGCTTCGATGACAGGTGGGCCATTTGGGCCAAAGTTGAAAGGATTAGAAGATTGATGTATTTGGATTTATATTATTTGGTGTAATATTATGGCATATGGGGCATATGGGGCATTTGGGCCAGAATCGACAAGAAAGAAAAGTTTGTTATGGGGCACAGATACTAAGATGGAAACTTTGTCAAAGAAATTCTTTCATGGACTTGTGGCGGAAGGAAAAAGGTTACAACTTGGGGCCAATAATTAGGAGGGGTTACCAATCATCCGAGTAACCTTTTTTTGACCTCTTTGTTTAGCTGGGGGAGGGGAGGGGGGCATGCTTTTGCAAGGACTAGGGGTGAGCAAAACGAAACCGAAAAATCGAACCGATCGAAGAAACCGAAAAAACGGAACTGAAAAAACCAAAAACCGACAAAACCGTTCGGTTCGGTATAAACTTTTTAAAAAATCGAAAAAGTTCTGTTCGGTATGGTTTTTCTATGCTAAACCGAACCGAAAAACTGAACCAAAAATATAAAAAAACTAAGACATTCTTGAATTTAATTTATATTCTTGAAAATATTATGACAATGGAGTCAATTTTGAAAACAAAAATGTTCATATATGACATGCGCTGTCCCTAAAAATATCATAATATGCAACATATTTTTACATTAGTTAGTAGTCGATATATTTTAAAAATTACTTCGTTTATTAATATTTGTGGAAGGTAAAAACATACACATTAAATTTTATAAATATTCCTTGAAATGATTTGTTTACGACTAATATATAATATTTGAGTTCCAAAAATGCAATTCCCTACATAGGTCAATAACATGAAAATCAAACACTTCATATATAGAAAATAAATGTCTCATGTAAATGTCTTTGAAATCTATCCAACTATCGAATTAAACATATACCAAAACCGGAAAAAACCGAACCGAACATATAGCGAACCGAAAACCGATAAAACCGAACCGCAAAAACCGTTCGGTTCGGTACCGACACCTTTAAAAACTGAGTCATTCGGTTTTGGTTTCGGTTATGGCAAAAAATTGAGCCGAACCGAACCGTGTTCACCCCTAGCAAGGACCATAATAGAAGACGTACAAGGGAGAAGTTTGGGATGTCTTTGACATGCTATGTTGAGGACTGTTAAATACCAAAGTATATACGGACTATTTCCAAGATGTCCGATAACTTTAGATAAGTGTGATAGTGTTGAACTGTCAAGGTATTCGTGCACCCTTGACAAGAAAGATATTTAAGTGCTTAATTACCAAATATCAACCTTCTTTTTTTCTGTTTGAAACCAAGTTTAAGTCGCAAGATTAAGCGCGTAATATTAGACATATTTGATATTTTCATTAGAGTTTATGAGGGTACGACTTCTAAATCGGGGGTTTTGTAGTTTTCTTGCAGAATTTGCTTAATATTATTATTTTTAGTGAGAGTGAATTTATTGTCATTAGTAAGATTATAGATTAAATATTGTTTGGTATCTCGTTTGTGTGCATGCGCCTTGTAATCACAAAGACCAGCATTTTTTTTGGAATGAATGGACTAAATGGAAGAAGTTCATACAAAGTCGTGGATTATTATTGGAGACTTTATTTCGATTTCGTCAAAAGCTGAGAAATTTAGTCGTAATTTTGTTGATCATTATCATGTGATTTATTTTAATAACTTTGTATATTATAATGGTTTGATTGATATATGTGTTTTTACACGTGGTCTAATTAGAGAATAGGTAATGATCTCGTCAAGCAAAAGCTTGTTCGGGCATATGTTTGTACAAAGTGTTGTACCAGATTTCCTAAAGAGAATCTTCTAGTGTCCCCATCTATTGGCTCTGACCATTTGTCGTTGATTTTTTACAGATAGACATGACACAAGAACCTTGTCAATGGTTCTTCGAATTTGAATCTTTTTCGACTGATCATGCAAAATGTAAAAGGGTGGTAGAGGGAACCTGGGGGAACTGGGAACTGAGCAATCTCTTGATAATTACATTCTAAATCAAAATGGTACAATTTTGGCATTAAAGCGATGGAGTAAACGATCTTTCCTAACAATAAGATTCGTATTAACGAGTTAGAACAAGAGTTGGCGTCTATTTTTCACGAACCGAAGAAATCACAAGCTCAAATCCAGGAGTGTTTAGTCATAGAGCAATTAGATTTTGTGTGGTCAAACGAAAAATAGTATTGGGCAGATCGAGCCAGACAACAATGGATACAGTGTGGTGAAGGAATACAATGTTTTTTCATGCATTTACCATTCAATGATGTAATACCAATAGAATTATGAGAATAAGGGATATTAATGGGGCGTGTCATGAAGATAAACTAGTTATGTGTGCAAGTTTATTAAATTTCTATATGGATTTGTTTAAAGGCAAAGGGTTCAAATATTTACGAGGCATCCAACTTTGTTAAATCAAGGTTACTTCGCAAATGAACGACAACTTGACTAGAGAGTATGATATGGAGGAGGTGCAACAAGTGGTTTTTGAAATGTCAGTAACTAAAGCTTCGTGTCGTAACTGACTAAATGGTCAGTTTTATCATAAATTTTGGGATATCATCAAATGGGTCGTCTTTCTGATGGTTTAGAATTGCTTTTATCATAATATCTCTCTGGGAATATTAAATTAAACTTTGATCATGTTCATACTGAAAGGTTAATTTCAGGAAGGATGGGCGATTACCGACCTATTTCTTATGTTTAATTCGATTATAAATTTATATCAAAAGTTCTGGCTATTGATTGCAGGGCTATATGTATATGTTGGTTTCACCAACGTAAACAGTGGTTATGGAAGGTCGCGCGATACATGATGATAATATTATTTTTCATGAAGTATCATATTACATTAAAAGAAGCGTAAATTAAATGTGACATATGGTAACGGTCAAGTTGGATATGGCCCAAGCATATGACTAGGTTAGATAGAATTTTCTTATTAAAATATTACCACGTGTGAAATTCAAAGATACTTGGATCCAATAGATTCATAATATTATCTCGGCGGTTACCTTTCAAATATATCTCAATGGAGAGTGGCTACCGAGGTTTTTATTCGAGTGTGGATTACACTAAGGTGATTTGTTATCTCCTATTTTATTCTCGCTTATGACAAAGGCTCTTATTGGTCTTATTAATGACCTTGTTTCTAGGAAAGTGTATCAAAGACCTACAAGTTACTAGTAACTCTCCAATTTTTTCACATCTTTTATTTGCAGATGATCCTCTAATATTTTCTAACGCTCGAGGGGTGCGAGATTCATGAATTTTAAGAATGCATTGACATGTACTGTCAAAGTTTTGGACAACGTGTTAATTTTGCAAAGTCTTATATTTATTATGTAAAGATATAATTGTTAATACAAGATTGTGACTACAAACTTTTTACGTATTCAAGAAAACAGGATTTGGAAAAATATCTTGGAATTCTCATATGTTAAAAGATAGGATTTGGAAAAATATCTTGAAATTCTCATATGTTAAAAGATAGGATTTGGAAAAATATCTTGGAATTCTCATATGTTAAAAGATAAAAAATGGAGGCACTCAATTGGTGTTATCGGAAGACGGACATGAAGTACTTATCATAGTAGTTCTACAAGCTAATCATGATAATGCCATGTCAGATTTTTCATTTCCAAAAGCTTCTTGTCAGAAATTGGCAAGTATGACTACCAACTTTTGGTGGGATTCGACGGATTATCGTCGTATACACTAGGTTGCATCGAAAAAATTGGCCAACTTCGGCTACCACCACCTTCGACCACTACCATCATCACACCAACTCCAACCAATTTTTTTTAAATTACCAGTCACTACAACCATCGTTGAGGTGCTTTTTAATATTAGACACCACAACCGACCATCACCACCACTATCAGTGATTTCTTTCAAAAAAAATTTGGCCACTACCTCCGCCGCTACCATCGCTGACGCAACCACCAACTTTAGAATTTTTTTTCTCGGTCAGCTATTTCGCAAACATGAAATACACTGTTCAAAACGGTGAATTTCATTTGTTGATTTTTCATGTTTCAAACATGAAATTCATGTTTCAAATAATTAATTTCATATTCGAAACATGAGATTTCATATTCTGCGGGTATTTGGCCATAGATCTTATTGGGAAGTATTGGACAAGTTATAGGCGGTGGCAGGTAGGGCTGCAAACGAACCGAATCGAGCTGAACTTTAGCTTTCTTGAGTTTGTTTGCTAATATTTTAGTGAGTTTGAGCTTGGTTTGAGTTTGAAATGAAACGAGTCGAGCCGAAATTTAGCTTTCTTGAGCTAAGTTCGTTAACTAAACGAGTCGAACTCAAACAAACCCTTAGCGAACTCATTTTTTCTAAGTTTGGGTTCGACTCGAATTGGTTCGTTTAAGACTCATTTAAGTTCGTTTATTTTTCTATGATATATATATGGAATTTATAGTGATTTGAAATAAAGTTAAGTAAATTTAATATATATAACACATTATATAATTTGAATTGAAGAAAAAAAATTTATTAGATACAGAATATTTTAGTTATATGATTAATTACATATACAAAAATTTTACGTAGTTTTTATTTTTTTGTTCAATATATTGATAATTTTTAAGTGGATAAATTTACCAAACCTATTATCGAGCTCTTAAAGAACCCTTACCAAACTGTTCACGAGTTTGACGAGTCGAGCTTATACAAGTTTGAGTTTGTCTCGTTTAGTAAATGAGTCTGGATTTAAAGCTAGAGCTTGGCTTGTTTAACTAACGAGACGAACTCAAACAAACCCTTGAACTCGAATCCGATCCCTTGGTGAAAGTATCAGTTCGTTTGCTGCCCTAGTGGCAGGGGTGGACGGAGGTGTTGTCGACTGAAATAAAGACAATCTGATCTCAGTTGGTGGCGGCCAAAAAATAAATAAATAATTTGATAGTGGTAGTGGAAACAACTTTTGCCGGAGGTGCTATCTGTCAAAATTTTTATAAAAAAATGGTCGGTGGTGGTTGAATAAGTGTTGGCCAGAGGTGCTGCTCGCTGATAATTTTTAAAAAATATTTCCAAATTTAGTGATGGTGGTGGTGGCGGCGGTAGCAGTGGGCGAAGGTAGATGTGGTGGTAAAATAGACAGTATTAGGGTTGGTTAAGTTTATATAATTTTCTTATATAAATGAGTAAATAATAAAAATAATTAAAATAATCAAATAAATGTATTTTTATTAGGGTCGTTTCAATAAAGAGTCTAATTAGAAAATATTTTTTACAATTATGTTTTTTTTTTTTTTTTTGGACGCTTTTACAATTATGTTTAATAAGGGTGTCTTTAATTATTTAGATTATTTGCAACATGGTGTGTCTTTTTCCTTTATCATGTGTTTTTTATTTCTTTTCTATGTCAAAAAGAAAATGTGTTTTTTATTATTTTTATTGCTATGTTATATGTTTTTTATTATTACTTTTCTAAAAGAATTGATATAAATTTTTTAAGATAAATTTATTGATTAAAGTAACATATTATAATTTTTTTTTATATATATCTCTTTAATTCTGTTCACTTGAAATGTGTTCCTTTATATAATATGTGATTAAAAACTAGTCTATCTAATATAAAAAAAAAAAAACTAGTTGGGTTATATCAAGTGGTTATACTCAAATATCTTAACCATATACGTACAAAATAAAATCAATAGATGACTTTTATTATGTATTTTTTTTATTTATCTATTAATATATAAAAGAAGAATTAATAATTGACTTTCTCATTTGTCATTTAACTTATATTGTATCATGTTAATTTGGCATGTACTATTTTTATTGTTATTATTATTATTATGTCATGTATCTTTTAATATACTTTTTTCTCGAAATTTTTTAATATAAACTTTTTTATATATTTTTTCACTTAGAATTATGTTTCCACATACTATTATTAGAGACTAGTTTCTATAAGGATACAAAGATAAGGCAAGTGTATTTGTATTTGTATTTTTTCTTTTTTGGTACTATTATGTTAGCAATTGAAATCTCACATGTCCCAAGGATAATAAAATATATCTGAGAGTTGAAAAATACTTAATTGAGTAAGTGGGATGAAGAGCTAGGAAATAATGATTTTAAGGATGATCCTAAATATATGAAAGATAATAATACTCAAGTGAAAGTCTACAAATACACAAGTACAGGTAAATCATATCAAATTAGTAAGAGCAGTAATTTTGTTAATAAAAATTCAGATTCTATTATTCATAATACATATTTTGTGCAGAATAGTATAAATGAGAGCCTCCCCCTATGAATTGGTACAAAATTAATTGTAATGTTTCTTATAAAATTACTAATTCATCTATTGCATGTGTTGCTAGGGATTGTTTTGGAAAGATTATTAAATATAGTGCTTGGAATATAGGTGCAGAGAATTCCATGGAAGCCGAAGCTTTGGGGATCTTGAAGGTATGTATGTGGGCTCGAGAATTTAAAGACACACGATGCATCATAAAGAACGATTACAAGGAAATCATGGACCCACTCGCCTCTAATCATCAAGTAGCTAGTTTAAGAATTAATAGTATTATTCGTAGTATTTATTTCGTTAGTGAAAATTGTAACCCTATCTTCTCGTATATTTTTAGGAAGAAAAAACTTAGTTGCGGATTGATTAGCCAAAAACTCGCCAAGTGGCAATAGTTTTGGCTTTGGTAGGGCTATGACCCCCCCCCCCCCCCTCCCCCTTTCCAATTAGTGAAACTTATTTTACAAATGACCGCTACTATAGGAGTTGGTTAAATATTTCTTTGTAATATTTTGAGTTTAATGGTTAAATATTTCTTTGTAATATTTTGAGTTTAATGAAAACTTTAGAAAAAGAAAAAAAAATTCTCACATGCACAAAATCTTATATCATTTTTTTTTTGGGTCAATGAAAAGATCCGGATCTTGTTTTTTTTTTTTTGCATACAAGAGAGGCTTTAAAAGCCGTTAAGCATAAGAATTACAAATAGAACATCGTTCTTATTAGGAATCTAGCACAACTCTAGCAGTTGCGCGTTCACATCTATCCCTTATTATTAAATTCCACATAAAATCAGGAGGATCCTTAAAGACCAACGGTAAAGTTTGCAATTTTGCTCCCACCTTTGCCAAATTATCCGCGCAAAGGTTTGCTTCTCTAAAAATATTATTCAACTCGAATCTCGGATAACTTCTTAGCATAGAACGACATTCACTTATGACTGAAACATAGCGACTACTTAAGCTCCCACCGCCCTTCACTAGCGCATGGAGCTTCTCCGAGCCCCCCCCATTGTGGGTTCTTGAGCTCCCACCGCCCTTCACTAGCGCATGGAGCTCCTTCGAATCTGTTTCAATGCATAAGTCTTCAAAGCCCATATTAATAGCCCATTTAATACCATAATGTAATGCAAAAATCTCTGAAACAAGAGGTGAATCAAATAAACACGACCCATAAAAACCAGCAATGCACGAGCCGTATTTGTCTCTAATTAAACCTCCTATACCAGCCAATCTCTTATCGGGTGTAAAACTTCCATCTATATTTAATTTGAAACCCTCAAGTGGCTTAACCCATCTTACCATTACGTTCTTGGCAAGCTTGGTTAATCCACCCTCCACGCTCTTTCCCCATGCTAAAATAAATGTACTAGCTAAAGAAATTATAGCTCTCTTAAGCTCTAACACATGGGGTATATTTGTACCTTCCTTAAACAATAGTTGGTTGCGTTTTGTCCATATAACCCAAATAGCGGCCGCAAAAACATATGGCCATTCTAAACCCGCGAAGTTTGTCTTTGAACGGAGGTGAGACTCAATCCAATTCATAGCAGGAAGATAATTGCTATTTAGTCCCTGGTTTTCAAGACTTTGTTGTGTTGTTTCCAGACCCTGGTTTTGCATCCATTTCGCATTTAATTCCTGCAGAAATTTTCGATCCTTCAAGCTCAGGCCAGGGAGATTCCATGTCTGCAGCTCCACTTCCTTTGCTCTCGACAGAACAGGGACCTCCAGACCAGCAGCAGGTCTTCTCGGTCCAGCAGCAGCAGGCATTCCAGGAGCTCCAGCAGGTTGATCCGCACCAGCAGCAGCCTGGATTTCAGCCTCCACATCACGGACAGCAGCTCCTCCAGCTCCAGCAACACCACCACCAAGCAAAGGACCTGTACCTGTGCCAAGACCAAATAAATCCCAGACCAAACACGCAACTTTACATTTAAAAAGAACATGATAAAGATCCTCCCTTTGTGCTCCGCAAATATCGCAATTTTTAGATTCCACCACATTCCGTTTGAATAGATTCTCCTTGGTTGCTAGACGGTTCAACGCTACCCTCCAAAGTAGTATACGAATTTTTTGGGAGCATTTAAGTTTCCAAATCAACTCCCAAACATGGGAATTATCCGCCCCGCTACTATCTAAACTTTGAAAAGCTGATTTAACCGTGAAGACTCCAGAATTTTCGAATTTCCAAACTAATCTATCACCCATTTCGTCACTCCTTTCCTCTACCCCTTCCATTAGAATCGGAGTTCCGGCTAGTATGGCCTTGCATACACTAGACTCACTTCCCTTCTGAATACGATTTAAAACACCATCCCGGAAGTATTTATTCGTTATTATATTAACCCAAGCTACGCTAAAGTCTTGTTGTAAAATCCTCCACCCAAGCTTGGCTAGTAAAGCCAAGTTATATTTTTCCGCACTCCTTATACTAAGGCCACCCTCCTTTTTTGATTTACAAATCTGGTCCCAGCTAATCCAATGAATTTTCCTTTCAGAACCACTCGAACCCCATATAAAGTCCCTGACCACCTTGTCTATGTTCTTACATACGTATTTCGGAAGTTTCATGACTTGCATTTGGTAAACCGGCATTGCATTAAGAACCGATTGCGCAAGTGTGATACGCCCCGCTAATGATAAAGTTTTGGTCTTCCACGTGGCTAGTTTCTCCCTCATCTTCTCTACTATACTCTTATAGAAACCCTTAGGCACCCTACCAGATAATATGGGAACACCTAGATAAGTACCAAATGAGTCGCTATGACAAAACCCACTCTCTATTGCCAAATCCTTTTGCAACGATTCAGGGACATTTTTAGAGAAATAAATTAGTGACTTCTCCGCGCTAATTGTTTGCCCAGCCGCCTTGCAAAACGCGTTCATCGTCTCTTTTATTACCTGTACCTGCAATAAAGATGCTTCACCAAAAAGAATTAGATCATCGGCAAAGAAAAGATGTGATAACTTAGGTCCCTGTCTACCAATCCGAATTTATTGCCATTCCCCAGCTATACACTTTTCTTGAATAAGTAGGGAAAGTCTCTCCATGCACAATACAAAGATGTACGGGGAGAGGGGATCTCCTTGACGAATTCCACGGTAAGGTGTGAAAGGGGGCAATGGTTCTCCATTCCACAAGACCCTCATCTCATTCTCGCGCATACTAGACATAATTAGATTAATCCAGCTGTCAGGTAACCCGAAATATCTTATGGTCTCTTCAATAAAGTCCCAACTAATTTTATCATATGCTTTCGCAAGATCGATTTTAACCGCCATGATTCCCTTTTTCCCTTGTTGGTGACGCATCTTGTGATCCACTTCGCGTACAAGTACAATATTATCCACCGTTGAGCGACCTGGTAAGAAGCTACTTTGGCAAGGACCAATGACATTAGCAAGTATCGGCCGTAGTCTATCGACTATGGCCTTCATTATAAACTTAACAGGACAATTAATAAGACTAATAGGGCGGAAGAGGCGTACCCGATTCGGATCTGGAACCTTAGGAATAAGATGAATTAGCGTACCGTTCAGACCCGAAGGCAAATGACCCGTGAGGATAGACTCCCTAACCATCCTACAAATAGCTGGACCCACAGTGTTCCAACACTTCTGATAGAAGGCCACAGACATCCCATCCGGACCAGGGGCTTTAGACGGATTCGATTGGAATACAACATTCTTTATTTCTTCATCCGAAAACGGCTGAGCAAGTTCATTAGTTACCTCAACATCAATGGGACCTACAAGTGGGAGCGAGTGAACATCCATAGCACTATCAGGCTTCGCATAAAGTTGTTCAAAGTAGCTCCTAACCACTTCTTTCAATTCCTCCTCATCTTCCACCCAAATGTCCGCCTCATTTAGTAGTCTACTACATACGGCCTTTTTCTTTTTAATTGATGCTGCTAGATGATAGAATTTGGTATTCCTATCCCCGGATTCCACCCACTTTTCTCTCGAATTTTGAAAATATAGAGCTTCTTCCTGTTCGAGAACACTCTTGTTTTACCTTTAGATTTAGATTCAAGAAATTCATATTCTCTTTTGTCCAATAGAATTCTTATTCAAGTCAACCTCATTGTTTTGACGATGACAGGAGTTATATATATCTACTCGTTAGAAAAAAAAAAAAAAAAGGAGACGTGCGACCTTATGGAAGTTGTGCGGACACACACATCATGTCATAAAGGCATCGTGGAACACATACAATTAACATTAAACAACTCGTTAATAACAACTTGCCACCTCTAATGGCGTATTTGCCACCTATTATGTCAGGAAAAAGAAAAAAAACAAATTACTTGTATTATACATGTCAGCATCTCTCTTACGCATTTTATCAAACATCCATTTAATGGCAGCCATTAACTTGTAAAGCATATAGCTTCTCATTTCACTCTTCTTCGCTCATTTTCTTGCACGTTTCATCTCTCCAAAAATCAAAAACTATTTTCATTTTTCTTAATCTTTTCATTTTTAAGATTCTCTCCAACTAGTCAATAGAATAGACTTTGATCTCAACTTTTTGTTTGATTTCAAAAGTGTAGAAGACAAAAAAATTGATCTTTCTTGTTGGGTATTCTGAATTTTATAAAAAGTAAAATTTTAAGTTTTGAGTTTTAAAATGGCGGGAATTGATGTAAGATGGAGAGCATTCAAGCCATTGTTGACGATAATATGGAGCTTTTTATTGGCTTCAATCTTTGTTTCAGCAGAAAGAAGTTTTAAGAAGGATGCTTTAAGCCGAAACGGAACTTCAGATTATGATAGCTTCTTAAATTTCTTGTGGCAATCAGATGAATCAGGTTATCAACATGTTTGGCCTGTAAGTAATTCAATTTCCTAATTTTCTTTTATCTTTCTTCTCTTAATATCTATAATTCTCTAATTCCGTCCAAGAGTTAGCCATTAATTTAGTATAAACCTAGATTCCCATACTTCGTTTTCGTTGATTCTTGTTGATTTAAGTTATAGTTAGATCCCGTTGAACCTTTACGTTGATGAAACGTAAAGATCTTGATATATCCATCATTAGACAATTTGAGTGTACAGAACAGTGATCTTTTTGTTTGTTTCTTGTCTGAAATTTTTTATAATAAAATTGTCGTTTTTTGTGAAGTTTGACTTTTTCTTTATGTGACTAAAATTCTCAAGTATTAATTGTTTTGGATGTTGAATACAGGAGTTGAAATTTGATTGGCAAATAGTTATTGGTAGTTTTATTGGTTTTCTTGGAGCAGCTTTTGGAAGTGTAGGTGGTGTTGGTGGTGGTGGAATATTCGTTCCTATGCTTACTTTAGTTATCGGATTCGATGCAAAATCAGCAACTGCAATGTCTAAATGTAATAAAAAAAACAAAAAAATATCCTTCTTTTGTGAATTTTTTTACTGTTTTGATTTTTATAGAAGAAGCCATAACATGGTTTAATTTCAGGTATGATAATGGGAGCAGCTGCTTCAACTGTGTATTATAATCTTAAACTTAGACATCCAACATTAGACATGCCTATCATTGACTATGATTTAGCAGTACTTATTCAACCTATGCTTATGCTTGGGATTAGTATAGGAGTTGCATTTAATGTTTTATTTGCTGATTGGATGGTTACAGTTCTATTAATCGTTCTCTTTGTAGGTAATAATAATTATAATAATCTCACCTTTCATTTTTTTTTTATTCGATCATGATATTGTTTAATTCTTGTAGTCACATCTACTAAGGCGTTTCTTCGAGGAGTTGATACATGGAAAAAAGAAACAATTATGAAAAAGGTAGTTTGTTTCGTAATATGTATATATATATATATATATGCTTTGTATATTGCAATAACTGATTCTGATTATTAATTTATTTTCTTTTGTTCAGGAAGCTGCTCAACGTCTAGAGGCAAATAGTATGTATCGCTTAAACCTTAAATCGTGTCTCGGTTTTCCTTATAACTAACAAAAAGTGTCGTTTTTTTTTGTTACAGGCGCTGGTAGAGAAGATGCGGAATACAAGCTTCTTCCTGGTGGGCCCCAGAAAGAATTCAAGGAGTTAGAGGTAAATACTAAATACACACATATACACGCACGAGCGTTAAATTTTTGTTCTCGAGCTTTAATATCTCTTGTTTTCTCAGGTCTCTCTCATGGAGAATGTATACTGGAAAGAATTAGGACTTCTTGTTCTCGTTTGGATTGCTTTCCTAGTCCTTCAAATTATTAAGGTTTTTTTTTTTTGAACTTATGGGATTTTGAGAACTTTGAACTGAATATTTGTTTGTTTATAAACAGAATTATACAGCCAATTGTTCCATAGAATACTGGGTGGTGAATTTATTACAGGTACATTTAAGTCTAAAACCTCGTTTAATTTCCTCAAAAATTCGAACACTAACGATTTTTTATTCGATGTTCTATAGGTCCCGGTAGCAGTAGGGGTATCGGGATTCGAAGCGGTTAGTTTATACAAAGGATATAGAAGGATTGAATCCAAGGGCGACTCGGGAACAAATTTCCGAGTTTTCCAACTAATCACCTATTGCTTCTTCGGAATATTAGCCGGTTTAGTCGGGGGATTGCTTGGTTTAGGTGGAGGGTTTATCATGGGCCCACTATTTTTGGAACTTGGGGTCCCACCTCAAGTTTCAAGTGCCACAGCAACTTTTGCCATGATGTTTTCCTCTTCAATGTCTGTTATTGAATATTACCTTCTAAAACGTTTCCCTGTTCCATACGGTAAGCTTACATAATATAACATAAATAGTCCCTGGATTGGTCCTTGATAATAATTCTTTCATTTATTTCAGCTCTATACTTTATTGCTGTGGCAACTGTAGCTGCTTTTATTGGGCAGCATGTTGTAAGAAGAATTATTAACATACTGGGACGTGCTTCGATTATTATCTTTATTTTAGCCTTCACAATTTTCGTGAGCGCAATTACATTAGGTGAGAGAATCTCTATATATATACTTTCGTACATGATATTTATGTTTATATAAACATTAAAATAAACAATTTGTTGAATAAACAGGTGGTGTTGGAATTGTAAACATGATTGGGAAGTTTCAGCGGCATGAATACATGGGATTCGAGAATCTCTGCAAGTATGATCCTTAAAATGTACATTGTTGTGTCCATGCAAGAATTTAGTTAGAAGATTCTTTCAAAATTTCTTGTATTTTAACATAGAAAATAGTGTTTCGAAAGGTTCTCAAGAGAAGGTTCAATTCGGATATAGATTTTCTGATAATAACAATGGGTTACGGCTATGTAAGTGCAGTTTATTTGTAAAACTAGTTTGGTTTTTTGTACTTTATGTTTGTAATTCATGTTTGAAACAATTTAAATGAGTGGTGGTTGTTATACTTCAATGTAATGGGTCCTGCTAGTTTTGAAATGTGTGTTGAGTATTAATGTATATTCTTGACTTTGCAATTGTATCAGTTTGCTATTCAATACTAACCTCAAAGAATTAATGATTGCACCATATATAGAGGTGTGACGTCCTAGTCGTGGGGATTTGGGAGGGACCTATGAGTATGGGTTTAGTTATTTTTAGAACGAATACCTAATCTTTCCGCAAAGATTTTATAACTTCAATTAAAATACTACTTAACCAACCATGAGTACTTGAGTATGGGCTGAGTTATTGAGTAAAGAGTAATTATATATACCACCTAAATACCACCTAATGAAGTGGCGTGAATTGGTTGGTTACAAATCTTTAATTAGATAAGGAATTAAAAATTTGTAACCAAGCAATTCATGTCACGTCATTAGGTGGTATTTCAGTGATATGATTTTGGGTGGTATATATAATTACTCTTGAGTAAATTAACAAAGATTTTAAAAAAGTAAGTTTTTTTTTTAAGTCAAAAGAAGCATATATAAAAAACTTCAAGGAACAAAATACAACTTAACCCATCCTTATTGGAATGAAATCTCTCGCTAAAAGTCTAGCTAATTAGGGAGGAGATATACAATTTCAAAGGCTAAAGAAAGAGTCTTTAAGCTCTTGTTTAGCCACCCAGTCTGCACAAAGGTTCTTGAATCTCCTAGCAAAGGAGATCTTAATATGATATAAAAGTTTACATCTCAGAATGTTTTTAACCAGTAAATAAATATTACAAAACAATTTCTCTCCGTTCCTAGTTTGGTTAATTAAATTAAGACAATCATTTTCTATCTTTACCGAGCCTTTTGGATACTTTGAAGCCAAGTCACGTGCTCTAAAAAGTCCTCTCGCCTCATCTTCAATAGCAGAATTTGCCACCAACTTTTGTACAAAACCATCAATCATTGTTCTTGTTGAGTTACTAACAATACAAGCAATAACAACTTGGTTAGTTTTAGAGTCAAAAGAAGTATCACAACTTATTTTAAAACAACCAGGTAAAAGTGGAGACCAAAAACCATAGCTGTCATCTCTAAGGTTATTAGCCTGAGTTACAGAAGTATTACAATTGATTTCAGAATTGAAACCATAAATTCCATTAATTTTGTTTTTATTGTTAGCCCAAAAAATTGATCTTTTAGCAAGATTATACTCATCATAGGCTTTTTGAGCCTCTGTAATGTTTTGAAAGGGTCAGGTGCAATTCCTCTAAATACCTGTCCAAATAAATTAAGCAACAAAGAAAGCTAATTCACCAATTTCTTTGAGTTTGAACTCAGTTTCATTCAGGCTAAGCCTAATGAAATTAATCCATTTTTTGAAAGTGAATGAAGGTTTAGATAACGAGTTAAAGCTGATTGGGCTTGTCATCCAAACTGCTCTATCCCAAGAACAATGAAACTACAAATGTTCCACATTTCAGTTTCCATCCCACAAATGTTCCACCAAGTGTTTGAACTTGCTTTTTTATTGCAACAGGTCAAAGAATTAATCTCAATAAAAAAGCAAGTTCAAACACTGACAAGTTTGTTTATAAATGGTTTGTTTAGTTCCATAAACAATACATTAATATTTATATATTTTATAACACCATATTGTAATTTAAATATCATTTAGTTAAAAAAAATTAAATTATCACATTCCATATTTTATTGGGTTTTTGACTCGATGAGTCTTGAAAAAATCTTTTTGACTCTTTTTTTTTCTAATACATGGGTCAATGTAAAACTTTCACGCATCACGACTAATCCTATGAGAAATATACACGCATTCCTATACATATTCCTAGGTAAATCAGAACTAGGTTAATCACGTTTAGGGAGGGGATTCGAACCCTGTACATCTTTTTAACTCCTTATCATTATATCGAGATCTTGTATCATCTACACACCTAAAAATTGCACGCTTAACAAATAAGTAATATAAAAAACTCCAAAAATACAATAAAGAACGAAATAGACTTGGAAAACCAAATAATGTCATATAATAAGGATAAATACCATAAATAAGTATAATAGCCCCTCAAAATGATATCTCGTAACCCTATAAACGTATAACCAAACACGAGATATCATATATCACACTCGAGGAACAACCAATCGTCAAGATATTTGACATGACAATAGGAAAATCATTAATTTGATTTTACATAATTATTATAATTCTTTGTTTCATAAACATAACACCAATGATTATAGTCCATCAAACAATTTGATCCCTTGTAATATTATGGATTATACGCATGATATTTTCATCTGGGCTGTAACTATAAAAGAAGTTTAAACCACCATTTTTAGCTTGTCAGGTTCTAAAGTCCAGGGCCTAGATGTTCTCCATTGTATTTTTTCCAATAATACTTGGATATTCTCCAATTTGATATCTTTGTTGTGGTGAAGGACTTTTCTTGAATAATGTTTCTTTGTAAATATTGAATCACACCCCTATCTTTTTAATCCTTATAGGGAGATATAAGAAATAGTGGTTAATTTTTTGGCTTGACTACTAATTTTTCCTATGATATTATATTTAAAATTCTAGCGCTTTGTATCCAACCAGTTTATGGATGAAACTGTGGCACCGACCCAAGCTTCTTTTATTAAAAGGAGAAATATTCAAGATAATATTGTAATTGGTCATGAAGTTTTCCGCTTCTTGAAGAAAACCCATATATCTAACTAACATTATGTGAAAATCAAACTTGATATATCAAAGTTTTATGGTTAATGTCGTTGGGATTTTCTTCTACCTGTGCTTATACAACCTTTGATTTCATTAAATATGTATCAATTAGATTAAGATATGCATTTCCGCAGTTTCTTTTGATATCAAGATTAACAGTGAAATCATTACAGTAAAAAAATCCATTCCGAGGTTTAAGATAAGGTGATCCTTTGTACCATTTTTTTCTACAATTAAAGAAGGTTTTGTAAAGCTTATCAATAATGAGTGCAGGGAGGGTACAATAACTGGAATTAAACTTACGTGAAATTGTCTTTCCCTCATACATCTTCTATTTGTTGGTGGTTCACTTTTTCTCATGCCCACTAATAACTAGAGTTGGAGGCTTTTAAGAAGGTTATTTAAGTTTACTGCCAGTGTTTGTGGGCAAAAGAATAATTTTCAAAAATCTATAGTTTATGTCACTAAAGGTACCTTGTTTGACGTCATTGATGACATTATCAGTTTCTTAATGCTATGAACCTTCAACGTTTTTTGACTGTCATGCTTCTGTTGATTAAGGATAAATTTATTAATATGATACGCAGTTAAGCATAACTTGTTTTTTGTTAGATAGAGGTAAGAAGATCTTATTAAAGTTTTCCTTCAGGTAATACCTAATTATATTATGTATATTGTCTTATTTACAAAGACCGTTTGTAAATGCTTATCATAAATAATTGTGTTAATTTGGTAGAGACCGTAGGATAAAGATCGTATCAATTGGTTATCATTGGAAAAGATTGCGATTTCTAACATGATTGGTGGATTGGGTTTTCGAGACGTGTTAAAAATAAATTTCACTCTTCAGGAAAATCAGGCCTGGAAACTTAAATCTAATCTTGATTCTCTTGTTGCCAGAGTCATCAAAGGCATTTATCATCCACATATTGATTTTTGGAAAGCTAACCCCGTATAAGTTAGTTCATGGTCTTTTTATAGTATATGTAAGAATGGAGATGCAATAAAATGAATGTACTTCCCTTTTATGTAATGGAAAATATATCAACATACATGAATCAACCCCCTAGAGTTATTCTTGTTGCAAAGCATCCAAGTTGTAACAAAAATAAGATAACTCAACTCTTTAAGAAGCTGGAGATAATTGGATCGGCCAAGATTTTTACAGATAACTACCACGTTCGGTTGTGGATGTTGTGTCTCTAATTATTATTTAACTAGATAATATTGTGGATGCTTTAATTTGGCCTTTCAAGCCTTCTGGATCATATACTACCAAGACAGGGTACTAGATTATTGTTCAAAAAAGTAACTAGTGGTTAACCTCAATCATCAAACCAGGCTCTTTAAGTTGATAAAGCACTTTAAAATTCTGTTTGGACATATAATATTCCTACAAAGATTTGTAGTTTTGCTTGTAAATATTGTAGTTTCAAAGGAAGTTCACATTATCCATACTTTGCGAGCTTTGTGGTCATAATTAGAATATGTTGAATATATCAGTTTCGAATGTCTGAACAGTTGTTTGTATTGTGCAAATTCAAATATACAAATATGTATTAATAGAAACAATGATTGCTTAATTTGGAAATGATTTTTAAAAAGCATCAATACTTTTGCTGAAGGAGGATGGAATCAAATATGTATAGTTTTTCTTTATCCTCAAGGACCTTGACCTTAGGGTTTGTTTGGATTGAGGGATAGTATTATATTAAAGGATAATAATAATCCTCTCCCTTGTTTGGATTAGAAATAATTAGAGGAGAAAGTTCATTAAAGGATTCTTCTAATCCCTTCTTATACTATATATTCAATCCCTCCAATTTGGTGTCATTAGAAGAGAAAGTTATTTTATAAGTCATAATGTCTAAATTATTCCTATTCTTTATATATAATATATATTACTAAGGGTATAAAAGTCATTTAGTTATAACAAGAATCCCTTCCTTTCATTATCCTTCTAATCCAAACACCAAATATATGTAATTCCTTAATAAAATTATTCCTTCTATTTTTATCTAATCCAAACAAGATTTAATACTCTTTTTTCCAATCCTAGACTAAACTTCCCTTTCCTATCCTTTACTATACTATCTCTCTTTAATCCAAACATACCCTTAATCTCATTATCCTCCCCAACTAGCTTAGCTCCATAATACTTTTCCCATATTACTCTGAGCTTTAGACTTCTTACATACATGGCTAGCTTTCTAGATGTCCTACGCACTTAGCTTCCGCACTAACACACTCCTGGAAACCTCTCCATATCTAGAGTTTGTTTCATTGGTTTAATGTAACCTTGTCTTCCTTAGCTTAGGGGTCCTTTTATTTTTAATTAGAAATTAGTTAGATAAGGATCAATTCACCCACTAAGACTTTACATAAATATACATCATGCATGATATGCAGTATATGATTTGACCCTATACATATGTCCCACCACCTGCCCGATCCGTGCCCAACCTAGGTACTGGTCGTAGATATTAGAGAGTTAAAATACAAACATAAACTACTTTTTATTACCAATTTCATTTTAATTTTTTGATAAAAAATTCCTATGTTCATTTTCTAAAGAATAGGTAATTCTTGACTAATTCAATTCGCATGTTGCACGCTCGCATATTCAAAACCTTTGACCATGGACTACAACAATGACATCTTGATTCAATATGCACGTTCACACGATCAACAAATTTTGACTCAACATGCAACGACTATATATTGCAACTATAAACATAAGGGACCGTTCCATTTTACACAGTTATGCTAAGTGTTCTTCATCAACCTACGAAATACTTTCAAGCAACCAAATTTTGTTACAATATTTTTATTTTACACAGTTCTATCGCATGTTCTTAAACAACCTACGAGATACTTTCAAGCAACCAAACTTTTTCTTCTATTTCCCAACGATTATACAAATTCTATACGTTCTCTTATTGATGCACACGAGGAAAGTTTGTAGTGGTTAATATCATGGGGAGTGTCTGAAAAATACAGTAAACTATCTTGATTATTCAAAAAAATGTTTATAAGGCTAAGGATTTTTCACGTCATTGTTAAATTATCTTTACTAATGTTCCAATCTTTCCAAACTATATATGTTTTTGTAAAATTTTATTCTATTTTATTTATTTTTGCCAAAGTGTTGAAATTTGTTACAATATTGTTATTATCAGCTATCAATGATGTGACGTGATTCAGTGAAATGTAAATTATCAATCAAATTGAGTTAGATTGAAAGATTAAGGAAATATAATTTGAGGAATCTACTAATTGCAACCCAAATCCCCCTTACATTAGTTTATAAGGCTTAGTTAGAAATTACTTCTAAATAAGTCCTAGTTTTCATTTCCACTTGCATTTTTTCCAACTTTGCCCTTTTCATTTTTTTTCTTTCCAGCAAATCGTTTTTATTCTTTTTGTTCTTTTCATTTAACGGGTGGGTCCGTACCCATGGGTATGGACCTATGTTTTTTTTTTTACGTTTTTAAGGTAGATAAATGATTTTTTATATAATTGCATTAGTGTTTGTCCATATAATAGTCCAATAATGTCCATATACCCAAAGGGCTATACCCAAGCCCCGGTTTTGTCCAAGTGCATGTAAAGAAGTCAGTATATCACAAGGGCTATCATAGGAAGGGGCTGGACCCAAAGGAATATACCCAAAGGATTGGACCTGCAAACATCATTTGTTAAGAAATAAATAAATAAAATGACTTAATAAACAACTACCAAAACAGGCTGGACCCATTACCAAACTCTCACTAATGGGCTGATGGACCCAACAATGGCTGGATCCAACACTGGAGACACGACTTAACCAAAAAAAAAACTTCATAAACAACTAACTAAATGGGTTGGACCCATTCACACTCACAACAATGGCCTGCTAGACCTAACTATGGCCATTAAGACACGACAAGAAAAAAAAAACCCAGATATGTATCTCTTTCGAACAAAGGAGAAGAAAACAAAAAAAGATGGCGCTTGGGTGAAGGCTGGAAGAGCTCCACGGTGGAGGCGGTTTTCTAGTGTGGTGGTGAGATCTGGATCTGAAACATTAAGGCGGTGGTGGGAAGACGAGATTGGGTGGAGGTGGGAAGGTATCAAAGATGATTTTTCTGGTGGCTGGACGAGCAAAATTGGCTTTTTTAATGTCGGAGGTTCACGAACGATGTTTACGTGGAGGTGTCGGAGGCTACACGATTGGCCACGAACACGGGCGCGTCAGAGGTCCACGAACGGAGGAGGTCCAGATCTGGTGTCCCTTGTGCAGAGGAGCGACAGACCAGGGAGGGAGGTCAGAAGGGCTCCAGCGGGAGGGAAAAGAGAGAGGGGGAAGGGACCAGGGGGGATCCGGTTTTCTCGAGCTGTAGAGGGTTTATGGTGGAGAATGGGCGGCATGAGGGTGAAGAGGAGAGAGAAGGGTGGGTGTGGGTAAGAGAACAGAGCGTACAAAGAAGGAATGGATGGTGGAATGTCCTATACTGGAATTTTGTTTTGGGTTTTGTTTATTCACTGTGGCAACTAGGAAAAGGGGGGGGGGGGGGGGGGGGGGGTTAATTAGGTTTTTGGCTTTTTTCTAGTTAGGTCTCAATAAGGCTTTTAGGTTGGGCCTTACGTTGTCAAGACAAAGGTTATGTGGCTTTAGAAAACAATTCCCCCATATAGTTTATGTTTAAATTCAATTGATGAAAGAAAGTTTTTGTGATTTCTATATATTTTTTCAACTTGCTAATATACTAAAATCTTATTAGGTTGAGTATGAACCTCATAATCTACCGAGCAATTTTTTTTTCATAAAATTTTTCTAAAGAACGAATTTAAATTAAAGAGTGAATGTAAATAATAATCTAACGTATTAACATAAAAACATGTTACACTAAAGTAATTTGTTTCTTGAATAATATTACATATTTTTATATATCATAGTTTATACTACTATCTTTTTATATTTAAAATAATTTAATTAAAAATAAATTATGATCAAATTATCTATTTTAATTGATGAAAAATCAACATAAACAAGTGTAATGGGAATCTTTAAAGTATTTTTAGTGAGATGTAAATTTGAAATATTTGTATAAAACAATAATAATTCAAAAACGTGTTACAAAATCAACGTCATTTAAGACAAAGAGAACATCTTTAAAGATAGTACTAATGTTCAAGACAAGTTGACCGAAGAATAATACTGTAAAATTCAAAGCAATAAATTTGGAGAGGCCAAAGTAAACATATTGAGAAAACTAGGGACCCAAAAGTAATTCACTTTTTGAATACCGTCAAGTACGCTTAAAAGCCCTAACTAAAACCGCCCACTTCTCACACTCCTCAGTCCGCCCACATACCCTCTGATAAACACAAACTTCTCATTCATCATCAACAATGGCGACAACGACGTCGTTGGACGAAGCAACAGTAAAGAAAGTTATCAGACAGGTTCAATCTCCTTTCGTATATCAATTATAACGTTTATATATATATTATATATGTATTTTGATTTGATTTCATTTAATTTAATCATAATTTTGTGATAAAATTAATTGCAAAATGGTTGAATTTCTGCAGGTGGAGTTCTACTTTAGCGATAGTAATATGTCAACTGACAAATTTATGACAAAATCCGTCTCCGAAAGTGAAGATGGATGTATCCTTTTCTTTCATTTTATATTCTATCATTATATAAATTATTTTGAAAGTATCTGAAGGTTCGCCCTTGCCTTTAATTGACTCATACAAAAGAGTTTAACAGCTATAGCTTATACAAATTATAATTAGCTAAGGAAGTAAGGGTTGGTTTGATATCTTCATTTCACTTTCCAATAGTAATTGTGGTTAATTGCACCATTTGTCCCCATGTTATGAGATATTAGCTATATACTTAGTGTTTCAGAAAGTAGCATATACCCATGTTATTCCTATATATAATAACTATATGAATGGTTAATTTTGGGGATTTTGATGTTCTTAACTAGAACCTTAGTGCTTAGTTTGGCTCTGATATGTTCATTCGGGAAGATGAAAACTCATTTGGGATTAGGAGATGCAAAACAAGAGGATATTCCTGAAGATACAATAAAGGCTGTTGCTGAAACTTTAAAAACCTCTTCTTTCCTTAAAATCTCTGAAGATGGTGAGTTATTTATTGTAGAATAAATTGCACAATTGGTACCTGTGCGTAAGGACCAATAATGCAATTAAATCATTCTCATATGGTCTTGTATTTCAGGGAAGAAGGTTGGTAGAGCTACACCTGTACCCAAATTTGAAGAGGTTATTGAGCAACTAGTAGCTAGAACTGTAGCAGTATCTCCACTTGAGTATGAAGTGAAACTTGAAGAAATTGAATCCTTCTTTGGCCAGTATGCTAAGGTATTGTTATCTTATGATAGGTATATATTCATAAAATTAAATATAAATGTTTATTTGTCCAGGTTAATAGTGTGAGGATGCCACGTCATGTTTCTGAGAAAAAATTATTTTGTGGGACCGCCTTGATTGAATTCTCTACAGATGAAGAGGCTGAAAAGATTTTAAAGGAAAACTTAGTTTTTAATGGAGCTGAATTGGAAATAAAGCCAAAGTATGGATATTTATACTTAACTACACTTTGTTGTACTGTTCCTTAGCTATGTGTTGTCCTTTTTTCACATTACAGGAAGGAATTTGATGAAGAAAGAGCTAAAGAAGAAGAAGTTGAGAAGACTCGGGTTAAAGCAGGTTCTAACGGTAAAAATAATTCCAATTCTGAACCAAGGTAAGTTTAGTATTATGTAAGCTTAGTATAAAATTGAAAGCTTGGTATAATCATAGTTACTTAACTAAAACTGATATGTGTAGTTACCCGAAGGGCCTTATTGTCGCATTTAAGCTGAAAAGCATCTCAGGTGAAGTTTCTGAAGCGCAAAATGGTAATAAAAAACCAGCGGAAGATAGTGTTGATACTAAAACAGAGAAAACAGAGAAAGAGGGAGATAATATTGAGGAAAGTGAAGAAAAGGTGATGGAAGATGTTGAAAAAGATGAAGATAATAACATGGAGGATGTTGAAGAAAAAGAGGGGAAAAAAGAGGATGAAACTGCAAATAAAAAGGACGAAACTGCAACTACAAAGGATGAAGAAACAGAAGGTCAAAAAAAGCCATCTGCAGCTTCATTAATGGACAACAAAGATGTTGTTTTACGTGAGGATCTTAAAAGTGTTTTCGGGAAATTTGGAACTGTTAAGGTTATTATCGTCTTTTTTACTACTTCTGTTTTTGGTCTTTGGCTTAAGTCTCTAATAATGTTTTATTTTTGTTATAGTTTGTAGATTTTAAGATGGGATTAGATTCAGGATACATTAGGTTTGAAGAGGCTGAAGAAGTTGAGAAAGCACGTGCTGCTGCTGCACTTACTGAAGAAGGGGGTCTTATCGTTAAGAATTTTATCGCCACTTTGGATCCTGTTACAGGTATTTTTTTAATTTTTTCTTTTAAAAAAAATTGGTAAAAATAAGTAATTTACCAAACGTGTTAAATTATTTTGTGATGTTCAGGTGAGGCTGAGAAGGAATATTGGAGTTTGCTTCGTGGTGGTCAGGATAAACACCGTGGAAATTTCAAGGGTAACCGTGGAAGGTACGACTAGACTTTTTTTTTCCTTTTTCTTTTTTAATTTTTTTTAATTCCACTTTATAGGATTTTGTATATTGAGTGGTTTATTCACCTATTTTTTTTTTACAGGGGAGGAAGACACAATAACAGAGGTGGGCGCCCTAATAAGTTCCAGAGGCGTTAAACAACACTATAGCCTATAGCTAGCTGTTTTCTCACTTTATTTAATATATTCAATTTTGTGGCATTATTTTCATTGCCTTGTTTTTAGGCGAATCGAAAGATGTCAGGAAAAACCATAAGAAGTATTAAACCAGTTAATTTTTATTAATGTTTGGAATGTTTATTAACTTATAAATTTTGAAAGTCCATTTAGCATTTAGCTATGTAGATTTTGTCTATTTGATATCATATTGATGAAAGCACTGTGATAAATGCATATCTGCAATGCAAGAGATGGTTTTTTTTTTTGGTTAATAAGGAAAAAGTTTTTTAAAGTTCTTACCAAGGACCTTATTACAATTTTGATCCGAAATTTGTACTTAAATCAAGTAATATAGGGAAAAAGACTTAAGGACCTTGGTCCCCAACTTATTCGCCATGACATTTTTGGTATCCAATGTTAATTTGTACTTCCATTTATTCTAGAGATATTAAATGTTAGTATGTGGCAAGCACACGGCTGGAATAAAAAAATATTACTCCCATTAAATTTGTAAAAATTACTTCACCAACACAAACGGCTTTCATTAAAGGAAGAGTGATACAGGATAACATTTTAATAGCGCAGGAACTATCTTTTTACATGAAGAGGAAACTAAAAACACAAAAACAAATTGTGGCTATTAAGCTGGACATGGCCAAAGCTTTTGACTTAGTCAGATGAGACTTTTTGAGGGAGCTTCTTATTAGACTTGGCTTTAACCAAATTTGGGTACAATGGATTTGGAATTGCATATCTACAGTATCATCACAACTTAACATTAACGGAGAAAGGCAGCAACTCTTCTTTCCGGGAAAAGGTCTTAGACAGGGAGACCCTTTATCCCCCTTACTTTTTTCATTACTTACTGAATCTCTAATCTCTCTCATTGAAACGAAGGTTGTTACAGGGAAAATACAAGGGGTACAGATAACGAGGAACTGTCCAGTGATCTCACACCTTCTCTTTGCTGATGACTCTCTATTCTTCTTGTCACTTGAAGGCAATGATGTGGATGAATTTCAGGAATGTATACAAACATACTGTCAGGGCTCGGGGCAGAGAGTCAACTACCAAAAATCGGCGTTATCGTTTAGTACCCAAACTCCACCAGACACTAGGACAAATGTAACACAAAAGCTCCTGATTCAAGAGAAAACGGACTTGAGAAAATATCTCGGAATTCCTCTCTGTCATAAAAGGTCAAAGATTGAAACATTACAATGGATATCTGATAAAATTTTTAACAAAGCTCAAGGGTGGATAGCTAAACTCCTCTCCGAAGGAGGTAGAGAGGTCTTAATCAAGGCCGTTCTACAAGCCATCCCCTCATATGCGATGACAATATTCTCATTTCCTCTGGGATTCTGCAAAAAAATCACATCTATTATTGCACGTTTTTGGTGGAACTCAATTGAAAGAAAGCGTATTCATTGGAAACAATGGGACAAATTAACACTTCACAAGCTAATTGGAGGCCTCGGTTTCAGAGATATCAAGAGAGCAAACACAGCTCTACTGGCACAGCAGGCTTGGAGGATCTATCACTCACCAGATTCTTTAGTTTTCAGACTACTCAAAGGTATCTACTTTCCTCATCAGGATTTTTTGCAGGTTAAGCTTAAACAGAGTAGATCATGGTCATGGGCCAGCCTCCTCGAAGGTAGAGATCTCATTCAAGCACAAGGTCTCATGCAAATTGGAAATGGAAAGACAACCCGCATCTGGGAAGACAGATGGCTCTTATCGGGCTTTATTAAAGACAAACCGCCTGTAACAAATATCGAGAGGGTTAATCAACTGATGCACACATCGGGGGGAACTTGGAATGGGGAGCTAATTGACGCATATATCCCAGACCCGGCGAAAGAGGAAGTCCATCGCATACCACTTCTATCACCGGAAGCGCAGGACACACTCATCTGGCCACATACAAAGAATGGTTCCTACTCAACTAAATCTGGTTACGCCACTTTAACTAAAGAAGCACTACGTCACACACCACAAACTTCTGCTCAAGCAGAACTGTATTCATCCCCGTTATGGAAATTAGTTTGGAAATCAAACGTGCCCTCCAAAGTTCGTCATTTCATATGGAAAATCTGCTGGGACATTTTACCTACCAAACGCAATTTGTATAACCGTAAATGCGCTGAGGATGACCTTTGTCCTTGGTGTGGGGAACCAGAAACGTGTACTCATTTATTACTCTCATGTCACTTTTGTAAGCAGGTATGGGCAGGATCGGCAATACAAATTCGAATACCGGAAGATGAAAACTTGAAAATTGATACTTGGATACTTACAATTTCTGATAAGAAGGCGGGATGGACTTGGGACACTAATATTCTAACAGCTTATATCTTTCTTATACTCTGGAACATCTGGAAACAAAAGACAACATCTCTTTATGATACAGGATCACCTAATATTCAAACAGTTTTACATCTTACACATGTTTCGATGGCTGATCTTTTTGGGCAGGATTGGACAGCTATCACAAGCCCTACAACGCCGATGGTGAACCCACCGCCACAACGAACTACTGCCCCTGATATCCCACATGATACACAGATTATTTACACTTGTGATGCATCTTTTAAAGACCAAGCAACGCAAAGCGGAATTGGAATTGTTCGAAGAAACGTCAACACAGGCTATCGGCAAGTGTTCTCGGCACCGATCTGGACAGATTCTCCCTTGGAAGCGGAAACGAGAGCGGTTCTCGAGGCCACGAAGTTAGCAAGTAGGGATACTTCTCTTAAAACAATCATATGCTCAGATAACCTTGAAGTTATTCAAGGTATTTCCAAGTTGTCAGCAGCGTGGTGGAAAATCAGACCATCTCTTCAGCACGTTAAGCAGATTGCTGAAAGGCACGGAACTATGTCTTTTCGGCATATTCCTCGTAATCAGAATGGATGGGCTGACAAAGCTGCGCGTATTGCTAGACAACGGATCGTGGAAAGGTCTCACACCGGATCCTTGGTGAGGGACTTTAGGAGGCTCGGAATAGGCTGACACCTCGAACCTGGCATTTTTCAATCCGTTCGACCAAAAAAAAAAAAAGTTAGCTAAATCTTGCATTAAATCTAAGAGACATCAATTTAATGTGAATTAATTACATCTCACAGTTATTAAATTTAAAAACTAGAGATAGTTACTATTTTTGTGATTGGATAAATTTTGATAATGACACAATATTTTTTTTAATACACCATAGATTTACTTTAGACTCGGAGCCATTTCGACTACATAACTTTTATCATTTTCGCAAGATCTCATTGAATAAAAAAATATGGCAATTTTTTTTCATTGTACTTTATATGTATTTATTTAATTGAATAAAGCAAATTTTTCATACAAGCAATTGAGAATTCTGTTCTAAATTTGAAACTATTTCCCCCTTTCCAATAATTAAAAAGTCACACTTACTAAGTCATAAAGAAAACAAGCACAGCAGGTAGCCGGTAATTTTTTTTGCCGTTGCCCATCACAAGTTTGAAATATGTCGTAATTAATGAAAAAGTAATCAACGACCGACAATTCCACATCGACAAATCTAAGCCGTAGATTCTTCAATAGGGTTGCTTTGTCCGCCCCTATAGTTTGAATTTATCTCAGAAGACCGTTTCAAGTAACACACAGTCACACACTCTATCTATTGAAAAACACACTCACTCACACTAACACACACAGAAGATACTCTCTCTTTCTCCCTCTTCCTCTTCTTTCCAGATATTTTCGCGCATTTGCAGATCTTTCTGGAGTATTTATTCGATCTGCAATGCATGTTGAATTGATCCCTCAGTGTAAGTCTTTTTAATTTTTCTGATTTTTGTTTGATTTTAATTGGACTTTCAATTGGAACGTTGTTCACTTTGTGTATAATCTGTTTATTAGTTTGATATATAGACGCTGATTTGATAATCATAAATTTAAATGCAAGTGAACTTTTATTTATTTAAATCACGATGCAGATGTGAAATGATTTCTAACGAGAACCTTCTGTAATTTGTTGGTTTTTGGATTTTGAACAGCAATTAATGTTTTTTACTTTTTGTATTCAATTTCATTTTTGTTGAAATTTTAAAACACTACCCTCAATGATTAGGGAACAATACCCTAGTTTGTTTAAATTCTTCTTTTTTGGTGTTTCATATCTTGTTTTTATGATTGTATACATTTTTTAAATATATTTTGATGATCTCAAATAATTAAGGTAATTAGATTTTCTCTTGTGTGTCACAAGTTAGAATTTCAAAGCTCTACCTGTGTTGTGTACAATGTCTGAAAATGTTCGAACCCATCTGATTTTGTAGCAGTTAGGAAGAGGTTCAAAATATCTGACCGATATGATATTTTGGTTTAGTTTATGTTTTACTTACCTGGGTATAATAAAGGTCGAAAATTTAATTGTTGCAGATTAGATAATCATTTGAAATCCTATATAGTTTGAAATTTAGCAGTAAATTGCATCATTAGTCCATGGGTTATTTGATAGAGCCAAATATATTCCTGTGTTATAGAAGTTTCCCTTGTGGAGTTGAACTATAAACAGTCTTGTTTAGGTACTTGGAAATGAAACACTACTGTATATCATAGGGAACAAACAAAGATGAAAACAAGACCTGAAAACAAGATTATTAGTCATGTGGTTCTTGTATATTTCATTGTTTTATATCTTTTTTGTATTTTTTATTTTAGCAGTTTAATTACATCTCGGAATAGCTCAGATTCTGCCACATCACAGGGTAGCGTATAATGTATTGGAGAATACAATCAGTAGAGAATAATATAAGATGAACACTCCTTCAGATGGCATCAATGATGCTATACGAAGAACTCGAACTTCACTTGGGTAAGTTTAAACATATTTTAATTTCAGTATTCATTTTTGTTAACAATTTTTAATAATTTTCTTATTTAGAACCATGTTAAATATGCTTTTGTTTCTATAGGAGAACTAGTGGTCCAACTAGGCGCTCCACAAAAGGACAATGGACTTTAGAAGAGGTAACTTTTTTTCTCAAATTTAAATTTAAATTCTGTTAACTGTGTAAATGCAGTTTCAAATTGTAGTCACGTATATTTAATGAGATAAAATTTGTATCTTTTATACAGGATGAGATTTTGCACCAAGCTGTACAACGTTTTAAAGGAAAGAACTGGAAAAAGATAGGTACAGTTTTTTAATTTTTATTATTTTTATTTTACATATAATGGCATAGAATACTATTATAATGCAATGGTGTTGATACAGCGGAATGCTTTAAAGATCGGACAGATGTGCAATGCTTGCACAGGTGGCAAAAGGTTCTAAACCCTGAACTTGTTAAAGGTCCCTGGTCAAAAGAAGTAAGTCAACTTAATGTCTATTCCTTCTTTGTAAATCTTCGTGACCAATTATCATCTGACACGTGTCAATAGGAGGACGAGATTATTATTCAATTAGTAGATAAATACGGACCAAAGAAATGGTCAACCATTTCTCAGCATCTTCCGGGTAGGATCGGAAAACAATGCCGTGAAAGGTAATCATAAATAAGCACTGTAATGTCTGTTATTAATGGACATTTATACCCTTGGACATAAATTTATCTGTTTAGGTGGCATAATCATTTAAATCCTGGAATTAATAAACAAGCTTGGACACAAGAGGAGGAGCTTGCTCTTATTCGGGCCCATCAAATTTACGGAAACAAATGGGCCGAGCTTACTAAGTTCTTGCCTGGAAGGTATGGTTTTTGAATATAATGTTTTACTGTTTATTAATTTCTAGTTTTAAATAATTTTTTTGCGATTAACAGGACGGATAATTCGATTAAAAATCATTGGAATAGTTCGGTTAAGAAAAAATTGGAGCAATATTTATCATCAGGTTTACTTCAACAGTTTCAAGGGTTACCTCATAATACACCACACCCTTGCCAATCAAATGCTTCTTCATCAGTAAGAGTACAACAAAGTAGTGAAGAAGAGAATATTCCTAAAGATTCTGCTGATGTGGAGGAAGATTCTCAATGTAGTCAAAGCTCTGCTGTGATTGGTTGTTCACAACAATCTACTAGTGATATTCATTATACAATAGCTGAAGAATCGTGTAATGAAAAGGATTTAAATTCAAGTCCTTCGTGTTCTGGAAAGTATCATCTTACACCTTTTCAAGAAGTTGGTTTTCCTATGTCAGAAGTTAGTGGGTCAATGGTTAATGATTGGAAGATTAACCATAGTGAGTTAACTGAACCTATGGTTAATCTTCCTGGTCAAGAATCAATGGGGCAATACATGCAATATTTAAACGCTATTGATATGTCAAGAAGTACCAGATCTTTCCCTTTTAATGTTGATGGATACTCCGATTCTTTACTTTTTCAACCCTCAAACTATCATATTCGCGAAAACGACACTTTCGGTGCTCAATCTTGCTATTTATCAAATTCAGATATGTTGGAAACTTCAAATTCTCAACAACTTCCTATTATATATGATATCGATACAAATCAATTAAACTATTCTTTACCCGGGACCCACGAGCAAGAAGAGTCTCCCTTTACACACGATGATGACTTTATCAATGGAAATGAGTTTGATAGTGGGACCCACACAAACGATGCTCCGAAACTAGTAGCAGCTAATGATACATCATTCGCACCATCACGTGAAATTCAACCTTCCGTGGACAAAAATACCCTTATATCACCCGATGATGATGAACAAAAAGAGTTTTCGAGTGCTTTATGTTACGAACCTCCTCGTTTCCCAAGCCTGGATATACCTTTTATGAGTTGCGATTTATTACAACCTGGTACAGATATGTTACAAGATTATAGTCCATTGGGTACACGACAATTTTGGACATCATTAAATAGGTTGTGGGACTCACCTACAGGAGATAGAAGCCCAGATGCTGTTTTAAAAAGTGCCGCTAAATCATACTCGCGGACCCCATCTATATTGAAGAAACGCACACGTGATTTAGTCTCTCCTTTGTCTGAAAAGAGAAGCGAAAAGAAATTTGAAACTACTTTTTCTAATTTGAGTAAAGAGTTTTCTCGTTTAGATGTTATGTTTGATGAAGTTTCAAATGATAATGTTTCGAAAACTTCTCAATTATCCAAAGAATTAAGAGTTTCTGATGAATTTACTGAAGATAAAGAGAATATAAACCCTGAAGATGTTAAAGGAAAAACTGAAGTTGGTGTAGAAAACATATCCATGTGAGCTTCTTTTTTTTTTTTTTTTTTCTAGTTTAATTTTATATACTAATTTTTTTTTTTAGATTTAATAGTTTTGGAGATACGCCTTTTAAAAGAAGTTTCGAATCTCCTTCAGCATGGAAATCTCCATGGTTTGTGAACTCTTTATCAATTGAGGTGAGATTCACGTTTCATATATATTCGAGAAGTGTGTATATTTTTTATTAAATTAATATGATATATTGCAGGATTATGGGCATTTTTTAAGTCCAAATAACCGAAGCTATGATGCAATTGGATTAACTAAGCTGTTAAGTGAGCAAACAGCTTCAGCTTTTGCGAATGCTCAGGAGGTTTTAGGAGATGAAACTCCGCAAAGTTTATTAAAAAAGAAATGCTCGAAAAACCAAACTGAAGATGAGATTTCAACAAGTGTTATGGTAAGAGTGATTTAAATTTCTTGTAATATTTTCGTTTTGGTCCTTGTTTGGTAATTTTTTTATTGTTTTGGTTCTTCAGGGTGAGAGAAGAATGCTTGATTTTAGTGATTGTGGAACACCAGAAAAAGGAATCGAGGCTGGGAAGAGTTTTTGCAATAGTAGTCCTTCGTCTTTGTTTAAAGATTGCAGGTAGAGGAAATATATTGAGATATGTATGTGTATATAAATATGTGTAATATATGTCATTCAGTTGTCTTTAGTGTGTGATTTAGTTCATTGTTTAATGACCTTTATATATAAGAGAATTACTGGAAATCTCTATTTAAAAGATATTGATATTTAAGTGGTGGCACCAAGAGAGAGAGAGAGGTTTCTTGATTTTGCGTTATGAAATAAATTAAGGTTTTGCTTTTTTTTTTTTTTTTTTGTGAATCTGTGTTATATATATGAAATATATAAAAGGTATTTAGTAATGTGTTAATATTTGATATTAAGTGGGTAAATGATGTTTGTTTGATTGTTATTGGACAATTTTTTTTTCCAAATACTATTTCTAGACCAAATGTATTACGTTATTTTACTAATGAGTAAAGATATGGGTCAATTACCCAAGAAGACTTGAGAAAAATCAATGTGCCACTTAGAAGCTAGTCAATTCCTCTCTCCTTCTTAGAGGCCAATAAAATGTCCAATGTCATAACTACCCTTCTAGTGCATATAAGACAAAAAAATAGATTATTTCTCTCTCCTCCACTATCATTAATCTCTCTCCTCCTTTATCATTTTTTCTCTCTCCTCTTTCATTAATTATCAAATATTTTCCAGCTCCGACCACAACCACCGATCACCGCCGGCCGCCTCCGGCCACCGCCGGAAAAAGTTCTGAGCATGGAAAAAAGTTCTGAGTCTGGAAAATAGTTCTGAGTCTGGAAAAAAAGTTCTGAGTCTGAAAAAATAGTTCTGAGCATGGAAAAAAGTTCTGAGTCTGAAAAAATAGTTCTGAGTCTGAAAAAATAGTTCTGAGCATGGGGTATTGGACATGGAAAAAGTACTGAGCATGGGCTACTGAGCATGAAAAAAGTTGTTGAGTATCGTAAAAAAGTACTGAGTATCGGAAAAAGTGCTGAGTATTGGACAAATTGTTGATTATTCGAATTTTTTGTTGAGCCGCTTTACTGAGCATGCTCGTTTGCTCAATAATTTTACTGAGCAGGCTTGTTTGCTCAGTAACCTTACTAAGTGTGCAAGGATAAAGTATTGAGTATAATTATTTTGGCGATTCAAATTTATAGGGAAAAACATACTCAAATAATACAAAATTGCTAAAAACACAAGACTTTGCAATTATATTTCATTCAGCAGACTTTGTTAAAGAATCTAGATCTGAGAAAAAGAACCCAGCTTAGTATGTTCAATCAACAAACAAACAAATTGTTGACTAGCCACATTGGCACTAACGGCAGAAGCTAAATCACGTGCAACTTCTTTAATTGTTGATATAAGAACTAAAGGTGGCTGAAGCAGATCGGAGATCGAACGATTGCTTCTCGGAATTCTATTATTTAGCAGCAAACCAGAGCTATTAATCGTTCGAATCAGGCCCACTCAAAGCCCAACCCAATCCTCTGTTCATAACAACGGCTTTCGATCAGAAGCCCACACGCAAAGCCCATCTCCGTTCAAAGTGAGCGCATCACAGCTTCTCCGGCGAGGCTCACCTGCAACAGAAGACGGCGTTCTCCGATCTGCGACCTGAGTGGCGGTGCCATGGAAACATACTTGAAAAGCGGACTCCATGAAAGCTTCTTCATCACCACCACCAAGAAAACAGAGCTTGAACCGCTGCAAATCGGAGCTCCGATTAATGGTAGCACCTGCAAATCGAAGCTAGGGTTTTGTGAAGTTTTTTTTTTTTCAAAAGTTTTGTGACGATGAATCGACGGAAAGGAAAGAAGAGAAAAAGAGGAGAGAGGAAAGTGTTTTAAGGTTTTAATTGTTTTTTGATAAAAAATAGTATATATAGGAAAATAAAATACAAAAAAGGGGCAAACAAGTAATTGGGTAAATAAATATATAGTGTTAATTTTTGTTTGTGGCCTTTAGTAAGAAGAGGCTATAGAGCTGGTCTTCTTAGGTCACGAGGTGTTGTTTTCAAGACCCTTTGGGTAATAATCTCTAAAGATATATATCATCTTTTTTTGCTTCACCTCTATTTCACCTCCTATGTGGAGATTTTAAAAACCAATCAAATAGTTTTTCTCTCCTAATTAATTAATTTCTCTTTAATGCCACATAGTGTCCCACCTAGAAGGTGAAATAAAGGTGAAGCAAATAAGGGTGATATATAGCAATGCTTTTTACTAATTTTGTACATATTTTATAGATTTTAAAAATAATTTGAATATTTAAATTAAGTTATATCTTTATTTATAAATTATGTGCCCGTTTGGGATTGTTTTTCAAAATAATCACTTAAACTGATTTTATATCCATAACAATATTTTAAACTTCTAAAGAGTAATGATATATGTGACAAATATCATTACTCACTTCTAAAATCACTTTAGGAAAAACACTAGAGATGTCAAAATATTTTTAGAAATATTTTTTAGAAATAATTTAATTTTAATTAAAAAGCGCTTTTAGCTCCAAAATAATCAATCCCAAACGGGTTCTATATCATACGAAATTAAGAAAATAACTTAAAAATAATATTTTTAAATATGTTTAGACTAAAAATAATATTTACAAAATATTTAATCTAAAAACATTTTTAAATTGTAAATAATTACTTAAAAAATCAAATTTGCTCTTGTTCTAACTACTTTAAAATTAATGTGTACATCTTACTTTAAAATTTAAAAGTAATGTATACAACCCTACTTTAAGATTTAAAATTAATGTGTACATACTTTAATTTTAAATTAATTAAAATCTAAAAGTACATAAAATAATGCCCCCTAATCAAATTCTTCAATAAAATTAAAAATAGTACACTTATATATTGAATGTGATACAAATTCGAGATGTTGCCCCTACTTTAACTGTCTACCAAACATGTTAGTATAGTAGGTATTACCACAAAATCAAAATACTCCTCTGGCTTTTTTTTTTTTTTTTTTTTTTTTTTTTTTTTTTTTTTTTTTTTGATGACGAGGGTTCCCGGGCTTACACCCGACTAGTCCCCCGGGAGATATGACTGCCTCCCCAACCATACCTCCAGGTAATCAGAACTAGGTTGCCCATGTTCTGGGGAGGGTTTCGGACCTTGGAAACTTTCCAAACATAATAACTTTCTTCCACTTGCGGGATTTGAACAATGTACCTCTCACTTGAGAGAACTTTCCAAACTTTCCAAACTTTAATAACTTTCTGCCGCCTGCGGGATTCGAACCATGTACCTCTCACTTGAGAGAACTTCTCAACTTTAATAACTTTCTGCCGCCTGCGGGATTCGAACCCTGTACCTCTCACTTGAGAGACAGAGCCCTGGCCAGATGAGCTAGCTCACCTGGTTCCTCTAGCTTTTCATTCCTAAGGATCCACAAATAATATCCTTTAGCTTCCAAATATTTTTTAATAAGGGAAAATCATCTTTTTTTGGTTTTCATTCCCAAAATCCACGAGTTTAAAAATATTCTCCATGTATCAATTTAATTCAGTATTAGTTATTTTTTTCCATAATTTTCTAAAGCATTTTTTATTGTAATGCTTTGTTCCATACTTCTAAATTTTTTAATCCAAACCCACATTCATCTTTTGGTATACAATTTTTGCTCTAACTAACTTGAGGAGGTTTATTCTCCCAATAAAAATTTCGGCATATGCTAATCACACAATTTCGAACACCAATCAAAATTGGAAAAATACAAAACCAAAACCAAATTACTTCTTGGAGAACCGATTTAATTTGTTCCAATCTCCGGAGAAGAACGAATCTACCAAAATAAACAATAGCCCTTAGAAAAGGTTAGAAAAATATCTGAATTCGTCTTTAGATTCAGCCTTGGCCAGTTGGAATGTCGAGCGGATTGCAAAAGAGTTGGGTTCAGAAAGGAGAAGCCCATTCACAACCTTGGACGAGTATACCGATTACTCCATATGTCATGGTAGCGGAAGACGCACAAAAAGATCATATTTCCTCGAAAATAAAAGTAAATGAAAGTTCATAGAATAAAATAGATAAAATAAAACATTAATAAACAATAGTCAAAAGAGAATTTACCCCGTACGACCGTACCTCGGAGGGACCCGAAGACCAAAGTCAAGATTCTTTTATTTTATTTTTTATGACTAGGATAGGATCGAGGGTGGGAGAAGAACGATGAGAGACAAGGTGTTTGAGTACTAAACTCTATACCATAAAATCTAGTAAAAATAAATTGATACATTTCTTTACCTCATTGCAAATTACACCCGTAAAATATAAGAAGTTAAACTTTACTTTCTTGCATTTTAGATAAAAAGAAAATTTTGCCTAGTCACCTAATTCAAGTTTAATTTAAATTTGAATTGATAATTCTTTTTTTATATAAATAGGAGAGTCACTTTTTAAACTCGGTGTCATTGATACGATTCGAACCTGTAGCGTTTAGAAGGTTAACCAAGGCTCTAGCTGATTGAACTAACTCAATTGGTTGAATTATTAATCTATACATATAGTGATAAGTAAATAAAAGAAATATAGAAATCCCCTTTCCTTAACCTTTTTTTACCTAAGAAAATAATTTATGCTACTATTTCTTCACGATTGCTATTAAACATGCATGAACATATGCAAGAATTAATCAGAGCCGGTCCTGAGCAGGTGCAACCAGGGCGACCACACAGGGCCCAAAATTTACAAGAGCCCATTTTCTAATTTATGTTCTATATAAAATATAATATTAAAGGCCCATGTACATTACAACTTTTGTATTTATTAAACAACATGTTTGCTTACCGGATTTCAGATTCCATTTTCCAACATAAAAAACCTTTCCGATTCTCAAAAAGTATTTATCCATTTCTTTATTGATTTAGACAATCATTATCAGGCAAAATAAAACTGTATAAACATATAAACAAGGTATTTTTCAAAAGAAAGTATACTTCAATTTTCCTCTTACTTCATTTTTTCAGGTATTTTTATTTTTAATTTCTAAATTACAGTTTCTATTTTATTGTTATTCTATAATCAAATATTATAATTTATAAATATATTAATTTAACAATTTAATAGAAACTATTCTTTTTATAATCAATAAAAATTTGTTGGCTGCCGATGTTTTTATGATTCGAAAACATGATAGTTTTAGATTTTTATTGATTTTAATTTTAAAATTTTCAATGTCTTAGTTTCTATCAAGTTTTGTTTTATTTGAACACATTTAGGAAATAATTTTTTATTTTATATTTTATAAATTATAATGGAGTGAATTTTTTTTTCAATCCAGTTAATTTTTTTTGTTTGGAGAATACAGTAAACATGGTTACTTATTTGTTTAAAAATATGTAGAAGTGTTTTTTTAATTTTTTCAGATTTATCAATTGATAATGCAGATCAATTTTTTCTAATTAAAAAAACAGTATTTTCTCAGTGTATTAAATACAATTATAAATTATTTAATAACTTCTTTTGTAAGCACTTAGCATCAAATCAAAACCTGATGAATTCAAACAATAATTTTAACTGTATTCAATATTAATTAATAATTATTAAATTTTCTTATCCTATTGGATTTTAACAAGACTCTAAATTATTTTTATTTGTCTGAGATTTTATTTCATTGATTTTTTCTCATACAAAGTTATAATGAGATATCAAATTTTTTTGTTAATGTAAAATTATATTTAATGAAAATTTAGTTTTATTAATATATAATTTTGATTTAAATTATTATTTTTTTATATTATAACTTTTTTCGCTAAGAAGGCCTAGTTTAAATTTTTGCTTAGGGCTCTAAATTCGACAGGACCGGCTCTGGAATTAATGGTAGTAATTATCCATTGAAACTTGAAAGATAGTTTTATACTACGTTACACCATATCACATACAAAAACACATAGTATTACATGTAGGGATTGTATGCGTATAAAAAGGATACATATAATGCATGTGGGGCTATATCTTTTATGAACTGATTCCGGATATATTAATTGATGCATCTTTCACCGGAATAAATTTTTTGACATCTACTATATTTATTTATCTTAATGCATATTAAATAAATAATATTATTGGATTTGTTCATACACGCGACTCTTAAAGCACTATATTATACAATATTATAATTCCAGTTTTAAATAAATGGCAGTAACAGCAGATGCACCTAGGTCCGGCAATGCTATGGGAGTTTTGCTCTTAATATTTAAATGCAATGGATGAAAGTGAAAGTTGTTAGACATCCTCTATGTCTGATCATTTGATAAGTCAATAATTGCTGCTGTGACAATTGGACTTTTTATGAATAGAAGTTGGTTTTTTAAGCTTTCCCACATCGGTGGGGAATAAGAATAAAAAGCTACTTTTATACTATGTGATAATAACTAAGTCCAATAATCCAATAATCATGCACATGGCATAGCAATGATCTAACCCACACGCGCACCACCACCACCACCACCCACCCACCCGACCCGGCCCGGCCCGGCACCGGCGCCGGCGCCGGCGCCGGCGCCGGCGTGGAGCGTGGGGAGTGGGGAGTGGGGAGTCAAAAAATGAAAAATGGATTTTGTACCAGCTCTTATAGTGTGGAGAGTTGACTACTCCACTAATCTCGCACGCGTTAAAGGGAAGTCAAAAGTCAAACACGTGGGAAATCAAATGGTCATAGCTGTTACAGAATATTACTATTACAAAACGTGGGGGTTACTTAGCAATCCTAACGTCAACCCAATCAAGACTAATCCGGGAGAGAATCATGGGATTCAATAGGGGCGTTTCTGATGGCTTGTCCACTCCTCACCCCTATAAATAGAGCTCCCATTCCCCTCTCAACAGCTACGAATTACAAAGGAAAAAACCAAACACTCTGCCTATCTCACTCTCTAAAACACTAAACGTTTTTCTGTTCTGTTAGAGATAACCGGATACCCCCGGAATATCTTTTTAACAACCGAGGACTAGGCTCGTTTTATTTTCCGTGTAAGTTTGTTTTTCGTAACCATTTCCGTGTAATCTTTAATTCGATTTTGTAATCGCATTTCCGTGTATTGTTATTCGATTTCTTGTAATCGTTTTTCCAGTTTTTATTGTAATAGTTAGTTTACGTTTAAAACTGTTTTTACCTTTTTTCGGAATCCATTTCTTTTTGTAAAACCGGTGATTACTTGTAATCACAAATCACAATTTAAAAAGATATTCTTCTTCTTTTTTCACCGGTTATTTTTTGAAAATGGCTCTTCCGATTTCGGCTGTTGGTTCCTCTTTGAACACAAAGCCAATTCTCGACGCAAACAAGTTAGAGCCCCTTAATGGTTCTAACTATAAGCGTTGGGCGCAAAAAATCATGATATGCCTTGAACAGTATGAACTTGACTTTGCTATAGTCGAGGCTCCTCCACTTTTGGAGATTGGAGCTCATACTGAACAAGAGCTAGCTGGGCATGCTGCCCTCGAATCTAGGTTCAAAAGAGCTAATACCATGGCTCGGGGCTGGATGTTGAACCATGTTACTAATCCCATTTTTGACCTCCTTGCCAAAGAGAAATCGGCAAAGGTCATATGGGAAACTCTCGAGAAAAAATATGGGGCTGATGATTCGGGTAAGAAAAAGTACGTGACTGGGAATTGGTATAATTTTAGACTTACGGATCAGAAACCCATGACTGAACAACTCCATGTGTACGAAAACCTATGCGCGGAAGTTATCGCCGAAGGCATGAAGATGTGTGAAATTCTTCAAGCCAACATCTTGCTTGAGAAATTTCCCCCATCTTGGAGTGAATACCGCAACCACCTCAAGCACAAAAAGAAAGAAATGACCCTCCAAGAGCTCATCAGTCACATCCAAGTCGAAGAAGCGAATCGACTAAAGGATAAGTCAATTTCTTTTCCTTCTCATTCCTCCAAAGCTAATCTAGTCGAAGGTTCTGGCCAAGGTAACAAAGATAGGTTCAAAGGGAAGGGAAAGCAACAAGGGTCCAACAAACCTAAGTCTGGGGGAAATAAGAATCGCGGCAACACCAACAAACAAGGTGGAGGATTCAAGATATCTGGTAAGATTCAAAAAACTAAAGGGGCCTGTTACTGTTGTGGCAAAGAAGGGCACAAAGCTTTTGAATGTCCCCAGAGGGCTGGCCAGGGTCCCAAAGCTGCCGCGAATCTGACTGAGACCGAAGAAATCATCGCTGCGGTAATGGTTGAGGTAAACTTGGTAGAGAATAAGAGCGAGTGGATCCTTGACACTGGAGCTTCTCGCCATTTCTGCGCAAACAAAGCCTTGTTCAAGAAATTCGAAAAAGCAACTGATGGTGAGTGTGTTTACTTGGGTGACTCTTCCACCGCTACTGTTCTTGGTAAAGGTCAGGTTCCACTCAAACTCACCTCTGGTAAGACTCTTGAACTACATGATGTTCTCTTCGTTCCCTCTCTCCGTAGGAACTTAGTTTCTGGGGCTCTCCTTAATAAAGTTAGTCTCAAACTTGTGTTCGAGGGGGGTAAGGTCATTATCACCAAAAATGACGAATTCGTGGGGAAAGGGTACCTTAATAATGGCTTGTTTGTTTTAAACACTGTAACCCTTAATGAGAATGCATCTAATTCCGCTTACTTTGTTGAGTCCGTTCAAACGTGGCACGGTAGACTAGGCCATTTAAATGTTGCGTCTATTAAAAGGCTTAAAAATCTTGGACTAATACCCGTTAACAACGTGGATGAATTTGAAAAATGTCAAATATGTGTAGAGTCCAAACTTGCGAAAAAACCTTTTAAACCCGTTACCACGAGACAAACTAAACTACTTGAATTAGTTCATTCGGACTTAGCTGATTTTAAAAACTCCGCTAGTAGAGGTGGAAAACTTTATTACATAACCTTCGTAGATGACTACTCTAGGTTTACTAAAGTATATCTTCTTAAAACTAAAGATGAGGCGGAAAATGCGTTTTTAAAATATAAAGCCGAAGTTGAAAACCAACTAGATTGTAAAATCAAACGACTTAGGTCCGATAGAGGAGGCGAGTATAGTTCTAATTCCCTTAAAGAGTTTTGTGAAACAAATGGGATTATCCACGAACTTAGTGCCCCTTATACACCCCAACAAAACGGCATAGCAGAAAGAAAGAATAGGTCCCTTAAAGAGACTATGAATGCCATGTTAATAAGTTCAGGTTTACCAAACAACATGTGGGGGGAAGCTGTCCTATCAGCCTGTTATGTACTTAATAGGGTACCTCATAAATCCCTAGAAAAGACCCCGTATGAAATGTGGAAGGGTTTTCCACCAAACCTGAAATTTTTAAAAGTGTGGGGGTGCCTAGCCAAAGTCAAACTACCTGATTTTAAAACTGTCACCGTTGGTCCCAAAACCGTTGACTCAATTTTCATAGGGTATGCTCAGAATAGTGCGGCTTACAGATTCTTGTCATTAGAAGATAACTCTATTTGTGAATCTAGAGACGCTGAGTTTTTTGAACATGTTTTTCCTTTGAAAGATTTAAATACTGTCAATGCTTCTTTACCTGTTGATAACTTATCTACTAATGATCTTGTACCTTTTTGTGATGTTTTTCCTAACCCCTCCACTTCCATGGAGCCTAGCAGTATTCCTGAGGAAGAACCTAGGAGAAGTAAGAGGCGCAGGATTGAGTCTAGCTTCGGCCCTGACTTTATAACAGCCTTTATCACAGAAGGTTCTCACATTGATCTATTAGACGAACAGGTAGTCAATTGCTTCCTCATGGAGGATGACCCAAAAACTTATGATGATGCGTTAAAATCTATAGATGCTAGTTTTTGGAAAGAGGCTATTAATAGTGAACTTGAGTCAATTAAAAGTAACCATACATGGGAATTAACCGACTTACCTAGGGGTAGCAAAGCGATTAATAGCAAATGGATTTTTAAGAAAAAGTTGAGACCCGATGGCTCAATAGAAAAATTCAAGGCCAGACTTGTTATTAAGGGCTTCACCCAAAAGAAAGGTCAAGATTACTTTGACACCTATTCCCCAGTGACCAAAATTGCCACGATAAGAACCCTTATTGCTTTAGCCGTCATTCACGAACTTGTAATACATCAAATGGATGTCAAAACCGCGTTCTTGAACGGAGATCTAGATGAAGAGATCTACATGGCTCAACCTGAAGGGTGTGTGGTCCCTGGTCAAGGGGACAAAGTGTGTAAGTTGAAAAAATCCTTGTATGGCTTGAAACAGGCACCGAAAAAATGGTATGAAAAACTAGATAGTACTCTAATTTCATATGGGTTTATAGCTAACACTTCTGATTCATGTGTTTACTCCAAGGTAACAAATTCAGAGTGTGTTATCATCTGCCTTTATGTAGATGACATGCTCATCTTTGGTACTACTATTCATATTATAAATGAGACTAAACGTTTCTTGTCTTCCAGATTCGACATGAAAGATATGGGAGAAGCTGATGTGATACTTGGGGTAAAAATCATTAGAAGCAGTAATGGTATTACTCTAAATCAGTCTCATTATGTGGAAAGGATGCTGAAGAAGTTCAATTCCTTTGATGTAACGCCTGTAAATACTCCTTATGATTCCAGCATTAACTTATCTAAACATGTAGGGGATGCTGTATCCCAAAATGAATATGCTAAAATCATAGGAAGTGTAATGTTCCTAATGAACTATACTCGACCCGATATTGCCTATGCCGTGAGTAGACTTAGTCGCTATACTCATAACCCAAGTAGTGATCACTGGGTTGCACTTCGCCGTCTATTGAAATACTTGAGGGGTACCATCGATCTAGGCTTGCACTATAACAAATTCCCTGCAGTCCTTGAGGGTTTTTGTGATGCAAACTGGATCTCTGACAATGACGAAGTAAACTCCACCAGTGGTTATGTGTTCTCCTTAGGGGGAGGTGCTGTATCGTGGAAGTCTTCCAAACAGACTTGTATAGCACGCTCCACCATGGAGTCTGAGTTCATAGCACTAGAGTTAGCTGGGCAAGAAGCTGAGTGGTTGAGAAGTCTCTTATCGGATGTGCCACTTTGGGAAGGAAGTGCCACACCTGTATGTATCCACTGTGATTCACAAGCAGCCATTGGAGTCGCTCATAATAGCGCCTACAATGGGAAGAAGAGACATATTCGCATCAGACATGGGTCAGTAAGACAATTACTGAAGAATGGTGTGATAGCCTTGGAATTTGTACGATCAGAGGAGAATCTAGCTGATCCGTTCACCAAAGGCTTGACCAGGAGACTAGTCTTGGAAACGTCGAGAGGGATGGGACTAAAACCCATTAAGTGGGAACATGTGACTAATGAGTCAATGTGATTTCACCATCCCTAAGGCTCAAACCTAAATCGTCTTGTTCATAGCCACTTGTGGTGGTCCTTTCGAGAAGGACTTGATGAAAAAGGCGTACCGAGTGTTGAAACTCACATTTTGAATTCATAGCCTTTATGGTGGTTCTTTTGAGAAGAACTTGATGAATTCAAGGGTAACTTGAAAACCCAAACATTCATGGTAGAGTGCTGAGGAGACGTCCTTACACCACTCTCAAAATGAATAAATCCACCAAGTTCATAGCCCGTAAAGGGTGGTCCTTAGAGAAGGGCTTGATGAACCAAAAGGTAAGGTTAGAGGGAACCATAACCTTGAATCGGGTAGAGTATGTGCTGTGAGGGTCTCGATCGATAACCGTTAAAGTTCAAGAGTAAGTTCACTTAAAACGGAATTCGGTGGTTGCCTCACTTCACTACGTGTCAATTCAAATCGCAAGATATTGGCACTTAAGTACAATTCACCCATTCTTCTTTCTGGAACCTTCTCATCAAACCTTTATTGACATTCAAATGTGTGGGGGATTGTTAGACATCCTCTATGTCTGATCATTTGATAAGTCAATAATTGCTGCTGTGACAATTGGACTTTTTATGAATAGAAGTTGGTTTTTTAAGCTTTCCCACATCGGTGGGGAATAAGAATAAAAAGCTACTTTTATACTATGTGATAATAACTAAGTCCAATAATCCAATAATCATGCACATGGCATAGCAATGATCTAACCCACACGCGCGCACCACCACCACCACCCACCCACCCGACCCGGCCCGGCACCGGCACCGGCACCGGCGACGGCGACGGCGTGAGGCGTGGGTCGTGGTTCGTGGTTCGTGGGGAGTTTGGGGAGTCAAAAAATGAAAAATGAAATGGATTTTGTACCAGCTCTTATAGTAGAGACAAGACTCCACTAATCTCGCACGCGTTAAAGGGAAAGGATATTCAGCTCAAGTCAAAAGTCAAACACGTGGGAAATCAAATGGTCATAGCTGTTACAGAATATTACAAAACGTGGGGGTTACTTAGCAATCCTAACGTCAACCCAATCAAGACTAATCCGGGAGAGAATCATGGGATTCAATAGGGGCGTTTCTGATGGCTTGTCCACTCCTCACCCCTATAAATAGAGCTCCCATTCCCCTCTCAACAGCTACGAATTACAAAGGAAAAAACCAAACACTCTGCCTATCTCACTCTCTAAAACACTAAACGTTTTTCTGTTCTGTTAGAGATAACCGGATACCCCCGGAATATCTTTTTAACAACCGAGGACTAGGCTCGTTTTATTTTCCGTGTAAGTTTGTTTTTCGTAACCATTTCCGTGTAATCTTTAATTCGATTTTGTAATCGCATTTCCGTGTATTGTTATTCGATTTCTTGTAATCGTTTTTCCAGTTTTTATTGTAATAGTTAGTTTACGTTTAAAACTGTTTTTACCTTTTTTCGGAATCCATTTCTTTTTGTAAAACCGGTGATTACTTGTAAACACAAATCACAAAAGTTACCTACTGGAACCTAAATTTCAAAGTATTTCAAATTCACGATGACGAAAGTTGAGAGGCCTACTTGATAGGGAGGTGGGGTATGTCCTAGTATCCTATTTAAGAGTGTCATGATCTATTTTCAATATTTAATATATATAAATTGGAGTAGTTTTCTTTTCAGAATGAATGCAGAAGATCAGCGCCCCCACAAAGAGTTTGCCCTAGATATTTAAATTGTTTTGGTCGGAAGCCCTAGATCTAGAAATGAAAGAAGTGGGGGGAATCTAGAAGTCTAGATGAGAAAACCAAAGTTAGTGGGGGCCAAGTACGTACAAACAGTTAATGATTTGAAGAAAGTGTAAGGGAATCTCAGAAGGTGCTGTCGGCACACTGTGCTAGCATCGATTATTTTTGTCAACTCCTTTACTTCCTCTTTCATCTATTTTTGTTTGTCTACCTTTTTGGTGCACAAAAATTAAAAAATACTCTCATTTTTACACAACTGTCCTTAATTAATATACAATGAGTACATTTATTACGCTACATTTTCTACTATTTAATTAGGGGTAATATTGTAAAAAGGAGGAAAAAAGTGTCTTGGTAATGAAAAATGGACAAACAATATTGGACACCCTCTTTTAGAAAATGCGACAAATAAAAATGGACGGAGGGAGTATTTTGTTTTGGGTATTACAGTGTGAAGGATCACTTATTCATTTTTCCAGGAATTTAATTACCTCGTAATGTTTGTCAAGAAAAAGTTCTCTTGGTACATGATTGAATGAGATGAATGAGTAGGCGAGTATTAAAGACTAAGACAAAAAGGAGATCCGTTGGAGATGATATATATTGGGGCATATTTGAGGCGAGTAATGATATATATCCTTTAAATTCATACCACTCAATTATAATCCATAATGTGGTGTGAATTGGTTGGAAGTAAATTGTTAATCAAATCAAGAAAATAAATAGATTAACGATTTTTAACCAACAATTCACGTAATGTCATGGACGGTATATATCATTACTCATTTGAGTCGGCCGTCGTTTGATCTTGGGCCACAGTGAATAAGTTGACTGATTTTCTTTTTAGCAAAAAGTCTTAAAGAAAAATACACTTTTGTCCTCTTAAACCTTTTATTAAACAAAAAAGCATCTCAAAATTCTAAACCTCGGTGATTATTTTAATTTTTAGTCCTAAATTTACCGGTTTCTGATCTTTCCCAGCACTGAGATTCACCTAAGATTCTACTTATTTAGAGCGTGATGAATTAAAGAACTCCGATAACGATGATATTTAACCACATATGACTTGTATTTGTATTACTTTGATATTCTATTATTTCTCCATGTCTTTAACTTTCACTTTAAAATTGACTATTTCTCCACGACATATAGTTTGATATTTTTTGTATCACGGTTGATAGATTTGATTAATTAATATTTGTTGTAATTCTAACCCGTGTTATTAATTTATAAAAACTAAATTAAATTAAAAAAAAATATTTTTTTGTTTTAATTAGCTTTTCCATCCCTAAAGGCACATACAATCTAGTCTCCATTTAAATTATTTAAAAATTTAATTAAAGGTATAAAAAATACTTTAACAACAACATCGCAAATACCTTATGGTCGTCGTCAATGCGTGGCTGCCAAATGATGACCAAATAGATGACACGTTTTCGCTATACGTGGTCTTTAACGACCAATAAATAGCGACGAACCTTTAGCGCGACGATAAGTTGTTGCTAAAGGAAAAACAAAAACCTTAGTGTCCTATACGTCCTTATCGCTAAAACGTGTTATTGTAGTAGTGTTGGGCTAAGTCATACTCAATCTAATTAAAGATAAACACAGTTTTGTATATGTTTTAGATGGTTGTTTTGTATCTGCGATCTTGTTTACGTATTTTTAATATGTTTATAAACTTTTTTGAGAGTTTAGAGAGAGAATAAGTTTAGTGAGAGAAATTTCATTGTGAGTAAAATTTAATCTAATTTACTAATTTTTCGAGTAATCATTTATGCTAGAATATATGTTTTGATTTTGTAGTTGATAATTAACAGAGGGTCAATTATGTTCTCTTTATTTAATTTTCTGGTGGTGGCGAATGTGTGATAAATAAATGATATAAAAGCACACACATCTAAGACCACTAAGAGAAACTTACTGTAAGTGTACTAATCACTCCCAAGTAATAGTTGATAAATACAGTTCGTTCTAGCTCAAACCCGTGTAAAAATATAAGCTTAGAAAGATATTAATTGTTTAAACTAAAAATATAAATAAAGGAAATATTTGTTTGGTTTTCAAATAATGATTAAAAGCAATTAATATTAAATTACTAATGCAAATAAAATAACCAATATGAATGAAGATGCGATATAGCTTAAGTCTGCTAGTATGCACCTATCTTTCTAAATCACTATTCTAATTATAAAGGTGAACTGGGCATATATACATAGTCAGGATTCTATAGTCTCCAAACTTCCGTTAGTGTAGCTTAGAAGACAACCTCAACACTACCAATAGACTTGGGTAAGGGGACCTTGCGCAAATGGTATTGCCTAGGGTGTGATAAAATAATATAATAAAAGATATATAAACGATGCACAATTCACCCTAGATAAGCACGGTACTGCAAGTATTACAGGATGTATGCAAGTTTTAATGATAAGAAAGTTCGTTCTCAAGGACTTAGTGTGTTATACGAATGAGCAATAATTAAAAGTAGAAAGTAATTAATTAAAAGACAGAAAATAAATACAATTGATTGAGAGAATATTAATTAAACTAAATAAATTGAAAGACAATAAAATAAAAGATGAAGAAATATGAGATGAGAGATATAGCTTAGGTTTTGCTAGTATGCACTAATCATTCTAATTCTTTCTATCAAATTCTAGTTAATAAGGGAGATAATTAGCTCTTAGATACTTAGTCAGGATTCTAAATTCCCTCTCCTAGACCTTGAGAGCGACTAGGAGGGCTACGACACAACCACAAGGCAGCCTAAACTTAGGGTTATCCTACGCCACTAGGTTCCTAAGCAATTCAATTCCAAACATGGTGATAGTGATTAAAACAAACCCTAATGACTATCTAGTTAGAATCGGTGTTGTCAAGACCAATATCGAAAACTAGACGTTATGTGGTGTTTCAATAATTAGACACCCCTTCCTTGGTGACCATCTAACTACTATTAAGAAAGCCTAAAGTGATCAAGTTTAGGACAGGTAATAATTTAATACACATAAACAAATATATGGGTAAGCAGTTAATATCAAATTAAAACATATAATTCCCAAAGTAACTTAGATAGAAAGAAACTAGAATTCATAGATTATACATAATGCAAAACCCAAGCTATGGGAAAATTAGTTCATACCTGAAGGAAATAAACTAAAAGATTGATACAAAGAATTCATCTTGCTCTCTTCAATAACTCTAATGATAATAAACCTAAGGACTAATTAATGGGAGGCAGGGATGAGGAAAGATGATTTACAAGTGATATAAGGGTGTATTTATAGGTGTAAAGAAGCCCTAATTTGTTTTCTTGGAGTAGAACACAAGTAATGGACTTCTAGCCTAACTCAAATTCTTAACCCTAAAATATAGAAAAGGTAACAATCAAATCCATTTTTGTTTTGGTCATAAAAGCTTCAACTCTTATCCGTTTGATGCGTTCCAATAGTCGAAAACGATCGTTTCGGAAAGCTCTTTAACTTTGCTCTTAACCATTCTTCCAAATGATATACACTGGTAAAGAAGAAGTTTGAAATGCATTGTAAAATGGGCCAGTTAGACGTGTTCTAGAAATAGTAATAATAGTGGATGTGCTCTTTTTAGACTTTAAAAATGGTACCAAACAATTAAACTGGGCATGTTATATTTTTTCCCTCACTATGGGATGACTAATAAAGGTCTAAATAATAATGACAATAGGTTTATTAATAGAAAAGGTCTAGATTGGTCTCCTTTTCATTTTAAATATAGACAAAAACATTTGAAAATGGAAATTGACATATATGGGGACCATTAGTGTATACATGTACATTCTGAAGGATATCTGGGTTGTGCTAGAGACGTTTGAGGAGAAAATATGCAAGAGAGGGTAATCGTGAATGACGAATACATCACACATATATAGTGACGTTCCACCTCTTGAGGTAATCGTGTCCTAACTTTTTACATTCTGCATAGTGAGACACATATTTTTCACAAAAAAAATGTTAAAGCAGTCACGACTAGTCAACCAATCTCAAACAGCTACATGTCATTCTATTGTACAGAAATAACCAATTATAACCAACACCCACATTGATGAATTATAGAACTTAGACGATTTCTTGGACTAACCCCTTAAAATGTTGAGGATTGACCCTTTGGGATTCAAGGGGGGTATTGATAGGATTGACCACGCCACACCAAGGATGATGGTCATCAATATATCTATCGATCATATGGCCAGAACCTATATTACTTGTCTGCCTTCGACGAAGCCATTTAAATAGATGTTAGAGAAAACACATATGTTTCATTAGCCAAACGAGGGTAACAATTTCTAAGAATTCCATAAACAAAATATGACAATATCTAAACCAGGCATACAAGAATTTCTCTATTTGTAAATACCCATGTAATATGTTTAAAAGAGGTAACCTATATTTTCACTATATATTTGTACATGCAGATCTAATTCCATATTTTTCCTACCATCCTCAGTCCAATACTGACTTGACCATCAAAGTGTCATTGGGATGCACCCCTCATTTTCGTCCCGGCCCATGTTTGATTTGTGTCGCTACGCTCGACTAAAGTAAGATATGTGTCTAATAAACCTTAAGAAATAGAAATTGAAGTTCCACCATTTGCATATCTTTATTGATCAAGTATTTCACACTTCCTCACCTAGTCTAACTCAATTTTATCATTTGGGTTCAGACGACCATTCCGTTCATGTTTATTTACAACCCAAATTTCTAATGATAGTTAAAATATGAGGTTTTAGAGTTTTATGCTCACGATATCACTCCAAACTTAGAATAAGGGTTGGATACTTCACACTGTGGCTCGATCAATAGGAGGATTTACAACACACTATATTCTTCCAGTTCTATACAAAATACTACTCCTTTAAACATGATTGTGATTAGGACAATCGAGTTCTTTTCACCAACTCTCACATTAGCTCAATGTAGTCATCACTCTTAAGAATTTACTCTTGACTTTCTCGCAATATGGGTTGATTGTTAGACTTCACAAGATAAAACAACCAGTTGCTAGTCAAAGGATATTTTGAATGGAAAAGAGCTGAGAAGGCCATAATATTCTAAAAGGTCTAATAGGGGTTATGTTGACAAATTTGCATTGTACCTTTATGGGGCTTATGTTCTCCTTTCCTTTCCACAACACTATTTTGCTAGAGTGATATGATCTTTATCCAAACCATATTTCTCCAAATGCATGGGCCAATATAATATATTTCTATTTCGTGTGTAATACTCACTAAGACTTTACTCTTACCACCACTCTCTTCTAAGCGTGCTAGTTTGTATCGGAAAATCCGATGACTGGGTTGAACAAAAATGTATGAAGTAAATGATATAAACTTAACCCTCAGATATTATTGTGAATACTTTTTCCATTATGTATGATATCCTTACAAGTCATCAAGTATGGAACTCGGCATACTTGTTCATGAAGAGCAGATAAAGATTGAAAGTGCAAGTTAAGTGGGGCCTAAGTTGATCAACATGCCTAGAAAAATGCCATTTTTAACACCAATTTTTTTTATATATTTGATATATTATTCCACATTACTGCAATTCATGATGATACCGATATGTTAACCAAATGAGTTATAAGAAATTGAGGTTTATACCCTGATTATAATCCCTCAGTCACGGTCATGACATACTCTGGGCATACCCAGGGTGGGATCACGAAGGTAGTCTAAGAAAAGAATTATAATAATAATACTTCAATTATACCTGTTTGTACCTTAATTAACCAATTAGACTGCAAATATATAAATTAGTATAGTCCCATAAAAAGTATGTAGTTTCAGTCCATATATGAGACTACACGATTTTCTGGGTAATAATTAATAAGTAAAATATAATGGAGTAATTCGAATAAATACGTAGGCTATAGAGGCATAATCGAGCTTATGATAGTAGGCAGTAAACCCATATGCCTACAAATAGGAGAGTAATGTCACTATTATAGTCAAATCAACCTTTATTTAATCCATATCCATGAAATATTTATAACACTCTCTTAAAAAATGATACAATAAAATACTCTCTAGGAAAAACAAATAGACATAAAATTGGCAAGGCATAATTTTCAAGCAGAAAATAATGAAGGTGGAACATGGTAAGACTTTCACTCCTTAAGGGGTTCAGTGTCCCCTCTTCCACCACCATGGTGCTTTGGCTGAACCCTCCATTTCCCTTAGCCTGATCTTGTATTCTATTGCATAATTTTGTGATAACGATGTCTTATATGTGCGTGATCTCTTTTGCAATGAAAATGGATTCAAAATTGTGAACTTAATTTTTTAATTAAAGAACCCGAATTTATTCAATATGTCATCGTATTATTCAGAATTGTTATACATATATCTTTTACATATCAAAATTGGCCTTAAGGAACCCAAATAATTGGTATTAAGTAATCATCCATGAATTAGACAGTTCACAAACTTTAGAATTTATGAATAGTATGTGGAAAATATACTTAGGGAGTTAGTGTATGTGATTTAAAATATATAAATTAATTGTATTTTTTCTATTACTAGTTTTGTTTTATCAAATGCCCTGAAAATTATTCTCCCAAAAAATAAGATTTTATAAATCCCGACTTCAAAACTCCATAAATGTTTCCGGTCTACCTTTCTTATGTTTTTGGGAGCCATGGAGTATCTTAAAACTTCTTTTTTGCCCAATTAAGTAAAAAAAACATGATTAAAATCGTCCTAAAGTTCTAATAAATCTTTCCTTGACCAAAGCTTATGACTTTAAAAATAAAGCTGAGAGTCGTAGCCGTGTGGTGCTACAAAGAAGGGAACCCCCTTATTTTCAAGACAAAGTCTCATTGTGAGGCGGGCTCCGCCTACAATTGTAATGGTGTGTCGTGAGATGCGTCGTTACTATTCTACGCCCCAACACCATGTATCCTAATGACCTGAAAACTAGACTAAGAGAAAAAAACTAGGCAAAATTGGACAACACGTGCGCGTGAGGTGCACATGCCTGGGAGTTGGTGTGCAACGCGCACGTCCGAATTGCTATAAAAATGCCATTCCAGACTCCATTTTGGGGTGAAACTTTGACTTTGAGGCGCTATGAACTTGGTGAAAACTAAATCCAATTTTGTTTAATAAAAATTTGTCTTTTAATATAATTTACAAAATAAATTTAGGATCATTCAAATAATAGCATTTCACAACAAAATTAGACAAAAATAAAATTATTCTTTCAATTTATAAAGTTAGTCATTTAAATATAATCTTCGGGATGCAATTTGGAGGCCTAAAGTTGGATTTATCTTATTTTTAAAATAATTACATTTTTTGATAAGAATTAATTCAACGTTAAGTTAAGTCTTTTGATAAGAGGTACTAAGGGGTATTTGTTTTCACTTAATGAACTCTTAATTTGGTTCATTAAGACAATGGATCAAAAAGACTGTTTGTTTTTCTTGACCAATTTAGATCTGAATACCTCTTAACTGGTCTGTCATTAAGATTTGAAACCAAGTCTGATTCATTCAGACACTGCCACTTAACCGAATAAGTTATATTCAGCTATTATTCAGCATTAAGTACTTATCACCTAAAAAAATAAACAACACCTTAGTCTAGTAAGATTAAATCTCTAAAACATGAACGGTAAGCCAAATCTATTTAATGACTAAGGTTTATCTATACAGAGGAGTATATTTTTAATAAATAACTATATTTTTTTCATACATGAGAGGCTTAAAAGCTGTTAAGAACACGAAAATACAAACAGAACAAACGTTCTTATTAAGTATCTAGTACAGCTCTAGCAGTTGCACGTTCACTCCTATCTCTAGTTATTAAAAGACAAATAAAATCAGGATGATCCTTAAAATCCAAAGGCTGAGATTGCATTCTTGCTCCCTCTTTTGCCAACTTGTCCGCGCAAAGGTTTGCTTCTCTATAAATATGATTAAGCTCCAACTTCGAATGCCCTGTTAACATTGTATGACAATCATTTATGATTGAAACATAGCGACTACCTAAACTCCCACCCTTCACTAGCGCGTGGAGCTTCCCCGAGTCCCCCTCATTATGAGTCCTTGAGCTCCCACCGCCCTTCACTAGCGCATGGAGCTCCTTCAAATCTGTTTCAATGCATAAATCTGTATATCCTTTATTAATAGCCCACCTTAAGCCAAAATGTAATGCAAACATGTCTGATACAAGGGGAGAATCAAATAAACACGGATCAATAAAACCCGCGATACACGATCCGTTCTTGTCCCTAATTATGCCCCTTATGCCAGCCATTCTCTTATCGAAGTTAAAACATCCATCAATATTTAATTGAGGCCCTCTAACGACTTAACCCACTTAACCATTATATTTCTGGCTAACTTGATTACACCACCATCGATACTTTTTCCCCAAGCTAAGATAAAGTTACTTGCATAACTATATTAAGTATAAAGTTTAGTTTTAACGAGATATGGATCATGTTGACTAATGATACAAAAGATTGACTTTATGATCAATTTGATTAGTAGCCCCTTGAAATTAAATAATATTATTAAGTGGTATAGTCACATGGGTGAATGGAACAAATTGATAACAAATGTACAATAGTTAATTGGGGCTTTCTCCACTACATAAGGTTTTTTCAATCTTAAAAATTTACAAATAATCTTATCATATTACTTTATACCAATAAGTCTGTTTGAAACATGTACAATCTTCAAATTCGTTCAAGCACCTTCGTATCACCATGAAACAATTACTCTCCTCTAGTCTATATCAACTGGCATTGTCTTAAAGTAAAAGCACCACAAAGTAACAATATATGGTTTTTACAATACTCTACCATGAAGACTCCTTAATGTGTATATAAACAATCAATACAATAACATTGTACATCTTTGTAAATGATTACTGTGTTTTCACACTTCTTCAAATTAAATGTTATATTTAGAACAATTACGATGGTTGAAGAAGGTGAAAAATAAGTTACGATGAACCCAAATATACAATTATTCCCAGTGAACTATTTTTTTTGCAGAAAAACAGAGTATAGATGAATGCCATATGGAAAACGTGTCAACTTACCTTATTATGATACGGTCGAATGGTCTTTATTCTACAATTATCTAACCATATTGAGGATCTATATAGGGTATCTTTGATACGTTCAAGGAACACTCATGCTAAATATACATGGCTCGATCCTTTCGTTCTAACTGAGGGATGGTTTTGCCTATCAAGTCCAACCGCTAACTAACATTCTTCGAGGTTTAATAATCTACCAATTTCTAATTAAGTGTGGGAATAAGAAGATGTTAACTTTTATTGTGCATAAATTATAAGTTGTTACTAGGAAGAAGAGAAGGGCTCCCCAGTTCCTGTATGTAGTAAGTACTCACATGATTTTTGTAGAAAAAAATGTTTGTAAAAGTAAACATTACCCCCCCCCCCCCCAGAGCCTATAGGTTATCCCACACGAGTTTTTTTTCCCCCAAAAAAACAAAGTTAATTAATTGTTACGATCGTTTATACAGGGATTTAAGAAAAATATAAAAATCACTTAAAGAGCCATCCTTCCAAGATGAGTGATCTATGTTTCCTCTTGCACACTTAGCCATTAGATCCACGAAGCTATTAAGATTCCTATTTACGAAATTAACCTTCCAAGAAGGGAACTTCAAAAGCCAGCTCCTCATTTCGGTAATGAACGGATAAATTTTCCATCGAAGACATGTTTCTTTAAAAATACCTTGAACCAATTCAAGGTTATCGGAGTAGAAAGAAACACTGTGAAGATTACTTATATAAACACACGAGTTTATATAAGTCATTCTAGGACTAAGTGTAAGATTTATAATTCAACCTGAACCTCACTACTTATTCTAAATTTTATATAGCGTCTCCCTGAAAAAATTCTAAATCCGTCCCTGATTGTAATCATTTGTTAAAAAAATAATTATATAAATATAAAATCTTAGAGGTTGTTAAAGGGTACAATTATCTTAAAAAATTTCACTCCCTTTTTTTGAGAAGTTATTTAGTTCAGGTCAATTTGAGTCCAAGATTTTTTTTCACTTACTAGAATGATTTTTATCTCTTTCAGAATCTCACTAGCTATTCTAATTTTTATACTTTTTTCTTGAATTTTGTTTAGATCCGTCCCTGATTATAATTATGTTACAAAAATTAAATATATAAATGTAAGATCTTGGAGGTTGTAAAAGGGTATAATCATTTTAAAATTATAACTTTTTTACTTAGTTTTTGAGATTTATTTAGTTCGGATAAAATTTGTTTTAATTTTTTTTGCACTTATTAAAATAATAAAATTAAAAAATAGCATTGAGAATTTCAAAGTCACTCAATTTTAGTTATTTTTGGATAATAATGGTTTAAGTTATGACAAATTATTCGTTTTCTTAATTTTTTTTTAAATGGATAGATAAAAATGAAAAGTATCCAATTCTTCTAAAATGGAGTAGTATTTGTTGATTCCTAGTAGACTAGTACGTCTAGCTAATTTTTTTTTAAATACATATAAGAGCTATTTTAGCTCAAAATTATTTTTCAATACATATGCAGAGTAGTCTACCAACTATTTATCTCTCTAACTAAATTTTTCGATTGCTGAAAAGTATCATGTCTTAAATAATAAAATTGGTTTTAAAGGCTGTATCAGCGTCCAAAAAAAAAAAAGAAGCTGAATAAAAAAAGGATTACAATTAAATTCAAAGGGAAAGTTAAATAGTCACGTACGGTAATGATTAGAAACACACAATAGTGATCATGATATCACACAATATTTGAATCATTCCGAATCAAGTAACTGAAAGAAAATATGACATTTCATTGATAAAGAAAATGTGTCTAATCGTTGACTCTCAAGTCCCCACAAAAACATATTACATCAGTACTTACCCAGCTTAAACAACAACCTTAAAGTTTTTATTTTTTATTTTTGTTTGATTCGGTTGACAGCCTTATTAGATATTAACTTCACACAAAAGAAGGAAATACATACACTTTCTGGATCTTTATCGGTAAGATTATTGTATACGAATCCAGTTATAATAGAAATCAAAAATCGTAATTGCATAAAGTACCCACTGTACCTATCCTGATTTGCTTTCTTCGCTAAATGGTAACCCTAATTTGCTGGATTATACCCTGTGCGCGCGTGGGGAAAGAGTGGATACAAGAGAAGCCATGTCAATATACAATCTAAATTATATTGTCCGTCCAATTCATGAATTTTAACGTCAAAAAAAGCTCTCACATGTGATCAGTCGTTAGTTGTCACATGTATGTATATAACCAAAGCTAATAGTACTATAGAATATATAGATTGGATGATAAACTTTGTGGATTAATTAATATAAATGACGTTACGTGCATAGTATAAAAACCTTTTCGAAAAGGTATACGCCACCTTCTAATATTTATCTTATATCTAGTGAGAATGCTAATGGGTCTTTTAAAATTTATTAAAAGAAAACCCCAATAATATTTTTAAAAACTCTTTACATATAAATATAGAAATTCGATATATATAAATTTAGTCAAATATATTTAAACGTATACATATTTGACATGTTGTCAAATAACAAAAAGATGTAAATTTAATAATAAAAAAGTAAAATAAAAAATAAAAATAAATTTATTTATAAGCCATTGAAAAAAGTTTATTTATTTTTTAGGTTAATAATTTAATAGACTATTTTAATGAATTTGAGTATAATGGATTTTGAGATTAGAAAAATTATCATGGGTGCTATATTACATGGATTATTAATGTAAATTAGTTTAGAAAGATGAATTATTAGCTTATAAAAATTAAATTCTTAAAACTCAACTCTTAATAAGTTTAGTTTTTTTTAAACAGGTTTAAAAAATTTTTATATTTCAATATTATCTTTTATTTTTGATTAGTTAATTTTTTTAAAAATAAATAATATAAAAAGTAAGAAATTAATAATTAATTAGAACAATATACAAAATTTTAAAAATATATATATTCAAAAAAATAAAAAATAAAAGTCAATTTTGATAAAGAAAAAAAACATAAAACTTATATAAAGATAAAACATAAAATTACCTCCAAGCTCATTCATTAGATAAAAATAACATAAAAAAAAGAAAAAGGTATGGTGACGAGAGCAGCTTTGTATTTGGAACAAAAAAAGCAGCTTGGTTAAGAGGTGAGGGTGAAGTGATATCTTTTTGTTTATTGTTTCAATTTTTTTTTGTCCCAGTTATTATTCAGATCCGAGTGTGAGGAGATGGATTTTAGGTTTTATCATGTTTCATTGATTTTTTTAATATAAAAATATAATATTTCAATGTCTTTCAACGTTTACTTTTTCTTTTCTTATTTTTTCATGATTATGAGTTTTAATATTTATGTTTTATTATTTTCACTGTTTACTTTTTTTTTTCAAATAATATGAATATAAAGAGTTGAATTTTAATTTTTATGTTTCATTGTTTTTCAACATTTTCTTATAATATTTATGTTTTTTCTATAAAATTTCAACGTTTTCGGTTCTATTTTTTTTACCGTTAATTCACTGTTTAAGTCTATCACTTTATTATTTTTTATTGTCAATCTATTATTTTGTACTATCACTTCATTGTTTTTGTATTGTAAACGCAATACTTTTATATTGTCAATCCATTGTCAACCTACGTTTTTTCACTGTCAACCCACTGTTTTTCACAGGAGTAATGATATTTGTCACCCTTTTTGTATCACTCTTTTATCACCTCCTACGTGTATGCCTATGTGTACCAATGAATGGATTTCTCTATTCTATTTAATTTTTCTCTATCTTCTATTCAAGGAAATCAATACATATATATAGAAGGGTGATAAAAGGGTGATATGAAAAGGGGTGACATATATCATTACTCTTTTCACAGTTAACCCATTGTTTTTGTAGTGTTTTTTTGTCTGTCAACCCACTACATTTTATTCATACTTTTAGCATCTGATTTCTAATTGATTTTTTTTATTTGTATACATATGCAGGTTTGGCAATTCAATTCAAGAAAGTGGTTTAATTCTGTGTTATGAATATGAAACATTACATATTTGTTTAGTTTTAGAATAAGGAATATCTATATCGATTTTAGAATTTCTTTTTAATATAGAAATGTATTAATTATATAGTTTTTTAGTTACGGAAGTAAATATTTTCTTATTAAATGATTTGTTTGAAAAAGGTATCGTGGACATTTGTTTGAATTGGTCTTCTTTGGCCAGAATTGATGGGTCATGGGCTTTATGATTTATTACTTTTGAATTAGTTAATTAACGGATTAAAAAATAAACTAGATTGAAAGTGATCTAATAAATTAAAATGGTATGAATTTCAGTAAACAATGAATTATATTATATTTTATTTATTTATTTATATAGGTAATATAATTTATTTAATGAGATATATTCAATTTTTAGATTTAAAATTATATGAATAATAAAATGACATTAAATAAATATGACATCAAATATAATTTTAATATTGAACATAAGTTTTTCAACCAATTTTTAAATATAATTCAAATATATATCCAAATTTAATTTTTTTACATCAAAATATTAATGAAAAATAATTACCTAAATAAAAGTTAGTCAGTATTAAATTAATTTATTAATATAAATTATGGAATCAAAATAATATATGTAATTATTAGTATTTTTTATATAAAGTCTCAAATTTAAAACTAAATCTTTGATGTTGATAATAATTTGAAAGCCAAATTCTAACAATAGGTCTTTAAATTTGGTCAATCTGGATTTGAATACCTAAAATAAAGACTTATTGATCATGCTCTGAAAATCATTTAAATAATTTTATTGATGGGGCAGAATCAACGATAATTAGTCAAGCCCATAATTAATTTTTTTAACCTTTTAAAAATACTATTAATTTATTAACATAGGCTTTGTTAAAATTGTTAAATCATTCATGTAGTTTCCTAGATTTTTAACATTTTAAGATTTATTTATTTTTTAATTTATAAAAATAATTTATCACTTCAACAATATCATAAAATTTATTTTATATAATATTAGAATTTATAATATAATTACTTTTCTAACTAAAGAAATATAATATAGCATTACACAATTTACGTAAAAATATCTAAACTCACATATATCAATAATAATGTTTAAAAAAAATCTTAACGGTATTTATTTCGTCCTACACCTTCCACAGAATATATCGATATATTGACACGTTGCATATGAGTTGATTAATAACCTTCTTATATATAAAGATGGAGTTTCTCGTTTCGTGAGAACTGAATCTATTATTCTTGAAAGTTATTTTTTCTTCTCTAAGAGAAAAGTTTTCGTTCTTTAATTATCATTTTTAAAGCAATGAAGGCTAAAAAATCCAAATGAGATCAAGAGAAGATCAAATAAGAACTGAAAATATTAAGATAGCTTAGAACATAAGCAATCTATTTTTGATGATTTTACTAAACTTTAGGTGCATATTTATCAACTAGATATGCAGAGGTAGCGAGATAAAAACCTAGATAAAGTATGTGAGAACCTCTTCTCAAACCCATTTCTCTTAATCCCTCTTCCTTTCTTTTGCATGTTTCTCATTTCATTTTTTTGGTTGGTTCTTCTGAGTCTCAGTTTGTTTGATTGTTATTTTTTGGTTGCATGTATCTCCTTGGTGGTTTATTGGTGTTGCATGTGAAGATATATATGTGTTTGGTGGTTTATTAGTGAAGCTGTGGTTGGCCTCAGCGGCTTGGTGCTACAATTTTGGTGATCATGTATTTGATTAAGCATCCATAGATTTATTCTGAGTTTTTTCGCTTGCTATTGGTGAAATATAAGGGACCCATATGTAGTTGTTGAATCATTGTGTTGCTGGTGAACGAGGAGGGGCCACCTATTGTGCCTAATTGTTTGTTATCACTTGGAGAGCTAATGGGGTTTTGATTCGTGGCTTGCAAGTGGTTCCTATTAAATAATTCTTTGGTATTACTAGTCAGAGGGAAAGAATTTGGTTTTGTGGGTCAGTTGAGTTACTATCCCATTGGTGGTGATTGGGCTTGTTAGGGTGTTACACTTGTGGTGGTTGTTTTGTTGTTTGTGACTTATATTTGGACGATAATTTGTTTATGAAACAATATTGTACTTACATGCTTTCTCGATTCATATGGATGCCTCTAAGATAGGCATCTGGTGCTTTTTTGGTTAATAATTTTGTCTGTTTTTGTTCTATTTTGCTTTGCATGAGTGTTGCTTTCTGAGAAGAGTTGTACGATATAGTTTAGAGGGAAAGAAAACTAGGGATCATGATTATTATTTTATCAATTACACATCGTCTCATTGATATTTGCTCCATTAACCTATATTTTTAATCCCAATCCTGGTTGTTTGAAGCATTTTTCGCTTGTAATGGACGACGATTAGTTCTGGGTATGTGTGAATGATAAATTTTTGTAATTCTTTCCAGTGAATGGATATGTTGGTTAACCAATTGTTGCTTTTTCATATGAATTTATTTTCCTCGGCTTCAAGAGGATTTTTTAGAACTATGATTCCATCCATATTATGCCCTTCAATGCAACCAAATAAATAGTCACATGCCTTATTTTTAATGAAAAAATGAAGTCTTTGGAATTTCATACAGTGGGCCATCATATATTGACTTAGTTTATTCTCTCAACTATGTGTCCTACCAGATATCTAAACTTAATATGTCTTATTATACTCATTTTTTGCATCTTAAATGTAGAAAATTGGGTCACGTCCATGATCACCTCATAATATGTAAAGATAGCGGGTACCCTTTTGAACTAGAAATCTCCAGACTTTCGGGTTCGACGCCAGGGGCAATCTTGCTTTTTTAAATAAATCTTTCACGCTAGTAATATTCCTTCTCAAATCTTTTAGGTTGTTGGATGGATGTACAATCTTAGTGTTCTCATGGTATCTTGGGAATCTGACTAAGTTGGGGGTATAAACATGAATTATGGTTGGTTTTTTGCCTTTTTGGATTTTCTGGTGGAAATATTGTATCCTCGTAGAAAAACATTAAAAGTGTGATTGGTTTCGTTATATCTTTAAGTCGCTATTCTGTGACTTGGATGTGTCTCCTTTTTAGGTCTTTCATTTGGTTAGCATAGAGATTATTAAAATATTATGATTAGAAGTTTTGGTCAACTGGTTCTTATGATGGTTTCCATTGGGCTTTTTTGTCATCCCTACTGGAAAATTTAGGAAAGCAATCTTCATGAATTCTTCTTTTTTTCTTTCTTTAGATTTAGGTATAATGATTGTAAAGTTATAAGGTCTTATTCTCTAATGGAATTTGTCCCTGGAAATCTTGGTGATTGATTTTGGAAGATTTTTTACTAAGACGACTTAAGTGTCGTTTATGAAAATGATAGTTTTTATGGATGGTTCAGGGAGATAAGTGATTCCTATTCTATTTCAATTTGATATTAGATTGAGTATGACCATAAATTGTCACACATGAGCATAGGAAATTTATTCAATATTATTGAGGAAATCCCGCATGGAATATCCTCTATGTTGTTGGGATACTTTTCATAGGAGCTTGTTGTGTTAAAGAATTGTAATTTGTCTCATACCATGCAAATTTATAAGGTTCTTGCCTCGACCAAGACACAAATATCTAGCAAAGGAGCTGGTGGTCCTTTGTGTGTTCTAAAAATATGTAATAAGTAAAGAGAACCACCACCGCAAGTGTACAGTTGTCCCAAGTAATAATAGTGATAAACAAGATCGTTCGCAGGGACGGTATGGTTGACTTCAATGCTTATCAATTAATGAATGATTGCACTTATGAAAGCAAATAAATGATTTTATAGTTGGTTGGTTGGTTTTTTACTAATCCTAAGTATGAAAGACTAATGTAAAAAATGTAAATAATTAACTAGACGCAAGTAAATAAAGACTAGACGCAAATATGAGCAGGCGGTACTTGAGAGACGCAAGGCTTTCTCCCAACTCTATTTCATTCCATATGTTGTTTAAGGGAAAAATTGGTCAATTAACATTGGTCGGGATTCGAGGATCTTCGTACCCCGTCAGGGTGGACTACGAAGCTATTCTAGGGTGTCACAAACCCCGTCAGGGTGATTATGATCCTCCTTCGAATGATTAAGCTAAAATATCCTATTGGCCATAAGATTAATTACGCTCGTCAGAGTCAAATAATTTATATCCTATATTCTGTAATTAATTCCGTATCTAAGCCCCCCCGTCAAGATGATCCACACGCCACTATGTGGAATAGCCTAGATACTAATACCTGTTATTAATTAGCTACTTTAAGAACATTAAATAATCACAAATTACAGAAAAATATAAAAGACCCAATTTGAATTAAATTATTGAAATTCCAAATCCAATCATATGAAATAAAACAAAGTAGGGATTAACCCATTATGCGTTCTGAAGTACTAAATGGAATTAGCTCATAATCAATGAAAAGACAAAAACTAAATTAAAAGAAGAATTCATATTGTTCATAGAAAGAAAATACAAAGAAACATAATTTCGGATTGGGATTGGCTGAGAATCGGAGATATAGACAGTCTCCAGCTCCGTAGCTTCTTCCTTCTTCCTTGCCTTGACTTCTCTCTGATGCTCTGACTTATGAAAATTGAATTGTATAAAAAACTGAAGTCAAAATCTCCTTTTATAAGCTCAAATTCGGAATGGGCTTTTAATTAAGGATTAAGTGAATAATAAAAAGTCCAAGTCCACTAATCAAGTCCAAATCCTGTAACTGCTGCACCACCTCCACTAAATCAACTCTAACCGATTCGTTACAACTCCGATTGACCTCAAACCACTTGCCAAATTTCCGTAACTCGATAAGGAACATAATCTCTTTAGAGGTCAGCGGCTAAAGCAACTCGTAAGTGTATCGAAATCAACAATATTTGACAGTTTTCCAGATTTGCAGCTCCAAAATATCAACTCTTTTCGGGATTTAACTTCAAGCTTTGACTCCATATCACGATCTTTGACTTTATTCTCGTGTTCCTCCCCTAGCTAATATTCAAAACCTACAAACTTTTCACTAAAATACACAAGATTACGCGCAAAAGTTTAATAAATTAAAAATACTAGAAATAAAAGAGGAAATTCAGATTATTGCATATTTAGCCCAAAAGTCTATCAAATTAATCAAATAAACACCAAAAATGATGTCTCCCAAGGGTATAAAATAAGAACAATTAGGGAGACATCAGGAGCATGAGGAAGGAGATTAGACAAAAACCTCTAGGTCTTGTGCCATCCTGGATAAGAATTACGCTTATTGGTCTCACATTGGAGAGACAAAGTAAACAAGGGAAAACTATAGAAAAATTTGTTTACTCTGATTTGAACCTCCAAATAAATGGAAGTTTTATAGGGGAATGATCTATTTGATTTATTTATTTTTGAAACGTTGAGCCCATATGGAAAATCATATAAAATCAGTAGATCTCAGGTGTTAGTTTCTAGTATCATCATTTGGACCCTTTTTTGGTACCTCTACTTTCAATAGATCTAGAAAGTTGTAGGATCGACTACCCACTCTTAAAAAAATGTGTCTTCCTTAACCTGTTTTGGTTCGAAGTACGAGTTCCAACTCTTCAAGCGTCTGGTGGATCAGGGGTTAGTACAAAAATCGACTTGGAAAATTTCTGGTGTCCTTTGAGATTATACCAATGAAGGTATTGCTTACCAATTTCTTGTAAAATCTCACCTCTCGTTACACCTTGTTGTCACAATATTATCAACATGTATGAAGGCGGACTGTGTAAGAGACATGAGCATTGCAACCAAATTATTCTAAGATCGATAGTCTATTTTTTGGGTCTTCAATTTCCGTTTGTTTGTGTTTTATGTTTTACTTATGTTTTAGGTTTTTTTTATTTTTATGTTTATGGTTAAAATACATGTAATATTCCTTCTAATTACTTGTTTTTAATGAAATATATCTTGCATACTTTAGAAAAGAAATCAAAAACACTTTAAAACACTCTTTCAACCCCCCTCCGCCTCACTTTGACGCGTCTTTTGTTTTAAACATTAAATTTCTTATTGTGTATATGTTGGAATATAAAAAAATTCCCAAGTTCATGTGACTCTTTCAAAATCCAAAAAAGTTCACTAATGAAGCCAAATAGTCTAAATTTAAGATTTAACTTGAAGGTTTGAATTCTATGTGTCTAGTCTAATATCTTCTAGCTTTTCTATATATCATTTTATAAACCCAGAAGGAGTGAATAAGTTTCTAACAAACTGTACTACTAAGTTAAAACTTTTTGGAAGATAATATTAGTTTGAAAATGGTTAAAACAATTTATCAAACACTTGAAATGCAAGGAATAATAACATGAGAAAAGATATAGAAAACATATAAATGATCACACACAGTAATAACAAAGCAATATAAAGATACGGTTAAAGATTACTCGAGCATATATAGTGGTTTGCACTCCCGAAGGCCTAATCATACACACAAGTAACCCCTTCCAACAATGGAGGTATTATCCCTCTCTTCTAAACTCTACCACTAAGGCCAAAGTCTAATGTAGATGGGACTAATAACGTGAAAAGTGTTAAGATGGTTACAATAACCAGGTGAGCTAGCTCATCTGGCCAGGGCTCTGTCTCTCAAGTGAGAGGTACAGGGTTCGAATCCCGCAGGCGGCAGAAAGTTATTAAAGTTTGGAAAGTTCTCTCAAGTGAGAGGTACATGGTTCGAATCTTGCAGGCGGAAGAAAGTTATTAAAGTTTGGAAAGTTTTCAAGGTTCGAAATCCTCCCCAGAACATGGGCAACCTAGTTCTGAATTGCCTGGAGGTATGGTTGGGAGGCAGTCATATCTCCCGGGGGACTAGTCGGGTGTAAGCTTGGGAACCCTCGTCATAAAAAAAAAAGATGGTTACAATGATTATTCTACTTTTTAATGAGATAATATATCAAATATACTATTAAGCCTTCAATAATGATGAGAAAGTGATAATGTTGAATGCTTGAGAAGTGATTAAGAGAGCTTGAACTTAATGATTCACAGTTGTAGTAAATATGGAGGTTAAAGTTGTGGTTAAAGCTTTCTTTAAGAGGATATATATATATATATATATATATATATATATATATATATATATATATATATATATCCCTCATGTTACAAAAACGTATTCAGTTTCTCCCAAAAATGGTCTAATGTTTTGTACTAAAACGGGTTAACATTTTGGCTAGAATTTACTATTTTCCCGTTGCGCATTTAATGATCCAATGGTCAGAAATCAAACCTCTCTTTTGATAAAAATGGTATGACAGTTTGCGCCTGAAATCAAGTACCCATTTTTCGATCGAGGTGCCAGTATTAGTTAATTGCAAGGTTTTCAATTCTAACTAAAACTTTTTCCATTCCATGATTTCTTCATTAAAATTGGAAAATGTTTTTACCATTAAAGTAGGAACCTATCTTGATTCAGGATACGTATTAAGAGGGATTCAAAGTTACCTTTTTTTACTATAGTGTAGTCTTCCTTACTCCATGATCCTTTGTATTGAGGGGCAAACATTATTCAAATGAGATGTTCGAAAAAACCATTTAACACAAGATGTAGTTCAACATGAATATTCAATTTAACACATAGACGCATATGACAAGAATAAAAAGTGTTTTTGATGAAAATATATTTGAAAAGTTTGAGTGTATATTTTTTTATTAGATGATGTATTTTGAAGGTGATTAAAGAGGTATAGTAATGTGTCGCATAACGCACTTGAAGGCTAATTTTGAAAAGTCTTTTCTCCAATGTTTTCTCCTTTTTTGATGATGATAAATTATGCACAAATAGATCATGATCCATATAATAAATTCATCAAATATGGATGTTTTAATGGGCATGTATCCCCCTTACATTGTGCATGATTCAAAACAAAAAATAGATATATTTTTTGAAAATATTTTTGTACATAATGGAGTCTTCCATAGGCATGACTCCCTTTCACATAATTCATAATATAAGTTTTACCTTTCTTACCATATGCGAGCAATCATGAAAGTCTTCTCCCCTTTTGTCTTCATAAATAAGAGTTAGGCATCGATAGAATAATAAAAATAATAGTGGAAGAAGCCCTACATGATGATCATATCAATTTCCCCTCCAATGATTTTGAATTGGTCTTGAGGGAGGGGTTTTGTAATGATATCAACTAGGTGGTTCGTAGAATCTACAAATTTTAATGCAATATCACCTTTTTGGGTATGATACTTAATAAAGTGGTGCCTAATCTCTTATATGTGGTTTTAGAATGTTGGATAAGATTTTTGTGAGGTTGATGACACTAGTGATATCACACCTAATAAGGTTAGAATCATATGTAAGACCAAAATCCTTTAAGGTTTGTTTCATCCAAAGTATTTGAGCAACACACTTTCTGGCAGTAACATACTCAACTTTGGTGGTGGATAAGGCAATGTTATTTTGTTTTCTACTAGACTAAGATATGAGAGAATGGCCTAGGAAATAATGACCACCTCTAGTACTCTTCCTATCTAGTCTACACTGACATAATCAAAATTGGTGTAACCTATAACTTTGAAGGACGTGTGTTTGGGATACCAAAAGGTTTATTATGCATTTAAGGTATCTAAAAATTTGTTTATCTCCACTAAGATGTGACTTCTTAGGAAAGATCAGAATCTAACACAATGACATATAAGGAACATAATATCAGGTTAAGAGGTGGTATGTGATTGGTTCAAAATTTGATTTGCTAGCCCTAATTATTAGGTACGAATATAGAATAAATCTCGCTTAACCTCACACCTAATCCCCTATCCAGGTCCAAATGGATAAAAGATTAAAGGTCTTCTGTTGAATCTACCACGCCACTATGAACTTCAATCAAGGCCCAAGATAATGTAAGCTACCAATCATACCTTTACATGTCTTCTTATGAACATCTTTTCCATGCTCATCTTTGCCAAGCTTTGTGGAGGTACTCATGGGTATTCCTATTTCTTTAGCATTGGTATTTTTAAACTTCTTGATAAGATCCTTGACATATTTGTCTTAATTCACAAAGACTCCATCTTCCATTTGCTTGATTCGAAGTTCAAGGAAGAAATTTAATTCCCCCATCATGCTCATTTAAAATCTCCTATGCAGACTCTTCTTTTTTATTGTATATGTGAGCAGAATGCTAAGTTTTGTTCCTTGTAATTATTCCGGAGTCATTGAGCTTGTTTCAGAAAGCCCACTTATTCCAATGATAGTGTGATTTAAGTGGGTATTAACAAGATTACATACTTAAAATTTCAAATTTATTTATCTCTTCGTGCATATCATTGATCCAATGATCATCTAAAGATAATTATGATTTAATATATTTCATTAATAACCAACATTTATCTTTGTCAAAAAACTAAGTTGAACCCTTATATTAAAATCTCTATTACATAGTATAAATTTTGTACGTTTAATATTAGTTGGAGAAATGACATTCATGATTAATTTATATCCCTTAAATTTCTCAAAAATCTTTTATATTTCTCAGAATGCCTCTTGCATTTCTCAAAAACCCCTTGAATCTCTCAAAATATACCGACCCTGTTTAATAACTAATAATATATGTTCAAATCTTATTCAAAATAACATAAAAATTCTAGTCTCTTAAAATAAAGCTAAAATTTCTACCTAAATCACTTTATCACGCCTCTATTTAATTAAACAAATTTATCATGATTACCTCTCTCCCTTCTTCTGAAACCCCTCTATCTACCCTCAAACTCATTTTCTTCATCCAATAAACCCCTTCACTAATTTACCCACACATCAACTATAATAGCGAGCCCGACTAATGGATATCGCTCTCCAATATCAACACTACTAACCATTAGTCACGACCGAACATTGAAGATTAAAGACTAATTTATTTTCATTTAAAATTATAATAAAAATGTTTTCATTTATTTTCTTATTTTTTATTGGTAAGTTGTTATTCTTACTAGAATCCTACCTAAATATATATATATGCAAACTCTCTCCTTTAGGTTAATTTGTATATAATTATCATTTTCACTATTAGTCAGGGTATGAAAAATGATGATGATTTGCTTCTCTTCTTGCTAATGGGTAAATTTTCCCATTTCGTTTCCGTTTTGGAATATTTGGTTTGGCGTTCTTTACTTTTACAATTTGTTAGCATGAACTTGAAGGTGGGTATGAAAGTTATTCATTTGTATTAATGGTGTAATAGGGTAAGTCGATAATGTATCTTTATATGTTTCATTTTTTTAATAAAAATTGAGATCTTTATACTCGGTTGTGTAATTCTTTTCCTCAATGTTCAGATATGGACATCCTCAAGTTGCAAGATACACAGTTTATTCGACGATTGCACAATCTTTCTTCATCTGGTTGATTTTGTATATCAATTATCTCAACAACCAAGAGTCAATTTTGCTATCAATTTCACTAACAACGAGATCATGCAAAAGGTTGTATTTCCGTTTGTCATATCTTCTTTCTATTACGAATGTTCATCAATAGTATTATAGTATCTAACCTTATTGATGTGTTGAAGTTCATGAATTAATGTAACATGGGCATATATTGTTATGTCTCAAAACACATGGACAAATTATGAAATTATTCTCATGTGATCAAACACCAGATACTCCCTAGAACTTTGAATGAATTTATGGGTCATATACATTTTGTTATATATAATTTTGGTTTCATCGTAGGGTTTATTAGTGTATGGTAAATTTCAAGGATCTCCGGGGAATTGTGTTTCGAGCATTAGGATTTGTCGTGGATAAAGGTAAACTAAAAGATATTTGATGACTTTTTTGTATTATCAAGTTATGGGGATTCTTCGACCTTCTTTGGAAGAGATGTTTGTGATCCGAAGTCAATAGGTTTTATTTATCTTTTTTTCCCTTTCAAAAATTGTTAATTGCACTATCACTACTACAACTCGGTTCTTTAGCGACTAAACCTTCCCCGACTACTTTTTTGTAGTCCTTAAAGATACATCTTTCGCGACTACTTATTACCTACGACTACTTTCCATCTTTTTCGACTACACAAGTCGTCGTTAATAATTTTTCTAATTAGCGACTACACCAAGTAGTCGTTAATGATCTTGGGGTAGTCGCTAGTATATATTTTTATTTTTAATTTTTTTGTTCAACGGCATAAGTAGTCGCAAAAGATTTGTTTCTTTTTACGACGACTTATGTAGTCGCAAGTAGTCATTAATAGCGACTACTTATGTAGTCTAGAAAGCTTTTAGCGTATTTAGGACATTGAGTTGCGAACTGAATTCATTAAAACCCACAATTTTATATCTTTCCCACTATTCTCTCAAAACCCTCCAAATTTTTCCCACTTTTATCATCAAATATTATTTCAACACGTGCAAAAGATTTCCGGGGCCAATCAACAAAATGGAACCTACACAATTCTCACTTTCTCCAACCAAATTTTCCTAAAAGTAGGTATTTGTTCTTCATTAAAACTTTTTAATTTTTTTTCTTTTATTATAATTGTTTATTTAATGTTATATAGTACAATTAGGCTGTTAGAAACATATTTTATTGTTCTAATCTACATGTTATAGTTTTCTATGAGAATAAAATTCATAAATTAAATATTTATTTTGTATTCTTTATATTATTGTAGTTGATTATATTGGTAATAGAGGATGGCTTCGGGTATTGATAAGAGTTGGATTAATTCTGCTCATCATGTTTCACATGAATTTGTTAAAGGGATAGAAGACTTTCTCATATTTTCTCAAAAAGAAGAGCATTTTAATAAAACTTTGGTTTGTCTGTGCAATGGTTGTTCAAATAATCGTCGGTTTAATGTGAACAAAGTTAGGTCACAAATTTTACAATTCGGGTTTTTGTCAACGTATGATATTTGGACAAAACATGGTGAGAATTTAGAAATCCCCGAGAATCGGTATGTAGAAAATGAAATGTTTATTGTCTATGAAGATTTGAGACGTAATTACGAGGTTGGTGGTCATTCGGGTGACACGAGATGATAGACTCAAACAATTCAACACGTGGCAGTTTTGAAACTATGTTCGAGGAATTAGAGACTGAATTATACCCTGTTTGTACAATAATGAGTTCATTAAATTTCATAGCGAAGCTAATGCACGTGAAGGTGAAGAACAAGTGGACTAACACAACTTTCACCGAGCTTCTTGAATGTTGTGTCGTGTGTTTCCCAAACCTCATACCTTGCCCGAGTCTTACGAGGAGTGCAACAAAAAGTTAAAAAGTTTAGGTATGGGGTACACTACCATCGATGCTTGCGTGAGCGATTGGGCTTTATTTTACGAGGAGGATGAATTCCTCGACAAGTGTCCAGTATGTAGTGAATCCAGATGGGACCCGAAGAAGGGTCAGAAAGTAGCGCATAAGAAACTCTGGTTTTTTCCGATTGCGCTGAGGTTGCATCGAATTTATGCTTCGAAACACACTACCGCAAATATTAATTGGCACCATACAGGGAAGATTACCGACCCAGATGTGTTGCGTTATCCGGTTGATGGTGACAGTTGGAGGAGATTTGTATATTTACATCATGAGTTTGCTAGCGAACCTCGAAATGTAATCTTGGGTCTGGGTATCAATGATTTTTGTCCGTTCTCTATGCAGAACAACTCCTACAATGTTTGGACGGTTATATTGACCATCTACAACTTGCCGTCATGGGAATGCATGAAGGAAACCACATTTCAGCTTTGTTTGTTGACTCCGGGATGCCATTCACCCGGTAAGGACATGGATGTCTTTCTTCGCCCTGTTATAGATGAGTAGGACAAGTTGTGGGAGATAGGTATCCTTACGTATGATGCCCACACGAAGCAAGAGTTTAAAATGAAGGTTTCTTTGTTGTCCACGACTAATGATTACCCCGCTAGGTCATATACTTCAGGATGGTCGGGTCAAGGTTACTTAGCTTGCTCAGATTGCATGGATTCTACTTCGTCGAAGAAGGTGAAGAAAGGGTTGGTTTACTTTGACCATAGACTTTGGTTACCTCCCAGACATTGATTTAGAAAATACAAGGTTTTGTACCCTGGTATCGATCATAGGAGCCCACCCAAGAAACATATTTCTGCTGATATTCAGACATAGTTAGATGGCTGCCCATTGTGTTTCCCAGTAAACACAAGGATTTTGGAGGAAAGATCCTGAAGAAAATTGGTCCTCGTCTATTCAATTGGAAGAAAAAGAGTATTTTTTTTATCGTTTACCTTATTGGTCCAAAATATTGTTGAAACATAACATTGATGTTATGCATTGCGAGAAGAATGTGTGTGATAGTTTGCTCGGTACAGTTATAGGTCTTGATGGAAAAATAAAGAAAGATAATGTGAAAGCGAGAATGGATCTTAAGGATATAAACATTAGGAAAGATTTGTGACGATATCAAGAGGAGGTAAAGCGATATTGAAGCGAGCAAAGTATACTTTGTCAACAGAAAAGAAGAAAATATTTCTTGACTTGTTGAAGGCACAAAAGTTCCCTGATGGCTTTGCATCTAGTTTGAGAAATAATGTTCAAAGTGATAAGGGGAATATTATCGGATTGAAATCTCACGACTGTCACGTGGTGATGCATTATCTTTTCCTGGCTAGTATCCCCGGGTTATTGAAGATAAATTGATTAGTGATGCGATTATTGGGTTAGCTAACGTGTTTAGAGTTGTTTGTAAGAAAAATATCAGTAGGAAAGAGTTAGAATCGGGTAAGGCGGGAGTGGTTTAAGTTATGTGTAGACTGGAATTGATTTTGCCTCCCGTGTTTTTCGATATAATGATCCACCTGGTTATACACTTATACGACAAAGATTTGTTAGGGGGACTGGGTTAGATGCATTGGATGTACCCGTTTGAGTGATATTTAAAGAAGTTAAAGGAATACATACGAAACCCGGCTAGGCTGGAGGGTTCAATCGCCGAGGGTTACGCCGTAGAGGAGACTTTGACTTTCATATCGCATTATCTTCAAGAAGAGAAAATAAAGTTCAACGAACCAGGTTGATATACCGAGACTTTAGCTCAACCTAAAGATTTATCTGTATTTAAGAGCCAGTGTACTCCACTAGGTAAAAAAGAGTTTGGTGTTGTGCAATACGTAGAGAAGGAGCAAATGAACTAGTACATCCTACTTAGTTGCGACAAAATCCAACATTTAATGACGTAAGTTGATCTTTATATTTCTTATTTTTTGTATTTATTTTGAAAAAAGTATTGAATTTAGTCTTCAAATGTGCAGAGAACACAAAGCCATGCTATCGGGCCCTATAGCCGATAAAGAGAGGAAACACCGAGAAAATTTCCGAGATTGGTTTATGCATAAGGTATATATCCATTCAAATATAAAATTAAGATTCAATGTTAGACAATATTGTTATAATTTTTCTTGTCTATATGAAATGAAAAATGTCGGTGATGCTTCGTTGTCTAGTAAGTCTCATGGTACGGTTTATAATTACGATTCATGTAACGGTGTCAAATGGGTTACTCATGAAAAAGGAGAAAAAATAATTACTCAGGAATACATGGTATGTACCACGTATGAAGGGAAACCGTATTACGGTGAATTAGTCAAGATTGTACAGGTAACATTTGATGGTGATTGTTCTGTTGTGTTATTCGAGTGTAATTGGTATAACACGAGCACTGCGAGGGCGGAGAATGGGGTAACCTTTATTAACACTTCTAGTTTTTTTGGAGAGATGAACCATATATCTTGGAGACACGAGCAAAAAAGTGTTTTACATTGAGAGATTAATTCAAGGAAAACACAAAAAGGGTGGGAAGTTGTTTGGGAAATCAATGATCGGCATGGATGGAGTCTCGAGTTATGCGGTGCAGAATCACTACCTACTGAAAACGAGAGTATCACGATTCCTTTGGTGAACTCGAAGACAGATTACTCACATCTAAACTTGACAACTGGTGAGAAGATCTAGTTTTACCCTTCTGTATTGCATGTATATTTATTTATTGATGAAGAGGATGAGTTTTTGGATGACACGATGGACGAGTATGTCGATGATGAAATAGAGGAACCAATCTACGTTGATAGTGATGAGGAAGTTGTTTGCACAAGTGGTTATGTAACAGATTAGAGTGTTTTATTATTTCTTTATTGTGATAGTTATTCAATTTCATTTTTTTTAATTTGGTATTTAAGTTTGATGATTTGTTATGATTATGTGGAATTGATTAGATTACTATTTTTTATTGTATAACAGGTGTTTAAAAATTAAAATTGTTCCTTATAATTAGATAAAAAAGGGGGAAAAAATTAATTTTATCATTAGCGACTACATTGTAGTTGCTAGAGATGAAGAACTAGTCGTTAATGAGTGGGGGTCATTCGCGACTACTTATATAGTCGTTAAAGACTAATTTAATATCCATTAAAATTGGGCGGTCAATTCTCCCGCTCATTAAATGACACGCGTTACGCACCCTACGTTTCGTGACTACAAAGTAGTCGCGAATGAGGCACGTGACGGTGGTGTCTCCTGGTGTGTTATAAAATAACACCCCTGAAAAGGAAAGACATGTACTGCAAGTGTACGGGTCGTCCAAGTAATATCCGGTAAATGGGATTTCGATCTTAGGGACGAATTGGAAAGGACCTTTGATGTTATGTAATAAGTGTGAATAATTGTTATATGATGCGGAAAGTAAATGATATAAAGATTTGTTTTGGTTGTTGACTAAGGACTAAAATGAAAATAAAATAAAATACTAAATTAACTTATGCAAGTAGATAAGATGCAAGTGAATAAATATTGGTGGACGCAAAGAGTGAGAACCAGTACTTGAGTTTCGCAAGGGTTTTACCTAAATCTATTAAATCAATATTTCTGTTTAAGGGATGAATCGGGATTAAGTACTAGTCGGGATTCTATAGTCTCCTAAACCCGTCAGGGTGGAATTAGGAGCTATTCTAGGGTGTTACAAACCCCGTCAGGGTGAATATAATCCACCTTTGAATGGTCAAAGACTTTACCCAATTGGCTATAAGGTTAACTAAGCCCGTCAGGGTCAATAATTTCTACCTTACGTCTATTACCTAGTTCCGTAATTAAACCCCGGCAAGGCGATCACTTTGCCACTTAAGTGAATAACTTAATTACTAATGCCTATATTTGATTTATGTCTTCAAAGACAGTAATTAAATGCAAAATAATAGTCAGTACGAAATTACCCAATTCAATTTAACTATTCAATCCCAAATTCAAAAACACGAATTCAATAAATTGGGGCTCAACCCATTAATGCGATTCTCAAGCACTTAAAGAATTTAGCTCATGCTAATGTTAAAAACTACTGAATTAAAATAAAAAGTGTTCATTATGAATTACAGATTTAGAAAAACCTAATTAGAGGATTGATATGACTGATTGTTGGAAGAATTAATTCTCCAACTTCAGCTTTCTCTCTCCTTTTTGCTTCTCTGACTTCTCCCAAGCGTTGCTTTTTCTCTAATGTGAATTGTGTGTCTAGAAACTGAAGTCTAAAGCCTTTTTATAGTGTGAAAAACGATTTGGGCTTTTAAAAAAAAGTAACAGGTTAATTAAGATAAAAGCCCAATCTATTTAATGAAACCCCGTAACTGGTGTATAGCTGTTACTAAATCAGCTGTAACTTTTGCATCCGGAGTCCGAATCACTTCATTAAACTTGGAAAATCTTCCTGACTTCAAGCTCTATCGTCCTCATTTTATGCTCCAAGGTTGAATCAGTGTCTAAGATGCTCAAAATTAGTGATTTGTGACAGTATTCCAGATTTCATTCCCCATTAATTACTTCTTCGAATAAACTATTCTCGCCTTTGACTTCAACGCTCAATCCAAGACTTTGATTCCCGTTTCTTCTCCTTGTCTTGATACTCCATCAAATCACGTACCTAATAACTTTACACTTAAAGACAAGCAAATTAACGCACAAAAGCTCTAAAGCATAAATAATCCAAATCCAATGGAAGAAATCGCAATATAACCAAATAAGCTTAAAAGTCTAGTAAATAAGTCAAATAATCACCTAAAATGATGTCTCCTAAGGGCATATAATTAGAACAAAAGGGAGACATCAAGACCCCAAACTCAAACCTTTGTCGTCCCGACAAAGTAAACCCAAAGCATAACTTAAAACAAATATCATATAGTATGATCTAGGAATTAATATACGCATACAAATGTCATACAAAATCAAACACAAATAATTAATTAAAAATTAACTTCACAATGCTAGAAGGTTACACTTGTACTAATCTCAAGATGATGGCTATAGGGTGTTCATCGATCCTCACTAATTCTGAACGCTCCACTTAGCATACTCCCTATTATCTGAATTACAAATCCACTATATAACTAGGAATCACGAGGACTTTATGGTTATAGTGTAGGCTTAGGGAGGTATGGAATGTATATTTGGTAAATGTGAAGTGAGCTTTTGGCTCTCTCCTCGCTTACCATCAACAAACTGTCCTTGAGCTTGAGTTTACACTCGAATATCGTTCTCACTCAACCAATTTGACGCACTAATGTAGCATCCCCAAAAAATTACCCAATAAGCACTAAAGATGATTTCTAAAACTTCCACTTTGCCGGTTACTTTATTTATTTATTTTTCATTTCAATTTTCTCTTTTTTTTTTGTACAAAATACCCATGACCCTCCTTTTGATGTGAAAGGTCATGTCTCTTATCATTTTTTTCCTTTTCTCTTTTTTTTCTTCCAAAGACCCCGACAAAGGGTTACAAATAATACATCATCAACAATTGCGCATAAATACAAACGCATACAAAATCCCTCACAATGTAATCTCCCAATAATGAAACCCACCACCCCAAACTCAAGCTCAAGACAGAAAGTCTCAGGATTGTGATTCAAGTGCAGGTCATATGGTAATGCCTATTAATCTAAAGGGATATGGGCTTATATCATGGCGACAAAAGAAAGGCTTAAAGGCTAACAATGGGGCTAAGGAGGATAATATTATATTAAAGGACATAAAGCTAAAAAGTCTCAAAGGACTAACAAAGAACTGTCTCTATCATTTTCCTAGTTACATAGCTTGCCTCTAGTTCATACCTAAGTGGGCTCTCTATCAATTTGGATCTCATGTTCTACACACCAAACATTTTCCTTAGGTACAAGTTTACTTGTTTTGCATTTTTTATTATGTCTATCAATCAAAATGCATTTTATACTAATTCCTAAAGTCTACTATTTTCTATCATAAATTCATAAAAATATTGCTTAATGGGGACATTCAAAATTCTCAACAGTCAAACGCAACCCTACAATTAATCTTATTAAAAGAAATTAAAACACATAACACGTAAAACTGGGATGAGGCAACGAACCCCACCCCAAATAAAAAATGAGTCGTGTCCCCACGACTTGAATAGACTCGATAAAGCAATTAAAATATTTTACACTACTAATTGAGAAAGTTAGGAAAACGTATCTCAACCAGCACTAGGCTGGTTTTCGGTGTTGCTTCCAGGTTGGGTCATCTTCTTAAGCATAGTGTAGATGGTATGTTGGGAATCAACCAACACAGCTACTGTGTTTTTCATCAAGACCAACTCTTGTTTGACGCTTCCTATAGCTTTCAACACGTCTTCATGTTTCTCCTCTAAAGCTTTCATTCTTTCAATAACCTCACGATCTTTGGCAACTTTAACTTTGCGTTTAGGAGGACGCGATATATTCTCTTCTCCAAAAGGCTTGTCTAACTCAATCCCATTCTTCTGGGCCTCACTATAGATATTTGCAATTGAAATCGCTGTAAGAGATGTACCTTTTTTGACCGGTTCATCCTCAATGTTCCTAAGTGGCACTCTTGCGGCAAAACAGATTTTCGTGATGGTGCATGGGAACTTGAGGTTGCGTGCACTAATGGGATTCTTCGTATAAGGCATAATTGAGTTATAAATCATTCGAGCTACATCAATATCCTTCTTCTCGATAATACATTTAATGAAGATTAGTTGTTCACACGTTACCTCGGAGAAGTGATTGTTACCAAAGAATGTCGGAATAATGAAACAGGACCATACTCTAGCACGCGACAATAAATCACTACTAAAAGCTTGACCTTCATACCTAGCACCTTGGGGAATTGGTGGAGTCCCATGAATCAAAACACTATAATTATTTCTCTAACGTATCCTATATCTTACTTTTCTATCTTCTTTTGGACATTTTTATTTATATAGTTTTCCCTAAATGAATATTTTGAAGAGTATCACAAGGGATTGTTGGGTTTGAGAAGTAATACGAAAAGTGTTGATTCTAGGGTGTTTGATTGGGATAAGATCATGACTAGAGAGCAAGGTTTGTATTTGTGTAAACAGATTTCCGATGAAGAAATAAAAGATACAAATTTCTAGATATCAAATGATAAACTTCCCGAGCCCCATGGATAAACATCCCTTATCTGCAACATATCTTAGGATCTTATTGGAGGTGACATCATCAATGTGGTATGCATTTCTTTGAATTTAGGTTTTCACTTAAGCAATTAAACACTATAATTATTTCTCTTATTTTGAAGAAAGATGATCTGATTAGGGTGGAAGATTATTGACTCATATCTTGTTGTAATGTCATCTATTAGTCTATTACTATGATTATTTCGGATTGAATGAAGGCGGCCTTAGATGAGATTGTGGATAAAGCTCAAAATACTTTTGTCTCTTGAAGATCGATGGCCAAGAATATCCACCTTATGTAAGAATTGTTGCGTGGATATGATAATAGTAGTTCTCCATGTTGCACAATAAAAATAGATTTGTGCAGGACTTATGATTCTATCTCTTAGGAGTTTTTTCATGAGGTACTCAAAGGCCTCTACTTCCTCTAAAAATATATCTATCTGATCATGGTGTGTGTTACTACTACTTAATACTTGGTAGGGCTTAAAGAAGAAAGTCGTGGATTCCTCAAAGGGGAAAAGGATTGAGACAATGTGATTCTCTCTCGCACTATCTTTCTATCTTATGTCTTGAATATCTTTCGAGACTTCTGAAGAAAAAACGAGTCATGGTTTTAAATATCATCCAAAATGTGGGAACATTAAGATTACACATAGTACCTTTGCCGATGACCTTATGCTTCTCACTAAAGGAGATCAAGGCTCGATAAAGATATTAATAGATAGCTTGAATTTTGTTGGAGAGTGCGCGGGACTTCATTTGAATATGTTAAAATCAAATATTTATTATGTTGGGGTTAAAAATGAAGTGCTTGAGGAAGACTTGGAAACAACGCAATTTAATAAAGGGGAAATGGTGTTTCGTTACTTGGGTATACCTCTTGGTCTTTCGGTCTTACTTTCTAGAGACTATAAATCTCTCATTGATAATCTAGAGAGTTTTATAAGAGCTTGGAATGCATTATCGATTTCATATGCGAGAATATTGGTGCGTATTAGATCGGTGCTTCAAGGGATGTTTTTTTTTTACTATCCATCTTTTTGGTTCTATTTTGGGTGAGGGAACGTATCTCGAGTATTTGCAGAAACTTCTATTGGAATGGAAAATTTTCACAAATTAAATAAAAATAAATATGTACACCTAAGGATGAAGGTGAACTTCACCTCAATATTTAGGTGCACTGAACAAATCGCTCCTTATAAAAATATTATGGATAAGAAATATACACTTTGGATTAGATGTGTTTGTGGTAAATATTTAAAAAACAAGAGTGTTTGGTTGTGGAAAGTGAAGATAGCAAACTCTTATTTTTTGAAACAAATTTGGAAGTTTAAAGATGAGATTGGAACTTTGTTTGTGGATACGGTTGGTGAGTTGATTTGTGGTTTTCTTCCTCAAACGAGTTATCTACCACCAATGATCTATCTAGTGATGAGTATTTTGCATTGTATAAATCTCCTTATGATATTTTTTCCGCCGATCTTTTGTTAAACTTGAAAAAGATATTGTGTGAGATATACTCTTGTATTGCTCCCAAATATGTATTTATTGTGTTGATGGTTATACATGAGAGATTTCAGACAAAAGATCGTATGATATATTATATATATATACGGAGTTGGACCCACTTTGTGAGTTGTGTGGGGAGGATTTTGAATTGAACAAATACCTAAATGTAGTTTTGCACATGACAGTTGGAATGAAGTAAAAATTGGCAGGACATAAAGATGGGTATGAGTACCATTTTGAGTGCATTTGAATGGTTAAAAAATTTAAGGTGGAAGAAAAATATGTAAGTAGCTTTTAGAACCACTATATATCATATTTGAAGAATGTGAAACAATCTTGCCATAAGATGTGAAATTTCTATTAAGGAAATGATTGTGAAAACAATGATGTTGTATATGCTCTATTTTATTCACCTTATGCCCACAACATATATATTTTGGAATTGTTAATATTATTTTATGTGTAACGTATTAGTTTATTTTAATGAATAATTAGATTTTTTTGAACTTGATGAATAAATAGATTCCATCATAGGATTTCGAACTCTTTTATATAATTTTTGGTTTTTTATACTTTAACGTAATCATTTGAAAAGAAATTATACTTTGATATCCATTTTACTTTGACTATTCCCCTCGCTGGGTTACAATGTCTCCTTCCAACCAAAGATATCAATAAAAAATTAGCATAAGAAAAAGTACGTTTTTGTGGAAAACTAATCTCAGAGTAGTATATATACTCAAAATGTTTTCGATTAAAAAAAATCTCCTATGCTCAAGAGCTCCTAGAAAGCACGAATAGTTTGATTATAGGAAGTAGGAATATTAAGAAAATAATAAAACAGGGATTAACAACTCTGATGAGGTAAAAAGTAGAAATAATTAGGAAAGTATGATTAAGAACAATAATAAGAAATTTTTTAGATGGATTCCTCTACCAAACAATTTTATCAAGATAAATTGCAATTCTGCAACAGGAATTAATAAATCTTCGATATCTTGTGTATCCAGGGACTCAATAGGAAAAGTACTTGAATGCAAAGCGTGGGATATAGCTGTTGAAAGTCCTAAGGAAGCAGAAGCTCTAGTTATACTCAAGGCGTGTTTAATAGCTCGAGATATGTCAAATTCAATGGTTATTATAGAAAGCAATTGCCTTCAAGTTATGTTTTCTTTAGAGAATAGGCCGTCTATTACTTCTCCCTTTATTTGTAATATTATTAAAAGTATCTTTTTAGTAGCTAAAACTTGTAATCTTATATTTTGATGGGTTAATCGTAATAGAAATAAACTAGCTGATGGAGTAGCCAAACATAAGCTGAATGACAACATGCTTGGCTCGTATTTTGACACATGCCCAAGTAGGTTAGAGGATATAATAAAAAACAAATCCGTTCTTTCAAAGATAAGGATAGTTTATAATAATTTTTTTTGTTTTTTATGGAGAAAAGATTGGGGAAAAAAAAGTAGGAATATTATAACCGTTTGAAAAAAAAAACACATATAACCCATTTAATGGCACCTGACATTCACGGATATATGCATGGTTAGACCTAAAATTTCGGTTCATTAATAACTGCATGGGGCCGCCCACTAATAATGACGTTCCTGCATGTAAGGTTCATGATTAAATTTGGGGAAATTATCTTAATATATAAATTTAGAGTATATTAGGTTTTAAATTTATATAAATAATTAACTAATTAATCTAAATATATATATTTAATTATAATATTTAATAAATATAATATAAATATTAGATCACTCAATATTGGATGAAAGTTTTATTTTTATTAAAATGGTCTTCAAATTATATAATTATTTTAGTTGTATCACTATATATCATTACTACTAATATTATATAATTTATTTTATATAGGAAAAGGCTTTGGTCACTTAAACTAACTCTTCCAACTGGTTACTACTATGTGATTAGAGGTCTAAAACAAACTCACCTTTTTCCTTTTTTTTTCAAATTTATAACAAATTCAAAAAATTACGAGATCTGAGATAATTTTTTTTACAAATATAATAATAAATAAATAAACAAACTAATTTTCTTTTTGTGTAAACACAATTGAATCTTTTATTTCTATATATATTTATTTGGATGATGTAAATTTTTATAGTATATTTAATAACTTGAATAAATAAATTTCGTTTAACAAAACTATGGTTCTTAGTTGGGGGAATTCTAATATAGAGCCCCATGACTTCTAAACTTACAAACTAAAGCCCCAACCTAATTACCCAATCCTATCCCAACTACAACCTAGTAAAAAGACCCAATAACCCCTTTACCCTCTATACACTAGCTGAAACAAAAAAAAGCAAAACAAAAATACCATATTACACTTTTGTTTCAAAACCCTACCCTCTCTCTCACCTCCTCTCGATGCCCTCCTTCTCTGTGAAGCTCACAGTGCAGCTTCTTCTCTGTGAAGCTCGGAGACAACAGACGCGCCCCACCATCCCACCCAGCACCCCCTTCTGACGCGCAACCCAGCACCACTGCCAACACCACGACGACGCGAAGCAGATCCACCACCAGATCGAGCCGCTGACCGCCACCACCACCTCGCGCCAGCAACCACCCACACGGCAGAAACGCGAACCACCCCCACGGCAGAAACGCGGTCCACCACCACGCCAAGATCTGTGAACCACCACCACCTTCCCATCGAAAGCCACCTTGCTCCGCTGCAGCGCCTGTAACAGCACCACCACGACGGAATCGCCTTCTCAGCTTCGAAGACCACCACGAACAGCCGTGAACAGCCTTCTTCTCCGTCGCGCCTTCTTCTCCATCTCCAGATCCAGATCGAGCTCCTTCTCCATCTCGCGAAGATCCAGCGCATCTCCACCTCCATGAACCAGATCCAACTCCACCCCGTTCTGCTTTCAGTTCCACCACCAAGCTGTCGCCGGAGCATCACCACCACCCACTGCTGCTTCACCCCGAGTTCCTCCACCACCAGCAAAACCCACCACTGCCGCAACGCGCAGCCTATCTTGGGCCAAGCCTTACTTGCATTTTTTTGTTTTTTTTCTCTAACCTGGTCTGTACAGGTTGGTCCAGACCATCTTGGTCCAGCCCATATTGGGCCAATCATTTAACAAAACACTTTTTATTTTTTAAAAGACAATGGTCCAAATTTTTTAACACAAACACAATGGTCCAGCCCAATGTGGGCTACTCCTTGCTAATTTTTTTCCTTGTTTTTTTGTTTTGTTCATTCTATTTTCTATTGAAAAAACTAGTCCAGACACCTTGGTCTAGACATTCGGGTTTATACGTTATGGGCTGAACACTGCTTTGTTACACGATTAAATGACTGGGAAATAAATTAAAAACAAGGACAAACCGGACTTGTGTACACCCCTTGGACAAAAACTTGCCGAATACCGACTAATTTGACATATAAAGAACTGCAAATTGGAACTAAAAATCCTAAAAAACGTTTAATAAGAACGGGTCTATACGAAATGGTCTGTACAATGTTGGTACGTACATAGACGTATGTATCGAAAAAAAATCAGCTAAGTGAAAGTAATAAAAATTCAGAAAAAAAAATGAATAAAAAAAACGAAAAAAAAAATAATAAAAATTGAAAAGGGTAAGAAAGTAACACAAGCTAACTAGAAAATAGATTTAGGCCTTAAAAAGAAGTAATTCCTAGTTGGGCCTTAAAAATTCTCTTTCCTTAGAATTAGGCTCCAATTTGGAGTTTCCTCTTCTTAGTTTTAGTAATTTCAGGTTTAAATTCTGAATTGTGTAATTTAATTTTTATTGAACTTTAATTGATGATAAATTTATGGATTATGTTTGGAAGACCTTTTAAGTAAGAGCTTTTCCAATAATTCTTTTTTCAAGGATTCCTTCAAAATCAGTTTGGGAGAATCCAAAATGATCGTCTCTTGGACCTTCATTTAATTAGGTTTGGACTTTACTGTCATGATATTTCATAATATATTTCGTTTAAGTCACTTTTTTTTATATTAGTCTAATCTTACGTTATTTCGTGTCCAACAAATTTTTACCATAAATATATCTTTTTTGAGAGGATAGAAGAACCGCTTTGAATTCGGATAAAAAATCTATGCACCTTTCATTAACTTTCAAACGACTAATTCTTTAAAGGCAAGAATTCTATTCTATATGTTGGATAGTTTAATGTTAATATCATAAACATTAATTATATTAATAATACATATTATTTTTTTGTTCATTAATATTTGTCATACTTCATTTTTTATATTAATTAAGAAAAGCAATTAATTTCTTTTATTTTTACTAAACTATCATTAATTAACTAAAATTAATGAATTTAATGATAATAAATTTCTAAATATTAAATAAAAACAAAATTGGTAGAAAAGATTAAAAATGTTTCTTGATATCTTAAATAGACAACTTTTTGTGGACATCTTTTAGAAATTGTGAAAAAAATTAATGGACGGAGCGAGTATTAGATTGACTAGGTAGTTACTATAAATCGTCTTTATATGAGATAAATATATTGAGTAATGATATTTGTCACCCCTTTCTGGTTCACCCTTATATCACCTCCTACGTGGAGGTTTTAAAAACCAATCATAATTTTTCTCTTTCCTAATTACTTTTTTTCTCTTTCCTTGATTTAATGCCACATAAGGTGACACATAAAGGGTGATACAAGGGTGAACCAAAAAAGGGTGACAAATATCATTACTCAAATATATTATGTATAATACAATTAGTATTAAACTTTTTGATATTAAATGAAAGTATTTTTTATTTTTTAAAGTCTTTAAAGTACTAAAGAAATAATTTGATAGATATGTATATATGGAATAATTTGAAGATTATATTCTAAGTTGTGAACCATTTTGATATTTTTCTTATTAAATGTCATGGTGTACATATAACGTGATATATATGTCAATAAACCTAAACATGCAATTGATTAATTTGTATTTACGTTTATGGCTAATGTCTAAAAACGTTAAGATTGACGCAACATGCCTAACATATTCTTTTTCTTATAATGTCACAGTAATTTAAGTTCTACAAGACAAATTTTAATACATCTGAGACGAAAATCAATGAAAAGAAAATCTACTGAGCCCTTTATAATTTAAACAGATCAGTTCAGTGTTTTTTCGGTGTGTAGTGATATATATGACTCCATCCGTAAACTTGTTGGTGGATCAATGCTCCTAACGCTACTTTCACTCCCCATCTAGCCGTAGAATTACCATATGTGTACGCTTTCTTACCATATATTGCTACACTACACATGCATTCCCGAATTCAATAATTGCTGCATCTCCCGAAGCGTTGGTCAGCTCCAAAAGTTTTTTCAGATCTAAGTCTCTATGTACAGCCTTTATCAGGGCCGGTCTTGATAATTTATAGGCTCTGGGCGAAACTTAAAATTGGGCCCAAGAACGACAAATTTAGACTAAATTTTAATGGAACCATACATTTTCATTTTATTTAGTACATATTTTTTTATAAATATTAGATTTAGTGAAATAACTAAGTATACACCTAACATTTTTTCATTTTTTATGTGTCAGAACAAAAAAAAACATATTCTTAATATATGACAAATTCATAGTGTATTTCGGAGATAATGTTGATCGTAACTCCCATTTCTCCTCTCTTAATTAGGGGTTCCATGATTTACAATTAAAATGAAAAGGTATAAACACCAAATGGGTTCGAGGCCTCGCCCTAAAATAATTAGTTTAATTTCTAATTTGGGGAGGCCTTGGGGGCAAACCCCTATTTTTTGTAAGGGATCTCTGTTCAAAAATCATGTTAAATAATGTGTTTCGAGATTCGGGTGGCGACCCCCTACCTCCCTTGGATCCAGCCTTACTTTTAGCCCAAATCAAGATTTAACCCTTATAATAGTGAAACAATAATTAATGTAAAATAAATTACAATACGACAACCTTATGTTGGTGAATAATGAATATATAAAACTGGTTCTAATTAATTCAAGTATTGTACGGATCTTTTATGTTCTAGCGAATTTGAGTGAGTTTGACATATACGTAATGTAATATAAAATATATTAACTAATACCAAAATAAATTTTTAAATAATAAAAAAAAATCTAATACTCTTTAAGTAATAATATTAATTTATTCATATTTTTTTGATACATACTTATTATTATTCGTATAATTAAAAACTTAAAATAGTTTATTTCTTTATCAGATTTATAAAAATTTAAATTCAAGCAAAATAATATTTTATATTACAATTAAAATATTAGAAAAAAGTGTAAAAAATAATTTATCAACTTGTATCAATTATATTTTAAAATATTTAAATTATAAATTTAAATAATTTTCTAAAGTAAAGGTTATACGTATGTTTGTCTAAAAAAAAATTGTTACAAAAAAAAATTAAGATAAAGAAAAGTTTGAGTATTAAAATAAGCAAAACTATACATTGTTGCAACAAGGTGGATTCGAACCTGGGTCAACTTAAAATGTATACTACAACCTTACCAACTAAGCCAAGAACCATACATTGTCTAGATAAAGAAATTCTTACTAGTTATCTAACTAAATATATATATTTATATACATCTATACCTAACAAATTAGGGGCCCCCGATCCGCTCGGGGCCCTGGGCGGTCGCCTTGATCGCCCATGCCCTGGGCCGGGCCTGGCCTTTATATATTCATCTCTTCTATATCATGGATAGGCTATAATGAAGTGCTAAAGTCCTCCTCGTAAGAGTTGAGTCAGCCAAACCACGACCCCCAAAATCCTACACATATTATTCACCATTATGTTCCAAAAAAAACCAACTTTTAATACTTTATTCTTTCTATGAGTATAAATCAAATCACTGAGAGTAAGTCGCTCTAAATCTATGATAATAGGGTTTACATTTAAGGTAACTGGTAAGAACCTTACCAAATGTGACACAGGAATTTGTCATTCAATCTCTTCACAATATGTACAAACTTCTTAAGCCAATCACATGATATATCGATGACAATCTAGCTATTCTCATCCTATTATCATTTTACTGAATAATTATCATTACATGATGTAATTCAGGTGGAAAAAGGCCTGGAGGAGGTAGTTGGTTGTTCGTAAGTCAGGAAATTACTGAGGATACTTCTAGTTCTATCTGACCTTATTTCTACTTTTAAGACTATTGGTGATGGAATGTGGAGTTGACTATCCAAACGAATAAATCAAATGATGATGATGACGTAGTCTATAACTCTATATATACAACCCATTGAAGATGAAACCTGTTTTCGGCACTTAATTGATCAAATTAACGACAACTAAAAAAGAAAACCAGACACATAATGATTTATCATGCATTTCATAAGAGAGAAAATTAGTGGAAAGTAATTAATTCTTTAAAAAGGTAAAATCCAAGGGACGAGTTCGCTGGGTTTATGAGGTTATCGTTCTCGATGTGAAAATAACCTTTAAACGTATTTAAAAATTAATGTGTATTTTTTTTGAAGAAATCATAATCGATTCCCTTACAAACATTTACTTATAACTAGAAGGGTAACACACTAATTATAGTTATTAATTACTGCTAAGGGTGATATTCATATGATCATCCTTTGGCATATATTAATTAATATGCGAGTTATGGTTTCAATGGTATTTGCTTACCTCCTTATTCCTTACACAGTGATTGGTCATGTATGTTGACTTAGATAAGGGTTTTGATAAATTAATTAAAGACAAATTTTATATTATATTTGTGAGGTGACGATGGAGCGCCTTAGTCACTGGTGTTTGGTGGAGCCTAACGTTCTGTCTGTAAACTCCCAAATATAACAGTACAATTCAATAAATATACTAATTCAATTAAAAGTATGTGACAAGTTGCATAATTCTAATTTAGGAGACGGTATTTTAAAGGCATTTCTTTCCACTAAAAAAAGGACAAACTGATGTATAAATATTTGGCTAGCTAGCGCAGAAACCTAATAAAAATAGGGTTCTATCCTATATTTAATAATAATATCTAAATCATCAACTACTATTAATAAATATATAAAATTTGATTAAAGAAATTTATTATGATTAATTATAATAAACATAATACATAGTATGTATCAAAATTTAGTTAGATAATAAAATTTTCTTCGTACTTAAATTTTAGTCTACTTTAATTTTGTACATTAATTAAGAAAAATCATCAATTAACACTACATTTACTATGATACTTTTAATAAAATATGATATATTAAATATTTATTAAAAATATATATTTAAATATTTAAAAAAAAGATAAAGTAGGTATGAAAGATTGAAAAGTTTTTTTTTAAAAAAAATTGATAATTATTTATGGACAACTATTTTTAGTAATATAGACTAAAATTTAGAGACGTATGAAGTAATATAGACTACTTTCTATATGTGTCAATTGGAAACACCAATAGTAATATTGTAATGAGATTGTTCGTGGTAAGTGGAGGTTGATATCTTATAGGAAACATATAACTTGAGAGCAAGATATCGCGTTGACTCTGATTGATCGAGATATCTTACAATTTGACTCTCCTAATATATTTTAAAGATAAGGAAAATATCGATGTAGTTCAACGGATTCAACGAGTAAAACGGTCGTAGAGCTTATATTCTATATAAATACATAAAAAAATTATTTGTTAGGATGACGAATCATCTAACATACCTTAGAAATCCAACATACTAAAAAACATGTAAGACATTCGAAAAACTACTACAAATATTTCAAAATGTATTTTTAAGCCTTCGAATAATCTAATAGAACCCACATATTCTATGCGGTACGTAAAGATTGACGACAACCACATTTAAACTTCATAATTTTAGGTTCGAAATTTAGGATTAAAACTAATTTAATATATACAAACATGATTAATTTGAAATGCATATTATATTAAATCACACTATACACAAATGACTTATTTAACATTAACTTTGTAACTCACAATCATTTTATGTTCACTTTCCAGATTATACGTCCTTACAAAACCGCAAGGATCTATTTGGATTAAAGTGGAGTTTTTCCTTAAAAAAAACTATCTGTAACACACACTATGTATACTATTAACCGATCCTTATTCAAGAAACATTTGATACAAAATCCTCGTCGATCGTCGAACCGTGAATCATATACCTCCGTCTAACCGACTTTGCAATGAAGTCAACCATATAGTTCTGGGTTCTCAAAAATAAATGGAACGTAGAAGGTTGACACGTTGTAACTGTGTGTTCCTCCTAAGTATAGGTTGAATAAAGACTTATGAGAATATTTAAACTTGCATAATTAATAATAATAACTAGTCAACTAATCTAATGACACGTGTCTTATAATTATAATTAATGACTACGATCTATTCCCTCCTTCCCAATTTGAGGGACGTTTTTACTTAGGGTACACATTTTAATAAACCTAATGATATCTACACAACTAACTTAAATATGACTTATTTTTACCATATTAATTACATCTAGAAATTTATGTGAATATTAAATGATAATGATAAAATAGAAAATATTATAATTAATGCTACACTAAAATTGTAAAGTGACACAAATTATGTAAAAAAACTACCAAATGAGACAAGTAAAATGGGAAGGAGGGAATATAATATTGGATAATTTAGGGCCCATTTGAAAGTGCTTATTTTAGAGTAAAAAACACTTTTAGAATAATATTAAAATAATTGAAAAACTTATTAACAATAAGTTTTAAATCTAGAATCACTTTAGATGCTTTTTTAAGAAGCACATATTTGGTGCTTCTCATAAAAGTAATTTTCAGGGTTTAAAACACTTTTAAATATCTAGAAGTATTTTTAAGTGCTTTTCAAGAAAAATACTTCCAAACGGGCACTTAATATTAGATGAAAGTATTACCTATTTCGTATCTTTAATTTCTAATTCTTTTAATTTACATATATAAAAAAGGAAAAAAAATTCAATTATAAAATACTTATATCATATTCATTTTTAATTCATTATATATTTTAACATGGATATACAACTCATTTAGATATAAAATAATTCCTCCCCACAATCTTTTAGATCCAAATAAAAAATGATTAAATCTTTCTTTTTCTTTATATTTAATCTAATCAATATGAAATATTCTCCTCCTAAATATATTCAGTTTTCAAACTTCTCATCTCGCATCTTCCCTGCCACCGTGATGGGGTCTCCCATCCCTTTTTAGTAGCATACTCATTTACTTTTTTCTTTGTATCTACTTCGAATACTTAATGGTCTTTGTTGGGTTAGAATATTTCACACTTTATTTTCAGCCCCTTTGTACTTTATCCAACTAGACTCTTTGGCCGAATTTGTTTGTAGCGTCCATGGCCATTTGATCCTTCTTTGAAACTATTTTTGTAAGGTTGTAAACCTCGAGTGAATTCTTTTTTGCTCTCTTCGGAGTTTACAATCAGTATTTCTTTAACATGGTTGCCTCATCCTTTCTTTGTCATTCATCGATTTCACTCTTTTCTTTCTCATTCTAGCAGATGCACCACCCCTCCCCCTCAATTCTAGATATTTTTTTTTTGTTAAAATGCCATTCTTGGCATCAAACCTTGTTAATTTCAACCATGAACTATGTTGCACTGTGTACGAAGATGGTAGATGACGTCACTCCTTTTTTTGAGTTAAATATCGAGGCTAATGATATTAAGAGGTTTGATACATTGGTGAAGCCCATGCGTCTATTATGCTCAGAATTTTTCGATGATAACACTTAGTATATTCATGCTCTGCTAACTTAGTCGCATATCTTCAGAGCAGTTGTGCCTTTTGGAGTTGTCATTGTTCATCATGGTCTCACTAGAGATGTTACATCGCCTGCAAGTAAAATTTTTCCACTACTTATCACCTAATGTCCATTTCAATGCGATTATATTTGGATTTATAGGTATAGGTTTGACAGTTCTTAATTGTTTGGATTTCTTTTACTGATGGTAACAGTTCCAGCGGGTTGTAAGTACTATAGGGGTGTAATATGACAATAATCAACCTAATTAATTTTTTTTATCAATTAACAAGATAATTTTAGTTTAAAACTTCCACTAGACAGTCTATCAAACACTTAGGGGGTTATACAAGTGGTCATTAGTGGTTTGATAAATAAACAAATATAACCAATCAAATATGATATGTAAAAAGATAGACAAACACCTTAGGATTTTCAAACTTTTCATTGACCGTTTTGAACTTCTTGTAGGTGAAAACAAAAACCTTTTACAATTAGGTTTTCACCGGGCTAAACCACAACTTATAATAATGACTTTTATGTGCTTAGTCAGAACCTTATACTAGTGATTTTTTCGGATTCAATCACAACCTAAATAAAAAAATTACGAGGCTCAGACTCAACCTCTAAAACCCAATCTTCTCTAATTTAGGGAAAGAGCTAAACCCCTGTGTTTAAATAATTATTAGAATAATACACAAACTCTTAAATAAGTAGATATAATACAATGAAGTATATGATGAACTCTTCATGAGGGGACCGTAAAATGATGTTTTACTAATCTCCTCTTTGAGTGGATAAATACAATAAGTATAGGATGACCTCCTTTATTAGTAGATATAACTTTGAGGTATATCATGTTTTGATTAGATAATGATAACTTGATGAACGGGTTTGAATATCTCTTTGATTTGTTTTCCAATGAAATGAGAAGTGGTGGACAAGAAAAGGTATCTTTGGGATGAAAACAGACCAAAATATATAGTCAAATGAGACTCATACGGTCATAAAATATTTGCAAAAAAAACTATGAAACTGGGGCCCCAATGACAAAATGGTATTTTGTACATTAAGGATTTTAGACTTTTTGATTTGTTCCTCAAATGCCAAAACTTTTCTCATGAGGTATGTTCATACTTATATTTAAAAAGAAGTTTGTAGATGATGATTTCTTCAGATCCAAAGCACAACCAAAGTTATAGCATAAACTTTGTTCAAGCATATGAAACCAAAGATACATATTTTTGCATGGGATATACTATTCAGATTGTTTAATCTTAAATTTAAGATATCATCTAAACGTGCATATAAACAAAGTTATAGTTAATAACTTTTACAAATAACAACAAGAGATATATAATACAACATATTCAATATAACGAAAGTAGAGATACATATTTTTGCATAAGAGATGATACTCAGATGATTTAGCCTCTAACATATGTTATATTTTAACAAAATATTTAAATAAATATATTTTAAAATTGAGTTATAGATTAAAAAAATTACTAAATACACGGATTGTCCACCTAATCCCAAATAAAACGATACAAACAAACCGTACAAGAAAAATAAACACATAGAATAAACCAAACAAATGTCAATCAAAGTAACGCTCGCATCAGCTATTGGACAATTGTCAAAACTATTATCGATCATCTAGTAAGTACCAAAGACCGTTCATCTAATCACAATAAAAAAGAACAACAAACTTCCATTCCTTTTTGTTTAATCACTTTGACAAATAACATCAAGAAATATAGTTTATAACATGTTCAAGATAGATAACATGTAAATGTATGTTTTAGCCATATAGTAGTGATGTGCATATGTTTTATCACTTAAGATGGAATATGTTCTAAATGAGTATCTAAACAAGCATGTAGTTAAAAAAATTTGTAAATACAAAATGCATACCAAGTTGTAGCATATAAAGTGTTTAAAAATCATACAAAATCACATACAATCAAAAAGAGATTTTACTAGAATGCATGTACTCTAATCATGTGATGTGTTTATAAATATTGAATTATATAATAATGTACTAGAAGCATTTAGAAGGGTTAAGTGTATGTCAAATAATATCAAGTGGTGTGCTAAATTTAACCAATATCACATAGTCAAGTAATGTGTTGAATAACAATGGGTGCAAATATAGTTCTAGTGTCCATACTTGTGTGTTTAGCTCCCAGCATATGATGTGTTCTAAATGAGAAAATATATAACAATAAAATTCGAAAAATTTAGAAAGAACGGGATCTCATGATATATTATTGCATACATAGTGCCCAATTTAAAAAGAGAAAAGTACGCACAACTTAGAAAGCAAGATATGCTCGAATGCTTTATCTCTAAACATGTGAAATAATATATTGAATCATACAAGAAAGTTATACCTTGATCACTTATGTAAAATTAAAGCATATAACAAGTTATATCCTAGGGAGTCATTAACTCATGTGAAAGTCTACATAACAAGGATGTGCATACTTAAGATGAGTCAACTAGGTGACAAGAGACACGATGCACCATTGCACATAAGGATAGATATAGTAATATATATATGTTCAATTAGAATATTTGTATGAATTTATGATTCTCTCCAGCACAAATTATTTGCTTTCCTCTCCAAATAAGTGTTTCTCATTTGGTATGTCCTATAATCGTGTCACTTTATTTCATTGGATAGTGAAATATAATTTGATCTTCACTCTTTCAAGACTACTAAAAGTTTAAATGCTGCAATTTCTTATTATAGTCAGACTCCTTTTCTCTATCGAAATTTCATATTTGAAGAAAGTTATTCCACTGTTCTTTTGAAGCCTTGTCCACCACTATTGTGGTGGTGTTTGATTTCATTGTGTAAAGAGCAGTGTTTTTGCTCAGATAGCATATGTGGTGTTTTCAAGGGTTCAATTATAGTTCTTTTATTTTCCTATAATTTATTTTATTTAACAAATTTTGATTTTTGATCTGTTGTTTGTATTTGATTTTGTAAAATATATAGGTTATAATGTCATACAAGATATTAAGAAATGGATGTATACTTATTTAAACGTGAAATCCAAATAATGAAGGTCCAACTTAAGACGATGGGATTCGAAAGTCCTTTAGTGTCCTTCACTTGTTCTCCTAAGTCACTCTGAGGTATATGATTAATCACCCTACCGATCTATGTTGTAGATCTCCCCGCCTAGGCGTCAACTCCGCCCTCAACCACTTACGCCTAGTTAAAATTCTAGGTGTTTTTTCGTAGCGCCTTAGTGGTTGTGGAATAGGCTCTAGGCGCCGATTAATGGCAAAACATGCTCGCACAGGCCTTCTTGTTATTTTACTTATCTCGTGAATTCTTTAATTGATATTATAACTCAATTTTTAGTATTTCTATATTTACTATATGTTGTTAGATGAATTTTATAGCTTAAATAGTTAAAATTTCTATAATTACTACAAATATATAACTAAATATACAAAATTACACAACAGGATTGAAAACCGTATAAGAGGCCCTGTGTAATCCCGAGCAATGATCCTCATTATGTTAATCATTGCGACTTGTTTGAAACGCGTGTTGAATCGGTGATATAATTAATTGGAATACATATTTTGATTAATGTGAACGATAAAATATATTTAAAAAATTATGGAAAGAGTGAAATTTACTAGCAGTATTTAGGTGAAATTCTTAGAGAAAGAAATTCATATTACGACTTTTGTTTGTTGGAGTATTTATTTAGTTAGAACTGGAATTTTTTTGACTTAACCTTACTTAATTTTGTGGTAACACTAGGGCCGATTTTTAGAGAAATCCACCAAGATGACTGCTTTAAGCCTTTTTTTTTGATAAAAGAAGGCCTTGTTATGTGTTCATCAAAAACAAAAAGTTATAGTTAAAAAAGTGAACTTTCGTTTTCAATAATCAAGCATATTTGAGTGATTTGGGCCGACTCTCGATAATATGCCCGGAGAATATTAGAATTTTTAAACCGTTACATAACTCTTATTCTCCAAATCCTCATACACCCCATCAAAACATAGACACTTTATAAATTTGGCATATTAACTTTTATTTTATTGCATCTATTTCTTTAGTTATATTAAACTTATATGCACTATTCAATTATTGTGTTGAATTTTTATTACTTTTTGTAATAAATAGAATTAAATCATTATTATAGAAATATTTTTTAAATTTTTTAATATAATATTTAAATATGTTTCTTTTCAAATCCTTACAATATTTTTTATTAGTAATTTATATAATTAGGTATGTTTTCATCAATCAAACTTTAAAATGTAGGATGAAACTAAAATTTTATATAAATTAATATACGAAAATATAATAAAACAATATTAAGGGGTATAACCAACTAAATTATAACTTAAACTAATACTCCTCCTCCTATCACACCACTGTCACACCTAATGCTACTCATTGTCACTTGTAAACCTTCATAACCAACCTCAAAAGAACACTGCACGAAGATATTTTTCAAAAACACAAAATTTAAGCTAAACAAATCAATATTTTGCAATTAAGGCCCGTAAAATCACAACAAAATTCTCATACAAATTTAAAATATAGTAATTGGCACAACACAATCTCTATTACAAATCTACAAATCACAATATCATTACAAACACCATACTTAACAAAATGCAAATATATATCATGTATGTTTTCGTTTCAAGTCAAGTCTTATTCTTCTAATATGATGTCAACCTTGAAGACTCACCTTATACATAAATAGAAATTACAAACATATATCTTAAATTAGAACAACAAGCCTTGTAAATATATATAAAAGATTTGATTTTACTTAAGATGCATGAGGGTCTGCAATCTTTTTCCTTGTTGACTGTTCACTTGCACGGGGTATGGGATAGTAGACATAGGTTATAACAGTCGGTGTACGGTAGTGATCCTGACGGGCTTGTCTAACCAGATAATTATATAGGTCAATTCTTGTAGCGCCTTGTTTTTGCGTTGAGCAATCTCACCTGAGGACTCTAGTAAGAGTTAGGAAGCTTCCTAGGATACCCTGACTGAAGTTAGGAGGAAGTTAGAATCCTGATTAGCAAAACATCCGCTCAAGAATAATCCTAAGTCATGACTAATAGTGAATACTAGGGTCTCGATCTACCCTCTCATATTTTCAATTTAATCTCTCTCTCTCTTTTATCTTTTATATTATTCAAATTATTATTATATATATATAGTAAAACAATTTAATAGAATAATTGTAGGTTTAATCTCGCAGGAGGCCTATACCCAGAAAATAGTTTTTCTTGGAGTCCAACAAATTTTTTCTTCCCAAAAGCCATGAACGTTCATCAACATGATCTCCCCGTTTTACCTTATTCAACAATTTTATGTTTATTAAAATAATGGTACATGTCTGCAAGTTCAATATTCATCCATGGCTTAATGTAGTAGGTGTGGATCAAGGCACATCCGTGAAGCAATGTCGTGGAAAGCTGGCTTTGCTCCGATATTATAGAGCTACATCACAACTATGGTGGTTGCGGATATGTGAAGCTCGTGCAAGTGGTGGTTTTGCTCCGATAAGGTGGATCTATAAAGCTATGTTGGTGGAGTTTGACATTCCGATCATGAAGCTTAATCTTTTCTTTGACAAAGAAGCTCACAAAGGTGGTGGCTAGCGGTGGTTGCGTCGCGTTTCGTGGTGGTAATAGTTCTGGTGGTGACGTCATCTCTCAGTCTTGAAACTCAAGCTCCTTTCATATATGAGTTCGGATCTCCTATGGATATGGTCGTGGTCAAAGAGGTTGTGGATGTGGATGTGGCTTGTGGTGGAGCTTCCATATTCAGTTTCATTTGTTGTGGTTTTGCCTGCTGCAAGTTTGAAAAATGAGAGTTTATATATGAATGAGTTGTGATATATTCGAATAAGATATGCGTGTGGGATGGACATTTTCGGACAAACCATATGTTGCGAGAACCTATTCGAGCAATGCCCCGTTATTATGTTAATCATTGTGTCTTGTTCGAAATGTGTGTTGAATCAGTGATATAATTATTGTGAATACATCATTTTGATTAATGTAAACAATAAAAAGTATTAAAAAATTGAGTCGAGTAAATTTTACCAACCATATTTAGGTAGAAATTCTTAGAAACTCAAATTACTAACTTTTCTTAGATTGAGAAATTGTTGGAGTATTTCTTTAGTTAGAATTTAAATTTTTGAACTTAACTTTACTTGCAGTCCGTGGTAACATCAGGGGCGATTTTTTAAGAAATCCACCAAAATAACTCCTTTAGCCCTTTTTTTTTATAAAAGAAGGCCTTGATAAAAACATGTTTTGTTATCATCAAACAAAAATATTATAGTTAAAAAAAGTCTAAAAGAACGTTTACTTTCGATAACCAGGCATATTTGAATAATTCGAGCCTACTCTCGATAACATGCCCGGAAAATATTAATCGATTTTCAACTGTTACATTTACCTTAATCTTCATATCCTCATACATCACATCAAAAAGTAAACACTTAATAAATTTGGCATTTCAGTAGCCTGGCACTATTCAATTTTTTTTTTGGACTAGTTACGGTGCCTAAGCACCAGTCAAAATAAAACATTATCCTATCCCTCATTTACACAAATGATTCGAAAGCTCGAGATGATTAGGAATCATCTCCCTATTCTTAAGTGCTCCGTGCCTAGTTTCTTTGGCAACCCTATCAGCGACGCTATTGAGGTTCCTCTTGATGTGTTTAAACTTCAAGAGAGTACTACCATTCGCTTTGTGGATAATGTTGCGAAGAATAGGTTGGATCTCCCAACCTGCTGCTGACACCTGCTTAATACCTTGAATAACTTCAAGGTTGTCCGACAAAATAACCGTCTTCTTGTCAGGGTGTACATTGAATACTTCTACGCCGTTGAGTACTGCTAGGGCTTCTCCTTCGTTGCTAGAATTGCACTCAGTCACCCCACTATACTTAGTAACTATTTTCTCGGGATATTGAGTAATAATCACTGCTAATCCCGTAGGTTCATACTTGTTTTTAAAAGCTGCATCGCAGTGAATTTCTATTTCATTTGATTCGTCCCCTTCTTGAGTATCATTCCCTAGGTCCTCGTTTGCTTTGAAAGGTTTGTTCTTATTGACGTCCTTCCAATCTATTCCATGGACCTCTTCAATTATTATTTTGAATATTTATTACTTTTTCTAATAAACAGAACTAACTAATATCATATCAATATTTACTTTATTTAATTTTTTTAATAATATTTAAATATGTTTTTTTCAAATCCTGACATTATTGAGCCTTAACCCTATCTTTTATTTGTAATTTGAATAATTAAGCATGATTTTATCGATCAAACTTTAAAATGTAGGGTGAAACTGAAATTTCATATAAATTACTCTACAAAATATATAGGGCAAAATATAATAAAACAATATAATAGGTGTAACTAGCTAAAACACCACTGACACGTCTAATGCTACTCATTGTCACATGCAAACCTTCATAACCAACCTCACAAGAACATTGCACGAAGATATTTTCCAAAAACACAAAACTTACGCTAAACAAAGCAACCTTTCGCAATTAAGACCCTTAAAAAAAACACAAAATATCTCATACAAATATAAAGCATAACATAATAATAGTTACAACACAATCTCTATTACAAATCTATAAAATTCACAATAACATTACAAACAACATACTTAACAAAACCCAAACATATATCGTTTCCATTTTCGTTTCAAGTCAAGTCTTATTTTTCTACTATGGTGTCAACCCCGAAAACTCACCTTATACATATATAGAAAATATAAACATATCTTAATATAAAACAACAAGCCATGTAAATAAATATAAAAGATTTTTTATAACTTAAGTTGCACGTGGGCGTGCAATCTTTTTCCCTGTGGACTCTTTCACTTGCCTTTGTCTTTTTCTTCCATCCACATTTCCACTATATAATCTCTCTCTATAAAAATCTTTTCTAGGGAATTTCAAATCTCTTCCATTAATTGTGTACTCATTACCTGGTTCTGGTAAACTAAAATCAGCTGGGTTTTGATTCAATACACACTCTTCCATCTTCAAAGTTTCATTACTCATCAAGCCTGTTCCATTACCATTAAGATTATCCTCTTGCAAATCGATAAATCTCGGAAAATATCTATCGCATTGTCGAGAATTCGAAGCGCCGAAAATACCCCTTTGTCTGTCTTGTCCTTGCATCTCCTTTCGCGGAAATGGTAACTGTGACATCGTTTTCAATATCGTGTCACCTCTAGAAAGATTCTTCAGCGTATTCCTAACTGGTGGACCCCATGACATTTGGCCTGTAAAATCAGCTAACAAAAATCGTAATTAGTATATAGAAAAAAGAAAACAGATAAAAGAAAAGAAAACGTTGTGTTTACTCGAAAAAGAAGGAGAGGCACGGCTCGAACCCTCGCCGGTGAAATAAACAGGCCCATTCCCGGTTCCGGTTCCAGGCCCAGGCCCGTGATGTTGATGTAACGCGAAGGATCGATCGGGGATATTTTGTCTTCCATCAAAGGTGAATCCTCGGGAAGAAGATAAAAACCTATTAGATTCAGAATCGAAAGGTGTGTTTGGTGATATCCCTTTATTCATCAAGCTAAGGAGATGCATAGCGGGGATAGTTTCATTTGCGTAAGGATCTAACGAGCTTCTCGAATAATTAACTTTCTCAGCAGGTTTAAAATCACTAATAGTTCTTCCTTTATGCGGAGATTCCATATTATCTCCCATATTAGTAAACTGGTGTGGCATCCCGAGTCCAAACGGTAAGCTTTTATTGGTGTTGGACATCCATGATGGTGGTGCAGTAGCAGGTTCACCCGGGAACGGTACCTTCTGACGGTTTTCTGTTGAGGATGCAAAGAAATTAAATGGATGATTCGTTGGGAATTTCACGGTGGTAGGTGGCTGATTATGGAGCCACTTGATTGGTTGGTGTTGATGCTCATCATTTCTCTTTGAAAGAGATGGGACTTGTTTACCGGCCATTTGTCGTTCATATTGATTCTTGGCCATTAACTCAACGATTTCCATCGGAATGTCATCTGAATACTGGTTTTCAAAGGCTTTCGAACCTCGTTGATTATTTTGTCTTCTTAATCCTTCATCTTCTATCTTCTTCCCATTTCCATCCTGAAAATTTTAAATATTACACATAAATACATAACAAAAAAAAATTAAAAAAGATTACACCGTCTAATATATTGAAAGAATTCAAGAGTTATTATTCAGACGAGTCACAAATTCAAAAAAGACAATGCAGGTTTTATTTAATTACTGGCAATCATGTAAACTAAGCTAACAAGACAGCTATTTCCTCAAACTAATGGCAATATTCCATTTTGCGATTAAGTCCCTATTCCTATTAGAATTGCAGAAGTAAAACAAGAACAATAACAATAATCTCCTAATACACTTAAAAATAAAACAATTAAACTAATTAAAGCAAACTAGAAACAGAAAAAGAGAAGAAATAGATGAATATATAGATAGATAGATAAAGAGAACATACCATTTTTTCTCGCCATATAATCCCTCGTTTCGCAGATTCAGAAGAGTTGATTTGTTTCTCAAGGGAAATACCAGTTCTGTGCGCAATTCTTCCACCACCAAGATCCCATGTCAGATCTTTCTCCATGGGCGATATATTATTTCTTAAGTGTTCGATATTTCCGTTATTCAGAATAGGAAATCCACTAAACCTGTCATGTCTCTCGAGATAATGCGAATTACTCTGAAAAACTTTCTCTTTCGCCACTATCTCTGCGCTAACAGGCCTTCCTAAAGAGAGATCGAGACACACTTTACTCGACTCCTTGTTTTCTACTACCTGATCTCTCTCCGAAAATGTTAGTTCTCGATTATTTTCATTTGGTACTTCAAGTAATGCTCTATAGCTTGCAGGTGATATATCCATAAGTCCATTTTGAAGAACTGAGCTTTTCCCTTTAACCCCAGACGAAGAACCAACATTAAATTTATCCGTGACCGAAATAACATGATCCAAACCACCTTGAATACACGATTTATTCTTGAACAGTTTCAAATACCCATCGTTCTTAACTTTAGGACGAGTCTCTTCTAAATCCTTAACAATCTCGCTTGTTTTTTGTGTTTTTTCTAATCCAACTCTCGTAGATCTTGCTTTTTTAGTCACATTTGGTAAACCCCGTATCTCTATGCTTCTTGATTCATCGAGAATCGATGTTTTTCTTTTCCTATAACATTTCTCCTTCCCTTTCCCAAGCTCTTCATGTGGGCCCATAACCTCTCGAGACACTAATGTAGGTCTAGTTGCAAGTATATGTGACGAGGCTTCTGCTTTACTTGTACGCTCACTTCCTGAAACATCTTTTGTACTGAGTAAATCAACTAAAAGGCGCACTTTCCTAGGCTTTCTTCGGGTTAAACTGTTTAAATCTTCCGTATTTTGTGTCCCTTCACTATCTGAGGAAATGTTTTCACGCTCTTCTTCTTGAGTTGTTGAAGTAATTGCAGAAATACCTAGTGGATTATGTACAATTTCTGGTGCATTTTCTGATGTATTCATATCTTGATTAAATGTTGCTATTTCTAAGCATTTATTAACCTCGATCTGAGGGCTTATATCACGTATATCAGGGACTGTTTGCGCAACTAATTCTTTGCAAGGAACTACTGCAAAAACAGATGCATATTTGTAAGTCATTAAGAAAGAAATTCATATTAGAGAATTTACAGTAATATATGTTTTTAACTTACCAGCATAGTACAAACTTTCTCCCACATCTTTCTGTTTTTCGATGCATAGTAATCCGTTCTTGTTACCTGCACAAATTTATTTTTTGGATAATTATTATCGGAGACTAAGGAAGAAACTAAAACAAATAGTAAATTGCATGTTAGTCCTTTTATTATTTAAATAACTGTATAATCTCTCTCAACATGGTTTGAAGATGATGCGCCTTTTTCAAAACATTTTACAGTCTCACCCTTCTCAGCACTTAAGGATGTTTGTATAATATTTGTCTGGGTCCCACTAGGTGAAACATGAGTGGGTATATCAATGGCAGAACCAGGTTGCACATCAGGTAATGTAACTGCAGTTTCAACACAAGTGGGACCACCACAAGTGGGCCCAAAAGGTCCCTCAGATTCGAGTACACTTTGCCAACATTTTGACCCGGCCTCACATTCGCATCTCCAGTATCGATATTTCGGAATGATCATAGGAGGAAACTGATCCACTTTATCATAGCCTGTGCCTGATCCAAATATTTCACATGTCTTTCTCTTTTCTCGCAATTCTGCTACATATTTTCTGTATCAAAAGTAGAGAATATATCAATATATGTAGTAATGAAATAATTCTATTGATCTTTAGATAAAATAGGTGATGTGCATTAGTGTCCAAGTATGTGTGTTTCTGTGTCATTTTGACAACTGTCAAATTTGATATTAAACATTCTGATATATAGGTATTTTAACTACCTAATAACTTCACATCTAATAAAAAAAAGAAAAAAGATATTCACTATACCAAGAAAAGAATAGTAATGGAAAAAGATTTAATTTTGACCAAATTCCTTGAATAAAAATAAATTCTTTGACATAATGTAAAACTTACCTGATTGAGAAATGTTTACAGTTTGAATAATCAGTCTTCTTCACCGGAATACTAATGTCCACCACCATTGACCCAATGTTTATTGCTGATACGGAGGAGGACTTAGCGGCAAGATTTGTCTGAATTTCTTCTTCTCCAATGCTCATATCCATCACAAATGGTCTACAAAAAAGAAAAAGATGTTAACTTTAGTGTTCGCGTACACAATAGGAATCAAATTATAGTCCAAGTAAAAGATATAGAGAGACCACTTAATTAGATCTTATAACTCGTATAAGACTTTTCAAGGACATGCAAGTAAATTTACATGAAAAGAGATCGAATATTCCCGAGAGTGACCGAATATTCGAGAGATTGAGCCACGTGTTACATGCGTAAAACAAACGCAACTACAAACAAAATACGGAAAGCTTATTATATAATTTAAATCAAATTACTCATACAAGGACATGATTTATAACTTGAACGAGAATTTAAACACCTAGCTAGTTTGATTTTGATGACCAGAAAAGTGACGTTTCGATGAAATGAAGATAGTGTTAGCTAATTAGCGCAACTTGGAATTATACGGTAGAGGTAAAGGAGGAAAGTTGAAGTCATTTCTGAGAGTTCACTGTCATGAAAAGTACTCACTTAATTATCATATAAGAGAAAGAAGAAATGAAAAGGCAAATTATATGATGGAGATTAATCTCATGCAGAAATTCAATAATCATAAATTAGGGTTTGTCTATTTATCAAAATAAATAAATAATTAAATGAATAAAACTCAACTTCAGTTACATAAAATAATAGAAAGATCTAATTATGAAATTTCCATAGATTAACATTAAAGCATAGTTAAAATCGAACCCAGATAAGAAACAAGTTAAATTAGCCGCAGAAAAAGTTTAATTTAACTTAAAAGACAGCACCGAATAAAGAAAATTCAGCTCAAACTCAGCTAACTATTTCACAAAATCGAAAAACCATAACAAACGATACTTACATATACACATACAAGGAAGCTAAATCCAAATCAGAAATGAGAAAAACACACCTCTCCGATTAGATCGACAGCTCACTGATTGACCCAAATCCGATTCTTCACGGCCTGCTCCGAAACAGGTAAAGTTATACTCACAAACCAGATGCGAACCAAGATATGTACTTTTTATTGGTTGATTTGGAACTTGGTGTGAATAATTTAAGTGCGAAATCTGAGAAACCCTAAGCGTTTTAGGTTTGAAATTGAAGAGACAGACTAGAGAGAGAAAGAGAGAATAGGATAAAGGCTCTGAAATGTGCGAGTGAGCTATAAGCCTATAATAGTTTATGAGTGTGTGTGAGATGTGACACCTTTCCTTTCTGTACTTATTTAATTTGTCCGTATAAGATTGCTTTCTAAAATTTATTACAAAATGCTTCAATCTATTGTAAGATTGTTCAGATATTGTAATTACTTAAAGATATGATGTCGTAACCTTTTAATTAATCACATTTTTATTATCTTACCATTAATTTTGTTTTCATATTTTATTTTAGGAAATTTAAATACATATATAGAAAAATGACAAAATAATGATGATTATTATCTTTTTAGATAAGTATAATTAGTTAACCTAGGTAGGTCTTCGATTAAGTAATTGTGTACTAATCAGTGTTCTAAAACAAGGCCGCCTAGCCGTCTAGGCGCTCCGACTAGGCGTTTTAATGTGCATTCCGCCCAGAATTTCTCTCGAAGGTGGCTCGAAGGTTCGTCTACGAATAATATAGTTAATAAACTACCCAATCGGATTAACGGGTTCCCCAAACCGAATACTACCTAGCATGCTAGCCAATAAATGATTACTTCAATCTAATCAAACTCAACGCATACGCAAAAAATAAAGAAAAAACTACTTAGTTTAGAGTTTGAACGGGCGAGAAAGAAAGAAGGTATGCTTTTTCAAATTTCAAGTCTACTTTCTCGAATTGGTCATTTTTTAGGTTAAATTATTATAATAGTCAATTCAATGTTAAATTTCAAGATTTATGTTAAATTGATCTACTTTAGTATATTAGGATTAAAATAATAGTCAATTCAATGTATTAGTAATATATATTTGATGTAAAATAATATAAAACCCGCCTAGGCAGAAACCGCTAAGTTCCGATTAATAGGCCGCCTGGCCATCTAGGCGCTCGAAGGTGGTCGGCCGCCCTAGTAGCGCCTAGCGCCTTTTAGAACCATGGTACTAATTGAATAATACCTAAGCATAACTTAAGGTTACCTTTAAATTTGATTTATTTTTATATTTTTTTTACATGAAAAATTATGATCTAATGATTTTTATATTTACATAGATAAATTTCAAGTGCTTTTAATAGTTTTTAAAAAAAAAAACTGTTTCTTCCTCCAATAATACTTTGTCCAAATTCAAATGATTTTGTAATTCTTTTATATACTAGTTAACTGATTTTTTTTCGATAAAAAATGATTATATATGAATGAATGATTTGGTATATTTTAGATGAAAAATGAGTTATTGAATATTAAATTTTAAGGATAAAATGATATATGTAAAAAGTTTAGAAGTAAAAGGTAACTAGGTTTTTATTTTTCACTATTAGTACTGTCAATTCGTAAGAGCTAAAAATAAGCAATAAATTAGATGACCAATAATAAAATGCCAGCGAAACAAGTCCACTAAGCCCTTATGTACATATTTGGAGTGAACTGTTGAAGCACTGATGTGGGATGTGATTGCAGCGTGTACGATATATTGTATAAGGCGCGTATATATCAAATTGTGTGGGGACAAAGAACCCTATAAAATTGTGTGGTGATAACAAAGGTAGGTGAAGTGTGGGGATAACCCTTAGGGCTTGTTTGGATCACATCGAAAGAAGACATTAATGAAACGAAATACTTTCAAAATAAAGATGAGTGTGGAAGATTCATTTTTATTTGAAAGTGAGCAAGGACAAAAAAAAAAAGAAAAAAATTTGAAAGTGAGCAATTCTTTAATAAATTACTGTACTTTGTAAATAGTTATCCTCATCTTGAGGTCAATTTTCATCCCTACGGAGTACGAATAACATATCTTTGCTCATAATTGTGGGATTTAAATATTTATGTCTTTTTATTTACTATTATAAAACTTCACTTTTGTTTAACGTAGATTGGAGTGGATAAAGTATAACAAATATAATTTATATTTTTTTATAAATATAATTTGAACAACCCTAGTGATATAATAAATCTATTTTTTTGTGAAATGAAAACATCATTTATTAATAAATATATACAAACTGTACAAACTATTTAAGGTTAGTTCAACTAGCTAGAATTTTGATTTTTCTAATCTAAAATGACTTTCCTGATTTATTAATTAAAAAAAAATTATTGTACATCTTTAATCTTAGAACTTAATGAAAATTCAAGTGGTAAAATATACATTTATTTATTTTTATTTCATCTTTATATCATTTTTTTATATAAATATTTCAAATACTAATTATTGTATTTTTCAATTAATTATTTTTTATATAATATCATACATACTGTAACATAAATGATGATACAAAGTGACCAAAAAAAATGATATATAACATTATTTTAAAAAATTCATGTATCATGTAACAAATTGCGAATCATCTTACTATTAAATGTGTTTATATTTTTATGTTTTATCAAACTAATTTCTTTTCAGGAAACTATAAATTTAATATATATATATATATATATATATATTTAAAGTTACATATACGGACAAAAATCTCAATATATATTTAAAACTCACAAATAAAAATATTTTTTAACATATAAGAAAACTATAAAAGATAAAAGCAAAAATGACATGTTACAACTTATAAACTTTAATATACACATTTGTCATATATCTTATTTTCCTTCAAAGTTGGAAAAAAAATATAGATGTTTCACCGAATCAAAACAGCTTGCAGGTATTGGAGAAATTATAAAAGATATTAATGCCCGGCTCGTGTATTTCTGGTTTCGTAGGCTCTTATTTATTCATCTCTCCTTTTGTATCAGAGATGCATGTTTGCACTTCACTATGATCTAAGATGGGCTATTAATAAAGGATACACAGAATTGGTCAATGAAACGGACTCGGAGGAGCTCCATGCGCTAGTGAAGGGTGGTGGGAGTTCATTTATGTTTGGTTCGGACTCGAGCGAGTTCCATGCGCTAGTGAAGGGCGGTGGGAAATTAGGTAGTCACTCCGTTTCGATTGCACGGGATTGTTGGACAATGTTGCGCAATTACCCAAAGTTTAAGCTAACTCATGTATTTCGCGAAACTAATTTTTGTGTAAATAAATTAGCAAAGGAAGGTGCAATTTTGGGCGTCCAACCTGTAAGCTTTGGTGATCTCCAGAATACATGTGGAACTTTATTACGAGAGATAGAAGGAAATATACAACTATTAAAGTTGTACTAAAATCTCAATAAGAATTCTTGTTTTCTGTGTAATTTTTTTTTTTTTAGCGACTTTATACTTCTCATTTAGTAAATTTTTTTTATATACCCTTCGAACAACGGCATTATTATTTTCAAACATCACTCATTAGACCACATGAAAATAGTAGCAGCTTAGTTGATGTTAGTGACATTGGAAATCTCTTTCTCTTTCTATTTAAATATAAAAAACTTTTAGTTTTGGAAGGATTATAATGGATTTCTATATAGTCACAGTGTCACACCTTATGCTAAGAACAAATTGAATGGGTGGACAACAATTACCAAAATTAAAAGTTGGCGGTGGGTTAAGGTTCTTTTTAGGGTTTCACAACGCAACCCATATCTAGTGGTCAGGAGATTTTAACGTCATTTCTTGTTTTTTTAAATTTTATCGGAGTATTTGAGTCTCAGCTAGTCATATTCTCGAATATCATTTTAAATAGTATTAAATAAATCGAACTACTTGCTAATTAATTAGAACAGTCCTTTTAAAATCAAGTGAATAAAAATAATAAAAGCAACGTCATATGTACTATGAAAAATTAACTTCGATGTGTTTTTTTGTTTCAATAATTAAGTTAGATGTTATAAATGTTATAGGTTTCAATTTTTCATACTTTTTTATTCATAGTATATCATTTGAATAGTCCTACTCCTACCTTATATATACGAAATTCTTTATTTTGTAATATTTTAATTAAATATAAAATTAATATTTTTATATACCTCTATTCTTCTTCTATATTATATTGTAAGATTAGTTATTTAAGAGGACCACACACCAATTTTAGACTCAATGGTCTAAACCAACAAAGTGACCTAAACACTCTTAAATTACAATCGCACGTAGTATAACTTGCCAGATTAATAAAATGACAGTGAAACTCACGCGTCCCATTATAGAAGCTCTAAAGGCGAATTAAATGCAAAGCGGTCTACAGAGCAAAAGAAAACAAATCTAATCATCTCCACGAATCATGCGATCCCACCAAAAATAGGTCATCAATCCACCGATTGTTTTGTGTGGAGATCTTCATAGTATATGCGGGTGTAAGGAAAGAAAATGGTGAGCCCTCCGTTGAAGAGCAAGGAGAAAAAAATCTAAAGGTTAGTTTTTTGTTTATTCTACTTCTGTGAATTCGAATTTGAAAAATCGATTATTTTCCAAGTGGTTTGTGAATTTGTATGTCAGAAACTGGGATTAGGTTTTGTGTTAATGAATAATGGGTTGACAGTGTCATGTCTTCAGAGTATAACAATGCTGATACTCGTTTTCTAAATTATGCTGGTTTTTCAATGCAAAAACAGTGGTGTTCATTTGTAAACGCAAGGTGTGTGACCTGCTTGTGTTTTTGGTGAAGTTTTAATTTAACATTAGTGGTGTGTACTAGTTAATGGGTGGTGTAATGTTTAGATTATCAGATTTCTTGGAACAATAATGAGAACCACCTTTAGATTGAGTTATACGAATACAGCTAGATTGCAAAGCTTGAGAATTGCTTAAAATATCTAGAGGTTCTTACAGCAAAACCCAAGAAAGAAGACGATATACTTATTAATCTATAATTGATTAGTTTTTGTTAATAAGTCTAATCGATATACGATATATGGATGTGTTTCAAGTTTGTAAAAATATAGCAACATTAAAGGTAATTAATGATCTTGTAATCGATTCAATGGGTTTTGCCTTTTATATCACATATTTACAGTTTAAGAATTATTTCTTTAAAAAAAAAGAGGGCCTTCTGAAAATAAGTAAAAAATATTGGAGCTTCTAAGAGGGCAAAAAAGTTCTGGACTTCGGGGGGGGGGGGGGGGGGGGGGAGGGGGGGGGGGGTTTGATGGGTATTTATTCTTTTTTAGCTAATAACTCTATATTGTAATGTGTTATTAACACAATTTTTTTTCATCAAAGAAGTAGACATTTGGTATAAAAAGAAAAGAAAAAAAAATCAAATTTTAGTGTGTGTATATATATGTTCTATACAAATAAATTTCTAATAAAATATTGTAAATTATAAAATACAATAAAAAAATGTATAAGTTCATTCATATGTTTTGAAACAAAGTTTAAAAACTCTAAGACTAAATCAAAATTTTAAAAACTCAATAACCAATAGATATTAAAGATCAAAATCTAGGTTGGTCTTTTTAATTATCGCAGCCCTATCTCTTGAATTATAAAAACTTGAAATCTAAATTTAATTTTAAAAGCCCAAAGTTTAAAACAGGGTTAAAAGGTTAGGAACCTAGATTAAATTTTTAAAACTCGAAATCTAAATCATTTTTATTTAAAAATTTGTAATCTAGAACTGACATTAAAGAATCAAAACCTAAGATGGAATCTTTAATCCTCGAAGAGTAGATTGAATTTTAAAGACTCGGAGCCTAAAAATTGGACTATAAAGGCCCAAAATATAGAACCCAATTTAAAAGAGGTAAGCCTAAAATGAATTTTAGAGGCTCAAAAGATAAATTGAAATTTAAAGGGTCTTTGTAAAGAGGGGCGGATCAAGATTTTTCTCTATAAAGAGGGGGGCTAGAACAATAAGTGAGGTTCAGGGTTGAAGGCCAGAATTTTTGGGTAACTTCTAGTTTGGGGGGGGCTTGTCAATTGTTACTAAGGTTTTTTTGCTAACAAAATTGAGCAAATCCTCTTTGCGTTGGAGGGGCTAGGGGGACGAGCATCCACCCCTGCCCCTAGGTCTGCACATATGATTGTTGGATATTATTGTTAAGATGGAACAAATATTTATCAATAAAGCTATTTGCATATAATACATTGCTACCATTGGGGACCAGATTTCCATCTCCGACTACTATATAGTGAAATTAATCGATCTGAACAATAAATATGCAAGGATACCTCAAACTGATATTACAACAGAAAAAAGGGACACATTTAAGAGAATTCCACAAGCTTGAAACTTTCTCAGAACTTCTTTAAAAGGAACACCCACCTATATTATTTGAACTGGTTCTTGATTTTATAAGGGGGACACCGAGTTTAAGAGTTACCACAATCCTAGATAGGCACATATCGTTTCCTGACAATGGAAAAGGACGTGGAATACACTTAAACTATGATACTACAAGACCATAAAATCCATCACTCGACAAATATTTCCTGTTAACTACCAACCAAGCTGAAAAAACCCATTAACGAATGAAAAATATATGTCATCACTTTCTTAATGTAAGAAAATGATTGTAATCACTACACACAATTCCTAGTGGAAATTGTAAGAAACAACTAATAAAATTATACACAATTCCACCAACCTTAAAACCACACTTAATATTACTAGATATCACAACTGGATAGCCGCCACTCACAGGATTAAGATGTTTCACCATTGGAACCCAAGTTGATATCCACCAGTAAGGCCTGATCGGATTTATAACGAGGACCTACCATTAGAAAACTCCTATGATTGAAATGTTGTAGAACTACCATAAAAAACTCAATAAATCTACATGAAAGCATCGACATCAATGAAAATAAGGCTAGGTCTAGGTACCAGCCATGATCATGGTGAATGTATAGAGAATGAAAAAAATGACCTACAATCAAATCAAAACAAAATAAAGAAAGAAGACAAGGAGATGAAAACAAATTGGAGAGGATATTTATTACCCTTGAAGCTCCACACTTGATGATATTTATTACCCGATCCCCAGGCCTTCGGCCGAGGAGATCTTACTAACTTTACAAATACTCTGTTGGTTCATACTTTACCTTAGCTAACTGATGCTTCGTCGGGTTTTTAAAACTCACCAAGACTTTGTTGGTCTTTACTTTTGTTTGTCGAGGCTTATTTGGTCTTTGTTTTTGTTTACCAATAATCCGTTGGTCTTTTTTGCTCTCTAAGACTTCGTTGGTCTTTATTTTTGTTATGGAAGGTCCTGCAAAAGAAAAATAATTTCTAGCTGATTATGTCATCGAGTTGCATTCACCGACGACATTATTGGCCCTTTACCGATAGTGCTGATTAGTTTCTCGACGATACAGTTAGGTCTTCGTCTCAATAGTACATTTGGTCTTCTTGACGAAGCTACGTTAGACTTAATTTTTCAACAATACAGTTGGACTTTTTCTGAATACTACATCGGGCATAATCTTCCAATAAGATATTTGGACTTTTGATGAATTCTACGTCGGACTTAATTTTGTCGAGACTATATCGGGCTTAATACTGGATCCATGTTTATTTTATTTCCCATGATACGCAAACTTCTACCAGAGCTATGTCGATCTCATTTCGGATGCTACGTCAGACTTATTACCAATGCTATGTTGGTATCATTGGCGATGCTACGTCAAACTTATTACCGGAGATATGACGGTCTCATTACTGATACTACGTCAAACTTATTACCGTAGTTATGTCAGTCTTATTTCTGATGTTACATCAAATTTATTATCAGAACTATGTCAATCTCATTATTATGCCTTTGGCTGACTCTTAGTGCCTAATCATAATTTTGGTGTTAGGTTGCAATTGAAGTGGTCCTTATGATGCTAGAGGAGTTGGTATTTTTGACGCTAGAGGAGCTAATCTTTCTTCGTTGTTGGTCTGTTGATTAAGAGGCCAAGTCGAAGTTAGTCTTACAGTTTTTTTACATTCTATTTACTTTTCAGGTCGGGAATCTATTGGCCGACCCCCTAGTCGATGATGTTAGGGAGTCGAGAAAACATATTTTCATTCTATCAGCCTTTTCAGGTCTGAAATCCATTGGCCAACCCTCATAGTCGATGATCTTATGGAGATGAGAATTTTTTTTACATTCGATCGAATTTTTCAACTCATGAATCCATTATCTGATCCCCTAGTCGATGATCTTAGGGAGCCTAGAAAAGTTTTGTACATTCTACCAAATTTTTCAGGTCGGTGATCTTTTTAGCTAGTCTGTCTTTCTTATAGCCGACTATTCTTTTGCATTTCCTGTTTTCATTACAAAAAACTTCCCGAGAGAGGCAAAGAGATTGTGTCGAAGACCACATCGGGCCAAATTACACATGGGATAATTCAAACTTTGAAACAAAGCATTTAAAGTGGCAGACAGTGGCTTATGGTTATTTACCTTCGACTTCCTCTCGAGTCAAGGCTTGTCCTCGAGGGAATTAAATTAGCACACCTGTGCATGTTGTTGATCACCTCGAATAATGCCTACACCAGATGGTGTTAGGAACTTCTACGTTTGACGTATACCGAGACTATAGCTCGGAGTTAGGGTGGTTATCCTGATGATAACATGGTATGTTGAATCACAATCAGGCACTATGAAGCGTACCAACACATATTTTGAAAGGTTCCCCTGACAATACTCATCAGAAGCTTGATACATGGTGGGCGGAAACTCTGGCCCGTAAATCCCTTGATAGGGCCAGCGTATGGTTTCATAACGTTCAAGTTTATTTTTATTTGGTTAAATGCTGTCCCATACAATAGGTCTACAGAACTTCCGGTATCAACCAACAACCGACACATGAGTCCATTCCTTATGAATGTAGGTATTATTAAAGGATTGAAATGGGGGAAGATTAGCATGCTGACATCCTTGTCAATGACTTGTATGGCGTCATTATGTGTAGGACTATCATACCGCTTCTTAGTGCGGGTTGGCCACACGTATTGATTTCTTACATTCCTAGAGCGCCCACTCTCAGGACCCCTAAATATTATATTTATCTCAAATCCATAATCATTGCTACTCTAGGGCAATATCGTCATCGTGTTTACCTCATTCCCAATTGTAGATCACCATCTGATCTCCCCGACATAGTATTCACCTCAAATTCATATCCTTGACTAGCTTGATTAACTTGGGAATTTCCGAATTTCTGAATTTCCTTCTAGGCTCAATATCTCAACGAATCACATTCCTTCTTTTTGGTGTTCTTTCCCTATGATTGGGTCTTACACTATCCTTGGATTTCTAATTTATCATAATATCCTCGGAAGGAAAGCGATTTTACCAAGTCTCTTAACCTTTCAATCTCACGCTTTAGATGCTTGCATCAGTTAGTTTCGTGTTCGTGGTCCTAATGGAATTTACAATACTTTGTGTTATCCCTCATGCTTGTATCGTCAAACATTTTTGGTGTCCAACACACCTCGTCCTTTTTTATCTGCTTTTCCAGTATCTCCAGGAGCTCATACGGAGTCTTATCCCATGATTCAATATTATTACATTCACAGATTCTATCTTCTCTCTCAGGTCAACTCTTCCAAATTCCTTTTACCCTGTTCTTTGAACATGATTTCATTGTCGGTGATTTCTTACCCTATTTGAAACATTGCTCACCATGTTTTCTCTTTCTTAAACGCTTGCTACAACACTTTTTCACGTTTTCTCTACTCAGATATACTTTCTTGACTCGACTATGATATCACACAATGTATACATGGGCTTACCTGCCAACCATATTTGAAAATTAGGGTCGAATAACCCTTAGATAAATGCATATGATAATATAGACTAGTCCAAATCCTCGACGTTATATGCAAGTTTTGTGAATGGATAAACATATGAATAAAAAATTTTGTTTTCCTATTGGCATATTAGTGGGCCCATGAGTGTGATAAAATAAAGATATAAAAATCATACACACCTCGAGAAACACGGTTAACTCTCTGCAAGTGTACAGATCCTTACAAGTAATAAATAAGTAAATAAAGTTTGTTCTTCAGGGATTTAGGTAGTTAGTTAAAACTTGTGTTCGATACTAGCTTAGATGGTTTTAGACGTTTTGATTACAAGATAAAAAGATGGTGAATGTTTGTTTTGTTTCCTAATAATTAATTAAATATGCAAATAAGATAATAGCTAAGGGTTGCAAGTAGGTTCCTATCATACTGAATTTTTATTCTAATTAAGGGTGAATTGGTCTTACACACTAGTTGGGATTCAGTTGTCTTACCAAATCCCTTCTGGGTAGATAGGAAGCTATCATACGACACTAAAGACCTCTACCGATGAATCCTACAATACTTGTAGACATATTTAGTTTAACCCCTAATGATTACTTGGCTAGTCAAGACCTCCTGGATCACTAATGCACACCAAGCATCTATATACTATGTCCATAATCCAAACCCCCATAAGCGATAGTACAATTACTAATACTACCTAATACGTGATCAAGGTACGAGTAGACAACAATCACAAATATGTACAATCACAAGTATGTAGTCAATGGAAATAAACTCAATTCAATAAAATATTATATTTTCAAAATCAATTAAACATAAAAACAATAATTAATACTTCATACATACAAAAACCCTAAGCAAAAGAGATAATAGTGCATAAAAAATAAGAATAAGTAGCTTAGAAACAAGGTTTAGCCAATAACCAAATGTCAATTATCCTAATGATAGAGATGGAGAGGTGCAGAATTGATGTGGTGATGATCCAACTCAATTCTTCCTTATCTAGGTCGATTTGATTTCTCTCTGTTGGAAAATTCTGAATAAAACTAAGCATAGGCGCAAAAATATATGTTTCTAATGTTAAGAGATGATAATTATAGGTTAAAATCATTTTATGGGTCATGGGCTTCATTTAAATGGCCTAGCCCATCCTAAAAACGTTTTCCTCCAAGAGTGGTCTGGTTCGAGTCACGCCAGTTGTGAAATTAATAACTTCTTTGTTATATCTCCAAATCATGAACCTTCAGCGGCCACGCGTTCCTAAATCAGAGCCTTAGCTAGATATAAAAGTGCTCATTCAAATTCTTTTTTCAATCTCACGTGGCATCACGAACAACTCACTTTCTAATTCTGTCCTACAACTCTTGTAGTTTCTAAAAATGACTTCTTTGTCCATTTACTCTTGGTTTCCAATATTCTATCATTTCTTTGATTTCTTATCCATGGTTTGGAATCTATTATCATTCTTATACCTAATAGCTTCACATTTAACACACAAATTATACCTAAAATGCTCTAAAAGGAACAAAGCTCCAAAACAAGGCAAGAAATAGGAATATAGAAAATAATGGGGGGAAATCCCTCAGCTAAGCACATAATGAACCTAAAAATATGTCTCATAGTAGGATTATTTCATCACAAAAAAGGAGACATCACATATGTCCAATAAGGATGAATTCGTCTAGCCATTATCCCTTGCGGGAACCTACATCACATACAATCTACTAACTGTGAGAAATTATATATTGACTTCGGATCTAACCTAGAAAATTACTTTTGGATATTTCCACCCAAGGTAACGGAAAAATCTCTAAAATAGTCTGTGTTTGTTTCTGCAATAAACTCCATATGTCTTTGGTATGCATATACACGAGCTTCGTGATCAGTAGTTTCATGAAAGACGGGCATTGATGGAGGCATAAACCTCATTGTCCTCAGAGCGTCCAATATCTTCCAAGATAGAGGATTCAGTTGATTTACCACTAGCATATGATCGTCGATATGTGTTTCTCTTAAATTTACCCCAAAAATGTCAAACGTTGTATTATTTGATATATTTATCCTGGATATCAATGTTCCATTCTGCCATCAAATTCATGTGGAATTTTATATTTCCTTTAATCTTGAGAATGTGTACTTTTAACTATTCTTTCTGTATTATTCAGAACTTGAACTATTGGAGGCGTTTTTCTCTGTTGCTCTGAAGGAGGCCTCCAAGGACTACTAAGTTTGTGTAACAATTGGTCCAAATACTGCGAAACCATCGACGGAGGCTCATTACCCCCTCCCCCATCAAATTTCGGCATAACTAGAATATAAGGTTTCGTCCATTTGGCATCGGTATGCATAGTCGGAATATACGCTTCTTCCTTAACTATTGAATTGGATTATACGGTTCAACCACTTCAACTGTTGCCGGTATGGTTGGCGCACGTAGTTCTCTTTCGTTTGACTGATTGTTTCCATGCAATTGTTCTACTCCCTCCCTCCCTATTAGCCGAAGAGTTCTGACCTCGGAATAATATCCTTTATCGTAGCATTATTTTCCATCTTTGTATTCGTTTTTCTTGGAACACTCTTCACCGATCATGTTAGAACAATATGGAATCTCAATGGGATTCAAAGGCGACTCCCATAGACAGTGCTAGAAGATAAAGCATGAAAATCACGCCTTCCTCACACTCGGGATCTCACTCAACCCAATGATAACGTACAAAATTAAAACACAACAACATATGTATAGACAAAAATGAGAAGAGCTAGGCGTAGATGATTGAACGTTCAAAAGTATCATAAGCTGTGTAACTTATTCTTGATAACAATTGAGGAAATTTATCTTAACTCCCTCAGGGATATGCATGAACGTGTGAGGATCTGTTCATTTCTCCAAACCTTCCTGAGATAAGACAATAAGTCAGTATCACAGGGAGGTGCACTCCCGATGGCACTCCAGCGCTCAATGTTATCATTGTTGGTATCGGGTATTGCTTAACCATAGAAGCTATGAAGATTTAAGCCAACTATATAATAACCAAAACAATGTTAGAGATAGAAAAAGAGAGTTTTTAGAAAGAACTTAGAGTCTTTTGATTTTGTCATGGAGAGTGGTATTTATATATGTCGAGTGAGAGTGCATGTTGCTAATATTGGGCTCAGTTTATCATGAAAACGTGTGTGTAGGATAAGCTTGAAGGGGGGCTTGATACGTCAAAGTGATATTTTATATATTGTTCTGCCTTTGCCTTTGGGTGGCTTGAGAGATCTACCCTGATAAGGGTTTGGAACTCCCCTCCATCAGGCAACTACTTCTTCTTTGCATTATGCTTATATACCATCAACTCGGATTGTCAGGGTCTCCTTGGGGTGGGTCAAGTATCGACGTTATATTTTGTCTTATCACCCTTTAACCCTAATATTTCTTGTGGTCCCTAATTTATGGGAAAAAAACTTAATTTGGCCTTTTATCTCTGAAAGTGTGACACAATTAACTTTTTATACATTTTTAGTTAGTCAACACCATTTAAATGCCAATTAGGTGTCACAGGGATTTTGACACGTAAACTAGGGTAATTTGGATTTTTTTTAAATATCTATATACCAAAAAAAACCATCTCTCTACACTCACCTGAACACCGCATATTGATACATGTCATCATTATAAATATAATGAAAAGATCGAACTCATCTCTTCTACCCACTCACCTACACCCCTCACATTGATAACCTCCATAATCTCCAATAGTTATGGCGAATGGATATTTACTTAAACAAATTCAAAAAATGAAGTCAAGACCCCAATGTTTGTGGCGAATCAGATACCCCACATACAGAAATACACACATATTAACATACATATGTGTGTATGTTATATTTTGTCTTATTACCCTTTAACCCTAATATTCCTGTGGTCCCTAATTTATGGGAAAAAACTTAAATTGGCCTTTTATCTCCGAAAGTGTGACACAATTAACTTTCTATACATTTTTAGTTAGTCAACACCATGTAAATGCCAATTAGGTGTCAAAGGGATTTTGACACGTAAACTAAGGTGATTTAGATTTTTATTTTTAAAAAATATCTATATACCAAAAAAAACCATCTCTCTACGCTCACCTGAACACCGCATATTGATACATGTCATCATTATAAATAGAATGAAAAGCTCGAACTCATCTCTTCTACATACTCACCTACACCCTTCACATTGATAACCTCCATAATCACCAATAGTTATGGCGAATGGATATTTACTTAAACAAATTCAGAAAATGCAGTCAAGACTCTAATGTTCGTGGCAAATCAAATGCCACACATACATAAATACACACATATTAACATACATAATATACATATATACATATATACATAAATACCTACCCCACCACCTCTCTCACACACATGCACCCCCCCCCCCCACACATATATATGACCTATTTTTGTATCCGGTTTTCCAATTTTTAGTTGTTTTCTTGTCCATATTGTGCCCTAATTGGAGTGACTTTACGATATCATATTGGGACTAATGACTCCTTATTGAATTTTAATCTTTTCTTTTGTCCTTTTCACCTTTGTTTTGCTTTGATGACAACTCGATGCCCTTGTAATTCACACAACAGTCAATCTAGACCATTTCAGTGAACGAACAATTTTCTATATACCAACCTTTGACATGGAAATAACACCAAATAAGTGTAACACATTTATCCTTAAATCTCCACTCTCTTGTTGGGCATTCTTTAATTTGGGAATAAAGTAATTGAATTTGGTGAGTTGCATTTCTTGATTTTCCTTCGATTTAGTATGTAGAAAATTTGAAATATGCTAAATAAAATAATTGAATCCGTTGAATTTTGCGCATCCACGAACAAAATTGAAGAGAATTCGTTGATTTGATGTGGCAAAATTGAATATTTAGTGTGAAACTGTTTTATTGGTGAAATTAGGGGTTTTGGTAATTGATTTGAGATGTGAGAATAATGTTTGGGATTACAATAAAAATGTCAAAAGTTAATTGTTGTAGAATGGTCAAAAACCACGCCCAGCTGGTTGTCACAGTTGTCGTCTTTGGCGTAACGGGGAACGACGGCGTATCATGTTTCGCTAGGAGGAATAAGAAAACATTTGATGAAGTGTATCACTCTTAATTGGATTCTGCGATTGGTGGAGAGCGTTGTGTGGGTGGGATGGGTGTGAAGATGAGTTTGAGGTTTTAAAACAAATAAATATATATAATCCAAATCTAGAAGATAGAGGATCGATTCAAGTTTTAATAAATAAAGGTCACATGAACACTAAAATCAAAGATAAAAGGATGTCTGGAGGTTCACCTCACAAGATTATATACCAAAATCATAAAACGTGAATGAACCAGTTTTTGCATGATATGCGTTCACATCTTGCATGCTATATGTGGCTTCGCAATCCCCAGTTCAAACAATCTATCAGAATTGTGCTACGTGATTATTTTATTTACTTATCGCTAGTCTCGTTTAATGGAATAGTATTACACTTCTCTATGTTTCGTCAATAGCAAATATATTATTGTGTTATTTCGGAGCTAGCAAAAACTGTTGTATATGTGAAGTATTATTATGTTATATTAAGTTGCTGAGCTTTTATTTGACACACCACGAGGACACTTGGCATTTTCTAAGTGGTCTTGCGTGTTTCTTATGTGGCGCACTCGGAGCTTTAGATCTTGGATGAGTTGGACTGCTGAGATTGCTTCTCACTTATGTGTCTTATAAAAGGCTTCTTTTCAGCCTTTGTTCAGTTTTACTTCTTCGATTACTCTTCCTCTCCCCTCTCTCGTGAATAAACCCTAGTTTAGTAGAAACCCTTGGTTTCTTCATTAATCTTTCACTAGATTAGTTACAGTTTAGCAAATCTTTATAGATTGAATCTACATACAATTCTAAGTTGTATTTCAGCGTAGTTGGTATACTAGATAGATTTGTGGAAGAATTGTAATATTGCGATAATTTGAGGGGTTCTTTGTGAGGTGTTTCAATCTTGTAATCCGAGGCATTTAGTGGAGCAGAGCCTTATTCTTCTGGGCTCAACGTGGATGTAGGTCCTTTTGTGACTGAACCACGATAATTTCCGGTGTTCTTTACTTTCTGTGATTTACTGTTTTTCTCTGATTAAACTCTTTCAAACTTAAACGATATTTTCAATTGAGGTCTTCTATTTACAACAGTGGTATCAGAGCTTTGTTTTTGAAATCGATTCGGTTTTTTCACCTCTTTCGGAAAATTAGGGTTTTGTTTTCTTAATTAATTTCTTGGAGATCTCTTTTGATTTCCGAAATTAATTGAAGTTTTAAAATCGTTTCACTGCGGGTTTTCTTTTCTTATTTTTCTTGATTAACCTCCTACAATGATGACGTCAACTCGTATTGATATGTCGGTCTTCGATGGGAAAATGGATTTTGGTGTTTGGCAGAAAAAGATGAAAGTCTTATTATCTCATCATAAAGTGAGCAGTGCCTTGTTGAAGGATATATAAGAATGGCGAGAGGGCGAGCTTGATAGGGAAGCCGAAATTAAAGAAGAGGCTTATAACATCCTATTCTTGAACTTATCAGACTCTGTGATACGCCAGGTAGATGGTGCAGATACTGCTCTTGAACTGTGGGGTAAACTCGATTCTCTTTACTCTACTAAATCTGTTCCCAATCTTGCTTTCTTGAAAGGTTCTTTGTTCAATTATAAAGTGGATAGTGCTAAATGCATTGATGAAAATCTTGATGAGTTTACTAAGATGTGTCTTGTTTTAAAAGGAACTAATATGGCCCTTGATGATACTAGTAAATGTATGATTCTGCTAAATGCTATTCCTGAGTCTTTTCAAGTTGTTAAAGATGTCTTTTAATATGCTACCTCTGTCCCTGAATATAATCAAGTAGTAACTGCTTTGAAAACTAGAGAAAATGAACTTAAAACACAGAAAAGAACTGGTGCAAATATGTTTGTGAAAAGAACAGATACTACCTTTGTCCCTGAGCCTGTTAAGGATAAAAAGAATAAGAAAAATTCTAAGGGAAAAGAAACAAGAAAATGTTTTCATTGTGGTAAGGTAGGACACTTAAAGAAAAATTGCTTTAAGTTGAAAAACAAATTGAACTCTCTGAATAATGAATCAAATGTTGCCTGTATGCCTAGTTCAGATGATGTATGTGAAGTACTGAATGTTACTAGGGTGTTTAATGGTGATAGTTGGATTCTTGACTCTGGTTGTACCTTTCATATGTGCCCCAATGTTGAATTATTTCATGACTTTGTTGAAACTTGTAATGAAACTGTATACATGGGAAATGATAACACCTGTGCTGTTAAAGGCATAGGAAAAGTTGAATTGAAATTGAATAATGGGAAAAGAATTATTCTGACTAATGTTAGGTTAATACCTGAGTTAAAAAGAAACCTTATTTCACTTGATACCCTAGATGATTTGGGTTGTGTGTCTAAAGTTGAACAAGGTTCTATGCATGTTTATAAGAATTCCAAATTGATTTTGACTGGTACTAAACTGTCTGGCTTATATGTGTTAGATGGTTCTCATTTATTTGCTTATGCCAATCATGTTACCAACAAGCTATCACAGGGTGTCACTAAAAAATGGCATCTAAGGCTTGGTCATATGAGCTTTCAAGGTTTGACCATACTCAACAAACAGGGTATGTTTGGTAAGGAAACTGTTAGTACTCTCTCCTTCTGTGAAACTTGTGTTCTTGGAAAACAACATAGACAAAAATTCAGTGCTGGTACTCATAAATCAAAGTACTGTCTTGAATATGTCCATTCTGACTTGTGGGGTCCTGAAAAGGTTGATGCTCATGGAAATTTCAAATACTTCTTATCTTTGGTGGATGATTATAGTAGAACTGTATGGACTTTTCTCTTGAAATCTAAGGATGAAACCTTTGTTAAAATCAAAGATTGGAAATCATTACAAGAAAAGCAAACTGGTAAGGTGCTTAAAGTTCTTTTAACAGATAATGGCCTTGAGTTCTGTAATGAGGAATTTGATAACTATTGTAAGGAGAATGGTATATTGAGGCATAGAACAGTAAGGCACACACCACAACAAAATGGTGTGGCTGAAATGATGAATAGAACCTTACTTGAAAAGGTAAGGTGTATGTTATTCACATCTGGCTTACGTAAGGCATTTTGGGGAGAAGCCCTTTATACAGCTACCTATCTGGTAAATAGGAGTCCTAATAGGACTCTTGACTTTAAAACACCTTTGGAAGTTTGGAAAGGAACTAAACCTGACTTACATCATCTGAGGGTCTTTGTGTGTGTAGCTTATGCACATACTAAAGATGGAAAATTGGATCCAAGGTCACTCAAGTGTATCATGTTGGGATATCAACAACAACATGGTGTGAAGGATTATAGGTTATGGGAAAAGGATGCTAGAGGCATCAAAATTATATGTAGTAGAGATGTAATATTTGATGAACTGACTTTTCCCTTCAAAGTTTGTGATGTTGCAGGTAGTGATGCTCAGCCTGAACCAGTACCTCAAACTGTGAGATTAGAGCTGGAGGTGGAGCCTGAAACTGTAGCTGATCATTTGAATGCAGATCCAACTGATGAACCTGAGGGTGAAGCTCAAGTCAATCAACCTGATGATGCAACTGAACCTGAGGGAAATGAGCCACCTGTTCAACTCAGTGAGTCATCAGTAGGGGAGCTTCATGATTACCAGTTGACCCGAGATAGGCCAAGAAGAAATATAACTGCCCCCTCCAGATATTCCTATGCAGATTTGGTATACATAGCACTTAGTGCTGCAATTGAGGTTAAAAGTTCTGAACCTAACTCTTATTTAGATGCTCTTGAATCTCCTGATTATAAAAAATGGTATGATGCTATGTTAGAAGAGATGAACTCCTTATATCTAAATAAAACATGGGTTTTAGTTAAATTACCTGAGAACAAAACTATAGTTGAATGTAGGTGGTTATATAAGCTTAAAGAGGGTGTTACTGAGCATGATCCCCCTAGGTATAAAGCTAGACTTGTAGCAAAAGGGTATACCCAAAGGGAAGGGATAGATTACACAAAAAATTTCTCACCTGTAGTTAAGTTTAAAACCATCAGATGTATGTTGGCTTATGCTGCTTGTTTTGATCTTGAGATAGATCAGATGGATGTGAAAACTGCCTTTTTACATGGAGAGTTAGAAGAAACAGTTTATATGAGACAGCCTGAGGGTTTTGTGGACAAAAGGTTACCTGATCATGTGTGTTTATTGAAAAAATCTTTATATGGCCTAAAACAATCACCTAGACAGTGGTATAAAAGATTTGACTATTTCATGATTAGTATTGGATTTGTAAGATCTGAATATGATGCTTGTTTGTATTTCTTACTGAAGCAATCAGAAAGTGTGTATGTTCTCTTATATGTTGATGATATGCTTCTTATTAGTAAATCTTGCCAAGCCATAAAATCTTTAAAACTGTCCACAACTGAATCTGAGTATGTGGCTATCACTAATGCTGCTAAAGAGGGTTTATGGTTACAAAACTTGTTAAATGAATTAAAATTACTTAAAGGAAAGGTTACTCTCTATTCTGACAGTCAAAGTGCTATTCAACTGAGTAAGAGTCCTGTTTATCATGAAAGAACTAAGCACATTGATGTTAAATTCCATTATATAGTGGATGTGCTTGAAAGTGGAGAACTGAGATTATTGAAAATTGCTACTGAAGAAAATCCTGTTGATTTTGGAACAAAAATTGTGACTAATACTAAGTTTAAGCATTGCTTAGACTTATTATTTCTTGGTTGAGTTGTGTGCAGGTGCCCAGATGGAGGAAGGAGCTGCTCTAAGCCAATGAGGATACAAGGAGGGCTATTGCGAGTGGTTTTATGGGAGGAATAATACTTCAAGGTGGAGATTGTTGTATATGTGAAGTATTATTATGTTATATTAAGTTGTTGAGCTTTTATTTGACACACCACGAGGACACTTGGCATTTTCTAAGTGGTCTTGCGTGTTTCTTATGTGGCGCACTCGGAGCTTTAGATCTTGGATGAGTTGGACGGCTGAGATTGCTTCTCACTTATGTGTCTTATAAAAGGCTTCTTTTCAGCCTTTGTTCAGTTTTACTTCTTCGATTACTCTTCCTCTCTCCTCTCTCGCGAATAAACCCTAATTTAGTAGAAACCCTTGGTTTCTTCATTAATCCTTCACTAGATTAGTTACAGTTTAGCAAATCTTTATAGATTGAATCTACTGATTCAATTCTAAGTTGTATTTCAGCGTAGTTGGTATACTAGATAGATTTGTGGAAGAATTGTAATATTGCGATACTTTGAGGGGTTCTTTGTGAGGTGTTTCAATCTTGTAATCCGAGGCATTTAGTGGAGCAGAGCCTTATTCTTCTGGGCTCAACGTGGATGTAGGTCCTTTTGTGACTGAACCACGATAATTTCAGGTGTTCTTTACTTTCTGTGATTTACTGTTTTTCTCTGATTAAACCCTTTCAAACTTAAACTATATTTTCAATTGAGGTGTTCTATTTACAACAAAAACAACCTTGTTGAGGTATGGAGGGTAAAATTGCATTCAGTGGGCTGGTATATTGTAAGATCAGAGATGTATTGACTATTTCGCATGTCACAAAATCGATGATTCCGTCGTTAAAAATAGGTTTCATAACATGTTATTAATTCAGGTTTAGCTTTGAATACCCATTAGTTTTGAAATTAAATTCTAAATTCAATAGTTTGATTTGCTTTGAAAATCTATTTTATCAAGAAGTTTATAGCTTCAATTTGACAGTTAAATTTTATTCGTTATATATAGTGTAAAACTGACTTTATTTTGATTATAATGGCACACGTTACAATGCAAAATAAAAGTTAGAGATTTTGAATTCAGACTCGTTTTTTGTCAATATTGTCAAAATAAAAGTTAGAGATTTTGACTTTATTTTACATAACAGAAATGAACTAGTGAAAATTATTCAAATGTCAATATTGTCTCGTTTTTTTGAAAACAATTTTAGTCATTTGACCTAAGTAAAATTTGATCACTTCTATAGCCGCTAAAATAAATATCTTAATATTAATATTTATAAGTATTTAACTGAAAGAAAAAGAGCAAAGTGGGTTATAAGTTTCTACAGATCAAGTGGGGTCGGATGGACGATTGTGGAGGCTGCAGCTTGTACTTCATTATTTACACTGATATTATTAGCTTGTAAAACAACTTGGATCGTATATATAATAACACTATTAGCAACCGTAACTCCCAATATATAATTGCAGTTGCTGAAACTATCTTAACGCCTCTAAAGCAGCTTTCGATTACAGCATTTGATGATGGAGTACTGCTAAGCAAAATGTCTGCAACAACTTGATTTACTGAGAGATTAATATGTCATATGTCTAAGAAGATTCATTGACTGTGAAGGAGTACTACTAGTCTGCATTTATTACATAAAAGTAACAATTCAGGATAATTTCCATACCGATATAACAAACGTATATATGCCGGATCAGGATGATCCGTAGTTCAAACTCGGATCGATTTGACTTGAGATATTGACGTGCTATGTTGATAAATTTAAATGTCCAAATAGATAATTCAGGAGTTTCAAGATCAATAAGATCATGTGTTTTTCCTACGCTGATCCGTTATCAGCTTATCAATTGATGTTAAGATGAAGACTAATTAGGCTTGTTGACAAATTCTTTTTTTTTTGAACCGGAACATCTTTTGACAAGCTCAGTTTAAGTTTAAGATCGTGTTTAATCATTGGATTTCTTTGTAGACACAGATCTTTATGGTAAATTAATTAAAGGCAACGAAAGAAACTGATAAATTATTGTGTGAAGTTCTGTGATTAATCAGCTAAACCTATTTATGACTGAAATAAGAGAAATTAAATGGAAACAATTGTAGATTCACCGGTTAGGTTTTAGGACCTTGTTTCTTATTGTGAAAGGTTCACGATTAGGATTCTATCAGAGTTAAAATTACTTTAAATCTGAGTAACTTTTCAATTTATTATTTTTTTGTTTGTAAAATAAGCAATCCTCGAGTGATTTAGCCATAATAAGGTTGATAGATTCTCAATTGATTAGAAGTACTTCCTTTTTCTCTTTTTCTTTTTGTTCTGAAATTAAAAGTACTTCCATTTTTATTTTATTTTGTTCTGAAGTTAGAAGTACTTATTCGACTAAAAAAGAAGAAGTTAGAAGTACTTCCAATATCGATGAATAATGACCGACATATCACATATGGTCCCAAAACGGTAGTACAAACGCCCACATCTTTTTTTTTTTTTTTTTCAATATTTTATTCAAATACATGTGTGATTTTACTTAAAATTATAAATCTAATTACAAGTTTACTAAAATATATTCAAAATATTAGAAAACCCTAATTTTGTTTTGAAATAAAAATATTATTCTATTGATAAATATTTTAAAGACATTGATAAAAATGTAATTATGAAATTTTTTCAGAAGATGAAAATCTATAATGTACAATAATAATTGTTAGGAGTTTTATTATTATTATTATTATTATTATTATTATTATTATTATTATTATTATTATTATTATTATTATTATATATTTAGAGCTTTCTAAAGGTGATGTATAATTCAGATATCTGAGATCGAAGGGACAGATCTAAGACTAAATTTTAAAAAGACAAAAAAGTTAGAAAAACTAATAGAGTTTGGGATACCACCCGATATCTTTTTGACTAATTTGTAGTTTAGGGAAGAAGTAAAATGTTATTTTATAAAGTTTTTTTGCTAACTTTTTTTTGGATGAAATCACATCGGATGATGCAATCCATCTTTTCTAGTAGATTATTTTATTAAATCCCTATCCTATCGGGATGTTATACTTAATGTTTCTTAAGAAAGGGATACCATTAAAATACAAATAATTGCATTTCAAGAAAAAGACAATTAACTTAAGTTCATGTGCTAGTCTGCCTGGAATTTTCATTATCTCTTCTGCTTCACGTGACCATACACTTCCTTTCTACTTACTCGTTTTCTAACATCTCATGAGCTCTTATCAGAAGTCTAACGCCACACAATACTTTAAATCAGAATCTCGGATTTCAGCCACCATCTACTCCACCCTTTTGTTTGATTCTCTATGTAATCTCGTGTTTCTCTCCTGCCATATCATATACACACTCACTTCTATTATCATTCTCAATATTTGATATGATCTTGAGTTTAAATGGTGGTATTGTATGAATTTGCTCATTACTTCGTCACAAGCAGGTGTGGAGGCTAAGTTCATGTCTCTACAAGGCTGTGCGCCATATTCCTTTGGTGATTTTGAATTCCCAAAAAATGGTCCCGATCCTTTATCTCCATTCTACAAAAGTTACACTCTGTAGTCATGTTGTTGTTTCATGAAGCTTGCCCAACCATATGATAAATCTATATATGGTGTGGCCTGATTTTCTTGTCCTGGACTATTTTGTGCCGATTTATCTCTAGAACCTTAGATCTAATCAGTTCATAAATATATGTTGTGATAAAATGATCTTTCTTAGTATCTTCACATGTCACTGTAAATGCTTGTAAATGATTAATTTGCATCAAAATTGTATAAGTCTTCATGAATTGTAGGTTTGAGGGTAATCTTATTGCTCATCATGTTTAACCTACTTTACTTTACTATTTCTTTAGTAGTCCGTCACATTGTACCTTATATAATATTTCAGATTTTTAAGGTCATTGGTTTTTTACAGGTAAAAAAAATTATTTAGTGGGTTTGGACAGTCATTGGGTTTGCATATGGCCAGCCCGCAGGTTTCTTACCCGATCCGCAAGCCCAGCTATAATATAATATCTATACTATTATACGCATTACCCAACCCATTAAACCATTACACTATATAAAATATTCTTCAAATCTCTCTCTCTCTCTCTCTCTCTCTCTCTCTCTCTCTCTCTCTCTCTCTCTCTCTCTCTCTCTCTCTCTCTCTCTCTCTCTCTCTCTCTCTCTCTCTCTCCCCTTCTTTTCTAAAATCAATTATATCACTATTTTTTTCTATATTATTAAAGATTCGAAAAAACTATTATTGATTTCAACCTTGTCTTTTCTAAAATCAATTATTTTGCCATTTTTTTAATATGATAATTAATATATATAAAATTCAAAAAAAGTACTTGCTAAATTTGTATCACCAATATAGATCTATAATAATAATATGATAGATCTACAGGTTTCAGTAAACAATATGTAATTTTTTTTATAGATGATATTTTTATATATAGTTTTGTATTTAGATCTAAGATTTTATACAGAGTTTATTACCCTCTAAGTTATAAAACTAACAATATTTATTTTTCTTATCTTTTAATTTAACATTCTTCTTAAAAGTCTCCTAAAAAAATATTACTTTCCATTTTTATCATTTTTTTATTTTTCCTTTTTTTTAATTATTTTCTTCCTTTTTTTTATCTATTTTATTTTTAATCTCTCTCCTCACCACCAATACTCTCTTCTCTCTCCTCACTCATCTTCTCTGCGACTCTCTTCTTTTAATCATTTTTTTTTATTTTTAAAATTTTTTTTGCTTCAATTCATGCCTGTTTGATCACCTCATCATCCAGATAATTTTGAATCTTCTTTTCTATCTTTAGGACGTTTAATTTTTTGCTTTTTTTTTTATTCTTTTCTCTAATTCTTACCGCACTTTCTATTTTTTTCAGCGATTATGTGTTTTTTTCTTAAGTTTTTTTACATCAAATTCCGTGATTTTGCTGTGCTATATCATCTTTAATTAGGTAATCAGTGTTCTTCTTAGTCTCGTTTTTTGTTCTCTTTTTTACATATTATGCTATTTTTTAGCTCGGATTTTGTTGTTTATTCACGTTATTCTCCGTTTTCTTCTTATTATGTTTAAATTCATCATTGCAAGTATCAATTCTTATATGCTATCATAATTTATGTGTTTTCTTTGTTTTTTGTTTTTGTTTGACTATATGAACTTACATGATTGTTTTGTTGTTTTTTTAATCTTTCTATAGCTTAATTCATCCCTTCCAGATGTTTGTTACTTGTTATAGCTGAGGTTTTGCATTGTATCCTGTCTTCGTTTTCAGTTTGTATTTGGTGGAATTTTTTCCACCAAATGTATAGGTGTCTAATGTAATCAGGTTTTTCATTGTCTTATCTCTTTTTATGCATTTTTATCTTGTTTATGTACATTTTCATTGTTATTCTACTTGTTCAAATTAAGATTTTCCATTGAATCATCAAAAGTTATGCTATTTTTTGTGATTTTCAGTGATTTATGTTAAGTGGGATTTTTCCTACAAAATAACGGTGTTAGTCTTTTTGTCTTCTTATGCCGCATGTTGTTGTTTATTTTCAGGTTTCTTGTCTTTTTAGTAGTTGTCTGCTTTTATTTTTTTATTTAATTCGTTTTTCCTTTGTGCTTTTTTGCAGATTTGTTATGTCTTCTTCTGTTTTGGTAGAGGTCAAATTCGGGGACAATAATGCTTTGTATCTTCTTCAATCTTACATTTATTTGCTGATATCAAGGTTTTTGTTAGTGAAAGGTGGCCTTCTCTTAGTCATCCACTTGTCCAGTGTCATTATTTATATGGTACCCGAAGCTATGTTGTAAATCTCGGTTTTGGGTGCTAGGTGGTCGACCGGGGCCTAGCGCTTAGGCGGGATTACACGGGGCCTAGGCGGAATTATACGGTTTTGAATCCCGTTGTGTAATTTTGTATATTTAGTAATATATATGTAGTAATTATAGCAATTTTAACTATTTAAGTCATAAAATTCATCTAACAACACTATATTAAATATAAAAATACTAAATATTGAGTTATAATATCAATTAAAGAATTTTCGAAAATAAGAAAAATAACAAGAAGGCCTCTGCAGGCATGTTTTGCCATTAATCGGCGCCTAGGCGGCCATTTTTTGCCATTAATCGGCGCCTAGACGGGTCAGGCGCCTTTTCCACGGTGACTAAGGCGTTAGGAAAAAACACCTAGAGTTTTAACTAGGCGTAAGGGCCTGAGAGGAGAGTTGATGCCTAGGCAGCGCCTAGACGCTCCTAGGCGGGGAGATCTACAACATAGACCCGAAGTAGTAAACTGGTTTTGGAAGCCGATTTTTCAACTATTACTTGGTTAGTTGAGCATTCTAGTATAGATTACTTACATATCACGATTACCGATGGTATTGTTTCAGTTAGTACATCATCTTGTTAAAGTGGAACATCAAGTTCAATAAGCTCTTCAAGTCTGATTGATAATTCAGCTTCTACTCGATCTCCTCGGAGTGTTATTTTCAGTCAAGAGACGAATCTTTAGCTTTGCTTCATAAACCAAAGAAACTTCAAATTCATAACGAGGAGAAATTATTAAAGTCAGTTAGTGAGTTTTATCGAGATGGGGTGAAGGAATTTAGAGCTTGTCTTGCAAAATATGCTTGCGAATCAGGTTATTTTTTCTGATTTTGGTCACAATAATGTTTCCAAAGTCAATTCTTATTGTAAAAGAGAAGAAATCTAACGGGTGTTCATGGACATATACGCTTCAGTTGAGAGTGCAAATCATCGTCTTTATGTCAAAACTTTCTTGAACAATCACACATGCGGTGAACCAAACAAGTCGATGAAAAGCTGTCGTTTATCCTTGGATGTGGTTAAAGATGTAATTCTCGATGAAGATCAAGCAAGACCTTCTATGACTCACAAGGATATAATCCATCATCTGAAACACCATTACGGATATAATATATCGTATAAAATCGCAGGAACGACTTTACACAAGCCCGAGATGAAATTTTCGGCAATTTCGATCTTTCATACAATATTATTGAGGCCTACTTTGACAAACTTAAAACCAAAGATCTTTCTTCACACGCCACTTTACAAGTTGATCCGATCACACGTTCATTCGAGAGCTGTCACGTAGCTTTCGGTGATTGTATCAGATTATGTGCTTGTCGCCCAATTCTATTCATCGACGCTACTTTTCTCAAGTGAAAGTTCAAAGGGACGCTCCTTACAACCATTACAAAAGATGCATACAACGGTAAGCAGATGTTATATTTTTGTGCAATATGTTTTTGGTGGGAATTTTCCCACTAAACAGTTGACTTGTTCATCTGTGTTTTTTTTTGCCAATATATCTAGTTTTTTTGTGTTTTTTGTCTTATATTTATCTTTTTGCTCGTAACAATCATTTTTTTTCTAGGTATTTTCCCATTAATTTTTTCTATCGCACGCTCCGAAGCTGCAAACAGTTGGACTTCTTTCCTGAAGTTTCCTGCTCCTCTCGTGTCTGACCGTGTATGTACTTTTATGTCGGACCGTCATCCTGGCATTCCTATAGCATTGAAGTCCGCGTTCCCCAATGCATTTCATGGTTTTTGTATGTTCCATCTGAAACAAAACCTAAAGAAGAAATTCTGGTGCTGTGCCTGTACTACCAAAGTCATGTTAAGTTTACTCAATAACTGTTCCAAAGTTGTTAACGAAGAGGAGTGCGAGCGTTGTCTCAAAGTGTTTTTGCTCACATGTACCAATAGAGCTTCTGAATTCATGGATAGCTTGCCGAGGGAACCATACGCAGATGCATTTTTTTCAAGGGAAGCGATACGGTGAGATGACCTCAAACGCGAAAAAGTCGGTTATCGATTAGATTAAAGAAAGGCGTGAGCTAACCATAACCGAGCTAATAGACAGTCTTCGTAAAATTTTGATGGTTCAAATGCACGATATTTTAATCGAAGAAAAAGCATACGAAAGATTTTTTTTGATCGGCAAAAGCATACGAAAGATTTCTGGCAAAAGATGCTAATCTGATGTACTGATTCAATTACGATAAAAGTCGTCCATGGACGGCTAAACCATCAAGCGATCACGTGTTTCAAGTGATGCTAGATCATGTTATGATGTTCGATATTATCAAGTACACTTTTTCATGTTGTCATTGGCAGATTGATGGGATTCCTTGTCCACACGCAATAGCAGCCCTTCATACATTTCGACCGTTAGACCATTACAAATATGTTGATCATTACTTTTCTTCCTCAAAGTACATTGAGACTTATTCTCAAAGCATTCCAGCATTATCTACCTATCTCGATCCGTCTCCACCGATCGATGACCTTGCAATCCATCCACCTGTCTTGAAGCTTTTGCCCGGTAGGCCGAAAAAGAATAGGTATTCTTCTGAAGTCTTGTTTTCCCGGTCTAAGAGGCTTTGCGGTCGTTGCAAAGAGTATGCTTATCATAACAAATCTACATGCGATGCACTTACTTGATCAGGAAATTCACACAACTACACACTTTTATCCAAGTTTAGTTTTACATTTTCCTATTCATTTGTTAAAACAATAACAATCTTTGTAATAAGCTTTGAGATTTCTCAAAGTATCGTATTGATTTAGTTTACTGTATCCACTTTAAATAAGTTGTTTTATTAAATTATATTACATTTATATTCTTTAGATTATCTGAGTTACACATTTTTTTTCGGGATTTTTCTGTATGTTTTCATTTGGTGGGATTTTTCTAACCAAACACATTGTTTCTCTTATACATTTTGTTCCTCCCTTTGAGTTTATTTTTATTTTTATAGTGTTTCTTTGTTGTTTTTTGTGCATTACATTAAAGCTTCTATTTTTGTCATGAATTCTCTTTTGTATCTTTACCCCGGGGGGTTCATTGTATATTACTTCATTTGGTGGGATTTTTCCCACCAAATGATATCTACTTCATTTTATGTCCTTGTAACATTATCTTACTTATTGTCTTGTTTTTTTGTTTCTTTGGTTTGTCCTAAGTTTAGTTTAATTAGTTTTATCATCACAACCCCTTTGGTTTTGGATTTTTACAACCCATTATATAGTCAGTCATTTGGTGGGATTTTTCTCACCAAACTAGTATACTTGTTATGTCATCTTTTTGCTAAGTAATTTTTCTATATACTTGATAAACATTTCATATAGTAAATCATTACTCTAATAATGATTGTTAATCCATAAAACAACTAAAATAAAAGTTTTTAATACAATCAACAACAAACAACTTAAAAAAAGTAAAAAGATAGTTTAATAAGCATCTTCTTCTTCTTCTTCTTCTTCTTCTTCTTCTTCTTCTTCTTCTTCTTCTTCTTCTTCTTCTTCTTCTTCTTCTTCTTCTTCTTCTCATTGTTTTACATCTCTCGCTTCTTCTTGGATGTTCTTGTGTAAATCTATATATAGAAGTAAAACATTTTTATTAGTATTAATTATATTAGTATAAATGAATTTAATATTTATTACTTTTTGTTTAGTTATGTTTTTTGAATTCTGAGCAGGTTAGTTTTTGGCTTTTCTTTTTTTGCACTCTTTCGTTTTTGTCCTGATCCTGCTAGTGCGCTATCACTCTCTCCATGATCTCTTTCAATCACTTTTACATTTTTGAGGTTTCCTCGTCTTCCTCTTTGTCCATATCATATTCCTTTATCTGTACAGACACATTTTAAATATATAAGTTACAACTTGAATTTTTAAATCAATTTTTCCATATTCATTGTACCTTGAATCTTTTATAATTATATTTTGTATACTTGTCAGTCAACATTTTTGAGACAATGAAAGCTCTAATTTCTTTTATCCTTTTATGAGGGTAAGTTTCACTTATTGGTATGAGGTTGTACAGTTCTTGCGCATATATTATAATGTATATTCTAGAATCTATTATATGCAATTTTCTATGGTTTACTTGAACATTATCCATGGTTTTTTGGGTCAGTTATTGGTAATAATATCTTGTGCTCTTTGACTATCACCCTTTCCATCAATTAGTTGAACATTTTCTGTGAATTCTCATTTGCCCTTCCCCCTTCCATTTTACTTGTTATATTGGGAATCAAATGGAAATGGTAGAAATTTTTCATTCCTCTGTCGTACACGAGAAGTGTCCATAAAGTTGTTGGTTTGTGTCCTGTTTGTATCGAGAAAAGCGTGAACCTGTTACTTCTGTGATACGAGCGGAAAGGTTTTTGAATTTTTTCAAGTAGCTTTCCCCACTATGTTCGTTCCTCAACAACTGCATTATTCAAATCACATTTTATCAAAAAATATTCCATTCATAAGTGGTATATTGTCCTTCTTATCATAGCACATGTGGGCATGTGTGTGGCAGTGAGTAGTCCCGGGAATGCCGGGTCCCACTCACGTTTTACTTCTCGTTGTTCCATGGCCCATATGTTCAACATAACCTCAATTACCTACAAATCATTCTCGTTGCGCCACATCTTTTCCACCCTAGCAGGACGTCAACAGCATTTACACGTCATTATTTTTAAAAAAAATCATTTTTTAATCCTTATTCTTCTTTGTCAACCTGCCCAAGAAAATCGCCGCCACTGGTGTCCATTCTCCACAATTATCAACCGACTTTATTATTTTTAACGACTACATGTAGTCGCTAGATCCTTGATCCGGTTTCTAGCGACTACTTTTATTATTTTTAGCGACTACTCATGTAGTCGCGAGACCCTTGACGCGGCGTAGTGTCTGCCTGGAATTTTCATTATCTCTTCTGCTTCACGTGACCATACACTTCCTTTCTACTTACTCGTTTTCTAACATCTCATGAGCTCTTATCGGAAGTCTAACGCCACACAATACTTTACCTCAGAATCTCGGATTTCAGCCACCATCTACTCCACCCTTTTGTTTGGTTCTCTATGTAATCTCTTGTTTCTCTCCCGCCATATCATATACACACTCACTTCTATTATCATTTTCAATATTTGATATGATCTTGAGTTTGAATGGTGGTATTGGATGAATTTGCTCATTACTTCATCACAAGCAGGTTTGGAGGCTAAGTTCATGTCTCTACAAGGCTGTGCGCCATGTTCCTTTGGTGATTTTGTATTCCCAAAAAGTGGTCCCGATCCTTTATCTCCATTCTACAAAAGTTACACTCTGTATTCATGTTGTTGTTTCATGAAGCTTGCCCAACCATATGATAAACTATATATGGTGTGGGCTGATTTTCTTGTCCTGCACTATTTTGTGCCGATTTATCTCTAGAACCTTAGATCTAATCAGTTCATAAATATATGTTGTGATAAAATGATCTTTCTTAGTATCTTCACATGTCATTGTAAATACATGTAAATGATTAATTTGCATCAAAATTGTATAAGTCTTCATGAATTATAGGTTTGAGGGTAATCTTTATTGCTCATCAGGTTTAACCTAGTCCGTCACATTGTACCTTATATAATATTTCAAATTTTTAAGGTCATTGGTTTTTTACAGGTAAAAAAAAATTATTTAGTGGGTTTGGACAGTCATTGGGTTTGCATATGGCCAGCCCGCAGGTTTCTTACCCGATCCGCAAGCCCAACTATAATATAATATCTATACTATTATACGCATTACCCAACCCATTAAACCATTACACTATATAAAGTATTCTTCAAAACTCTCTCTCTCTCTCTCTCTCTCTCTCTCTCTCTCTCTCTCTCTCTCTCTCTCTCTCTCTCAAATCAATTATATCACTATTTTTTTCTTTTTCTATATTATTAAAGATTCGAAAAACAATTATTGATTTCAACCTTGTCTTTTCTAAAATCAATTATTTTGCCATTTTTTTAATATGATAATTAATATATATAAAATTCAAAAAAAGTACTTGCTAAATTTGTATCACCAATATAGATCTATAATAATAATAATATGATAGATCTACAGGTTTCAGTAAACAATATGTAATTTTTTTTATTATAGATGATATTTTTATATATAGTCTTTGTATTTAGATCTAAGATTTTATACAGAGTTTATTACCCTCTAAGTTATAAAACTAACAATATTTATTTTTCTTATCTTTTAATTTAACATTCTTCTTAAAAGCCTAAAAAAATACTACTTTCCTTTTTTATCTTTTTTTTATTTTTCCTTTTCTTTTATTATTTTCTTCCTTTTTTTATCTATTTTATTTTTAATCTCTCTCCTCACCACCAATACTCTCTTCTCTCTCCTCACTCATCTTCTCTGCGACTCTCTTCTTTTAATCATTCTTTTTTATTTTTAATTTTTTTTTGCTGCAATTCATGCATGTTTGATCACCTCATCATTCAGATAATTTTGAATCTTCTTTTCTATCTTTAGGACGTTTAATTTTTTGCTTTTTTTTCATTCTTTTCTCTAATTCTTACCGCACTTTCTATTTTTTTGCAGCGATTATGTATTTTTTTCCTAAGTTTTTTACATCAAATTCCGTGATTTTGCTGTGCTATATCATCTTTAATTAGGTAATCGGTGTTCTTCTTAGTCTCGTTTTTTGTTCTCTTTTTTACATATTATGCTATTTTTTAGCTCGGATTTTGTTGTTTATTCACTTTATTCTCCGTTTTCTTCTTATTATGTTTGAATTCATCATTGCAAGCATCAATTCTTATCTGTTATCATAATTTATGTGTTTTCTTTGTTTTTTGTTTTTGTTTAACTATATGAACTTACATGATTGTTTTGTTGTTTTTTATCTTTCTATAGCTTAATTCATCCCTTCCAGATGTTTGTTACTTGTTATAGCTGAGGTTTTGCATTGTATCCTGTCTTCGTTTTCAGTTTGTATTTGGTGGAATTTTTTCCACCAAATGTATAGGTGTCTAATCTATTCAAGTTTTTCATTGTCTTATCTCTTTTTATGCATTTTTATCTTGTTTATGTACATTTTCATTGTTATTCTACTTGTTCAAATTAAGATTTTCCATTGAATCATCAAAAGTTATGTTATTTTTTGTGATTTTTCTGTGTTTTATGTTTGGTGGGAATTTTCCTACAAAACAACTGTGTTAGTCTTTTTGTCTTCTTATGCCGTATGTTGTTGTTTATTTTCAGGTTTCTTGTTTTTTAGTAGTTGTCTGCTTTTATTTTTTTATTTAATTTGTTTTTCCTTTGTGCTTTTTTGCAGATTTGTTATGTCTTCCTCTGTTTTGGTAGAGTTCAAATTCGGGGACAATAATGCTTTGTATCTTCTTCAATCTTACATTTATTTGCTGATATCAAGGTTTTTGTTAGTGAAACGTGGCCTTGTCTTAGTCATCCACTTGTCCAGTTTCATTATTTATATGGTACCCGAAGTTATGTTGTAGATCTCGGTTTTAGGTGTAAGGTTGTCGACCGGGGCCTAGCGCTTAGGCGGGATTACACGGGGCCTAGGCGGAATTATAAGGTTTTAAATCCCGTTGTGTAATTTTGTATATTTAGTAATATATATGTAGTAATTATAGCAACTTTAACTATTTAAGTCATAAAATTCATCTAACAACACTATATTAAATATAAAAATACTAAATATTGAGTTATAATATCAATTAAAGAATTTTTGAGAATAAGAAAAATAGCAAGAAGGCCTATGCGGGCATGTTTTGCCATTAATCGGCGCCTAGGCGGCCATTTTTTGCCATTAATCGGCGCCTACACGGGTCAGGCGCCTATTCCACGGTGACTAAGGCGCTAGTAAAAAACACCTAGAGTTTTACTAGGCGTAAGCGGTTGAGAGGGGAGTTGATGCCTAGGCAGCGCCTAGATGCTCCTAGGCGGGGAGATCTACAACAGAGACCCGAAATAGTAAACTGGTTTTGGAAGCCGATTTTTCAACTATTACTTGGTTAGTTGAGCATTCTAGTATAGATGACTTACAGATCACGATTACTGATGGTATTGTTTCAGTTAGTACATCATCTTGTTAAAGTGGAGCATCAAGTTCAATAAGCTCTTCAAGTCTGATTGATAATTCAGCTTCTGCTCGATCTCCTCGGAGTGTTATTTTTAGTCAAGAGACAAATCTTTAGCTTTGCTTCATAAACCTAAGAAACTTCAAAGTCATAACTAGGACAAATTATTAAAGTCAGTCAGTGAGTTTTATCGAGATGGGGTTGAAGGAATTCAGAGTTTGTCTTGCAAAATATGCTTGCGAATCAGGTTATTTTTTCCGATTTTGGTCAAAATAATGTTTCCAAAGTCAGTTCTTATTGTAAAAGAGAAGAAATCTAACGGGTGTTCATGGACATATACGCTTCAGTTAAGAGTGCAAATCATCGTCTTTATGTCAAAACTTTCTTGAACAATCACACATGCGGTGAACCAGACAAGTCGATGAAAAGCTGTCGTTTATCCTTGGATGTGGTTAAGGATGTAATTCTCGATGAAGTTCAAGCAAGACCTTCTATGACTCACAAGTATATAATCCTTCATCTGAAACACCATTACGGATATAATATATCGTATAAAATCGCAGGAACGGCTTTACACAAAGCCTGAAATGAAATTTTTGGCAATTTCGATATTTCATACAATATTATTGAGGCCTACTTTGACAAACTTAAAACCAAAGATCTTTCTTCACACGCCACTTTACAAGTTGATCCGATCACACGTTCATTCGAGAGCTGTCACGTAGCTTTCGGTGCTTGTATCAGATTATGTGCTTGTCGCCCAATTCTATTCATCGACGCTACTTTTCTCAAGTAAAAGTTCAAAGGGACGCTCCTTACAACCTTTGCAAAAGATGCATACAGGGGTAAGCAGATGTTATATTTTGTGTAGTATGTTTGTTGTGGGAATTTTCCCACTAAACAGTTGACTTGTTCATCTGTGTTTTTTTTTTGCCAATATATCTAGTTTTTTTTTGTGTTTTTTGTCTTATATTTATCTTTTTGCTCGTAACAATCATTTTTTTTTCCAGGTATTTTCCCAGTAATATTTTCTACCGCACGCTCAGAAGATGCAAAAAGTTGGACTTCTTTCCTGAAGTTTCTTGCTCCTCTCGTGTCTGACCGTGTGTTTACTTTTATGTCGGACCGTCATCCTGGCATTCCTATAGCATTGAAGTCCACGTTCCCCAACGCATTTCATGGTTTTTGTATGTTCCATCTGAAACAAAACCTAAAGAAGAAATTCTGGTGTTGTGCCGGTACTACCAAAGTCATGTTCAGTTTACTCAAAAACTGTTCCAAAGTTGTTAACGAAGAGGAGTACGAGCGTTGTCTCAAAGTGTTTTTGCTCACAGGTACCAATAGAGCTTCTTAATTCATGGATAGCTTGCCAAGGGAACCATACGCAGATGCATTTTTTTCAAGGGAAGCGATACGGTGAGATGACCTCAAACGCGGAAAAGTCGGTTATCGATTAGATTAAAGAAAGGCGTGAGCTAACCATAACCGAGCTAATAGACAGTCTCCGTAAACTTTTGATAGTTCAAATGCACGATCGTTTAATCGAAGAAAAAGCATACGAAAGATTTTTTTTTGATCGGAAAAAGCATACGAAAGATTTCTTGCAAAAGATGCTAATCTGATGCACTGATTCAATTACGATAAAAGTCGTCCATGGACGGCTAAACCATCAAGCGATCACGTGTTTCAAGTGATGCTAGATCATGTTATGACGGTCGATATAATCAAGTACACTTTTTCATGTTGTCATTGGCAGATTGATGGGATTCCTTGTCCACACGCAATAGCAGCCCTTCATACATTTCGACCGTTAGACCATTACAAATATGTTGGTCATTACTTTTCTTCTTCAAAGTACATTGAGACTTATTCTCAATGCATTCCAGCATTATCTACCTATCTCGATCCGTCTCCACCGATCGATGATCTTGCAATCCAGCCACCTGTCTTGAAGCTTTTGCCCGGTAGGCCGAAAAAGAATCGGTATTCTTCAAAAGTCTTGTTTTCCCAGTCCAAGAGGCTTTGCGGTCGTTGCAAAAAGTATGCTTATCATAAAAAATCTACATGTGATGCACTTACTTGATCATGGAATTCACACAACTACACACTTTTATTCAAGTTTAGTTTTACATTTTCCTATTCATTTGTTAAAACTATAACAATCTTTGTAATAAGCTTTGAGATTTCTCAAAGTATCGTATTGATTTAGTTTACTGTATCCACTTTAAATAAGTTGTTTTATTAAATTATTACATTTATATTCTTTAGATTATATGAGTTACACATTTTTTTTCGGGATTTTTGTGTATGTTTTCATTTGGTGGGATTTTTCCCACCAAACACATTGTTTCTCTTGTACATTTTGTTCCTCCCTTTGAGTTTATTTTTATTCTTATAGTGTTTCTTTGTTGTTTATTGTGCATTACATCAAAGCTTCTATTGTTGTCATGAATTCTCTTTTGTATCTTTACCCTGGGGGGTTCATTGTATATTACTTCAATTGGTGGGATTTTTCCCACCAAATGATATCTACTTCATTTTATGTCCTTGTAACATTATCTTACTTAGTTTAATTAGTTTTATCATCACAACCCCTTTGGTTTTGGATTTTTACAACCCATTATATAGTCAGTCATTTGGTGGGATTTTTCCCACCAAACTAGTATACTTGTTATGTCATCTTTTTGCTAAGTAATTTTTCTATATACTTGATAAACATTTCATATAGTAAATCATTACTCTAATAATGATTGTTAATCCATAAAACAACTAAAATAAAAGTTTTTAATACAATCAACAACAAACAACTTAAAAAAAAGTAAAAAGATAGTTTAATAAGCTTCTTCTTCTTCTTCTTCTTCTTCTTCTTCTTCTTCTTCTTCTTCTTCTTCTTCTTCTTCTTCTTCTTCTTCTTCTTCTTCTTCTTCTTCTTCTTCTTCTTTCTTTTCATTGTTTTACATCTCTCGCTTCTTCTTGGATGTTCGTGTGTAAATCTATATATAAAAGTAAAACATTTTAGTATAGATTATATTAGTATAAATGCATTTAATATTTATTACTTTTTGTTTAGTTATGGTTTTTGAATTTTGAGCAGGTTAGTTTTTGGCTTTTTTTTTTTTGCACTCTTTCGTTTTTGTCCTGATCCTGCTGGTGCGCTACCACTCTCTCAATGATCTCTTTCAATCACTTTTCCATTTTTGAGGTTTCCTCGTCTTCCTCTTTGTCCATTTCATATTCCTTTATCTGTACAGACACATTTTAAATATATAAGTTACAACTTGAATTTTTAAATCAATTTTTCCATATTCGTTATACCTTGAATCTTTTATAATAATATTTTGTATACTTGTCAGACAACATGTTTGAGACAATGAAAGCTCTAATTTCTTTTATCCTTTTATGAGGGTAAGCTTCACTTATTGGTATGAGGTTGTACAGTTCTTGCGCATATATTATAATGTATATTCTAGAATCTATTATATGCAAATTTATATGGTTTACATGAACATTATCCATGGTTTTTTTGGGTCAGTGTTTGGTGATAATATCTTGTGCTCTTTGACTATCACCCTCTCCATCAAGTAGTTGTACATTTTCTGTGAATTCTCATTTGCCCTTCCCCCTGCCATTTTACTTGTTATATTGGGAATCGAATTGAAATGGTAGAAATTTTTCATTCCTCTGTCGTACACGAGAAGTGTCCATAAAGTTGTTGGTCTGTGTCCTGTTTGTATCGAGAAAAGCGTGAACCTGTTACTTCTGTGATACGAGCGGAAAGGTTTTTGAATTTTTTCAGGTAGCTTTCCCCACTATGTTCGTTCCTCAATAACTACATTATTCAAATCACATTTTATCAAAAAATATTCCATTCATAAGTGGTATGTTGTCCTTCTTATCATAGCACATATGGGCATGTGTGTGGCAGTGAGTAGTCCCGGGAATGCCGGGTCCCGCTCATGTTTTACTTCTCGTTGTTCCATGGCCCATATGTTCAGCATAACCTCATTTACCTACAAATCATTCTCGTTGCGCCACATCTTTTCCACCCTAGCAGGACGTCAACAGCATTTACACGTCATTATTTAAAAAAAAATTCATTTTTTAATCCTTATTCTTCTTTGTCAACCTGCACAAGAAAATCGCCGCCACTGGTGTCCATTCTCCACATTTATCAACCGACTTTATTACTCCATAAACAACTGAAGAACCCAAATTAAAAAAAAAAATTATTAGAGGGGAAAAGAAAAATAACAAGGAAATCATAGAGGCCAGAAGGGGCAAAAATTCAAAGGAGCAAATAGCTAACTCCAACCAACCCTCCCAAATAGCTCGTGTCCATTCTCCACCATCATCACCTTCCCACTCCAAGCCGCTCTCTATACAAGGAAACCGCAAGAGAGGTTGTTTACTTCCTTCTTTCAAAGCTGATTGTTGACCAAGAAAGGCATGGGAGTCTTTGGGAATTCTTTTTCTTCTCTTATGATATGATATTTTGAGATGACGAGCTATTCTATGCTCATCCGTCTAAAAAGGATTTTAATAATACTTGTTTGACACTATTTAGAATGGCTCTCTCAAATTGATCAATTATGTATAGTGTCATTCGATCACAGAATCCATTGACAAGCTGCATAAAGGACTATAATTTGTTTTGAAATCGTGTAAGAAGAGATGGAAAGTGGGCAAGGTGGTAACTATGAATCAAAGTTCAAAGGCCAAGATTACAATATGTAGGCGTTCCGCTGAGTGGGATCATGACATTGTAGGTGCTTGCGATGGGTCGGATGTGACTTCCCTCAGTTGGTTTGGGTGGCATAGCCCGTTGCAGAAGTCTCCCATTTTTTTTAATTCAGGGAGCCAAAGCTTTACTAAACTCAACAGCCCATTAGGTAAACTACTTTGTCAACCAATACATTGGCAACGAATCCTTTGGCCAGGTTCTGTAAAAGATAAATCGCTGACTAGTTCTGAGTCGGGATTGACCTGGTCAGATGTTCTTTGGGTTGCGTGGTTCACACCGGGTGCCTATTAAGAGAATAGGTCCCGAAAAAGCGATCTCCACACTCACTTTCCCACATCAAGATGCTCTCTACACAAGGAAACCGCCACCACTTGGGGACCTTTCTCCACCATCATCAACCGTCGCCGAACTCTACACAAGGCTATTATTGTTGATGGACAAAGAAGAATACTCAATTCTGGGTCTATTCATTACACAAGAAGCACGCCTGAGGTATAGTTTTGCTTAATGTACTCGTTTTTTTCACATTTTCTCGCAAAAGGGTGACTTGTAATTGTGTTTTTTTGTTGCAGAAAGGTCTGTTAAATCGGGTTTTTGCAAAAGGGTTTACTTAAATTGTTTTATTTTTGAAAAAGGGTGTGATTTAATTGTTTTTTGTATGTTATGTATGTTTGTCAAGTGTTTTGCAAAACTTGAATCTTTATATTTGCAGATGTGGCCAGATCTTATAGATAAGGCAAAAGAAGAAGGTTTAGATTTGATCCAGACTTATGTGTTTTGGAAGGGACATGAGCCTAAAGAAGGGAAATAAGTTAACTTAATTCCTTTTCCGCTAATTGATTATTAATCCTATTGCTTACAAGCATAATCTTAACTTTACATTTTTCTTGTTTATTCGTGTAGTACTATTTCGAAGAAAGATATGATCTAGTGAAGTTTATTAAGCTAGTAAATAAAGACGGTCTGTATGTTCATCTTACGGATTGGCCCCTATTTTTCACCTTAATTTGGGTTCTTCTCCAAGCCGGTTGATGATATTGGAGAAAGATTCCCGAGTGGCGGCGGTTTTCTTATGCAGAGTTTGGCTTGGTGTGGGAAGGTGAGTGTGAAGAGATCTTTTTTGTTTTTACCTTAATTTGGGTTCTTCGATTGTTGATGGAATAGCCAAGCCGACTGATTATGGTGGAGAATGGACACGAGTGGCGCCGATTTTCTTAGGTAGGTGGAGGAAGAAGAAGAATGATTTTAAAAAATTGTTTTAAAAGAAAATAATGACGTGTAAATGCGGTAAACGTCGTGCTAAGGTAGAGCAGGCGTGACACTGATAAGGCACCACACGGCGTTGACTAACGGCCAACTGACAGAAATGTTAAACGGTTGTTGCAAAATGAAACATGAAAGACCATCTCGAATAATTTTATAGATCAAGTATCTCCGTTGCATTTTCAGTAAAAATCAAAGACCATATGGAGGCTTTACCCTTTTCAAAAACGTCCACGCACGGACGGATCTCACCATCCATGCAACTGTATAGTAACGGTTAGGGTAGAGCATGACCCAGGTTAGCACCAGGTTTAGATATTTGCGAACCCTAAATTATAACATCTCGGGTTGGGATTTGAAAAACTTAACCCGAATTTTTTTTACTTAACCCGCTCGGGTTCAAATGATCGGGTTGACTCGAATTATACAACGGGTTGACTCCGATTTGTTTGCATTGAAAATTATTTTTTATAATTAATTTTATTAAATTAGGTACATAAAATCTAATATATATGATATTTATTTCTCATTCATTTGTAGAAGTTTGAATCAAACTTAAGGGAGCATATATATACGCTTCAAACTGAGAACTTATTCGCATGCTCTAGCCTACTACATATTACAGGTTGAAACATTGTTGGATGCATTCAAGGGAAAAGAATTTAGTTGTGCCACACTGTAACAATGTTGTCCTTATAGTAGTATTAGTCTATACAAATTTGTATACTGATATTTTAACATAAGTAAAGGAAAATCTAATCAGTGATTATATACCTCATATTTTAATATAGGATTATTTTCTATCATAAGAAGCCTGGTTGGTCGGGTTCAACCCGACATATTTTAAAAAATTACTAATCCGATCCGCAATAGTCGGTTTTGGTATTTTTATTTTTTAACCCGACATAACGTTAGATTTTTTATCCGGGTTAGTTTAACTTGGCCCGGGTTGACTCGGGTTCGTTTTCTTATACCAGGTTGATTCGGTCAATGCTCTACCCTAGTAACGGTGTTATATCCCCAAAAAGTGTTATATCCCTACTAATAACTTAGATCTTTCTTTTTTTTGGAGCATTTCTATCTTTGTTGAAGTTTTATATATTCCATAACTTAAATTTTCTCTCTATATATTTTAGTTTCTCTTATCACATCTTCATATTTCTTTAACGTTAATTTTTTTTTTAGATGCTCTTCTGTACTGCAAACTCTAGATGTATTACCATGGATTTATAACCTCTCCATGGCCACGGAAAAATTCTCTGTCGAACCCTCATTTTTAGTAATTTGTATAATATATTTTATTCACTTATAAAATATTTTATATTGCTGAGCTCTTTATTCTCTATTAAGTTAATCTATTGCGACTCTTTCTTAAACCACCCTTACTTGGAGGCAGAATCGGTCTAAGAAACCAAAATATGTTTTAATTACTTAGAGTAGGATTTTTTTCGAGATCTTTTATAACTATAAAAAATTCGTTTTTAATAAAATTAAAGCTTTTATTTTATATAAAAAATTAAGACCTAAAGCGACCGTTTTGATGGTTTTGCTCAAGAATCGGTCCTGTTTAGAGATTAAAATTCCGGTTTAATTTTTAATGGTAAATGATAACTTTAATTTCAATATTTTTTTGAATTCCTTAGTTTGGATTAATTTGGAATGAAATTAAAGTTATTCATGTCACTTCGAAGAAGAAGAGTCTATCGTTCACACAAAATCAATAAATAAGGAATAAGATGAATTCTTAAATTTTCATGTTCAAATATATTAGCTAGGTAATATTTTGAAAATAAAATAATCTTTTTTAAAATTGATAGTTAATCTAGTGGTTAGATTATCCTATAAAAATCAAAAGAATCATGGCTGACTAAATATATAAAAAAAAATATATATATATATAGTAGATATTAAAGTAGAATAAAGAGTGCAATTTTATTTTCAAGTCATAATATATACTTAAAAATAATTTTTAATCAAATATTTCAAAAATAAAATTCTTATTCTAAATATATTTAAAAATATTATTTTTAGGTAATTTTACTAATTTTATAAAATATTTTTAAAATTTTTAAATTTTTTTAGACATATCAAATAAATTATATTTTTATTTGGTCATATTATAAATTAAATATTTTACTTAAAATGTACAAATAATTATCAAAATCTATAGATATCTTATAAAATTAATAAAATAATCTTTTAATATATTAAACTTAAAAATAATATTTTTGAAATATTTGTACTAAAAATAGAATCGGCTTCTTATTACTAAGTGACTTTAAGTCACCTTTGGCTAGACACAAGACTTGAGACACAATTTCTAATAGAAAAGGCATAGGGCCACACAGGCATCTCATGAGCACTATGTGTAGCTGGTGTTGCCGTTTTTTTTAGTCAAATCTGGTGTTGCCGTAGACCTTTCTTTTTTGCTTCCAAAACGATTAATTGAGTATTTTACTTTATAATTAAATTAAATATTTTACTATTAACAATTATATTTCCAACAATTTTTTTTAACATATTACTTTCTAAACAGTATTACGCTTTTATCACCGTAGGATATGAGTGTTTACATGCATCTTTTTTAATTGTTGGTTGCTCATACATTTGGAACAAAAAAATTACACTCTGATCACTAAAAAAAATAGTAGCATTGACTGTAAAACTATTACCGCAACAATTATAAATATTTTTCATTTGGGCAAGTTTAAAATATATAAGTGCCACATACATACCCAAATCAGAATTCCACCCTTAACAAAACCGGATAGCCAATTTGAACTGGAACGCTCACTACTACACGCGAGTTTTCTCGCGACTAAAGTTTTCGCGACTACTTCATGTAGTCGCTAAAGAGTATATCTCTAACGACTACTTCTTGTTAACGACTACTTTATATTTTTTCGACTACAAAGTAGTCGTACTCCAGTTTTGTTTTTTTCAACTACATGAAGTAGTCGTTAGTATTATACAAGTAGTCGCTACTTGTTTTAATTTTTTGATTATTTTTTTTCCACCGACTTTGTGTAGTCGCTAATGAAGGTTATCTTTTTACGACTACTTCATGTAGTCGCTTTTTGTTACTAATAACGCCGACATTTGCATCATTAGCGACTACTTCTTGTAGTCGCTAATGTATGTCGCGTATTTATGACAGTGGGTTTCGTTTTGGGATCCTCAAACACCAATTATTTTACAACTTCCCCACAATTCCCTCAAAACTCTCCCAATTTTTTCCCACAATTCATCATCAAATATTATTTGAACACGTGGAAAAGCTTTCCCGGGCCAATCAACAACGTGGGACCTCCTCAATTATCAATTTTTCCATCTAAAGTTTCTCAAAAGTAGGTATTTTTGTTCTATAAAACTCTTTCAAATTTCTTTTATTTGCATACAGTTGTGTAGTTAATGCTAAATAGTATCAATTACTAGGTATTTCAACACGTGGAAAACATTTCCCAGGTCATTCAACAACGTGGGACCTCCTCAATTATCAATTCCTCCTTCTAAATTTGACCAAAAGTATGTATTTTTCTTTTATAAAACTTTTTCATCTTTTTTTTATTTGATTACAATTGTGTAGTTAATGCTAAATATATAGTGTCTCTATGTATTTCGAAACATCTTATAATTTTATATGATATATTATTGTATGAGAAATAAATGCATAAATGAGATATATATTTATTTGGTGATGTAAAATTTTGTATGCATTTAATTTTATATTTATGTATTTATTTGGTGATGTAATATTTTGTATGCTTTTAATTTTATATTTATGTATTTAACATTTAATTTTATATTTATGTATTTAATTGGTGATGTAATATTTATTTTTATTTTATATTTATGTATTTAATTGGTGATGTAATAAAAAAAATCATTTTATATTTATGTATTTAATTGGTGATGTAATAATTTTCATTTTATTTTTATGTATTTAATTGGTGATGTACTAATTTTTTTTCATTATATTTATGAGACATTTATGTTGTATTCTTTTATATTGGAATAGCTGATTATATTGGTAGTAGAGGATGGCTTCGTGTATTGATAAAAGTTGGATTACTTCCAATCATCGTGTTTCACGTGAATTTGTTATGGGGATAGAAGAATTTCTCGCATTTGCTTATAAAAATAAAGATTTAAAGAAACTTTGTTCTGTCTGTGTAATGAGTTTTCGAATTATCGTCGGTTTAATGTGATCAAAGTTAGGGCACGTCTTTTAAAATTTGGTTTTTTGTTCACGTATGAGATTTGGACATATCATGGTGAGAATGAGGAAATCCCCGAGACTCGATATGAAGAAAATGAAATGTTGAATGTCTATGAAGATTTGAGACCTAATTATGAGGGTGGTGGTCATTCGGGTGACACCGAGATGATAGACTCGAACAGTTCAGCACGTGGAAAATTCAAAACGATGTTTTCCAAATTAGAGACCGAGTTATACCTTGGTTGTACAGTATTGAGTTCATTAAATTTCATTGTGAAGCTAATGCACGTGAAGGTGAAGAACAAGTGGACTAACACGTCTTTCACCGAGTTGCTTGATCTTCTGTGTCGTGTGTTGCTCAAACCTCATACCTTGCCCGAGTCATACGAGGAGTGCAACAAAAAGTTAAAAAGTTTAGGTATGGGGTACAATACCATCGATGTTTGCGTGAACGATTGTGCTTAATTTTATAAGGAGAATGACTCCCTCGATAAGTCTCCAGTATGTAGTGAATCCAGATGGGACCCGAAGAAGGGTCAGAAAGTAATGCATAAGAAACTCCGATATTTCCCAATTGCCCCGAGGTTGCAGCGACTTTATGCTTCGAGACACACTGCCGAAAATATGATTTGGAACCGTACAGGGAAGTGTACAGATCCAGATGTGTTGCGTCAACAAGTTGATGACGATAGTTGGAAGAGATTTGTTCAGCTACATTCTGAGTTTGCTAGTGAACCTCGGAATGTGTTCTTGTAGTTGGATATCGATGGTTTTTGTCCTTTCTCTATGTTGAACAACTCGTACAGCATGTGACCGGTTATATTGACCGTCTACAACTTACCACCTTGGGAGTGTATGAAGGAGACGACATTCCACCTTTGTTTGTTGATTCCTGGACCCCGTTCACTTGGCAAGGACATGGACGTCTTTCTTCGACTTGTTATAGATGAGTTGGACAAGTTGTGAGATAAAGGGATCCTTACGTATGATGCCCACAAGAAGGAAGAGTTTACGATGAAGGTTTGTTTGTTGTCCACGACTAATGATTACCCCGCTAGATCATACACTTCGGGATGGTCGGGTCAATGTTACTTAACTTGTCCATAATGCATGGATTATACTCCGTTATTGAGGGTGAAGAAAGGGGTTGTTTACTTTGACCATAAATGTTGGTTACCTGCCACACATCGATTTAGAAAAGAGAAGGTTCCGTACCCCGCTTCCGATTATAGGGGCCCACCGAAGAAATATACTCCTGCCGATATTCAGTCACAGTTAGATGGGCTTCCCATTGTGTTTCCCGGTAAACACAAGGATTTTGGGGGCAAGATCGTGAAGCAAACTGTTCCACGTCGATTCAATTGGAAGAAAGAGAGTATTTTTTTATCGTTTACCTTATTGATCCGAAAATTTGTTGAAACATAACATTGACGTTATGCATTGCGAGAAAAATGTGTGAGATGGTTTGCTCGGTACAGTTATAGGTCTTGATGGGAAAGTTAACAAAGATAACGTGAAACCGAGAATGGATCTTAAGGATATGACCATCGGGAAAGATTTGTGGTTGACATCGAGAGACTGTAAACCGATACTGAAACGGACAAAGTATACTTTGTCAACGGAAAAGCGGAAAATATTTCTTGACTAGTTGAAGGCACAGAAGTTTCCTGATGGTTTCACATCTAGTTTGAGAAATAATGTTCAAAGTGATACGAGAAATATTATCGGAATGACATCTCACGACTGTCACGTGATGATGCAGTATCTTTTCGTGGCTAGTATCCCAGGGCTTATCGAAGACAAAGCGATTAGTGATGCGATTATTGGGTTAGCTAACGTGTTTAGAGTCGTTTGTAATAAAAATCTTAGCAGGAAAGAGTTAGAATCGGGTAAGGTGAAAGTGGTTGAAGTTATGTGTAGACTGGAAATGATTTTGCCTCCCGCGTTTTTCGATATAATGATCCACCCGATTATACACTTATACGACGAAGCTTTGTTAGGGGAACCGGTTCAGATGCGTTGGATGTACCCATTTGAGCGGTATCTAAAGAAGTTAAAGGAGTACATGCGAAACCCGGCTAGGCCGGAGGGTTCAATCGCCGAGGGGTACGTCGTAGATGCGACTTTGATTTTCATATCGCGTTATCTTCAAGAAGAAAAAACAAAGTTCAATGAACCGGGTAGATATACCGAGACTGAAGCTCAACCTAAAGAGTTATCCGTATTTAAGAGTCAGTGTACTCCACTCGGTAAAAAAGAGTATGGTGTGTTGCAATACATTGAGAAGGAGCAAATCAACTGGTACATCCTACTTAATTGCGACGAAATCCAGCATTTGATGACGTAAGTTGATCATTTTATTTTTTATTTTTTAACTCGGTATGAAAAACGTATTGAATTTACTCTTCAAATGTGTAGGAAACACAAAGCCACGCTATCGGGCTCTGAAGCTGATAAAGCTAGGAAACACCGACAAAATTTTCGAGATTGGTTTTTGCATAAGGTATACATTCATTCAAATACCAATTTAGGTCTCAATATTTTAAATTGTGGTTATTATTGTTTTTGTTGGTAGGTTTATGATATGGAAAAAGACGGCGATGCATTTGCTACTAGTGAGATGATTTCATTGGCTAGTAAATATCATGGTGTAGTTTATAAGTACGATTCATGTGTTGTGAACGGTGTCAAATGGGTTACTCGTGAAATGGGGGAAAAAGGGTGACTCAAGATTACAGGGTATGCATCATGTACGAGGAAAACCCATATTACGGTGAATTAGTCAAGATTGTAGAGGTAATATGTGATGGTGGTTGTTCACTTGTGCTATTCGAGTGTAATTGGTATAACACGAGTACTGCGAGGACAGAGAATGGGGTAACCATTATCAACACATCTACTTTTTTTTGGAGAGACGAGCCATACATCTTAGCCACACAAGCGAAAAAAGTAATTTATATTGATGAGATTAATTCTAGGAAAACACAAAAAGGGTGGAAAGTTGTTTGGAAAATCAATGATAGACATGGATGGAGTCCCGAGTTATGGGGTGCAGAATCACTACCTACTGAAAACGAGAGTGTCACGATCCCTTTAGTGAACACCGAGACGGATAACTCACAGTTACACTTGACAACTGGTGAGGAGATACCATTTGACCCTTCTCTTTTACACATAGCTTTAATTATTGATGAAGAGGATGAGCTTTATGACGACCCGATGGACGAGTATGCTGACGATGAAGTAGAGGAACCAATCTACGTTGATAGTGATGAGGAAGTTGTTGACACGAGTGGTTACGAGACGGACTGATTTGAGGATTGTTTGGATTTTTTATTACTGGTTTCTTATTGTACGATTTTTGATTACTTGTTTTTGGTTGTTTGGATTTTGATTATGTGTTTATGATTGTATGGATTTTAATGATGTTTTATGATTGTTTGGAATTGTATTACTTTAAGTTTATTGCTCGTTAGAAATTAAAATTACTTTTTTTAAATTTATTTTCTAAAAAAAAAGTTATTTGCCACTACATAGGCGTTTTCCCGACTAGTTCTTACTTATGAACTAGTCGCTAATGACATGTATCATTCTCGACTAGTTCATAAGTAAGAACTAGTCGTGAAAAGTGGTCATGCTTCTCGCGACTACTTTGTAGTCGGTAATAATCAATTAAATATTCATTAAATTATTGGCGGTCCACTTTCCCGCCCAGTGGAAGGACACGCGTTTCACTCTAACTATTAGCGACTACTTTGTAGTCGCGAAAACCCATGTGGCGGTCAAAATACGAACACGTGTCACTCAGACAACATAATCCTGACTACTTAACTAATATTTCGCGACTACTTCATGTAGTCGTGAAAACCTTTGTCTTATATCTACTCGCTGAGACACTCCTCTCTCATTTCCTTACACTACTCTTCATAAAAAACACTCGTCTCTCTCGATCTCTACCCTTCCAAGCTTGGATTGAAGCTAGAAACACATCCCAATCATCACAGAAGGTAATATTTTCCTGATTCCACCTATTATTTCACTTTTTTTCTTAAGATTTCAATACATTTTAATCCATTTTTCATAACTAACCTAATTTATTTTTGCTTTGTGTTTAATCCGAATTATATAGGCATGGAATCTACATCAAAAGAGCTTCTATTTAATCAATCAAGGTAAGTTTTTCAACAACTTTTTGTGATTTAATTTTCAAGTTTTTTTCAATTTATTTTTGTTTTTGGATTATTTGGTGTTATGATGAATTCCAAATATTAGAGGTAGTTTTAGGATGCTATAAATCTTAGTTTTAACACATATTAGAAGCTGTAATGAAAAAAAAATACTATGTGAATAATTTTCATGATTTTTTTTTGGTGATGATAGGGAAATCCGAATTTTGTAGGTGTTATTTGGGTGCGATTTATGCTATTTTTGACAATATTTAAATGCTAGATTATGAAAAAATTAATTGTATAACTTTAGGGTTTAGTAGGGTTTTTTTAGGATTTTAACAACATTTAATGTAAAATTATGAAATTAAAAATCTTGATATAGTTTGCATTTTTAGGCCTAAAATTGTTTATATAAAAATATAGGGACCAAACTGCAATTTAAAAAAATAAAAGGAATATAATTTGTGCTAAAATATTTTCTAAGAAAATATAAGGACACAAATGCAATTTTTAAATAATATTACATTAAGTAAAGTAGGTCTAAAATTATTTATATAAAAATGTAGGGACCAAACTGCAATTTTAAAAAAAATAAAAGGAATATAATTTGTACTAAAATGTTCTTTAAGAAAATATAAGGACAAAATTGCAATTCTTTGTAAAATATTACATCAAATAAAGTAGGACTAAAATTGTTTATAAAAAAATATAGGGACTATGATGCAATTTATCAAAAAAAATTACAAATAAAATACAAGGACCAATTTGCAAATTTAACAAATAGTTAAAAAAAAATATTTTTTTCTTATTTATTACTGTATGACTAATATAATTTTTTGTGTAATACATATTGTATTTGGAATATTGGATGTATTATTTTATTTCTAAAGTTATCTAATTTATTTAATTTATTTAATTTATTTAATTTATTTAATTTGTTATTGTAATATTTATTTTCTATTTAATTTGTATTTAATTTGTATTTAAATTGTATTTAATTTGTATTTGATTTGTAATAATTTGGTGATGTAATAATTTACATTTAATTATTATTTATCTCTTTAAATAAATTGCAAAATATTAGATGGCCGACGTGAGCTATAGGACACACGGAGGGGACGGCGGGGACCGAAACCCGAACCAAAATCCGAACAGAAACCTTGCCGACTGTAACACTCAAGAGGGTAAATAAAACATTTATACCAGAAATAATTTTAAATGTAACTTATAATTTAATTAAATCTTATTTAAAACAAAACCAATTAAGCGGAAAGTACGGGGAAATGCGGCACTAAAATCTGCCGTTAAGGCACTAAGAGCTGTCGGGTATCCATTGCCGATCGATTTATTCATTTTAGACGACACGTGGAACCCATCTGGTAAGTACGGGAAACAAGTTAGCCAGGTGGTCGGGCTAACTGTTCGAGAGAGGATACCGCCATGCTACAAATCGTGGAGTAAAGTTCTAATTGCTGACAAAATATCAGTTATTAAGCGATTATCGGTAATGTTAGTACTTATATTTATTAATTTAATTTAGCTTTAAAAATAACCTTGGATGTAGCAATTTTTCGATATACCTAAGTGGAAGAGAAGAGATGATTGGAAATTTATAGCTGGGAATTTTGATGACACAATGCGATTAAGGTATAAAGACTACAAATATGATACGAAGGACTTTTACTTGTGGGTAAGAAACCTAGTGATTTATCTGATGAGATCTGGAAGAGGTGTTGTGACTTGTGGGATTCAAAGCATGCGAAGGTTTATATATAATTTTTTTAATTTTTTTAATTTAGATTATATATAACGTTATTAATATTTGTATTTTAAATTTGTCATAACCAGACAAAGGCGAATAAATTAAACCGAGAGAAACAAAAGAATAAGAGTGGAGCGGCGTCTCGAAAATATTCCCGAACTCGGGATATGCTTTACGAGGTACTTTGTTTTATATGTATAGGTGTTTAATGTATTTTGAATAGCTTTTAATTATTCTGAATGAAACAGGGTGTTGAGAATTTGATCCCGGGTGGGAGGGTGGTAGCTAGGGATGAGGCAACTCAAGAAGACATCCTTATTCCTCAAATGGGTGAGTTTTTCGAGGTGGTGGGCAAAAGTAAGAAAACACAGCAGTGGAGGTCCGAGGGTTATAGGAACGCTGATGTAAGTTTATTTTTAAAAGTAAAATTTAAATTATAATTTTATTCATAAATTGGTTTTAATATTTTTTTTTTCGTGTCTATAATTAAATAGAAATTGTTAAGGGATGCTATGAAAGATCAAGTGACTCAGATTCAATCGGATGAAGGCTTTACTCGTGAGTTTTCGCAAAAGGAGCAAATCGATGCGGTGAGAGAAACTGCTAAAAAGGTTGTTGGGTCGCCAAAGAGGAGTTGGACACTGGGTGTGGGTCGACCGAAAAAGAAGAAGAGTCCTTCGACCACCCGGACACAAGACGAGCATAACGCGGTGATGATGGAGGCAATAAATGAGCTTCGAGTAGCCCAAGGACTTCCAGAGTATAGACGCCCTGATCGACCATCTACTAGCATTGAGCCTACAGTGTTTTCTCGTGCTGTTGTGACTGATGCGATGAGATGGATTAAGGAGATGAGAGAACGTGAAGGTTTGCCCCCTTTTCAGCCTATGCCTCCTACTGGTAGTGCATCTGAGAGACTAGTTGGTGAAGATGGTGATGAAGAGATGGGCGAAGATGAAGATGATGACGAGTCCGAGGGAGAAGAGGAGACCCATTTATATGGCCTTTAGTTGATTATTTTTAATTATTTTTGTGATGTAATATGACTTTAACTTTGGTTCATTGTGTTTGACTTTGTTTGACTTTCTAGTTGACTTTGAATTATTTTGGTATATTAATTAGTTATTTTATAATCTTAATTACTTATTTTGGTTTATAATTGGTATTTTAATTAATAATTGTATTTTGTTTTTAAATATATGATTTTAGAATTATTTTTAATTGCAATATTGCAATTAAATATAATTTAGAATCATATTTTTTTTAAAATAATAAAACACTATTAGCGACTACTCGCAGTCACGAAAATCAAATAGATGTAGTCCCTAATTATCAACTATTTGCGACTACCTGTAGTCGTTAATTTGAAAGCAATTTATGACTACAATGTAGTCGGCAATATATAACTCATGCACGACTACCTTGTAGTCGTCATTGACTAAGACATTTACGACTACACTTGTAGTCGGTAATAATTACGCTATCCACGACTACACAGTAGTAGCAAATACTTAATTACTTCTACCGACTACTTATTAGATGTGCGTCGTTAGTTATGACTTCTAACAATAGGTTTCTCGCGAGTAAGTTTTTACGACTACAAGTAGTCGGCAGAGACCAGAATCGTTTTTCGCGACTACTTTTTTGTTCTTTAGCGACTACAGATGTAGTCGCGGAAGCTATTACGCGGTGTAGTGGCTAGAGTTTAACAAAAACAAGGTTGTCGATTCAATAGTATATACATGATCATTAAATATTACACCAGATTTATGAGAAGTAGGTAATAAAGTCGGGATTTTGATTTGATCAGACAAGGATATCGATTTAGTCGAGTTTCAACATCAAATACGGAACAAAAGTTTTATCTATTAGCCCATACACGTATTACTACAACGCGCGACCCCTTTTATGGGGACCACGGCAGTCGCTAAAGACCCCAAAGGTCCTCGCTAAAGACCGGATTGGTCTTTTGAGACGGACAGTCCTAGCTAAAGGTTCCTCGCTAAAACTTCGTCGCGAAAGACTCCCTATTGCGATGGCGTCATCTGTCGTCGCGTGAGAACCTGTCTTTTGCGACGACATGCGATCGTCGCAATTGTCTTGGTATTTTGCGACGACTTTGTTCTCGCTAAAGAGGGTGGTCAATTGCGACGTCTAAGTCGTCGCGATTGCTAGTCAACTCTCGCCAAAGACATTTTTTTATTTTTTTATTTTTTATTTAATTTTAATTCAATTATATAATTTATTTATTTTTTGCTTTTTTTAAAATTTGACTTTTATTTTTTATTTCTATATATGAAAAGAGATAAAATAATACAATACGAAGACTAAATTATCTGATAGTCAAGTCAAAGTCATACAAAAGTCAAAGTCATAAAAAGTCGAATATTACAAACCATAAAACGAAAATAATAAAAGTCATAAGAAGTCAACAGAAAGTCTAAATAAACACCAACTCTCAACCAAACAACACACCATCTAAGGATTAGATAAATCCTCCTCTTAATCTTCATCTTCTTCCTCACCTTGATTTATAAGATGGAGTCGCGAGCTTGACGGACCAAATCTAGGGGGTCGGGCTCGGGTTCGGGCTAGGGAGGGACCAGCAGAAGCAGCGGATGGATTGCCGGATGGAGGGACTAGTGCTTCCTCATGACCACGTTCCTCTCGGCACCTGTTGAGCAAGGTGATAGTTGTACTAATCCGTGAGTCCATCGCCTCCATTGTCGGTCGCGTACTAGCATTGGAAGCCGAGGATCGTAAAATATCGGCTGGCACCGGAACCTTGCCTATGGAGATAAAGAACTCGCTCAGGGACCTCATAAGCCACTCGTAGTCCTGAAGCATGATGTCGCTTACCAGATCCCAAGAATTAGAAGACCTCCTCTTCTCCGGAAGCGGGTGGCCAACTCCCGGGATCCAGTAGCGGGTTATTACCTGTTTATTTTACGATTAAAATAATAATTAAGTCAAAAGTAGGTGTAAAATGAAATATTACCCGGTGCGTTGCAACCCCCTATGGGATTGCTTCCATTTTGTGTGGGGTCGTGTCCATCCCTATCTCTGTCGTGAGATCTCGGCATAACATCGGCTATCTAATATTTTTAAAATTACAATTAAATTCGTAATAATTTTAAAAAATACAATTTTACCCCTAATATTTTTCAAATTATTCACAAAGCCCCAAAAATTATTTAAAATTCTTCTAAGGGCCCTAATATTTTTTTTAAATACAATTTTACCCCTAATAACTTTTAAATTATTCTTAAAGCACCTAAAATAATTTAAAATTCCTCTAAGGCCCCTAATATCTTTTTAAAATACAATTTTATCCCTAATATTTTTCAAATTATTCTTAAAGCACCTCAAATTATTTAAAATTCCTCTAAGGGCCCTAATATTTTTTTTAAATACAATTTTTCCCCTAATATTTTTCAAATTATTCATAAAACACCTAAAATTATTTAAAATTCCTCTAAGGCACCTAATATATTTTTAAATACAATTTTACCCCTAATATTTTTTAAATTATTCTTAAAGCACCTAAAATTATTTAAAATTCCTCTAAGGCCCCTAATATTTCTTAAATATACAATTTTACCCCTAATATTTTTCAAATTATTCATAAAGCGACTTAAATTATTTAAAATTCCTCTAAGGCCCCTAATATTTTTTTTAAATACGAATTAACCCCTAATATTTTTCAAATTATTCATAAAGCACCTAAAATTATTTAAAATTCCTCTAAGGCCCCTAATATTTTTTTTAAATGCAAATTAACCCCTAAAATTTTATAAATTACTCTAAAGCCACTAAAATTTTATAAATACACAAATTTAACATAATCTTAATATTCAACAACAAATCCAAGATTTAGCACCTAAATTCTAATAAATTTCTTTCAAAATTCCAAATTTTTTCAACTAAATTCCCCAAAAAAAATACAACTAAACACGCTAATTTTTAGAATGTTATACACTAAATAGCAATCTTAAACACATAGTTAAATTCGGAATTAATTGTATTTAACAAAAATAATTTCTTAAAAAATGGAAAAAACAAAAAAAATCAACTAAACATGCTAATTTTTAGAATTTTATACACTAAATAGCAATCAAAAACACATAGTTAAATTCGGAATTAATTGTATTTAACAAAAATTAATTTCTCTAAAAATGGAAAAAAAGAACTAAAATTGGATTACATACCTTAAAATCCGAGGAAAAGGTGTTAAATGATGGTAGGGAAGCTCCAGAAATTATATACAAACCAAAAGCATGTATTAGATTCGTGATTAAGCAAAAAAAAAACATTGAATTTTATTTTGGAAAAAATCAAGGAAATCTTACCTAAAAGCTTAATTAAATGATGATGTAGATGCCTTCCCTTGAATCGGAGGAGCTTGGTGTTGCTAAAAATGGAGGATTGGAGTAGAGATTAATGGAGGGGTTTTGGGTGTTTGATGAATAATGGGGAAGGAGATGGAGTTCGGCGGGTATTTAATTAATCTGCCACCCCTTTACCGAGGACCTTGTCGTCGCTTAAGACAAGGTCCCTCGCAAAAGGTCCAATTTTTAGGAAGGCGCGCACTCGACTAAAGACCCTGAGTATTTTTTTTGTTATAAATAATTTAATAAATACTTAACATACATAATAAATCTCAATTTTTTAAGCTTATAGATAATTCAATAAATATTTTTCAGAAATTTTAATTTTTTTCTTATAAATAATTTAATAAATACTCTTCAATAAATTATTATATTATAAATGTTTAAGCATAGAGTAATGATATATGTCACCCTTTTATCATCCTTCTACATATATGTTTTGATTTCCTTGAATAAAAGATAGAGCAAAATTAAATAAGATAGAGAAATCAATTCATTGGTACATGTAGGCATACACGTAGGAGGTGATAAAAAGGTGATACAAAAAGGGTGACAAATATCATTACTCTTAAGCATATATTATAAAAAAATTCTTATAAATAATTTAATAAATACTTTACATACATAATAAATCACAATTTTTTAAGCTTATAAATAATTCAATAAATAATTTTCAGAAAGTTAAATTCTTTTTTCTTATATATAATTTAATAAATACTTTTCAATAAATTATTATATTATAAATTTTACCACTAAAGTTTATTAAATTCCTATAAGGCACCTAAAGTTCAATAAATATCCAATTTTACCACTAAAGTTTATTAAATATCTATAAGGCACCTAAAGTTCAATAAATCTCCAATTTTACCACTAAAGTTTAATAAATTTCACTAAGGCACCTAAAGTTCAATAAATATCCAATTTTACCACTAAAATTTATTAAATTCCTAAAAGGCACCTAAAGTTCAATAAATATCCAATTTTACCACTAAAGTTTATTAAATTTCTATAAGGAACCTAAAGTTAAAAGAATGTCCAATTTTACCACTAGAGTTTATTAAATTTCTATAAGACACCTAAAGTTTAATAAAATTACATTTTTACCACTAAAGTTTATTTAATTTCTATAAGGCACCTAAAGTTTAATAATATTACACTTTAACCACTAAAGTTTATCAAATTTCGATAAGGCACCTAAAGTTTAATAAACTACATTTTTACCATTAAATTTTATTAAAATTACAATTTAACCCCCATATTTAATGAAAAATATACTAATGCACCTAAAGTTTAATAAAATTACAATTTTATCCCTAAGTTTTTTAAAAATTATAAAAAGGCCAATAAAGTTTATAAATAATTATAAAGATACCCCTAAAAAATCTAAGTAGTTCCCAAACACCGTTAGATTAACTTTTAACTAAAAAAAATCATCCACAATTATTATAAATCAATAACCAAATTAAAATTGAAACACAAAATTATAAAATAATTACTATATAACAAAACATGAACATATCACACATAAATCAATAAACACAAATACTTTCACTTATATAATACAATATATAACAATAATTTTACAATATAAACAAATAAAATAAAATAATAATAGAAAATACCTTATTTTTGGAGTAATTGAGGAAATATTATTGCTTGAAAAAGGGACCATAAATAGTTAGATGAATCGTAGAAGCATCGTTATTGGTTGATCCGCAATTTTTGTGGGGATTAGGGAAAAAATTAAGAGAATTTTGGGGTTTTTTTTGGGTTTTTTGAAGGTTTTGTTCGCAATTAATGGCCAACTGCCGAGTAGCTGTATTTAATACGGCGAACTCCTTGGCGAGGACAATAAGTCCTCGCTAAAGACCTCCAAAGTCGTCGCAAAAGACACCTATTAGCGAGGACTACGGAGTCGTCGCAAAAGATGTGACCCTTTTGCGACGACTTCTAACGGTCATTTTTTCTGTTTATTAATTTTAATTATGTGAATTCTCCGTGACTTATATGCAACGACTTTGTCCTCGCGAAAGGGGGGTCTTTAGCGAGGACCTCATTGTCGTCGCAAAAGGTGTCCTTGCTAAAGACACCGCGTGTAGTACTATATATAGATAGAAGATAATTTGCAAAATTAAATATACCTTCAATCACCATCTTTAATCATATATCCAAAGAATCAATCAAGAGCATCCAAACAACCAATCTTCAAGTTATTATCCACTTTATTGAGAATTTTGGCTTTTCTTGTTATCAATCTTAAACACTCATATATATTTTTTTACAATCAAGTATTCATTTTATTGATCAACCAAAAAACTTACAAGGGGGTTCCATGTTGAATTTTGACTAGTAAGTCAAAAAAAAATCGACAATATACCCTATACAAAAATTGTTATGGAAGCTATTACAAAGACCTTAAATGAGCCTTTTACTACTATTGATAAACTAGGAATACCAAATACATGTAGTCCCATATGTAGAAAAACAAAACAGAGAGGCCCACCTGCAGAAATAAGAAAAGACCAAAAGAGAGAGACTACTTCTTCTTCGATCCTCCTTAGCTGCACATATTCCTACTCTAGTTAGGAATTGTAATTCCGAGATTAGAGTAAAAGGTTTTATATCTATTTGAATAAGACAAAGTTTTCTTTGCGAAGTGGGTTAATTCTTGTGTTCGTGATTACACAAAAAGAAGGTTCGTTTCGATACGAACTCGGGTTGTGATTCAACTGGGAGAATCTCATTGTGTTGGTTTGATTAAGTAGTTAATAAAAGTGGGAAAGTTTGAAAGTCCTAAGGTGTAATTTTAAATAGTGGACTAGGCCTTCGAAAATTCAAACCACTTCAAATACTTGTGTACCCTCTATCTCTGCCTCTTGTGACACAATTTGATATATATATATATATATAAAAACATAATTTTGAGGGTGATTGTTAGTGCGGTATATGTCGATCTTTTAAAAATCTTTGAGTTTTTAGCTAATCTTGAATATGTATGTATTTTTGGAGTAATGTGAGATGCTTTGTGTGTTAAGTGTGTAGGTCCTAAGCACATGGATGATACAAGACTCCAAGATGAAGCTAATAATTAAAGAAACTAAGAAGAAACCCAATTCACGTAACAAAGGAGCCAAAAGTTTTACTAGAAGCTCAAACAAAATTGCTGGCAAAAGGTCATCGTCTTGAAAATTCACGATAAATTATTGGTGAGAGTTATGATCAAGCTCTTTTAGATAATGGTATCTCTTTGAGTTTATATTGTGTAAAAAGAAACTATGTGCAAATTCGATTTGAAATTTACGTGCATTTTTCTATGAAACACCAAGTTGTCCGCCATCAACAAGAAGACCTGGGCCAGTGTTGACCCACTTAAATGAGCTCAACTTATGTCAGAAATTATCCATGGTGTATATATATACCTTTTTATGCTTAAAACACATCACTTTGAAGTTGGAGCACTGGGAAACGTGTGGAGTAGGGAGAAAAGCAAGCACAACACCTAGTTTAATCTCCTTTCATTTAAATTAATTATACAAGTTATATACTTTTTTCTTCATTTATCGCAATTATTAACGACTTTTACTTTTTTTTTCATTACTCAAGCATGAACTAAACATATTTAAGCTTGAGATTGTATATGTATGTACCCTACTTATGATTTATGCATTGTTTTTATGAGATTCCAGATTATTTTATTATTTTTAAAAATTATGGTGTCATTTTTTATAATTCTTATGCTTATTTTTAAATTTATTGATTTTGATCATGTATCTAATTGTGATAGTGAATGAACTATACCTTGTAAGAGGGGGTTCGGTTTACGGAATTAGAGTTATAAAGTTCAACTTAGTTTAGAATCAGGAGATCAAAACTAGTTGGATAATTAATATAGGCTTAGAACTTTAGACTTAAGATAATTATCTTGGTTCATTCGAAAGAGGTTCCTAAGACTAGATAGAAAATCATATCTATCCGGGATGGACTTAGGGTGATTTTAGAATCCTGGTTAGCAAGTAAATTCTTCTTTTTTTACTTAGATCATTAACCATCTCATGTCGTACTAGTGGAGAATACACAATCTTCTGCTATATCTCTCTATACTTTCTTCTAATTGATATTCAGTCCTTTCAAATTTACTTTAGTTATAGTTCAAATTCCTTGTTGCGCTCTATTTAGTCTTTACATAATTTAATTAATGAAAACTAAACAAAAATCTTATATTTAAATTCCTGATTTTCCTCAACGAACATCCAATTTTACACTAAAAATGTGTGTTTTACTTTATATTTGTTATGGAGAGCGATAACTTACTACTCTATTACTAGGGAATACTTTTACACTTGCAAGGATTATTATGAGAGGTGTTGATTTTTATATCACGCTTTGGAGAACACTAAGTTTTTGAAGTTGTTGCTGGGGAATATTTTGGTAATAGTAGTTTTGTTGTTAGATTTTACGCTTGTGCTTTGATTTGTTCTTTGCAAGAACTATGCTTAGTATGTGATCATGGATGGTAAGAGGTTGTTTAGACTTCAAGGACGGAGAGAGAAGAGGGTAAGAAGAAAGTCTTGAGATGGTATTGAATCCAAAATTCAATGTTGATGGTAACCCCATCATCACACCTAGGGAGAATCTGCTTGGCCATGAAGATGTCTGATATCTCCCTATTTTTATTATCAAATACCCTTAGGAGACATTATTTTAGGTAAAAAATGGACTTAGTTAGTTGATTTGGTGGCTTAATATGCAATAATGCACTTTCTTCCTTCAGATTTGTAATATTGTTATTTTTATAGCTTTTGTGTGTTAATTTGCTTGTTTAGTGTGAAGATATTAGGTACATGGATGCTAGGAGGTATTAAGATGAAGAGAAAAAGTGAAGTTTAAAGTCCAAGATCAAAAAAATTTGTTAAAGGAGCAAAAGACATCAGCTTAGTGAAGGAGGAGGAGCATAAAAAACTTGAAATACATCACTTCAAGCCCTTCCCAAGCCCAAACGGTGCAAAATATGATTTGGTGGTTCAAATAAAAAAAGATAGGCTTTTGAGTTAGCAAATTGAGAAGTGGTTTCAGGTGATTCGGATTTACAATGTGAAAGTTATATGTGTTTTACTAAAGTGTGTACAGCAGATACGGGAATATAAAATAGATTTGGGCCCCCTAATTACTTAATTAAACCCAAGCTTAGACCTAATCTATTGTTTACTCTCTATATAAGATCCTTAAAACCTAATTAATCAGTACCTCTCAATTGAGCTTCATATTATATCATATTTTGTGAGAGGAAAAAGGTCGAACGCTTGGAAGCAAATGGCAGAAGCTGGAGAATACCATTCTTCTTTAACAACAACTCAATTATTCCATATGTTAGATCTTTTGAGTTTATTTCCTATTATGTCTTTAATTAGTTTTATTTATTTTCTTTATTCAATTATGAGCTAAACCTAAACTAACTGAGACTCGTATTATGGGGATGAACCGTAGTTTCTAAATTAATGATTTTCTAATTTGCAATTGTGTCAATTTAAATTAAGTCATGTGATTGCATATTGATTCTATTCTTGTATTTATTTACTGTCATTGACGTCTCATATCAAGGGTAGGTTTTAGTAATTAGACTATTCACTAGTGGCGGTGATTATCTGAAAGGGGGGGGGGGTTTAATTACAAAACTGGGATAGAAAGACATGGTGTCTGTTATTGAGCCAGGCGGAGTTTACTAACCATGTAGTAAATTGGGTTAATTACTTAAACATATGAAAGTATCTTATAGTCGCCCTAACGGGGTTTGTAATACCGTAGGATTGCTTCCTAAGTCTACCCTGACGGGAGTTAGGAAGATATTAGAGTCCTGACTAATATCAATTACCCGCTTTACCCTTAAAACGGGTGCATTAGATTATGAACTTAGGTGATTCCCTAGCGAGACTCGAGTATATTACTCATATTTGTGTAATATTTTCTTAGTTTAATTTACTTTACTCCATATTTCCGCGTTTAATCTTTTATAATTCAAAAACCCAATAAAAAACTATTTTATTTCTCATTGCAACTAGTTCAACTTATATTTAAACATATTAATTGATGTATCCATATTTGTGATATATTAATCCACTCATGAGACATCATTTTAGGTGTAATTAATTCACTGTTTAGGGATTTCCTTTTCCCATTATTGGATAAATTCTTAATTCATGTCTTAATTTAGAAGATTATTATTTTTAGAAGCATATTTGGTATAATTTGTATGTTATTGTGAAACTCTTAAGGTTTATAGAACTATACTTAGATGCCAAATCATTCTAATAAGCTAAGGAAAGAAGATCCGGGAGGAATCAGGAGATGAAAGGAAACAGATTTGAATTAGGAAAGAAAAAGCTGCCAAATAAATCTGCTAAATCTGCAGTGACGTCCACTAATGTGAAGATAACTGCAAATTGTTCACGAATTTGGAAGAGCCTTTATAGGGTCAGATAGATCTTTCGTTGCGGTCGTTTTGATATAAAGTACGCTGAATTTGGTCCAGTAACAAAAGAGATATGATAAAAACAAGCAGCAATGATTATCTTGTCCTATATTTTAGGAAACAAAATTGAATTGGACTTGGACTCCAATTACTTGCCTTCCACTCCAAGATTTCAACCTAGTGTTAGTAAACACCTATAAATACACCCTCTTATCATTGTAAACATGTCCTTTCTTTTTTATTAATAGTCCTTGCTTGAATATTAGTTCTTAACATAGAGTTTTATCCTCCAAAGAAGCAAGACGGACTAGAGAGGAAGACAAGAAGTTGGAGAGTTGCAAACTCCTCTTCTCCATCCTATCCCTCTATCATTAGGGTAATTTGTATTAGATTCTTTAGCTTATCTTTGTTTCTAATTACTTTTATCCTTAGTTTATTTCTATGTTTTTAGTTATGAACTAATTTTCCCATAGCTTGGGTTTGCATATGTATAATCTTTGAATTCTAATTCTATATTTTTTTTCACGTTATTTGGGATTAACCTATAAATTGATTGATCTACTTAGTTACTTTATATGTATGTTTTATGTGCTTTGACTTACTGATTGTAGTTCTTGCGGTGTACAACGTATAGGATTACCATAGTAGTTGGATGGTCACCTAGAAGGGATGTCCAATTATTGAAACATCACATAAACGTTTAATGTGCGGTAGTGATCCTCACGTGCTTTCCTAACTGGATAGTCACTAGGGTTTGATTTAACCACCGATCATTGCTCAGGGTCCTCTTACCCAAGTCCCCTGGTAATTGTTAGGTTGCCACCTAAATCTAACCGGAAGGGGCTTAGAAGAAATATAGAATCCTGACTATTTACATATCTAAATTCACCCCTTATAACTAGAATATTGATTAGAAGGATAAGTGCATGCTAGCAATCCTAAGCTATATCTCTCATCTCCATCCTTTATTATACTATTTATTTGTATTATTATATTTTAAATCTGAAAACCAAATAGATATTATTTATTATATTGTATTTTTATCAAACAAGTAATTTCTCCTACACTTCTCTATATAGACAAGTAGATCTAACATATTAAATCCCTACGAACAAACTTTACTTACTAACTAAACTTGAAAACAATCTGTGATACGTGATGTGAGTTTCTGTGGTTATTAAGGTTGTGTGTCCTTATATTTATTATTATTTAAATCATTATTTTATCACACCTTTTACCCCACCATTAATCTTAACTCGCATTTCTTGTTGAGACGATAATCTTGTTTTTACTTATCTATTACTTGGAACGACTCGTACACTTGCAGTTAGTTGCTTCTCCTATTTAGTGTTGATTTATCTCACACTCTAGGAGCGACAAATTTCCTTAACTAAAACCCAGGTGATGGAGTCCAATTCAATCTACAAATTCCCTTGGGAGCTCAACTACCACTTGGAGTCAACATGTAAAAAATAGTTGGGAGGAATTGATGGAAAAATGGTAATCAGGTTTATTCTAAATTCCAACTGATACAAGGGTTCCAGTTTTGTTTGTAGCCACTCAGGATCCGTCCACCAGCTATGGGTATGCTAAACTAATTCACAAGTTATGGGAACTACAGTGAGGTTGCACACAAATACCTGGTGTGAGTTGTTCCGAAATTCGTTCAAATATGTGACGCATATGTCACTCAAGGTGTCACAAAGGAACAAATATATCTCAGTATATTTGCCTATTTTGTGATCATAGGAGAAAGTGAATGGATATATCTCCAACCATCAGAGTTGATAACTACATAAAACCAACTTTAGTCTGTGTTCTTTGATAGATACTATCCCCACAACATGGACGTTAAGGTGTAAATGAACTTATCCACTTTCAGAAAAGATCAAGGTGAGTCCTTATGTGCAATTTGGAAAATATTCCAAACTAGATTGAAGAAGTGTCCACTTCCTGGGTATAATAAAGAGATGTATTTGTCCATCTAATATTAAAGCCTTGATCCAAATTCAAGAAAAAAGCTAGATGCTATATGCGAAGGGTGCTTCATGAAGGTACCTCATAATTAAGCCTTGGTGATCATTGATAGAATTGTAAATAACGTGATGAGTTGGAAACCGTCTAAAGCTCCAGTCCACCAATATTAGATAGGTACTTTGTATTTATATACTGAGACAACATTCAGTGAAAAGCTTGCTACCCTCGAGAATCAAGTGAAATGATTGACTTTGAATATGAACCAAGGTACGCAAGTGAATGTTAATGTAGTGTAAGAGTCGTATGTGTGTCCAAGTTGTGTCATGGGTGATCACTGTTGAGAGGAATGCTAAAGAAAACTCGTTCTTATTTATGGGTAACCGTGTTAAATAACAACAAGGTAATCGCAACAATCATCTAGGTTTTCAATGGTTGAATTCAAACAGATACGTGAATCAAGGGAGCACCTATCATTGGTATTATTACCACCCACACACTAAAGGGACCAACTATTAATAGGATTCTCGAAATCAATACTCAAATGGACAAATCTATGGGAACTAAGCTCCTCAGAATCCTGTGTATAGTTTATACGAGGATGATCTATCTCAAAGGTTCCCCCATCCTATTTACAAGAAGGATCAAGTGAGTTGGAGAACACATTTTATATAATTGTGCTGGTGATAGGTGAGAATATCGCAAAACCAATGAGATTCTAAATTATCATTGGAATACGTTAAAAATCTTACAAAAACAGACGATTTAGATCACTAAAGCTCCTCGACAGCTACGAAAGTTCAACTTATGCACCAAGTTGGAGAGTTAGAATTCATGCCATAGGATTGTGAAGATGTTGGTGCTCCAAGGATAGAGTTATTTTGAACTAGTGATGTTCTGCCACGACCTCTATTTGCATAGCCTCTGCCTCCATTAGAAGGTCCACGTCCTCTACTAGAACAAGAAGAATTTGTGGAATAAGAAGAAGAAAGTAAGGTTGTATGATGCATTGAAGACTCGTTTTATTCATCCATCTTCATATGTAATTATTCAGAGACTAAAAGACTTCCAAGTGAATGAAAGCTCAGAGTTGAGGTCTTAGCATTAGTAATCCTAATACTCGACCTGAACTGGTTATATTCAGCTAGAAATCCTTTTAGAGTATACATTAACACATCTTCAAGAGGTCAAGAAGATGTTGCAGTATCCAAACTATCACATATATCTTAAATTTCAGATAGATTTCATATGTTTATCTCCCTTTTTAATATTACATATACGCATTTTCTGATGAACAAGAAATCTGTATTGATTTACAAATAATTCCTCTAGTTTTTGCCACACATCATGTGAGTTGTGTGATATCAAACTTGAGATAACACATATGGTATCATTGAAGAAAGAAGTAATACCTTCAATTGATGATCTTCGGTTAACCACATTGAATACGCAGGATCAAATGGAGGAGGAGGAGGAGAACCCGATCGAGTAACGTGATCGAGATATCCCTGATCCTCTAACACGACTTCGAGTTGAGCTTTCCACAAAACATAATTTGTGGAGTCGAGCTTGATTTGTAAAAGGGAAGCCCAGTTTTGTCGAAGTAAGAGCAATCCAGCTGGAATCGTCGAGCTGGAAGAGATATAAGGTGTTGACGAAGATGAATCACCCATTATAGAAGCGTGGAAGATCGATTCAAGCGGGAATATCAAAGCTTTGTTTAAGACACAATTAATGGAGATGAAGAAAATCTTATTTCTTCATTAGAGCTCTAATACCATAATGAGAGAGAATAAGAAAGAATAATTTGTTCATATTTCATGTTATCAAATGTGTTTAATTGAGCTGATATTTATAGAGTACATCACGCTCTAAATGACACTCACCTCACACTCTCCCCACACCTAACTAACTAGCTAATTTTGTTACATTGTTTGTTTTCTAGCTAAGTAGTAAGTGTGTGATGCGAGTGCATTATTGATGTTGTGTATCTTGTCAGCATACACTTCCCAACAAAATGGGGTGGCGCAAAGAAAAAGTTGAACCATCATGAACATGGTTCGAAGCATGATTTCGGTGAAGAAAATTCCAAAAATATTCTAGCCCGAGGTAGTCAATTAGACGGTGCATATTCTAAATAGAAGCCCCACCTTTGCGGTGAAGAACAAGACTCCAGAAGAAGCTTGGAGTGGGATTAAACCATGTGTAAGTCACTTTTTTATTTTCGGATGCATATCTCATGTACACATACTGATAACAAGAAAATTTAACTTGAAGATAAGAGTCTAAAATATATATTTCTTGGGGTAAGTGATGAGTCAATGTCTTATAGATTATTTGATCCTATTATTTAGAAAACTATTATGAGTCAAGATATGGTTTTTGAAGAAGAATGGAGTTAGAAATGGGATAATAGTCAAAAGGAGTCTATCTTGGTTGATCTTGATTGGAAGTAGAAGGGGAAAATTATACTGAAGAAGGGAATAATGAAGGAGAAAATGTTTCACCTACTGTGAGGGAAGCATTACAGAATTCAGAACAAGATGATAATCAAGGCGAACCTACGATGGAGACTATGGATGGAATTTTTTTTGAATGTAGAAAAAGGTGAAATTTCGCAAGGTGGAAGAATAAGAAAAAGATCACTGGGATAGATGAGGGATTATGTGAGTGGTGAAGAATTCCATGTAGATGAGGATATGTAGGAGGACATGGATCATTTGGCTTTGGATATGGATCATTTGGTATTGTTCTTATGAAGAAGCTGTGAAAAGTAAAACTTGTAAAAGAGTTATGGATATCGAAATCAAAGCTATTGAAATCAATGATACTTGGATAGTAACCGAGCTATTACTTGGAAGGAAAATTATTGGGGTGAAATTGATCTTTAAAGTAAAGTTCAATAAGAATGGAGAAATAGACAGGTACAGTGCTCGATTAGTTGATAAAGGGTATAGTCAACAATATAGAGTAGATTATGCAGAGTTTTTGCACAAGTGGATCGTTTGGACACCGTACGAGTTGTTATCTCGCTTACTACTCAAAACAGTTGGACAATCTATTAGTTAGATGTCAAGTCTGCCTTTCTGCACGAAGAATTATATGAGGAGATTCTTTGTAGCACAACCTCCTTGTTATGAGCAACAAGGCCATGAATAAAAGGTGTGTATAATTTTTAAAAAGATTTATACGGTGTTAAACAAGCTATGTGTGCTTGGAATAGTCGTCTTGAGTCCTATTTTGTACGTGAAGGATTCAAGAAGTGTCCATATGAACAACATTATTCATCAAAACATTCTATAAAGGTATTTTAATTTATTTTCTTTACATTGAAGATCTTATATTTACGGGGAATGATAAAAGTATGTTTATACATTCAAAGTAATCCATGATGAATGAAGTCGATATGATTGATCTTGAAAATATGAGAATTTTCTTGGTACTGAGGTTACAAAAGCCAGATGATGGTATCTTTATTAGCCAACATAATTTTCTCTTGAGGTGCTAGAAAGATTTGATATTTGAATCAGTCCAATCTTGTGCAAAACTAAACAGTTTCTGGTTTCAAACTTATGAAGGATAAAAATGGAGAAAGAATCGATAGCACACATTACAAACAAATAATTGGAAGTCTAATGTATTTGACTGACACACGTCCTCCAGACATGATGTTTGTAATAAGTTTGGTTAGCAGATACATGGAACAACCAACTAAAATTCATTTTCAAGTTGTAAAACGGGTTTTAAGGTATTTGAGGGGTCCTGTTGATTTCGCTTATTCTACATGAATGGTGAAGAGAAAGAGCCAGTTCTGAGGTACAGGGTTCGAATCCTCTCCCTGAACATAGGTAACCTAGTTTTGATTTACCTGGAAATATGCATGGGGAGGCATGTATATTTTCATGGGATTAGTTATTGTGCCCGAAAGCTGGCACGGACACCAATGTATTAAAAAAAAAAAAAAAAGATAATAGGAGGAACACTTTTGGGAATATTTTTATGATGGGCTTGGGAGCAATATCTTGGTAAGGTGTGTGTCAAGCAATGTGGTTGAAGTGAATTTTGAAGGAATTTAAACATGAACAAAACAAGGCTATAATTGTCATATTATGACAATGTTTCAGCTGTTTAACTCTCTAATAATCAGTCATGGAAAACATGTACACTTTTGCTTTTATTTTCTTTGTGATCTCATCAAGGAAGGAGTAGTAAACTAATTCAGTGTTCTTCTCAGAAGCAAGTTGCTGATATTCTAACAAAACCTTTGAAACTCGATGTGTTCGTAAGATTACGCCATTTGATGGGTATTGTCGCATATCCAAGCATAAACTGATTACAAATTATATTTGGTTTAAGGGAAATGTTAGAAATAATATGTTAGTTAATTTTAGAAATTTGTTGAATAAATCCTAACTTTTAGGAATAAGTTAGATTCATATTTTCTTAGAATTTTAACACAGAAATAGGAGATAAGATTTCAATTTTGTTGCTTTTTAAAGTTATTTAATAGCCATCTTTGAATTCAAAATAAATAAAAAATATCTCTCAAGTTTTAATGTTAATCATATATTGTTTTATCTTATCTTTTAGTTTCAACGGTTTTCTTCATCAATTGATACTCTTCAGTGGCTGGTAGAACTCCCAGATCATGTAAATTAATTTTCTTGATTTCTTCCTGGAGACCTTAGAGATCTGCAGAAGTTTCAGTCCCTTGACCTGTGTGTGAATAAGTTCTCTGGAGATTAGTCATCCAGATTATGTAAAACTTGCAGGACTTATATCATTTAATGCTCAGAAAAAAGATTTACAATCTTTAGAAATTGGAAATATGAAGATGCTAGAACGCTTGCTGATGAGCAAAATTCTGTGACCGGCTCTATATGAAGATAATTTAATTAGGATTTAGGACTCAACTTTGCTTAAAGAAATGGAAATAAATTTTTTGGCGAAGCGCGTGAAACTTACACCAAGACACATCATGTATAATAAACCAACCAGGTTTTCTTTCTACTCATCATAAGTCAATAATAAAACATTTTACTTCTAAATGGTGAATGAAAGTTCTTGTCTAAACTAGAGACCACTGGAAAATTAAGCATGAAAATATGGTCATGTTGCTTGGCTATTGTGTCTTTGTGGATGAGAAACTTATAATATGATGAATACTTAGAGAATGTAAGCATTGAGTTTTAGTTAGGAAATTAACTAGATTCTCTTAAGGCGCTTGACTGGCAAACTAGGCTCAGTATCTGTCTCGGTTGCAGCCTCGTGGCTTGGGTTCCTGTATCATGAAGTTTTAATTCACATCATTTACAAAATATAAAGTTGAGCAATATATTCAATGATCGAATACTGAAGGTTTATGATGGGACTACCCAAATTGTAGTTTTGTAGTGGATTTTGGCATATATTCTGAAGTTTTATGATCAATTAAGAAGATTTACAAAAATAGCAAAAAATGATATTATTCTGAAAGTTATATTGTAAAGGGCGAGTTGGACAAGTAAGTCTAGATGGACAAGTTGGATTAGTAAGTCTAGTTTCTAACCAAGTATCAATCATTCAGCATGCAAGATATGGTGGTAAGCTGGAAAACTCTGAATAATTTTGCAATTTGACGGTCTAAACATATGGCACAAGAAGCTGGGTTTGTTGCCTTGAAGTAGTAAAAATAAGTTATTTCTTGCAATTATTCAACCTATACACATCAATAATTATCATTGTTTTTTGTAATGACCAATAAGGTTGCGAATGATAGGTGTCAAATTTGATGTTTAACTTCTTCTAAGATCAAGATTTTTGTATATATGGCGATGAAAAAAGATAACAACTTCTTTCTGCGTTATTCATAAGTAATTCAACATTTGTGGTTCATTATCATCATGCAATGTTAATCACGAGATTTTAATATCTATGTATTTTATCATTGAATGTTGTGCTATTTTGAGGATTCTTTTTATCAATGGTTGACATATCTTTGTTGGTATTGCATATAGTAAGGTTAGATAAATATAATTAGGCTTGAAAATATTCTTTTTTTATTTGAATTTATGTAAGATTAATTCATACCAAACAATGCAAATGGATATTATGTCAGCTCGATGTTGAGATAATGTTGTTGGTCTGGAAAGTATTTTGCCTTTTATTAAAAAGTAATATTAATATTGTTGCACGCTTTGAAGCTCCTTGGAACAGCTTTGAGCTGCCAATGGAAACTTTACAAACAGATCATGCTGAAATATTAAGTGTGCCAGCTAGTATACATACTATTATGCCTCTTTAGTTAACCTCTTTGTTTGAGTTTTAATTTTTAATTTGCTTTAGTATGGGTCGATATAGAGTACAAAATACCTAGAGCCATAGATATTTACAAATGAGGTTCCAATGAAGAGGCTAATTCGGGAGTAGGATGTATCTAAACAACCAACCATTAAACAAAATGCACCAAGTGTGGTGGCCCGCCTCATCGGGGGTCGACACGTTACCAATCGCTTAAAAAAATATTAATTTGGGAGATACAAAAAGGCTCATATATATATAAAAGGAACCCTCACAAATGAGATGTGGGAATTCTTTTACAAGGAAAAAATTAAGAGAAAGAGGAAGTCTCGAGCACATTCACGAGAGAAGGAATTACAAAAGTTTTCAAGTAAATTTAAAACATGGTAGACAGTGATGAATCCAAAATTGCAAACTAGGGTGCGTTAACGGTCCTGAAATTCTTTTTGACGTTTAAACAAAAAAACATATAAAACAAGATATATATAAATTAAATAATTAATATTAAAATATAATATATTTTAATACAATACAATACAATAAGTAATATCATATAAAATTTTGAAAAAAAATTACAATCGTTTCTTACGAGTTTTCATTTTTTGGAAAAATATCCATAATAGTGGTATTTTCAATTTCCTTAGAAATGTTTCTCGCAATAAAAATAAGTAAAGCGTCGTCATTTACTCCGCATTGTAATTAATAATAAATAATTAATTTACTTTTTTTAATTAATATAATAATTAGATTATTGCTAATCAATAATTATAATAAATAAAAACTTAAATAAAAAATAATTTTATTTTTATTTTATTAATTTAAATCAAAAGATACATAAATTAATACAAAAATTATACAAATTAAATTATATATTGAAATTAAAATAAATAAATTACCTCAAATTGGAGGAGAAATCACCAAAAATTAATAAATATTAAGTAAACTTTATTTTTCTTTAGGTTAAAAGTATATTTAATAAAAAAATTGCATATATATAATATAATATAGGCAATTTAGCTAGATTCATTTTTTATGAGTGTTAATATTTTTTTTAAAGTTGAGGTTGGGCTTAATCCCACCTAGCCTTCATGTACATCCGCCACTGATGGTAGACATCAAGTTTCAAAAGATACTGACAAATATAGCGGATCTTGCTAGCACACAAACTAAATAGCCCAACAAAATAGACAAATCTCCTAGATTTATTAAAATTCTTAGAAATTCCGATATACAATGAATAAAATACTGTCAAAATATAGGATTAAAAGGAATTCTCTAACCTATATAAAATTGAAACAATCTATATAAAGTTTATAAACTATAAAGAACTCAGAACATTTGTCTTTCCAAATCCAGTTGAATACACCCCTTATGTTTAAATAAGTCATATGATTTAATGGTTGTTCATAGACCTGTTTAGGATAAAAATATGTTCAAACAACAAGTCGACCCGTTATAATGTAGGTCTTGGAAATCATGTTAATACCTCCAATATATTACATGGCAACAATTATGAGTCTATATACAAAAATATGGGAACAAGATCCATTTTATTCCTATTGATTAGAGAAGTTACTCTTAAGGCTAATTTCAATATTCTCCTAGTTGTAGCAAAAAACTAAAATTGAGAGTTGAATTTTGTTTTCAACAGGTTCCCAATTATGGAGAACCCGATTTCAGGGAACTCATTCATGAGTTTTTCTAGCTAGATGTATTGAAACCTATCTTCAAAATCCCAATTCACAAAATACAATAATAATTCTACGTGGCGCTATAATAAACATAATTTAACAATAAAGTATTTTATTATTAAAATTGTAATGACAATAAACTATATTTGTTTGAAAATAATAATAATACTATTATATTAATATTAATTTTGAATAATCCTGTAGTGAATTAAAATATAAACATTTAAATAAAATAATAACAATAATCGAAAAGATTAACAAATTAGATGAAAAAATAAAGTTGGAGTAATCACAATTACACGCATAGTCTCTCACGACCACTCCTTTAGCGAGGACATTTGAATAGGAAACCCTAAGATTAGGATCAATGTTTGACCTTGATACATCCCAGGAACACTTAAGATAAGAAGGCTTAATAACCAATTAAATCTCAGAGCATATTAATTAAAATTAAATTTGAAGATTGAACTATTAGAGGGTTAAGCATCATTCGTCTAGCTATAGATCACCAAAGAAGCCTCTAAGTGCAAAAAACTAGGAACTATAGGTATAGTAAATAAATATCTAATATAATTGACGTTTCTAGAGATACGAAATAGATCATAATTCTTTTACACAGATTGTGCGATGATCAATTAAAGTTTATATAGGCTAGTACATAACTTTAATTCTATGTTGAAAGCCTTAATACAAACCTTGAGTAGTAGAGGAAAGAAAATATATCCTAAGACTTCCTATAATTCAGCTCGTGTTAAAACAGATATCCTTAGAATTTAGTTTGTAAACAAGACGGTCGTTAAATGATGACTCGCTTATAGTGGCAGTACGAGCGATCGATCCACGTCGAAAATTAACACTTAGACACACTATATAGGGTATATGTCAGAACGACCCACACAGCGTCAAAGTTTTAAACTAAGTATCTCCTAGGAGTCACATAAGATAATGGTACACACTCAACTCAGAAGACGGCTTTACCCAACCACAGAGTAAGATTCTTAGACTTTTGAGAAGTCAAACCCAAACTAGAGTTTGATATTAACTCTGGGGATTCATGTCATGATCACCGGTTAATATGTACAGACTTGAAAGAGTTTATCTTCTCAAATACAGCGGTGAGCCACACGTCTGAGTATTAACTATGTAAATAAGACAATGTTACACTAAGTCCTATACGTTAAAAGGGTAGTTTTGTCTAGTTGATACTTAGTGTAAAATCAATGCATGAATTTATACTTAGTCATATTCAAGCATTATATACATAACATTCGACTTTACCCATACCAACGTATATGTATCAATATCCATCAATGACGTCCTTAATCCCTCTCACCGATATGCTCAAGGAGACTAAGCTAACGAGAGTGTACCACCTGGACTTGAAAAGAAACATGGATATAGTTCTCGCTTCAGAAGATTACTAGTTTGTCCTAAAGGATCCTAGGACAATACCTAAAGAATGATTTGACCTCACTACTACTATGAGAACATCACAAGTTGGTTGGGATAAGGCTAATCGTATGGTCAAGTTCTATATCATAAATTCGATCGACAATGTGTTGTAGATGCAATGAGGGGGAATAGGTATTGCCAAAGAGATGTATGCATATGTGTCTAAAATATTTGGGACAAGAACATGTCCACAAAGCAAGCTTCTCCCAAAAACTTGATGAATGCCAATATGGTAGCTAACAATTGGTAAGAGAGCACTCTCTCAAGATGATCGACAACTTCAACACAACCATGTTACTTTGTGTTGAGATAGATGAAGGAAGCAAGAACGATATAATACTAGAGTCACTGCCTCCTTCTTTTGGATATTTCAAGCTTCAATATAGCATGGGAAGCGTGAGATGAGATTGCCAAAGCTGAAAAAGGAAATTGCATGTAGCTAAACTCATCATCAACCCAAAGGGTGAATCTTTTGCACTTGATTCGAACCGCAAGGCTTTGAACAAAACAAGAGTGGAAAAGGTTCATCTAAGAAGGGAAAGAAGCGGTCCAATAACCTCAATGTTTGAAATAAAAAAAAGAAATGGAACAAGAATAGAGCACCTAATAATCCTCATATATGAAAGTTCTTAAAGTACAGACTGAAAGGTCACTAAAAGCAAGACTATCCTAAGTTATGCAAACCATAAGGAATTTCTTATTTAGCTCCATAGTGAAATAATTTGGTGGTGATCATACTTGATTAGAATCTACATACACTAATCATTTTGATGTTTATTAATTTACAAAAACATGGAAGTTGACAAGTGTAGAATCATCGAGGTTTCAAAATGGGCAATCGTTTTAAGACTGAAAACGATATGACGTTTTCAATGAGGAACGAGACGTCGTTGTAAAAGAGATAGTTATAAATGGAAACTTTAACAACCATTGCAAACTGGAACCTTGGTCCAAAACGGGCAACCATTTTTAGTAAGAAAATGGTATGACATTTTGTCAAATATGGCGTCGTTTCAAAAACATTTGAAATCGTGTCTATTATACTAAAATACCCCGTCGAAAATAGTTGTCGGGGAAAAATGGTCACCCGGTTTGTGCAAAACGGTATAACATTTTTTGGGTATAATGAGATCCTTCTAATAGAGTCGTTGGAAGATCCACTATATATAGAAGGCTTATTTACATCACATGTCTCACCCCTTGAAGCTCCAATTCATCATCATGCTATTTTATACTTCAAGTAGAGAATTCACAAGCTTGTTTTATCACTTTCATTAGAAAAACAAGCTTGGTGGAATTACTTGTGATATCAAACTCATCAACGGAGTATATCATATTCAAGATATAATTTTTACATCTATTCAAAGAGGTGATCAAATCAAGTTTCCACTTTCACATCATATCATCAAGGAGTCATACAGATTTCATTGTAATATTTTCTCATCTAGGAGTATCAGTTACATTCGTTGTAATTGTTGGACAAATGAGATTCTACCCAAGTGTTGACCATATTTACGATGTTAGTCGGTGACTCAATTTAAATGAAATGATTCGGATATTAATACGTTTATTCAAGTCGTAAAGATTAACGTAATATATTCACTTGGTTAAAATCATTTGAAATTGAATGAGAAATTGAGTCATGTAATTTGGAGAAATTAAAAGAAAAAAAATAATAATATATGTTATTATTTTTTTTTTTTTATAAAACAAAGAAAGAAAAAAAAGGGGCTTTGTTGGGCTTTTGGGCCTTAGGACTATACCTTTGTTGGACCTTAGGTGGGGTATGAACTTGGACCATCATCTTTGTTGGGGTTTTGGGCCTTAGTTTCATACATTTGGACTAGCCCAAGTTTTTTGTTCTTTTAAGTGAACTTTGTATCTTAAATTAATACAACGTAACTCCAAAATGAAACATCACAACCTTTGGCAAGCCACCTTTTCATTTTCTATAAATAGTTGGCAACCTAAACCATTTTCTTCATTTATTTTTCAAAAGCATTAAAATTATAAGAGAGAGATAGAAAGAAGCAGCATTATTAAGTTCGTTGAAATTCTTAAGAATTCGTGTGTCAGTTTCTTTTGAATAGTTTTGTCGTTGTATCCTGGAGGTTGAAGCCAACAAACATAAGACACCTGTACATGACCTAAATACCTTAAAGACATCGGATCCAATCCGAGCCTCGACAAGTAAAGTTATTTAATTATTTACTTTTATTTTATTTCTGCATTAGTTTCTATATTGTTTTACTGGTTTATACAAACACAACACAACAATTTAAGGTATTTATGATTCACGTGGTATAAACCAGAAAACATTTTCTTTTTATGTTTTATAAACTTTACTTTTGGAATATTTTTTTGGGTCTGTGTATACAGAACATGAATATTACATTCTATTTCTTTTCTCTTATTCTGATTTCTAGGCTTGTGTATACATATTAGAAAAATACTCGCTTACTAACGTCATATTACGTTGTAATATTAGTGTTTTTTTTAACAACTAATATCAATCTTGCTAGTATCGGCATACTTGTCGAACCTTGTGGTTTGAAAATTTTCCGCTAAAAGAATTCTTAATTGATTGAGATTCTTCTTTTACGTGAATTGATTATCTTTTTAATTTCTTCGATCCACTACAACAAGAATATAAAAAGTTGGGGGACTAACAAGAATATAAAAACTTGGGAAATTAAAATTAATTTAATCATTTTGTCGTAAGAAAGAATCAAGTTTTTGTGTTGTCTTTTAGTGAGAAAGGTTGAATAATTCGTTTGTTTGAATTATCTATAATATTGTGTAATCCTTGGTAATTGAAATGATGTCTACCAAGACAAACAATATGTCCAGAAATGATGGAATCGATAACAACATACCATCAGCAATTTCACTTATGTAAAATACATTTGTGGGACATGATCCCGACTCTTATAGACCCGTTGAGGAGTCTAAGAGGTTAAATAGAAATGACTATTTGTGTAAAGGAATAGATGGCCAAAATCACAGAGGGTAAAGGCAATTCCATGAAAGGAAAATAAGTCCAAGCAACCATTACTAAAATCAAATAAGATTGATTTTACTACATTAGTTTCTAAAGTAAATTTGGTTGGCAATACCGAACACTGGTGGGTGGATATTGGGGTCACCTGACATGTATGTTCAAGACATACAAAGTTGCAACTACTGAAGAGACTTTATGTATGGGAAATTTCTCTACATCAAAAGTAGTTGGATCTGGAATCGTTATTCTAATAATGACTTCTGAAAAAGAGTTGAGTCTCTATAACGTTCTCCATGTGCCTGACATTAGAAGGAATCTAGTTTCAGGTTCGTGATTGAGTAAGAATGGCTTCAAACTAGTATTTATTCTCACTAAAGGTGGGATATTTGTGGGCAAAGGGTACCTATGTGATGGTTTATGTAAGATGAATGTAATGACCATAGTACCTACCAAAATGTAACCGAGAAAGTAATATATCCTTGACTCACCTTATTTATGGCACGATAGATTAGGAGATGTTAATTTTGGTTCATTAAATAAGCTAGTAAACGTCGGGTTACTATCTAATGTGAACTTCAATTCTCAGAAGAAATGTGAAGTATCCGTTGAGTAAAAAATTAACAAAAACCTCATTTAAATCTATAGAAAAGGACTTTGGTACCTTTAGAGTTAAGTCACAGTGACAAATGTGACTTGAAATTTGTGCAAACTAAAAGTGGTAAAAAGTATTTCATAAATTTCATCAACGATTGCACAAGGTATTGTCAAATATACTTGTTTCGAAGTGAGGATGAGGACTCAGAAGCATTTATGCAATACAAAAATGAAGTTGAGAATCAACTAAATAAAAAAGATTAAGAATCTTAGTACAGATAGGGGAGGAGAATACGTGTCTCCTTTTGAAGAGTTTTGCGCTAAACATGGAATCATACATCAAACCACGGCCCCCTACTCGCCACAACAAAACGGGATTGCTGAACGTAAGAACCGCACATTGAAGGAAATGATGGATGTCTTGTTGATTAACTTAGGGTTACCACAGAACTTGTGGGGAGAGGTTTTGCTCACCGCAAATCACATCCTCAACAAGGTACCACACAAGAAGGTAGATAAAACTCCTTACGAATTATGGAAAGGAAAACCACCTTCCTTCAAATACTTAAAAGTGTGGGGATGCTTGGCAAAGGTAGCACTTACTGCTCCTAAAATGGTCAAAGTAGGACCAAAGACCATCGATTGCGTCTTTATTGGATATGCTCACAATAGTGACGCATATAAATTCCTGGTACACAAATCTTGTCATGTTGACATTAACGTCAATACGGTGATTGAATCAAGAAATGCACATTTCTTTGAAACAAACTTTCCGTACAAGACCACACCAGAATCTGGTTCCTTGAAAAGAACACGTGATGCAATTCAAGAAGAGCAAGATCAAGAATCATTGCCAACTGAAAAGCAAGATCAAGAATCATTGCCAAATGAAAGAGAACCAAGAAGAAGTAAGCGGATGAGAACCTCTACGTCTTTTGGTCCCGACTTTCTATCTTACATGCTAGATGACGAATCGCGAACATTCAAGGAGGCTATGTCAAACCCTGGCCCCCATACTTGAAAGAAGCGGTAAATAGCGAGATAGATTCCATTATGCAAAACAGTACATGGGAACTAGCGGATCTCCCTCCTGGGAATAAACCACTTGGATCAAATGGATATTCAAGAAGAAACTAAAGACCGATGAGTCTATTGAAAAATACAAGTCTCGCCTTGTTGTAAAACGTTATAGTAAAAAAGAAGGACTTGACTATTTTGATACTTATTCTCCAGTCACGAGAATATCATCCATTCGAATGTTAATCGCTATAGCTTCAATATACAAGCTCGAAATATATCAAATGGATGTAACAGCCGCCTTCCTAAATGGAGAACTAAATGAAGAGATATATATGGAACAACCTGAGGGTTACGTAGTTATAGGTAAGGAGAAGCAAGTATGTAAGCTTGTTAAATCTTTATATGGTTTAAAACAAGCACCGAAGCAATGGCATGACAAATTTGATAGATTCATGATCTCAAATGATTTCAAGATCAATGAATGTGACAAATGCGTTTATGTAAAACGAAATGAGACAGGATATGTCATTGTCTGTTTATATGTGGATGATATGTTAATCATTGGAAATAACAATGATGTGATTAAATTCACCAAAAGGATGCTTTCAAGTAAGTTTGACATGAAAGATCTAGGCCTTGCGGATGTTATTTTGGGTATCAAGATTCTCCGAACATCTGAAGGTATTATACTATCTCAGTCACACTATATTGAGAAAGTATTAAACAAATTTAGTAATGGCGACACAAATATCGCCAAGACACTTATTGATGTAAATTTACATCTTGCTAAGAACACTGGTGATATGATCAACCAGTTGAAGTACTCTCGGATTATTGGGAGTCTCATGTACTTAACGAACTGCACTAGGCCAGATATAGCACATGCAGTAAGCAAGCTAAGTAGGTTTACACATAATCCAGGGAAGAACCACTGGATTGCTATTGTAAGAATTCTAAGGTATCTTAGATACACTATGAACGAAGTGCTGTTGTACACAGGATATCCAGCTTTACTAGAAGGATACAGTAATGCAAACTGGATATCGGACTCCACCGACTCAAAATCCACAAGTGGATTTGTCTACATGTTAGGAGGAGCAGCTGTGTCTTGGAAATCCACTAAGCAAACGTGCATAGCCAGATCCACTATGGAATCTGAGTTTATAGCTTTAGACAAAGCTGCTGAAGAAGCCGAGTGGCTTCGGAATTTCTTAGATGATATTCCATTTGGCCAAAGCCTGTGTCAGCTATCTGCATACATTGCGATAGTCAAAGTGCCATTGGTAGGGCACTAAATGAAATGTATAACGGTAGGTCTAGACATATACGTCGTAGACACAATACCGTTAGACAATTGCTCTCAAACGGAGTTATCACAATGGATTATGTTCGATCAAAGGATAATATAGCGGATCCACTGACCAAAGGTCTACAAAGAGAGCAAGTGTGAGTGTTGTCAAGGGGAATGGGTATTAAGCCTACGAAAGCTGAGTTGCCATGATGGGAACCCTACCTAGCAGAGTGGAGATCCCACAATCTAGGTTCAAAGGGAAAACTAAATCATGAAACTGTAACTTGGTGCGACGCACTGTGGGGAGACCTCCCCAAACCATTCCTAGGACAAAATTAAACAGTGCTACTCGTAAAAGTGAAGGATAAGTTAAACTTTTAATGGTTCTTGTATCTTAGATAACATAAGATAGAGTAATGCAGAATACTCTCGACAAGAGACCACCTATATGAATAACATGGGTAGGGCCGCCCTACGAGAATTTTTAAAGGCGAAATTCTCCGGCGGTTATTCATGAAATACCAGGAGTTGTCCAGGACCGTAAACGGACACAACCGTGAGAACCAAATAATGTTTGGAAGTATACTATGTAAGTTCTATTGTCTTGGTTTACACAAAATCTGAATAGTTCAAGACATCACGTTCACTAGTCAGCAAGTAAATCCGATAGCTCTTACTACAGAAGGTTCAAGGCCAAAAACTACCTTTCTCGATGTAGTATTCTTCTATGCTTCTCTCTCGCTCTCTCCCAAGTGTTTAGCATTCTTTTGCATAATATTTTAAGGTGGTTAGTCAATTTTCATTCATGTGGGGATTGTTGGACAAATGAGATTCTACCCAAGTGTTGACCATATTTACGATGTTAGTCGGTGACTCAATTTAAATGAAATGATTTAGATTATTAATACGTTTATTCAAGTCGTAAAGATTAACGTAATATATTCACTTGGTTAAAATCATTTGAAATTGAATGAGAAATTGAGTCATGTAATTTGGAGAAATTAAAAGAAAAAATAATAATAATATATGTTATTTTATTTCTTTTTTTATAAAACAAAGAAAGAAAAAAAAAGGGCTTTGTTGGGCTTTTGGGCCTTAGGTCCATGACCATTAGCTTTGTTGGGCCTTAGGACTATACCTTTGTTGGACCTTAGGTGGGGTATGAACTTGGACCATCATCTTTGTTGGGCTTTTGGGCCTTAGTTTCATACATTTGGACTAGCCCAAGTTTTTTGTTCTTTTAAGTAAACGTTGTATCTTAAATTAATACAACGTAACTCCAAAATGAAACATCACAACCTTTGGCAAGCCACCTTTTCATTTTCTATAAATAGTTGGCCAACTAAACCATTTTCTTCATTCATTTTTCAAAAGCATTAAAATTATAAGAGAGAAATAGAAAGAAGCAGCATTATTAAGTTCGTTGAAATTCTTAAGAATTCGTGTGTCAGTTTCTTTTGAATAGTTTTGTCGTTGTATCCTGGAGGTTGAAGCCAACAAACGTAAGACACCTGTACGTGGCCTAAATACCTTAAAGACATCGGATCCAATCCGAGCCTCGACAAGTAAAGTTATTTAATTATTTACTTTTATTTTATTTCTGCATTAGTTTCTATATTGTTTTACTGGTTTATACAAACACAACACAACAGTAATCAAATAATACACACATTACTCTCATAAACTAGGTTTATGTGCTAGAGTTTAGATAAGAGTGATCTTCATCCTTTTAAAGAAGAGAAGACTTCCATGTTGAAAGGGTTTTACTTGTGTGAATAATGACACAAGTGTGGTAGCTTGATTGACACAAGTATGGTTTGTGATATAATGGGAAAAGTCTCATGCTATCGGGTTTTTATCTCAACTTTAAGAGATAATTTTTTTTAGTGGAATAGAAGTTCTGGAAATCCTAATAAGGGGAAGGTTCTAGGTAGTGGATTAGGCCTTCAGGAGTATTAACCACTAAAATGCCCAAGTAATCTCTTCCCTTAATCTCTTTATTTAATTCTTGCGTTGTATATCTATTTTGTTTCTATCTAACCCATTTGTTTTTTTAGTCCTTTAGTTTCTTGTTAGATGGACTAGGAGAACTTTTATCACTCATAAGTTTTTAAGTCCTTGACCATGTAAATCTTGTTAAGATGATCTAACTTAGTTAGTATATAGGTTATCATATTACATAATTTGGTTTTTTATGTTTTTTAGGTTTCTTAGTTTTAAGAAACTTGACCTTAACCTTATCATCACATTCGATTTAGCTTAGGTTGTTTGTTATTAGAATCTATAACTAGCTACTTAATCTTATCATGCCTAGCACTTGAAGATCCCTCTTAAGACTCAATTATCTATATATATTCTATGGAAAGATCAATTAAAATTAAAGACAAATATATATTAAATTATACTATTTTCCTATCCCGTTTACCTATGTATATATCACTTTATAACCCACAAATCATAAACAAGAATCACCACCCTCAATTTTATGAAAATTCTCTCAACTCCCACTACTCCTACCTATAATATCTAAAATTCTTACATGTGATTAGCATTTCATTCAGAAATGGGTTAACCAACTCCCAAATATAGATATCGATCAAAACAAACAAACTTTCATATATAGAGAATTACAATAAAATAGTCCAGAAGAGACCTTAGAGAGTAAAATTGTAGATTAAAAAATACACAATCTAAGCGGCCAACCCTGAAAAAGAAAATCATCAATAGAGAATAAAAATAGAACAAATAACAAGTAATCTACGTGGAAAATGGATTCGTCCCATCCAACACCACTAAAAAAAACACTATCATGGAAGAGTACATGAGAGTTTCAAACTCACCGCCAACTAAAACAAAAATGGTGGTGCACACAAGTACACGATATCTTATCTCTTGCATATGAGTTAGTTTCCTCAAATATAAAGAAACCACAAATTATATATACGGATGTTTTTTCCTTTTGGATCAACTGATGTGGGATACTGCAAAACACGTATGTGACTTATCACATTCCACTATAAATATTTACCAATTCCATTAATTTTCTTTTTCAAACTTTACCTTCCAGAAGTCAACTTGCTCTACAAAAATTCACCAATTCTCTTAATTTTGTTTTTCAAACTTCACCTTCCAAAAATCGACTTGGTGGAAAATACAATGAGCCCAACAATCCCAAATACAAATTGGAAACTCAGCGTGGACCTTTATTTTAGCAATAGACGGTAGCATTAGGCACGATCTAAACGGCCAACTCTGAAAAAAAAAACATCAATAGAGACAATAAAAATAGAACAAATGACAAGTAATCTACATGTAAAATGGATTCGTTCCATCCAACACCATTAAAATATACACTATCATGGAAGAGTACATGACGAACGAACACGAGAGTTTTAAACTCACCTCCACAAATGTAGGGAAAACAAACAGTAAACAACGACAACTATAGTCTCAAATACATGCAACTCCAGATTGAAAGCGAGCCAACAGCTCGATATACTAGTAATATCGAGAGACGAGAATGATATTTCCAAAAGCATAGCAGCATAGAGGATCAGAAGAAGGCTATTAATGCAGCATATCCAACTACCTAAATCATCATTACCTACCATTTTTTCGAACAGCAAGAACTATGCCTAGAATTTTTGTCCATCTGAGATAGGCTTCATTAGAACAAAAATAAATTACAGTCCAAGCACCTCTACTCGGAGTCATCATAAACGACCATCAGGAGCGGAGATGGGCCCGATGGCTATGATCGAAGGGGAGTGATCAGGAAAATTTTGGGAATGGATATGAAAATCAAATATGAGAAACGGACACCTTGAGCTCCACTTAGCTGAGAAGAAATGAAAAGGAACATGAAATTGTTAGTCAATAAGTCCCACATGTTGTTTTAAATAAAAACAAGCCGGTAATTGTCTAAACAAATTCAAAAAACAAATAGTAAAAATAAAATATACTTACAAAATGCAACAGAAAGTTTATTTGATCCTTGGATCAGATTAAAATATTTAAGTATTTTAGCACGTGCGCTTCTGGGTCTTGCATTAGTTAATACTCCTACAACAGATATACTACGTACTATTCAAGAAAAATGACACAGGACTTCTGTCCACTTTGACAGATACAAAATTAAAGGTTAATCTTTTATCGCTGGTTTTTAGTAAATATAATGCTTTTGATTTGTAAAACTTGATGTAAAAAAACATTTTTGGTCATGTATATACACTACAAAAGATATAGTATCTTTAGTGGCAAAACATTTAACACTAAAAAAATTTAATTTTGCCGTTAATAGTCGTTATTTTTCGTCCATATAAGTTTATCGTTAAAGATATCTTTAATAGTAAATTATTTGTTTTTGCCTCTATTAATTTTATTTTTAGCGGCAAATATTATCGTTAAAAATATAATTAAAAATCTATTTTGGTTTCTAGAAATATTATTAAAAGTCATTTTATACCAGACATGTTAGTCATGAAACTATAAGAAAGATTATAGTTCATTGTAAATCAAGATTCTAAACACATCACATGTTATGCTATGAAACATGTGCAAGATATGTTGGAAGCTAGATGCATTTTTTGTAAGTGTTAAAGTGTTTGGATATAAATGTTTTTTATGAGATATGTTGCAAATATCATTTTATACAAAGATGTAATTGACAAAAAAATAATATATTAAATACATAATGAATTGCAACATTAAAACACATTGAAATGCACTATTGCTAACATCAAATTAATACGAATCATACCATAACCAAGTTATATATTCTTCATCTTCAAGAAAAACAACCATCATAGAGAAGGCATGAGGCGTGGTAGTTCATTGTTGCGTCATAAGTGATTCATCGAGGCTCCCACAATGAGTTTTTTAAGACATGAGAAAGGAAGAAGGATGGTTGCCTTCCTTGATCTCACGAAGAGAGAGAGAGAGAGAGAGAGAGAGAGAGGGAGAGAGAGAGAGAGAGAGAGAGAGAGAGAGAGAGAGAGAGAGAGAGAGAGAGAGAGAGAGAGAGAGGTTTAATTTTTGAGATGAAACAAAAATTCTAAATTAATAAGGTTAGGTTTTACTTTTCAAATTGGCATTTGTGTAATTTTTTCATAAAAGCATTAGTGGGACTTATAAAATATGTACGACATTAATTATCAAGAAATTTAATTAGTCATATTGCACTAACAGGATTGTCTCTAAGATAAAAATACATGAAATTAACTTTTATATATATAAGAATAGTAATTTAGGTATGTCACTGAACTTAGATATTTATTAAACTATAATATCTTATTGGTGAGGTTTAGTAGGAATTAAAAAAATCTTAATACTTCTTAATCTTTAGATGTTTATAACATAAACCAAAAAGTATTTTAACTCTATTTCATTTTATTACCCCTGTTCCACTAATGACTACTTACTAAAAATGGTGTTCCAAAAATATTATCTTCTTAACATTTCAAGACAGATTTTTTTTTTCACTATTACCTTTATTAAATTATTAAAAATATTTATTTCCAATTCATATTTACAATATAAGACACTTTATAATAGGTATTTTTTAATTGTGAATGCAATTAATATGTAGAAAAAATAAAATAAATTATATTTATGGAACAGAGCAAGTAGTAACATAAAACTACCATGTTTTAGAAATCAAATGACATTTTTATTAGTGAACATATATATTTTTAATTTTAAGGTAATAAATATCAAACAAACGTTGGTTGTCTAAATGGACTACCATAACAAAATTCTTCTTTTTTTGGCTAGTAAAATATTTTATTAAATTAGATTGGTGTAAAATGCACACAAGGCAAATTCAAAATATATTTTCTACCTTAGTGACATGTAAAAATTAGTTTTTCCATATACTATATATAAAAAAATAGGAAATCTAGAAATTGTCCACTATCACCCAAAAATGGGTGATGAGGTTACAAAATATACAGTGTGTCATACATACAAGTCATACCCTCCTCAATAATAATATCATGAGACGAGACCACTCCCCCGAAGGCTAGTTTGTTCAAGCTTGCAAAATATGATAGACAGTTGTCGTAAAAGCAATTTGCCTATATCGCCCTTGTCTTTAATTTTTGTCGCAATTTGAGAAAGGTAGGATAATATTCATCTCCTTCAAAATTAATTTCCAACCATAATCTCACACCGCACCAAACACCGCTTGTTACTCGCACCAAACACCGCTTGCCAGCTCGCACCCAAAAAATAGATATTTAGTCGATTTTAAATCACCCTCACAAAAGCTACAAACCAGAATAACCTCCATAAATACCAACCGATCCTTTGCATAGAGTCTTCCTGGAAGCACTATCCAAACAATAATCATGTGCGTATGTGTCGCACCTGATTCTAAAACAATATTTTCCCATGGATTCAAGGTGGAAAATCTTCTAAAAATATCGCACAGGTTTTTATAATGTGAAAATAGTCTTGGCCATTCCCTTTCTACCACACGGGAAAAAGAACACACCACACACGCTCCCCACTTGGCTCTCGCCTAGTTCGGAACAAAGGGGGATTAGCTGTGCCACTACAGGTTATACCTCACGTACTTGGGCAATGTCTATACTTATAACGATAAATTCTCTTTGCGCAACAATTGTTGCATCTTCAATATTTTCTCTTACATGAGTTCAACTTGTACTAGGTAGGTGCTCCTCACATGATTTCTTGCATCATTTTTAGACAATGATGATGTAAGCCCTCCCACTACCATTACCATTATTATTATTATTATTATTATTATTATTATTATTATTATTATTTTCTGTGGGATTTCAACATCTGGCTTCTTAATTTTCAAGAACCACAACCTCAAAATATTATCCCCTTCTACCTTACAAGTGGAACTCTAATTTCATAATTTAATTTCCAATTTTTATTCATCAATGGGAAGTCGTTTCATCCACATTCCATTCCAAATATTTTGGTTCCTAGAATGAGTCTTTATTATGCACAATCCTCCACAACATTTTCATAAGTAAAGCCTTATTATGTGCACCCAAATCATTCATTCCTGAACATCCCTCAATCTTTGGAGTACAAATTTTGTTTCAAGCTATTTAAAAAATACAATCAAGTTGGTCCCTCACACTATCTGTGACCGAAAAAATAGCTAACAAAAAACAAATAACCCTTTACAATAGTGATCTTATAAGCTCCAATCTATTGATAAAGATAAAGACGACTCATTGCACGATCTAATTACCCACTCAATTTATCTCTTATGGGCTTATAATCCCTTGGCAATCAAATTGAAGCTCTAAGCAAAACTCCATGATAGAGATAAAAAAATTTATCCTTCTTAAATTGTTATATCTCCCTTATCTCCTCAAAAGACCTCTTCTTTTATTCCCATATAGTAACTATTCACTTAAACACATTAAAGCAAAGACCCGAGCACTTCTCAAATATATTCATACAATTCACAAGTACATTTTCGAACATAGCATCCCCTTTAACCATTAGCCTAAAACCATCGATAAATGCCAGATAAGTGACCTTGAACTTACCACATTTTGGATGATATTCAAACAATTTTTCTATTTTCTTCTTTAAAAGTTTAAAGAAGTATTGCAAACATAATATAAAAAGATAAGAAAAGATCACACCATCTTGGCATAGCCTTTTTTATCTATTGAATAATTCATACAACTCTAATATAATACAACTCTAATATATAGGAGATGGCAAAATTCTTCTAGTTATAATATTGCAAACTCTATTTTTTTAATATGTTAGGGGCACAAAAATATATTTTTAATTTTTTATCTAAAGTTAAATCTATTAAATATGAAGACAACAAACTATAATAAAATTCGTGAAAAAAATATGAAAAGGATTACGTACTAATCAATATCATATGATTTCTATACAAGAATATATATATAAAAGAAAAAAATTATTGAAATTTAAATAAGATTGTAATCTTGTAAACTTTATACATTTTATTTAATGAGATTTTCTTATTTTGAAATTGGAAATGTAAAACCTAAAATCATATTATCCCCACTTATCAATCTTTTTAAGAAATTTAATGAATTCAATCGCAATTCATATTGTGTTTTGTATATGGAAGGCTAATTAAGCCGTGTAATTAATTCCTATTCAAACCATATTTAGGTTATCACCCCCACTACAATTATCTTTCGTTAATTACCATGCAACTTTTGTAGGGTTATCCCATAAAACTGAAAAAAAAAAAAAAAAAAGTCATAGTGGGCTCTAGCTGCATTTAGTGATTGAAATTTTCTCTTACATGCAGAATCTATACAAATAAATACGTGTATTTTTTGTGAGTAGATCACAGGCAATTATTTAAGGATAAAAAGTAAAATTGGAAACTGACGTTGCACACTTTCACACACCAAGACCATTTTTATAAATAAATGTTACTCCTCATGATACATATATCTTTCTCACCCTATTCTTTTTTTTCTCTCTCCCTACCTCTCTCTCCCTCCTAACTTACTCTTTTTCTCTCTAACTTTCCAAACCTAAAACGAGGGTTTTTCATATTCATCGCGCACTGCTGTACACAAATTCATCGGACACAATTCAACTGAAAGAAGAAATTGAGAGTCTTGCTTCATTTCTTGTCTATCTGTTATTTGATAATTTTTCTGGTACCGGTTATAAAGAATCGAGTCTGGGCTTAATCACTGAGGTTTTGATTTGATTCTTCGATTGAATGAAAGGTTTGTATTCTCTTTCCTGTTTTGAATATGTCTTGTTTGATTTTATATAAATTAATTATGTGTATAAATTTAGCTGATTTTGAGCTGATTTTGAGCTGATTTTATGCTGATAATTTGAATAAGAATTAATGATTTTTTACGTTTATTTTTCTGCTATATAAGTTGTTTCCTTTCTGGCTTTTATTTTATGTATGTTTTAATGGTATATGATGGAATTATCTATATATGTAAAGTGGAGTCTAATCATAAAATTATTTAAACATTTAATTAAATGGAGCAACCCTAATATCTTTTTGGTATAATTTTTTAGGGGGGTTGAATTTGCCTTTCAGGTTAATTATGTTTATAGCCTGGTCCTTAAGTCTTTGTTATTTCACATAAATAAATAATTAATGTGCATTTATTTGACTTAACACCACTACCATTACCATTGGGTTTGGAGTCTAATTTTGTTATTTTTAATGCAGGCTAGTACAATGCTTATTTCTTAATTTTATTTTAGTTACGTTGCACAAATGATTCTTATGAGTTTGTGGCTAAATTAGTGTAAAATTGATGTAAGCCCGTGTTTCTTCTTGGGCTTTTGCGAGGCATGATGATGTATGTTTACATGCATCCCTTGAAAATCTTGAACGATTTTTTAATAAATAAGTTTACTCTTGTAGTTCAATTTCACACTTAATAATGAAGCCATCCATTTATGTAATGTTCAGTCCATTGTACTGAATTTTTTTAAGTGTACTGAAAAATTGTTATGCAAACTTAGAATTTTGTTGAACAATTATATGTTCTTGTGAATTTTAGATATGAAAAAGAGTATGGCTACCAATTCGTCAGCATCAATCGTCAACATTGATTCGCTGGTTGTAGACTTAAATATCCCAGGAATGCAGACTGAAACTAGAACTCGTACACATTTTAGTATCCGGTAAGCTTAATTTTATGTCACATTAATTTTTTTTCTTGCTTATGTATTAATTGTAATGTAATTGCCGATTTTAGTTTAATAGTTATGTAATTACCTTGTCACCATGTATGATTTGCGTTTATGTTTTCTCAGACTTAGTTATATGTGCTTATGTTGATGATTAAATCAGCAGCTACCTAGTATATTCACTTTGAAATATTAGCGATGACAGATATTATTAGATTGGGAATTTTTAGAGGGTACTTGAGTAGGCGATATGTGAGTGGGTCAGGTGGATGTTTAACATTTAATGTGAAATTGGTTCCAAGTGAATAAAATCTTTGACGATCGAAAGTATCTCAAATGTCTTAATTATGTGATTTATGTTGAACGTCTATACATTAATTTAGTTTTGTTGATATGTTGTTCCTTTGGATGCAGTGAATATGTTTCTCAGATGAGAGAGAAGAATAATAAGGCGTGTCAACCATTTGCCTCATGCGAGGAACTTCCTCCTATGATTGTTCCTAATCATAAATGTTGGCGCTGTGAAGGTCAGGTCCAATGTGAACTTGTCTGTGATGGCTATTATTCTAGCATCCCCTCTTCTGGTGAAACTGCAAATATAACAATGCCTGAGATGCAGCTCGATGCTACAATTGAAGTAAGACTACCTGTTATGCAGCAGAATGCTTCACCTTGTGGGACCAAGGCTAAAGAATTATCTTCCGAAATGGAGATGGATTGCACAGGTATGTATCAACCTCTATACAATGTTAATTAGTAGTGTTCCATGTTTATTTCTAACCTCTTACTGTTTGCAGGTGATGAGCGTGCATCTGAAAATCTGGAAAATGAGAAAACTTCTGGTGAAACATTACACATGTCATCAGTGCCTTCCGGAGGAGAACGTGTAGATTGTAATGGTAATCCTAAAAAACTATTCTTCAATGAAAAAAACTGTTCAGTTGCCAAGTATATATTTGAATCTTAAATTTATAAATATGTATTGTTTGTTTCTTGAAACAGATTTTTCCCAACTAAACATAAATGAAATGGTTCACCCAATGGACTTCCATATATCCGGTGGACCAGTTTCAGCTACGGATGAACCAAAAGGTGTTGGTTCATTTGTTTCAACCAGAACTCAGCCCATTCCATTAGAAGAGAATAAGAGTCCTTCTTCTGATAGTGAAAGGACTTTGGATGGGTACAGCGACCTTCGTCGCAAGCCAAGAAGGCAACGACTTCTTACAGACCTGATGAGTGATATGGAAGCAACATCTCAAGAGGCTCCCCGACTGGCTCACGCTCCAACTCCAGCTCAGTCTTCGGCTCCGGCTCGGACAACTTCTCCAGCTCCAGCTCCAACTCTGGCTCAGACTCTTCCTCCAGCTCCAATTCCAGCTCCGGTTCTGGCTCTGACTCTGGCTGAATATGGAATTTCCCGAAATGGGAAAAAGGGTCCAACAAGAAAAAGGAAAAAGGCGGATGTGGAGGGTAGTTCCAGCAGGTTAGAAGTCAAATGTCTTGGCAACATATCCAAGAAACAGAGGTCGGCCAGAATCTCTTCTAAGAGAGCCGACAGATCAAGTGAGCCAGAAAAAAGCTTGCATATGAAAAAAGGCAAAGCTCCAACTGAGACTTACAATGATGCATCTGGCCAAATGTGTCTTAGTCTATCATTGGGTAGCCCTTCAATCGCTCCTTCTCTTGGAAAGATGAGCATACCAGTGAGGGAAGAAGTTGCGAGGGATCTCCATAGTTATTCGTTATCTCAGATACGGGTACACTAACTCTCTCTTTATTTTAAATACTGGTTTTCTTATTATCCTAACTACTTATGCATTGTCAATTATACATAATTTAGGAAGCAAATGCAAAAAGTAAGGAAGCTGAAGGCCTTATGGAAGCATCAAGGCAACAAAATGATCAAAGGGCTACGAAGACGGTTGTAAATTCAAATTATGATGATATACCTATGGATATCGTAGAACTAATGGCGAAGAACCAGCACGAGAGGCAACTGGCTGGAATAGAAGCTCTGCCCCTCTACAAGAGGACTAATTTCTCAACCGGGGGCTCTTCAAGTGATAACCAAAAGCACCCGGTCGATTGGTTAAATAAAAAAACTCCAAGCACGATGAGAATTCTACATCCTACTGCGCTATTTGATAATGAAAATGCTATCAACTTCTCTGGTGCTGCTGATCCAGGGCATTTAAGATTGAGTCAGCTCAAAAACCAGCTAAAATTCTTCGCCAAATCTTCAAAGAATCGGAAATATCCTGTTTGTGCTTCTGGATCACAGCCAAGTAAAGGAGCAACACCAGCTTGGTTGTCCAAGCACAAGAATATGCCGTTCGAATCAAATGCTCGCTCTACAGAATCCCAGTATAAAGGAAGAACAATCAGTGATCTTAAGGGTGCTGAGAAGAATATGCAGCAGGCTAAACCTGTGGAAGTAGAGGTCAATCCAATTCGGAGGGATTCATCAGATATCATACCAGCTATGAATTTGCTAAACCTAATGAATAAAGGAACATCCTTATATTCAGATACAAGTAGATTCCGCGGACTAACTTCCTCCGGCTTTGATGGGAACAGTTTAAGCCAACCTTCATCTTCTTATTCCCGTAAGTAATTTTCTTCAAATATATATACACTTAGAAATTAGTTTTTTTGCAGTCAATTTATTAATCAGGCTTCTCATATGTCTTTGGTAGCTGGTTTTACAGGAAATATGTCCCAGAGAGCTGCTCAGTCTAATTCTGCTCTGCCTCAGAATTATGAGAAGTCGAGATACTGGGCTTCTCCAATGCCACTAGGAGTTGGAAATGATGGCAATGTCTTTAATCAGCATTTATGTTCTAAATTCGTTGACCTGCAATCTATCAACATATCCAGCTCTCCATCTCAAGTTTGCAGAACATTGCAACTCGAGGAATGCATGTTCAACGAAAATCCTGCAGACTTTAGCACTCCAGAAGCGGGAAACCAGTTTACCATCCATGGGAGAGATCTCAAGATGTGAAGGAATAACGGATATATATATATATATATATATATGTATGTATGCATTATAAGGGAAGGGTGATGTTACTCCTAAAGGGAATAGAGTATCTTGACATAAGGTGTGTAGGTCAAGGGAGGTCGTTTGAGATTGAGAAGATTAGATGATGTTATTAAGTTAGTTATTCTAGAACAATTTTGGAGAATATAAATATACAATGGATAACACTTTTATTGTGACTGGGTTGTGATAGGCAAAATCCTCTGTAATAAAAAACACATATTCCAGATGAAATTATATTTTTATTTCGATTCTGATAAGTTTGTCTATGTTAATGTGTTTTCTTGCTTGGCAATACATATTGGGAGTTTACTTTTAATTAATATTTCAATCCTGTCGATCAGGAATATGATTTTTGATGAGTTACTTGAGGTCCTATTTACTGTGCTCAGACAGTTCCAACAAAAGGGGCAGATCTTGGTGTGCGCAAGGGGTCGGTGAACTTGAAAAACCCTTTTATAAATAGTTTTTGAGTTTTGTTCTGTCATTAGATTTTTCCTTTTCTGGTTGAGGGTTGTTCTTATTCTATGTTTAGTTTTGCTCTAATTATAAGATTATGCTCTCTACGCCAGGTCCAAAATCCATATTTTTCAAGAATTTGCTTAATGTGTAATTTTGTGTTTCTCCTAAGCTATTCATTTGGATAAGTTTTTATCTTCTTTTCTCTTTTCTCCCATTTTCTTCATATGGTCCTCGATCTTTCATCATTTTCGCTCATATCTTTTCCATCATGTTTCCTTTCCTCTGTATTTTTATGTAAAACCCACTATATATGCCTAAGAACAGAAATCCAAGTGTTAAGAAAGTTAGGGGAGAATAGAAGTTTCAAGTTTCATTATAAATGTGGAATAATTAAACTAAATCACTTGGTATTTGCAGATGATGTGTTAGTATTCTTGCAAGCGAATAAGATGTATATAGGCTTAGTAAAGTAGGTCGTGAAGTTGTTTTCAAGAATTTCACGTCTAAATTTCAGTGACATTAAGAGTGAGGCTCTTAGAGAAGTGATGTACTTTGAAGCTACAGAAGTGTAGTATACGTGTAAAGTACCTGGGGCTCCTTTGATCAGTATAGACAATCTTAACATGAGTGTGTAAAGCTTTGTGCTAGACTTTTTGGAAGAATCAGCTACTGGGAAAACACATACTTATCTTTGAGTAAAGGTTGTAGTTAATTAATAAAATCAACGTTGACAAATATAGTTGACTTGACTTCAGGTGTAGAGTTTTCCTTCTCGATATAAGTGCTTTATTTATATATAGGAATTCAAATGATCTATTATTCAAGCTGTTCAATGTCTCAGTTACCACTCATGACAATGATAGTGTCTTTGCATTTGAGGAGTGCGCTATAAGTGTGTTTATTTATTTTCTTGTTTTTTTAAATTTTTTTCCCCCAAAAGGTGAAATGCTCTTGAGAATGTAAGAGTAATGATAGACAAAAAGTAATAATATGAGCCATGGTGAATAATTCTTTTGAATACATTACCTTTAGTTTAATAATAGTTAAGTATTAATAGCAGCTCCCTAATTAATCCATTTAGAATAAAAAACCCATAATACAAAAAAAACTTGAGTTTGTTTGGATGAAAAAACTATAAACATAAAAAGCTAAGATTTTGTTTGGAGATCGAATCTCATTGAAGTTAAATAAAATTGATATATGTATGCACTCTAAGGTAAAAATAACCTTGGATTTCATAAAAAATACAATCCATCTAAGTTCTCCAACATGTAACCAATAACTTCAAAACTCTTCTATTCAATTGCTTGTAGAATATCCATCTTGGTACTAAGAGAGAATAACGGATAATATCATGCTATGAAGCATAAAAAAGTGCATAGGCACCTCCAAGATTCTACTCCCAAATGTCTGACCAACTTAATAAGTACAGTTCTATAAGATTTAATTGGCGCCCCACCAAATTCTACATATGTATATTCTTCTTTCTCTTATACAATTCTTTTTTCTCTTTTTATGTTTAGTGATTGAACACGATACTTTTAATTTTATGTTTACACTAATTGATGGGTTTTCTAGCTGATTTAGTCCATTCAAGCACTGATTTATCCGACTTTGATGTGATTCCAGCGTGGCTTTGATGATTTGTTGTGGTTCTTTCACTTTTTTAACCCTTTGTATCTTAAGTTTTGAACGGAATTGGTGAATCACCATTTCCACTAGGTTTAACAACTTTCTCTCATTTAATTCATGTCGAGTAACTGTTAAGATTTTAGGGTTTTTTGTGTAACCCTTTTCTTTTTCGATAAAATTATATTTGTTTAGATCTACCAGATTTATTTTTCAAAACTATTTTTTAGGTAAAATCCGAAACTTTTTATATTTAAACGTATTTTCTAAAACTGCGTTATAAACGCATTAATGGGTTAAGCTCCAAATTTATTCTATTCAATGTTTTTCCTTTTAGAATTGTATGATTTAATTCGAAATGGGTAATTAGTAATTTTATTATCTTGCAATTATTTACTATTCTTGAAATGATCAATCAATAATAGGAATTAGTAACTAAGGTATTCATTATAGAGGCGTAATGATCACCTTGACCGGGGGTTTAGTTACAGAAGTAGGTAATAAATGTAGGATATAGATTATTGATCCTGACGGACTTAGTTAATCCTATATCCAATTGGGTAGAATACTTAACCATTCGAAGGTGGATTATAATCACCCTGACGGGGTTTGTAACACCCTAGAATAGCTCCTTAGTCCACCCTGACGGGGTAAGGAGAATATCGAATCCCGACTATATTAATGACCAATTCGTCCCTTAAACAAGACATTAATTGAATAGATATAGGTGAAACCTTAGCGTTACTCAAGTACTATATCTCTCTCTCACGTATGCTCATTCTACTTTTCTTGCGTCTAGCTTAGTATTTGCATTACTTTAATTTTAGTTTAAGTTATTTAGTATTTTAATTATTTGCATCAGTAATAGAAAACCAAACAAACAATATATCAATTATCTGTTCTTATTTGCAATTATCCACTATTTGATAAGCATTAGAGTCAACCTATTCCGTCCCTGCAAACGAATTTGTTATCATATATATTACTTGGGACAACTGTACACTTGCAGTTAGTGGTTCCTCTATTATATTGCATTATTTTAGAACACACAAGGACCCACCACATATTCAACCACTAACTTTTGCATCTCAACAGTTGAAACTCGATTCTCAATTTATTTAGCAAAAAAAACAAAAAACAAGCTCAGGTTGTTGGTGAGGTTTTTGGTAAAGTCAAATGAGACTCAAGGGGAGTTCCTTAAAGTTTAAAAATTGTGGTTCACTATTGCTTCACAAAATGTTTCAGTGAGGTTTCTTGAGGTGGTTTTATTATGCAATACAAGAGAGAATGAGTTTCTTTGTTTGATCTCACGGTCTAGATAATGTGATATCGGCTTGATATATGTGGAGAGAGAAGAGAGAGAGAGAGAGAGAGAGAGAGAGAGAGAGAGAGAGAGAGAGAGAGAGAGAGAGAGAGAGAGAGAGAGAGAGAGAGAGAGAGAGAGAGAGAGAGAGAGAGAGAGAGAGAGAGAGAGGGGGGGGGTTTATTTTTGAAATTAGAATTATAAATCAAAGGTGTTAAGATTATGAATTATTATTTAAATAGGTATAATGTCATTTTTCATTAAAATATTATTAGACCTTAAAAATGTACGATATTAACTCGAAAGAGAGATTAATTATATAACATCAAAAACTGTTGTTCCCAGAACCAAATATTTGAGCATTTTAAATATATAAGGGGGATATATATATAAATATATATATATATATATATATATATATATATATATATATATAGAGAGAGAGAGAGAGAGAGAGAGAGAGAGAGAGAGAGAGAGAGAGAGAGAGAGAGATATTTACCGTCTCATTTTTAAAAGTGAGTCATCATTCTTTATTGTATAAGAAAATATAAAATAAACATTCATTAATTAAAAATGAAAAAATAAAAAAACTTGAATAAGGGATGATGACTCACTTTTAAATGTGAGACGACGACTCACCTCTCGTATTAATATATATAATTTAACTTAAATAATTATTAAAGATTAATATTTGTTTGTTTTGATTTAGTAGGAATGATAAAATATCTCACTACAACTTTGTAAAATTTAGACTCTTATAATAAAAAAATCATTATGTCTTCATTTAATTCTAAATAGACTATTATATGAAAATCAATACAACATAAAAACATAAACTAATTGACCTATGGGGTTTTGGAACAAAATTTTATGCCGCATATGGAACTTGTTGATAGAATCTTATTTAAAAAGGTAACTATCTGATCTTATTGGTGACCGAATACTAAAATACCCTCATATAAAACAAAAAAACACATAAAGGCAGAAAATAACTTGTTAAGTATTGGTATTGTTCAATTCCGACCATCACCACCGACCATCGACCACTGCCGGCACCGTGTGTACTCAGAGATTTCATAGAGTATCCATGAAAAAAATTCTGTGTGTCGGAAAAACAATGAATATCGAAAAAAAACACTGAGTAAAGGAAAAACACTTAGTATCAGAAAAAACATCAAGTATCGAAAAAATAATACTATATATCGAAAAAAATTCTGAGTACTTAGAGAAAAACACAGAGTACTCAGAGAAAAACTCTGAGTACTCAGATAAAACTCTGAGTATTCAGTGAAAAATGCTAAGTATTATAAAAAGCGTTGAATATCACACAACAAATGCATAATTCGTATTTCTATAAAAAAATTACATCTGAAAATACATTAACTAACAAGATACACTATAAATAAAATAAAAGTATTACATTCGAATTTCACTGGGAAAGAAAAAGAAATAGAAAAAGAAAGAAGGCTGTCGATTTTTTTATAGATCAGACAAAAACTACAACTAGCGACGATCGTGGCTTGAACCTGAGCTCGTGGTGGAGCTTTTCGCCTGAGGTGATGAAGAAGAAGAACACGAGCGAAAGTAGACGCCGCCGTTCGTGAGAAGTCGAAGCTGAGCTCGGTAGTTCCTTTAGGCGAAGCTGTCCCCACCTAGGATGACCTCGAAATACGGATCTGGTCTGCACTGAAGCATGAAGTCTTCGAATGGAGAAGATCATCTCCGATGCTTTTGCAGCGAGGTCTTCACGTGTGTTGGAGACGAAACCTCAAGCAAAGTTGAGGTCTTCGCGCTCGTCTTCTTCAGCGGTTCTTGTGAGACTTCGCCGGAGGTCTAACGGGAAGCTCCGAATGGAGGCGGTTTCTTTGTGGGGGAGAGCGACTTTCATGGATCTTATTCACCTGCTGCTCAAAACTCGAAATTTCTTCACCGTAAGAGAAAATTAAGATTCAAAAGTTGCAGGACAAAAGAGAAAAAGAAAGAGAAAAAGAAAAGAAAAAAAGCATCTGCCCAAAATTTGTGTAGCTTTTAAGGTTTAGTTTAGTGTGTATTTTATTATAAAATATATATAATGGATAATTGAGGAATTAAAAAATAAATACTTTTAATTCTGATTCAATTTTAATGGTTCAAATTCCTTTAAAAAAGATTTGAAAATATATAGAATGTTTAGATCTATATAAGAATTTGGATGACTTATTACTTTCCTACTCTCTCTATTCCACTGAAATTGTCCACTTACTAAAAATAATGTTCCAAATATATTGTCTATTTAGGAATTCAAGACATTTTTTTCCTACTTTTTCCACTATTACTTTTATTAAAATATTGAAATTTATATCCCCAATACACATTTAAGATATCAAAATACTTTATTAGGGGCATTTTTGTAATGGTGAATGTATTTATTATGTTTCTTAATATATGTGAAAAACTAAGTGAACAAATTTAGTAGAACGAGGGGAGGGAATAAGAAATCAAATGTTAATTTCAAAAGTAGACTGAAATAATTTTGATTTCTAAGGTAAAATCAAACTAATTTTTGGATGTCATAATTAAAATTCTCTGGCATGTATACATGACCGTGTGTAGACTTTATTTTATTAATATATTGGATCCAATAAATTAATTTTAATTATTTATTATTTAAATTTAACTATGAGATAATTCTCAATTAATTACGAATTCTTAAATTTTATTCCTAAAAAAAATATTTTTTATTTATTCATAATTTAAAAGATTAATTTCCAATTTAACACATTGTGATATTTACCTTCCAATATTACTTTAATATTAATTTAATTTTTTTATTATATAATATTCATAATATATTATTTATTTATTTTTTTCTTTTTATTATAAAATCCGACCTCCACCACTAACTACCACCACAACCATTTCATGCACTTACACCGACTATCACCACCAACAACCACCACCACAACCACCCCCACCACCCCCACCACAACCACTACCTCAACCACCTACCACCACAACCACCACAATACCCCTACCACCATCCCCACCTCAACCCACCACCCCACCTACCACCATCACTACCATTATTCTCCGCCGACCACCACCTTCGCCTATAATCACCACCGACTAGTTCCGTACCCACTAAATCTATCACACGCGCGTGTCCGTGATTTTTTTTTTTAAATTTCACTAATTTTAAAAAATATTAAAAATAAAAAATTTACATTTTTAGACGAGACAAATTAATTTTTACGTTTATGATTTTTTTTGAATTTATTTATTTATCCGTTTTATGTGTTTCTATAACATATAAAAAAAGATTTTCCAAATTCCACAACACGCGTGCGTCCGTAAATTATTTTTTATAAAAAATCATAATTAAATCCAAAAAAATCAGGAAAATTTAAAAAATTGTTTTTTTGATACATCAACAATTTTTTTTGATTTTTTTTGGTTTTTCTAATTTTTAACTTCCGGTATCAGTTTTATGTGTTCCTACAATACACAAAAATATATTTATGTAATCCCGCGTCACACAAAATCATAGAAACAATATAAAATATTCCCTTATTTAACAAAATTATTTTTTCTTTTATTAATTTCATTTACCCTATTTTTACTTGTTTTTTTTACTATCTTGATGTATTATCTTTTTGTTATTTTGTGTGTTGGTCTAATACACAAAATAGTTATTTGTGTATTACAACAACACACAAAATTATGTATTCCCTTTTAGTCATACCCTTTTCAGTCTATGATTTAATGTATCACATGGAAACACAAACCGATCGGTTTGACTGGAAGAGAAAAAATAAATTTGTGTGTTACTGTGATATACAAATGACTGTATTGTGTATTACAACAACACACAAAATAACTAAAAATGGTTGGACAAAAAGTTAATACATCAAGATAGTTAAAAACGAGTACAAATATTGTATATGTAAATAATAAAGAGAAAAAACGATTTTGTTAAAAAAAGAATGTTTTAGATTGATTTTATAATTTTGTGTGTTACATGTAAATATAAATATATTTTTGTATATTGTGGGAACATAAAAAACTTAATATTGAATTTTAAAAATAAAATAAATCAAAAAAATCTCTGATGTAGATATATACTTGTCCCGTAAATACAATTTTTTAATTTTTCTGATTTTTTTAAGAATTTGGAAAATCTTTTTTTGTAGCAACACACAAAACGGGTTATCGAAATCAATAAAATTTAAAATAAATAAATAAATTAAAAAAAATTCAAAAAAATCATAGACGTAAATATTGATTTGTCTCGGTCGAAAATACAATTTTATTGTTTTTACGATTTTTTTAGAATTCGTTATGAATTTTTTTAAAAAAAAATTCACGGACACGCGCGTGTGATGGAATTAGTTGGTGGTGACGGAATTAGTCGGTGGTGGTGGTCGGCAGAGTATAATGGTGGTGATGGTGGTAGATCGGGGTGTTGGGTACGGGGTGGGGTGGGTGGTGATGGTGGTGGGGTGGTGAAAAAAGTAAAAATAAATATTATATAATAAGTGGTTAAGATAATAAAAATTATATGATATATATAATTAAAGTAGTAATTAATAGGCTTATAGGTATTTTTGTAATCTTTTATCTTTTTGTTATTATTTGAGAATTAACTTTAAGTTACAATTAATTTAAAATAAGTTTAGTTTACAGTGTAATTAATTGAGTATTTCCCCTATTAAATATACTAAATGAATTTATTTTGAAGATTTCACTTACCATTAGTGGACAACTACAAAAGAGATTACCCCAAAAAAAATATTTATATACTTCATTAGTAAAAATGAAAAATTTATTGAAATGAAAATAAGATTGTAAAAATCTAATAACTATATATCATATCTTAGACCAATATGAAGGGTAGTCGTGCTTTTAAGTAAAACTTATAATTAATTTAGATTTTTTTATTTAATATTGAATGGTCGTCTAACACTAATTATATTATGATATATATATTTATATTTTTAATTTATAAAAATAATAATTTAATTAATTCAATGATATGTATTTTTTATAATTAATAAATGTAAGTAAATATTGAATCATAAAACTTTTATAAAAAATTTAGTGAAATTATGTCATAATTTGTATAATGTTTGGTAGGTGGAATGTCAATTTAGTTATTTAATTCTTTTTTAGACCTTTATTAGGTTATCTCCACATTCACACATTTTGTAGGGTTACTCGATTGACAATTTTTTATAAGAAAGAACTGACTTATTGAACTGCTAGCTAACATTTATTGATTGGATATCTATTTTTTGAAATAATTGAATGTTAAAAATTCTATTTGAAGGTTTTAAATAAAATTTTGAAATAAATATTTTAAATTAGATAATTCATATGGCAAACGTATAAAAATACAAAGATTATGAATGATATTTTGTTTATATCAATTGTGAAATGTCAACGAGATAAATAAAGGAAAAAAGAATATTAAATTATTAAAATTATGGTGGCATAAAATGTTTGAGTCTAGGAGTTCAAGTTTTCACAAGGGTTTAATGTTTTAAATATTTTTTAGAATTTTAATTATTTCAAATGATAGAACAATTGATTTTCTTTTTTTAATTTATCTTTAAAATGATATCTCAGTTATATTTGAAATATAGTTAGATGTGTTCCAACTCACAATTTATTATAAGATTATATGAAACTGATAATATTGTAAAATTTCATAACAAATTTTACTATATTTGGTTAATTTAAATTAATATCTATATGTTATATTAAATTTCATAACAAATTTTTCAAATTTTAATATAATCACTGGTCGTTCATTAATATTTTAGTTTTATAGTACTATAATTACCTTGTCACCATGTACGGTTTGTGTTTATGTTTTTTCAGATTTAGTTGTTTTCGCTTTTGTTGATGATTAAGTCAGCAGCAACAGTTTATCTACATTTCGAAATATGACAGATTTAATTAGATTGCGAATTTTTAGAAGGTACTTGAGTATGAGTATGCGATATGGGAGTGGGTTAGTTGAATATTTAACATTATATGTGAAAGTGGTTCCATGTGGATTAAATCTTTGACGAACATATGATGTATCTCAGTTGTCTTTATTATAATGTATGTTAAATTGCTATACATTGGTTAAGTTTTGTTGATATGTTGTTCCTTCGGATGTAGTGGATATGTTTCTGAAAAGAGAGAGAAGAATAAAAAGGTGTTTGAACCATTTGACTCATGCAAGGAACTTCCTCCGATGATAGTTCCTGATTATACGTATTGGCGCTGTGAAACTTTTTATAAGTCATCGCCTTTGGGAGGAGAACGTGTAGAATGTGCTGGTAATTTTAAAAAATTATGTTTCAATGAAAAGAAAATGTTCTATTTTAGCTGCAAGCAATATATTTGAATCTAAACTTATAGTAAGTATTGTTCCTTGCTTGAAACAGATTCCTCTAGACTACACTTCCATGAAATTGTTCACCCGATGGACTTCAGTTAGCCTGTAATCCTTCCCCCCAAAGAGTTCCACAAAGGCACTGGTGGATCAGTATCTGCTGCAGATGAATGAGCCTTAAGGTGCTAGTTAGTTGTTTCGACCAGAATTCAGCCTGCTCCATTAAAAGAGAATGAGAGTCCTTCTTTGGATACTGAACGGACTAGAAGCTCTTCAAGCGCTGAACAAAAGCATACGATCATTTGTTTAAGTAAAAACACTCCAAGCATGACTAAAAATCGACATCCTATTGCGCCATTTGATAATAGGGCTGCAAGTAATTAAAATTCATTCAACTTCTCTCGTGATGTAATAAAATCTTTTTTAGGAGGTATTGCCAGTCATTGGTGTAGTGTTTTTTCTCTTCCAAAGAAGATTATTAAATTGCTTCAGAGTAAAGTTATGGCTTTTCTTTGGTGTGGTAAAAGTATTTATGAAGGTGGAGCTAAGGTGTGTTGGGATACAGTGTGTAAGCCTTTAGATGAAGGTGGTTTGGGTATTAGAGATTTAGACTCTCAGAACAAGGTTTGGGCTTTGAAACTGTTGTGGGTTGTTGCCTTCCTAAAGAGACACTATGGTCTCAATGGTTGCAACTTAACCATTTAAAAGGTAAATCAATTTGGCAGATTGATATTCCTTTAGACTGTTCTTGGGGCTGGAGGAAGATCCTAAAGGTTAGGGAGATTGCTAAGAGGTTTATTAGATATAAGGTGGGTAATGGGAAAAATATAGCTCTTTGGTGGAATTATTGGTTACCAAACAATAGAACACTTAATGAGATTAGATGTAGCAACTTGGCTTCCGGGTATTATACAAATAGTAAGCTTTCTCAGTTTATTTATAAAGAGAATTGGAAGTGGCCAACTGAATTAAGCTTCATGAATGAGCTCACTAAGGATATTACAACCTCAAAGAGCCAAGATTCTATCAGCTGTACCTGTACAAAGAAAGGTAAGTTCAAATTTGCAGAAATTTATGAAGAAATAAGAAGTAAGGGCATTAAAAATCAATGGTATCCTATTATTTGGAATACGAAAGCCTTACCCAAATATAAATTCCTGCTATGGTTGTGTAATCTGGATAGGCTCCCAACATAACAACGATTATTGAACTGGGGAATGATATCTAACCCTATGTGCGAGTTTTGTAAAATAAACAGCAAAGATCGAGACCATCTTTTCTGGAATTGCCCTAGTACGAAGCGGATTTGGAATTTATGCAAACGGAAAGCTAGGGTTAAAATACAGAATAATGGTTGGACCTCTATAATTAAGTATTTCGGAATGCAAAAACCTAAAAGAATTGATGGAGAAATTACCAGATTGATGTTATCGATTGCTGTCCATACGATTTGGGAGGAGAGAAACAATCGCATCTTCAACCAAGTCTTCATAACAGAAGAGGCTATTATGGAGAAAATCTCTAGCAGAGTGATTGAAAATATGGTGAAAATGAAGAGCTTCACTCGAGAAGAAATTGACACGGAGATGAACAGATGGAGAGAGAAATAGGGTTTGTACGTTTATTGAGTTGTACTTTAATGTACTAGTTTGTGTAGTTGTGTGTTATGACCCGTGTGTTGGGGTACTTTTGTTTTCTATTTTGTTTTATTATGTCTGGTCAACTTGTTGACTTAGGCTGATGTGTAAAACTCTATTTGTTTTGATATAAAATTAATCTGGCTGGCTTAGCAAAAAAAAAAAGAAAAAGATTGAGCCAGCTCGAAAAGCAGCTAAAATTCTTCGCCAATTCTCTGTCACAGCCAAGTAAAGGAGCAACACCACTGTGATTGTTCAAGCACATGAATATGCCTTTTGGATCAAATGCTCGCTCTGCAGAGACCCCGTATAAAGGGAGGACAACTAGCGATCTTAAGGCTACAGAGATGAATTTGTAGCAGATAAACCTGTGGAAGCAGTGGTTAATCTAATTCGGAGAGTTTCATTGGATACCATACCAGCTATGAATTTGCTAAACCGAATTAATAAAGGAACACCCTCAAATGTAGATACAAGTAGATTTCACGGACTAAATTCCTCGAGCTTTGTTGGGAACAGTTCAAGTCGACATTCATCTTCTTATTCCGGTAAGAACTTTTCTTCAAATATATGTATATATATATATATATATATATATATGAGTAATGCTGGGTATCACCCAAAAAGGTATCACAAAAATATCACCCATGATGTGGCAGTTAGGTGACCCAATGATGTTATTTCTCTTTCCAAGTTTACTTTTTTCTCTTTCTTCCATGATTGGGCCACCTAACCGCCACATCATGGGTGATGTTTAGGTAATGTCTTTTTGGGTGATACCCAACATTACTCTTCCTCTCTCTCTCTCTCTCTCTCTCTCTCTCTCTCTCTATATATATATATATATATATATATATATATATATATATATATATAGGTGTCCCTGAGATCGAGCTGCTCAGTCTAGTTCTTCTCTGTCTCAGAATGATGAGAAACCGAGATACTGGGGTTCAGCAATTCCACTTGAAGTTGTAAATTTGAACACATACCTTACTTCAAACAGTGGCAGCATATTTAATCAGCATCCATAGTTTAGATGCATTGACCTACAATCCATCAACATACCCAGCACTCTGATTCTAGTTTGCACAACTTTGCAACTTGAGAAATACTGGTTCAACCAAAATCCTGCAGACTTTAGCATTCCTGAAGCGGGAAACATCATCCCTGGGAGAGATCTCAAGATGTGAAGGAGGTCTACATATAATTTAATGATTTTCATGATTGTATCTCAGTAGAGTTTTTGTGGGTTTGTCACCATATCAAAATAAGACCAAACTTTAGAACAAAATCCATATTCAGATAAAATTATTTATTTCGATTTGTATAAGTTTGTCATTTTCTATGCTCCTGTGTTTTTTGACTTTTGCCATACATATTGTGTTGTAAAATACTATGTAAAATTGTCTTTACTTTGGTAAAAATTAGATCAAAGATCTATTGTTTAAAAGCGTTTCCAAACCCCTTAAAAATCACAAATAAAGAAAAATGCCAAAAGTAAATAACACAAACGATATTTTCTTGGTTCAGCACTAAGGCCTACATCCACAAGAGACGCTTCTTGCATTATAGAGCAGGGTTACAACTTCAGATACAAATCGTACAATAATCCAAGAATAGAATACTACCAAGGTTTCAATAGGAAACTCTAATCTATCTATTGAGAAATACTACTTAATAATCAAGCTAGTTGCTTGTTCTATCTATTCTAATCGAGTTCTTTATAACTCAGAACTCAATGTGTACAAAACCGTAACTTTTATTTGCTGAAGAAGGAGAGGGAAGAAGAAGAGAAGTCAAGTCTGACCAAAGTGTGAAGAAGTGAAGCTTTTATATGAGGCACATTCCAATTACCATAACATAATCCAAAATTTAAAGTTATATTTATATTAATATATGATAATACCCATTTTAAAACTGTCCAGTGCTCAAATTAAGGACTGGACATGAATCTATTGAGTAATGAAATAGCATAGGACAAATCAGGACTAGTACTGATCATAGCAAACATGAGAGATCCAATTACATTGGAATAAGGAATATATCGCATTTTAACATTCCTAGAAGAACTTTTTGGACATTGATTTTTACTGAGTATGAAGTGTCCAACCAAAGGCATCTCAACTGTCTTACCATTTAAATTTCCAAATTTCTCTACTAATTTTACCAAGTAAGGCTTTTGATGATCCTTTAAGCTCCAGTTCTCTCTATTTCTCTCTATTTCATTCTATTATCATTCCTAGGATCTTTTTGGCTTTGCCAAGATCCTTCATGTCAAACTCAGAATTTAGATCAGCTTTAATTTTATTGATTCTCTACACGGAATCACTGATTAGTAACATATCATCCTAATAAAGTAACAAGAACAACATACTTCCAGACATCACATTGTAATATAAACAACTATGCAGAACAGGAGCAAAAATTTCATGAAAATCTATCACTTCCATTTGAGTATACCCTTAGCCACTAGTCTTTCTTTATACCTAGGAGGATCAGATTCATTCAAACCTTCATTAACCTTATATAACCATCTACAATCTATTAGTTTCTGTTCAGGAGGGGGTTTAACTAATACCCAAGTATTATTAACATGTAAGAGTTCATTTCTTCTTTAATAGCATTTAACCAATAGGTTTTATTCTCATATTGAAGCACCTCAGTGTAATATTTAGGCTCAGAATTGGTTACCTCAGTAGTAGCAATTAATGTAGTATACACAAGCTCAACATAATAATACTTAGTAGAAGGTTTTGGCTCCCTTCTTTCTCTATCTCTAGTTAGCTAATAGTTAGCTAAGCTTTCTTGAAGAGACTCTTGGGGTGTCTCAACCTCTGAGTGTGGCTCAGAGTGACTTGGCTGCTCAGAAGGTTGGGCTCCACCGAGTTATCCTTCTGTGCCTGGATCAGATAGAACATTATCACTTCCAGTGTGAATAGGCTCCACCTCAATCTCAATACCCTCAGGGACATCTTCTGGTTCATCTATGTCATTACCTGAAATCACTACTTGTCTTGCAAGGAAAGTAAGTTTCATCAAATATTACATCTCTACTAATGATAATTTTAATACCATTAGTACTTTTATCCCACAACCTGTAACCTTTAGTGCCATGCATAGACTGGTAACCCAAAAATAATCACTTTAGTGACCTAGGGTCCAACTTACCCTCTCTATTATGAGCATATGCAGCACAGCAAAAAAATTCTCAATTCAGACAAGTCAGGTTTTTTGTTATTCCATAGTTCCATAGGGCATTTCATGTTAAGGGACCTATTTGGACTCTTACTAATCAAATATGTAGCAGTATACAAAGGCTCACCCCAAAATATTTAGTCAAACCAGAAGTAAAGAGTAAACATCTAATTTTTTTAAGTAAGGTTCTGTTCATTCTCTTAGCTACTCCATTTTGCTGTGGGGTCTTCATAACAGTTCTATGTCTCAATATTCCATGTGATTTACAAAAACTATCAAACTCATCATTACAGAACTCTAGGCCATTATTACTTCTCAAAGTTTTTACAACTTTCCTAATTTGTTTTTCCTGTAAAGTAACCCACTCTTTTATAGTGTTAAAGGTGTCACTTTTATTTTTCAACAAAAAAGTCCAAACCCTCCTAGAATAGTCCATCCACTAAGGACAAGAAGAAATTCTTACCCCCATGAGTTTCATGTTTCTCAGGAACCCATAAATCAGCATGTATGTACTCAAAGACATTTTTAGACATATGCACCGTAGTGGAAAATTTCATTCTATATTGCTAAGCTAAAACACATGGTTCACAGAAGTTAAGAGTAGAAATATAATCCTTACCCAAAATTCCCTACTTTCTCAACACATTAAGCCCTAATTAGCTCATGTGTCCCAGCCTCAAATGCCATTTTACAGTTGTTGCATTCTCAACATTAGTCTCAACATTGTTTGAATCCGATATAATGCAAATACCAACAAGAACATATAAACCAGCAATTTTCTTTCCACATAGTACAAGTTTATTATTGTTATGCACATTAATCACACCATTAGAAATCTCATACACACAACCTAGGTCATCAAACACACCTAAGGATATAAGATTTCTCTTTAGGTCAGGTATCCATCTCACATTAGTAAGGGTTACCACATTACCATTATTAAGCCTCAAATTTACCTTACCAATCCCAGCCACTTGACAAGTATTATTGTTCCCCATATATACAGTTTTAGAATTATCATCTCTTAAGTCATAGAACCGTTCCCTATTAGGACTCGTATGAAATGTGCAACCAGAGTCTAAAATCCAACTAGACTTACATGTTGTTTTATCAGATGCATTCAAAACTTCACAAGTATCATCATGATTCAGGGGCATACAAGCAAGATCGGTCTCAAGATTATTTGCATTCTTATTCTTAAGAGCATAACAGTTCTTTTTAATGTGTTCAGGCTTCCCACAATGGCAACACTTTCTAGTTTAGGACTTATTCTTATTACCTTTGTTCTTTTTCCTAAACTTATTGGGTTTAGCATGCTCAGGTGACTCAGGCTTATGCTTAACAAACAAATTATTGCCTACACGTTTCAAGTTTTTCAGTTCAAGCTCCCTAGTTTTCAAAGAAGCAACAATCTGATCAAAAGTAGGTATTACAGTAGATTATTGAAAAGCATCTTTAACAACTTGATAATAATTAGGAATAGCATTCAAGAGGATAATACATTTACTAGTCTAATCTAAGGCCATGTCTGATCTTTCAAAACCAAATGAAGTTTCAAGAATTCATCTACATTCTCATCTATAATTTTTGAAGAATCCATTTTATAAGAAAACAAATTTCCTTTTAGATTAGCCAAGTTAGGAGCAGATTGCACAGAGTATAAAGAGTCAAATTTACCCCAAAGATCGATTGTTGTTTTAGCACCATCTACCTTCCTTATTACATTATCCGAAAGATTTAAGAATAGATGATTGTAAGGCTCTTCTATTATTTGATTAACACGTTTTAGTGATTCTTCTGAACAGTTATCAAGATTAGATTCAAGAGCCGCTAACACTTTATTGTGTGATAATAACACGCGCATTTTCTTTTTCCAAACTCCGAAATCATTCTTTCCATCGAACACAGATACCTTTAGCCTAGTTGTATCCATTATTATACATATATATCAGAAATAGATACATAACACAAGGCAACAATTATTAGGGTTAGATTTAAACAAAAAACCCTAGAAATTTCAACTTTAGGATAAAGTTTTTTTAAAACCCTAAGAAACGTTTAGATCTGCGAGTTTCAATAAAAGGTAATGAAATTTTATTGAAGAGAAAAGATTTTTCAGAAGATTTATAAACCACCAAAACACAGATCTGTATGTGATGAAACCAAACAAATCATTTCTAAAATCGTTTTTACACAAGAAACCGAAATAGGCTCTGATACCACTGTTGTAAAATACTATGTAAATTTGTTTTTAATTTGGAAAAAATTAGATCAAAGATCAATTGTTTAAAAGAGTTTCCAAACACAGAAAATCATAAGTAAAGAAAAATGCAGAAAGTAAAGAACACAAATGATTTTTTCGTGTTTAGCACTAAGGCCTACATCCACGTTGAATTCATCCACATGAGACGCTTCGTGCACTATAGAGCAGGGTTACAACTTCAAGTACAAATCATACAACAGTAAAATAATAGAATACCACCAATGTTTCAATCGAAACCCTAATCTACCTATTGAGAAATACTACTCAATAATCAAGCCAGTTGCTTGTTCTATTTATTCTAATCGAGTCCTTTATAACTCAGAACTCAATGTGTACAAAACCCTAACTTTTATCTTCTGAAGAAAAAAAGAGAAGAAGAAGAGAAGTTAAAGAAGAAAAAACGAAGTCTGACCAAAGTGTGAAGAAGTGAAGCGTTTATATGAGAGATGAAAGGGTTTTAATCTCAGCCATTGTTCACAAATAATATCAAGTGTCCAAGTTGAGCCACGCGTCTTGATGTCTTCCTATTTGTGATGAATAAATATAGGTTGGAGATATCATTTTAGGTGTATTAGAGCATATAATTATTATTTTTATTTGTAAATTGCTATTTTCCAATTTCTTGTCTTGATTTGATGATTTATTATTTTTTAGAGCATATTTGGTTTAATTATTTGTAAATTGTGAAGCTTTAAAGATATATGGTAATTAATTTGATGTCAAATCAATTCTAAGAGATAAGAAAAAGAAGATAATGATGGAAATTGAAGATAAAAGGAAGTAAAGATAAAATAGGAAAGGAAAAATTGGCAAGTAAATTTGAATTTCAACATCTACGTCCATTAAATTGATCATAGCTAAAAACAGCTGAGAATTTGGAAGAACGGTCTGAATCAAAAGTGTAAATCTTTTTTACGGTCAGTTTTGATATAAAGAACGCGTCAATCAGAGAAATATTGAAGAAGTTACGACCAAAACAAACCAACAACAATTTTTCCCTTCTCCTATATTTTAGGAAACAACTTTGATTTGGAAAAAAGTCCTATTACTTTCCCTCTACTCCAAGATTTCGAGCTAGGGTTAGGAAAACCCTATATATACACCCTCTATTAAGTAGAAACACATCATTGGCCAATCCTTATGCCAAGAAGAAACTTACAACAAGAGAAGAGAAGCCTGGAAGGAGCTGAACATCAAATTATGTCTTTACAAGCCTTCAAATTTGTAATTGTTTTCTTTTATTTCTCTAGTATGAACTAATTCTATTTTAGCTTGATATTTTGCATATGGGTATGAACCCTAGACTTGTTTTACATCTGTTTTAATTTGGCACTATAATATTTAAATGAATTAGTGTTTTATTCTCTGATTTATATGCTTTGATTTATTGTTTGTTTTCCTTGTGGCGCGCAACGTATAGGATTGCCTTAATAGTAGTTAGATGGTCACCCAGAAGGGGTGTTAATTATTGAAACACCACATAAACTTCTAGTGTGCGGTAGTGATCCGGAAGGGCTTGCCTAACTAGATAGCCATTAGTGTTTGATTTAACCACCAATCATTATTGTAGGCCAATCTCATCTAAGAACCTAGTGGTGTAGGAGCACCTTAGTTAAGTCCCCTGGTAATTGTGAGGTCGCCACCTAAGTCCTCCCGGAAGGGGGTTAGGAGGAATTTAGAATCCTGGTTATTGCAATTCTACATAATTCTCCCTTACATGATTAGAATAAAAAAGGCTAGTGGGGATTACTTGCTATATCTCGACTAAACTCTCATACTATCTTCTTCTCTTATTTACTTTTCTGTCTTTAATTTATTTAGTTAATTTTCTCTATTTCGAAAAACCAAACAAAAATTCTACTTGTCTTTTGTTTCTTGCGTATTATTCTTCTACTTTCTTATGTGCACTTGATATTTGCATAAGTTCTCTCTAACTTTCGTAGTCTCTGAGGAACAAATCTTATTTATCATTAAAACTTGCATACGATCTGTGATACTAGCAGGTAGTAACGTGCTAGGCTAGGGTGTTTATTTTCATCTATTTTATCTATTATTTTATCACACCTTAGATGACACCACATCTCAAACAAGTAAGGCGGTGTATCAACTTAAAAAACCAACTTCAATATTTGACTTTGGTCAAGAGAATATAAGACACCCTCCACATCATCCTGCCAGCTCACCAAAGACCAAAATTATAATGACTTTATTCAACATATTGGTTGAGTTTGATTTTCATTATTATTATAATCCCATCGATCTCTACGCCATGTCTAAAATCCATATTTTCCAGGGGTCTTGCTTGTCCCAGTGTGTAATATGACAAATATAGTTGTCTCCTAGTGTGAGTTTTCCTTTGCACTTTGCAAGTTATATATCAGAATAACAGATATATGAATGCATTCTAGTGGAAGGGTATTCACAATTTTTGTTGCTTTAATTTTTTGTTTAAAAAATGCACTGGAATTTGCTTTATTGCTTTACTTGTGTACAGTTATTTGGGTAAGTTGTTTGTTACATCAGTGCATGATGGAATTGAGTACTACATAAATTATTGTGATAGCTACTTCAGTTTCAAAGTCAAACTACTTTGTTTTGATACATAAATTCTATTATTTTTGTTTCCTAACGTGTTCCATTCCTTCTCTCTTGTTATGCGTTAAAAAAAGGACTGAGCTTTACCATATCTTTTTTTTGTTCTACTACTATTCATCCATATTTTCAATTTTTGTATGTCTTTTATTATGTTACAAAGTCCACCCTTTTTATCACATTAGTTAGGGATACCATATTGTGAGGAAAACTGCATCTTTTATCGTGCAGTGGTGAAAAAAAAGAGTTAATAGTGGGGACTCAGTATATAACAACATAATATTATTAATATGAGTATCTTTGATGAATGAATAAATTAGGTGTTTTAAATTTTTTAAAGTCTCTCATTTTGTTTCTAGTGCAATAAGTACATTAGGGTGGCTATAAATTTTATTTTTATTTGATTAGAAATAATATATTTATTACTTATGATAAATTTTGTTTGATAACACAGTCAAATGATATCGATTAGAAGAAATAGAAAAAAAGACATTGATGAAGAAGAATCAAATGAAGAAATTGAAGAAGAATTTTATAAGAATCTCAAGTACTTGTTAATGGCGGTTCAAGCGATAATTATTGAGTTGAGACAAAGTATGGATAAGGAATCTCGACTAATTGAACGTCCGTTGAAACGACGAGTTGTTACTCGGATAGGGTATAATTATACACATCAAATTCTGAATGACGATCCTCAAGATTTTCGAGATTTGCATAGAATGCCTCCAAATGTGTTTCTGAAGTTATGTAATATAATCAAAGAACCAACACCTTTAGAAGATACACGTTATATATGTGTGGAAGAAATGTTAGCAACTTTTTTACTCATAGTAGGACAAGATGATCGATATTCCAGCGCCCGTCAAAGATTTGGCCGTTCACATAGTACTACTAGTAACAATTTTAACAAAATGAAGGCATTGAAAGCTATAGCACCGAAAATGATGGTCAAACCTGGATATGGAGTGCCTTCTAAAATACGGGACAATACACGATTCTACCCCTACTTTAAGGTACTTTATAACAACAGTTGTTTTATCATTTTTCTATTAAATAGGATGTTAATTATTTTTTACTAATTACACTCAAAGTAAATCTTTTATTAAAAATGTTAGGATTGAATTGGTGCCATTGATGGCACCCATATTCCAGCAATGACACAAGGTCGGGATATAAGCAATTATCGTAATCGCCATGGAATTAATTCACAAAACGTTTTGGCAGTTTGTAACTTTGATTCAGAATTCATTTATGTACTTAGTGATTGGGAAGGTTCCACACATGATTCAAAAGTATTAAGTGATGCATTATCAAGGAGTAATGGACTAGAAGTGTTGCACGGTAACTATTCAGTTATCATGTTTATTTTCTAGAGTTAGAAATAGTAATTAAATTGTATTTATATTTCCAGGAAAGTGTTTTTTAGTAGATTGTGGATCTGCTAATAGACGTCAATTCTTAACTCCATTACGAGGTGTTCGATATCATCTTAAAGATTTTGACGACCATGGTCGTCATCCTCGAAATGCAAACGAGTTGTTTAATCTTCGTCATGCATCATTGAGAAATGTGATTTAGAGAATATTTGGTATATTTAAATCACGTTTCACAATTTTCAAGACCGCGCCTCCATTTCCTTTTGAGACACAAGCAGAGTTAGTATTAGCTTGTACTGGATTACATAATTTTCATCGAAAAGAGTGTCGTTCCGATGAATTTTCCCCTAAACCAGAAAATGATGCATCCTCTTCTTTGATTCTTGACATGGAAGAAGAAAACCATGGATCACTTTCTCAAACTCAACAACAACAAAGTACCGAAGCTAATGCTTGGAGGCAAGGCATTGCTGAAGCTATGTGAGCTAATAGACCGCAAAATGACAATAATGAAAATAAAGAGGATGGCAATGAGAATTAAAATAAAATGACTTTTTACTTATAAGTACTATACTTTATTGCTATTCATATTTTTGACATCTGTTAGGATTATATTCGATTTTTTTTAAATTGTTTTTTTAATTATTACTTACTTGTATTATACTTTATTGGTATTATATTTTTATTTTGTTTATTGTTAAAGTTTTGGACACTTATCAAAATATGTATTAGTATAGATTCTTTACTAACATAGTTGACCTCAATATAAGATGATCCGAAAAAGAAAAATGAATACTATGTAGATCATAGTAATCAAGAAAGTAAATACTACAAACGGTATGCTTCTTCCATATGATGATAGTTAACTCTTATTTTAAATTTTAGTTCAACTCTTATTTTTAATTTTGATTATCTCGATTCTTGAATTAGACGTAAATTCCATGTGAGTTTTTTGTTACCGGCAAAAGAATATAATTATGAATTTAAAATAATAAAATAACAGTATTTTTGATCGATTAAAATAAAAAACAAAAATTTATGAGTATTTTTTATTTTATTTTTAAATTAAAAACAATCCGTCAAAACTACATAGGATTTAAAAAAATCAATCAAACTCTATTCAAGAATTAAAAAAATCAGTTAAAATCTATTTAGATTTAAAACGATCCACACAATTTTCAAAGTCTATAGAATTTTTAAAATCTAAAAAAATCTCATAGACTCTAAATTGATAACACCCCCCTAAATAAAAATTTAATGATCACAATATATGTTCTCTTACGATACATTTTGATTAATTAAAATGGAAACTCTTATTAAGGGGGTGTATTCAATTGGGAGTTCGTTGGATTTTTTTGGATTTTTAAAATCAATAAACTTTACAAACTCTACATATTGTTTCAATTCTATACAGAGTTCATAAGATTCTTTTTAATTCTATATAGAATTTAATGGATTCTTATGTAAATATTTTAACGGATTTTAATGGATATTAATAAATTTTGATCTTCTTCTAAAAAATAAAATATACACTTATTTAAACAATTCAACAAAAAAAAAAGTGACCTGCCACTATGGTGGTCAAAAGTAACGAAGAATAGTGCCTGGTCCGATTTTTTTTATTTGTAATTTCGATTTTACAAATAAAAAGTATACACCTGCAAATGTTGAAAAAATCTAGACTAAAAAAAAAACGAAAAAGTAAATCATACATTTTTTATGTTCGAAAAAAAACAATGAAACATGATAAACCTAAAACCCATCTTTTTTTTTTTTGTTACAAAGGAGGTCTAACAAGACCAGGAAGTAAACTCCCTAATTATTGTTGGCTGTCAATAAACGTTCTATACAACACCTATCCACAACGATCTCTCCTTAACAATTGTCATAAACCATCTAGAGGATCTTTATACATAATTGGTCATTGTAAACATAATCGCAAGCCGCGTTAATTACAATAACTCGCAACTCACTAGCTGATTTTTTTCTTGTTGATTGTTTGAATATTCTTTCGTTCCGATCCAACCAAATTTTCCAAACAAAGGCTGCCACTATGCTCCTTAACTCTACCCCATTAATTAATATGTTACTGGAAAATAAAGTTAGCCTCTAATTAATTTCCATCCATTTACTTTGCTACTCATTTTCTAATATTGCATGACTTTGGCTCCCATCAGTCAAAGAAAAAGTAGCCTACTACAACTCCTTTCATGCTGCGAACAAAGTGCTTGATCTACTTGGCAATACCTGTTCACCTAATTTCGCATGGAATATGTATTACATGTTCACCTCTCTTTCATAGACGAAGTCCAACAATATTTTAGACAGAAAAAGAAAAATAAATTAAAAGTCCAATAATTTTTGAATACCTAAACATTTTAATGGATTAAAAAAAGTTTTGACCGAATACATCTAGATTTGAAAAAAGTTTTTGAAATATCAATTGAATATCTTAAAATTTTAATAGACTTTTTAAAAATCTGATTGAATACCCCTAGACTTTTAAAATTCAAAAAAATCCAACAGACTCGCAATTTAATATACCCCTAAATTTAGCATTTTACATTGGTTTTACTTAAATTTAATATATTTAAACCTGTTTTTCTATATTGTTGCATAACATAGTAATTGTACGTTATTTTGGTAGAAGAATTTATAATTTAATTTCTACATATAGATTTTTTACAACGACGTATTAACATCATGTTATACACCGTTGGAAAACTTTCTTGTAATTTTTTTTTTTCACAACAACGTATTTGTAACATGTTATATATTGTTTTTAATCTCATATCAATGGTTAATTGATAATCATTTTTGTAATATTTTATTCGTGTATCTTGGTATAGGGCATATAATGATTAATGAGTTTGAAAATTCATTTCCATATATGCATTTTACTTTTTTTTGAAGTATAAAAATTAACATAAATGTATATATTTAACTCTATAAAAATACTTATCTTGTCACTACTAGAAACAACGTCTTTAGGGACGAAAAATTACCTATGACCCGCGTTTCGTCGGTAAGTTTGTGAACTTACTGACGACAATAGTTTACCGACGACAAAGTCGTTGTCGGAAACTGACGACGACAAGAATTCGTCGAAAATGTTCATCATTTCGTCAGAATTTTTTTTTTAATTTTTTTTTATTTGTCCTTCAAAATGTCGTCGCTATATTTGCGACAAAGTCTTTTGTCGCTATGTTGTCCATATTACTGACATAATTTTTGTAGTTACCAACGAAATACGGGTCGTCACTAACTGAAAAACCTATTTAATGAAGACAACAAGTTTTTTAATTCACGAAACACCCAAAAACCCAAAAAATTCTCCGATTTTTCTCTAAGAAACACAACTAATTTTTTTTAGAGATAATTTCTAATTAAGTCCACATCCCAAAATATCTTGTCTAACTAAGTCCACCCCAATAGTTTAACCTTATAAAGTCCAGAAATAATATTCCTACCATTTCACTACCTATTATACCCCTATACCAATTATTATAATATCTATTTATAATATTCAATGTCTTGAGAACCAAACCCTCCCCAACCCTTCCTTTCACCATTTTCACCAGCCGCTATCCTAAAAAAACCGGCGCCACAACCAAGCCGCTCTCCTGCATAGCTATTCCCTCCGCCGCGCAAGCTTCTCAGACCTTCCATTAAAAATCTCCGCAGCCGCTCTCCTACACAGCTACTTCCTCCGCCGCGCAAGCTTCTCAGACCGTCCATTGAGAATCTCTACAGCCGCTCTCTTGCAAAGCAACCGCCGCCGCAACTCAGAAGCTCTCCTGCACAACTACTGCCTAATATGTCTTTATAAGGAATCACTCCTAAATATTTTCCTATAGTAAATCACAATTTCATATATTAACATTATTCAACATTGCTATTAATTTGTATTTTCTAGATTATTCACCGTTGAGTTCGAACCCTCCTCTAAATGATAAAAAGGAAAAAGGGTGTTAATGGAACAAAAATCTAAGGCCATCTAATTGGTGAATTGACGCCAATCAACCTCTGTATTCCTCGTAAGTGTTGCAAATAATTTCTAAACATTGGAAAGGTGCAAGTAATTTACTACTAAAGTTGCTAACCTGCACAAGAGCCCACCAAACGCGTGTAAAGAGCCCACCAAACGCGTGTACATAGCCCACTAAACACAAAACGTGGGTACAGAGCCCACCAAAACGTGGGTATAGAGCCCATCAACTCTGTGTTCATAGCCCACTAAACGTGTGTACAGAGCCCACCAAGGGTATTACTGACTACGAATATTATAGAAATGGGTTGGACTTGCTAAAGAAAGTTATTTTGACTGTGGACCTTTTGCATTAATCACCCTTTTTTTTATTTCTAATTGATTCTCCAATTCATCTTGTACCATTCTCGGGTTCATAGTCAAGGTGGGGCATTATCAATATCCAATTTCATCACACAATTTAAGGTAATTTCATGAAAAATCATTTCTTTTAAATTTTTTAACTTTTTGTTTTCTAATTTTGTTTTATTCTTGCTATATGATTTGAATAGGCGAATTAATACATTTTCAAGGTTGGGCATGATTATCAATCTTCATCTTATCCATCTAATTCAAGGTATTTTCAATAAATTTCATGTTTTTTAAATTTTTTATTTATTGGAGTTACTAGTTTCTATAACATATGATTAGGTTCATGAGTTACATGTTTTTTGGTTGACTTGTTTATTATTATGTTGTAAATTATGCATGTGTTGTTTTATTTATATTTTGTGCTCATATATTTTCATTTGTTTAATTAATTATATGAAATATTTTATATATTTATTGTGTTTTAATTTTATTCATTCAATGGTTTGCAATATTTATTCATTCAATGAGTTTGTAATTTTTAGTCATTCATTGGGTTGTAATTTTTGTATTATGTTATTTATTGTGTTGTAATTTTTATTCATTTTATTAATTAGGTTGTAATAATTATAAATTTTATTTTTATATGAACGTAGTTGTCTAGTTATATAAAATTGTTGCTAAGAGATGGCTTCATCTCGATAAGAGTTGGATCATTACGAAGAATTATTACACGCCAGAATATGTTTTTGGGGTTATCCGTTTTATCGAATCTGCTAAGAAAAGTAAAGGTTATACTGGTTACCTGTCTTGCCTGTGTACGAAGTGTAATAATTACCGTCGATTACCCACCGAACAGGTTAGGGCACACCTTCTAAAAGACGGGTTTAAGCATACATATCAGGTTTGGACAAAACACGGCGAGGATGAGTTACAAACACCCCAAGCAACTCAAGTGCCAAATATAGAAAATGAAATGCATCATTTTTATGACGATGTGAGACAAAGTTACAATGTTGGTGGACATCCGGGAGATACCGAGATTAGAGATGCACATCTTCCAAGTCGAAGCAGTTTCAAAACATTGTTCGAAGAATTGGAGACATAATTATATCCTAGTTGTACATCGATGAGTTCCTTGAATTTCATTGCCAAGCTTATGCACGTAAAAGTAAAGAACAAATGGACTAACACATCATTCACCGAGCTATTGGACTTGGTTGGTCGTATTTTGCCCAAACCTCACAATTTGTCTGATTCTTATGAAGCATGCAACAAGAAGTTGAAAAGTTTGGGTATGGGGTATATTACTATCGATGTTTGTTTGAACGATTGTGCTATTTTTTACAAAGAGAATGAATACCTCGACAATTGTCCAGTTTGTGGTGAATCGAGATGGGACCCAAAGAAGGTTAAGAAAGTACCGCATAAGAAGCTCCGTTAGTTTCCGATTTCCCCGAGATTGCAGCAACTATACGCTTCGAAGCACACCGCTGAAGACATGATATGACACCATACCGGAAAGAGTACCGATCCAGATGTGTTACGTCATCCGGTTGACGGTGATAGCTGGAAACGATTTGCAGAGATACATCCAAAGTTTGCCAGTGAACCTCGGAATGTGTATTTGGGCCTGGGAATCGATGGTGTTTGTCCGTTTTCTATGCAGAACAACTCGTATAGCTTGTGGCATGTCATATTGACCGTCTATAACTTGCCACCGTGGGTATGCATGAAGGAGACCACTATCTAGCTTTGTTTGTTGATTCCTGGACCCCATTCACCCGGTAAGGACATGGATGTATTTCTTCGACCTGTTATAGATGAGGTGGACGAGTTGTGGGATAAAGGGATCCTTACGTATGATGCCCACAAGAAGGAAGAGTTTACGATGAAGGTTCGTTTGTTATCCACGACTAATGATTACCCCACTAGGTCATACACTTCAGGATGGTCGGGTCAAGGTTACTTAGCTTGTCCAGAATGCATGGATTATAATCTGTCATTGAGGGTGAAGAAAGGGGTTGTTTACTTTGACCATAGACGTTGGTTACCTGCCACACATCGATATAGAAAATACAAGGTTTCGTACCCCGCTTCCGATTATAGGGGCCCACCAAAGAAATATACTCTTACCGATATACATACACAATTGGATGGGCTTCCCATTGCGTTTCCCGGTAAACACAAGGATTTTGGGGGCAAGATCGTGAAGAAAACTACACGGTGATTCAATTGAGAGAAAAAGAGTATTTTTTATCGTTTACCTAATTGGTCTGAAAAATTGTTGAAACATAACATTGACGTTATGCATTGCGAGGAAAATGTGTGTGATAGTTTGCTCGGTACAGTTATATGTCTTGATGGGAAAGTTAACAAAGATAACGTGAAAAGAAGAATGGATCTTAAGGATATGAACATCACGAAAGATTTGTGGTTTACATCGACAGAAGGTAAACCGATACTGAAATGAGCAAAGTATACTTTGTCAACGGAAAAGCGAAAAATATTTCTTGACTGGTTGAAGGCATAGAAGTTTCCCGATGGTTTCGCATCTACTTTGAGAAATAATGTTCAAAGTGATACGGGAAAGATTATCGAAATGAAATCTCACGACTGTCACGTGATGATGTAGTATCTTTTCTTGGCTAGTATCCCATGGCTTATTGAAGACAAAGCGATTAGTGATGTGATTATTGGGTTAGCTAACGTGTTTAGAGTCGTTTGTAATAAAAATCTCAGCATGAAAGAGTTAGAATCGGGTAAGGCAAAAGTGGTTGAAGTTATGTGTAGACTGGAAATGATTTTGCCTCCCGCGTTTTTTGATATAATGATCCACTTAGTGATACACTTATATGATGGAGCATTGCTAGGGGGCCCGGTCCAAATGCGGTAGATGTACCCATTTGAAAGTTATTTGAAAAAGTTGAAAGAGTATATTCTAAACCCGGCTAGACCAGAGGGTTCAATAGCCGAGGGTTACATGGCGGAAAAGACGTTGAATTTCATATCAAGGTATCTTAGTGAAGAAAAAAAAAGTTCAACGATACAGGTAAATACAACGAACCACCACCAGTGCCAAAAGAGCTATCCGTTTTCAAGTCCCAGTGTAGTCCAGTTGGCAAGAAAGAATCTGGTTCTTTACCACTTAAGGAGAAGGAGCACATCAATTGCTATATTTTGAACAATTGTGACGAACTCGAAACAGGAAGTAAGTATTGTTTACTTATTTATATTTATATTTATATTTACATTTACATTTATATTTATACTTATATTTATATTTATGTTGATATTTATATTTATATTTATATTAATATTTATATTTATGTACGTTTTTAGTGAACACAAATCCACACTTTCTCGAACGAGTAGCGAAAAAGAGAATTTGCACCGTCAAATGGTTAAGGAATGGTTTTTGAAAAACGTATTATCTCTTTTTTTTCAAAGTATTAAGTATTATTTTTGTATGACAGATTCATGGAATGAAATCCCGTGGCGATGCATTAGCTACCCCTGAGATGGTGTCCTTGGCAAACATGTCTTATGGTGCGGTGCATAAATACGATTCATGTATTGTACACGATGTCAAGTGGGTAACTAAATCTAAAGGAGAAAAAAGAGTGACGTAGGATTACGGAGTTTGTACCTGATGTCTCCTTAATTGTTCGTATTTTCGACTCTTAGGAGACATCATTTTTGGTGTTTATTTGCTTAATTTGATAGACTTTTGGACTAAATATGCAATAATCTGATTTTCCTATTTTATTTCTAGCATTTTTAATTTATTAAGCTTTTGCGCGTAATATTGGTATTTTTAGTGTAAAGTTTACAGGTTTTAGATGTTAGCTAGAAGAGGAATCCGAGGAGAAAGTCAAAGATCATGATATGGAGTCAAGACTTGAAGATAAATCCCGAAGATATTATTTTTAGAGCTGAAAATCTATTTTCCAGGCCATAGATTGCTGATTTCTAGGTGCTTAAGAGATGATTTAGCCGCTGACCTTTGAAGAGATTATGTTCCTTATCGAGTTACGGAACTTTAGCAAGTGATTTGAGGTCAATCGAAGTTATAACGAATCGGGTAGAGCTGTTTTAGTGGAGGTGGTGCAGCAGTTACGGGATTTGGGCTTAATTAGTGGACTTGGGCTTTTCTAATTTTTACTTAATCCTTAAGTAAAAGCCCTAATCCGATTTTATCATTATAAATAGGTCTTTAGACCTCATTATTCAGTACCTCTCATTTTATTCTTCAATTTAAAACATCCTTAGAAGAGAGCGTCCAGAGAAGAAGCAGAAACAAGGAAAAGAAGAAGCAAGAGCTGGAGACGGTCTATATCTTCGATTCTCAGCCAATTCAACTCCATAATTAGGTTCTCTGTATTTTTATTTCTGTAAAACAATATGAGTCTTATTTTTTTTTCTTTAGTTTTTGTCTTTTCAATTATTATGAGCTAAACTAAATTAGTGCTTGAGAACGCATAATGGGTTAATCCCAATTTGATTTCGTTTTATACAATTGAATTTGGGATAATTATTATTTAAATCAAATTGGGTAATTCGTACTTTTCTTTAATTTATGCTTAATTACTATTGTTGACCTGATCAATTAATAATAGGACTTAGTATCTAAGCTATTCCAATTAGTGGCGATTGGATCACCTTGACGGGGGGTTTAGGTACCGAACTAGTTAACGAATGTAGGTTAGAAATTATTTGACTCTGACGAGCTTAATTAAACCTATGGCCTATTGGGTAATTTAAACTTAAACATTTGAGAGTGGACTATAATCACCCTGACGGGGTTTGTAGCACTTGATAGTTGCTCCTTAGTCCACCCTGACGGGGGTAAGGAGAATATAGAATCCCGACCAATACAATTTTACCAATTTGTCCCTTAAACAATGTATGAAATGAATGATAGTTAGGAAAGCCCTTGCGTCTCTCAAGTACTGCCTGCTCATATTTGCGTTTTACTTTTATTTACTTGCGTTTTAGTTATTTATTTACATTTTCGCATTAGTCCTTCATTCCTTAGAATTAATACAAAAACCAACTAAACATTATATCTTTATTTGCTTTCATAAGTGCAACCATTCATTAGTGGATAAGCATTGTAGTCAACCATCCCGTCCTTGGAACGAATCTGTATTATCACTATTATTACTTGGGACAACCGTACACTTGCGGTTGTGGTTCGACTACTTATTGCATTATTTTTAGAATACACAAAGGACCACCAAGTTTTTGGCGCCGCTGCCGGGAACGGTAGCGTGTGACCACGGTGTTTATCCTTTAGTGATAGTTGCATTTATTTTTATTTTTGTTTTTATCAGTTTTACGCTTGTGTTTGCTTTGTTTTGTTTTACAGGCTCCTATATTCAGGTAATGATCAAGAGATGAGCTATTTTCAAGGTGACGAACTAAATTTGATGCAAGAGGTACATACGGAGTTGAGGGAGTTTAGTGTGGCGTTAGAAAATTTTGGAAAAATCCAAGAAACTAGACTCAAGCGAATATGAGATGATCATGTCTCGGACCTCCTAGATATGATGCTAGATTGGGGGTGTCCCCTAGTTTTACCCACACATAATGCAATCATGGATACTTTGTACGCTCACCTTGCAGCCCCACAAGTCCAACAAAGCATAGATTGGAAGGAGTTCGTGAATTCTAGAGATAATAAATATGTGATTGGAGAGGTTGGATTACCCGAGATAGAAGCATGTATAGAAGAATGTTTTCTTGCTAAGAAATGGATTCGAGCTAAGCTTATTGAAGATAAACATGTAATTAATCCAACAAAAGCAATCCCAATATACCATGTGGAAGAGAATGAGTTTCGCCATGAGAGCAAGGAGGCGAAACGAAGGTACTACCCACCCCCTTTCAGAGATCGATTAAATAATATCCTAAAGGGGAAGGTTCTAAATATTTCACATCAAGGGAGAGGCGAGTTTAAGCGGAGGAACACCGCAAGGGCCTCAATACCATCTTCATGGAAGGTAACGCGTCGAACTTAAAGACGTAATAAACAAAAGTGCTTCTTGGGAGACAACCCATGTTTTAAATTGCTTTCATGTCTTTTTGCGTAGTTTAAATTAGTTTGATTTTCGTTATTGATTTAGTGTTCATTTGTAAGAAATGAGGAAGGTTGGTGTTTTTGATGATTACAGGAGTGAAGGTCACGAGTTTGGGGTAGTTAGAACGAAAAAGAATGAAAATTTTGGGTTCCAACACAGTAGAAACCGGGTACCCGGTTTGTAGAATGCGGGTACCCGTTTTTGGTGCTGTACCCCAGGTATCAAAACTTCAGAAGATCATAACTTGACGCTCGGAGGTCGGAATTAACTTTTTCTTGAGCCTAAACCGCATAACTTTTCGAGCTCTATCCAATGGTGAAGTCAAAAATTTCGTATGAACAGCTAAAAGTTTCTGACCCAGCGTTTTGAGACCCGCCATTAGTTGCGTCTCGCGGTTGCGTCTCCACTTAACACCATTAATGACGAACCAAAGCTCCGAAAACACTCAAATTTCATCATCAAAACACCCACATAAGTGAAAACGTGGGAAATTTGAAGAAGTTCGAGGTGATGAAGAACACTTTAAACGCAACCATTGATGAAGAAGAATTCGAAACCTCAACTTGGACGCAACACCGACACCAGCCTCGCGCTGGTTAAGATACGTTTTCTTTCCCTTCTCATTTTAGTGTAGATTATTTTATTGCTTTGAGTCTTTTTCGAGTCGTGGGGACACGACTCCTTTTTGAGTTTGGGGTGGGGTTCGTTGCCTCATCCCAGTTTTTATGTGTTTATTTGTTTTAATTCCTTTCAATAAAATAATTAGGAGTTGCGTTTGACTGTAGAAGATTTTAAATGTCCCTTTTAAGCATACTTTTGATGAATCTATGATAGCAGATAGTGGACTTTAGGGAATAACATAAAACGCACTTACAATTGCATGCTAACATAGGTAATTGATAGGAAAAATTAATGAACAATGCAAATGAAGTAAGCTTGTACTTAAGGAATATGTTTGGTGTGTAGAACGTGACATCCTAATTAGTAGAGAACCCACATAGATATGAACTAAAGACAAGCTATGTACTTAGAAAAATGATAGGGGCAGTTCTTTGTTAGCCATTTGAAGCCTTTTAACTTGCTATCCCTTATTATAATTTCATCCGTCTTAGCCCAATTTTGAGCCTTAAGCCTTTTCTTTTGTAGCCACGATATAAGCCCATTATCCCTTAGATTATTAAGCATGACCAAATGACCCGCACTTGAATCACAACCCTGAGACTTGTCTCGAGCTTGAGTTTGGGGTGGTGGGACCACATTTGGGAAGATACATTGGGAAGGGATTATATGTGTTTGTATTGAGGCACAAAAAGGTAGATGATATTATTATTTGTAACCCTTTGCCGGGATTTGAAAAGAAAAAAAAAGAGAAAGAAAAAGAAAATTATAAGAGACATGACTTTTCACATCAAAATGATGGTCATGGGTATCTTGTACAAAAAAAAAGAAGAAAAGAAATGAAAAAGAAAATAAAAAGAAAGAAAGAATAAAATAAACCGGCAAAGTGGAATATTTTGAAAAATCATCTTAGTTTATATTGGTTTGACATGGGGACGCAACATTAGCGCGTCAAATGGGTTGAGTGAGAACATTTTTGAGCGTAAACTCAAGCTCGAGGACTTTGTTGATGGTAAGTGAGGAGAGAGCCAAAAGCTCACTTCAAATTTACCAAATATACATCCACACCGTCCTTAAGCCATTATTAAACCATAAAGACCTCTTGATTCTTAAGTACATAGTGAATTTATGATTCTGTTGATAGGGAATATGCTAGGTGGAGCGTTCAAAGCTAGTTAGGATTAATGATCACCCTATAGCCATCATACAGATATGAGTACAAGTGTAACCTTCAAGCATTGCGACTTTAATTTTATGATTGAGATTATTTATGTTTGATGTTACATGATTAGTGTATGTGTATGTTAGTTCTTAATGTTTGCTATATGAGATTTATCTTTAGAATTGCTTTAGGGTCTATTTGCTAGCTTCTATTTTCTCTTGCATCTACTTCACTCCCCTTGTTTATAGTTTTACTTTGTCGGGACGACAAAGGTTTGAGTTGGGGGTCTTGATGTCACCTTAATTGTTCGTATTTTCGACTCTTAGGAGACATCATTTTTGGTGTTTATTTGCTTAATTTGATAGACTTTTAGACTAAATATGCAATAATCCGATTTTCCTTTTTTATTTCTAGCATTTTTAATTTATTAAGCTTTTGCGCGTAATATTGGTATTTTTAGTGTAAAGTTTACAGGTTTTAGATGTTAGCTAGAAGAGGAATCCGAGGAGAAAGTCAAAGATCATGATATGGAGTCAAGACTTGAAGATAAATCTCGAAGATATTATTTTTAGAGCTGAAAATCTATTTTCCAGGCCATAGATTGCTGATTTCTAGGTGCTTAAGAGATGATTTAGCCGCTGACCTTTGAAGAGATTATGTTCCTTATCGAGTTATGGAACTTTAGCAAGTGATTTGAGGTCAATCAGAGTTATAACGAATCGGCTAGAGCTGTTTTAGTGGAGGTGGTGCAGTAGTTACGGGATTTGGGCTTAATTAGTGGACTTGGGCTTTTCTATTTTTTACTTAATCCTTAAGTAAAAGCCCTAATCCGATTTTATCATTATAAATAGGTCTTTAGACCTCATTATTCAGTACCTCTCATTTTATTCTTCAATTTAAAACATCCTTAGAAGAGAGCGTCCAGAGAAGAAGCAGAAATAAGGAAAAGAAGAAGCAAGAGCTGGAGACGGTCTATATCTTCGATTCTCAGCCAATTCAACTCCATAATTAGGTTCTCTGTATTTTTATTTCTGTAAAACAATATGAGTCTTATTTCTTTTTCTTTAGTTTTTGTCTTTTCAATTATTATGAGCTAAACTAAATTAGTGCTTGAGAACGCATAATGGGTTAATCCCAATTTGATTTCGTTTTATACAATTGAATTTGGGATAATTATTATTTAAATCAAATTGGGTAATTCGTATTTTTCTTTAATTTGTGCTTAATTACTATTGTTGACCTGATCAATTAATAATAGGACTTAGTATCTAAGCTATTCCAATTAGTGGCGATTGGATCACCTTGACGGGGGGTTTAGGTACCGAACTAGTTAACGAATGTAGGTTAGAAATTATTTGACTCTGACGAGCTTAATTAAACCTATGGCCTATTGGGTAATTTAAACTTAAAAATTTGAGAGTGGACTATAATCACCCTGACGGGGTTTGTAGCACTTGATAGTTGCTCCTTAGTCCACCCTGACGGGGGTAAGGAGAATATAGAATCCCGACCAATACAATTTTACCAATTTGTCCCTTAAACAATGTATGAAATGAATGATAGTTAGGAAAGCCCTTGCGTCTCTCAAGTACTGCCTGCTCATATTTGCGTTTTACTTTTATTTACTTGCGTTTTAGTTATTTATTTACATTTTCGCATTAGTCCTTCATTCCTTAGAATTAATACAAAAACCAACTAAACATTATATCTTTATTTGCTTTCATAAGTGCAACCATTCATTAGTGGATAAGCATTGTAGTCAACTATCCCGTCCTTGGAACGAATCTGTATTATCACTATTATTACTTGGGACAACCGTACACTTGCGGTTGTGGTTCGATTACTTATTGCATTATTTTTAGAACACACAATGGACCACCAGTACCATGTACGATGAAAGACCTTATTATGGTGAAATATTGAAATCTTGGAGGTTATATACACTTGAGGGTGCTCGGTTGTGTTATTTGTTTGTAAGTGGTACAAAATGGCTGATGCGAGGACAGAACATGGGGTAAACTTTATCAACACATCAAACTTTGAGTGGTCCAACGAACCATACATTTTAGCATCGCAAGCCAAGAAAGTGTTCTACGTTGACGAGATTAATGCAAAGAAATCGATGAAAGGTTGGAAAGTTGTTTGGAAAATAAATGATCGTTACAGATGGAGTCCCGAGTTATGGGTTCATAATCACTACCTACTGACAGTGAGAGCATCAGGATACCGTTGGTTAACACTGGCAGGGTTTCCGATCTGGTGAACATGGCAACTATCGAGGAGATCGAGATTGACCCATCTCATTTTTGTATTGATTTGGCTTTTGAAATGGTTATTGATGAGAAAGAGGAAATTGATGATGACACGTGGGAAGAATATGGGGATGAAGAAGAACCTATCCAGGTTGATAGCTATGATGAACCTATAGATAATAGTGGATATGAAACTGATTAGGGAAAAAATTATCGAGTTTTGAATTTAATTGAATGTTTTTCGGATTTGAGTTTTGTTATTAAATGAATGTTTTTCACATTTGACTCTAATAGTTGACTGAACACACCAAACACTCAAGTTTGACTCTAATAGTTGACTGAACACACCAAACACTCAAGTTTGACTCTAATAGTTAACTGAATACACCAAACAACCACATTTGACTCTAATAGTTGACTGAACCCACCAAACACTCAAGTTTGACAGATGTAATAATTTAGTATTTAATTCGTAAAGAATGTAATATTTGTTTTTATTTATTTCCTTTAAATTATAGATGTCAGATATAATAGCCCGTGGACATGACGGGGATGAAGCGGCAACGATCCCCCGAGGGATCCTAATCGTCCATTAGCTGATTGTGCCCAACCACCGGGTAATAAAAAATAACCAAACAATTTAAATTAATATAAATAAATTATTAATAAATTAATATAAATAAATAATTAATAAATATTATTCAATGCAATAGGATCTCGAAAAAGACTAAGACGCCCCTGAGGTGTCACGTCTATAAAAACAACCCAAGAGACGTTATAAGAGTTGGCTGGCCCATACCAGTTGACTTTTCTATTATCGATGGTACTTGGAATTTTGTAGGTGAATACGGCAAACACGTTCCTCAGGTGGTGGAGTCCGCAGTCCGAGAAGCCGTGCCTCCTTGCTACAAATCATGGTCAGATGTCCCCGACCATTCTAAAAGGACTATTCTACGACGAGTGCAAGAGTTTTTTGACCTCGAGGAGTGGAGGCGAAAAGCAGATTGGGGAGAAAACGCAAAGAAATTGAACTCGATGACAGCTTTGTGCTACAGGCGATGGAAGTCGGATCTAAAAACCGACTACTACAACACAAATACAACACCACCAGATGTTCTTCCGGAGTTCTAGGAAAGAGCGAAGAAGATGTGGGATGACGAGAATGTAAAGGTACAAAAATTTAATTTTTTTTTTGATCGGCAAATCAAACTTTTATTAAAATGAAGACCACAACTGTCAAAACATTACAACTTGACCCACATGATATGGGCATTAACCTACTCAACTTTAACTAACTATTAAACGCATATGAATATAATAGAGACAATACAATAACTCATTAAAGAAAGAAATACATAATGCCTAACTATTACATAAACTTTTCAATCATTTTCTTCACGTTGCTATTCTTGAAACTTCTCTCTTTAAGTTTGACAGCTACAAAGGTGACAATTTTGTTGTAAATCCTCTCCTCATTAGCTGCATATTCTCCATGCTCTCGCCTATTTCTTTCATTCCATACAAAGTATATATAAGTTGTTAAACATACACCAATAACATTAAGAACCTCAGGGCTAGCACCAATTTTCAGTTTTACTAATAGATCCTCCACATTTCTGATATTAATATTACAGCCACAAATTGCCAATAAGCGGCTAAGTATAGCACTTGAGAATTTACAAGTCACAAAGAGATGATCATTGCTTTCAGCCTCACTATTACATAATCGACAAACAGGGTTAACATTTAACCCCCAATCCAACATCCTATCTTTAGTAGGAAGTCTATTCATTGCAACTTGCCAAGAAACAAATGAACACCTAGGTATACAAGTTTTTGCCCACACAATTTCAAACCAATCAACTAGAGGCTCATGATCTGAGATCTTAACAAGAGTTTTCTTAAATGAAAACTTATTTTTTATACTCTCAGTCCATGTTATTTTATCATTGGCATCACTGAGTATTATATCTTGAATTTTAGGGACAATTTGTGCAATTTTTGGTGGTATTCTCCACCTACCTCTGCCATAACATTCTTTAACTGTTTTATTACAGCTAATATCAGATTCATCAATCTTTACACCCAAAATTTCCTGAATGTCCTTTTTATCCAACCATTTATCCCACATTATATAAGTTAATTCACTATTTCCTACCTCATGATATATAAGTTCAAAGGCATATTTTCTAACCTTTAGAACCCGTTTCTACATTCATGAGTGATATTGTTTTTGACTAATACTCCAAATACATCTATTTTTTAGAATGTTCACATTAACCCATTTACTCCATAGATTTTGCTCATGACAGTAAAATCTCCAAAAATTATAAAGTAAACAAACTTTATTTAGATTCTCAATATTAGGATTGTTTAGCCCACCTTCTTCTTTGGGACAACTGATTTTAGCCCATGATACTCTCGCACCATGAGCATTATCACTATAGCCCCAAGCAAGACGGGGTCTAGGAACTTATCCTAGACTCGGGAGGTTATCATAGAGGTATGATTTCTAATAATAAAAATATAATTTATTATTTTATTAATTTAATTTTTAATTAATTATTATTTGTTATTTTATACTGTCTAGGGGAAGCTGAAGACCGTGACGAAGGAGCTGTTGACTTTCTTTGACGATGAAACCCAGGAGGAGATTGAGATTCCTCCTTTAAGCGGCTATTTCGATCACGTTTCTTACGATCCGATTACAGATACTGGGCGTGATCAACGTTTAGAACGAGCTAACGTAAGTTTCTTTTAATTGCTTTAAATTAAATATTTATCTTTAACTTTAATTTTTTATTAATCTAATTTATTTTTAAATTGAAATCTAATTAAAGGGTGTTTTTCGGGAGAAGATGAAAACGAAGGTTGTGGAGGCCGGAGCCGAGGGTGCTGGTGTTTCTGTCCAGGAACAAATGGATGCAATGCTAGAGACTATCATGGAGGTCATCGCCCCACCCAAGTCAAAACATTGGGTGCCAACCATTTTCCGGTCCAAAAAAGAGCCCGAACTCTTACACAGCCGGATAGGCAGAACGAGGAGCTACTCAAGGCGATGCTGGAAGGTATGAACGAGTTTTGCGTGGCTCAAGGACTTGACCCTACAAGATCCCGCCTCCATATCGACCGGGCCCACATCTTCTTCGAGTCAGCCGAGTCAGCAGCCGAGCATGGTGGACACGCTTCTCGAAGCGTTGAACGGCATGAGACTCACCCAAGGTCTTCCAGCGATCACCGTCTCCGAGCCCCCCTGAAGTGAAGAGAGAGAAGATGAAGACGATTTGGATGATCCTTGATTATGTTCTTTTTTTGTGTTGGTGTGTGATTTGACTTTACGTTGATTTTTGTTGACTTTTATTATTCGGTTTGGATGTTGACTTTTAGTTTGACTAGATTTTAATTTTAACAACGGTATTTTCTATTAATTTTTGCATTATATTTATATTTATATAAAAAAGTTGAATCAAAACAATTATTTTAATTTTTTTTTGACAAAAATACAATTAAAAATTATATTAAAAAAAAGGATTAGCGACGAACTCACTCGTCGCTAATATATAAAATAAATAAATTAATCATTCATGCTGGAAAAAAAAAGAAAAAAAATATACTTACCGACGAAAAGTCGTCGGTAAGGTACTAAAAAAAGAAAAATATAAATCAGTAATCTTCGAAAAAATAGAAAAATTGATTGATTAATTACCGACGACATAGGTCGTCGCTAAAATATAAACTTAGCGACGACAGGTGCCGTCGTTAAGCTTTTGAGAAATTAGGGACGAAAGCAACAACTTTCATCGGTAAGTGGCCTTTTACAGACGGATTTCTAGGGACGAAAGATTACCGACGAATTACGGGGTTTTACCGACAAAATATCTCGTCGGTAAACACCTGTAATGTTGCAGTGTGTTCACCGGTAAATAAATTTACATTGAACAATTATTCCACTAAATTTATGATTCATCACATTTTAAATAAAACTCAAAAATTCTCATATATATATATATATATATATATATATATATACTTAAGAGACAGATTATTAGTAATACTTGTGTAAAACATAACTGTTTCTTGGTTTCATATTACCTAACGCATAAAAAAATAGAAAATGTTCCTAATGAACCTCAAAATCTAGTTTCCATAATTTTTAATTTGAACAAATTTTATCATATTAAAGTTATAAAAAGTTATTATTTATACTTTAGAAGAAATTATTACAAAACATGCATCTTTTTTTATTGTTACAAAAATTTATTAGAAAAATTATACTGAGAATATGCAACAAGGAAAATTAAACTAAGGTAGACCGTTGTATAAAGTCATTTACAACAGTTCTATCATTTTCACATTGATTTTAAATTGTTACAAGATAATTGGGTTCAAAACACATTCACTCTCTACAGTAACTCCCCTTCTTTTCTAAAACATAAAACAACCTTCTCGGAGCATTTAGCCACTCCATGATAGTGGATAAACTATTTTGTGACCATATTTATTGATTTTTCTCTCCTAATTATTTTCATAAAGATGTATGAAATTCCATCCTAATCCCAATTTTTCTCCAAAGAGAAAAGGTTTATACACTATTATCTCAATCCATATCATTTGGTGGAGTGAGTATCAAGTCCACCATGTATGTTTTGCTTTCTATTGCACAGAGAAAGGTAGATATTGTAGTTCACTAATGATACTTTATAACTACAACTTGATCTCTGTAACCTAAAAGGTAATGTTGAGCAACCACATTAGTTTTAGCAACTGTTGGAGTAAGAATATGCCATCCTTAACAAGTATTTCCTTTGTGTGTGTGTATACATATATATATGTATGTATGTATGTATAATAAATGAGACATTTTGAGTGAGTACCTCAATACCTATAAAGTAGGACAACATCCCAATATCCTTCATAGCAATAGAAGAGCACATAAATTTTATAGTAGACTCAGTAAGCTTTTCAAAAATTCCTATAGTGAGGATGTCATTAAAGTAATACAACACCAATATAATATCACTCCCAACACTCAAAACAAAGAGTGAATTATAAGAATAAATGCATGCAAACTTGGGATACATCAAGAAAGAAACCAGTAGCTGATACCAGGCTACTCTTACATGTTTTTGACCATAATAGATTTGTTTAGCTTGCAGAGGATACCTGTATTAGAAGTATTAAATTTTCCATTTTTTAGAAGTTGTTAAAGAAACCACAACCATTATAGTTTGATACTTCACCACTTGACCAAAGGTTTCGTAATACATAAGAATTTATTATTGTAGAAGATGAGTTTATATATGAAAACAAAACCATCTAACTTTATCTTGATTCTGAAAATCAACCTGCAAGTGAGAAGAGTTGTGCATGTAAGAGGTTTCATAACTATAAATACTCGTATAATTTGGGAAATATCATAGTGACTATCTCTATTTTCTACCTACTAATGTCCAATGTATATTATCTTATGGAAGTAGGGTGCGTTTGGTACAGAGTTTATAAAGGAAAAGAAGAAGTTATGGAAGAGGTTGTGGCCCAAGGAATATGGGCATAAAGAGTTTGACTTGTAAAGTAAGTTCATTACACATTCATAATCTATGTTATATGAATATTTTAACATCACAATGAATATCTCTTATTCATTCTCGACTGTTTTGAGAAAAAGAATGTTCAACCAGTGATGTTTGCGTCCTAACCATTGGAGCTCAATAAAAAAATTTGTTCAACAAAAAAAACGACAAAATAAAACTAAGATTGCTGGTGGGAGTAGTGAATCAGAGATGGAGGTGGTGAGCAGTGAATCATCAAGAAATAAAGGTTCACATTTTCCTCTACAATAACCACAAAATAGATGGAGAAATTCATCACTGAGTGAACCTAGGGGGAGGGGTCCCCGACACTGTTCTCCATAATGTAGTTAGGATTTGCTTATATTTTATTTTAGAGAATAAACCTTATTAGAAATAGAAATTGGCACCCGAGCTTAAATACACCTAATCATTAAGGGAATTCAAAATTTTCCTATTTTTGTGGTAATTCCATGAACCCAGTTGTTTTTCTAACTATTTACTCACTTGAGAAAAAAATATGGAATGGATATGAGCTGACCATCAAAGGTTGTGATTTTTCAAAGTTCACATCAAATTAGCGTGAATCACGCCACCATATCCTTGCCATTCTTTGTTTATAAGAAAAACAATATTGTAAAGAAGCATGTCAACGCAATCACATTTGCTTCATAGATTGTTCCTTAAGGCTTCGCGGTGGTGTTCACTATTTCTTAGACGGAGGTTGTGATTACTGTTTGATAGAAAAGTTTTAGAAAAAAATGGAGATATAGAGAGATATGGGGGGGGGGGGGGGGAGAGTTTAGAATTATTTCAATGCAAGAAAAATTATAAATCAACAAAGTTTAGGGTAGATTTATTTAAATATGTATTTATTTTTTTCATAAATTTTTTTTAGATAAAATGAACCATATTGATTAGAAAGAAAGATATGACATTAAAATTGGGTGTTGTATCCAAGAATCAAATATGTAAAAAACACTTATATATATATATATATATATATATATATATATATATATATATATACATATATATATATATATGATAATTTTGGTATATAATTATTGAGAAATAATAATTATTTTTATTTAATAGGAATATACTTTTTTCTTGAAAATAGTTTTTGAAAATGAATTATTTTATAATAAACACAAATAAATTCTATCATATAATTCTAAAAAGATAAGTTATATACAAATAAATACAATATATAAACATATTAGTTTCATATTTGAGAAATCAAATAATATTTTTTAAAAGTGAACCTGGATGATTTCGGTAATCAAAGTAATATTAACTTAATGTTGACCATCAAAATTATTTTTGTGTATAACCGCTAAAGTTATACGTAAATAAATCAATTATAATTAATTTTTGAATAAAAATTTAAATCTAATGAGTAGGTTTATCAAATATAGACAATACATTATAATTTTCCAAATGATTACCTTAATCAATATATGATTTCTATACAAGAAAAAACTACTTATATACTTATTTGTAAAATATAAAAGGAAAGATTATTGATATAAAAAAAGTTTGTAAATTTTTTTTTATAAACATAATAAATGTTATTTATTAATTTTTTCTTAATTTAAAAGTTAATTATGTAAAACCTAAAAATATATTATCTCTATTTACAAAATTTTATAAAATTTAACGAATTTATTCATAATTAATATTGTGTTTTGTTGGTGGAATCATAATTAGGTCATTTAATTCCTTTCTAGACCCTAATTAGGTTATCCCATACCATATTTATTTTCCTTTAACACTCAAATTTTGTAGGGTTATCATATAAAACTGTAAATAAAAAATAAAAAAAAAGATTTGTGAGTTAGTAATTGCCATTTATGATTGGATATGTTTTTTTCTCTAACATTCAGATTATATCCAAATAAAATATGTATATCTCATGTGTAGATTTCAAACCATCATTTAAAGATAAAAAATAATAAAAAAAGAAATGGATGTTGACTACTTTCAGACCCTCTAACTATAAAAGTAGTACTATTTATAAATAAATATTACACATTTATACTATTCATTAGCTTACTTATCTCTCTCTTTAAATATTACTCCTTAGATCTATCTTTTCTCACACTATCCGTTTCTCTTTCTTTTAACTCTCTTTCTAAATTTCTAAACCTAAATAGAGGGTTTATTATAACCACTGGCACAAATTTATGCATAATTCAATTGAAAGAATTTGAAAGGTTTGTTTCATCTCTTGTCTATGTTTTACCTAATAAGTTTTCTTGTACCTTCCATACAAATTTTTTTGAAGGTGAATGAGATTTTGATCAAATTCTTCGATTAAAAGTAAATATTTGTTTTCTTCATTTTCTTATTTGAATATGTATTGTTTGATTATATATAGATTATTAATTTGTTTTTATATGTATTATTTTAAGCTGATTTTGAGCTTTTGAGCTGATAATTTGAATATTGTGATTTAATTACTTTTTACGTTTACTTTTTTGCTATTTAAGTTCTTTTCTTTCATGATTTTATATTATTTATATTTTCGTAGTATAGGATAGAATTATCAATTATCTATTTATAAAAAGATGGGATTGATCATTTTAATTAAAATACCAACTTTAATATTCTTTTGGTATGATTTTTATAGGAGATTTGAATTTTCTGTACAAAGTTATGTTGATAGCGTTATAATTGAGTTTTTATTATTTCACCGTTTATTGATAATAAATCAACATATATTTGACTTCATACCCATACCATTACCACTAGTTTTGAAGTATAATTTTGTTATTCATAATTTAGACCAGTATAGTTAGTGTTTTAATACTTATTTATTTAATTTTATTTTATTTGAAGAAATAATTATCAAGTGTTTGTTGTCGAATTTGATATTAACTGATGTAAAGCGGTGCTCCGGCTATTCTAAGACCTGACGATTTAACTTCACATTAGTTTCCTTCGAAATCTTGAACAAAATTTAAATAAATAAAGTTATCATTTACTTGAAATAGTTTAATTTCAAACTTAACAACAAAGCTATCTGTCAATTTTATGCTCACAAATGGTACTGATTTTTTTTATGTTAGGTCAGACTTATATTGAATATTTATATATGTTTGTAATATTTAGATATAAAAAGGAGTATGGCCTCCAAGTCGTCCGCATCCATAATAAAAATTGATTCGCTGGTGGTAGACTTAAATATCCCGGCAATGCGGACTGAAACAAGAAATTGTCGACATTTCAGTATTCGGTAAGCTTAATTTTATGTCGCCTAAATTTTTATCTTATTTATATTCTAATTGTAATCTAATTGCTTTTGTTAATTAGTATTTTAGTTTTATAGTACTACAATTACCTTGTCAGCATGTATGATTTGCCTTTGTGTTACGCCAGACTTAATTGTTTGCGTTTATGTTGATGATTAAATCAGCAACTTCCTAATATCTTAAATTCAAAATGTTAGCGATGAAAAATTTAATTAGATTGGGAATTTGTAGAAGGTACTTGATTAGGCAATATGTGAGTGGTTCAGTTGGATGTTTAACATTAAATGTGAAATTGGTGCCAAGTGGATCAAATCTTTGACAATCATATGAAGTATCTCAATTGTCTTAATTATGTGATACATGTTGAACTTCTATACCTTGGTTAAGTTTTGTTGATATATCGTTCCTTTGGATGCAGTAAGTATGTTTCTCAACTGAGAGAGAAGAATAAAAAGGGGTGTGAACCATTTGCCTCATGCGAGGAACTTCCTCCGATGATTGTTCCTAATTATAAATATTGGCGCTGTGAAGGTCAGGAGCGATGTGATCTTGTCTGTGATGGCCATTGTGCTAGCATCTTCTCTTCTTGTGAAGCTGCAATTGAGTCAAGACAACCTGAAATTGAAATTACCGGTGATGTTTTACCTCTTGGGTCAGGTGATGCTAAAAAAATAATTCCTGATATAGAGATTGATTGCACAGGTATGCATCAACTTTTATTCAATGTTAATTAATAGTGTCCATGTTTATTTTCTGACCTCTTACTGTTTGCAGGTAATGAGCGTGCATCTGAAAATCTGGAAAATGAGAAAACTTGCAGTGCAACTTTTTATAAGTCATCGCCTTCTAGAGGACAACGTGTAGATTGTGCTGGTAATTCTAAAAATATTATGCTTCAATAAAAAAAATTAGGTTCTATTTGAGATGCAAGGTATATATTTGGATCTAAATTTAGACTAAGTATTGTTCGTTTCTTTAAACAGATTCCCCTAGACCACACATCCATGAAATTGTTCACCCGATGGAGCTCAGTGAGCCTGAGATCCTCCCTCCCAAAGAGTCTAACGAAGGTGCTGGTTTAGTTGTTTCGACTAGATCTCAACCAGCTCACTTAGAAGAGAACGAGAGTCCCTCTTCAGATAGTGAAAGGACTTTGGATGGATACAGCGACCTTCGTTGCAAGCCAAGAAGACACCGACTTCTTACAGACCTGATGAGTGATATGGAAGAAACATCTCAAGAGGCTCCTGCTCCGATTCCAGTTCAGACTCCGGCTCTGGCTCTGGCTCAGACTCCTGCTACGGTTCCGGCTCTGGATCCGAATCCAGCTCAGACTCCAGCTCCGGCTGCTCTGACTCCGGCTGAATATGAAATTTCCCAGAATGGGAAAAACGGGCCACCAAGAAAAAGGAAAAAGGCGGATGTGGAGGGTAGTTCCAGCAGGTTAGAAGTCAAATGTCTTGGCAACATATCCAAGAAGCCGGGGTCGGCCAGAATCTCTTCTAAGAAAGCCGACAGATCAAGTGAACAAGAAAAAAGCTTGCATATGAAAAAAGGAAAAGCTCCAACTGAGACTTACAATGATGCATCTGGCCAAATGTGTCTTAATCTATCATTGGGTAGCCCTTCAATCGCCCCTTCTCTTGGAAAGATGAGCATACCAGTGAGGGAAGAAGTTGCGAGGGATCTCCATAGTTATTCGTTATCTCAGATACGGGTACACTAACTCTCTCTTTATTTTAAATACTGGTTTTCTTATTATCCTAACTACTTGTGCTTTGTCAATTATACATAATTTAGGAAGCAAATGCAAAAAGTAAGGAAGCTGAAGGCCTTATGGAAGCATCAAGGCAACAAAATGATCAAAGGGCTACGAAGGCGGTTGTAAATTCAAATTATGATGATATACCTATGGATATCGTAGAACTAATGGCGAAGAACCAGCATGAGAGGCAACTGGCTGGAATAGAAGCTCTGCCCCTCTACAAGAGGACTAATTTCTCAACCGGGGGCTCTTCAAGCGATAACCAAAAGCACCCGGTCGATTGGTTTAAGAAAAAAACTCCAAGCACGATGAGAAATCTACATCCTATTGCGCTATTTGATAATGAAAATGCTATCAACTTCTCTGGTGCTGCTGATCCAGGGCATTTAAGATTGAGTCAGCTCAAAAACCAGCTAAAATTCTTCGCCAAATCTTCAGAGAATCGGAAATATCCTGTTTGTGCTTCTGGATCACAGCCAAGTAAAGGAGCAGCACCAGCTTGGTTGTCCAAGCACAAGAATATGCCGTTCGAATCAAATGCTCGCTCTACAGAATCCCTGTATAAAGGAAGGACAATCAGTGATCTTAAGGGTGATGAAATGAATGTGCAGCACACAAAATTTCTGGAAGCTAAGGACAACCCATTTTGGAAGACTTCATCAGAAACCGTACAAGCTATGAATTTGCTGAAACAAATGACTAAAGGAAGACCCTCTAATGCAGATCAAAGTAGATTCCGCGGACATTCCTCAGGCTTCGATGGAAACAGTTCAAGCCGACCTTTATCTTTTTCTTCTCGTAAGGAATTTTCTTCATATATTTATAAACTTAGTAAATAAATTAATATTTTTGTTCAATATAATAATCAGGCTGCTCCTATGTCTGTAGTAGCAGGTTTTACAGGAAATATGCCGCAGAGAGCTTCTCAGTCTAATTCTGCTCTGTCTCAGAATTATGAGAAACCGAGATATTGGGGTTCTCCAATTCCCCTTGGAGTTGGACATTCGAACACATACCTTCCGTCAACTGATATAAACATCTTTAATCAGCAGACATATTCTGGATTCATAGACCTACAAGCCATCAATGTACACAGCACTCCGATTCCAGTTTGCAGAACATTGCAAGTCGAGGAATGCATGTTCAACCAAAACCCTGCAGACTTTAGCACTCCCGAAGTGGGAAACCAGTACACCATCGATGGGAAAGATCTCAAGATGTGAAGGAGGGCTACCTTTTATTTATTGACTTTCAGAATTCATTTTTTTGTTATGTTTAATAGAGTTTTTGCGGCTTCGTTCTCTTATTAAAATAAGACCAAACCTTTAGATCAAAGCGGTATTCAAATTAAATTATATACTTCGACTCTGATAAGTTTGTAATTTTCTATGTTATTGTGTTTTCTTGTTTGGCAATACATATTTGATTGAGTTTGAAATTAATTAATATTTCTATCATATCGATCATGCAGATGATTTTTAATGAGTAACTTGAGGTCCTTTGTACTGCAGTCAGACGATTCCATAGAAAGGCATAGATTATAGTAGGTGAATTAAAACGGACTTGAGCTTGAAAAATCCTTTTGAGCATTAAAGGTGAAAATGATTATCACTCAATTATATGTTTTACAATAAAGGACTTCGCATATATAGAAATAGAGATCACAGATAGATGCATAGATACATAAAAATGTGATCATATAGAATATTCTATTTGTCTAGTTGGAAAATGCTCTCAAGCTAACGTGTAGTTAGCTTCTCTTATCAAATTCTTTCAAACAATTGTTGAGTTTACCAAATAGCAACATAGTTAATTTCAGTAGCAGGTTTACGAACAATTTTCGCCCACTAATCTCTTACATTCTTGTTCCGTCGAACCGTTAATTGGATCTTTTTATTGTGCCGAGATGTACGCCTAATTGGTTTATTTTCTTTAATAGTGGATTTTGTCGAAAATATATTTTTCATCGGGGGGTTTACCTTCCTTCACGGGCACTCGATTTCTAGTTTCATTGACTTCTCATCTTGTATTGTTTGAGTGTGTGTGTCCAGATGAATATTTGGTATGCTATTATTTTTAATGTTGGATTTTACTAAAAAATTGTTTAGTACCTTCATTTTCATTACTAGCAATTTTCTTTTACCAGGATTTTTTCTTCTTGAGATTGGATTGCATTAATATGGAACCAATTCTCTTTTATTAATACACATGTTGGTGTGTTGGACCCTTCAACAAATATATATAAGAAGGATTATACTTATAGTCAATCTTTGAATTAATTTTATTTAAGAAGTTTTAATCTCGTCTTGGATATCCTTTCCTAATCTCTTTAACATTGTTTTGAAATCTAATATCATCATTGTATCAATGCGTCAAACATATAACATACAAATTACACAAAAAATACTTTAAATGTGACAAACCTAAAAAATAAGACAAGAATTGAGAAACTAACAATAAACAAATAAAACTCTCTTAGCTAAGCACGTAATACACATAAAATGATATCTCTAAATTAGATTATTTTATTACATATATGGATACATCATATATAAACAAGTTTTCTTGCACTATGTTGATGCTATGGATCACATGATATCTTTCCACCTTAAACGAGCTCGCACAACAATATTTTTCTCTTATGCAACATTTTGATTGATTAAATTTGAAAATGTTCTTAGAGTTAAATTTTACATTTCATGTTACTCAAATTTAATAGATTTAAACATGTTTTTCTATATTTTTGCATAACTTAGTAATTGTAAATTATTTTGTTAAAAAAATCTGTAATTTAATTTTTACATCGGTTTTTTACGACATATTAGCAACACAAAAAACTTATAGTATTATTCTATTTGCTTAGTTGGAATACTCCCTCAAGCTAACATATAGTTAGCGTCTCCTTTTCAAATCCTTTCAAATAAATGTTGCATTTACCATATAATAACATAGTCGATTTCAGTTGCGAACAACGTATCAGTTGGGTTATTTATTGTGCCGAGATGTACGCCTAACTATGCTATTTTCCTTAACGGTGGATTTTGTCGAAAAAATATTTTTATTGGGGGTTTTCCCTTTGTTAATTGGTCTCTCGTGTTCTAATTCCATCTACTTGTCATCTTGTATTGTTTGAATGTGTGTGTCGAGATGAACATTTGGTAGGCTATGACTTCTAACGGTAGATTTTACCAAAAAAGGGATTTTACCTTCATTTTCATTACAAGCAATTATCTTTAAATTGGGGTATTTGTTTGCTTCCTAAGGTTGGATTAGATAAATACTGAAGCACTTATTTTTTATTAATACACATGTCGTATTTTTGTCTTTGAACTGTAATAATATGGGTTGGACCCTTTAACGAATATTTGAGAAGTTTTATACACTATTAGGGAAATAAATTTTACTTAGAATATTCTAAAGGATTAGATATCAATTTAATGACTCGATATTAATAAATAATATTATAATAATTCTATATATTTTAAAATAATATTATAATAATTCTATATATTTTAAAACAATATTATACTTGAAATAATATTATACTATTTTAAGTTTCAAATATAGTGATATTAAGTTTATTAAAATAAGCTTAGTAATTCATGAGGAATATTGTATATATATATATATATATATATGTATATATATATTAAAATATTATTATTCTTGAATTAATGTTATATTATTGTAAGTTTTAAAAAAATCTGGTTAAGTTTATACTAACATATCTCAAGAAAATGTAATCTTATAATTTAAGATTCATACTCTTTATACGAATTTAATCACCATGTTCATCGTGTAATCTAGAAAAATAATAATTAATTCATGAAAAATATTGATCCATAGAAGAGAAAGTTATAACTAGATGTATAGTTATAAATTTATTTTTTCAACACAATATTAAAAATTAAATCACTCATAAATAGAGCGTCCCAAATAATGCTATATTAGATATTTTAAAAATAATTATTGATAACTCAACCAAATATATTAATTGGGGAAGTATGTTGAATCAATCAATATGAAGACCATCATTATCCAATGTCTAGATAACATATAGTTTCTATTAGTCTTGATTAATGAGTATAGACATCACTCGATTATTGATAATTATGTATTTTCAAAATGCGGACCCAATAGTCATTGTGATTGCACCTCTCACGGTGTATCACTACTCTCTCTCTAGATTGGAGTCATTATCTTGTTCATATGGATAAAGAAATAAAAAGGAAACTTGGATAAAATTTTAACACCAAGTGCCACACTGCTTCACTAGCCCTATGCATTATGGCACAATAGTATGAAACACATGAACTATTTCCAATGTTGGTTTTCTTTCTTAACTTGCATGCTAGATTTTAAAACTGTAGTACCTAAAGTTTAATAAATTTTTAAATCCGACTTTATTTAATTATAACAAGTTTGTTTTAGTTTAAATTGTCTAATAACCCGATCAAAGTGTTCTTCAATTAGAAATTAATTGTTATATGAATGGCTAATTATTATATAACCAGCTAATATTTAAAAATCTATATTTCCTAAAAATATAAGATTTGACATTTATGTATAGTGTACATATTAGTTTCATTGAAGAGCAAATAAATATACTTCTTTAGATTTGGATAAGGATTAGATAGTATTTTCAAAATCTACCCATAATACTTATATGGTATCGACCAACTAAAATTATTTCATAAATAAAGTACCAATTATTGTCTAGTTTATTACTATATTCCCTAATAATTATATGAGGTATCCCACTAATTCTATATTTAATTTTATAATATTTAAAAATAATTTATATATTATATAAAGCCGTGACTGGGGATGCAGACTAACTGCCGATAAATCGCATCAGGCGCGGTTACTGATATCGTAAATAATTCTAATTTTAAAATCTGATGGTTAATGGATATAGATTTGATTATTTTTTCTAGATTTGGATATGTACGATATGTTGTCATTCCTACTTATAAGTAGATCAAAGAGTATCTGAATTAAAAAATAATTTTTATGTAAATGACTAATGATGATTTATGAACTATTAAATTTAAAATATAAATTTTCTAAAATTAAGGATCGAACTTATATATTTATTTGGCTTAAATAATTTTAATTTAGAATTTTGTCAATGATTAGATAACGATTTAATGATTGCGATATTAATGAATAATCTTGTAAATATTTATATATATATTTAAAAAATAATATTCTTCTTTATTTAGTTTTATATTATTTTAAGTTTTAAAAAAACTATGTTAAGTTTAGACTAATTTATCATAAAAAAATTATAATCTTATAATTTAAGAGTCATCATCTTTATACCAATTTTATTATCATAGTCATCATGTAATCTTAAAACAAATAAATGATTATCAATTCATGAAAAATAATTATCCATAGAAAAGAAAGTTATAACTACATGTATAATTATAAATTTCTTAACTTTAAAAAAATATTTAAATTTAAATCACTCATAAATAGAGCGTACCTTAAGAAGGCTATATTAGATGTTGTAAAATTGAATATTGATAGCTCAACCAAATATATCAATTGGGGATAAACCCAAAATTATGTTGAATTGATCAATATGAAGACCAACATTACGCATTCTTTGCGCGCGCAAGCAAATCCTGGACCACCATGTACCAAAAAAAACATTATCCATTGTGTAGATATCACATAGTTTCTATGTCTTGATTAATGAGTAGAGATCTCCCTTGATAATTGATAATTATGTATTTTAAAAAAGAAAGACCCAATAGTCATTGTGATTGCACCTCTCAAGGTGTATCACTAATATTTGTCCAAGATTAAGTTGGGTCATTGTATCCTTCATATAGATAAATAAACAAAAGTAAACTTGGACAAATTTTAACTACACGTGCCACACTGCCTCACTAACCATATGTACTATGACACATTAGTTTCAGACACATGAACTATTGTCAATGTTGCTTTCTTCCTCAACTTGCATGCTAGATTTTAGAATTTTAGTACCCAAAATTTAACAAATGTTTAAATCTAAATAATCCTATTAAAGGGGTTTTCAATTAAAAATTAATTGTTGTGTGAATGACTAATTAATCTATAACTAGCTAATATATTTAAAATATATATTTCCTAAAATATAAGATCATGTAAGTGTACATATTAATTTCATTTGAAGAGTAAATAAATTTTTCTTTAGATTTGGATGAATATTAGATAGCATATTAAAAATATTTACATAATACTTATATATGGTATCGGCCAAATAAAATTATTTCATACATAAAGTACCGATGATTGTCTAATTTATTACTATATTCCCTAACACGTATATATGGTATCCCAATAATTCTGTAGCTAATTTTATAATTTTTAAATTATTTTATTATATTAATTAGAGCTTGGGGATGTGGACTAACCGTAAATAAACCGCACGGAAGCGTATTTGATAAATAATTTTTAATCTGATGGTTATTGGATACAAAATTGACTATTTTTCTAGGTTTGGATATGTACGATTTGCTTCCATCCCTACTCATACGTAGATCAAGGATTTTTTGAATTAGAATATAATTGTTGTGTAACTGATTAATGATCCATAGAAAAGAAAGTTATAACTAGATGTATAATAATAAATTATTTAACTTTAACACAATATATAAAATTAAATCACTCATAAATAGATCGTTCCCTGAGAATGGTATATTTGATGTTTTAAAAATGAATATTGATAACTCAGCCAATTATATTAATTGGAGATAAACCCAAAAGTATGCTGAATCAATCATTATGAAGACCAACATTATCCAATGTTTAGGCCACACATATTTTCAATTAGTCTTGATTAATGATTAGAGATGTCCCTCGATGATTGATAATTATGTATTTTCAAAATAAGGACCCAATAGTCAGTGTGATTGCACCTGTGAAGGTGTATCACTACAATATTTTTAAGATTAAGTTAGAGTCATTGTCTTGTTCATATAGATAAAGAAAAAAAGGAAAATTGGACACATTTTAACTACAAGCACCACACAATTTCACCGATCCTATGCACTATGGCACATTTGGTTCAAACATATGGATTATCGATAATGTTAGTTTTCTTTCGTAACTTGCATGCTAGATTTTAGAATTGTAATACCCAATATTTGACAACTTTATAAATTCAACTATATTTTAATATAACAAGTTTACTTTAGTTTAAATTGTCTAATAATCCAATCAAGTAGTTCTTCAATTAGAAATTAAGTGTTGTGTGAATGACTAATTAATATATAACAAGCTAATATATTCAAAATCTATATTTTCTAAAATATTCAGTGTATATATTAATTACATTTGTAGAGTAGAGAAATTATTTTTCTTTAGATTTGGATAAGAATTTGATAGTATTTTAAAAATATACATATAATTATGATATATGTTATTGTCCACATAAAATTATTTCATACATAAAGTACCTATTTTTGTCTAGTTTATTACTATATTATCTAATACGTATATATGGTATTCCAATAATTATGTAGCCAATTTAATAATTTTAAAAATATTTTATTATATTATTTAAAACCGTGAATGCTGATGCTAACTAACTGCGGATAATGGATACAAATTTGATTAGTTTTTCTGGACGTGGATATGTACGATCTGTTGCCATCCCTACTTATAACTAGATCAAAGAGTTGTTGAATTAGAAAATATTTGTTGTGTAAACAACTAATGATGTTATATCGAACTATTAAATTAAAATTCTAAATTTCCTAAACTAAAGGATCATGCTTATATGTTAATTTAGCTTATAAAATTTATCCACTATTTAGGAAAATAAATTTTACTTGTATTTTTGTTAACGATTAGATAACAATTTAATGACTGCGATATTAATAAATAATTTTATTAAATATCTATATATATTTTAAAATAATATTCTTTTTTAATAAATGTTATTTTATTTTAAGTTTAAAAAAAATTTAAGTTTATAATATCTTATCTCAAGAAATTATAATCTTATAATTTAAGATTCATTATCTTTATACTAATTTTATTATCATGGTCATCGTGTAATCTAAATAAGTGTCAAATTTAGTAAGGATAGAATTTAGATTGGGTTGGTCAATTGGGGGTATGTATCTAACTATTGGTTCGAGTCGGAATTCAAAGTCTCTAGAGGTTTCTGATAAGTGGGTGTCTGCGGATAATAGGACATGAACAAATCCTCTTAGTTCTCATGCAAATAGGTCAGGTAATATGTTTAATTCTGGTTGTAACAGTTATTTTGGCACAAGGACCTATAGTTGCAATTATGGAGAATTAGAAGATAGTTATGATTTTGATCAGAGGATATATAGTGACCTCTCTCACATGGTGGGACGAGAATCAGTTAGTATTAGTAGTATGTCAAACCATGATAAGGAGCAGCTGTTATATGCACAAGCCGAGTAATAGTCTACTACTCGACAACAACATCTTCACGTGGAGGATACAGATGGGTTTTTAGCTAGTTTGAATTGGGAGGTATTTTTCGCCTCAATGATTTAGGTTATTTGGTTAGAAAGGAATGCCGTTATATTTAAGGGGGACAAGTTTTCTGGTGGGAAAGTATTAATCAAGAAGGCTAGAAGTGGGGCCAGCGAATACATGAAAGCGTGGTGTTCTGGTATTGGTAAAACCGAGAGGATTCATAATCATGTAGAAAAGATTGGATGGTGCAAACTTATTAGAGGCTTAAAGATTAACACGGATGGTAGTTTCAATGAGCGTTCAAGAAAGGGGGTGTTAGAGGATTATTGAGAGATGGAGAGGGAAATTGGGTGAAGGGATTTTATATGATTTATATTGTTCATTGGTAGTAATATCTTAATTAATTGTGTTGTATATATGAAGGACTTAGAATGGTCGTAGGCTTGTGTTATGTATATGAAGGACTTAGAATGGCCGTAGGCTTGTGTTATGTATATGAAGGACTTAGAATGGCCGTAGGCTTGTGTTATGTATATGAAGGACTTAGAATGGCCGTAGGCTTGGGAACTCATGAGGTGGATTCGGAGGAGGCATTAAGCGTAATTAGCCAAAGTTAAGGCTAGAGAGGTCCGGCTATGGAGTGGATCCTTGAGATTCGTGGTATTCTGGATTAGAATAAAGGTTTCACGCTTCAACACATAGTTCGAAAAGCTTACATGTGGGCATATATACTAGTGTGTTTGGTAATAAGACTACAGAGTACATATACAACAATTGAAGATCCACCAGATTTGGCATGGAAAGTTCTCAACAAAGATAGATTCAGATACAAGACTCCGAGAAAGGTCCACACGAGCGACCTGGGAATGAAATGGTTATTTTTTAAAACTGTTCTAGGACCTCTATTGTATTAAAAAAATGATCATTAATTCATGATAAATATTGATCCAGAAAAAAGAAAGTTATAACTAGAGGTATAATTATAAATTTCTTAAGTTTAACATAATGTTTAAAATTAAGTCACTCATAAATAGAGCGTCCGCTTAGAATGCTATGTTAGATGTTTTAAAAATGAATATTGATAACTCAACCAAATATATTAATTGTGGATAAACCCAAAAGTATGCTGAATCAATCAATATGAAGACTAAAATTATCCAAATTTTAGATAACACATATTTTTAATTAGTTTTGGTTAATGAGTAGAGATGTCTCTAGATTATCGATAATTCTTTAGTTTCCTGAGGACCCAATAATAGATTGCACCTCTCAAGGTGTATCACTACTATTTGTACAAGATTAAGTTGGGGTCATTGTCTTGCTCATAAATATGAATAAACAAAAATAGTAGGACAAACTTTAACTACAATAGCCAATGTTGGGTTTCTTTCTTAACTTGCATGCTAGATTTTAGAATTGTAGTATCTAAAATTTAACAAATTTTTAAATCCAACTTTATTTAATTATAACAAGTTTATTTTTGTTTAAATTGTCTAATGATTCGATCAAAGAGTTCTTTAATTAGAACTTAAATGTTGTGTAAATGACAAATTAATATATAACTACCTAAATTCAGACTTATAGTTAGTGTACATATTAATTTCATTTGTAGAACTAAGAAATTAATTTTTTATTGAGATTTAGATAAGGATTAGATAGCATTTTAAAAATCTAAACATAATACTTATATATAGTATCGGTCAAATAAAATTATTTTATACATAAAGTATAGATTATTTTCCAGTTTATTACTATATTCCCTAATACATATGTATGGTATCCTACTTACTTTATAGATAATTTTATAATTTTCTAAAATAATTTATTATATTAGTTAAAGCCGTGATTGGGGATGTAAATTAACCGCAGATAAACAAAATAAATAATTCTAAAATTCGATTTGGATATGTATGATCTGTTTCCATCCCTACTCATAAGTATATCAAAGAGTTCTTGAATTAGAAAATAATTGTTGTGTAAATGATTGTTGTGTAAATGACTAACGATGTTCTATCAAACTACTAACTTTATTTTAAAGTACCTAAAATAAAGGATTAAACATATATATATAAATTTTGATTAAGGAATTTATCCATTATTTAGGAAAATAATTTTTATTTACAATTTGGTCAAAGATTAGATAACGATTTAATGATTGCGATATTAATAAAGTAATATTGTAAACATTTATATATATTTTAAAATAATATTCTTCTTGAATTAATGTTATATAATTTTAAGTTTAAAAAAATTAGATTAAGTTTATACTACCATATCTCAAGAAATTATAATTTTATAATTAAATATTCATACTCTTTATACTAATTTTAATTACAAGTGCCGAACCATTTCATTGGCCCTATGCACTATAGCACATTTGTTTCAAACACTTGAGCTATTACCAATGTTGGTTTTCTTTCTTAACTTGCATGCTAGATTTTAGAACTGTAGTACCCAAAATTTAACAAATTTTTAAATCCGACATTATTTAATTATAGTTAGTTTGTTGTAGATTAAATTGTCTAATAACTCGATCAAAGAGCTCTTCAGTTAGAAATTAACTATTGTGTGAATGACTAGTTAATATATAACCAGCTAATATATTTAAAATATATATTTCCTAAAATATAAGATCAGACTCATAATTAGTTTACATATTAATTTCATTTTAAGAGAATAGAAATTATTTTGTCTTTATATTTGGATAAGGATTCGATACTTATCTAAAAATCTACACATAATACTTATATATAGTATCGACCAAATGATATTATGTTATACATAATTTTATTATTATTATCTAGTTTATTACTATATTACCTAAAAAATACTGATCCATAGAAAAGAAAGATATAACTAGATTTATACATATAAATCATTTAACTTTCACTATATGTAAAATTTAATCACTCATAAATTGAGTGTCCCCTAAGAATGGTATATTTCATGTTTTAAAAATAAATATTGATAACTCAACCAATTATATTAATTGGGGATAAACCTAAAAGTATGCTGAATCAATTACTATGAAAACAACATTATCCAATGTTTACCACATATATTTTCTATTAGTCTTGATTAATGATTAGAGATGTCCCTCGATGATTGATAATTATGTATTTTAAAAATTAGGACCCAATAGTCATTGTGATTCATCTTTGAAGGTGTATCATTATAATATTTTCAAGATTAAGTTAGAGTCATTGTCTTGTTCATATCGAAAAAGAAACAAAAGAAAAATTAGACATATTTTAACTACTAGCACCACACTATTTCACTGGCCCTATGCACTATGGCACATTAGTTTCGCACACATGAATTATTGCCAATGTTGGTTTTCTTTCTTAACTTGCATGCTAGACTTTAGAAATATAGTACACAAATTTTAAAAAAAATTTAAATCCGACCTTATCTAATTATAACAAGTTTGTTTTAGATTAAATTGTCTAATAATTCGATCAAAGTGTTCTTCAGTTAGAAATTAATTGTTTGTGAATGAGTAATTAATATATAACCAGCAAATATATTTAAAATCCATATTTCCTAAAAATAAGATTAGACTTATTGTTAGTGTGCATATTAGTTTCGTTTGAAGAGTAAAGAATAATATTTTCTTTAGATATGGATAAGGATTAGATAGTATTTTAATCTACACATAATATTGATATATGGTATCAACAAACAAAAATTATTTCATAAATACAGTATCTACTAATGTATAGTTTATTACTATGTTTCCTAATACATATATATGGTATCCCACTAATTCTGTAGTTAATTTTATAATATTTAAAAATTATTTATAATATTATCTAATGTTGTGATTGGGGATGCAGACTAACCGCACGGATACTGGTAAATAGTTCTAAGATTTGTTGGTTAATGGATATAGATTTGATTATTTTTTCTGGATTTGAATATGTAAGATCTGTTGTCATCCTACTTTTAAGTAGATTAAAGAATCCTTGAATTAGAAAAATAATTGTTGTGTAAATGACTAATGATGATTCATGAGCTATTAAATTTAAAATCTAAATTTACTAAAATAAAGGATCATACTTATATATGAACTTCGCTTAATTAGATTAAAGAATCCTTGAATTAGAAAATAATTGTTGTGTAAATGACTAATGATGATTCATGAGCTATTAAATTTAAAATCTAAATTTACTAAAATAAAGGATCATACTTATATATTAACTTCGCTTAATTAATTTATCCACTATTTAGGAAAATAATTTTTACATATAATTTGATCAATGATTAGATAACAATTTATTGATTGTGATATTAATTAATAATCTTGTATATATTCATATATATATTTTAAAATATTATTCTTCTTGATTTAATTTTATATTATCTTAAATTTAAAAAAAAATTATATTTAGTTTAGACTAACATATCTCAAGAAATTATAATGTTATAATTTAAGATTCATCATAATTATACTAATTTTATCATCATGGTAATAGTGTAATCTGAAAACTAATAACTGAAAATTAATTCATGAAAAATATTGATCCATTGAAAAGAAAGTTATAACTACATGTATAATTAAAAAAAATAACTTTAACGCAATATTTAAATTTAAATAACTTATAAATAAAGCTAAGTATGCGATATTAGATATTGTAAAACTGAATATTGATCCTCAACCAAATATATATCACTTGGGTATAAACCCAAAATTATGTTGAATAAATCAATATGAAAACTTACATTATCCTTTTTGTAGATATCACATAGTTTCTATGTGTTGATTAATTACTAGACATGTCCATTGATAATTGATAATTATGTATTATCAAAAAAAGGAACCAATAGTCATTGTGATTTCACCTCTCAAGGTGGATTAGTAATATTTGTCCAAGATTAAGTTGGGGTCATTGTATTGTTCATATATATAAAGAAACAAAAGAAAACTTGGACAAATTTTAACTATAAGTGCCACACTATCTCACTGGCCCTATGCAATATGGCACATTAGTTTCACACACATGAACTATTGCCTATGTTTGGTTTTCTTTCTTAGCATGGATGCTGAATTTTAGAATGGTAGTACTAAAATTTAACAAATTTTTATATTAAACTTTATTTAATTGTAGCAAGTTTGTTTTAGATTAAATTATCTAATAATTCGACCAAAGTGTTCTTTAGTTGGAAATTTCCTATTGTGTGAATGGCTAATTAATATATAACCAACTAATATATTTAAAATCTATATTTCCTAAAATATAATATTAGACTTATTGTTAGTGTACATATTAGTTCCATTTGAAGAGTTGAGAAATAAAATTTTCTTTAGATTTTGATAAGTATTAGATAGTATTTTCAAAATCTACACATAATACTTATACATGGTATGGTATCGAACAACTATAATTATTTCATAAATAAAGTACCAACTATTGTCTAGTTTATTACTATATTACCTAATACGTATATATATGGTATCCTACTAATTCTTTAGTTAATTTTATAGTATTTAAAAATTATTTATAATAATATTTAAAATTGTGATTGGGATGAAGACTATTCGCAGCTAAACCGCATCCGCTACGAATACAGATCTGATAAAAATGGATATAAATTTGATTATTTTTTTGGATATGGATTTGTACGATTAGTTGTCATCCTACTTTTAAGTAGATTAAAGAGTTCTTGAACTAGAAAATAATTGTTGTGTAAATGACTAATAAAGATTTATGAGTTATTGCATTTAAAATATAAATTTCCTAAAATAAAGGATCTTACTTATATATTAATTTAGTTTGAGGAATTTATCCACTATTTAGAAAAATATGTTCTACTTTGAATTTGGTCAATGATTAGATAACAATTTAATAATTGCGATATTAATGAAGAATCTTGTAAATATTTATTTATATTGTAAAAAATATTCTTTTTAATTTAATTTTATATTAATTTAAGTTTTAAAAAAATTATATTAAGTTTAGACGAACATATCTAAAAAATTATAATCATATAATTTAAGATTCATCATCTAAATACAAATTTTATCATCATGGTCATCGTGCAATCTATAAAAAAATAACTGATAATTAATTCATGAAAAATATGGATCCATAGAAAAGAAACTTATGACAAAATGTATAATTAAATTTTTTATAACTTTAACACAATAATTAAATTTAAATCACTCATAAATAGAACGTACACTAAGAATGCTATATTAGATGTTGTAAACTGAATATTGATAGCTCAACCAAATATATATTAATTGGGGGAAAACCTAAAATTATGTTGAATAAAACAATAAGAAGACCAACATTATCCATTGTGTAGATATCACATAGTTTCTATGTCTTTATTAATTAGTTGAGTTGTCCCTTGATAATTGATAATTATGTATTTTCAAAATTAGGACTGAATAGTCATTGTGATTGCACCTCTGAAGGTGTATCACTAATATTTTCCCAAGATTAAGTTGGGGTCATTTTATTGTTCATATAGATAAAGAAACAAAAGGAAACTTGGAAAAATTTTAACTACAAGTGCCACACGGCCCACTGGCCCTATGCACTATGGCACATTAGTTTAACACACATAAACTATTGTCAATGTTGGTTTTCTTTCTTAACTTGCATGCTAGACTTCAGAAATGTAGTACCCAAATTTTAACAAATTTTTAAATTCGACTTGATCTAATTATAACAAGTTTGTTTTAAGTTAAATTGTCTAAAAATCCGATCAAAGTGTTCTTCAGTTAGAAATTAATTGTTGTGTGAATGACTAATTAATATACAACCAGCTAATATATTTAAAATCTATATTTCCTAAAATTAATATTAGACTTATTGTTAGTGTACATATTAGTTTCATTTGATGAGTAGAGAATAATCTTTTCTTTAGATATGGATAAGGATTAGATAGTATTTTAATCTACACATAATACTTATATATGGTATCAACCACTAAAATTATTTCATAAATAAAGTACCAATTAATGTATAGTTTATTACTATATTCCCTAATATATATATATATATATATATATATATATATATATATATATATATATATATATATATATATATATATATATATATATATATATATGTGTGGTATCCCACTAATTCTTTAGTTAATTTTATAATATTTAAAAACTATTTATAATATTATTTAAAGTCGTGATTGGGGAGGCAGACTAAGTGCAACTAAACTGCATCCAGTAAATAGTTTTGTGATCTGATGGTTAATGGATTTGTACGTCTGTTGTCATCCTACATTTAAGTAGATCAAAGAATCCTTGAATTCGAAAATAATTGTTGTGTAAATGACTAATGATGATTCATGAGCTATTAAATTTAAAATCTAAATTTACTAAAATAAAGGATCATACTTATATATTAACTTCGCTTAATTAATTTATCCACTATATAGGAAAATAATTTTTACATAGAATTTGATCAATGATAAGATAATGATTTATTGATTGCGATATTAATTAATAATCTTGTAAAGATTTATATATATTTTAAAATATTATTCTTCTTGATTTAATTTTATATTATCTTAAATTTAAAAAGAAAAATTATATTTAGTTTAGATTAACATATCTAAAGAAATTATAATCTTATAATATAAGATTCAACATAATTATACTAATTTTATCATCATGATAATATTGTAATCTAAAAACTAATAACTGAAAATTAATTCATGAAAAATATTGATCCATTGAAAAGAAAGTTATAACTACATGTGTAATTAAAAAAAATTAACTTTAAAGCAATATTTAAATTTAAATCACTTACAAATAAAGCGTACCCTAAGTATGCGATATTAGATTTTGTCAACTGAATATTGATCCTCAACCAAATATATATCACTTGGGTATAAACCCAAAATTATGTTGAATAAATCAATATGAAAACTTTCATTATCCTTTAATTTTTGTAGATATCACATAGTTTCTATGTGTTGGTTAATTAGTAGAGATGTCCATCGATAATTGATAATTATGTATTTTCAAAATAAGGACCCAGAAGTCACTGTGATTACACCTCTCAAGGTGGATCACTAATATATGTCCAAGATTAAGTTGGGGTCATTGTATTGTTCATATATATAAAGAAACAAAAGGAAACTTGTACAAATTTTAACTATAAGTGCCACACTGTCTCACTGGCCCTATGCACTAAGGCACATTAGTTTCACACACATGAACTATTTCCTATGTTGGTTTTCTTTCTTAACATGGATGCTAGATTTTAGAATTGTAGTACCCAAAATTTAACAAATTTTAAAATCCGACTTGATTTAATTATAGCAAGTTTGTTTTGGATTAAATTGTCTAATAATTCGATCAAAATGTTCTTCATTTAGATATTAATTATTGTGTGAATGACTAATTAATATATAACCATCTATTATATTTAAAATCTATATTTTCTAAAATATAAGATTAGACTTATTGTTAGTGTACATATTAGTTCCATTTAAAGTGTTGAGAAATAAACTTTTCTTTAGATTTTGATAAGTATTGGATAGTATTTTCAAAATCTACAAATAATACTTATATATGGTATCGACCAACTAAAATTATTTCACAAATAAAGTACATATTATTGTCTAGTTTATTACTGTATTACCTAATATGTATATATGGTATCCCACTAATTTTGTAGTTAATTTTATAATATTTAAAAATTATTTATAATAATATTTAAAATAGTGATTGGGGATGAAGACTAACCGCATCCGCTACGGATACAGATCTGATAAAAATGGATATAAATTTTTGATTATTTTTTCTGGATTTGGATTTGTACGATCAGTTGTCATCCTACTTTTAAGTAGGTCAAAGAGTTCTTGAATTAGAAAATAATTGTTTTATAAATGACTAATAAAGATTTATGAGCTATTAAATTTAAAATCTAAATTACATAAAATAAAGGATCTTACTTATATATTAATTTTGCCTAGGAATTTATCCACTATTTAGAAAAATAATTTTTACTTAGAATTTGGTCAATGATTACATAACAATTTAATGACTGCGATATTAATAAAGAGTCTTGTAAATATTTATTTATATTTTTAAAAAATATTCTTTTTTATTTAATTTTATATTATTCTAAGTTTAAAAAAATTATATTAAGTTTAGACTAACATATCTCAAAAAATTATAATCATATAATTCAAGATTCATCATCTTTATACAAATTTTATCATCTTGGTCATCGTGCAATATAAAAACAAATAACTCATAATTAATTCATGACAAATAATGATCCAAAGAAAAGAAACTTATAACTACATGTATAATTAAAAATTTCATAACTTGAATAAAATAATTAAATTTAACTCACTCATAAAATAGAGCGTACACTAACAAATGCTATATTAGATGTTATAAATTGAATATTTATAGCTCAACCAAATATATATTGATTGGGGAAAAACCTAAAATTATGTTGAATAAATCAATACAAAGACCAACAGTATCCATTATGTAGATATCACATAGTTTCTATGTCTTGATTAATAGTTGAGTTGTCCCCTGATAATTGATATTTATTTATTTTCAAAATTAGGACTGAATAGTCATTGTGATTGCACCTCTCGAGCTGTATCACTAATATTTTCCCAATATTATGTTAGGGTCATTGTATTGTTCAAATAGATAAAGAAACAAAAGGAAACTTGGACAAATTTTAACTACAAGTGCCACACTGTCTCACTCGCCTATGCACTATGGCACATTCATTTCACACACATGAACTATTTCCAATATTGGTTTTCTTTCTTAACTTGCATGCTAGACTTTAAAATTGTAGTACCCAAATTTTAACATATTTTTAAATCCGACTTGATCTAATTATAACAAGTTTGTTTTAGATTAAATTGTCTAATAATCCGATCAAAGTTTTCTTCAGTTAGAAATTAATTGTTGTGTGAATCACTAATTAATATATAACGAGCTAATATATTTAAAATCTATATTTTCTAAAATATAATATTAGAGTTATTGTTAGTGTGCATATTAGTTTTATTTAAAGAGTATTGAAATAATCTTTTTTTTAGATTTGGATAAGGACTAGATAGTATTTTAATCTACACATAATACTTATATATGGTATCGACCAACTAAAATTATTCTGTAAATAAAGTACCAATTATTGTCTTTTTTTATTATATTCCCTAATAGTATATATATGGTATCCCACTAATTTTGTAGTTAATTTTAAAATATTTGAAAAAAAATTAATTTTATTTAAAGCCGTGATTGGCTAAACCACATCCGTCGCGGATCTGGTAAATAACTATAAGATCTAATGGTCAATGGATATAGATTTGATTATTTTTTCCTGGATTTGTATATGTACCATATGTTGTCATCCTACTTTTAAGTAGATCAAAGAGTTCTTAAATTAGAAAATAATTGTTGTGTAAATGATTAATGATGATTTATTAGCTATTAAATTTAAAATCTAAAATTCCTAAAATAAAGGATCATACTTATATATTAATTTCGCTTAAGAAATTTATCCACTATTTAGGGAAACAATTTTTACTTATAATTTGGTCAATGATTAGATAAGGATTTAATGATTGTGATACTAACGAATAATCTTGTAAATGTTTATATATATATATTTTAAGAGTAATGATATATACCACCCAAATTCATACCACCCAAATACCACCCAATGACGTGGCGTGAATTGGTTGGTTACATTTCTAGTGATTCGTACATTTCTAGGACCATTGTGGAAGGTATTGGCGTAGTTAGACAGGGATCCCGATGGTCTACGTATAATGGGCAGAGGGTTTTCTTTTGGCTAGATGTTTGGTTAGGAGATTCGGCTTTTATTAATCATGTCATGAGTACTTTGGAGGAAGCACATAAGTTCAGTAAAGTTAGTGATTATGTTGCAAGCGATGGGTCTTGGGAGTGGGATAGTTTTCAGCACCTCCTCGCTGCATCCAAGTTACTCGAATTTTCTGGTGTTCGAATGGAAACAAATGTATATGAGACAGGTGGTTTATCTTGGATGTTAGAGGTTCATGGGGTCTACACTGTTAATTCGGCCCTTGTTAATCTTGAGTCGGGGATAGTTAGTGAGGGGGTTATGGCGTGGGACAAATTATGGAAGTTTAAATGCCCCCAAAAAATGAGAGTGCTAGTCTGAAGAGCTATTCATGAGAGGCTTGCTACAAGAAATAACTTTTCCAACGTGGGGTTAATTGTTCATCTTTATGCCCCTGTTGTGGAGTGGAGTTAGAGACTGCTATCCATTTGTTTCACGATTGCGTGGTAGTGGCCTGGATATGGGATGGAGTTAAAAAAGAGGTGAGGATTGGGGCACTTCTAATATAGGTGGAAATTTATTTTCTAACCCACGTGATAATTCTTTTCTTTTAGAGACCTCGAGTGTAATTATTGAAAACATTACTAGGGTCAACTATTGGAAGGTCCATCGCTAAATGTGCATCATACGAGCGTCAATCCGTGTTGGACATTGGGCGTCTCGTCGTTTCAGGGGGCCTCGCCGGTTTCCAGCTACGAGCTTTCATCGGAACCAGGCATGCATCCCAGAACACTAGTCAGCAACGGTTCGTCAACTATCAGCAGCAATTCGCAACAGCTCGTCAACGCAATGTAGGTCTCATTCCCCATTACTGGTAAGGATGGATAGTTTACACGACTTAGGGATCTGTGTAAATAAAGGACAAACTGTTGGTAATGCGTATAGGCATTTAGAATCCTCTATTGGGACAGATTAGTAGCGATTGGTGGGCCAAAAACTTATCAAACACATGCCTTTTCTCCGGAGTAATATGGAACGTATTTTTTGACACATTAATTGAGACAATTTGGGTAGAACAGAATTATGTGGTTTCCAAGGGCTGTAACTTCCCCAGTGGTAAGGCGGTTCTACGGAAGGCTATTTACCAGCTCAAAATTACATCACGGCATGGGAAAATAACCGGGTAAAACACCAACTAGTAAGAGATATGTTAATTTGATTTGTTGGTCAAAACCGAATAGGCCTTACTAAATCGAGGAATATGGGAGGTTGTGGAGGTGTAATCCGGGACAAAGAGGGAAACTAGATTCGCGGATTTTCGATAAGAATAAATCATAGTTTGGTCGGTGTTGTTGAGTCCTTGAACTTTATGAAGGACTACGAATGGTAGAGGAAATAGGAATCAAAGACTTAGAGGCGGAAGTGGACTCATGGGAGGTCGTTGAGATCATTTTGGAAATCAATGAGATAAGAGGTCTGGCGGCATATTGGATTGGTCAAATTCGGGAGATATTTGCTCGCAATAAGGATTTTTCGTTTAAAGGGATCTATAGAGAAGAGAATAAGTGTGCGGATTGGCTGCGCGTAGAGGAATTTCACAAGATGAGCCCTTTTACACCGACATAGACCCACCTAGGGGGTTATGGAGTATAATTACAAGGGATAGATTCGGGTTGGGAAACACCTAGGTTGATTCATAGCCTGGGGTTATTCCAAGATGTTCTGGCCTAATTGCTTTTATGTTGTTTTCTTGACCTTTCTTAGTCTCCCCTGTAACAAAAAAAACAAAAGGAAACTTGGACAAATTTTAACTACAAGTGCCACACTGTCTCATTTGTCCTAAGCACTGTCGCACATTAGTTTCACACACATGAACTATTGCCAATGTTGGTTTTTGTTCTTAACTTGCATGCAAGACTTTAGAATTGTAGTACCCAAAATTTAACAAATTTTTATATACGACTTGATTTAATTATAACAAGTTTGTTTTAGATTAAATTGTCTAATAATCCGATCAAAGTGTTCTTCAGTTAGAAATTAATTGTTGTGCGAATTACTAATTAATATATAACCAGCTAATATATTTAAAATCTATATTTCCTAAAATATAAGATTAGACTTATGGTTAGTGTACATATTAGTTTCATTTAGCGAGTAGAGAATAATCTTTTCTTTAGATATTGATAAGGATTAGATAGTATTTTAATCCACACATAATACTTATATATGGTATCAAACAACTAAAATTATTTCATAAATAAAGTACCAATTAATGTCTAATTTATTACTATATTCCATAATACATATATATGGTATCCCACTAATTCTGTAGTTAACTTTATAATATTTTAAAAAGAGTAATGCTGGATATCACCCCAAATTGCATCACCTTTTTATCGCCTCTTATGTGGACCAATCATAAAGGAGAGAGAAAATGATAAATCAGGAAAGAGAAATTATATGATTGGTCTATTTAAAATCCACGTAGGAGGCGATGAAAAGGTGATGCGATTTGGGGTGATATCCAGCATTACTCTTTTAAAAATTATTTATAATATTATTTAAAGTCGTGATTGGGGATGCATCCTAAACACAACTAAACCGCATCCGTCACAGATACTGGTAAATAGTTCTAAGATCCGATGGTTTATGGATATAGATTTGATTATTTTTTCTAGTTTTGAATATGTACAACCTGTTATCATCCTACTTTTAAGTAGATCAAAGAATCCGTGAATTAGAAAATAATTATTGTGTAAATGACTAATGATGATTCATGAGCTATTAAATTTAAAATCTAAATTTACTAAAATAAAGGATCATACTTATATATTAATTTCGCGTAATTAATTTATCCACTATTTAGGAAAATAATTTGTACATTGAATTAGGTCAATGATTAGATAACAATTTATTGATTGCGATATTAATTAATAATCTTGTAAATATTTAAATATATTTCAAAATATTATTCTTCTTAATTTAATTTTATATTATCTTGAATTTAAAAAAATATATATTTAGTTTAGACAAACATATCTCAAAAAATTATAAAATCTTATAATTTAAGATACATCATAATTATACTAATTTTATCATCATGATAATCGTGTAATCTGAAAATTAATAACTGACAATTAATTCATGAAAAATATTGATCCATTGAAAAGAAAGTAATAACTACATGTATAATTAAAAAAATGTAACATTAACGTAATATTTAAATTTAAATCACTTTTAAATAAAGCGTACCCTAAGTATGCGATATTAGATATTGAAAACTGAATATTGATCCTCAACCAAATATATATCACTTGGGTATAAACCTAAAATTATGTTGAATAAATCAATATGAAGACTTACATTATCCATTTTGTAGATATCACATAGTTTCTATGTGTTGATTAATTAGTAGAGATGTCCCTCGATAATTGATAATTATGTATTTTCAAAATAAGGACCCAATAGTCATTGTGATTGCACCTCTCAAGGTGGATCACTATTTTTTGTCCAAGATTAAGTTGGGTCATTGTATTGGTCATACATATAAAGAAACAAAAGGAAGCTTGGACAAATTTCAACTATAAGTGCTACATTGTCTCACTGGCCCTATAAACTATGGCACATTAGTTTCATACACATGAACTATTACCTATGTTGGTTTTCTTTCTTAACTTACATGCTAGATTTTAGAAGTATGGTACCCAAAATTTAACAAATTTTTAAATCCGACTTCATTAAATTATAACAATTTTGTTTTAGATTAAATTATCTAATAATCTGAACAAAGTGTTCTTTAGTTCGAAATTAATTGTTGTGTGAATGACTTATTAATATATAACCAACTAATATATTTTAAATTTATATTTCCTAAAATATAAGATTAGACTTATTGTTAGTGTACATATTAGTTCCATTTGAAGAGTCGATAAGTAATCTTTTCTTTAGATTTAGATATGGATTAGATATTATTTTAATATACACATAACACTTATAAATGGTATCGACAAACTAAAATTAATTCATAAATAAGGTACCAATTATTGTCTAGTAATACTATATTCCCTAATATGTATATATGGTATCCCACTAATTCTGTAGGTAATTTAATAATATTAAAAAATAATTTATTATATTATTTAAGGTCGTGATTGGATAAACCGCATCCTTCGTGGATACAAATCTGGTAAATAATTCTAAGATCTGATGGTTAATGGATATATATTTGATTATTTTTCTGGAATTGGATATGTACGATCTGTTGTCATCCTACTTTTAACCATATCAAAGAGTTCTTGAATTAGAAAATAATTGTTGTATAAATGACTAATGATGATTCATGAGCTATTAAATTTAAAATATAAATTTCCTAAAATAAAGGATGATACTAATATATTAATGTCGCATGAGGAATTTATCCACTATTTAGGGAAACAGTTTTTACTTCGAATTTGGTCAATGATTAGATAACGATTTAATGATTGAGATATTAATGAATAATCTTGCAAATATTTATAAATATATTAAAATAATATTCTTCTTGATTTAATTTTATATTATCTTAAGTTTAAAAAAAAGTATATTTAGTTTACACTAACATATCTCAAGAAATTATAATAGTATAATTTAAGATTCACCATCTTAATACTAATTTTATCATTGTGTAATCTTAAACAAATAAATGGTAATTAATCCATGAAAAATATTGATCTATAGAAAAGAAAGTTATAACTACATGTATAATTAAAAATTTCTTAACATTAACACAATATATAAATCTAAACCACTCATAATAGAACGTACCCTAAGAATGCTATATAGATGTTGTAAAACTGAATATGCATAGCTTAAGTAAATATATATTAATTGGGGATAAACCCAAAATTATGTTAAATAAATCAATATGAATACCAACATTACCCATTGTGTCGATTATACATAGTTTCTATGCCTTGATTAATTAGTAGAGATGTCTTTCGATAATTGATAATTATGTATTTTCAAAATAAGGACCCAATAGTCATTGTGATTGCACCTCTCAAGGTGGATCACTAATATTTGTCCAAGACTAAGTTGGGGTCATTGTATTGTTCTTATCGATATATAAACAAAAGGAAACTTGGACAGATTTTCACGACAAGTGCCACATTGTCTCACTGGCCTTATACATTATGACACATTAGTTTCAAACACATGAACTATTTCCAATGTTGCTTTCCTTTCTTAACATGCATGCTAGATTTTAGAACTGTCGTACCCAAAATTTAATAAATTTTTAAATCTGAATTGATTTAATTATAATAAGTTTGTTTTAGATTAAATTGTCTAATAATTTGATCAAAGTGTTCTTCAGTTAGTAATTCATTAGCGTGTGAATGGCTAATTAATATATAACCAACTAATATATTTGAAATCTATATTTCCTAAAATATAAGATTAGACTTATTGTTAGTGTACATATTGGTTCCAGTTGAAGAGTAGAGAAATAAAACTTTTTTTAGATTCTGATAAGTATTAGATAGTATCTTTAAAATCTACACATAATACTTATATATGGTATCAACCAACTAAAATTATTTCATAAATGAAGTACCTATTATTGTCTAGTTTATTTCTATATTCCCTAATACGTATATATGGTATCTAACTAATTCTGTAGTTAATTTTATAATATTTAAAAATTATTTATAATATTATTTAAAGTCGTGATTAGCTAAACCCAATTCAGTTCAGCTATGGCCCAATATGCACCCAATTCAAGCTCAAGAGGTAAATGACAAGTCTTACCATACACCATTCGATACGGAGATCCACCAACATGAGTTTTGAAAGCAGTACGATAAGCCCATAGTGCATCATCTAATTTTAAAGACCAATCTTTTCTAGTAGGACCAACAGTCTTCTCAAGGATAGATTTTACCTCTCGATTTGAAACTTCAGCTTGACCATTGTCTTGTGGATGATAAGCAGTGGAAACGCGATGTCTAATCCCATGTTTTTCCATAACAATCTTCAAATATTTATTTACGAAATGTGTACCTCCATCACTTATAATTACTCGAGGTGTGCCATGTCTGGTGAAAATATGAGATTTCAAAAATTTAATTACCACTCGCGAATCATTCGTGGGAAGAGCTACAGCCTCTTCCCAGTTGGACACATAATTAACAACCAACAAGATATATAAATTTCCATTTGATGGTACAAATGGACCCATAAAATCAATACCCCACACATCGAATATTTCTACCTCAAGAATGTTATTACGTAGCATCTCATCCCTCTTTGATATATTCCCAGTAAATTGACATCTATTACACTTCTTTACATATTCATGATAATCCTTATGTAACGTAGGCCAATAAAAACCAGATTAAGGTACCTTAGCAGCTGTGCGATCACCTTTGAAATGTTGATGTCTCCTCATTTGTGATAATTAAATATACTTCCGAGACATCATTTTAGGCGTATTTATTAGTTTATAGGTCGATCTTAGCTTAATTTAGTGCACTTTCCTATTTTGAGTCTTGATATAGTAACAAAATATTTTTAGAGCATATTGGGTTTAATTGTTTATTTAGTGTGAAGCTTTAAAGATAATTATGGAGATTAATTAGAGTCCAATTCAAAGACTACAAGATATGGAAAGAGATATGCATGGTAATTGGAGATAGAAGGAAACAGAGTTCAATTAGGAAAAGGAAAAGCTGCCTAAATCTGAAATTCTGCAGCACACGCCTAAAGAAGTGGTGATAACTCCAAAAAAGAAGCCGATTTTGGTAAATTCCTTTTATAGGGACGTAGATAATTCGCTGAGGATTCTTTTGGTATATTATGGAGCAAAAACCGACCAATAACGAAGAAGATATGCTTAAAATCTTTATTTCCATACGAATTAGAGTTGGGCTTGGAGTCCACCACCTAATTCTCCTTCAAGAAAACGAATTAGGTTAACCTATACACTATAAATACAGCCTCTTAACACTCTAAAATCATCCTTGGCCAGACCTTAAGGCCAAGAGGAAGCTGCAACACAAGAGAAGAAGTCTGGAAGGAGCTGTGCATCAATTATGTCTCCTTCAACCTCTTATTATATAATTCTTTTCTCTTCTTTTCTTAGTATGAATTAATTCCATTAGTTTGAGTTTTAGCATATATGTATGAACCCTAGTTTTGGTTGACATCTATCTAATTTGGGAATTTAATGTTTTAAATTGAATTATTGTTTTTATTCTCTGTTTATGTGTTTGGATTTATATTCCGTGTTCTTGTGGAACCGCGGCCATATAGAATTACCATCTAGTAGTTAGGTCACCATTGACAACGGTGTTTAATTACATGTTTAGCACATAACGTCTAGTATAAGGTTTGATCTGACAACCCAACCTAACTAGATAATCACTATGGTTTAGTTCTTGTGACTATTTACCAATTACAGGAAAAGTTTGCTTAGGAAGCCTTATTGACACAGGTAAATCCTATTTTAAACTACCGATAGCGAATTAGAACCGATTATTGAAATACTACATAATTCACCTTTACATGTTTAGAACGGCAAAACTAGTGGGGATTACATGCTATTTACTCAAGCTAACTTTCATACTATTTTTCTTTTCTTTTATTTATTTTTTGTCTTTAATTTAGTAGTTTAGTTTTCTTTATAAAAATCAAATAAAAATCTATTTTCCTTTTCTTTCTTTGCGTATTATCTTTTCTATCTTTTATATTTGCACTTGATAATTTGCATAAGTTCTCTCTAACTTTCGTCAGTCTCTGAGGAACGAATCTTCTTATCATTAAAACTTGCATACGTCCTGTAATACTTGCAATACCGTGTTAGCTTAGGGTGTTTATTTGCATCTAAATTATATCATCTTTTTATCACACCTTAGGCCACACCAAGTTTTTGGCGCCGCTGCCGGGGACTACATCGTTAGTCCTTGTGCAATTATCTTGTGCTTTTATTTTAGTTAGTTCTATTTTACGCTTTTCTTTTTAGTTTTTGTCTTTACAGATTTTTTCTAGGCGAGAGCTGAATTATTAGGAGAAGGAAGTTTCGTATTACTAGATCCTGCAACAATGGATGAGATGAACCAGCTAATGGCTGAATTAAATGAACAATTTGCTCAGGGAAATCCAGTACATACATCACCTTCATGTCCTGGTTGTGGAGTAAGAGATCACTCGTGGGAATACTGCATGAATAATCCAGCTTCAATTTCCTTCATACCTTATCAAAGAAACCATTATTATGATGGTTATTATCAATACACTGATTACCAGCCCCCATAAAATTACAATTGGGTCGGAGATCAACAGACTTATTATCATAATAACCATTATCATGATAATTATTATCAACCACGACCACAATCTTACTATCCTCCACAACCTATCTATCAAGAAGCGCCGATTTATAATGAAGCTTATCAAAAACCACATCCTTATTCAATGCAGCAAACCGTACAAGAGCAACCTTCGAGTTTGAATTCAACTATGGATAAGATAATGAACCTGATTGAAGATATGGAGATTAGCCAGCAAAGATTCCAAAACTCACAGAATGTGCTTAAGAAGATGGAGCAGACAGTGTCACAAATAGTGAATAAACTTCAAATCTTTGCAGAAGGGCAACTCCAAAGTGGTACTAGTGCTCCAGAAAACAATGTTTGTCATGCAGTTGAATTAAGAAGTGGAAAACAACTACCTCCACCAAGACCAGAACTAGAACCAGTCCCTATTCCAGAAAAGGGGGGAGAAGAAACAACAGAAGATAAGGTCGAAGAGGTAGTTGAACAAAAAAGTGTCCCAGAGAAGACACCAGAAAAGAAAGAGAGCCCAGTGGTAAGCAACACATGTCCTCCACCACCATACTCTTCACGTGTCAGAAAAAAGGACAATGACCTGGAATTCAAGAAGTTCGTTGACATGGTGAGCAAGTTAGAGATTAAAATACCGCTTGTAGAAGATCTCAAGAGAATGCCGACATATATAAAATTCATAAAGGACATTCTTTCTAACAAACGAAGATTCGAAACTGAGGATATGAGTGGATCATCAGAGGAGTGTGATACTATTGAGTTACCACCAGAAACACCCATTCCCACGACATCTTGGATGGCACCATCCATGATTATAAAGAATCGAGCTGAAAAGTTCGTGGGAATTAGAGGCAAAGGGTGGAAATTTTGTCATCCTTAATCGAGGTAACACGTCTAACTTTAAAAGACGTTAAAGAAAAGTGCTATACGGGAGACAACCCGTGATTTCTTTTATGTTTTTACGTTTCCAGTTTTTTTTTAATTTAATTTTAGTTTAGTTGTTTTTAGTAAATATTGCATATTTGAGAAAGGTATTAGTGTTTTTGATGCTTAGGTATTGGAGAAATCGAGTTCGGGAGGAGAAAACGAAAATTTTCTGAAAAATCAGACCCTCGGTCCGGTATACCGCGCCTTAGCCCCGGTATACCGCAGAGGAGAAAATCCGTAATACGGGTAGGTGACACGGGTTTTATGCCGAGATTAAAAAAAACCAAGAAAATCAGCTCCGGTATACCGCCCACACTTGCTGTGTCAAAAAAAAATTCAAACAATCTGAGAAAATTTCGGCAAGTCATATCTTTACGCTCGGATGTCGGAATCAGGTGATCTTTGAGCCTAAACTGCATAACTTTTCGAGATCTAGCTGTTGGGGAGGTTTTCGTTCCCGACCTGTATACCGGCCAGAAGTCCGGTATGCCGGCCAGAAAACCTGTGGCACGGGGTGTCACCACGGGTTTTATGCCGAGAGGAAAAATTTCGAAAGCCAGAACTCCGGTATACCGGGCTCCACGGCCGGTACACCGCCCGGAACTGCTGGAGAGAAAAAAAAATCGCGTTTTTCAGGTTATAAGGGTGAGGAGGTTGCTCTATTACGAATTTTTCAATCCTTAAGCTTCTCCTTCTTCCCCAAAACTCTCCCAACTCCATGGAAGCTTCATCAAACCTTCCTTAATCATCAAAACACTACCCAATCACCATAAAAACACATCCAATTCATTCCCCACATTATTACAAAGAAGATTCAACCACCCATATCATACCAAAACACCTTGAATCCAAGAATAAAAAGCTTAAATTTCAAAAATTCATCCTACAATTTCTTAAATCCAAGCCAATCCATGAAGAATCCATCTTACCCACATAGAGAATCATCCTCAAATCACCTTTCCTAACCCAACTTAAGCTTGTACAACCAATAATCAAAAGTTCAAATTTCAAGAGTGGTTAAAGCTTTGAGTTGAGGGTCAATTGAGAGGATTAAGAGAACATAAACATTATCTACTGTAAGGGAGATGAAGAAAAGCAAGGTATTGGATTTAATTGAGAATAAATGAAGTGAGAAAAGTCCTAATTCTAATTCAAAGGGTAAAACAAGTCAAGAGAAGAGAGGTTAGCATGCTGAGTTGATTCAATGAGCAAAAAGATTCCAACTTTAGTGAAGAAGACAACACGACCTCTATAAATCGAAGACCCTACACCCGAAGAAAAAGAGAAAGCTTCAAGGGCCCTGATAGCTTCTCCGAAGAAACAATTTAAGGAACTACCTTTTTCTTATAAGAAATTATTTGAAGAAGAAGTTGAAGGAGAATACATGAAGATTCGTGGAGATTTGGAAAGATTAGGTTGGTCTATGCTCATGGTAAGACGTTCTAAAAACATTCTTTTTGTGAATTGTATTGTGTGAGGAGAAGAGGAAGATGTGGCACAGTTGATCTATGAGGAGATGATACGGATTTTCGATCTCTCCCATGACGTTATTTAATGCAATATCCAATTATGATCACGTGTCTTGATCAGAAACTGAATAAGAAGTTGGGTGAAGAAGAAACACGTGAATTTAAGATGAGTAACAATATTGACAATGCTTGGATCATTAAAGTGTTGAGAGTAATTACACAACTTTCAAAAGAAGAAAGGAGTACCTCACAAAACTCCTCGAGCAATCAAAGAAAAATACAGCAAAATCCTATCTTGGATGTCGATAAGGCGAGGTAATAGCCTCGAAGAGTATGTTTTCTTTTTCCCTACCATTTCTTTATGTGTGATATGTATGCTAATTTTAAATTTTATTCTTTCTTGAGTCTTTTTCGAGTCGTGGGGCCACGACTCATTTTTGAGTTGGGGGTGGGGATTCGTTGTCCTCATCATCCTTTTTGTTTTTACATAAAATTTAAAATTTTTTGGGTTGAATTAGGCATAGAATATCTTTGAATGTACCTATTGAGCATGATTTTATTAGGTCAATGATAGTAAGTAGTATGTTTTTGAAATTTGCAACAAATTTGTTTAGATGCATGTATAAAAACAGGAAATAAAAGATAGAAAAGTTAATGAGCAATGCTAAGAAGTATGTTGAAACTTAGGGAGAGTTATTTGGTGTGTAGAACGTGAGGTTTGAAATTAGTTGAAAACCCACTTAGCTATGAACTAGTAGTAAAAAAGTAACAAAATCCGGTAGTTAGAAAAATGAATAAGGCAGTTCTTTCATGTTAAAACACTTGAAGCCTTTTATACCTTCTCACCCTTTTATTTGATTATGTTATTATTTATCCGTCTTAGCCCCTCTGAGCCTTTCTAAAGCCTTTTATTTGAAACACATGATAATCCATACCCTTAGTTTGTAGGGCTTATCTATATGCCCGTACTCGAATCGCAAAACCTGAAACAAGTTGTTTTAGAGCTTGAGTTTGGGGTGGTGGGTTTCATCATTCGGGAACATTGGGTTTTGGGAATTATATTTGTGATTTTATTGATGATAAAATTGTTATTATTGTAACCCTTTGTCGGGGTAATAGTGAATGAAAAAGAAGTTACGAGCTAAATTTGCCAACAAGGGCATAAAAAGAAAGAATATATATATGAAAACATAGTGTGATATCTCAACATCAAAAATAGAATCATAGCTATACAAAAGAAAAATTGATATGAAAAGAAAATATATATTCGGACCGGCAAAGTGGATTTGATATCATCAAAGGTTGTATTTGGGATTTATTGGGGATGCAAGTCAAAAGCATCAATAAATTGGGTTGAGTGAGAACATTTTCGAGTGAAAACTCAAGCTCTAGGGCGATTCGTTGATGGCTAGTGAGGAGAGAGCCAAAAGCTCACTTTTCATTATCCAAATATACCACACCCGTCCTTAAGCCAAGTTATAACCAAGACCTTAGGATTTCTAACTGCTTGGTGGAGAAACAATTGAGCTATTAGGTAGTAGGTAAGTGGACCATTGAATGTTATATTAGGGCCTATGAACAACCTATATCCATTAACCTGAACTAAGTTATCATCCTCTCCTTCTGCATTGCGAAGTTAATCTGGACTTGAATTTATGGATTGTTGATTACATGTGTATTAAGCATACTTGTGCATTATTTCTTGAGCATTACTACATGAGACTTTTTAGGTTTTTTGCTCTAGGATCATTCATTGTGTTATGTTCTTATTCTTCTCCTACTTCTTCTTCTTAACTACCGTAATGTTCTTTACTTTTATTGTATCGGGACGATACAACTTTGAGTTGGGGGTCTTGATGTCTCCTCATTTGTGATAATTAAATATACTTCCGAGACATCATTTTAGGCGTATTTATTAGTTTATAGGTCGATCTTAGCTTAATTTAGTGCACTTTCCTATTTTGAGTCTTGATTTAGTAACATAATATTTTTAGAGCATATTGGGTTTAATTGTTTATTTAGTGTGAAGCTTTAAAGATAATTATGGAGATTAATTAGAGTCCAAGTCAAAGACTACAAGATATGGAAAGAGATATGCATGGTAATTGGAGATAGAAGGAAACAGAGTTCAATTAGGAAAAGGAAAAGCTGCCTAAATCTGAAATTCTGCAGCACACGCCTAAAGAAGTGGTGATAACTCCAAAAAAGAAGCCGATTTTGGTAAATTCCTTTTTATAGGGACGTAGATAATTCGCTGAGGATTCTTTTGGTATATTATGGAGCAAAAACCGACCAATAACGAAGAAGATATGCTTAAAATCTTTATTTCCATACGAATTAGAGTTGGGCTTGGAGTCCACCACCTACTTCTCCTTCAAGAAAACGAATTAGGTCAACCTATACACTATAAATACAGCCTCTTAACACTCTAAAATCATCCTTGGCCAGACCTTAAGGCCAAGAGGAAGCTACAACACAAGAGAAGAAGTCTGGAAGGAGCTGTGCATCAATTATGTCTCCTTCAACCTCTTATTCTGTAATTCTTTTCTCTTCTTTTCTTAGTATGAATTAATTCCATTAGTTTGAGTTTTAGCATATATGTATGAACCCTAGTTTTGGTTGACATCTATCTAATTTGGTAATTTAATGTTTTAAATTGAATTATTGTTTTTATTCTCTGTTTATGTGTTTGGATTTATATTCTGTGTTCTTGTGGAACCGCGGCCATATAGAATTACCATCTAGTAGTTAGGTCACCATTGACAACGGTGTTTAATTACATGTTTAGCACATAACGTCTAGTATAAGGTTTGATCTGACAACCCAACCTAACTAGATAATCACTATGGTTTAGTTCTTGTGACTATTTACTAATTACAGGAAAAGTTTGCTTAGGAAGCCTTATTGACACAGGTAAATCCTATTTTAAACCACCGATAGCGAATTGGAACCGGTTATTGAAATACTACATAATTCACCCTTACATGTTTAGAACGACAAAACTAGTGGGGATTACATGCTATTTACTCAAGCTAACTTTCATACTATTTTTCTTTTCTTTTCTTTTATTTATTTTATGTCTTTAATTTAGTAGTTTAGTTTTCTTTATAAAAACGAAATAAAAATCTATTTTCCTTTTCTTTCTTTGCGTATTATCTTTTCTATCTTTTATATTTGCACTTGATAATTTGCATAAGTTCTCTCTAACTTTCGTCAGTCTCTGAGGAATGAATCTTCTTATCATTAAAACTTGCATACCTCCTGTAATACTTGCAGTACCGTGTTAGCTTAGGGTGTTTATTTGCATCTAAATTATATCATCTTTTTATCACACCTTAGGCCACACCAAATGTTCTCCATAGGGTGAATCGTGACAACCTGCAATAACCCCATAAACCTCATTCTCAGGTATACATCTTCTTACCATTTGATCACCACACACTTTGTAGAGGAAAGGGTCCTCCCAAAATAAATGTCTAGCACGTGTACTTAATCTCTTCTTGTCTTGGGAAGTAGCTCCTTCAAGAAAAGAACCACTTACCACAAGATTTGCAATATCAGCATACCACGGTGATCCACTAAAAATAGCAAATAAAATCTCATCTGGGAATTCTTCTCGAACTAACTCTGGACTAGTGTTTGATTCAGACCCTTCAAGACGAGACAAATGATCTGCAACCTGATTCTCACAACCTTTTCAATCTCGAATCTCTAAATCAAACTCTTGAAGCAATTAAACCCATCTGATTAACCTCAGCTTAGCATCCTTCTTCTCCATATGGTACTTTATAGCGGAGTGGTCGGTGAATACAACAATTTTCGCTCCCAGCAGATAGGAACGAAACTTGTCAAAAGCATAAACTACCGCTAAAAGTTCCTTCTCAGTTACCGTATAATTAACTTGAGCACTAGTGAATGTCTTACTCGCATAATAGATAGAGTGAAATACCTTGTCTTTCCTTTGACCCAACACAGCACCCATAGCTAAATCGCTTGCATCACACATAACTTCAAAAGGAATTTTCCAATCAGGAGGCAATACAATTGGTGCAGTAATCAGCTTTTCTTTCAACTCTTGAAATGCCTTCATGCAAGCTTCATCGAAAAGGAATTTGGTGTCCTTCTCGAGTAAGTTACACAAAGGCTTTGAAATCTTTGAAAAATCCTTAATAAAACGACGATAGAATCCAGCATGGCCTAAAAAACTTCTTACCCCTTTTACAGAAATGGGAGGGGGAAGAGTTTTTATCACCTCAATCTTAGCGCGATCAACTTCTAACCCCGCACTTGAAACTTTGTGACCCAAAACTATTCCTTCTCGAACCATAAAATGTCACTTTTCCCAATTCAACACCATCTGTTTCCTTGCATCTTATTAACACCTTTTCCAAATTCTGTAAACATTCTTCAAAATCATCACCAAATACGGAAAAGTCATCCATAAATACCTCGAGGAAATTATCTATCATATCACAGAAAATCGCCATCATACATCTCTGAAAGGTAACGTGTGCGTTACATAACCCAAAAGGCATCCTTCGATAGGCAAAGGTACCAAAAGGGCATGTAAATGTGGTTTTGTGTTGATCAGCTGGATCTACAAAAATTTTGTTATACCCCGAATAATCATCCAAGAAACAGTAATACTCCCTACCAGCCAACTTATCTAACATCTGATCAATGAAGGGAAGAGAAAAATGGTCTTTTTTTGTTGCCTTGTTAAACTTGCGGTAATCCATACAAATCCTCCAACCAACAACTGTTCTCGTGGAGATGGCTTCATTCTGATCATTGAGGATGGTAATCATTCCTCCTTTCTTCGGTACGCACTGAACTAGACTAACCCACTCACTACTAGCTATGGGATAGATGATTCCCGTGTCTAGTAGCTTAATCACTTCTTTCTTAACCACTTACCTCATTGCTGGCATTAATCTTCTTTGACCTTCAACTGAACGTGCACTATCATCTTCAAGAATAATTTTATGTTGAGAATAGGATGGACTAATACCTTTGATATCAGCAATGGTCCAACCTATCGCTTCTTTGTTCGCCCTTAGTACACATAGCAGTTTATCTTCTTGAAAACCTGTTAAATTTGCTGAAACAATAACAGGTAAAGTACCCAAATACGCATACCTCAAGTGAGCTGGCAATGGTTTCTCTTCTAGCTTCGGAGGAGATTCAATGGATGGTTTATTTTTAATGACCATCTCCCCCGGTTCTCTCATAGGTTAATAGGCAGGACGCCTATATTTTGGGTTTCCGGAATTGAGAGCCGCCACTGTTTCAGCGAGCTCTTCCATCATCTCAGGTAAGTCTAATGTCAAAGCGGCCTGCAAGATATAATCATAATTAAAACAATCAAATACCTCTTGCGTGGCATGTTCAGTTACATTTATTCGAAAGCAATCTCCTGGAACATCTGGAAATTTCCTAGCTTTGAACACATTAAACTTCACCTCCTCGTCTTGGATTCTCATGGTTAATTCTCCGTTCTCTACATCAATCAAGGTACGCCCCGTGGCTAGGAATGGCCGTCACAAAATTATGGGAACATTCCTATCCGCGTCGTATTCAAGAATAACAAAATCAACGGGAAAAACTAACGTACCTGCCTTAACGAGGACATCTTCGATTCGTCCCTCTGGATGAACGAGGGATCTATCGGCCATTTGCAAGACCATAGAAGTAGGTCTCAAATTTCCCATTCTCAGCTTATCAAAGATTGATTTGGGCATAAGATTAATACTTGCACCCAAATCGCATAATGCTTTTCCTTGCCACTCCAATCGATATCGAAATTGTGAAACTCCTAGGGTCAAGCAACTTAGGTGGCAACTCACTTTGGCAAATGGTGCTGCATTCTTCGGGTAAACCAATCATCTCATTATCACAATACAACCTTTTGTTGGTTAGGGCTCTCTTCAAAAACTTCACGTATTTCAGAATATCTTTAATAGCTTCAAGTAACGGAATGTTTATGTTGAGACCCCCTACCCTATTGATGAATATCTGATAATCGGCCATATCTCCTTTTTTCTGAACTCTTGAAGGAAATGGTGGAGGAGGGCGATTTATAACATCATCTTTCTTCTTTGGAATCTCAATCGGCCTCTCTATTTCTTCAACCTCAACATCTATCTCTTTCTCAACCATATCCTTTTCTTTTCGTGGAACTTCTTTCTCTTTCATAACTGGAAAAGGAGGTGGAGGGAGGTTCTTACCACTTCTGAGAGTAACAGCTTTGCAATCTTCATGTTGTGTCGGATTTTCTGTGTCACTGGGGAGTTGCCCTTGTGCACGCTGATTAAGTTGTTTTGAGATTTGAGCAAGCTGATTCTCCAATAGTTTAATTGGTGCGTCAGATGCTTGTTGATTCTGAATAGCTTGCGTCTGGAGAGCAATTAAGTTTTCAACGGTTTTCTGAAGGTTATTCGCACCTTCTTGTGGTTGAGAAGGTAGGGCTTTTTGGTTCATGGTTTCGTGATAATTTTCTTGAGGAGCTTGCCTCTGAACATTGTTTCCTTGATTCTGTCCCCCTTGAAAATTATTATGTGGTCTTGGATTGAAGTTGTTACCTTGGGAACGCGGCTGATATGCGTATGTAGGATTGGCTGCCCCATTAGGATTTGAATATTGAAACCCAGGATGGTTTCTGTTAGGCTGATATCCATTACCACTCGAATTAAAGTTTCCTCTATTGGAAACAAACATCATGGACTCTTGATTATTCTGACAATTCTCCCAATCGTGATCATTCACACCACAATACTCACATCCATACACCTCTTGTGCAGCTTTTACCTCAACTCTTTTATTCGAAAAACCCTCTTTCACGGCTATGTCAGCTGTCTCAGCTGTTGTTCTAATGTGGTCTGTATCTTGTTCTCTAAGGAGTTGAACTTCTCTCCGATGTTGACATTATCAACTCGTCCTTTAACTGGTGTTCTCACGGTATTCCATCCTACTTCATTATCAACTGTTCTATCTAAGATAATTCTCGCGTAAGTAGGTTGAACTCGTAAAAACGCACCACCACATAACAAATCTAAATCTTTTCGTGAACTCCCCTCAAGACCATTATAGAAAAATTTTAATTGTTGTTGTTCTGAAAGGTCATGATTTGGGACTCTTCGTAAACAATTCTGAAATCTCGTCCAACTTCTACCCAACGCTTCATCATATTCTTGTCGCAAATGTGTTAACTCAAGTTGAGCATCTAACCTTATGTTGGACTAATAATATCTATCGAAAGCCCGTAAATGCTCCCAATTCGTAATCTTCCCTGGTTCTTGCGAATCATGCCAATCACTCGCTCCATCTATTAAGAAAATCAGAATGTAGAAAAATACATTTGCTCCCTCGTTACCCCTTGTGTAATGTATGAATCGCAGATTTGCATAAATTTTTGTATTGCGCGAAGTGGATCTTCTCCGGGCTTGCCACGAAAGTTTCCGAAATTCTGAAATTGAGCTAGCATACCTGAATCTGGACGGAATCTCGGAACATTGATATTAGCTGGGCCAATCCCAAGAGGAGGGGCAAGGAATGGTTCTTGTGCTGGACCGGTGAGAAACCATGGATCGACTACTTGAACTTGAACTGGAGGATTAGGGATGACAGGTGGTACTAGTGGCTGACCATTTCCGTTTAGCAGAACTCCTGGGTTCTCTTGGTTATTAAGATTAATATTCTTTATTCCGTTTGATAATTCTTCTACTTCTCTAGCTTCTTGTTCTTTCCTTCTCTTGTTAGCAAGTCTGATTAATGATTCTGGATTATTAAGGATCGGAGGTGATGGCTCTAGATCCTTAAAGAGTCTCCTTCGCATACACCAAACCTAAAAACCTAAAAAAGATGAACAAACAAGCGTAAAACTGAAAAATAAAAATGCAACTAACACTAAAGGATAAACACCGGGGTCACACGCTACCGTCCCCAGCAGCGGCGCCAAAAACTTGGTGGTCCTTAGTGTATTCTAAAATAATGCAATAAGTAAAGAGAACCACAACCGCAGGTGTACGGTTGACCCAAGTAATAATAGTGATAACAGATTCGTTCTCAGGGACGGATTGGTTGACTCTAATGCTTATCAAGTAGTGTTTAATTGCACGTAAAAGCAGATAAATGATTTTAAGTTTGTTTGTTGGTTTTCTAAGAACTAAGACAATAATTAAAAAGACTAAATTAATGCAAATATAAAGTGAGACGCAAGTAAAAATAGTTGGACGCAAGATATGAGAAGGTAGTACTCGAGTAACGCTAGGATTTCACCTAAATCAAATCATTCAATGTATTGTTTAAGGGACAAATTCGATAATTACTATTGGTCGGGATTCAATTATCTCCTTATCCCCGTCAGGGTGGACTAAGGAGCTCTTCTTAGGTGCTACAAACCCCGTCAGGGTGAATATAGTCCACCTTCGAATGGTTCAAGTCTAATTACCCAATTGGCCGTAAGATTAATCAAGCCTGTCAAGGTCAAATAATTTATATCCTACTTTCATTAACTAGTTCCGTACCTAGACCCCCCGTCAAGGTGATCCAATCCCACTAATTGGAATAGCCTAAGTACTAATTCCTAAAATTGATTCATGACTTCAATGATAGTCAATAACTGTAAATTAAAGAAAAATAATAAGTACCCAATTTGAATTAAATTAAAATAATCCCAAATTCAATAACATAGAATGAAATAATTCATGGTTCAATCCATTACGCGTTCTCAAGTACTTAATGAAATTAGCTCATAATTGGAAAAACTAAGAAAATAAATAAAAGGGAATTCATAATTGTTTTACAGAAAGGGAATTAAGAAACCTAATTAGGATGTTGATTCAGCTGAAAGATGGAGATATCGACAGTCTCCAGCTCCAAGCTTCTTCTCTTCCTTGCTTCTGCTTCTTTTCTTCTTGTCTGATTTTGTAAATAATGAATTGTGTGAAAAATAGAAGTCAAAAGCCCTATTTATACTTAATAAAATCGGACTTGGACCTTAGCCTATGATTAAATGAAATAATAAAGGCCCAAGTCCATTATCTTGACCCAAAATCCCGTAACTGCTGCACCACCTCCACTAAAACAGCTCTAACCGACTCGTGTCAACTCCGATTGACCCAATTCCAGTTGATAAAATTCCGTAACTCAATGGGGCACGTTTTGTCTTCACAAGTCAGCGGCTAAATCTACTCTTAGGTGGCTCGTAATCATCAATCTTTGACAACTTTTTTCAGATTTACAGCTCTAAAATCTCAATTCTTTCGGGATTTGTCTTCATGCTTTGACTCCATATCATGATCTTTGACTTTATTCTCGACTTCCTCTCCTAGCTAGTATTCAAAACCTACAAAATTTTCACTAAAATACACAATATTACGCGCAAAAGCTTTATAAATAAAAAATACTAAAATCACAAGAGAGAAATTGGAATATTGCATATTATTACTAAAAGTCTATTAAAATGGCCAGTTAATCACCTAATTTGATGTCTCCGAAGCATATAAATATAGAACAAAAGAGGAGACATCAGTGGCCTTTTACCGACGGATTACTAGGGATGAAAGATTACCGACGAATTACGGATTTTTACCGACGAAATCTCTCGTCGGTAAACACCCGTAATGTTGTAGTGTGTTAACCAGTAAATAAATTTACATTTAACAATTATTCCACCAAAGTTATGATTTACCACATTTTAAATAAGACTCGAAAATTCTCTTTTATATATATATATATATATATATATATATATATATATATATATATATATATATATATATATATATACTTAAGAGACAGATTATTAGTAATACTTGTGTAAAACATAACCGTTTCTTGGTTTCATATTACCTAACACATAAAAAAATAGAAAATGTTCCTAATGAACCTCAAAATCTAATTTCTATAATTTTTAATTTGACTAAATTTTATCATATTAAAGTTATAAAAAATTATTATTTATACTTTAGAAGAAATTATTACAAAACATGCATCTTTTTTTATTGTTACAAAAAACTTATTAAAAAAATTATATTGAGAATACGCAACAAGGAAAATTAAACTAAGGTAGACCGTATTCTCAATATAATTTTTCTCCAAAGAGAAAAGGTTTATACACTATTATCTCTATCCATATCATTTGGTGGAGTGAGTATCAAGTCCACCATGTATGTTTTGCTTTCTATTGCACAGAGAAGGGTAGACATTGTAGTTCACTAATGATACTTTATAACTACATCTGGATCTTTGTAACCTAAAAGGTAATGTTGAGCAACCACATTAGTTTTAGCAACTGTTGGAGTAAGACAAAACTTGCGATCCAACATGCCATCCTTAACAAGTATGTCCTTAGTGTGTGTGTGTGTGTATATATATATATATGTATAATAAATAAGATATTTTGAGTGAGTACCTCAATACCTAAAAAGTAGGACAACTACCCAATATCCTTCATAACAATAAAAGAGCACATAAATTTATAGTAGACTCATTAAGCTTTTCAAAACTTCATATAGTGAGGATGTCATTAAAGTAATACAACACCAATATAATATCACTCCCAACACTCAAAACAAAGAGTGAATTATAAGAATAATTGCATTCAAACTTCGGATACATCAAGAAAGAAACCAGTAGCTGATATCAGGCTCCTCTTACATTTTTTTGGCCATAATAGATTTGTTTAACTTGTAGATGATACCTGTATTAAGTGTATTAAATTTTCCATCTTTTAGAAGTTGTTAAAGAAACCACAACCATTATAGTTTGATACTTCACCACTTGACCAAAGGTTTCGTAATACATAAGAATTTATTAATTGTAGAAGATGAGTTTATATATGAAAACGAAACCATCTAACTTTATCTTGATTCTGAAAATCAACCTGCAAGTTAGAAGAGTTGTGCATGTAAGAGGTTTCATAACTATAAATACTCATATAATTTGGGAAATATTATAGTGACTATCTCTATTTTCTACCTACTAATGTCCAATGTATATTATTTTATGGAAGTAGGGTGCGTTTGGTACAGAGTTTATAAAGGAAAAGAAGAAGTTATGGAAGAGGTTGTGGCCCAAGGAATATGGGCATAAAGAGTTTGACTTGTAAAGTAAGTTCATTACACGTTCATAATCTATGTTATAGGAATATTTGAACATCACAATGAATTTCTCTTATTCATTCTCAACTGTTTTGAGAAAAAGAATGTTCAACCAATGATGTTTGCATCCTAACCATTGGAGCTCAATAAAAAAATTTGTTCAACAAAAAAACCACAAAATAAAACTAAGATTGCTGTTGGGAGTAGTGAATCAGAGATGGGGGCGGTGAGCAGTGAATCTTCAAGCAATAAAGGTTCACATTTGTCTCTACAATAACCACAAAATAAATGGAGAAATTCATCACCGAGTGAACCTAGGGGGAGGGGTCCCTGACATTGTTCTCCATGATGTAGTTTGGATTTGCTAATATTTTATTTTAGAGAATAAACCTTATTAGAAATAGAAATTGGCACCCGAGCTTAAATACACCTAATCATTACCGGAATTAAAAATTTGCCTATTTTTGTGGTAATTCCATGAACCCAGTTTCTTTTTCTAACTATTTACTCACTTGAGAAAAAAATACGGAATGAATATGAGCTAACCATCAAAGGTTGTGATTTTTCGAAGTTCACATCAAATTAGCGTGAATCACGTCACCATATCCTTGTTATTATTTGTTTATAAGAAAAACAATATTGTAAAGAAGCATGTCAACACAATCACGTTTGCTTCATAGATTGTTCCTTGAGGCTTCGGGGTGGTGTTCACTATTGCTTATACGGAGGTTGTGATTACTGCTTGATAGAAAAGTTTAAGAAAAAGAGGGAGATATAGAGAGATATGGGGGGGGGGAGTTTAGAATTATTTCAATGAAAGGAAAATTATAAATCAACAAAGTTTAGGGTAGATTTATTTAACTATGTATTTATTTTTTTCATAAAATATTTGTAGATAAAATAAACCATATTGATTAGGAAGAAAGATAAATTTTATGACACTAAAATTAGGTGTTGTCTCCAAGAATCAAATATATATATATGATAATTTTGGTATATAACTATTGAGAAATAAAAATTATTTTTATTTAATAGGAATAAATTTTTTTCTTGAAAATAGTTCTCGAAAAAGAATTATCTTATAATAAACACAAAAAAAATCTTATCATATAATTCTATAAAGATAAGTTATATACCAATAAATACAATATATATAAACATATTAGTTTCATACTCGAGAAATCAAATAATATTTTTTAAAAGTGAACCTGGATGATTTCGGTAATCAAAGTAATATTAAACTTAATGTTGACCATTAAAATTATTTTTGTGTATAACCGCAAAAGTTACACATAAATAAATCAATTCTAATTAATTTTTGTATAAAAATTTAAATCTAATCTGCAGGTTTATCAAATATAGACAACACATTACAATAAAATTAGTAGACAAGTTTTCAAATAATTACCTTAATCAATATATGATTTCTATAAAAGAAAAAATTACTTATATACTTACTTGTAAAATATAAAAGGAAAGATTATTGATATAAAAAAAGTTTGTAATTTTTTTTATAAACATAATAAATGTTATTTATTAATTTTTTCTTAATTTAAAAGTTAATTATGTAAAACCTAAAAATATATTATCTCTATTCACAAATTTTTTTAAAATTTAACGAATTCATTCATAATTAATATTGTGTTTTGTTGGTGGAATCTTAATTAGGTCATTTAATTCCTTTTTAGACCCTAATTAGGTTATCCCATACCATATTTATTTTCCTTTAACACTCAACTTTTGTAGGGTTATCATATAAAATTGCAAAAAAATTAAAAAAAAAAGATTTGTGGGTTAGTAGTTGCCATTTATGATTGGATACGTTTTTTCTCTAACATTCAGATTGTATCCAAATAAAATGTTTATATTTCATGTGTAGATTTCAAACCATCATTTAAAGATAAAAAATAATAAAAAAAGAAATGGATGTTGGCTACTTTCAAACCCTATAACTATAAAACTAGTACTATTTATAAATAAATATTACACATTTATACTATTCAGTAGCTTACTTATCTTTCTCTCTCTCTCTTTAAATATTATTCCTTAGATCTATCTTTTCTCACACTATCGGTTTCTCTTTCTTTTAACTCTCTTTCTAAATTTCTAAACATCGGCACAAATTTATGCATAATTCAATTGAAAGAATTTGAAGGGTTTGTTTCATCTCTTGTCTATATTTTATCTAACAAGTTTTCTTGTACCTTCCATACAAAATTTCTTGCAGGTGAGTGAGATTTTGATCAAATTTTTCGATTAAAAGTAAATATTTGTTTTCTCTATTTTCTTATTTGAGTATGTATTGTTTGATTTTATATAGATTATTAATTTGTTTCTATATGTATTATTTTAAGCTGATTTTGAGCTTTTGAGCTGATAATTTGAATATTGTGATTTAATTACTTTTTATGATTTTGAACTTTTGAGCGGATAATTTGAATATTGTGATTTAATTACTTTTACGTTTATTTTTCTGTTTTTTAAGTTCTTTTCTTTCATGATTTTATATTATGTATATTTTCATAGTATATGATAGAATTATCAATTATATATTTATAAAAAGATGGGATTGATCATTTCAATCAAAAAAAACCAACTTTAATATTCTTTTTGGTATGATTTTTATAGGAGGTTTGAATTTTCTTTGCAAAGTTATGTTGATAGCGTTGTAATTAAGTGTTTGTTAATAAATCAGCATATATTTGACTTCATACCCATACCATTACCACTGGTTTTGGAGTATAATTTTGTTATTTATAATTTAGATCAGTATAGTTAGTGCTTTAATACTTATTTTTTTAATTTAATTTTATTTGGAGAAATAATTATCAAGTGTTTGTTGTCGAATTTGATATTAACTGATGTAAAGCGATGCTCCGGCTATTCTGATACCTGACTATGTAACTTCACACAAAATTTAAATAAATAAAGTTGTTACTTACTTGAAATAGTTTAATTTCAAACTTAACAACAAAGCTATCTGTCAATTTTATGCTCACAAATGATACTGATTTTTTTATGCTAGGTTAGACTTATATTGAATATTTATATATGTTTGTAAAATTTAGATATAAAAAGAAGTATGGCCTCCAAGTCGTCCGCATCCATAATAAAAATTGATTCGCTGGTGGTAGACTTAAATATCCCGGCAATGCAGACTGAAACAAGAAATTGTCGACATTTCAGTATTCGGTAAGCTTAATTTTATGTCGCCTAAATTTTTATCTTATTTATATTCTAATTGTAATCTAATTGCTATTGTTAATTAGTATTTTAGTTTTATAGTACTACAATTACCTTGTCAGCATGTATGATTTGCCTTTATGATTAAATCAGCAACTTCCTAATATCTTAAATTCAAATTGTTAGCGATGAAAGATTTAATTCGATTGGGAATTTGTAGAAGGTACTTGAGTAGGCAATATGTGAGTGGTTCAGTTGGATGTTTAACATTAAATGTGAAATTGGTGCCAAGTGGATCAAATCTTTGACAATCATATGAAGTATCTCAATTGTCTTAATTATGTGATACATGTTGAACTTCTATACCTTGGTTAAGTTTTGTTGATATATCGTTCCTTTGGATGCAGTAAGTATGTTTCTCAACTGAGAGAGAAGAATAAAAAGGGGTGTGAACCATTTGCCTCATGCGAGGAACTTCCTCCGATGATTGTTCCTAATTATAAATATTGGCGCTGTGAAGGTCAGGAGCGATGTGATCTTGTCTGTGATGGCCATTGTGCTAGCATCTTCTCTTCTTGTGAAGCTGCAATTGAGTCAAGACAACCTGAAATTGAAATTACCGGTGATGTTTTACCTCTTGGGTCAGGTGATGCTAAAAAAATAATTCCTGATATAGAGATTGATTGCACAGGTATGCATCAACTTTTATTCAATGTTAATTAATAGTGTCCATGTTTATTTTCTGACCTCTTACTGTTTGCAGGTAATGAGCGTGCATCTGAAAATCTGGAAAATGAGAAAACTTGCAGTGCAACTTTTTATAAGTCATCGCCTTCTAGAGGACAACGTGTAGATTGTGCTGGTAATTCTAAAAATATTATGCTTCAATAAAAAAAATTAGGTTCTATTTGAGATGCAAGGTATATATTTGGATCTAAATTTAGACTAAGTATTGTTCGTTTCTTTAAACAGATTCCCCTAGACCACACATCCATGAAATTGTTCACCCGATGGAGCTCAGTGAGCCTGAGATCCTCCCTCCCAAAGAGTCTAACGAAGGTGCTGGTTTAGTTGTTTCGACTAGATCTCAACCAGCTCACTTAGAAGAGAACGAGAGTCCCTCTTCAGATAGTGAAAGGACTTTGGATGGATACAGCGACCTTCGTTGCAAGCCAAGAAGACACCGACTTCTTACAGACCTGATGAGTGATATGGAAGAAACATCTCAAGAGGCTCCTGCTCCGATTCCAGTTCAGACTCCGGCTCTGGCTCTGGCTCAGACTCCTGCTACGGTTCCGGCTCTGGATCCGAATCCAGCTCAGACTCCAGCTCCGGCTGCTCTGACTCCGGCTGAATATGAAATTTCCCAGAATGGGAAAAACGGGCCACCAAGAAAAAGGAAAAAGGCGGATGTGGAGGGTAGTTCCAGCAGGTTAGAAGTCAAATGTCTTGGCAACATATCCAAGAAGCCGGGGTCGGCCAGAATCTCTTCTAAGAAAGCCGACAGATCAAGTGAACAAGAAAAAAGCTTGCATATGAAAAAAGGAAAAGCTCCAACTGAGACTTACAATGATGCATCTGGCCAAATGTGTCTTAATCTATCATTGGGTAGCCCTTCAATCGCCCCTTCTCTTGGAAAGATGAGCATACCAGTGAGGGAAGAAGTTGCGAGGGATCTCCATAGTTATTCGTTATCTCAGATACGGGTACACTAACTCTCTCTTTATTTTAAATACTGGTTTTCTTATTATCCTAACTACTTATGCATTGTCAATTATACATAATTTAGGAAGCAAATGCAAAAAGTAAGGAAGCTGAAGGCCTTATGGAAGCATCAAGGCAACAAAATGATCAAAGGGCTACGAAGACGGTTGTAAATTCAAATTATGATGATATACCTATGGATATCGTAGAGCTAATGGCGAAGAACCAGCACGAGAGGCAACTTGCTAGATTTGAAGCTTTACCCCTCTCCAAGAGGACTAATTTCTCAACCGGGGGCTCTTCAAGCGATAACCAAAAGCACCCGGTCGATTGGTTGAATAAAAAAACTCCAAGCACGATGAGAAATCTACATCCTATTGCGCTATTTGATAATGAAAATGCTATCAACTTCTCTGGTGCTGCTGATCCAGGGCATTTAAGATTGAGTCAGCTCAAAAACCAGCTAAAATTCTTCGCCAAATCTTCAGAGAATCGGAAATATCCTGTTTGTGCTTCTGGATCACAGCCAAGTAAAGGAGCAGCACCAGCTTGGTTGTCCAAGCACAAGAATATGCCGTTCGAATCAAATGCTCGCTCTACAGAATCCCTGTATAAAGGAAGGACAATCAGTGATCTTAAGGGCGATGAAATGAATGTGCAGCACACAAAATTTCTGGAAGCTAAGGACAACCCATTTTGGAAGACTTCATCAGAAACCGTACAAGCTATGAATTTGCTGAAACTAATGACTAAAGGAAGACCCTCTAATGCAGATCAAAGTAGATTCGGCGGACAAACTTCCTCAGGCTTCGATGGAAACAGTTCAAGCCGACCTTTATCTTTTTCTTCCCGTAAGGAATTTTCTTCATATATTTATAAACTTAGTATATAAATTAATATTTTTGTTCAATAGAATAATCAGGCTGCTCCTATGTCTGTCGTAGCAGGTTTTACAGGAAATATGCCGCAGAGAGCTTCTCAGTCTAATTCTGTTCTGTCTCAGAATTACGAGAAACCGAGATACTGGGATTCTCCAATTCCCCTTGGAGTTGGACATTCGAACACATACCTTCCGTCAACTGATAGAAGCATCTTTAATCAGCAGACATATTCTGGATTCATAGACCTGCAAGCCATCGATATACACAGCACTCCGATTCCAGTTTGCAGAACATTGCAAGTCGAGGAATGCCGGTTCAACCAAAACCCTGCAGACTTTAGCACTCCCGAAGTGGGAAACCAGTACACCATCGATGGGAAAGATCTCAAGATGTGAAGGAGGGCTACCTTTATCTTATTGACTTTCAGAATTTATTTTTTTGTTATGTTTAATAGAGTTTTTGCGGCTTCGTCCCCTTATTAAAATAAGACCAAACCTTTAGATCAAAGCGGTATTCAAATTAAATTATATACTTCGACTCTAATAAGTTTGTAATTTTCTATGTTATTGTGTTTTTTTGTTTGGCAATACATATTTGATTGAGTTTGAAATTAATTAATATTTCTATCATATCGATCATGCAGATGATTTTTAATGAGTAACTTGAGGTCCTTTGTACTGCAGTCAGACGATTCCATAGAAAGACAGATTATAGTAGGTGAATTAAAAAGGACAGATGAGCTTGAAATCTCCTTTTGAGCATTAAAGGTGAAAATGATTATCACTCAGTTATATGTTTTACAATAAAGCAGACTCCGCATATATAGAAATAGAGATCACACAGATAGATGCATAGATACATAAAAATGTGATTATATAGAATATTCTATTTGTCTAGTTGGAAAATGCTCTCAAGCTAACGTGTAGTTAGCTTCTCTTATCAAATTCTTTCAAGCAAATGTTGATTTTACCAAATAACAACATAGTTAATTTCAGTAGCAGGTTTACGAACAATTTTCGCCCACTAAACTCTTGCATTCTTGTTCCGTCGAATCGTTAATTGGATCTTTTTATTGTGCCGAGATGTATGCCTAATTGGTTTATTTTCTTTAATAGTGGATTTTGTCGAAAAAATATTTTTCATCGGAGGGTTTTACCTTCGTTCACGAGTACTCGATTTCTAGTTTCATCGACTCCTCATCTTGTATTGTTTGAGTGTATGTGTCGAGATGAATATTTAGTGGGCTATTACTTTTAATGTTGGATTTTACTAAAAAATTGTTTATTACCTTCATTTTCATTACTAGCAATTTTCTTTTACCAGGATTTTTGTTTCCTGAGATTGGATTACATTAATATGGAAGAAATTCTCTTTTATTAATATACATGTCGTATTTTTGTCCTAAATTGGTAATAATGTGTGTTGGACCCTTCAACAAATATATATAGGAAGGATTATACTTATAGTCAATCTTCGAATTAATTTTATTTAAGAAGTTTTGATCTCGTCTTGGATATCCTTTCCTAAACTCTTTAACATTGTTTTGAAATCTAATATCATCATTTTATCAATGAGTTAAATATATAACACACAAATTACACAAAAAATGCTTTAAAAGTGACAAACCTAAAAAATAAGATGAGAATTGAGAAACTAACAATAAACAAATAAAACTCTTTTAGCTAAGCACCTAATACACATAAAATGATATCTCTTAGATTATTTTATTACATATATAGATACATCATGTATAAACAAGTTTTCTTGAACTATGTTGATGCTATGGAGCAACTTCCATCTTGCCACCTTAAACGAGCTCGCACAACAATATTTTTCTCTTATGCAACATTTTGTTTGATTAAACTTGAAATTGTTCTTAGAGTTAAATTTTACATTCATGTTACTCAAATTTAATAGATTTAAACATGTTTTCCTATATTTTTGCATAACTTAGTAATTGTAAATTATTTTGTTAAGAAAATTTATAACTTAATCTTTACATCGGTTTTTTACGACATATTAGCAACACAAAAAACTTATAGTATTATTCTATTTGCTTAGTTGGAATATTCCCTCAAGCTAACATAGCGTCTCCTTTTCAAATCCTTTCAAACAAAATGTTGCATTTACAATATAATAACATAGTCAATTTCAGTAGCAGGGTTGCGAACAAAGTATCAGTTGGGTTATTTATTGTGCCGAGATGTACGCCTAACTATGCTATTTTCATTAACGGTGGATTTTGTCGAAAAAAATATTTTTATTGGGCGTTTTCCCTTTGTTAATTGGTCGCTCGTGTTCTAATTTCATCTACTCATCATATTGTATTGTTTGAATGTGTGTGTCGAGATGAACATTTGGTAGGCTATGACTTCTAACGGTAGATTTTACCAAAAAAAGGGATTTTACCTTCATTTTCGTTACAAGCACTTATCTTTAAATTGGGGTATTCACTTGCTTCCTAAGGTTGGATTAGATAAATATTGAAGCACTTATTTTTTATTAATACACATGTGGTATTTTTGTCTTTGAACTGTAATAATATGGGTTGACCCTTTAACGAATATTTGAGAAGTTTTATACACTATTAGGGAAATAAATTTTACTTAGAATATTCTAAAGGATTAGATATCAATTTAATGATTGCGATATTAATAAATAATATTATAATAATTCTATATATTTTAAAATAATATTATACTTGAAATAATATTATGCTGTTTTAAGTTTCAAATATAGTGATATTAAGTTTATTAAAATAATCTTAGTAATTCATGAAGAATATTGTAAATATATATATATATATATATATATATATATATATATATATATATATATATATTAAAATATTATTCTTCTTGAATTAATGTTATATTATTGTTAGTTTTAGAAAAATCTGGTTAAGTTTATACTAACATATCTCAAGAAATGTAATCTTATAATTTAAGATTCATACTCTTTATACGAATTTAATCACCATGTTCATCGTGTAATCTAGAAAAATAATAATCAATTCATGAAAGATATTGATCCATAGAAGAGAAAGTTATAACTAGATGTATAATTATAAATTTATTTTTTCAACACAATATTAAAAATTAAATCACTCATAAATAGAGCGTCCCAAATAATGCTATATTAGATATTTTAAAAATAAATATTGATAACTCAACCAAATATATTAATTAGGGAGAAACCCAAAAGTATGTTGAATCAATCAATATGAAGACCTGCATTATACAATGTCTAGATAACATATAGTTTCTATTAGTCTTGATTAATGAGTATAGACATCACTCGATTATTGATAATTATGTATTTTTAAAATGCGGACCCAGTAGTCATTGTCATTGCACCTCTCAAAGTGTATCACTACTCTCTCTCCAAATTGGAGTCATTATCTTGTTCATATAGATAAAGAAATAAAAAGGAAACTTGGATAAAATTTTAACACCAAGTGCCACACTGCTTCACTAGCCCTATGCATTATGGCACAATAGTATCAAACACATGAACTATTTCCAATGTTGGTTTTCTTTCTTAACTTGCATGCTAAATTTTAGAACTGTAGTACCTAAAGTTTAATAAATTTTTAAATCCAACTTTATTTAATTATAACAAGTTTGTTTTAGTTTAAATTGTCTAATAACCCGATCAAAGTGTTCTTCAATTAGAAATTAATTGTTATATGAATGGCTAAATATTATATAACCAGTTAATATTTAAAAATCTATATTTCCTAAAAATATAAGATTTGACATTTATGTATAGTGTACATATTTGTTTTATTTGAAGAGCAAATAAATATACTTCTTTAGATTTGGATAAGGATTAGATAGTATTTTCAAAATCTACACATAATACTTATATGGTATCGACCAACTAAAATTCTTTCATAAATAAAGTACCAATTATTGTCTAGTTTATTACTATATTCCCTAATACGTATATGTGGTATCCCACTAATTCTATATTTAATTTTATAATATTTAAAAATAATTTATATATTATATAAAGCCGTGATTGGGGATGCAGACTAACTGCCGATTAATCACATCAGGCGCGGTTACTGATATCGTAAATAATTCTAATTTTAAAATCTGATGGTTAATGGATATAGATCTGATTATTTTTTCTAGATTTGGATATGTACGATATGTTGTCATTCCTACTTATGAGTAGATCAAAGAGTATTTGAATTAGAAAATAATTTTTATGTAAATGACTAATGATGATTTATGAACTATTAAATTTAAAATATAAATTTTCTAAAATTAAGGATCGGACTTATATATTTATTTCACTTAAGGAATTTAACCACTATTTAGGTAAATAATTTTGATTTAGAATTTGGTCAATGATTAGATAACGATTTAATGATTGCGATATTAATGAATAATCTTGTAAATATTTATGTATATTTAAAAAATAATATTCTTCTTTATTTATTTTATATTATTTTAAGTTTTAAAAAAACTATGTTAAGTTTAGACTAATTTATCATAAAAAATTATAATCTTATAATTTAAGAGTCATCTTCTTTATACCAATTTTATTATCATAGTCATCATGTAATCTTTTAACAAATAAATGATTATCAATTCATGAAAAATAATTGTCCATAGAAAAGAAAGTTATAACTACATGTATAATTATAAAATTCTTAACTTTAAAAAAACATTTAAATTTAAATCACTCATAAATAGAGCGTACCCTAAGAAGGCTATATTAGATGTTGTAAAACTGAATATTGATAGCTCAACCAAATATATCAATTGGGGATAAACCCAAAATTATGTTTAATCGATCAATATGAAGACCAACATATTACCCATTCTTTGCGCGCAAGCAAATCCCGGACCACCATGTACCAAAAAAAAAACATTATCCATTGTGTAGATATCACATAGTTTCTATGTCTTGATTAATGAGTAGAGATCTCCCTTGATAATTGATAATTATGTATTTTAAAAAAGAAAGACCCAATAGTCATTGTGATTGCACCTCTCAAGGTGTATCACTAATATTTGTCCAAGATTAAGTTGGGTCATTGTATCCTTCATATAGATAATGAAACAAAAGTAAACTTGGACAAATTTTAACTACTCGTGCCACACTCCCACACTAACCATATGTACTATGACACATTAGTTTCAGACACATGAACTATTGTCAATGTTGCTTTCTTCCTCAACTTGCATGCTAGATTTTAGAATTTTAGTACCCAAAATTTAACAAATTTTTAAATCTAAATAATCCGATTAAATGAGTTTTCAATTAAAAATTATTTTTTGTGTGAATGACTAATTAATCTATAACTAGCTAATATATTTAAAATCTATATTTCCTAAAATATAAGATCATGTAAGTGTACATATTAATTTTGTTTGAAGAGTAAATAAATAAATTTTCTTTAGATTTGGATAAATATTAGATAGCATATTAAAAATATATACATAATACTTATATATGGTATTGGCCAAATAAAATTATTTCATACATAAAGTACCGATGATTGTCTAGTTTATTACTATATTCCCTAACACGTATATATGGTATCCTAATAATTCTGCAGCTAATTTAATAATTTTTAAAATATTTTATTATATTAATTAAAGCCTGGGGATGTGGACTAACCGTAAATAAACCGCACCCATCGCGGAAGCGTATTTGATAAATAATTTTTAATCTGATGGTTATTGGATACAAAATTGATTATTTTTTCTAGGTGTGGATATGTACGATTCGCTTCCATCCCTACTCATAAGTAGATCAAGGATTTCTTGAATTAGAATATAATTATTGTGTAAATGACTAATGATCCATAGAAAAGAATGTTATAACTACATGTATAATAATAAATTATTTAACTTTCACACAATATATAAAATAAAATCACTCATAAATAGAGCGTCCACTGAGAATGGTATATTTGATGTTTCAAAAATGAATATTGATAACTCAACCAATTATATTAATTGGAGATAAACCCAAATCATTATGAAGACCAACATTATCCAATGTTTAGACCACACATATTTTCCATTAGTTTTGATTAATGATTAGAGATGTCCCTCGTTGATTGATAATTATGTATTTTCAAAATAAGGACCCAATAGTCATTGTGATTGCACCTGTGAAGGTATATCACTACAATATTTTTAAGATTAAGTTAGAGTCATTGTCTTGTTCATATAGATAAAGAAACAAAAGGAAAATTGGACACATTGTAACTACAAGGACCACACAATTTCACCGATCCTATGCACTATGGCACATTTGTTTCAAACATATGGATTATCGACAATGTTAGTTTTCTTTCGTAACTTGCATGCTAGATTTTAGAATTGTAATACCCAAAATTTGACAACTTTATAAATTCAACTATATTTTAATATAACAATTTTACTTTAGTTTAAATTGTCTAATGATCCAATCAAGTAGTTCTTCAATTAGAAATTAAGTGTTGTGTGAATGACCTAATTAATATATAACAAGCTAATATATTCAAAATCTATATTTTCTAAAATATTTAGTGTATATATTAATTACATTTGTAGAGTAGAGAAACTATTTTTCTTTAGATTTGGATAAGGATTTGATAGTATTTTAAAAATATACATATAATTATGATATATGGTATTGTCCACATAAAATTATTTCATACATAAAGTATCTATTTTTGTCTAGTTTATTACTATATTATCTAATATGTATATATGGTATTCCCTAATTATGTAGCTAATCTAATAATTTTTAAAATATTTTATTATATTATTTAAAACCGTGAATGCTGATGCTAACTAACTGCGGATAATGGATACAAATTTGATTAGTTTTTTTTCTGGACGTGTATATGTACGATCGGTTGCCATCCCTACTTATAACTAGATCAAAGAGTTGTTGAATTAGAAAATATTTGTTGTCTAAACAACTAATGATGTTATATCAAACTATTAAATTAAAAATCTAAATTTCCTAAACTAAAGGATCATACTTATATGTTAATTTAGCTTATAGAATTTATCCACTATTTAGGAAAATAAATTTTACTTGTATTTTTGTTAACGATTAGATAACAATTTAATGACTGCGGTATTAATAAATAATTTTATTAAATATCTATATATATATTTTAAAATAATATTCTTTTTCAATAAATGTTATATTATTTTAAGTTAAAAAAAAATTAAGTTTATAATATCTTATCTCAAGAAATTATAATCTTATAATTTAAGATTCATTATCTTTATACTAATTTTATTATCATGGTCATCGTGTAATCTAAATAAGTGTTAAATTTAGTAAGGAAAGAATTTAGATTGGGTTGGTCAATTGGGGGTATGTATCCAACTATTGGTTCGAGTCGGAATTCAAAGTCTCTAGAGGTTTCTGATAAATGGGTGTCTTCGGATCATAGGACATGAACAAATCCTCTTAGTTCTCATGCAAATAGGTCAGGTAATATGTCTAATTCTGGTTGTAACATTTATTTTGGCACAAGGACCTATAGTTGCAATTATGGAGAATTAGAAGATAGTTATGATTTTGATCAGAGGATATATAGTGACCTCTCTCACATGGTGGGACGAGAATCAGTTAGTATTAGTAGTATGTCAAACCATGACAAGGAGCATCTGTTATATGCACAAGCCGAGTAATAGTCTACTACTCGACGACATCATCTTCACGTGGAGGATACATATGGGTTTTTAGCTAGTTTGAATTGGGAGGTATTTTTTGCCTCAACAATTTATGTTATTTGGTTAGAAAGGAATGCCGTTACATTTAAGGGGGACAAGTTTTCTGGTGGGAAAGTATTAATCGAGAAGGCTAGAAGTGGGGCAGCGAATAGATGAAAGCGTGGTGTTCTGGTATTGGTAAAACCGAGAGGATTCCTAATCATGTGGAATAGATTGGATGGTGCAAACTTATAAGAGGCTTAAAACTTAACACGGATGGTAGTTTCAATGAGCATTCAAGAAAGGGAGGTGTCAGAGGATTATTAAGAGATGGAGAGGGAAATTGGGTGAAGGGATTTTATATGAATTTAAATTGTTCATTGGTAGTAATATCTTAATTAATTGTGTTGTATATATGAAGGACTTAGAATGGTCGTAGGCTTGTGTTATGTATATGAAGGACTTAGAATGGCCATAGGCTTGTGTTATGTATATGAAGGACTTAGAATGGGCGTAGGCTTGGGAACTCAAAGGTGGATTCAGAAGAGGCATTAAGCGTAATTAGCCAAAGGTAAGGCTAGAGAGGTCCGGCTATGGAGTGGATCCTTGAGATTCATGGGATTCTGGATTAGAATAAAGGTTTCACGCTTCAACACATATTTCGCAAAGCTTACATGAGGGAATATATACTAGCGTATTTGGGAATGAGACTACATAGTACATATACAACAATTGAAGATCCACCAGATTTGGCATGAAAGTTCTCAACAAAGATAGATTCAGATACAAGACTCCGAGAAAGGTCCACACGAGCGACCTGGGAATGTAATGGTTATTTTTAAAATTGTTCTTGGACCTCTATTGTATTAAAAAAAAAGATCATTAATTCATGATAAATATTGATCCAGAAAAAAGAAAGTTATAACTAGAGGTATAATTATAAATTTCTTAAGTTTAACATAATGTTTAAAATTAAGTCACTCATAAATAGAGTGTCCGCTTAGAATGCTATGTTAGATGTTTTAAAAATGAATATTGATAACTCAACCAAATATATTAATTGTAAATAAACCCAAAAGTATGTTGAATCAATCAATACGAAGACTAAAATTATCCAAATTTTTGATAACACATAATTTTAATTAATCTTGGTTAATGAGTAGAGATGTCTCTAGATTATCGATAATTATGTATTGACCCAATAATAATTGTGATTGCACCTCTCAAGGTGTATCACTACAATTTGTACAAGATTAAGTTGGAGTCATTGTCTTGCTCATAAATATGAAGAAACAAAAAAATTAGGACAAATTCTAACTACAATCGCCAATGTTGGGTTTCTTTCTTAACTTGCATGCTAGATTTTAGAATTGTAGTATCTAAAATTTAACAAATTTATAAATCCAACTTTATTTAATTATAACAAGTTTATTTTTGTTTAAATTGTCTAACGACTCGATCAAAGAGTTCTTTAATTAGAACTTAAATGTTGTGTAAATGACTAATTAATATATAACTCCCTAACATATTTAAATTCAGTATTTCCTAAAATAAAAGATCAGACTTATAGTTAGTGTACATATTAATTTCATTTGTAGAACTAAGAAATTAATTTTTATTTAGATTTGGATAAGGATTAGATAGCATATAAAAATCTAAACATAATACTTATATATGGTATCGATCAAATAAAATTATTTTATACATAAAGTATAGATTATTGTCCAGTTTATTCCTATATTCCCTAATACGTATATATGGTATCCTACTTACTTTATAGAGAATTTTATGATTTTTAAAATAATTTACTATATTATTTAAAGCCGAGATTGGGATGTAAATTAACCGCAGATAAACAAAATAAATAATTCTAAAATTCGATTTTTTATGAATACAAATTTGATTATTTTTTTCAGGATGTGGATATGTATGATCTGCTGCCATCCCTACTCATAAGTATATCAAAGAGTTCTTGAATTAGAAAATAATTGTTGTGTAAATTACTAATGATGTTCTATCAAACTATTAAATTTATTCTAAATTACCTAAAATAAAGGATTAAACATATATAATAATTTTGATTAAGGAATTTATCCACTATTTAGGAAAATAATTTTTATTTACAATTTGGTCAAAGATTAGTTAACTGATTTAATGATTGCGATATTAATAAAATAATATTGTAAACATTTATATATGAGTAATGCTGGATATCACCCCAAATCACATCGCCTTTATATCGCCTCCTAGGTGGACCAATCACAAAGGAGAGAGAAAATGATAAATCAGGAAAGAGAAATCACATGATTGGTTAATTTGAAATACACCTAGGAGGCGATGTGATTTGGGGTGATATCCAGCATTACTCTTTATATATATTTTAAAATAATATTCTTCTTGAATTAATGTTATATAATTTTAAGTTTAAAAAAATTAGATTAAGTTTATACTACCATATCTCAAGAAATTATAATTTTATAATTAAATATTCATACTCTTTATACTAATTTTAACTACAAGTGCCAAACCATTTCATTGGCCCTATGCACTATGACACATTTGTTTCAAACACTTGAACTATTGCCAATGTTGGTTTTCTTTCTTAACTTGCATGCTAGATTTTAGAACTGTAGTACCCAAAATTTAACAAATTTTTAAATCCAACATTATTTAATTATAACTAGTTTGTTTTAGATTAAATTGTCTAATAACTCGATCAAAGTGTTCTTCAATTAGAAATTAATTATTATGTGAACGACTAATTAATATATAACCAGCTAATATATTTAAAATATAATACCATACTCATAGTTAGCTGACATATTAATTTCATTTTAAGAGTATAGAAATAATGTTTTAGATTTGGATAAGTATTAGATAATAATCTAAAAATCTACACTTAATTCGTATATTTAGTATCGACCAAATGATATTATGTTATACATAAATTTGCTAATATTATTTAGTTTTTACTATATTCCCTGAAAAATATTGATCCATAGAAAATAAAGTTATATCTAGGTTTATAATTATAAATTATTTAACTTTAACACAACATATGAAATTAAACCACCCATAAATAGAGTGTCCCTTAAGAATGGTATATTTCATGTTTTAAAAATGAATATTGATAACTCAACAATTACATTAATTGGGGATAAACCCAAAAGTATGTTGAATCAATCACTATGATGACAACATTATATTTTCTATTAGTCTTGATTAATGATTAGAGATATCCCTCGATAATTTATAATTATGTATTTTCAATATAAGGACCCAATAGTCATTGTGATTGCACATGTGAAGATGTATCATTACAATATTTTCAAGATTAAGTTGGAGTTATTGTCTTGTTCATATAGATAAAGAGAAAAAAAGAAAAATTGGACACATTTTAACTGCAAGCACCACACTATTTCACCAACCCTATGCACTATGGAACATTTGTTTCAAACACATGGATTAGTCATAGAGATTTGGTAAGTAATTCAAAAATCCAATTCTTAATGGATAAGAATTTGATTATTTATTTTGATGTGGATATGTACTTAGGAAATAATTTTTGTGTAAATGACAAATGATGATCTATCAAACTATTAAATTTATTCTAAATTACCTAAAATATAGCATCAAACATATATATTAATTTCATTTATGGAATTTGTCCACTGTTTAGGGAAATAATTTTTACTTAGAATTTGGTCAAAGATTAGATACCGATTAATGATTGCGATATTAATGAATAATATTGTAAATATTTATATATATTTTAAAATCATATTCTTCTTGGATTAATGTTATATTATTTTAAGTTTAAAAATTAATTATATTAAGTTTGTACTAGCATATCTCAAGAGCATATAATCTTAAAATTTAAGATTCATCATATGTATACTAATTTTATCATCTTGGTCAACGTGTAATCTAAAAAAAATCATGAAAAATATTGATCCATAAAAAATAAAGTTATAACTAGATGCATCATTATAAATTTGTTAAGTTTAACACAATTATTAAGATTAAATCACTCATAAATAAAGCGTATATTAGATGTTGTAAAAATTAATACTTATAACTCAGTCCAAATATATTAATTAGGGATAAACACAACATTATATTGAATCAATCAATAGGAATAACAACATTATCTAATGTTTAGATAACACATATTTTTCTATGTCTTGATTAATGAGTAGAGATGTCCCTCGATTATTGATAATCATGTATTTTCAAAATGAGGACCCAATAGTCATTGCGACTTCACCTCTCAACACGTATCACTAATATGTGTCCAATATTAAGTTGGATTCATTTCTTGGACAAATTTGAACTACAAGCGCCACACTACACATGAACTATTTCCAATGTTGTGTTTCTTTCTTAACTTGCATGCTAGATTTTAGTATTGTATTGCTCTAAATTCAAATTTTTAAACCAAACTTTATTTAATTATAACAAGCTAGTTTTAGTTAAATTTTTCAAATAACCAGATAAAAGAGTTAATCAATTAGATATTACTTGTTATCTGATTGACTAATTAATACATAATCTATATTTCCTAATATATAAGATAAGACGTATAGTTAGTGTACATATTAATATCATTTGAAGAGTAGAGAAATTAACTTTTCTTTCGATTTGAATAAGGATTAGATAGCATTTTAAAAATCTACACATAATACTTATATATGGTATCGATCAAATAAAATTATTTCATATATAAAGTACCAATTATTTTCTTGTTTATTACTTTATTCTCTAATAAGTATATGTGGTATCCAACTAATTATGTAGCTAATTTTATAATTTTATAATTTTTAAAATATTTTATTATATTTTTTAAAACTGTGAATGCTGATGCTAACTAACTGCGGATAATGGATACAAATTTGATTAGTTTTTTCTGGATGTGGATATGTAAGATCTGTTTCCATCCCTACTTATATCTAGATCAAAGAATTGTTAGATTAGAAAATATTTGTTTTATAAATGAATAATTATGTTACATCAAACTATTAAATTTAAGATCTAAATTTCCTAAACTGAAAGATCATACTTATATGTTAGTTTTGCTTATGGAATGTATCCACTATTTAGGAAAATAAATTTTACCATATTTTTGTTAACGATTAGATAACAATTTAATGACTGCGATATTAATAAATAATTATGTAAAAATATCTATATATGATTCTAAATAATATTTTTTTTAAATTAATGTTATATTATTTTAAGTTTAAAAAAGGATTAAGTTTATAATATCCTATCTCAAGAAATTATAATCTTATAATTTAAGATTCATTATCTTTAAATTAATTTTATTATCATGGTCATTGCGTAATCTAAATAAGTGTCAAATTTAGTAAGGAAAGAATTTAGATTGGCTTGGTCAATTACGGGTATGTATCTAACTATTGGTTTGAGTAGGAATTCAAAGTCTCTAGAGGTTTCCGATCAGTGGGTGTCTTCGGCTAATAGGAAAGGAACAAATCCTCTTAGTTCCAGTGCAAATTGGGCAGGTAATATGTTTAATTCTGGTTGTAACAGTTATTTTGGACCTATAGTTGCAATTATGGAGAATTAGAAGATAGTTATGATATTGATCAGAGAATATATAGTGACATCTTTCATATGGTAGCACGAGCATCATTTTGTATTAGTATTATGTCAAACCATGATAGGGAGCAGCTGTTATATGCACAAAACGAGTATCAGTCTACTACACGACAATAGCATCTTCACGTGGAGGATACAGATGGGTTTTTAGCTAGTTTGAATTGGGTGGTATTTTTCGCCTCAACGATTTATGTTATCTAGTTAGAAAGGAATGCCGTTATATTTAAGGGGGACAAGTTTTCTAGCGGGAAAGTATTAATCAAGAAGGCTAGAAGTGGGACCACGAAATACATGAAAGCGTGGTGTTCTTGTATTGGTAAAACCGTGAGGATTCATAATCATGTGGAATGTATTGGATGGTGCAAACTTATTAAAGACTTAAAGCTTAACACGGATGGTAATTTCAATGATCGTTCAAGAAAGGGATGTGTTAGAGGATTATTAAGAGATGGAGAGGAAACTAGGTGAAGGGATTTTATATGAATTTAAATTGTTCATTAGTAGTAATATCTTAATTAATTGTGTTGTATATATGAAGGACATAGAATGGCCGTAGGCTTGTGTTGGTTAATGAGTAGAGATGTCTCTCGATTATTGATAATTATGTATTTTCAGAATGAAGACCCAATAGTAATTTTAATTGCACCTCTCAAGGTGTATCACTATGATTTGTACAAGATTAAGTTGGAGTCATTGTCTTGTTCATAAATATAAAGAAACAAAAAAAATAGGACAAATTTTAACTACAATCGCCAATGTTTGGTTTCTTTCTTAACTTGCATGCTAGATTTTAGAATTGTAGTATCTAAAATTTAACAAACTTTTTTAATCCAACTTTATTTAATTATGACAAGTTTTTTTTTGTTTAAATTGTCTAATGACTTGATCAAAGAGTTCTTTAATTAGAACTTAATTGTTGTGTAAATGACTTATAGTTAGTGTAAATATTAATTTCATTTGTAGAACTAAGAAATTAATTTTTATTTAGATTTAGACAAGGATTAGATAGCATTATAAAAATCTACACATAATACATATATATGGTATCGATCAATTAAAATATTTCATACATAAAGTATCGATAATTGTCCAGTTTATTACTATATTCCCTAATACTTGTATATGGTATCCCACTTATTTTATAGATAATTTTATAATTTTTAAATAATTTATTATATTATTTAAACTCGTGATTGGGGATGTAAATTAACCGCAGATAAACAACATAAATAATTCTAAAATCCGATTTTTGATGAATACAAATTTGACTATTTTTTTCTTGATGTGGATATGTATGATCTGTTGCCATACCTACTCATAATTATATCAAAGAGTTCTTGAATTAGGAAATAATTTTTGTTTAAATGACTAATGATAATCTATCAAACTATTAATTTATTCTAAATTACCTAAAATAAAGGGTCAAACATATATATTAATTTTGATTAAGGAATTTATCCACTATTTAGGAAATAAGTTTACTTAGAATTTGGTCAAATATTAGATAACAGTTTAACTATTGGGATATAAACAAAATAATGTCAAACTATTTCACTGGTCCTATGCACTATGGCACATTTGTTTTAAACACTTGAACTATTTCCAATGTTGTATTTCTTTCTTAACTTGCATGGTAGATTTTAGAACTGTAGTACCCAAAAATTAACAAATTTTTAAATCCGACTTTATTTAATTATAACAAGTTTGTTTTAGATTAAATTGTCTAATAAGTCGATCAAAGAGTTATTCAATTAGAAATTAATTGTTGTATGAATGACTAATTAATATATAACCAACTAATATATATAAAATATATATTTCCTAAAATATAAGATCAGACTCATAATTAGTTTACATATTAATTTCATTTTAAGAGTATAGAAATTTTTTTGTCTTTATATTTGGATAAGGATTCGATACTTATCTAAAAATCTACACATAATACTTATATATAGTATCGGCCAAATGATATTATGTTATACATAATTTTATTATTATAATCTAGTTTATTACTATATTGCTTAAATAATACTGATCCATAGAAAAGAAAGTTATAACTAGACTTATACATATAAATTATTTAACTTTCACTATATATAAAATTTAACCACTCATAAATTGAGTGTCCCCTAAGAATGGTATATTTCATGTTTTAAAAATGAATATTGATAACTCAACCAATTATATTAATCGGGGATAAATCCAAAAGTATGCTGAATCAATTACTATGAAAACAACATTATCCAATGTTTACCACGTATATTTTCTATTAGTCTTGATTAATGATTAGAGATGTACCTCGATGATTGATAATTATGTATTTTAAAAATTAGGACCCAATAGTCATTGTGATTCATCTTTGAAGGTGTATCATTACAATATTTTCAAGATTAAGTTGGAGTGATTGTCATGTTCATATAGATAAAGAAAAAAAAAAGAAAAATTGGACACATTTTAACTGCAAGCACCACACTATTTCACTAACCCTATGCACTATGGCACATTTGTTTCAAATACATGGATTTTGTCAATGTTGGTTTTCTTTCTTAACTTGCATGCTAGATTTTAGAATTGTTGTACCTACAATTTAACAACTTTATAAATCTGACTTTATTTAATTATAACAAGTTTATTTTAGTTTAGATTGTTTAATAACCCAATCAAATAGTTTTTCATTTAGAAATTAATTATTGTGTGAATGACTAATTAATATACAACCAACTATTATATTTAAAATCTATATTTCCTAAAATATAAGATTAGACTTATTGTTAGTGTACATATTAGTTCCATTTAAAGAGTTGAGAAATAAACTTTTCTTTAGATTTTGATAAGTATTATATAGTATTTTCAAAATCTACAAATAATACTTATATATGGTATCGACCAACTAAAATTATTTCATAAACAAAGAACATATTATTGTCTAGTTTATTACTGTATTACCTAATAGGTATATATGGTATCCCACTAATTTTGTAGTTAATTTTATAATATTTAAAAATTATTTATAATAATATTTAAAATAGTGATTGGGGATGAAGACTAACCGCATCCGCTACGGATATAGATTTGATAAAAATGGATATAAATTTGATTATTTTTTCTAGATTTGGATTTGTACAAAGAGTTCTTGAATTAGAAAATAATTGTTTTATAAATGACTAATAAAGATTTATGAGCTATTAAATTTAAAATCTATATTTCATAAAATAAAGGATCTTACTTATATATTAATTTTGCCTGAGGAATTTATCAAATATTTAGAAAAATAATTTTTACTAAGAATTTGTCAATGATCAGATAACAATTTAATAATTGCAATATTAATGAAGAGTCTTGTAAATATTTATTTATATTTTAAAAAAATATTCTTTTTGATTTAGTTTTATATTATTCTAAGTTAAAAAAAATTATATTAAGTTTAGACTAACATATCTCAAAAAATTATAATCATATAATTCAAGATTCATCATCTTTATACAAATTTTATCATCTTGGACATCGTGCCATCTAAAAACAAATAACTGATAATTAATTCATGACAAATATTGATCCAAAGAAAAGAAACTTATAACTACACGTATAATTAATAATTTCATAACATTAATAAAATAATTAAATTTAAATCACTCATAAAATAGAGCGTACACTAAGAATGCTATATTAGATGTTATAAATTGAATATTGATAGCTCAACCAAATATATATTGATTGTGGAAAATCCTAAAATTATGTTGAATAAATCAATACGAAGACCAACATTATCCATTATGTAGATATCACATAATTATTTTTTTTCAAAACTAGGACTGAATAGTCATTGTGATTGCACCTCTCGAGGTGTATCACTAATATTTTCCCAATATTATGCTGGGGTCATTGTATTTTTCATATAGATAAACAAAAAAAAAAGGAAACTTGGACAAATTTTAACCACAAGTGCCACACTGTCTCACTCGCCCTATGCACTATGGCACATTCATTTCACACATGAACTATATGGCCAATGTTGCTTTTCCTTCTTAACTTGCATGCTTGACTTTAAAATTGTAGTACCCAAATTTTTACATATTTTTAAATCCGACTTGATCTAATTATAACAAGTTTGTTTTAGATTAAATTGTCAAATAATCCGATCAAAGTGTTCTTCAGTTCGAAATTAATTGTTGTGTGAATCACTAATTAATATATAAAGAGATAATATATTTAAAATCTATATTTTCTATATATAATATTAGAGTTATGGTTAGTGTGCATATTAGTTTCATTTAAAGAGTATAGAAATAATTTTTTTTAGATTTGGATAAGGACTAGATAGTATTTTAATCTACACATAATACTTATATATGGTACCGACCAACTAAAATTATTCTGTAAATAAAGTACCTATTATTGTCTATTTTATTATTATATTCCATATATATGGTATCCCACTAATTTTGTAGTTAATTTTATAATACTTAATTTTTTTTTTATTTAAAGTCGTGATTGGCTAAACCACATCCTTCGCAGATCTGGTAAATAATTATAAGATCTAATTGTTAATGGATATAGATTTGATTATTTTTTCCTGGATTTGTATATGTACTATATGTTGTCATCCTACTTTTAAGTAGATCAAAGAGTTCTTAAATTAGAAAATAATTGTTGTGTAAATGATTAATGATGATTTACGAGCTATTAAATTTAAAATCTAAATTTCCTAAAATAAAGGATCATACTTATATATTAATTTCGCTTAAGAAATATATCCACTATTTAGGAAAACAACTTTTACTTATAATTTGGTCAATGATTAGATAATGATTTATTGATTGTGATACTAACGAATAATCTTGTAAATGTTTATATATATTTTAAAATAATATGCTTCATGATTTAATTTTATATTATCTTATGTTTTAAAAAAAGTATATCTAGTTTAGACTAACATATAGAAATTAAAGTGTTATAATTTAAGATTCATCATCCTTATACTAATTTTATCATCATGGTCATCGTGTAATCTGAAAACAAATAACTGATAATTAATTCATGAAAAATATTGATCCATTGAAAAGAAATTATAACTACATGTATAATTTAAAATTTCTTAACTTTAACACAATATTTAAATTTAAATCACTCATAAATAAAGCGTACCATTAGAATGCTATTTTAGATGTTGTAAAAATTATATTAAGTTTAGACTAACATATCTCAAGAAATTATAATGTTATAATTTAAGATTCATCATATTTATACTAATTTTATCATCATGGTCATCGTGTAATCTGAAAACAAATAACTGATAATTAGTTCATGAAAAATATTGATAATTAGTTCATGAAAAATATTGATGCATTGAAAGAAAGTTATAACGACATATATAATTAAAAATTTCTTAACTTTAACACAATATTTAAATTTAAATCACTCATAAATAGAGGGTACCCTAAGAATGCAATATTAGATGTTGTAAAACTAAATATTGATAGCTCAACCAAATATATATTAATTGGGGATAAACCTAAAATTATGTTGAATAAATCAATAATAAGACCAACTTTATCCATTGTGTAGATATCACATAGTTTCTATATCTTTATTAATTAGTAGAGATGTCCCTCGATAATTGATAATTATGTATTTTCAAAGGGAGGACCCAATAGTCATTATGATTGCACCTCTTAAAGTGTATCACTAATATTTGTACAAGATTAAGTTGTGGTCATTGTATTGTTCATATAGATAAATAAACGAAAGGAAAATTTGATCTTTTGCATGGAAAGCTTATCGATCCTTATACAACAGCTCGTGGAGGAGGGTAGATGGCATGCTATACAGCTTAATCCAAGGGGGATTCTTATCTCTCATATATCTTTTGCCGATGATCTCATCTTATTTGCGGAAGCCAATGTTGATAATTTGATCTTTTGTAGGATACGATGGATATTTTCTGTAGAGATACGGGGCAAACGATTAGCAAAGAAAAATCATTATCTATTTATTGAAAAATGTAGATGATGGGATGACTTCGTGTGTTACCTTCAGAAGCAACTATAGAAGGAGCGAGGGTTTGTGAAAATATCTTGGGGTTCTCATCCTTTCTGGAAGAAGACTAAGAGCTTTTTATGGTGAATTCATCATTGGGATTAGGAAGAAACTTTCAAAGTGGAAAGGCAAATCCTTGGCATTAGCCGGTCGGATAACTTTAACTCACTCCGTGTTGAGCACAATTCCTATGTATATTATGCAAGCGTAAAAGTGACCTAAGTGCGTTTGTGAGGAAATTGACCATATAAGAAGAGAGTTAATTTGGGGTATATCTAAAGAACAAAATCGCATTAACGGGGTTGCTTGAAATGACGTGTGTAGACCTAAAAGAGTGGGTGGACTTGGTGCCCGTCTAGCAGAAGATATGAATAGAACGCTTGTAGGAAAGTTGGGTTGGAAAGTGTTACAGGGTGAGTCCACCTTATGGACTACTATTATGAGACATAAATATTTCAAGGCAAATGCTCTTCACTATTCATCTAAACCTAGTGATTCGTGCATTTCTAGGACCATTGTGAAATGTATTGTCGTAGTTAGACAGGGATCCCGATGGTCTACGTATAATGGGCAGAGGGTTTTCTTTTTGCTAGATGTTTGGTTAGGAGATTCAGCTTTTATTAATAATGTTACTTAAGTACTTTGGAGGAAGCACATAAGTTCAATAAAGTTAGTGATTATGTTGCAAGCGATGGGTCTTGGGAGTGGGATAGTTTTCAGCACCTCCTCGCTCCATCCAAGTTACTCGAATTTTCTGGTGTTCGAATGGAAACAAATGTATATGAGACAGGTGGTTTATCTTGGATGTTAGAGGTTCATGGGGTCTACATTGTTGATTCGGCCCTTGTTAATCTTGAGTCGGGGATAGTTAGTGAGGGGGTTATGGCATGGGACAAATTATGGAAGTTTAAATGCCCCCAAAAAACGATAGTGCTAGTCTGAGTTCATCTTTATGCCCTTGTTGTGGAGTGGAGTTAGAGACTGCTATGCATTCGTTTCACGATTGTGTGGCAGTGGCCAGGATATGGGATGAAGTTAAAAAAGAGGTGAGGATTGGGGGCGCTTCTGATATAGGTGTAAATTTATTTTCTAACCCACGTGATAATTCTTTTCTTTTAGAGACCTCGAGTGCAATTATTGAAAACATTACTGGGGTCAACTGTCAGAGGGTCCTTCGCTAAATGTGCATCATACGAGCTTCAATCCGTGTTGGACAATGGGCGTCTCGTCGTTTCAGGGGCCCTCGCCGGTTTCCAGCTACGAGCTTTCATCGAAACCAGGCCTGCATCCCAGGGCACTAGTCAGCAACAGTTCGTTAACTATCAGCAGCAGTTCGCAACAGCTCGTCAATGCAATGCAGGTCTCATTCCCCATTACTGGTAAGGATGGACAGTTCACACGACTTAGGGATCCGTGTAAATGAAGGACATACTGTAGGTAACGCGTATATGCATTTAGAATCCTCCATTGGGACAGATTACTAGCGACTGATGGGCCAAAAACTTATCAAACACATGCCTTTTATCCGGAGTAATATGCAACGTATATTTTGACACATTAATTGAGAGAATTTGGGTAGAATCGAATTATGTGGTTTCCAAGGGATGTAACTTCTTCAATAGTAAAACGGTTTTACAGAAGGCTATTTACCAGCTCAAAATTATATCACGGCGTGGGAAAATAATCTGGATAAAACACCAACTAGTAAGAGATATGTTAATTTAATTGTTGGTCAAAACCGAATAGGCCTTACTAAATTGAGAATTATGGGAGGTTGTGGAGGTGTAATCCGGCACAAAGAGGGAAACTAGATTTGCGGATTTTCGATAAGAATAAATCATGGGTTGGCCGGTGTTGTTGAGTCCTTGAACTTTATGAAGGACTACGAATGGTAGAGGAAATAGGAATCAAAGACTTAGAGGCGGAAGTGGACTCATGGGAGGCCGTTGAGATCATTTTGGAAATCAATGAGATAAGAGGTCTGGCGGCATATTGGATTGGTCAAATTCGGGAGATATTTGCTCGCAATCAGGATTTTTCGTTTAAAGGGGTCGATAGAGAAGAGACTAACTGTGCGGATTGGCTTGCGCATAGAGGAATTTCACAAGATGAGCCCTTTTACACCGACATAGACCCACCTAGGGGGTTATGGAGTATAATTACAAGGGATAGATTCGGTTGGGAAACGCCTAGGTTGATTCATAGCCCAGGGTTATTCCAAGATTTTCTAGCCTAATTGCTTTTATGTTGTTTTCCTGACCTTTCTTGGTCTCCCCTGTAACATAAAACTAAAAGAAAACTTGGACAAATTTTAACTGCAAGTGCCACAATGTCTCATTTGCCCTAAGCACTATGGCACATTAGTTTCACACACATGCACTATTGCCAATGTTGGTTTTTGTTCTTAACTTGCATGCAAGACTTTAGAACTGTAGTACCCAAAATTTAACAAATTTTTATATCCGACTTGATTTAATTATAACAAGTTTGTTTTAGATTAAATTGTCTAATAATCCGATCAAAGTGTTCTTCAGTTAGAAATTAATTGTTGTGCGAATTACTAATTACAATATAACCAGCTAATATATTTAAAATCTATATTTCCTAAAATATAAGATTAGACTTATTGTTAGTGTACATATTAGTTTCATTTGAAGAGTAGATAATAATGTTTTCTTTAGATATTGATAAGGATTAGATAGTATTTTAATCCACACATAATACTTATATATGGTATCAATCAACTAAAATTATTTCATAAATAAAGTACCAATTGATGTCTAGTTTATTACTATATTCCCTAATACATATATGGTATCCCACTAATTATGCAGTTAACTTAATAATATTTTAAAAATTATTTATAATATTATTTAAAGTCGTGATTGGGGATGCATCCTAAACGCAGCTAAACCGCATCCGTCACGGATACTGGTAAATAGTTTTAAGATCCGATGGTTTATGGATATAGATTTGATTATTTTTTCTAGTTCCGAATATGTACGAGCTGTTATCATCCTACTTTTAAGTAGATCAAAGAATCCGTGAATTAGAAAATAATTTTTGTGTAAAAGACTAATGATGATTCATGAGCTATTAAATTTAAAATCTAAATTTACTAAAATAAAGGATCATACTTATATATTAATTTCGCTTAATTAATTTATCCACTATTTAGGAAAATAATTTTTACATTGAATTAGGTCAATGATTAGATAACAATTTATTGATTGCGATATTAATTAGTAATCTTGTAAATATTTATATATATTTTAAAATATTATTCTTCTTAATTTAATTTTATATTATCTTGAATTTAAAAAAATATATATTTAGTTTAGACTAACATATCTCAAGAAATTATAAAATCTCATAATTTAAGATTCATCATAATTATACTAATTTTATCATCATGATAATCGTGTAATCTGAAAATTAATAACTGATAATTAATTCCTGAAAAATATTGATCCATTAAAAAAATGTAACTTTAGCGTAATATTTAAATTTAAATCACTTATAAATAAAGCGTACCCTAAGTATGCGATATTAGATATTGAAAAACTGAATATTGATCCTCAACCAAATATATATCACTTGGGTATAAACCTAAAATTATTTTGAATAAATCAATATGAAGACTTACATTATCCATTTTGTAGATATCACATAGTTTCTATGTGTTGATTAATTAGTAGAGATATCCCTCGATAATTGATAATTATGTATTTTCAAAATAAGGACCCAATAGTCATTGTGATTCCATCTCTCAAGGTGGATCACTAATATTTGTCCAAGACTAAGTTGGTTCATTGTATTGTTCATACATATAAAGAAACAAAAGGAATCTTGGACAAATTTCAACTATAAGTGCTACACTGTCTCACTGGCCCTATGCACTATGGCACATTAGTTTCATACACATGAACTATTACCTATGTTGGTTTTCTTTCTTAACTTGCATGCTAGATTTTAGAATTATAGTACCCAAAATTTAACGAATTTTTATATCCGACTTCATTTAATTGTAACAATTTTGTTTTAGATTAAATTGTCTAATAATCTGAACGAAGTGTTCTTTAGTTAGAAATTAATTGTTGTGTGAATGACTAATCAATATATAACCAACTAATATATTTTAAATTTATATTTCCTAAAATATAAGATTAGACTTATTGTTATTGTACATATTAGTTCCATTTGAAGAGTCGAGAAGTAATCTTTTCTTTAGATTTAGATATGGATTAGATACTATTTTAATATACACATAATACTTATAAATGGTATCGACCAACTAAAATTAATTTATAAATAAGGTACCAATTATTGTCTAGTTTATTACTATATTCCCTAATATGTATATATGGTATCCCACTAATTCATAGGTAATTTTATAATATTAAAAACTAATTCATTATATTATTTAAGTTCGTGGTTGGATAAACCGCATCCTCAGCGGATAGAAATCTGGTAATAATTCTAAGATCTGATGGTTAATGGATATAGATTTGATTATTTTTCTGGAATTGGATATGTAAGATCTGTTGTCATCCTACTTTTAAGTAGATCAAAGAGTTCTTGAATTAGAAATTAATTTTTGTATAAATGACTAATGATGATTCATGATCTATTAAATTAAAAATATAAATTTCCTAAAATAAAGGATGATACTAATATATTAATGTCGCATGAGGAATTTATCACCTATTTAGGGAAACAGGTTTTACTTTTTTACTTAGAATTTGGTCAATGATTAGATAATGATTTAATGATTGAGATATTAATGAATAATCTTGTAAATATTTATAAATATATTAAAATAATATTCTTCTTGATATCATTTTATATTATCTTAAGTTTCAAAAAAAAAGTATATTTAGTTTAGACTAACATAACTCAAGAATTTATAATATTATAATTTAAGATTCATCATCTTAATACTAATTTTATCATTGTGTAATCTTAAACAAATAAATGATAATTACTCCATGAAAAATATTGATCCATAGAAAAAAAAGTTATAACTACATGTATAATTAAAAATTTCTTAACATTAACACAATATATAAATCTAACTCACTCATAATAGAAAGTACCCTAAGAATGCTATATAGATGTTGTAAAACTAAATATGTATACCTCAAGTAAATATGTATTAATTGGGGATAAACCCAGAATTATGTTAAATAAATCAATACGAAGACCAACATTACCCATTGTGTAGATTATACATAGTTTCTATGCCTTGATTACTTAGTAGAGATGTCTTTCGATAACTGATAATTATGTATTTTCAAAATAAGGACCCAATAGTCATTGTGATTGCACCTCTCAAGGCGGATCACTAATATTTGTCCAAGACTAAGTTGGGTCATTGTATTGTTCTTATCGATAAATAAACAAAAGGAAACTTGGACAAATTTTAACGAGAAGTGCCACATTGTCTCACTGGCCTTATACACTATGGCACATTAGTTTCAAACACATGAACTATTTCCAATGTTGCTTTCCTTTCTTAACATGCATGCTAGATTTTAAAATTGTCGTTGTCGTACCCAAAAGTTGATAAATTTTTTAATCTGAATTGATTTAATTATAATAAGTTTGTTTTAGATTAAATTGTCTAATAATTCGATCAAAGTGCTCTTCGTAATTCATTGGTGTGTGAATGGATAATTAATATATAACCAACTAATATATTTGAAATCTATATTTCCTAAAATATAAGATTAGACTTATTGTTAGTGTACGTATTAGTTCCATTTGAAGAGTCGAGAAATAAATCTTTCTTTAGATTCTGATAATTATTAGATAGTATCTTTAAAATCTACACATAATACTTATATATATGGTATCAACCAACTAAAATTATTTCATAAATAAAGTACCAATTATTGTCTAGTTTATTTCTATATTCCCTAATACGTATATATGGTATCTAACTAATTATGTAGTTAACTTTATAATATTTAAAAATTATTTATAATATTATTTAAAGTCGGGGATGAAGACTAACTTCGATTGGGGTGAAGACTAACTACAACTAAACTGCATCCTCTACGGATACAGATCTGATAAAAATGGATATAAATATGATTATTTTTTATGGATTTGGATTTGTGTCATCCTTCTTTTAAGTAGATCAAAGAGTTCTTAAATTAGAAAATAATTGTTATGTAAATAACTAATAATGATTTATGAGCTATTAAATTTAAAATCCAAATTTCCTAATATAAAAGATCATACTTATATATTAATTTTGCCTAAGGAATTTATCCACTATTTAAGGAAATAATTTTTACATAGAATTTGGTCAATTAGATAACGATATAAAGATTGCGATATCAATGAAGATTCTTGTAAATATTCATTTAAATTTTAAATAATACTCTTGTTGATTTAATTTTATATTATTTTACGTTTTAAAAGTATTATATTAAGTTTAGACTAACATATCTCAAAAAATTATAATCATATATTTTAAGATTCATCATCTTTACACAAATTTTATCATCATGGTCATCATGCAATATGAAAACAAATAACTGATAATTAATTCAAGAAAAATATTGATCCATAGAAAAGAAACTTATAAATACATGTATAATTAAAAATTTATTAACTCTAAAACAATATTTAAATTTAAATCACTCATAAATAGAACATACACTAAGAATGCTATATTAGGTGTTAAAAAACTGAATATTGATAGCTCAACCATATGTATATTATTTGGGGAAAAACCTAAAATTCCGTTGAATAAAACAATAAGAAGACCAACATTATCCATTGTATAGATATCACATAGTTTCTATGTATTGATTAATTAGTTGAGTTGTCCCTCGATTATTGATAATTATGTATTTTCAAAATGAGGACCGAATAATCATTGTGAATGCACCTCTCAAGGTGTATCACTAATATTTGTCCAAAATTAAGTTGGGGTCATTGTATTGTTCATATAGATAAAGAAACAAAAGAAAACTTGGACAAATTATAACTACGAGTGCCACACTGTCTCACTGGCCCTATGCACTATGACACATTAGTTTCACACACATGAACTATTGCCAATGTTATTTTTCCCTCTTAACTTGCATGCTAGACTTTAGAATTGTAGTACACAAAATTTAACAAAATTTTAAATCTGACATGATTAACAAGTTTTTTTAGACTAAATTGTCTAATAATCCGATCAGAGTGTTCTTAAGTAAGAAATTAATTGTTGTGTGAATAACTAATTAATATATAACCAACTAATATATAAAAAAATTATATTTCCTAAAACATAAGATTAGACTTATGGTTAGTGTACATATTAGTTTCATTTGAAGAGTAAAGAAATAATCCTTTTTTTAAGTTTTGGATAAGGATTAGATAGTATTTTAATCTACACATAATACTTATATATGGTATCAACCAACTAAAATCATTTTGTAAATAAAGTACCAATTATTTTATAGTTTATTATTTTATTCCCTAATGAATATACATGGTATCCCAATAATTTTGTAGTAAATTTTCTAATATTTAAAAATAATTTATAATATTATTTAAAGTCGTGATTAGCTAAACCACATCCGTCGCGGATACAGGTGAATAATTACTCCCTCCGTTCCATTGAAATTGTCTACTTACTAAAAATAATGTTCCACATATATTGTCCACTTAGGTATTCAAGACATTTTTTTCTACTTTTTCCACTATTAACCTTATTAAAATATTAAAATTTCTATTTCCAATACAATTTAAGATATCAAGATACTTTATTAGAGGTATTTTTGTAATGGTGAATGCATTTACTATGTTTCTTAATATATGTGAAAAGCTAAGTGGACAATTTAAATGGAACGGAGGGAGTATAAGATATGATGGTTAATGGATATAGATTTGATTATTTTTTCTGGAGTTGGATATATCGATATGTTGTCATCCAACATTTAACTAAATTAAAGAGTTCTTGAATTAGAAAATAATTATTGTGTAAATGATTAATGATTATATATAAGCTATTAAATTTAAAATCTATATTTCCTAAAATAAAGGATCATACATATATATTAATTTTGCTTAATGAATTTATCCACTATTTAGGGAAACAATTTTTACCTAGAATTTAGTCAATGATTGGATAACGATTTAATAATTGCGATATTAATGAATAATCTTGTAAATGTTTATATATATTTTAAAATCATATTCTTCTTGATTTAATTTCATATTATTTTAACTTTTAAAAAATTATATTAAGTTTAGACTAAGATATCTGAAGAAATTTTAATCTTACAATTTAAGATTCATCATCTTTATACAAATTTTATCATCATGGTCATCGAGTAATCTGAAGAAAATAACTAATAATAAATTCATGAAAAATATTGATGCATTGAAAAGAAGTTATAAATACATGTATAATTAAAAATTTCTTAACTTTAACAAAATATTTAAATTTAAATCACTCATAAATAGAGCGTACCCTAAGAATTCTATATTAGATCTTGTAAAACTGAATATTGATAGTTCAACTACATATATATATTGTGGATAAATCCAAAATTATGTTGAATAAATTAATATGAAGACCAACATTATCCATTGTGTAGATATCACACAGTTTCTATGTTTTGATTAATTAGTAGAGATGTCCCTCGATAATCGATAATTATTTATTTTCAGAGGGAGGTCCCAATAGTCATTGTAATTGCACCTCTTAAGGTGTATCACTAATATTTGTACAAGATTAAGTTGGGGTCATTGTATTGTTCATATAGATAAAGAAACAAAAGGAAACTTGGACAAATTTTAACTACAAGTGACACATTGTCTCACTGGCCCTATGCACTATGGCACATTTGTTTCAAACATGAACAATTACCAATGTTGATTTTCTTTCTTAACTTGCATGCAAGATTTTAGAATTGTAATACCCAAAATTTAACAAATTTTTAAATCCGACTTGATTTAATTATAACAAGTTTGTTTTAGGTTAAATTGTCTAATAATCCGATCAAAGAGTTCTTCAGTTAGAAATTAACTGTTGTGTGATTTACTAATATATAACCAGCTAATATATTTAAAATCTATATTTCCTAAAATATAAGATTAAACTTATTGTTAGTGTATGTATTAGTTTCATTTTAAGAGTAGAGACATAAACTTTTCATTAGATAAGGATTATATAGTACTTTAATCTACACATAATACTTGTATATGGTATCGACCACATACAATTATTTCATAAATAAAGTACAAATTATTGTCTAGTTTATTACTGTTTCGTAATACATATATATGGTATCCCACTAATTCTGTAGTAAATTTTATAATATGTAAAAATAATTTATAATAATATTTAATTTCTTAATTGGGGATGCAGAACCGCATCAATTATTCTAAGATCTGATGGTTAATGAATATAGATTTGATTAGTTTGTTTGAATTTGGATATGTACGATATGTTTTCATGCAACTTTTATGTAGATCATAGACTTCTTGATTTAGAAAATAATTGTTGGGTAAATGACTAATGATGATTTATGAGCTATTAAATTTAAAATCTAAATTTCCTAAAATAAAGTATCATACTTATATATTAATTTTGCTTAAGGAATTTATCCACTATTTAGGGAAATAATTATTACTTAGAATTTGGTCAATGATTAGATAATGATTTAACGATTGTGATATTAATGAATAATCTTGTAAATATTTATATATATTTTAAAATAATATTCTTCGTAATTTGATTTTATATTATCTTAAGTTTTAAAAACATTATATTAAATTTAGACTAGCTAACATATCTCAAGAAATTATAATGTTATAATTTAAGATTCGTCATCTTTATACTAATTTTTATCATCATGGTCATCGTGTAATTTAGAAACAAATAACTGATACTTACGTCTTCAAAAATATTGATGCATTTAAAAGAAAGTTATAACTACATGTATAATTAAATATTTCTTAACTTTAACACAATATTTAAATTTAAATCACTCATAAATAGAGCGTATCCTAAGAATGCTATATTAGATCTTGTAAAATTGAATATTGATAGCTCAACTAAATATAATTAATTGGGATCAACCCAAAATTATGTTGAATAAATCATTATGAAGACCAACATTATCCATTGTGTAGATATCACATAGTTTCTATGTCAGTATTAGTTTGTAGAGATGTCCCTCGATAATTGATAATTATGTATTTTCAAAATGAGGACCCAATAGTCATTGTAATTGCACCTCTCAAGGTGTATCACTAATATTTGTCTAAGATTAAGTTGGGGTCATTGTATTTCTCATACAGATAAAGAAACAAATGGAAAGTTGGTTAAATTTTAAATACAAGTGACACACTATCTTACTAGCCCTATGCACTATAGCACATTTGTTTCACACACATGAACTTTGCCAATGTTGGTTTTCTTTCTTAACTTGCATGCTAGATTTTAGAATTGTTGTAACTAAAATTTAACAAATTTTTAGATTATAACAAGTTTGTTTTAGATTAAATGGTATAATAATTCGGTCAAAGTGTTCTTCAGTTAGAAATTAATTGTTGTGCGAATTACTAATTACTATATAACCAGCTAATATATTTAAAATCTATATTTCCTAAAATATAAGATTAGACTTATTGTTAGTGTACATATTAGTTCCATTTGAAGAGTAGAGAATAATGTTTTCTTTAGATATTGATAAGGATTAGATAGTATTTTAATCCACACATAATACTTATATATGGTATCAATCAACTAAAATTATTTCATAAATAAAGTACCAATTGATGTCTAGTTTATTACTATATTCCCTAATACATATATGGTATCCCACTAATTATGCAGTTAACTTTATAATATTTTAAAAATTATTTATAATATTATTTAAAGTCGTGATTGGGGATGCATCCTAAACGCAGCTAAAAAGCATCCGTCACGGATACTGGTAAATAGTTTTAAGATCCGATGGTTTATGGATATAGATTTGATTATTTTTTCTAGTTTCGAATATGTACGAGCTGTTATCATCCTACTTTTAAGTAGATCAAAGAATCCGTGAATTAGAAAATAATTTTTGTGTAAAAGACTAATGATGATTCATGAGCTATTAAATTTAAAATCTAAATTTACTAAAATAAAGGATCATACTTATATATTAATTTCGCTTAATTAATTTATCCACTATTTATGAAAATAATTTTTACATTGAATTAGGTCAATGATTAGATAACAATTTATTGATTGCGATATTAATTAACAATCTTGTAAATATTTATATATATTTTAAAATATTATTCTTCTTAATTTAATTTTATATTATCTTGAATTTAAAAAAAAATATATTTAGTTTAGACTAACATATCTCAAGAAATTATAAAATCTTATAATTTAAGATTCATCATAATTATACTAATTTTATCATCATGATAATCGTGTAATCTGAAAATTAATAACTGATAATTAATTCCTGAAAAATATTGATCCATTAAAAAAATGTAACTTTAACGTAATATTTAAATTTAAATCACTTATAAATAAAGCGTACCCTAAGTATGCGATATTAGATATTGAAAAACTGAATATTGATCCTCAACGAAATATATATCACTTGGGTATAAACCTAAAATTATTTTGAATAAATCAATATGAAGACTTACATTATCCATTTTGTAGATATCACATAGTTTCTATGTGTTGATTAATTAGTAGAGACATCCCTCGATAATTGATAATTATGTATTTTCAAAATAAGGACCCAATAGTCATCGTGATTCCATCTCTCAAGGTGGATCACTAATATTTGTCCAAGACTAAGTTGGGTCATTGTATTGTTCATACATATAAAGAAACAAAAGGAATCTTGGACAAATTTCAACTATAAGTGCTATACTGTCTCACTGGCCCTATGCACTATGGCACATTAGTTTCATACACATGAACTATTACCTATGTTGGTTTTCTTTCTTAACTTGCATGCTAGATTTTAGAATTATAGTACCCAAAATTTAACGAATTTTTATATCCGACTTCATTTAATTGTAACAATTTTGTTTTAGATTAAATTGTCTAATAATCTGAACGAAGTGTTCTTTAGTTAGAAATTAATTGTTGCATGAATGACTAATTAATATATAACCAACTAATATATTTTAAATTTATATTTCCTAAAATATAAGATTAGACTTATTGTTAGTGTACATATTAGTTCCATTTGAAGAGTCGAGAAGTAATCTTTTCTTTAGATTTAGATATGGATTAGATACTATTTTAATATACACATAATACTTATAAATGGTATCGACCAACTAAAATTAATTCATAAATAAGGTACCAATTATTGTCTAGTTTATTACTATATTCCCTAATATGTATATATGGTATCCCACTAATTCATAGGTAATTTTATAATATTAAAAACTAATTCATTATATTATTTAAGGTCGTAGTTGGATAAACCGCATCCTTAGCGGATAGAAATCTGGTAATAATTCTAAGATCTGATGGTTAATGGATATAGATTTGATTATTTTTCTGGAATTGGATATGTAAGATCTGTTGTCATCCTACTTTTAAGTAGATCAAAGAGTTCTTGAATTAGAAATTAATTTTTGTATAAATGACTAATGATGATTCATGATCTATTAAATTAAAAATATAAATTTCCTAAAATAAAGGATGATACTAATATATTAATGTCGCATGAGGAATTTATCCCCTATTTAGGGAAACAGGTTTTACTTAGAATTTGGTCAATGATTAGATAATGATTTAATGATTGAGATATTAATAAATAATCTTGTAAATATTTATAAATATTTTAAAATAATATTCTTCTTGATATCATTTTATATTATCTTAAGTTTCAAAAAAAAGTATATTTAGTTTAGACTAACATAACTCAAGAAATTATAATATTATAATTTAAGATTCATCATCTTAATACTAATTTTATCATTGTGTAATCTTAAACAAATAAATGATAATTACTCCATGAAAAATATTGATCCATAGAAAAAAAAGTTATAACTACATGTATAATTAAAAATTTCTTAACATTAACACAATATATAAATCTAACTCACTCATAATAGAAAGTACCCTAAGAATGCTATATAGATGTTGTAAAACTATATATGTATACCTCAAGTAAATATGTATTAATTGGGGATAAACCCAGAATTATGTTAAATAAATCAATACGAAGACCAACATTACCCATTGTGTAGATTATACATAGTTTCTATGCCTTGATTACTTAGTAGAGATGTCTTTCGAAAACTGATAATTATGTATATTCAAAATAAGGACCCAATAGTCATTGTTATTGCACCTCTCAAGGCGGATCACTAATATTTATCCAAGACTAAGTTGGGTCATTGTATTGTTCTTATCGATAAATAAACAAAAGGAAACTTGGACAAATTTTAACGACAAGTGCCACATTGTCTCACTGGCCTTATACACTATGGCACATTAGTTTCAAACACATGAACTATTTCCAATGTTGCTTTCCTTTCTTAACATGCATGCTAGATTTTAAAATTGTCGTTATCGTACCCAAAAGTTGATAAATTTTTTAATCTGAATTGATTTAATTATAATAAGTTTGTTTTAGATTAAATTGTCTAATAATTCGATCAAAGTGTTCTTCAGTTAGTAATTCATTGGTGTGTGAATGGATAATCAATATATAACCAACTAATATATTTGAAATCTATATTTCCTAAAATATAAGATTAGACTTATTGTTAGTGTACGTATTAGTTCCATTTGAAGAGTCGAGAAATAAATCTTTCTTTAGATTCTGATAATTATTAGATAGTATCTTTAAAATCTACACATAATACTTATATATATGGTATCAACCAACTAAAATTATTTCATAAATAAAGTACCAATTATTGTCTAGGTTATTTCTATATTCCCTAATACGTATATATGGTATCTAACTAATTATGTAGTTAATTTTATAATATTTAAAAATTATTCATAATATTATTTAAAGTCGGGGATGAAGACTAACTTCGATTGGGGATGAAGACTAACTGCAACTAAACTGCATCCTCTACGGATACAGATCTGATAAAAATGGATATAAATATGATTATTTTTTATGGATTTGGATTTGTGTCATCCTTCTTTTAAGTAGATCAAAGAGTTCTTAAATTAGAAAATAATTGTTGTGTAAATAACTAATAATGATTTATGAGCTATTAAATTTAAAATCCAAATTTCCTAATATAAAAGATCATACTTATATATTAATTTTGCCTAAGGAATTTATCCACTATTTAAGGAAATAATTTTTACATAGAATTTGGTCAATTAGATAACGATATAAAGATTGCGATATCAATGAAGATTCTTGTAAATATTCATTTAAATTTTAAATAATACTCTTGTTGATTTAATTTTATATTATTTTAAGTTTTAAAAGTATTATATTAAGTTTAGACTAACATATCTCATAAAATTATAATCATATATTTTAAGATTCATCATCTTTACACAAATTTTATCATCATGGTCATCATGCAATATGAAAACAAATAACTGATAATTAATTCAAGAAAAATATTGATCCATAGAAAAGAAACTTATAAATACATGTATAATTAAAAATTTATTAACTCTAAAACAATATTTAAATTTAAATCACTCATAAATAGAACATACACTAAGAATGCTATATTAGGTGTTAAAAAACTGAATATTGATAGCTCAACCATATGTATATTATTTGGGGAAAAACCTAAAATTCCGTTGAATAAAACAATAAGAAGACCAACATTATCCATTGTGTAGATATCACATAGTTTCTATGTATTGATTAATTAGTTGAGTTGTCCCTCGATTATTGATAATTATGTATTTTCAAAATGAGGACCGAATAATCATTGTGAATGCACCTCTCAAGGTGTATCACTAATATTTGTCCAAAATTAAGTTGGGGTCATTGTATTGTTCATATAGATAAAGAAACAAAAGAAAACTTGGACAAATTATAACTACGAGTGCCACACTGTCTCACTGGCCCTATGCACTATGGCACATTAGTTTCACACACATGAACTATTGCCAATGTTGTTTTTCCCTCTTAACTTGCATGCTAGACTTTAGAATTGTAGTACACAAAATTTAACAAAATTTTAAATCTGACATGATTAACAAGTTTTTTTTAGACTAAATTGTCTAATAATCCGATCAGAGTGTTCTTAAGTAAGAAATTAATTGTTGTGTGAATAACTAATTAATATATAACCAACTAATATATAAAAAAATTATATTTCCTAAAACATAAGATTAGACTTATTGTTAGTGTACATATTAGTTTCATTTGAAGAGTAAAGAAATAATTTTTTTTTTAAGTTTTGGATAAGGATTAGATAGTATTTTAATCTACACATAATACTTATATATGGCATCAACCAACTAAAATCATTTTGTAAATAAAGTACCAATTATTTTATAGTTTATTATTTTATTCCCTAATGAATATACATGGTATCCCAATAATTTTGTAGTAAATTTTCTAATATTTAAAAATAATTTATAATATTATTTAAAGTCGTGATTAGCTAAACCACATCCGTCGCGGATACAGGTGAATAATTACTCCCTCCGTTCCATTGAAATTGTCTACTTACTAAAAATAATGTTCCACATATATTGTCCACTTAGGTATTCAAGACATTTTTTTTCTACTTTTTCCACTATTAACCTTATTAAAATATTAAAATTTCTATTTCCAATACAATTTAAGATATCAAGATACTTTATTAGAGGTATTTTTGTAATGGTGAATGCATTTACTATGTTTCTTAATATATGAGAAAAGCTAAGTGGACAATTTAAATGGAACGGAGGGAGTATAAGATATGATGGTTAATGGATATAGATTTGATTATTTTTTCTGGAGTTGGATATATCGATATGTTGTCATCCAACATTTAACTAAATTAAAGAGTTCTTGAATTAGAAAATAATTGTTGTGTAAATGATTAATGATTATATATAAGCTATTAAATTTAAAATCTATATTTCCTAAAATAAAGGATCATACATATATATTAATTTTGCTTAATGAATTTATCCACTATTTAGGGAAACAATTTTTACCTAGAATTTAGTCAATGATTGGATAACGATTTAATAATTGCGATATTAATGAATAATCTTGTAAATGTTTATATATATTTTAAAATCATATTCTTCTTGATTTAATTTCATATTATTTTAACTTTTAAAAAATTATATTAAGTTTAGACTAAGATATCTGAAGAAATTTTAATCTTACAATTTAAGATTCATCATCTTTATACAAATTTTATCATCATGGTCATCGAGTAATCTGAAGAAAATAACTGATAATAAATTCATGAAAAATATTGATTCATTGAAAAGAAGTTATAACTACATGTATTATTAAAAATTTCTTAACTTTAACAAAATATTTAAATTTAAATCACTCATAAATAGAGCGTACCCTAAGAATGCTATATTAGATCTTGTAAAACTGAATATTGATAGTTCAACTACATATATATATTGTGGATAGATCCAAAATTATGTTGAATAAATTAATATGAAGACCAACATTATCCATTGTGTAGATATCACACAGTTTCTATGTTTTGATTAATTAGTAGAGATGTCCCTCGATAATCGATAATTATTTATTTTCAGAGGGAGGACCCAATAGTCATTGTAATTGCACCTCTTAAGGTGTATCACTAATATTTGTACAAGATTAAGTTGGGGTCATTGTATTGTTCATATAGATAAAGAAACAAAAGGAAACTTGGACAAATTTTAACTACAAGTGACACATTGTCTCACTGTCCCTATGCACTATGGCACATTTGTTTCAAACATGAACAATTACCAATGTTGATTTTCTTTCTTATCTTGCATGCAAGATTTTAGAATTGTAATACCCAAAATTTAACAAATTTTTAAATCCGACTTGATTTAATTATAACAAATTTGTTTTAGGTTAAATTGTCTAATAATGCGATCAAAGAGTTCTTCAGTTAGAAATTAACTGTTGTGTGATTTACTAATATATAACCAGCTAATATATTTAAAATCTATATTTCCTAAAATATAAGATTAAACTTATTGTTAGTGTATGTATTAGTTTCATTTTAAGAGTAGAGACATAAACTTTTCATTAGATAAGGATTATATAGTACTTTAATCTACACATAATACTTGTATATGGTATCGACCACATACAATTATTTCATAAATAAAGTACAAATTATTGTCTAGTTTATTAGTGTTTCGTAATACATATATATGGTATCCCACTAATTCTGTAGTAAATTTTATAATATGTAAAAATAATTTATAATAATATTTAATTTCTTAATTGGGGATGCAGAACCGCATCAATAATTCTAAGATCTGATGGTTAATGAATATAGATTTGATTAGTTTGTTTGAATTTGGATATGTACGATATGTTTTCATGCAACTTTTATGTAGATCAGAGACTTCTTGATTTAGAAAATAATTGTTGGGTAAATGACTAATGATGATTTATGAGCTATTAAATTTAAAATCTAAATTTCCTAAAATAAAGTATCATACTTATATATTAATTTTGCTTAAGGAATTTATCCACTATTTAGGGAAATAATTATTACTTAGAATTTGGTCAATGATTAGATAATGATTTAATGATTGTGATATTAATGAATAATCTTGTAAATATTTATATATATTTTAAAATAATATTCTTCTTAATTTGATTTTATATTATCTTAAGTTTTAAAAAAATTATATTAAATTTAGACTAACATATCTCAAGAAATTATAATGTTATAATTTAAGATTCGTCATCTTTATACTAATTTTTATCATCATGGTCATCGTGTAATTTAGAAACAAATGCCTGATACTTACGTCTTCAAAAATATTGATGCATTTAAAAGAAAGTTATAACTACATGTATAATTAAATATTTATTAACTTTAACACAATATTTAAATTTAAATCACTCATAAATAGAGCGTATCCTAAGAATGCTATATTAGATCTTGTAAAATTGAATATTGATAGCTCAACTAAATATAATTAATTTGGATCAACCCAAAATTATGTTGAATAAATCATTATGAAGACCAACATTATCCATTGTGTAGATATCACATAGTTTCTATGTCGGTATTAGTTTGTAGAGATGTCCCTCGATAATTGATAATTATGTATTTTCAAAATGAGGACCCAATAGTCATTGTATTAATTGCACCTCTCAAGGTGTATCACTAATATTTGTCTAAGATTAAGTTGGGGTCATTGTATTTCTCATACAGATAAAGAAACAAAAGGAAAGTTGGTTAAATTTTAAATACAAGTGACACGCTATCTTACTAGCCCTATGCACTATAGCACATTTGTTTCACACACATGAACTTTGCCAATGTTGGTTTTCTTTCTTAACTTGCATGCTAGATTTTAGAATTATTGTAACTAAAATTTAACAAAGTTTTAGATTATAACAAGTTTGTTTTAGATTAAATGGTATAATAATTCGGTCAAAGTGTTCTTCAGTTAGAAATTAATTGTTGTGTGAATGTCTAATTAATATATAACCACCTAACATATTGAAAATATATTTCCTAAAATATAAGATTAGACTTATTGTTAGTGTACATATTAGTTTCATTTGAAATGTGGAGAAATAAACTTGTCATTGGATTTGGATAAGGTTAGATAGTATTTTACTCATATATGCATGGTATCGACTAACCAAAATTATTTCATAAATAAAGTACCAACTTAAAAATAATTTGTAATATTATTTAAAGTCGTGACTGGGGATGCAGTTTAACCGCCAGCTAAACCGCATCCGTCGTTAATACATATTTGGCATATAATTCTAAAATCCGATAGTTAATGGATATAGATTTGATTATTTTTTCTAAATTTGGATATATACGATTTGTTTTCATTGTACTTTTAAGTACATCAAAGAGTTCTTGAATTAGAAAATAATTGTTGTGTAAATGACTGATGATGATTTATAAGCTATAAATTTTAAAATCTAAATTTCCTAAAATAAAGGACCATACTTATATATTAATTTCTCTTAAGGAATATATCTACTATTTAGGGAAATGATTTTTAATTAGAATTTGGTCAATGATTAGATAATGATTTAATGATTGCGATATTAATGAATAATCTTGTAAATATTTATATATATTCTAAAATAATATTCTTGTTGATTTAATTTATATTATTTTAAGTTTAAAAAAATTATATTAAGTTTAGACTAACATATCTCAAAAAATTATAATCATATAATTCAAGATTCATCATCTTTACACAAATTTTATCATCATGGTCATCATTCAATATGAAAACAAATAACTGATAATTAATTCATGAAAAATATTGATCCATAGAAAAGAAACTTATAACTACATGTATAATTAAAAATTTCTTAACTCTGACACAATAGTTAAATTTAAATCACTCATAAATAGAACATACACTAAGAATGCTATATTAGATGTTATAAAACTAAATATTGATAGCTCAACCAAATACATATTATTTGGGGAAAAACCTAAAATTATGTTGAATAAATCAATAAAAAGACCAGCATTATCCATTGTGTAGATATCACATAGTTTCTATGCCTTGATTAATTAGTTAAGTTGTCCCTCGATAATTGATAATTATTTATTTTCAATATGAGGACCCAATTGTCATTTTGATTGCACCTCTCAAGGTGCATCACTAATATTTGTCCAAGACTAAGTTGGGGTCTTTGTATTGTTTATATAGATAAAGAAACAAAAGGAAACTTTGATCTTTTGCATGGAAAGGTTATGGATCCTTATACAATAACTCATGGAAACCAGATGGGATTAGCTCACTGGCCAGGGCCTTGGTCTACCAATCTAGTGGTGCGGGTTTGAACCGAGTCAATGACTCCGAGTCCAAAGTGGCTCTCCTATATAACAAAAAAATCAACTCGTGGAGGAGGGTATATGGCATGCTATATAGCTTAGTTCAAGGGGGATTCTTATCTCTCGTATATTCTTTACCGATGATATCATTTTATTTTTGGAAGCCACTTTTGATAATCTTGATCTTTTACAGGATACGCTGGATGGATATGTTCTGTACTGTAGAAAATCATAAGATTATTTGGTAAATATCCGGTTATTTATGGTAGATTTATTTTCCAGAATTAGGTAGAACTAAATTAGGAATTAGTTTGACTATGATTTTATTCTGATTCTGATTTTATTCTCTTTCTTAGAATAAAGAGATACTCCTTGTATAAATAGGCTGTTTTGCCTTGTGAAGAAATATAACAAACACTTTCTCTTAAACTTACATGGTATCAGAGCTAGCCTCTAAATCAACCCAACCAATGGAAAACACACCGACCAGCCAAAATTCTCCTTCAATCACTCAAACAAACACCATGGAAACATCCCAGTCGGCCGTTCATTCTTCTATGCTCATCACAGGGCATAGATTGAATGGAAGGAATTTTCTGGAATGGTCCCAATCGGTAAAACTTGCGATTGATGGGAGGGGAAAATTAGGATACCTAACTGGCGAAGTGAAAACCGTGAAGGAAGGAGAAAAGGGCTACACCACCTGGAGATCAGAAAACTCGCTAGTAATGGCATGGCTACTCAGTGCGATGGATCCTGCCATTGCAAAGCCTCACCTATTCATGAAGACGGCGAATGAAATCTGGGTTTCAATCCGGGAGACATACTCAGATCTGGGCAATTCATCACAGATCTTCGAATTGAAGACAAAGCTGTGGAAATCCAGACAAGGAGAAAGAGAAGTGACGACCTACTACAACGAGATGGTATCATTGTGGCAAGAGTTAGATCAGTGCCATGATGATGATAAGTGGGAAAGCGCGGCTGACTACACTCGACAACAAAAACGCGAAGAGAATGACCGCGTATACATGTTTCTGACTGGTGTAAACAAGGATCTTGACGAAGTAAAGGGAAGAATCCTCGGAAGACGTCCGCTGCCGTCAATGAGAGAAGTCTTCTCTGAGATTCGACTCGAGGAAAACAGGAGGAAGGTCATGAGTAACACCAGCGAAGATTCTATAAGGCAGACTGAGTCATCAGCCTTATTCTCACGTGGGAATGGAAACGAAGGAGAGAAGAAGAAGCCGTGGTGCGATTAATGCAAGAAGTTGTGGCACACGAGAGAAACTTGCTGGAAACTTCACGGGAAACCGGCCGGAGACAAGAAGAAGAAGGAGAAAGCCTTCCAAACCAGTGTCGAGACTTCTCATGAAGAACAAGTCAACTCAGAACAGCCCAATCTCACGAAGGATCAGATCGAGCAGCTCCTGAAACTACTAAACCTATCCAAAAAATCCAGCCTTGATAGTCCTTCATGTTCTTTCGCAAAAAATGGTAAATCAGTATCTTCTATCCCTTGTTCCTACTTATGTTCAAAAAACACAGACACTTGGATCATTGATTCAGGTGCGAGTGATCATATGACAGGAAACTCAAATAATTTTTCAACCTATAAACCATGTGCTGGCAATAAAAAAGTTAGAATTGCTAATGGAACCCTCTCAGCCATAGCAGGTCTAGGAAATATCAATGTTTCAGCCTCTCTACCATTATCTAAAGTGCTACATGTCCCAAATTTATCTTGTAACCTATTTTCTATTAGCAAGATAACAAAAGCCCTAAATTGTCGTGCTATATTTTACCCATCTTATTGCATATTTCAGGAACTGGACTCGGGGAAGACGATTGGCAATGCTAGAGAATGTGACGGACTCTATATCCTAGAACCAGACTCAAATAAGGGAAGTCAAGAGAGTTCTTGCTTGAATATTGCCTCAAGTCCAAGTAACAATGAGATTTATTTACTGCATTTTCGATTAGGACATCCTAGTTTTCATTATCTTAAAAAACTATTTCCTAAGTTATTTATCAATAAAGATCTTTCCAGTTTTCATTGTGAAATATGTACTTTATCAAAGCATCATAAAAATACCTATCCACCTAGGGAATATAAACCAACTAAACCATTCTCACTAATTCATAGTGATATATGGGGAGCATCTAGAGTACCAACATGTAATGGGAAAAGATGGTTTATAACCCTAATAGATGATCATACACGAGTAACTTGGGTTTTCCTACTAAAAGAAAAATCAGAAGTAGAAAATGTTTTCAAAATTTTTTACAGTACGGTTCAAACACAATTTAATACTCGGATACAAATGGTTAGGAGTGATAATGGACGAGAATACTTTGCAAAAAGTTTAAATAATTTTTTTGAAGAAAAAGGAATCATACACCAAAGTTCATGTGTTGATACACCACCACAAAATGGCATAGCTGAAAGGAAAAATAGGCATATCTTAGAGGTCACTCGTGCATTAATGTTTTCAACAAAAATTCCTAATTATCTTTGGGGAGATAGTGTTCTTCATGCTACATATCTAATTAATCGCATGCCCTCAAAAGTTTTGTCTTTTCAAACACCTATAAACCTTCTTCAAAAAGAATTTCCAAATTCAAGAGTGTTTAATTCTATGCCATTAAAGATTTTTGGATGCACTGTATTTATTAAAAATCCTGACCGAAATGCAAGTAAACTCAATCCTAAAGGAAAAAAATGTGTTTTTTTGGGGATAGCCCCGACTCAAAGAGGATACAAGTGTTTCGATCCCTCTACACGGAAAACCATAATCACAATGGATACAACCTTTTTTGAAAATACACCTTTTTTTACAACTCATCTTCAGGGGGAGTTTGAAGGTGAAGATTCTGAGGGTTGTAGGTTCATAAATTCTGGAATAAATATACTTATGAGTCCAAACAATCAAGAAATAGGAAATATAGAAAATTCTAGAAGTAGTGATATTCAAAACATTATTGAGTCAACGAGTCTTTTAAAGGATAATGAACCAAATACCACATTATCAGAAAGTAAATCCCAGGAGGACAGGTACAATAATCGAGCAAGTAGTCTATTTGAAAAAACTTATGTGAGAAAAGCTCGAAAGACTCTAGCTCAAGATATAGATGATGTCACATCTCCGGCAAGTCAAGAATCCGAACCGGAGAAAGAACCTGAGGTAAGTGATTCTGTCCTTGAACTTGATTTACCTATTGCCTTAAGAAAAGAAAAACGTGCCTGCACTAAAACCCCTTTATATCCTACCTCTTTATATGTTTCGTATTCTAACCTATCTTCAGCTTTTTCTACCTTCACCACAAACATATCCGATATTGTCATTCCTAGTAGTATTCAGGAGGCATTGGCTCAACCGGAATGGAAGAAGGCTGTTTTTGAGGAGATAGAAGCTCTTGAGAAGAATCAAACCTGGTCTGTGGAAAAACTACCGAGAGGAAAACCTATAGTCGGCTGTAAATGGGTGTTCACACCCAAGTTCAAAGCTGATGGAACTCTTGAACGTCTCAAAGCGCGATTGGTGGCAAAAGGGTTTACTCAGACATACGAAATAGACTATACAGAAACATTCGCACCAGTTGCAAAACTAAATACAGTAAGAATTTTGTTATCTATTGCAGCAAATCGTGACTGGCCATTGAGACAATTTGACGTGAAGAACGCATTCCTCAACGGAAAGCTTGAAGAAGAAGTATACATGAGTCCACCGCCCGGATTTGAAGACAGCTTCAACTCCAACGTTTGCAGACTAGAAAAGGCGCTATACGGATTGAAACAATCACCACGCGCCTGGTTTGATCGGTTTACTCAATTTGTGAAAGGACAGGGGTACACTCAAGCGCAGGCAGATCATACAATGTTCACCAAGTACTCGGAGGAAAAGAAGATTTCAGTGTTGATTGTATACGTAGACGACATAATTCTCACGGGAGATGACTATGGAGAATTGGAACACTTGAAGGAAAAGCTTGCGAAGGAGTTTGAAGTGAAAGACTTGGGAGAAATGAAATACTTCCTAGGTATGGAAGTGGCAAGATCGAAGAAGGGAATCATCGTCTCTCAAAGAAAATACATCCTAGACCTCTTAAAAGATACAGGAATGAGTGGTTGTCGGCCAGCTGAAACTCCTATAGATCCGAATCAAAAGCTCGGGAATATAACAGATGGAGTTCCAGTGAACGTTCAACGATATCAAAGACTAGTGGGAAGGCTGATTTACTTGGCTCACACAAGGCCCGATATAGCTTTTGCTGTGAGCTTAGTAAGTCAATTCATGCATAGTCCTTGTGAAGAGCATCTTGAAGCCACAAACCGAATTCTAAGGTACCTAAAGAGCTGTCCAGGAAAGGGACTACTGTTTAAGAAGAACGAAACAAGGGCTGTAGAGGCATTTACTGATGCAGATTGGGCTAGCTCGTACAACAGAAGATCTACTTCAGGTTACTGTACCTACGTGTGGGGAAATTTAGTAACTTGGAGGAGTAAAAAACAGAATGTTGTGTCGAGAAGTAGCGCAGAGGCAGAATTTCGATCAATGGCGAATGGTATTTGCGAACTGATATGGATAAAGCATGTACTTAAAGATCTTCGAGAAACAGCCGAACTACCTCTACGACTATTCTGCGACAATAAGGCAGCCATAAGCATCGCCCAAAATCCAGTACAGCACGATCGCACAAAGCACATAGAGATTGACCGACACTTTATAAAGGAGAAGATGGATGCCGGGATAATATGTACTCCGTATATCAGCACAAAGGAGCAAACAGCTGATATTTTGACAAAAGGATTATCTAGACCAACTTTCGAATTTCTTGTAAACAAGTTGGGCATGTTTGATATTTATGCACCAACTTGAGGGGGAGTGTAGAAAATCATAAGATTATTTGGTAAATATCCGGTTATTTATGGTAGATTTATTTTCCAGAATTAGGTAGAACTAAATTAGGAATTAGTTTGACTATGATTTTATTCTGATTCTGATTTTATTCTCTTTCTTAGAATAAAGAGATACTCCTTGTATAAATAGGCTGTTTTGCCTTGTGAAGAAATATAACAAACACTTTCTCTTAAACTTACATGTACAGATGCGGGGCAAATGATCAATAAAGATAAATCATTATCTATTTTTCGAAAAATATAGATGAAGGGATGGCTTCGTGTATTACCTTCAGAAGCACCTATAGAAGGAGCGAGGGTTTGGGAAAATATCTTAGGGTTCCCATACTTTCTGGAAGAAGACCAAGAGCTTTTTATGGTGAATTCATCAATGGGATTAGGAAGAAACTTTCGAAGTGGAAAAGCAGCCCCTTGGCGTTAGCGGGTCGGATAACTTTTACTCACTCTATGTTGAGCGCAATTCCTATGTATATTATGCAAGTTTAAAAGTTACCTAAGTATGTTTGTGAGGAAATTGACCGTATACGAAGAGAGTTTATTAGTGGTATATCGGAAGAACTGAATCGCATTAACTGGGTTGCTTGAAAGGACGTGTGTAGACCTAAAAGAGTGGGTGGACTTGGTTTCCGTCTAGCAGAAGATATGAATATAGTGCTTGTAGGAAAGTTGGGTTGGAAAGTGATACAGGACAAGTCCACCTTATGGACTACTGTTATGAGACCGAAATATTTCAAGGTGAATGCTCTTCACTATTCATCTAACCCTAGTGATACGTGTATTTCTAGGACCATTGTGGAAGGTATTGTCGTAGTTAGACAGAGATCCCGATGGTCTACATATAATGGGCGGAGGGTTTTCTTTTGGCTTGATGTTTGGTTAGGAGATTCAGCTTTGATTAATCGTGTCACAAGTACTTTGGAGGAAGCTGATAAATTCAAAGAAGTTACTGATTATGTTACAAGGGATGGGTCTTGGGAGTGGGATAGTTTTCAACACCTCCTCGCTCCATCCAAGTTACTCGAATTTTCTGGTGTTCGAATGGAAACAAATAAAGATGAGACGGGTGGTTTATCTTGTATGTTATAGGTTCATGGGGTCTACACTGTTAAATCAGCCCTTGATAATCTTGAGTCGGGGATACTTAGTGAGGGGACAAAGCATGGAAACTTAAATTCCCCCAAAAAACGAAAGTGCTAGTCTGGAGGGCAATTCATGAGAATCTTGCTACAAGAAATAACTTTTCCAAGAATGGGGTTATTTTTATTGTTCATGCGTGGTAGTGGCCTGGATATGGGATGAAGTTAAAAAAGAGGCGAGTATTAGGGGCGCTTCTGATATAGGTGGAAATTTTATTTCTAACCTATGTGATAATTCTTTTCTTTCTGGGACCTCGAGTGCAATTATGGAAAACATTACAGTTAACTCTCTGGGTCAACTGTTAAAGGGTCCTTCGCCAAATGTGCATAATACGAGCTTCAATCCGTGTTGGACAGTGGGGGTCTCGCCGTTTCAGGGCCCTCGGTTTCCAGCTACCAGCTTCATGGGAACCAGGCATGCAGAACCAGGCCTGCATCAACTCAGGACACTAGTCAACAGTTCATCAACTATCAGCAGCAGCAGCTCATCAACGCAATGCGGGTATCATTCCCCCTTATTTGTAAGGATGGACAGTTCACATGACTTAGGGATCCGTGTAAATGAAGAACATAAAATTGGTAACAGGTGTATGCATTTAGAATCCTTCTTTGGAACAAATCAGTAGCGACTGGTGGGCAAAAAACTTATCAAACACAGGTAAGGAGGTTCTACGGAAGGCTATGTACCGGGCTCAAATTTATATCACGGCTTGGGAAAATAATCTGGGTAAAACACTAACTAGTATGAGATATGTTAATTTGATTGGTTGATCCAAACCGAATAGGCCTTACTAAATGGAGGAATATAGGAGGTGGTGGAAGTGTAATCCGTGACAAAGAGGAAAACTGGATTTGCAGATTTGCGATGAAATAAATCATGGTTTGGCCGGTGTTGTTGAGATCGTTGAACCTCACGAAGGACTACGAATGGTGGAGGAAATGGGAATCAAGGACTTAGAGGTGGAAGTGGACTCATGGAAGGTCGGTGAGATCATTTTGGAATTCAATGAGATAAGAGGTTTGGCGGCATTTTGGATTGGTAAAATTCGGGAGATATTTGCTCGTAATAAGGATTTTTCATTTAAAGGGGTGTATAGAGAAGATAATAAGTGTGAGGATTGGCTTAAGCATAAAGGAATTTCAAAAGACGAGCCCTTTTGCACCCACATAGACCCATCTAGAGGGTTATAAAGTATAATCACAAGGGATAAATTCGGTTGAAAAACGCCTAGGTTGATTCATAGCCCGGGGTTATTCCACGATGTTCTAGCCTAATTTCTTTTATGTTGTTTTCCTGACCTTTCTTGGTCTCCCATGTAACAAGAAAAATAGAAGGAAACTTGGACAAATTTTAACTACAAGTGCCACACTGTCTCACTGCCCTATGCAATATGGCACATTAGTTTCAAACACATAAACAATTGCCAATGTTGGTTTTCTTTCTTAACTTGCATACTAGACTTTAGAATTGTAGTACCCAAAATTTAACAAATTTTTAAATCCGACTTTATTTAATTATTACAAGTTGGTTTTAGATTAAATTGTCTAAAATCAGATCAAAGTGTTCCTCAGTTAGAAATTAATTGTTGTGTGATTGACTAATTTATATATATCCAGCTATTATATTTAAAATCTATATTTCCTAAAATAAGATTAGACTTATTGTTAGTGTAATTATTAGTTTCATTTGAAGAGTAGAGAATAATATTTTCTTTAGATATGGATAATGATTAGATGGTATTTTAATCTACACATAATACTTATATATGGTATCAACCAACTAAAATTACTTCATAAATAAAGTACCAATTATTGTCTAGTTTATTACTATATTCCCTAATACATATATATGGCATCCTTCTAATTATGTAGTTAATTTTATAATATTTAATTTCCTAAAATAAGATTAGACTTATTGTTAGTGTAATTATTAGTTTCATTTGAAGAGTAGAGAATAATCTTTTCTTTAGATATGGATAATGATTAGATGGTATTTTAATCTACACATAATACTTATATACGGTATCAACCAACTAAAATTACTTCATAAATAAAGTACCAATTATTGTCTAGTTTATTACTATATTCCCTAATACATATATATGACATCCTTCTAATTATGTAGTTAATTTTATAATATTTAAAAATTATTTATAATATTATTTACAATCGTGATTGGCTAAACAGCATCTTGGTAAATAATTCTAAGATCCACTTGTTAATGGATATAGATTTGATTATTTTTTCTGGATTTGATTATTTAATTCATGGAGTTCTTGAAGATTAATGTTTTCCATTCTGTTCGCTAGTTCTTCTACTTCTAGAGCTTCTTGTTCTTTCCTTCTCTTATTAGCAAGTCTGATTAATGATTCTGGATTATTAAGGATCAGAAGTGATGGCTCTAGATCCTTAATGAGTCTCCTTCGCATACACCAAACCTAAGAACCTGAAAAATATGAACAAACAAAAAGCGTAAAACTGATAAAAACAAAAATAAAAATAAATGCAACTTTCACTAAAGGATAAACACCTTGGTCACACGCTACCGTCCCCGGCAGCGGCGCCAAAAACTTGGTGGTCCTTTGTGTGTTCTAAAATAAATGCAAAAGTAATTGAACCACAACCGCAAGTGTACGGTTGTCCCAAGTAGTAATAATGATTCCAGGATCGTTCGCAGGGACGGTTTGGTTAACTACAATGCTTATCGAATAATGAATGGTTGCACTTATGAAAGAAAGTAAAGATAATATGATTGATTGGTTGTTTGTATTAATTCTAAGTAATGAAAGATTAGAGAGAAAACGCAATTAAATACTAAAACGCAAGTAAATGAATGTGAGACGCAAATATGAGAAGGCAACTTGAGAACGCAAGGGATCCTCCTAATCCCATTTCATAACATGTGCTGTTCAAGGGTTAAATTGGTCTATTACAATGGTCGGGATTCTAAATTCCTTATACCCCCGGCAGGGTGGACTATAAAGCTATTCTAGAGTGTCACTAGTCCCGTTAGGGTAAATATGATCCACTTTCGAATGATTAAGCAATTTACGACATTGGCCCTAAAATTAACTAAGCTCGTCAGAGTCAATAGCTTCTATTTTAGATTGAGTAATTAAATCCGTACCTAAACCCTCCGTCAGGATGATCCACACGCCACATATGTGGAATAGCCTAGATACTAACACCTGTTCTTAGTTCATGACTCCAAAAACAGTAAATAATCTCAAATTACCGAAAAGAGTAAAAGACTCAATTTAATTTAATTTAACAGAAACCCAAATTCAGGCATAAGAAATTCAATAGAATCGGGATTCACCCATAAAGCATTCTCAAGTACTATGAAGAAATTAGCTCATACTAATTAAAAAGAAATGGAATTCATATTGTTTTGCAGAATTAAAAATAAGAAAGACCTAATTTCCGGAATTGGATTTGGCTGAGAATGGAGATATAGACTCTCTCCAGCTCTACATCTTCTTTTTCTTCCTTATGCTTCTTCTCTCTTGATGTTTTATTTCATAAAAAGTGAATTGTATGAAAAATAGAAGTCAAGAGCTCCTTTTATAATCTAAAATTCGGATTAGGTCTTGGGTTTAAAATTAAATCACTGATTAAAAGCCCAAGTCCATTTTCTTAGCCCAAAATCCCTTAACTGCTGCACCACCTCCACTAAAACGGCTCTAGCCGATTCGTTATAACTCTGATTAACCTAAAATCCTTTGCTGAATTTCCGTAACTCGATAAGGAACATATTCTCTTCAAAGGTCAGCGGCTAAATCAACTCTTAAGTGCCTCGAAATCAGCAATCGTTGGCCTGTTTTCCAGATTTGCAGCTCCAAAATAAAATTCTTTCGGGATTTGTCTTCAAGCTTTGACTCCATATCACGATCTTTGACTCTCTTCTCGGATTCCTTTCCTAGCTAATATTCAAAACCTACAAACTTTTCACTAAAATACACAAGATTACGCGCAAAAGTTTAATTAATCTAAAAATACTAGAAATAAAATAGGAATTCCGGATTATTGTATTTTTAACTCAAAAGTCTATCAAAATATTCAATTAAACATGAAAAATGATGTCTCCCAAGGGTCGAAAATAAGAAAAATTAGGGAGTTATCAGATGTACACAAGAAGGAAGAGTTTACGATGAAGATTTGTTTGTTATCGACGACTAATGATTACCCAACTAGGTCATACACTTCAGGATGGTCGGGTCAAGGTTACTTAGCTTGTCCAGAATGCATAGATTATAATCCGTCATTGAGGGTGAAGAAAGGGGTTGTTTACTTTGACCATAGACGTTGGTTACCTGCCACACATCGATATAGAAAAGACAAGGTTTCGTACCCCGCTTCCGATTATAGGGGCCCACCGAAGAAATATACTCCTACCGATATTCAGACACAATTAGATGGGCTTCCTATTGCGTTTCCCGGTAAACACAAGGATTTTGGGGGCAAGATCGTGAAGAAAACTGTTACACGGCGATTCAGTTGGAAGAAAAAGAGTATTTTTTATCGTTTACCTAATTGGTCCGAAAATTTGTTGAAACATAACATTGACGTTATGCATTGCGAGAAAAATGTGTGTGATAGTTTTCTCGGTACAGTTATATGTCTTGATGGGAAAGTTAACAAAGATAACGTGAAAAGAAGAATGGATCTTAAGGATATGAACATCACGAAAGATTTGTGGTTTACATCGAGAGAAGGTAAACCGATACTGAAATGAGAAAAGTATACTTTATTAACGGAAAAGCGAAAAATATTTCTTGACTGGTTGAAGACATAGAAGTTTCCCGATGGTTTCGCATCTATTTTGAGAAATAATGTTCAAAGTGATACGGGAAAGATTATCGAAATGAAATCTCACGACTGTCACGTGATGATGTAGTATCTTTTCGTGGCTAGTATCCCAGGGCTTATTGAAGACAAAGCGATTAGTGATGTGATATTGGGTTAGCTACCGTGTTTAGAGTCGTTTGTAATAAAAATCTCAGCATGAAAGAGTTAGAATCGGGTAAGGTAAAAGTGGTTGAAGTTATGTGTAGACTGGAAATGATTTCGCCTCCCGCATTTTTTGATATAATGGTCCACTTAGTGATACACTTATATGATGAAGCATTTCTAGGGGGACCGGTCCAAATGCGGTAGATGTACCCATTTGAAAGTTATTTGAAAAAGTTGAAAGAGTATATTCGAAACCCGGCTAGACCAGAGGGTTCAATAGCCGAGGGTTACATGGCGGACAAGACGTTGAATTTCATATTAAGGTATCTTAGTGAAGAAAAAAAAGTTCAACGATACAGGTAAATACAACGAACCACCGCAGTGCCAAAAGAGCTATCCGTTTTCAAGTCCTAGTGTAGTCTAGTTGGCAAGAAAGAATCTGGTTCTTTACCACCTAAGGAGAAGTAGCACATCAATTGGTATATTTTGAACAATTGTGACGAACTTGAAACAGGAAATAAGTATTGTTTACTTATTTATATTTATATTTATATTTACATTTACATTTACATTTATATTTATACTTATATTTATATTTATATTTATATTTATATTGATATTTATATTTATATTTATATTTATATTTATATTTATATTCATATTTATATTAATATTTATATTTGTTTATGTTTTTAGTGAACACAAATCCACAGTTTCTCGAACGAGTAGCGAAAAAGAGAATATGCACCGTCAAATGGTTAAGGAATGGTTTTTGAAAAACGTATGTAACTTTAGGCTTTGGTTTAAATATTATCTGTTTTTTTCAAAGTATCAAGTATTATTTTTGTATGACAGATTCATGGAATGAAATCCCGTGGTGATGCATTAGCTACCCCTGTGATGGTGTCCTTGGCAAACATGTCTTATGGTGCGGTGCATAAATACGTTTCATGTATTGTCCACGGTGTCAAGTGGGTAACTAAGTCTAAAGGAGAAAGAAGAGTGACGTAGGATTATGGAGTTTGTACCATGTACAATGAAAGATCTTATTACGGTGAAATATAGAAAATCTTGTAGGTTATATACACTTGAGGGTGCTCGGTTGTGTTATTTGTTTGTAAGTGGTACAAAATTGCTGATGCGAGGACTGAACATGGGGTAAACTTTATCAACACATCAAACTTTGAGTGGGCCAATGAACCATACATTTTAGCATCGCAGGCCAAGAAAGTGTTCTACATTGTCGAGATTAATGCAAAGAAATCGATGAAAGGTTGGAAAGTCGTTTGGGAAATAAATGATCGTCACAGATGGAGTCCCGAGTTATGGGGTCCATAATCACTACCTACTGACATCGAGAGCATCAGGATACCGTTGGTTAACACTGGCAGGGTTTCCGATCTGGTGAACATGGCAACTACCGAGGATATCAAGATTGACCCCTCTCATTTTTGTATTGATTTGGCTTTTGAAATGGTTATTGATGAGAAAGAGGAAATTGATGATGTACCGTGGGAAGAATATGAGGATGAAGAAGAACCTATCCAGGTTGATAGCGATGATGAACCTATAGATAATAGTGGATATGAAACTGATAAGGGAAAAAAATATCGAGTTTTGAATTTAAATGAATGATTTTCGGATTTGAGTTATGCTATTAATTGAATGTTTTTCACATTTGACTCTAATAGTTGAATGAACACACCAAACACTCAAGTTTGACTCTAATAGTTGACTGAACACACCAAACACTCAAGTTTGACTCTAATATTTGACTCAATACACCAAACAACCACATTTGACTCTAATAGTTGACTGAACACACCAAACACTCAAGTTTGACAGATGTAATAATTTAGTATTTAATTCGTAAAGAATGTAATATTTGTTTTTATTTATTTCCTTTAAATTATAGATGGCAGATGTAATAGCCCGTGGACATGACGAGGATGCAGCGGCAACGATCCCCCGAGGGATCCTAATCGTCCATTAGCTGATTGTGCCCAACCACCGGGTAATAAAAAATAACCGAACAATTTAAATTAATATAAATAAATAATTAATAAATTAATATAAATAAATAATTAATAAATATTATTCAATACAATAGGATCTCGAAAAAGACTAAGACGCCCCCGAGGTGTCACGTCTATAAAAACAACCCAAGAGACGTTATAAGAGTAGGCTGGCCCATACCAGTTGACTTTTCTATTATCGATGGTACTTGGAATTTTGTAGGTGAATACGGCAAACACATTCCTCAGGTGGTGGAGTCCGTAGTCCGAGAAGCCGTGCCTCCTTGCTACAAATCATGGTCAGACGTCACCGACCATTCTAAAGGGATTATTCTACGACGAGTGCAAGAGTTTTTTGACCTCGAGGAGTGGAGGCGAAAAGCAGATTGGGGAGAAAACGAAAAGAAATTGAACTCGATGACAGCTATGTGCTACAGGCGATGGAAGTCGGATCTAAAAACCGACTACTACAACACGAATACAACACCACCAGATATTCTTCCGGAGTTCTGGGAAAGATCGAAGAAGATGTGGGATGACGAGAATGTAAAGTTACAAAAATTTAATTTTTCCTTAGCTAAAATAATATTTTATAAGTCTTTATTTATTAATTTTATAAATCTTTATTTATTAATTGTAAAAGAGTTAGGAGGAGATCAATAAGAAAAAACGAGAGTTGCAGACAGCTCCAAGCAAGACGGGGTCTAGGAACTTATCCCAGACTCGGGAGGTTATCATAGAGGTATAATTTCTAATAATAAAAATATAATTTAGTATTTTATTAATTTAATTTTTAATTAATTATTATTTGTTATTGTATACTGTCTGTCTAGGGGAAGCTGAAGACCGTGACGAATGAGCCGTTGACTTTCTTTGATGATGAAACCCAGGAGGAGATTGAGCTTCCTCCTTTAAGCGGCTATTTCGATCACGTTTCTTACGATCTGATTACAGATATCGGGCGTGATCAACGTTTAGAACGAGCTAACATAAGTTTTTTTTTAATTGCTTTAAATTAAATATTTATCTTTAACTTTAATTCTTTATTAATCTAATTTATTTTTAAATTGAAATCTACTTACAGGGTGTTTTTCGGGAGAAGATGAAAAAGAAGGTTGTGGAGGCCGGAGCCGAGGGTGCTGGTGTTTCTGTCCAGGAACAAATGGATGCAATGCTAGAAACTATCATGGAGGTCATCGCCCTACCCAAGTCAAAACATTGGGTGCCAGCCATTTTCCGGTCTAAAAAAGAGCCCGAGCTCCTACACAGCTGGATAGGCAGAACGAGGAGCTACTCAAGGCGATGCTGACAGGTATGAACGAGTTTCGCGTGGATCAAGGACTTGATCCTACCAGATCCCGCCTCCATATCGACGAGGCCCAAATCTTCTTCGAGTCAGCCGAGTCAGCAGCCGAGCATGGTGGACACGCTTCTCGAAGCGTTGAACGACATGAGACTCGCCCAAGGTCTTCCCGCGATCACCGTCTCCGAGCCCCCCTGAAGTGAAGAGAGAGGAGATGAAGAGAGAGAAGATGAAGACGATTTGGATGATCCTTGATTATGTTCTTTTTTGTGTTGGTGAGTGATTTGACTTTACGTTGATTTTTGTTGACTTTCATTATTCGGTTTGGATGTTGACTTTTAGTTTGACTAGATTTTAATTTTAACAACGGTATTTTCTATTAATTTTTGCATTATATTTATATTTATATAAAAAAATTGAATCAAAACAATTTTTTTAATTATTTTTTACAAAAATACAATAAAAAATTATATTAAAAAAAAGAATTAGCGACGAACGCACTCGTCGCTAATATATAAAATAAATAAATTAATCATTTATGCTGGAAAAAAAAAGAAAAAAAATATACTTGCTGACGAAAAGTCGTCGGTAAGGTACTAAAAAAAGAAAAATATAAATCAATAATCATCGAAAAAATAGAAAAAACGATTGATTAATTACCGACGACATAGGTCGTCGCTAAAATATAAACTTAGCGACGACAGGTGCCGTCGTTAAGCTTTTGAGCAATTAGGGACGAAAGCAACAACTTTCGTCGGTAAGTGGCCTTTTACAGACGGATTTCTAGGGACGAAAGATTACCGACGAATTACGGGATTTTACCGACAAAATATCTCGTCGGTAAACACCCGTAATGTTGTAGTGTGTTCACCGGTAAATAAATTTACATTTAACAATTATTCCACCAAAGTTATGATTTATCACATTTTAAATAAAACTCAAAAATTCTCATTTATATATATATATATATATATATATATATATATACTTAAGAGATAGACTATTAGTAATACTTGTGTAAAACATAACTGTTTCTTGGTTTCATATTACCTAACACATAAAAAAATAGAAAATGTTCCTAATGAACCTCAAAATCTAGTTTCCATAATTTTTAATTTGAACAAATTTTATCATATTAAAGTTATAAAAAGTTATTATTTATACTTTAGAAGAAATTATTACAACACATGCATCTTTTTTTATTGTTACAAAAATTTATTAGAAAAATTATACCGAGAATACGCAACAAGGAAAATTAAACTAAGGTAGACCGTTGTATAAAGTCATTTATAATAGTTCTAACATTTTCACATTGATTATAAATTGTTACAAGACAATTGGGTTCAAAACACAATCACTCTCTACCGTAACTCCCCTTCTTTTCTAAAACATAAAACAACCTTCTCGGAGCATTTAGCCACTCCATGATAGTGGATAAACTATTTTCTGACCATATTTATTGATTTTTCTCTCCTAATTATTTTCATAAAGATGTATGAAATTCCATCCTAATCCCAATTTTTCTCCAAAGAGAAAAGGTTTATACACTATTATCTCAATCCATATCATTTGGTGGAGTGAGTATCAAGTCCACCATGTATGTTTTGCTTTCTATTGCACAGAGAAGGGTAGATATTGTACTTCACTAATGATACTTTATAACTACAACTTGATCTTTGTAACCTAAAAGGTAATGTTGAGCAACCACATTAGTTTTAGCAACTGTTGGAGTAAGACAAAACTTGCGATCCAATATGTCATACTTAACAAGTATTTCCTTTGTGTGTGTGTATATATATATATATATATATATATATATATATATATATATATATATATATATATATATATATATATATATATATATATATATATATGTATGTATGTATGTATAATAAATGAGACATTTTGAGTGAGTACCTCAATACCTAAAAAGTAGGACAACTACCCAATATCCTTCATAGCAATAGAAGAGCACATAAATTTTATAGTAGACTCAGTATGCTTTTCAAAAATTCCTATAGTGAGGATGTCATTAAAGTAATACAACACCAATATAATATCACTCCCAACACTCAAAACAAAGAGTGAATTATAAGAATAAATGCATGCAAACTTGGGATACATCAAGAAAGAAACCAATAGCTCATACCAGGCTACTCTTACATGTTTTTGGCCATAATAGATTTGTTTAGCTTGTAGAGGATACCTGTATTAGAAGTATTAAATTTTCCATTTTTCAGAAGTTGTTAAAGAAACCACAACCATTATAGTTTGATACTTCACCACTTGACCAAAGGTTTTGTAATACATAAGAATTTATTATTGTAGAAGATGAGTTTATATATGAAAACAAAACCATCTAACTTTATCTTGATTCTAAAAATCAACCTGCAAGTTAGAAGAGTTGTGCATGTAAGAGGTTTCATAACTATAAATACTCGTATAATTTGGGAAATATTATAGTGACTATCTCTATTTTCTACCGACTAATGTCCAATGTATATTATCTTATGGAAGTAGGGTGCGTTTAGTACAGAGTTTATAAAGGAAAAGAACAATTTATGGAAGAGGTTGTGGCCCAAGGAATATGGGCATAAAGAGTTTGACTTGTAAAGTAAGTTCATTACACATTCATAATCTATGTTATATGAATATTTTAACATCACAATGAATATCTCTTATTCATTCTCAACTGTTTTGAGAAAAAGAATGTTCAGCCAGTGATGTTTGCGTCCTAACCATTGGAGCTCAATAATAAAATTTGTTCAACAAAAAAACGACAAAATAAAACTAAGATTGCTGGTGGGAGTAGTGAATCAGAGATGGAGGTGGTGAGCAGTGAATAATCTAGAAATAAAGGTTCACATTTGCCTCTACAATAACCACAAAATAGATGGAGAAATTCATCACTGAGTGAACCTAGGGGGAGGGGTCACCGACACTGTTCTCCAGGATGTAGTTAGGATTTGCTGATATTTTATTTTAGAGAATAAACCTTATTAGAAATAGAAATTGGCACCCGAGCTTAAATACACCTAATCATTACGGAATTCAAAATTTTCCTATTTTTGTGGTAATTCCATGAACCCAGTTGCTTTTTCTAACTATTTACTCACTTGAGAAAAAAATATGGAATGGATATGAGCTGACCATCAAAGGTTGTGATTTTTCAAAGTTCACATCAAATTAGCGTGAATCACGCCACCATATCCTTGTTATTCTTTGTTTATAAGAAAAACAATATTGTAAAGAAGCATGTCAACGCAATCACGTTTGCTTCATAGATTGTTCCTTAAGGCTTCGCGGTGGTATTCACTATTGCTTAGACGGAGGTTGTGATTACTGCTTGATAGAAAAGTTTTAGAAAAAAAGGAGATATAGAGAGATATGGGGGAGGGGGGGGGGGGGGTTTAGAATTATTTCAATGAAAGGAAAATTATAAATCAGTAAAGTTTAGGGTAGATTTGTTTAAATATGTATTTATTTTTTTCATAAAATTTTTGTAGATAAAATAAACCATATTGATTAGAAAGAAAGATAAATTTTATGACATTAAAATTGGATGTTGTCTCCAAGAATCAAATATGTAAAAACACTTATATATATTTGGTATATAATTATTGAGAAATAATAATTATTTTTATTTAATAGGAATAAACTTTTTTCTTGAAAATAGTTTTTGAAAATGAATTATCTTATAATAAACACAAAAAAAATCCTATCATATAATTCTAAAAAGATAAGTTATATACAAATAAATACAATATATAAACATATTAGTTTCATATTTGAGAAATCAAATAATATTTTTTAAAAGTGAACCTAGATGATTTCGGTAATCAAAGTAATATTAACTTAATGTTGACCATCAAAATTATTTTTGTGTATAACCAACCACTAAAGTTATACATAAAATAAATCAATTCTAATTAATTTTTGAATAAAAAATTAAATCTAATGAATAGGTTTATCAAATATAGACAATACATTATAATTTTCCAAATGATTACCTTAATCAATATATGATTTCTATACAAGAAAAAACTACTTATATACTTACTTGTAAAATATAAAAGGAAAGATTATTGATATAAAAAAAGTTTGTAATTGTTTTTATAAACATAATAAATGTTATTTATTAATCTTTTCTTAATTTAAAATTTAATTCTGTAAAACCTAAAAATATATTATCTTTATTCACAAAATTTTATAAAATTCAATGAATTCATTCATAATTAATATTGTGTTTTGTTGGTCGAATCATAATTAGGCCATTTAATTCCTTTCTAGACCTAATTAGGTTATCCCATACCACATTTATTTTCCTTTAACACTCAAATTTTGTAGGGTTATCATATAAAACTGCAAATAAAAAATTAAAAAAAAGATTTGTGGGTTAGTAATTGCCATTTACGATTGGATATGTTTTTTTCTCTAACATTCAGATTGTATCCAAATAAAATATGTATATCTCATGTGTAGATTTCAAACCATCATTTAAAGATAAAAAATATTAAAAAAAGAAATGGATGTTGACTACTTTTAGACCCTCTAACTATAAAACTAGTACTATTTATAAATAAATATTACACATTTATACTATTCATTAGCTTACTCATCCATATCTCTTTAAATATTACTCCTGAGATCTATCTTTTCTCACACTATCCGTTTCTCTTTCTTTTAACTCTCTTTCTAAATTTCTAAACCTAAATAGAGGGTTTATTATAACCACCGGCACAAATTTATACATAATTCAATTGAAAGAATTTGAAGGGTTTGTTTCATCTCTTGTCTATATTTTATCTAATAAGTTTTCTTGTACCTTTCATACAAAATTTCTTGAAGGTGAATGAGATTTTGATCAAATTCTTCGATTAAAAGTAAATATTTGTTTTCTCTATTTTCTTATTTAAATATGTATTGTTTGATTTTATATAGATTATTAATTTGTTTTTATATGTATTATTTTAAGCTGATTTTGAGCTTTTGAGCTGATAATTTGAATATTGTGATTTAATTACTTTTTAGGTTTACTTTTCTGCTATTTAGGTTCTTTTCTTACATGATTTTATATTATGTATATTTTCGTAGTATAGCATAGAATTATCAATTATCTATTTATAAAAAGATGGGATTGATCATTTTAATTAAAAAAACCAACTTTAATATTCTTTTGGTATGATTTTTATAAGAGATTTGAATTTTCTTTACAAAGTTATGTTGATAGCGTTATAATTAAATTTTATTATTTCACCATTTATTGATAATAAATCAACATATATTTGATTTCATACCCATACCATTACTACTGGTTTTGGAGTATAATTTTGTTATTTATAATTTAGACTGGTATAGTTAGTGTTTTAAAACTTATTTATTTAATTTTATTTTATTTGAAGAAATAATTATCATGTGTTTGTTGTCGAATTTGATATAAATGATGTAAAGAGGTGCTCCGGCTATTCTAAGAGCTGACGATGTAACTTCACATCAGTTTCCTTCAAAATATTGAACAAAATTTAAATAAATAAAGTTATTATTTACTTGAAATAGTTTAATTTCAAACTTAACAACAAAACTATCAGTCAATTTTATGCTCACAAATGGTACTGATTTTTCAGACTTATATTGAATATTTATATATGTTTGTAATATTTAGATATAAAAAGGAGTATGGCCTCCAAGTCGTCTGCATCCATAATAAAAATTGATTCGCTGGTGGTAGACTTAAATATCCCGGCAATGCGGACTGAAACAAGAAATTGTCGACATTTCAGTATTCGGTAAGCTTAATTTTATGTCGCCTAAATTTTTATCTTATTTATATTCTAATTGTAATCTAATTGCTTTTGTTAATTAGTATTTTAGTTTTATAGTACTACAATTACCTTGTCAGCATGTATGATTTGCATTTGTGTTACGCCAGACTTAATTGTTTGCGTTTATGTTGATGAATTAAATCAGCAACTTCCTAATATGTTTAATTCAAAATGTTAGCGATGAAAAATTTAATTAGATTGGGAATTTGTAGAAGGTACTTGAGTAGGCAATATGTGAGTGGTTCAGTTGGATGTTTAACATTAAATGTGAAATTGGTGCCAAGTGGATCAAATCTTTGACAATCATATGAAGTATCTCAATTGTCTTAATTATGTGATATATGTTGAACTCCTATACCTTGGTTAAGTTTTGTTGATATATTGTTCCTTTGGATGCAGTAAGTATGTTTCTCAACTGAGAGAGAAGAATAAAAAGGGGTGTGAACCATTTGCCTCATGTGAGGAACTTCCTCCGATGACTGTTCCTAATTATAAATATTGGCGCTGTGAAGGTCAGGAGCGATGTGATCTTGTCTGTGATGGCCATTGTGCTAGCATTTTCTCTTCTTGTGAAGCTACAATTGAGTCAAGACTACCTGAAATTGAAATTACCGGTGATGTTTTACCTCTTGGGTCAGGTGATGCTAAAAAAATAATTCCTGATATAGAGATTGATTGCACAGGTATGCATCAACTTTTATTCAATGTTAATTAATAGTGTCCATGTTTATTTTCTGACCTCTTACTGTTTGCAGGTAATGAGCGTGCATCTCAAAATCTGGAAAATGAGAAAACTTGCAGTGAAACTTTTTATAAGTCATTGCCTTCTAGAGGACAACGTGTAGATTGTGCTGGTAATTCTAAAAATATCATGCTTCAATAAAAAAGATTAGGTTCTATTTGAGATGCAAGGTATATATTTGGATCTAAATTTAGACTAAGTATTGTTCGTTTCTTTTAACAGATTCCCCTAGACCACACATCCATGAAATTGTTCACCCGATGGAACTCAGTGAGCCTGAAATCCTCCCTCCCAAAGAGTCTAACGAAGGTGCTGGTTTAGTTGTTTCGACTAGATCTCAACCAGCTCACTTAGAAGAGAACGAGAGTCCCTCTTCAGATAGTGAAAGGACTTTGGATGGATACAGCAACCTTCGTTGCAAGCCAAGAAGACACCGACTTCTTACAGACCTGATGAGTGATATGGAAGAAACATCTCAAGAGGCTCCTGCTCCGATTCCAGTTCAGACTCCGGCTCTGGCTCTGGCTCAGACTCCTGCTACGGTTCCGGCTCTGGATCCGAATCCAGCTCAGACTCCAGCTCCGGCTGCTCTGACTCCGGCTGAATATGAAATTTCCCAGAATGGGAAAAACGGGCCACCAAGAAAAAGGAAAAAGGCGGATGTGGAGGGTAGTTCCAGCAGGTTAGAAGTCAAATGTCTTGGCAACATATCCAAGAAGCCGGGGTCGGCCAGAATCTCTTCTAAGAAAGCCGACAGATCAAGTGAACAAGAAAAAAGCTTGCATATGAAAAAAGGAAAAGCTCCAACTGAGACTTACAATGATGCATCTGGCCAAATGTGTCTTAATCTATCATTGGGTAGCCCTTCAATCGCCCCTTCTCTTGGAAAGATGAGCATACCAGTGAGGGAAGAAGTTGCGAGGGATCTCCATAGTTATTCGTTATCTCAGATACGGGTACACTAACTCTCTCTTTATTTTAAATACTGGTTTTCTTATTATCCTAACTACTTATGCATTGTCAATTATACATAATTTAGGAAGCAAATGCAAAAAGTAAGGAAGCTGAAGGCCTTATGGAAGCATCAAGGCAACAAAATGATCAAAGGGCTACGAAGACGGTTGTAAATTCAAATTATGATGATATACCTATGGATATCGTAGAGCTAATGGCGAAGAACCAGCACGAGAGGCAACTTGCTAGATTTGAAGCTTTACCCCTCTCCAAGAGGACTAATTTCTCAACCGGGGGCTCTTTAAGCGATAACCAAAAGCACCCGGTCGATTGGTTGGATAAAAAAACTCCAAGCACGATGAGAAATCTACATCCTATTGCGCTATTTGATAATGAAAATGCTATCAACTTCTCTGGTGCTGCTGATCCAGGGCATTTAAGATTGAGTCAGCTCAAAAACCAGCTAAAATTCTTCGCCAAATCTTCAGAGAATCGGAAATATCCTGTTTGTGCTTCTGGATCACAGCCAAGTAAAGGAGCAGCACCAGCTTGGTTGTCCAAGCACAAGAATATGCCGTTCGAATCAAATGCTCGCTCTACAGAATCCCTGTATAAAGGAAGGACAATCAGTGATCTTAAGGGCGATGAAATGAATGTGCAGCACACAAAATTTCTGGAAGCTAAGGACAACCCATTTTGGAAGACTTCATCAGAAACCGTACAAGCTATGAATTTGCTGAAACTAATGACTAAAGGAAGACCCTCTAATGCAGATCAAAGTAGATTTCGCGGACAAACTTCCTCAGGCTTCGATGGAAACAGTTCAAGCCGACCTTTATCTTTTTCTTCCCGTAAGGAATTTTCTTCATATATTTATAAACTTAGTAAATAAATTAATATTTTTGTTCAATAGAATAATCAGGCTGCTCCTATGTCTGTCGTAGCAGGTTTTACAGGAAATATGCCGCAGAGAGCTTCTCAGTCTAATTCTGTTCTGTCACAGAATTACGAGAAACCGAGATACTGGGGTTCTCCAATTCCCCTTGGAGTTGGACATTCGAACACATACCTTCCGTCAACTGATAGAAGCATCTTTAATCAGCAGACATATTCTGGATTCATAGACCTACAAGCCATCAACGTACACAGCACTCCGATTCCAGTTTGCAGAACATTGCAAGTCGAGGAATGCAGGTTCAACCAAAACCCTGCAGACTTTAGCACTCCCGAAGTGGGAAACCAGTACACCATCGATGGGAAAGATCTCAAGATGTGAAGGAGGGCTACCTTTATTTTATTGACTTTCAGAATTCATTTTTTTGTTATGTTTAATAGAGTTTTTGCGGCTTCGTCCCCTTATTAAAATAAGACCAAACCTTTAGATCAAAGCGGTATTCAAATTAAATTATATACTTCGACTCTGATAAGTTTGTAATTTTCTATGTTATTGTGTTTTTTTGTTTGACAATACATATTTGATTGAGTTTGAAATTAATTAATATTTCTATCATATCGATCATGCAGATGATTTTTAATGAGTAACTTGAGGTCCTTTGTACTGCAGTCAGACGATTCCATAGAAAGACAAATTATAGTAGGTGAATTAAAAAGGACAGATGAGCTTGAAATCTCCTTTTGAGCATTAAAGGTGAAAATGATTATCACTCAATTATATGTTTTACAATAAAGCGACTCCGCATATATAGAAATAGAGATCACACAGATAGATGCATAGATACATAAAAATGTGATTATATAGAATATTCTATTTGTCTAGTTGGAAAATGCTCTCAAGCTAACGTGTAGTTAGCTTCTCTTATCAAATTCTTTCAAGCAAATGTTGATTTTACCAAATAACAACATAGTTAATTTCAGTAGCAGATTTACGAACAATTTTCGCCCACTAAACTCTTGCATTCTTGTTCCGTCGAATCGTTAATTGGATCTTTTTATTGTGCCGAGATGTACGCCTAATTGGTTTATTTTCTTTAATAGTGGATTTTGTCGAAAAAATATTTTTCATCGGGGGGTTTTACCTTCGTTCACGAGCACTCGATTTCTAGTTTCATCGACTCCTCATCTTGTATTGTTTGAGTGTATGTGTCGAGATGAATATTTAGTGGGCTATTACTTTTAATATTGGATTTTACTAAAAAATTGTTTATTACCTTCATTTTCATTACTAGCAATTTTCTTTTACCAGGATTTTTGCTTCCTGAGACTGGATTACATTAATATGGAAGCAATTCTCTTTTATTAATATACATGTCGTATTTTTGTATTAAATTTGTAATAATGTGTGTTGGACCCTTCAACAAATATATATAGGAAGGATTATACTTATAGTCAATCTTCGAATTAATTTTATTTAAGAAATTTTGATCTCGTCTTGGATATCCTTTCCTAAACTCTTTAACATTGTTTTGAAATCTAATATCATCATTTTATCAATGAGTTAAATATATAACACACAAATTACACAAAAAATGCTTTAAAAGTGACAAACCTAAAAAATAAGATGAGAATTGAGAAACTAACAATAAACAAATAAAACTCTTTTAGCTAATCACCTAATACACATAAAATGATATCTCTTAGATTATTTTATTACATATATAGATACATCATGTATAAACAAGTTTTCTTGAACTATGTTGATGCTATGGAGCAACTTCCATCTTGCCACCTTAAACGAGCTCGCACAACAATATTTTTCTCTTATGCAACATTTTGTTTTGATTAAACTTGAAATTGTTCTTAGAGTTAAATTTTACATTCATGTTACTCAAATTTAATAGATTTAAACATGTTTTCCTATATTTTTGCATAACTTAGTAATTGTAAATTATTTTGTTAAGAAAATTTATAACTTAATTTTTACATCGGTTTTTTACGACATATTAGCAACACAAAAAACTTATAGTATTATTCGATTTGCTTAGTTGGAATATTCCCTCAAGCTAACATAGCGTCTCCTTTTCAAATCCTTTCAAACAAAATGTTGCATTTACAATATAATAGCATAGTCAATTTCAGTAGCAGGGTTGCGAACAAAGTATCAGTTGGGTTATTTATTGTGCCGAGATGTACACCTAACTATGCTATTTTCATTAACGGTGGATTTTGTCAAAAAAAACATTTTTATTGGGGGTTTTCCCTTTGTTAATTGGTCGCTCGTGTTCTAATTCCATCTACTCATCATATTGTATTGTTTGAATGTGTGTGTCGAGATGAACATTTGGTAGGCTATGACTTCTAACGGTAAATTTTACCAAAAAAAGGGATTTTACCTTCATTTTTGTTACAAGCACTAATCTTTAAATTGGGGTATTCGCTTGCTTCCTAAGGTTGGATTAGATAAATATTGAAGCACTTATTTTTTATTAATACACATGTGGTATTTTTGTCTTTGAACTGTAATAATATGGGTTGACCCTTTAACGAATATTTGAGAAGTTTTATACACTATTAGGGAAATAAATTTTACTTAGAATATTCAAAAGGATTAGATATCAATTTAATGATTGAGATATTAATAAATAATATTATAATAATTCTATATATTTTAAAATAATATTATACTATTTTAAGTTTCAAATATAGTGATATTAAGTTTATTAAAATAAGCTTCGTAATTCATGAGGAATATTGTATATATATATATATATATATATATATATATATATATATATATATATATATATATATATATATATATATTAAAATATTCTTCTTCTTGAATTAATGTTATATTATTGTAAGTTTTAGAAAAATCTGGTTAAGTTTATACTAACATATCTCAAGAAAATGTAATCTTATAATTTAAGATTCATACTCTTTATACGAATTTAATCACCATCTTCATCGTGTAATCTAGAAAAATAATAATCAATTCATGAAAGATATTGATCCATAGAAGAGAAAGTTATAACTAGATGTATAATTATAAATTTATTTTTTCAACACAATATTAAAATTTAAATCACTCATAAATAGAGCGTCCGAAATAATGCTATATTAGATATTTTAAAAATAAATATTGACAACTCAACCAAATATATTAATTAGGGAGAAACCCAAAAGTATGTTGAATCAATCAATATGAAGACCAGCATTATACAATGTCTAGATAACATATAGTTTCTATTAGTCTTGATTAATGAGTATAGACATCACTCGATTATTGATAATTATGTATTTTCAAAATGCGGACCCAATAGTCATTGTGATTGCACCTCTCAAGGTGTATCACTACTCTCTCTTCAAATTGGAGTCATTATCTTGTTCATATAGATAAAGAAATAAAAAGGAAACTTGGATAAAATTTTAACACCAAGTGCCACACTGTTTCACTAGCCCTATGCATTATGGCACAATAGTATCAAACACATGAACTATTTCCAATGTTGGTTTTCTTTCTTAACTTGCATGCTAAATTTTAGAACTGTAGTACCTAAAGTTTAATAAATTTTTAAATCCAACTTTATTTAATTATAACAAGTTTTTTTTAGTTTAAATTGTCTAATAACCCGATCAAAGTGTTCTTCAATTAGAACTTAATTGTTATATGAATGGCTAATTATTATATAACTAGCTAATATTTAAAAATCTATATTTCCTAAAAATATAAGATTTGACATTTATGTATAGTGTAGATATTTGTTTTATTTGAAGAGCAAATAAATATACTTCTTTAGATTTGGATAAGGATTAGATAGTATTTTCAAAATCTACACATAATACTTATATGGTATCGACCAACTAAAATTATTTCATAAATAAAGTACCAATTTTTGTCTAGTTTATTACTATATTCCCTAATACGTATATGTGGTATCCCACTAATTCTATATTTAATTTATAATATTTAAAAATAATTTATATATATATAAAGCCGTGATTGGGGATGCAGACTAACTGCCGATTAATCGCATCAGGCGCGGTTACTGATATCGTGAATATTTCTAATTTTAAAATCTGATGGTTAATGGATATAGATTTGATTATTTTTTCTAGATTTGGATATGTACGATATGTTGTCATTCCTACTTATGAGTAGATCAAAGAGTATTTAAATTAGAAAATAATTTTTATGTAAATGACTAATGATGATTTATGAACTATTAAATTTAAAATATAAATTTTCTAAAATTAAGGATCAGGCTTATATATTTATTTCGCTTAAGGAATTTAACCACTATTTAGGTAAATAATTTTGATTTAGAATTTGGTCAATGATTAGATAACGATTTAATAATTGTGATATATATGAATAATCTTGTAAATATTTATATATATTTAAAAAATAATATTCTTCTTTATTTATTTTATATTATTTTAAGTTTTAAAAAAACTATGTTAAGCTTAGACTAATTTATCATAAAAAATTATAATCTTATAGATAATGAAACAAAAGTAAACTTGGACAAATTTTAACTACACGTGCCACACTGCCACACTAACCATATGTACTATGACACATTAGTTTCAGACACATGAACTATTGTCAATATTGCTTTCTTCCTCAACTTGCATGCTAGATTTTAGAATTTTAGTACCCAAAACTTAATAAATATTTAAATCTAAATAATCCGATTAAATGAGTTTTCAATTAAAATTAATTTTTGTGTGAATGACTAATTAATCTATAACTAGCTAATATATTTAAAATCTATATTTCCTAAAATATAAGATCATGTAAGTGTACATATTAATTTTGTTTGAATAGTAAATAAATAAATTTTTCTTTAGATTTGGATAAATATTAGATAGCATATTAAAAATATATACATAATACTTATATATGGTATTGGCCAAATAAAATTATTTCATACATAAAGTACCGATGATTGTCTAGTTTATTACTATATTCATTAACACGTATATATGGTATCCTAATAATTCTGTAGCTAATTTAATAATTTTTAAAATATTTTATTATATTAATTAAAGCCTGGGGATGTGGACTAACCGTAAATAAACCGCACCCATCGCGGAAGCGTATTTGATAAATAATTTTTAATCTGATGGTTATTGGATACAAAATTGATTATTTTTTCTAGGTGTGGATATGTACGATTCGCTTCCATCCCTACTCATAAGTAGATAAAGGATTTCTTGAATTAGAATATAATTGTTGTGTAAATGACTAATGATCCATAGAAAATAAAGTTATAACTACATGTATAATAATAAATTGTTTAACTTTCACACAATATATAAAATAAAATCACTCATAAATAGAGCGTCCCCTGAGAATGGTATATTTGATGTTTTAAAAATGAATATTGATAACTCAACCAATTATATTAATTGGAGATAAACCCAAATCATTATAAAGACCAACATTATCCAATGTTTAGACCACACTTATTTTCAATTAGTCTTGATTAATGATTAGAGATGTCCCTCGTTGATTGATAATTATGTATTTTCAAAATAAGGACCCAATAGTAATTGTGATTGCACCTGTGAAGGTGTATCACTACAATATTTTTAAGATTAAGTTAGAGTCATTATCTTGTTCATATAGATAAAGAAACAAAAGGAAAATTGGACACATTGTAACTACAAGGACCACACAATTTCACCGATCCTATGCACTATGGCACATTTGTTTCAAACATATGGATTATCGACAATGTTAGTTTTCTTTCGTAACTTGCATGCTAGATTTTAGAATTGTAATACCCAAAATTTGACAACTTTATAAATTCAACTATATTTTAATATAACAAGTTTACTTTAGTTTAAATTGTCTAATGATCCAATCAAGTAGTTCTTCAATTAGAAATTAAGTGTTGTGTGAATGACCTAATTAATATATAACAAGCTAATATATTCAAAATCTATATTTTCTAAAATATTTAGTGTATATATTAATTACATTTGTAGAGTAGAGAAATTATTTTTCTTTAGATTTGGATAAGGATTTGATAGTATTTTAAAAATATACATATAATTATGATATATGGTATTGTCCACATAAAATTATTTCATACATAAAGTACCTATTTTTGTCTAGTTTATTACTATATTATCTAATATGTATATATGGTATTCCACTAATTATGTAGCTAATATAATAATTTTTAAAATATTTTATTATATTATTTAAAACCGTGAATGCTGATGCTAACTAACTGCAGATAATGGATACAAATTTGATTAGTTTTTTCTGGACGTGGATATGTACGATCGGTTGACATCAGTACTTATAACTAGATCAAAGAGTTGAATTAGAAAATATTTGTTGTCTAAACAACTAATGATGTTATATCGAACTATTAAATTAAAAATCTAAATTTCCTAAACTAAAGGATCATACTTATATGTTAATTTAGCTTATATAATTTATCCACTATTTAGGAAAATAAATTTTACTTGTATTTTTGTTAACGATTAGATAACAATTTAATGACTGCGATATTAATAAATAATTTTATTAAATATCTATCTATATATATATTTTAAAATAATATTCTTTTTCAATAAATGTTATATTATTTTAAGTTTAAAAAAAAATTAAGTTTAAAATATCTTATCTCAAGAAATTATAATCTTATAATTTAAGATTCATTATCTTTATACTAATTTTATTATCACGGTCATCGTGTAATCTAAATAAGTGTTAAATTTAGTAAGGAAAGAATTTAGATTGGGTTGGTCAATTGGGGGTATGTATCTAACTATTGGTTCGAGTCGGAATTCAAAGTCTCTAGAGGTTTCTAATAAATGGGTGTCTTCGGATCATAGGACATGAACAAATCCTCTTAGTTCTCGTGCAAATAGGTCAGGTAATATGTCTAATTCTGGTTGTAACATTTATTTTGGCACAAGGACCTATAGTTGCAATTATGGAGAATTAGAAGATAGTTATGATTTTGATCAGAGGATATATAGTGACCTCTCTCACATGGTGGGACGAGAATCAGTTAGTATTAGTAGTATGTCAAACCATGATAAGGAGCATCTGTTATATTCACAAGCCGAGTAATAGTCTACTACTCGACAACATCATCTTCACGTGGAGGATACATATGGGTTTTTAGCTAGTTTGAATTGGGAGGTATTTTTTGCCTCAACGATTTATGTTATTTGGTTAGAAAGGAATGCCATTACATTTAAGGGGGACAAGTTTTCTGGTGGGAAAGTATTAATCGAGAAGGCTAGAAGTGGAGCCAGCGAATAGATGAAAGCGTGGTGTTCTGGTATTGGTAAAACCGAGAGGATTCCTAATCATGTGGAATAGATTGGATGGTGCAAACTTATAAGTGGCTTAAAGCTTAACACGGATGATAGTTTCAATGAGCATTCAAGAAAGGGAGGTGTCAGAGGATTATTAAGAGATGGAGAGGGAAATTGGGTGAAGGGATTTTATATGAATTTAAATTGTTCATTGGTAGTAATATCTTAATTAATTGTGTTGTATATATGAAGGACTTAGAATGGTCGTAAGCTTGTGTTATGTATATGAAGGACTTAGAATGGCCATAGGCTTGTGTTATGTATATGAAGGACTTAGAATGGCCGTAGGCTTGGGAACTCAAGAGGTGGATTCGGAAGAGGCATTAAGCGTAATTAGCCAAAGGTAAGGCTAGAGAGGTCTGGCTATGGAGTGGATCCTTGAGATTCGTGGGATTCTGGATTAGAATAAAGGTTTCACGCTTCAACACATATTTCGCAAAGCTTACATGAGGGCATATATACTAGCGTGTTTGGGAATGAGACTACATAGTACATATACAACAATTGAAGATCCACCAGATTTGGCATGAAAGTTCTCAACAAAGATAGATTCAGATACAAGACTCCGAGAAAGGTCCACACGAGCGACCTGGGAATGTAATGGTTATTTTTTAAAACTGTTCTTGGACCTCTATTGTATTAAAAAAAAAAGATCATTAATTCATGATAAATATTGATCCGTAAAAAAGAAAGTTATAACTAGAGGTATAATTATAAATTTCTTAAGTTTAACATAATCTTTAAAATTAAGTCACTCATAAATAGAGTGTCCGCTTAGAATGCTATGTTAGATGTTTTAAAAATGAATATTGATAACTCAACCAAATATATTAATTGTAAATAAACCCAAAAGTATGTTGAATCAATCAATACGAAGACTAAAATTATCCAAATATTTGATAACACATAATTTTAATTAATCTTGGTTAATGAGTAGAGATGTCTCTAGATTATCGATAATTATGTATTGACCCAATGTTAAATTGTGATTGCACCTCTCAAGGTGTATCACTACAATTTGTACAAGATTAAGTTGGAGTCATTTTCTTGCTCATAAATATGAAGAAACCAAAAAATTAGGACAAATTTTAACTACAATCGCCAATGTTGGGTTTCTTTCTTAACTTGCATGCTAGATTTTAGAATTGTAGTATCAAAAATTTAACAAATTTATAAATCCAACTTTATTTAATTATAACAAGTTTATTTTTGTTTAAATTGTCTAATGGCTCGATCAAAGAGTTCTTTAATTAGAACTTAAATGTTGTGTAAATGACTAATTAATATATAACTTCCTAACATATTTAAATTCAGTATTTCCTAAAATAAAAGATCGACTTATAGTTAGTGTACATATTAATTTCATTTGTAGAACTAAGAAATTGATTTTTATTTAGATTTGAATAAGGATTAGATAGCAGTATAAAAATCTAAACATAATACTTATATATGGTATCGATCAAATAAAATTATTTTATACATAAAGTATAGATTATTGTCCAGTTTATTCCTATATTCCCTAATACGTATATATGGTATCCTACTTACTTTATAGATAATTTTATGATTTTTAAAATAAACTATATTATTTAAAGCCGAGATTGGGGATGTAAATTAACCGCAGATAAACAAAATAAATAATTCTAAAATTCGATTTTTTATGAATACAAATTTGATTATTTTTTTCTGGATGTCGATATGTATGATCTGCTGCCATCCCTACTCATAAGTATATCAAAGAGTTCTTGAATTAGAAAATAATTGTTGTGTAACTTACTAATGGTGTTCTATCAAACTATTAAATTTATTCTAAATTACCTAAAATAAAGGATTAAACATATATAATAATTTTGATTAAGGAATTTATCCACTATTTAGGAAAATAATTTTTATTTACAATTTGGTCAAAGATTAGTTAACGATTTAATGATTGCGATATTAATAAAATAATATTGTAAACATTTATATATGAGTAATGCTGGATATCACCCCAAATCACATCGCCTTTATATATTTTAAAATAATATTCTTCTTGAATTAATGTTATATAATTTTAAGTTTAAAAAAATTAGATTAAGTTTATACTACCATATCTCAAGAAATTATAATTTATAATTAAATATTCATACTCTTTATACTAATTTTAACTAGAAGTGCCAAACCATTTCATTGGCCCTATGCACTATGACACATTTGTTTCAAACACTTGAACTATTGCCAATGTTGGTTTTCTTTCTTAACTTGCATGCTAGATTTTAGAACTGTAGTACCCAAAATTTAACAAATTTTTAAATCCAACATTATTTAATTATAACTAGTTTGTTTTAGATTAATTGTCTAATAACTCGATCAAAGTGTTCTTCAATTAGAAATTAATTATTATGTGAACGACTAATTAATATATAACCAGCTAATATATTTAAAATATAAGACCATACTCATAGTTAGCTGACATATTAATTTCATTTTAAGAGTACATAAATAATGTTTTATATTTGGATAAGTATTATATAATAATCTAAAAATCTACACTTAATTCGTATATTTAGTATCGACCAAATGATATTATGTTATACATAAATTTTTTATTATTATTTAGTTTTTACTATATTCCCTGAAAAATATTGATCCATAGAAAATAAAGTTATATCTAGGTTTATAATTATAAATTATTTAACTTTAACACAATATATGAAATTAAACCACCCATAAATAGAGTGTCCCTTAAGAATGGTATATTTCATGTTTTAAAAATGAATATTGATAACTCAACAATTATATTAAGTGGGGATAAACTTAAAAGTATGTTGAATCAATCACTATGATGAAAACATTATATTTTCTATTAGTCTTGATTAATGATTAGAGATATCCTTCGATAATTTATAATTATGTATTTTCAATATAAGGACCCAATAGTCATTGTGATTGCACATGTGAAGATGTATCATTACAATATTTTCAAGATTAAGTTGGAGTTATTGTCTTGTTCATATAGATAAAGAGAAAAAAAGAATATCTGGACACATTTTCACTGCAAGCACCACACTATTTCACCAACCCTATGCACTATGGAAAATTTGTTTCAAACACATGGATTTTGTCAATGTTGGTTTTCTTTCTTAACTTGCATGCTAGATTTTAGAATTGTTGTACCTACAATTTAACAACTTTATAAATCTGACTTTATTTAATTATAACAAGTTTATTTTAGTTTAGATTGTTTAATAACCCAATAAAATAGGTTTTCAATTAGTAATTAAGAGTAATGATATATGTCACCCCTTTTCATGTCACCCTTTTATCACCTTTCTATATATATGTTTTGATTTCCTAGAATAGAAGATAGAGAAAAATTAAATATGATAGAGAAATTATTTAATTGGTACATGTAGGCATACACGTAGTAGGTGATAAAAGGGTGATACAAAAAGGGTGACAAATATCATTACTCAGTAATTAATTGTTGTGTGAATGACTAATTAATATATAACCAGCTAATATATTTAAAATCTATATTTCCTAAAATATAAGATACGACTTATAGTAAGTGTACATATTAATTACATTTGTAGAGTATAGAATTTTTTTTATATTTGGATACGGATTAGATAGTATTTTAAAAATATACAAATAATAGTTATGTATGGTATTGTGAAAAAAAATTATTTCACACATAAAGTACCGATTTATGTCTAGTTTATTACTATATTATCTAATATGTATATATGGTATCCCACTAATTCTGTAGTTAATTTTATAATTTTTAAAATAATTTATTATATTATTTGAAGTCGTGATTAGGGATGCATACTATCGCAGATAAACCCAATTAGTCATAGATATTTGGTAAGTAATTCAAAAATCTAATTCTTAATGGATAAGAATTTGATTATTTATTTTGATGTGGATATGTACTTAGGAAATAATTTTTGTGTAAATGACAAATGATGATCTATCAAACTATTAAATTTATTCTAAATTACCTAAAATATAGCATCAAACATATATATTAATTTCATTTATGGAATTTGTCCACTATTTAGGGAAATAATTTTTACTTAGAATTTGGTCAAAGATTAGATACCGATTTAATGATTGCGATATTAATGAATAATATTGTAAATTTTTATATATATATTTTAAAATCATATTCTTCTTGGATTAATGTTATATTATTTTAAGTTTAAAAATTAATTATATTAAGTTTGTACTAGCATATCTCAAGAACATATAATCTTAAAATTTAAGATTCATCATATGTATACTAATTTTATCATCTTGGTCAACGTGTAATCTAAAAAGAATCATGAAAAATATTGATCCATAAAAAATAAAGTTATAACTAGATGTATCATTATAAATTTCTTAAGTTTAACACAATTATTAAAATTAAATCACTCATAAATAAAGCGTAAAAATTAATACTAATAACTCAGTCCAAATATATTAATTAGGGATAAACACAACATTATATTGAATCAATCAATAGGAATAACAACATTATCTAATGTTTAGATAACACATATTTTTCTATGTCTTGATTAATGAGTAGAGATGTCCCTCGATTATTGATAATCATGTATTTTCAAAATGAGGACCCAATAGTCATTGCGACTTCACCTCTCAACACGTATCACTAATATGTGTCCAATATTAAGTTGGATTCATTTCTTGTTGATAGAGATAAAGAAACAAAAAGAAACTTGGACAAATTTGAACTACAAGCGCCACACTACACATGAACTATTTTCAATGTTGTGTTTCTTTCTTAACTTGCATGCTAGATTTTAGTATTGTATTGCTCTAAATTTAAATTTTTAAACCAAACTTTATTTAATTATAACAAGCTAGTTTTAGTTAAAATTTTCAAATAACCAGATAAAAGAGTTAATCAATTAGATATTACTTGTTATCTGACTAATTAATACATAATCTATATTTCCTAATATATAAGATAAGACGTATAGTTAGTGTACATATTAATATCATTTGAAGAGCAGAGAAATTAACTTTTCTTTAGATTTGAATAAGGATTAGATAGCATTTTAAAAATCTACACATAATACTTATATATGGTATCGACCAAAAAAAATTATTTCATATATAAAGTACCAATTATTTTCTTGTTTATTACTATATTTTCTAATAAGTATATGTGGTATCCAACTAATTATGTAGCTAATTTTATAATTTTTAAAATATTTTATTATATTTTTTAAAACTGTGAATGCTGATGCTAACTAACTGCGGATAATGGATACAAATTTGATTAGTTTTTTCTGGATGTGGATATGTAAGATCTGTTTCCATCCCTACTTATAGCTAGATCAAAGAATTGTTGGATTAGAAAATATTTGTTTTATAAATGACTAATTATGTTATATCAAACTATTAAATTTAAGATCTAAATTTCCTAAACTGAAAGATCATACTTATATGTTAGTTTTGCTTATGGAATGTATCCATTATTTAGGAAATAAATTTTACTATATTTTTGTTAACGATTAGATAACAATTTAATGACTGCGATATTAATAAATAATTTTTTAAAAATATCTATATATATAATTTTAAATAATATTTTTTTTAAATTAATGTTATATTATTTTAAGTTTTAAAAAAGATTAAGTTTATAATATCCTATCTCAAGAAATTATAATCTTATAATTTAAGATTCATTATCTTTATATTAATTTTATTATCATGGTCATTGCGTAGTCTAAATAAGTGTCAAATTTAGTAAGGAAAGAATTTAGATTGGGTTGGTCAATTACGGGTATGTATCTAACTATTGGTTTGAGTAGAAATTCAAAGTCTCTAGAGGTTTCCAATCAGTGGGTGTCTTCGTCTAATAGGAAAGGAACAAATCCTCTTAGTTCCAGTGCAAATAGGGCAGGTAATATGTTTAATTCTGGTTGTAACAGTTATTTTGGACCTATAGTTGCAATTATGGAGAATTAGAAGATAGTTATGATATTGATCAGAGAATATATAGCGACATCTTTCAAATGGCAGGACGAGCATCAGTTTGTATTAGTATTATGTCAAACCATGATAGGGAGCAGCTGTTATATGCACAAAACGAGTATCAGTCTACTACTCGACAATAGCATCTTCACGTGGAGGATACAGATGGGTTTTTAGCTAGTTTGAATTGGGTGGTATTTTTCGCCTCAACGATTTATGTTATCTGGTTAGAAAAGAATGCCGTTATATTTAAGGGGGACAAGTTTTCTAGCGGGAAAGTATTAATCAAGAAGGCTAGAAGTGGGACCCCGAAATACATGACAGCGTGGTGTTCTTGTATTGGTAAAACCGTGAGGATTCATAATCATGTGGAATGTATTGGATGGTGCAAACTTATTAAAGACTTAAAGCTTAACACTGATGGTAATTTCGATGATCGTTCAAGAAAGGGATGTGTCAGAGGATTATTAAGAGATGGAGAGGAAACTAGGTGAAGGGATTTTATATGAATTTAAATTGTTCATTAGTAGTAATATCTTAATTAATTGTGTGGTATATATGAAGGACATAGAATGCCGTAGGCTTGTGTTGGTTAATGAGTAGAGATGTCTCTCGATTATTGATAATTATGTATTTTCAGAATAAAGACCCAATAGTAATTTTAATTGCACCTCTCAAGGTGTATCACTATGATTTGTAAAAGATTAAATTGGAGTCATTGTCTTGTTCATAAATATAAAGAAACAAAAAAAATTAGGACAAATTTTAACTACAATCGCCAATGTTTGGTTTCTTTCTTAACTTGCATGCTAGATTTTAGAATTGTAGTATCTGAAATTTAACAAACTTTTTTAATCCAACTTTATTTAATTATGACAAGTTTATTTTTGTTTAAATTGTCTAATGACTTGATCAAAGAGTTCTTTAATTAGAACTTAATTATTGTGTAAATGACTTATAGTTAGTGTACATATTAATTTCATTTGCAGAACTAAGAAATTAATTTTTATTTAGATTTATGAAAGAATTAGATAGCATTATAAAAATCTACACATAATACATATATATGCTATCGATCAATTAAAATATTTCATACATATATAGCATTATAATTGTCCAGTTTATTACTATATTCCCTAATACTTGTATATGGTATCCCACTTATTATAGATAATTCTATAATTTTTAAATAATTTATTATATTATTTAAACTCGTGATTGGGGATGTAAATTAACCGCAGATAAACAACATAAATAATTCTAAAATCCGATTTTTGATGAATACAAATTTGACTATTTTTTTCTTGATGTGGATATGTATGATGTGTTGCCATACCTACTCATAAATATATCAAAGAGTTATTGAATTAGGAAATAATTTTTGTTTAAATGACTAATGATAATCTATCAAACTATTAAATTTATTCTAAATTACCTAAAATAAAGGGTCAAACATATATATTAATTTTGATTAAGGAATTTATCCACTGTTTAGGAAATAAGTTTACTTAGAATTTGGTCAAAGATTAGATAACGGTTTAACTATTGGGATATAAACAAAATAATGTCAAACTATTTCACTGGTCCTATGCACTATGTCACATTTGTTTTAAACACATGAACTATTTCCAATGTTGTATTTCTTTCTTAACTTGCATGGTAGATTTTAGAACCGTAGTACCCAAAAATTAACAAATTTTTAAATCCGACTTTATTTAATTATAACAAGTTTGTTTTAGATTAAATTGTCTAATAAGTCGATCAAAGAGTTATTCAATTAGAAATTAATTGTTGTATGAATGACTAATTAATATATAACCAGCTAATATATATAAAATATATATTTCCTAAAATATAAGATCAGACTCATAATTAGTTTACATATTAAATTCATTTTAAGAGTATAGAAATTTTTTTGTCTTTATATTTGGATAAGGATTCGATACTTATCTAAAAATCTACACATAATACTTATATATAGTATCAACCAAATGATATTATGTTATACATAATTTTATTATTATAATCTAGTTTATTACTATATTACTTATATAATACTGATCCATAGAAAAGAAAGATATAACTAGACTTATACATATGAATTATTTAACTTTCACTATATATAAAATTTAACCACTCATAAATTGAGTGTCCCCTAAGAATGGTATATTTCATGTTTTAAAAATGAATATTGATAACTCAACCAATTATATTAATTGGGGATAAACCCAAAAGTATGCTGAATCAATTACTATGAAAACAACATTATCCAATGTTTACCACGTATATTTTCTATTAGTCTTGATTAATGATTAGAGATGTACCTCGATGATTGATAATTATGTATTTTAAAAATTAGGACCCAATAGTCATTGTGATTCATCTTTGAAGGTGTATCATTACAATATTTTCAAGATTAAGTTGGAGTGATTGTCTTGTTCATATAGATAAAGAAAAAAAATTGGACACATTTTAACTGCAAGCACCACACTATTTCACCAACCCTATGCACTATGGCACATTTGTTTCAAACACATAGATTTTGTCAATGTTGGGTTTCTTTCTTAACTTGCATACTAGATTTTAGAATTGTTATACCTACAATTTAACAACTTTATAAATCTGACTTTATTTAATTATAACAAGTTTCTTTTAGTTTAGACTGTTTAATAACCCAATCAAATAGTTTTTCATTTAGAAATTAATTATTGTGTGAATGACTAATTAATATATAACCAACTATTATATTTAAAATCTATATTTCCTAATATATAAGATTAGACTTATTGTTAGTGTACATATTAGTTCCATTTAAAGAGTTGAGAAATAAACTTTTTTTTAGATTTTGATAAGTATTAGATAGTATTTTCAAAATCTACAAATAATACTTATATATGGTATCGACCAACTAAAATTATTTCATAAATAAAGTACATATTATTGTATTACCTAATATGTATATATGGTATCCCACAAATTTTGTAGTTAATTTTATAATATTTAAAAATTATTTATAATAATATTTAAAATAGTGATTGGGGATGAAGACTAACCGCATCCGGATATAGATTTGATAAAAATGGATACAAATTTGATTATTTTTTCTGGATTTGGATTTGTACAAAGAGTTCTTGAATTAGAAAATAATTGTTTTATAAATGACTAATAAATATTTATGAGCTATTAAATTTAAAATCTATATTTCATAAAATAAAGGATCTTACTTATATATTAATTTTGCCCGAGGAATTTATCAAATACTTAGAAAATAAATCTTTACTTAGAATTTGTCAATGATTAGATAACAATTTAATAATTGCAATATTAATGAAGAGTCTTGTAAATTTTTTTTATATTTTAAAAAAATATTCTTTTTGATTTAGTTTTATATTATTCTAAGTTTTAAAAAATTATATTAAGTTTAGACTAACATATCTCAAAAAATTATAATCATATAATTCAAGGTTCATCATCTTTATACAAATTTTATCATCTTGGACATCGTGCAATCTAAAAACAAATAACTGATAATTAATTCATGACAAATATTGATCCAAAGAAAAGAAACTTATAACTACATGTATAATTAATAATTTCATAACTTTAATAAAATAATTAAATTTAAATCACTCATAAAATAGAGTGTACACTAAGAATGCTATATTAGATGTTATAAATTGAATATTGATAGCTCAACCAAATATATATTGATTGGGGAAAACCTAAAATTATGTTGAATAAATCAATACGAAGACCAACATTATCCATTATGTAGATATCACATAATTTTTTTTTTCAAAACTAGGACTGAATAGTCATTGTGATTGCACCTCTCGAGGTGTATTACTAATATTTTCCCAATATTATGTTGGGGTCATTGTATTGTTCATATAGATAAAGAAAAAAAAGGAAACTTGGACAAATTTTAACCACAAGTGCCACACTGTCTCACTCGCCCTATACACTATGGCACATTCATTTCACACACATGAACTATGGCCAATGTTGGTTTTCTTTCTTAACTTGCATGCTAGACTTTAAAATTGTAGTACCCAAATTTTAACATATTTTTAAATCCGACTTGATCTAATTATAACAAGTTTGTTTTAGATTAAATTGTCAAATAATCCGATCAAAGTGTTCTTCAGTTAGAAATTAATTGTTGTGTGAATCACTAATTAATATATAAAGAGCTAATATATTTAAAATCTATATTTTCTAAAATATAATATTAGAGTTATGGTTAGTGTGCATATTAGTTTCATTTAAAGAGTATAGAAATAATCTTTTTTTAGATTTGGATAAGGACTAGATAGTATTTTAATCTACACATAATACTTATATATGGGATCGACCAACTAAAATTATTCTGTAAATAAAGTACCAATTATTGTCTATTTTATTATTATATTCCATATATATGGTATCCCACTAATTTTGTAGTTACTTTTATAATACTTAAAAAAATAAATTATTTAAAGCCGTGATTGGCTAAACCACATCCTTCGCGGATCTGGTAAATAATTATAAGATCTAATTGTTAATGGATATAGATTTGATTATTTTTTCCTGGATTTGTATATGTACTATATGTTGTCATCCTACTTTTAAGTAGATCAAAGAGTTCTTAAATTAGAAAATAATTGTTGTGTAAATGATTAATGATGATTTACGAGCTATTAAATTTAAAATCTAAATTTCCTAAAATAAAGGATCATACTTATATATTAATTTCGCTTAAGAAATATATCCACTATTTAGGAAAACAATTTTTACTTATAATTTGGTCAATGATTAGATAAGGATTTATTGATTGTGATACTAACGAATAATCTTGTAAATGTTTATATTTATTTAAAAATAATATGCTTCATGATTTAATTTTATATTATCTTATGTTTTAAAAAAAGTATATCTAGTTTAGACTAACATATAGAAATTAAAATGTTATAATTTAAGATTCATCATCCTTATACTAATTTTATTATCATGGTCATCGTGTAATCTGAAAACAAATAACTGATAATTAATTCATGAAAAATATAGATCCATTGAAAAGAAATTATAACTACATGTATAATTAAAAATTTCTTAACTTTAACACAATATTTAAATTTAAATCACTCATAAATAAAGCGTACCATTAGAATGCTATTTTACATGTTGTAAAAATTATATTAAGTTTAGACTAACATATCTCAAGAAATTATAATGTTATAATTTAAGATTCATCATATTTATACTAATTTTATCATCATGGTCATCGTGTAATCTGAAAACAAATAACTGATAATTAGTTCATGAAAAATATTGATAATTAGTTCATGAAAAATATTGATGCATTGAAAGAAAGTTATAACGACATATATAATTAAAAATTTCTTAACTTTAACACAATATTTAAATTTAAATCACTCATAAATAGAGTGTACCCTAAGAATGCAATATTAGATGTTGTAAAACTGAATATTGATAGCTCAACCAAATATATATTAATTGGGGATAAACCTAAAATTATGTTGAATAAATCAATAATAAGACCAACTTTATCCATTGTGTAGATATCAAATAGTTTCTATGTCTTTATTAATTAGTAGAGATGTCGCTCGATAGTTGATAATTATGTATTTTCAAAGGGAGGACCCAATAGTCATTATGATTGCACCTCTTAAAGTGTATCACTAATATTTGTACAAGATTAAGTTGGGGTCATTGTATTGTTCATATAGATAAATAAACAAAAGGAAAATTTGATCTTTTGCATGGAAAGCTTATCGATCCTTATACAACATCTCGTGGAGGAGGGCAGATGGCATGCTATACAGCTTAATCCAAGGGGGATTCTTATCTCTCATATATCTTTTGCCGATGATCTCATTTTATTTGCGGAAGCCAATGTTGATAATTTGATCTTGTGTAGGATACGATGGATATTTTCTGTAGAGATGCGGGGCAAACGATCAGCAAAGAAAAATCATTATCTATTTATTGAAAAATGTAGATGAAGGGATGACTTCGTGTGTTAACTTCAGAAGCAACTATAGAAGGAGCGAGGGTTTGTGAAAATATCTTGGGGTTCTCATCCTTTCTGGAAGAATACTAAGAGCTTTTTATGGTGAATTCATCAATGGGATTAGGAAGAAACTTTCAAAGTGGAAAGGCAAATCCTTGGCATTAGCCGGTCGGATAACTTTAACTCACTCCGTGTTGAGCACAATTCCTATGTATATTATGCAAGCGTAAAAGTGACCTAAGTGCGTTTGTGAGGAAATTGACCATATAAGAAGAGAGTTTATTTGGGGTATATCGAAAGAACAAAATCGCATTAATGGGGTTGCTTGAAATGACGTGTGTAGACCTAAAAGAGTGGGTGGACTTGGTGCCCGTCTAGCAGAAGATATGAATAGAACGCTTGTAGGAAAGTTGGGTTGGAAAGTGTTACAGGATGAGTCCACCTTATGGACTACTATTATGAGACATAAATATTTCAAGGCAGATGCTCTTCACCATTCATCTAAACCTAGTGATTCGTGCATTTCTAAGACCATTGTGAAAGGTATTGTCGTAGTTAGACAGGGATCCCGATGGTCTACGTATAATGGGCAGAGGGTTTTCTTTTTGCTAGATGTTTGGTTAGGATATTCAGCTTTAATTAATAATGTCACTTAAGTACTTTGGAGGAAGCACATAAGTTCAATAAAGTTAGTGATTATGTTGCAAGCGATGGGTCTTGGGAGTGGGATAGTTTTCAGCACCTCCTCGCTCCATCCAAGTTACTCGAATTTTCTGGTGTTTGAATGAAAACAAATGTATATGAGACAGGTGGTTTATCTTGGATGTTAGAGGTTCATGGGGTCTACACTGTTAATTCGGCCCTTGTTAATCTTGAGTCGGGGATAGTTAGTGAGGGGGTTATGGCATGGGACAAATTATGGAAGTTTAAATGCCCCCAAAAAATGATAGTGCTAGTCTGAAGAGCTATTCATGAGAGGCTTCCTACAAGAAATAATTTTTCCAAGCGTGGGGTTAATTGTTCATCTTTATGCCCCCTGTTGTGGAGTGGAGTTAGAGACTGCTATCCATTCGTTTCACGATTGTGTGGTAGTGGCCTGGATATGGGATGAAGTTAAAAAAGAGGTGAGGATTGGGGGCGCTTCTGATATAGGTGTAAATTTATTTTCTAACCCACGTGATAATTCTTTTCTTTTAGAGACCTCGAGTGCAATTATTGAAAACATTACTGGGGTCAACTGTCAGAGGGTCCTTCGCAAAATGTGCATCATACGAGCTTCAATCCGTGTTGGACAATGGGTGTCTCGTCGTTTCAGGGGCCCTCTCCGGTTCCCAGCTACGAGCTTTCATCGAAACCAGGCCTGCATCCCAGGGCACTAGTTATCAACTGTTCGTCAAATATCAGCAGCAGTTCGCAACAACTCGTCAATGCAATGCATGTCTCATTCCCCATTACTGGTAAGGATGGACAGTTCACACGACTTAGGGATCCGTGTAAATGAAGGACATACTGTTGGTAACGCGTATGTGCATTTAGAATCCTCCATTGTGACAGATTAGTAGCGACTGATGGGCCAAAAACTTATCAAACACATGCCTTTTCTCCAGAGTAATATGGAACGTATATTTTGACACATTAATTGAGATAATTTGGGTAGAATCGAATTATGTGGTTTCCAAGGGATGTAACTTCCCCAATGGTAAGGCGGTTCTACAGAAGGCTATTTACCATCTCAAAATTATATCACGGCGTGGGAAAATAATCTGGGTAAAACACCAACTAGTAAGAGATATGTTAATTTGATTGTTGGTCAAAACCGAATAGGCCTTACTAAATCGAGGAATATGGGAGGTTGTGGAGGTGTAATCCGGGACAAAGAGGGAAACTTGATTCACGGATTTTCGATAAGAATAAATCATGGTTTGGCCGGTGTTGTTGAGTCCTTGAACTTTATGAAGGACTACGAATGGTAGAGGAAATAGGAATCAAAGACTTAGAGGCGGAAGTGGACTCATGGGAGGTCGTTGAGATCATTTTGGAAATCAATGAGATAAGAGGTCTGGCGGCATATTGGATTGGTCAACTTCGGGAGATATTTGCTCGCAATATGGATTTTTCGTTTAAAGGGGTCTATAGAGAAGAGATTAACTGTGCGGATTGGGTTACGCATAGAGGAATTTCACAAGATGAGCCCTTTTACACCGACATAGACCCACCTAGGGGGTTGTGGAGTATAATTACAAGGGATAGATTCGGTTGGGAAACGCCTAGGTTGATTCATAGCCCAGGGTTATTCCAAGATTTTCTAGCCTAATTGCTTTTATGTTGTTTTCCTGACCTTTCTTGGTCTCCCCTGTAACAAAAAACCAAAAGTAAACTTGGACAAATTTTAACTGCAAGTGCCACACTATCTCATTTGCCCTAAGCACTATGGCACATTAGTTTCACACACATGCACTATTGCCAATGTTGGTTTTTGTTCTTAACTTGCATGCAAGACTTTAGAACTGTAGTACCTAAAATTTAACAAATTTTTATATTCGACATGATTTAATTATAACAAGTTTGTTTTAGATTAAATTGTCTAATAATCCGATCAAAGTGTTCTTCAGTTAAAATTAATTGTTGTGCGAATTACTAATTACTATATAACCAGCTAATATATTTAAAATCTATATTTCCTAAAATATAAGATTAGACTTATTGTTAGTGTACATATTTGTTTCATTTGAAGAGTAGAGAATAATGTTTTCTTTAGATATTGATAAGGATTAGATAGTATTTTAATCTACACATAATACTTATATATGGTATCAATCAACTAAAATTATTTCATAAATAAAGTACCAATTGATGTCTAGTTTATTACTATATTCCCTAATACATATATGGTATCCCACTAATTATGTAGTCAACTTTATAATATTTTAAAAATTATTTATAATATTATTTAAAGTCGTGATTGGGGATGCATCCTAAACGCAGCTAAACCGCATCCGTCACGGATACTGGTAAATAGTTTTAAGATCCGATGGTTTATGGATATAGATTTGATTATTTTTTCTAGTTTTGAATATGTACATGCTGTTATCATCCTACTTTTAAGTAGATCAAAGAATCCGTGAATTAGAAAATAATTGTTGTGTAAATAACTAATGATGATTCATGAGCTATTAAATTTAAAATCTAAATTTACTAAAATAAAGGATCATACTTATATATTAATTTCTCTTAATTAATTTATCCACTATTTAGGAAAATAATTTTTACATTGAATTAGGTCAATGATTAGATAGCAATTTATTGATTGCGATATTAATTAATAATCTTGTAAATATTTATATATATTTTAAAATATTATTCTTCTTAATTTAATTTTATATTATCTTGAATTTAAAAAAATATATTTTTAGTTTAGACTAACATATCTCAAGAAATTATAAAATCTTATGATTTAAGATTCGTCATAATTATACTAATTTTATCATCATGATAATCGTGTAATCTGAAAATTAATAACTGATAATTACTTCCTGAAAAATATTGATCCATTAAAAAAATGTAACTTTAACGTAATATTTAAATTTAAATCACTTATAATAAAGCGTACCCTAAATATGCCATATTAGATATTGAAAAAAAAACTGAATATTGATCCTCAACCAAATATATATCACTTGGGTATAAACCTAAAATTATTTTGAATAAATCAATATGAAGACTTACATTATCCATTTTGTAGATATGACATAGTTTCTATGTGTTGATTAATTAGTAGAGATATCCCTCGATAATTGATAATTATGTATTTTCAAAATAATGACCCAATAGTCATTGTGATTGCACCTCTCAAGGTGGATCACTAATATTTGTCCAAGATTAAGTTGGGTCATTGTATTGTTCATACATATAAAGAAACAAAAGGAATCTTGGACAAATTTCAACTATAAGTGCTACACTGTCTCACTAGCCCTATGCACTATGGCACATTAGTTTCATACACATGAACGATTACCTATGTTGGTTTTCTTTCTTAACTTACATGCTAGATTTTAGAATTATAGTACCCAAAATTTAACAAATTTTTAAATTCGACTTCATTTAATTGTAACAATTTTGTTTTAGATTAAATTATCTAATAATCTGAACGAAGTGTTCTTTAGTTAGAACTTAATTGTTGTGTGAATGACTAATTAATATATAACCAACAAATATATTTTAAATTTATATTTCCTAAAATATAAGATTAGACTTATTGTTAGTGTACATATTAGTACCATTTGAAGAGTCGAGAAGTAATCTTTTCTTTAGATTTAGATATGGATTAGATACTATTTTAATATACACATAATACTTATAAATGGTATCGAAAAACTAAAATTAATTCATAAATAAGATACCAATTATTGTCTAGTTTATTACTATATTCCCTAATATGTATATATGGTATCCCACTAATTCATAGGAAATTTTATAATATTAAAAACTAATTTATTATATTATTTAAGGTCGTGATTGGATAAACCGCATCCTTCGCGGATACAAATCTGGTAAATAATTCTAAGATCTGATGGTTAATGGATATAGATTTGATTATTTTTCTGGAATTGGATCTACTTTTAAGTAGATCAAAGAGTTCTTGAATTAGAAATTAATTGTTGTATAAATGACTAATGATGATTCATGATCTATTAAATTAAAAATATATATTTCCTAAAATAAAGGATGATACTAATATAGTAATGTCGCATGAGGAATTTATCCACTATTTAGGGAAACAGGTTTTACTTAGAATTTGGTCAATGATTAGATAATGATTTAATGATTGAGATATTAATGAATAATCTTGTAAATATTTATAAATATTTTAAAATAATATTCTTCTTGATTTAATTTTATATTATCTTAAGTTTAAAAAAAAGTATATTTAGTTTAGACTAACATAACTCAAGAAATTATAATATTATAATTTAAGATTCGTCATTTTAATACTAATTTTATCATTGTGTAATCTTAAACAAATAAATGATAATTAATCCATAGAAAAAAAGTTATAACTACATGTATAATTAAAAATTTCTTAACATTAACACAATATATAAATCTAACTCACTCATAATAGAAAGTACCCTAAGAATGCTATATAGATGTTGTAAAACTGAATATGCATAGCTCAAGTAAATATGTATTAATTGGGGATATACCAAAAATTATGTTAAATAAATCAATATGAAGACCAACATTACCCATTGTGTAGATTATACATAGTTTCTATGCCTTGATTACTTAGTAGAGATGTCTTTCGATAATTGATAATTATGTATTTTCAAAATAAGGACCCAATAGTCATTGTGATTGCACCTCTCAAGGCGGATCACTAATATTTGTCCAAGACTAAGTTGGGGTCATTGTATTGTTCTTATCGATAAATAAACAAAAGGAAACTTGGACAAATTTTAACGACAAGTGCCACATTGTCTCACTGGCCTTATACACTATGGCACATTAGTTTCAAACACATGAACTATTTCCAATGTTGCTTTCCTTTCTCAACATGCATGCTAGATTTTAAAATTGTCGTACCCAAAATTTAAGAAATTTTTAAATCTGAATTGATTTAATTATAATAAGCTTGTTTTAGATTAAATTGTCTAATAATTCGATCAAAGTGTTCTTCAGTTAGTAATTCATTGGTGTGTGAATGGATAATTAATATATAACCAACTAAAATATATTTGAAATCTATATTTCCTAAAATATAGGATTAGACTTATTGTTAGTGTACATATTAGTTCCATTTGAAGAGTAGAGAAATAAATCTTTCTTTAGATTCTGATAAGTATTAGATAATATCTTTAAAATCTACACATAATAGTTATATATGGTATCAACCAACTAAAATTATTTCATAAATAAAGTACCAATTATTGTGTAGTTTATTTCTATATTCCCTAATACGTATATATGGTATCTAACTAATTATGTAGTTAATTTTATAATATTTAAAAATTATTTATAATATTATTTAAAGTCTTGGGGATGAAGACTAACTGCAGCTAAACTGCATCCTCTACGGATACAGATCTGATAAAATTGATATAAATATGATTATTTTTTATGGATTTGGATTTGTGTCATCCTACTTTTAAGTAGATCAAAGAGTTATTAAATTAGAAAATGATTGTTGTGTAAATAACTAATAATGATTTATGAGCTATTAAATTCAAAATCCAAATTTCCTAATACAAAAGATCATACTTATATATTAATTTTGCCTGAGGAATTTATCCACTATTTAAGGAAATAATTTTTACATAGAATTTGGTCAATTAGATAACAATATAAAGATTGTGATATCAATGAAGATTCTTGTAAATATTTATTTAAATTTTAAATAATACTCTTGTTGATTTAATTTTATATTATTTTAAGTTTTAAAAGTATTATATTAAGTTTAGACTAACATATCTCAAAAAATTATAATCATATATTTTAAGATTCATCATCTTTACACAAATTTTATCATCATGGTCATTATGCAATATGAAAACAAATAACTGATAATTAATTCAAGAAAAATATTGATCCATAGAAAAGAAACTTATAACTACATGTATAATTAAAAATTTATTAACTCTAAAACAATATTTAAATTTAAATCACTCATAAATAGAACATACACTAAGAATGCTATATTAGGTGTTAAAAACCTGAATATTGATAGCTCAACCATATATATATTATTTGGGGGAAAACCTAAAATTCTGTTGAATAAATCAATAAGAAGACCAACATTATCCATTGTGTAGATATCACATAGTTTCTATGTATTGATTAATTAGTTGAGTTGTCCCTCGATTATTGATAATTATGTATTTTCAAAATAAGGACCGAATAATCATTGTGAATGCACCTCTCAAGGTGTATCACTAATATTTGTCCAAAATTAATTTGGGGTCATTGTATTGTTCATTTAGATAAAGAAACAAAAGAAAACTTGGACAAATTATAACTACGAGTGCCATACTGTCTCACTGGCCCTATGCACTATGGCACATTAGTTTCACACACATGAACTATTGCCAATGTTGTTTTTCCCTCTTAACTTGCATGCTAGACTTTAGAATTGTAGTACACAAAATTTAACAAAATTTTAAATCTGACATGATTAACAAGTTTGTTTTAGACTAAATTGTCTAATAATCCGATCAGAGTGTTCTTAAGTTAGAAATTAATTGTTGTGTGAATAACTAATTAATATATAACCAGCTAATATATAAAAAAATTATATTTCCTAAAACATAATATTAGACTTATTGTTAGTGTACATATTAGTTTCATTTGAAGAGTAAAGAAATAATCTATTTTTTGGTTTTGGATAAAGATTAGATAGTATTTTAATCTACACATAATACTTATATATGGTATCAACCAACTAAAATCATTTTGTAAATAAAGTACCAATTATTTTATAGTTTATTATTTTATTCCCTAATGAATATACATGGTATCCCGATAATTTTGTAGTAAATTTTCTAATATTTAAAAATAATTTATAATATTATTTAAAGTCGTGATTAGCTAAACCACATCCGTCGCGGATACAGGTGAATAATTACTCCCTCCGTTCCATTGAAATTGTATACTTACTAAAAATAATGTTCCACATATATTGTCCACTTAGGAATTCAAGACATTTTTTTTTCTACTTTTTCCACTATTACCCTTATTAAAATATTAAAATTTCTATTTCCAATACATATTTAAGATATCAAGATACTTTATTAGGGGTATTTTTGTAATGGTGAATGCATTTACTATGTTTCTTAATATATGTGAAAAGCTAAGTGGACAATTTAAATGGAACGGAGGGAGTATAAGATATGATGGTTAATGGATATAGATTTGATTATTTTTTCTGGATTTGGATATATCGATATGTTGTCATCCAACATTTAAGTAAATTAAAGAGTTCTTGAATTAGAAAATAATTGTTGTGTAATGATTATATATAAGCTATTAAATTTAAAATCTATATTTCCTAAAATAAAGGATCATACATATATATTAATTTTGCTTAATGAATTTATCCACTATTTAGGGAAACAATTTTTACCTAGAATTTAGTCGATGATTAGATAACGATTTAATAATTGCGATATTAATGAATAATCTTGTAAATGTTTATATATATTTTAAAATCATATTCTTCTTGATTTAATTTCATATTATTTTAACTTTTAAAAAATTATATTAAGTTTAGACTAAGATATCTGAAGAAATTTTAATCTTACAATTTAAGATTCATCATCTTTATACAAATTTTATTTTCATGGTCATCGTGTAATCTGAAGAAAATAACTGATAATAAATTCATGAAAAATATTGATGCATTGAAAAGAAGTTATAACTACATGTATAATTAGAAATTTCTTAACTTTAACAAAATATTTAAATTTAAATCACTCATAAATAGAGCGTACCCTAAAAATGCTATATTAGATGTTGTAAAACTGAATATTGATAGTTCAACTACATATATATATTGTGGATAAATCCAAAATTATGTTGAATAAATTAATATGAAGACCAACATTATCCATTGTGTAGATATCACACAGTTTCTATGTCTTGATTAATTAGTAGAGATATCCCTCGATAATTGATAATTATTTATTTTCAGAGGGAGGACCCAATAGTCATTGTGATTGCACCTCTTAAGGTGTATCACTAATATTTGTACAAGATTAAGTTGGGGTCATTGTATTGTTCATATAGATAAAGAAACAAAAGGAAACTTGGACAAATTTTAACTACAAGTGACACATTTTCTCACTGGCCCTTGCACTATGGCACATTTGTTTCAAACATGAACAATTACCAATGTTGATTTTCTTTCTTAACTTGCATGCTAGATTTTAGAATTGTAATACCCAAAATTTAACAAATTTTTAAATCCGACTTGATTTAATTATTACAAGTTCGTTTTAGGTTAAATTGTCTAATTATCCGATCAAAGAGTTCTTCAGTTATAAATTAATTGTTGTGTGAATTACTAATATATAACCAGCTAATATATTTAAAATCTATATTTCCTAAAACATAAGATTAAAATTATTGTTAGTGTATGTATTAGTTTCATTTGAAGAGTAGAGATATAAATTTTTCATTAGATAAGGATTATATATACTACTTTAATCTACACATAATACTTGTATATGGTATCGACCACATACAATTATTTCATAAATAAAGTACAAATTATTGTCTAGTTTATTACTATTTCGTAATACATATATATGGTATCCCACTAATTCTGTAGTTAATTTTATAATATTTAAAAATAATTTATAATAATATTTAATTTCTTGATTGGGGATGCATAACCGTATCAATAATTCTAAGATATGATGGTTAACGGATATAGATTTGATTACTTTGTTTGAATTTGGATATATACGATATGTTTTCATGCAACTTTTATGTAGATCAGAGACTTCTTGATTTAGAAAATAATTGTTGGGTAAATGACTAATGATGATTTATGAGCTATTAAATTTAAAATCTAAATTTCCTAAAATAAAGTATCATACTTATATATTAATTTTGCTTAAGGAATTTATCCACTATTTAGGGAAACAATTATTACTTAAAATTTGGTCAATGATTAAATAATGATTTAATGATTGTGATATTAATGAATAATCTTGTAAATATTTATATATTTTAAAATAATATTCTTCTTAATTTAATTTTATATCATCTTAAGTTTTAAAAAAATTATATTAAATTTAGACTAACATATCTCAAGAAATTATAATGTTATAATTTAAGATTGTCATCTTTATACTAATTTTTATCATCATGGTCATCGTGTAATTTAGAAACAAATAACTGATAATTACGTCTTCAAAAATATTGATGCATTTAAAAGAAAGTTATAACTACATGTATAATTAAATATTTCTTAACTTTAACACAATATTTAAATTTAAATCACTCATAAATAGAGCGTATCCTAAGAATGCTATATTAGATCTTGTAAACTTGAATATTGATAGCTCAACTAAATATAATTAATTGGGATCAAGCCAAAATTATGTTGAATAAATCGTTATGAAGACCAACATTATCCATCGTGTAGATATCACATAGTTTCTATGTCGGTATTAGTTTGTAGAGATGTCCCTCGATAATTGATAATTATGTATTTTCAAAATGAGGACCCAATAGTCATTGTAATTGCACCTCTCAAGGTGTATCACTAATATTTGTCTAAGATTAAGTTGGGGTCATTGTATTTCTCATACAGATAATGAAACAAAAGGAAAGTTGGATAAATTTTAAATACAAGTGACACACTATCTTACTAGCCTTATGCACTATAGCACATTTGTTTCACACACATGAACTTTGCCAATGTTGGTTTTCTTTCTTAACTTGCATGCTAGATTTTAGAATTGTTGTAACTAAAATTTAACAAATTTTTAGATTATAACAAGTTTGTTTTAGATTAAATGGTTTAATAATCCGGTCAAAGTGTTCTTCAGTTAGAAATTAATTGTTGTGTGAATGGCTAATTAATATATAACCACCTAACATATTGAAAATATATTTCCTAAAATATAAGATTAGACTTATTGTTAGTGTACATATTAGTTTCATTTGAAATGTGGAGAAATAAACTTGTCATTGGATTTGGATAAGGTTAGATAGTATTTTACTCATATATGCATGGTATCGACCAACTAAAATTATTTCAGAAATAAAGTACCAACTATACTCTAGTTTATTACTATATCCCCTAAAATGTATATATGGTATCCCACTAATTTTGTAGTTAATTTGATTAATACTTAAAAATAATTTGTAATATTATTTAAAGTCGTGACTGGGGTGCAGATTAACCGCCAGCTAAACCGCATCCGTCGTTAATACATATTTGGCATATAATTCTAAAATCCGATAGTTAATGGATATAGATTTGATTATTTTTTCTAAATTTGGATATATACGATTTGTTTTCATTGTACTTTTAAGTACATCAAAGAGTTCTTGAATTAGAAAATAATTGTTGTGTAAATGACGGATGATGATTTATAAGCTATAAATTTAAAATCTAAATTTCCTAAAATAAAGGACCATACTTATATATTAATTTCTCTTAAGGAATATATCCACTATATAGGGAAATGATTTTTAATTAGAATTTGGTCAATGATTAAATAATGATTTAATGATTGCGATATTAATGAATAATCTTGTAAATATTTATATATATTCTAAAATAATATTCTTGTTGATTTAATTTATATTATTTTAAGTTTAAAAAAAATTATTTATGACTAACATATCTCAAAAAATTATAATCATATAATTCAAGATTCATCATCTTTACACAAATTTTATCATCATGGTCATCGTGCAATATGAAAACAAATAACTGATAATTAATTCATGAAAAATATTGATCCATAGAAAAGAAACTTATAACTACATGTATAATTAAAAATTTCTTAACTCTTACAGAATAGTTAAATTTAAATCACTCATAAATAGAACATACACTAAGAATGCTATATTAGATGTTATAAAACTAAATATTGATAGCTCAACCAAATACATATTATTTGGGGAAAAACCTAAAATTATGTTGAATAAATCAATAAAAAGACCAGCATTATCCATTGTGTAGATATCACATAGTTTCTATGCCTTGATTAATTAGTTAAGTTGTCCCTCGATAATTGATAATTATGTATTTTCAAAATGAGGACCCAATAGTCATTGTGATTGCACCTCTTAAGGTGCATCACCAATATTTGTCCAAGACTAAGTTGGGGTCATTGTATTGTTTATATAGATAAAGAAACAAAAGGAAACTTTGATCTTTTGCATGGAAAGGTTATGGATCCTTATACAACAACTCATGGAAACCATATGGGATTAGCTCACTAGCCAGGGCCTTGGTCTACCAATCTAGTGGTGCGGGTTCGAACCGAGTCAATGACTCCGAGTCCAAAGTGGCTCTCCTATGTAAACAAAAAATCAACTCGTGGAGGAGGGTATATGGCATGCTATATAGCTTAGTTCAAGGGGGATTCTTATCTCTCATATATTTTTTACCGATGATATCATTTTATTTTTGGAAGCCACTTTTGATAATCTTGATCTTTTACAGGATACGCTGGATGGATATGTTCTGTAGAAATGCAGGGCAAATGATCAATAAAGATAAATCATTATCTATTTTTCGAAAAATATAGATGAAGGGATGGCTTCGTGTATTACCTTCAAAAGCAGCTATAGAAGGAGCGAGAGTTTGGGAAAATATCTTAGGGTTCCCATACTTTCTGGAAGAAGACCAAGAGCTTTTTATGGTGAATTCATCAATGGGGTTAGGAAGAAACTTTCGAAGTGGAAAAGCAGCCCCTTGGCGTTAGCGGGTCGGATAACTTTTACTCACTCTATGTTGAGCGCAATTCCTATGTATATTATGCAAGTGTAAAAGTTACCTAAGTATGTTTGTGAGGAAATTGACCGTATAAGAAGAGAGTTTACTAGTGGTATATCGGAAGAACTGAATCGCATTAACTGGGTTGCTTGAAAGGACGTGTGTAGACCTAAAAGAGTGGGTGGACTTGGTTTCCGTCTAACAGAAGATATGAATATAGTGCTTGTAGGAAAGTTTGGTTGGAAAGTGATACAGGACGAGTCCACCTTATGGACTACTTTATGAGACCGGAATATTTCAAGGTGAATGCTCTTCACTATTCATCTAACCCTAGTGATACGTGTATTTCTAGGACCATTGTGGAAGGTATTGTCGTAGTTAGACAGAGATCCCGATGGTCTATATATAATGGGCGGAGGGTTTTCTTTTGGCTTGATGTTTGGTTAAGAGATTCAGCTTTGATTAATCGTGTCACAAGTACTTTGGACGAAGCGGATAAATTCAAAGAAGTTACTGATTATGTTACAAGGGATGGGTCTTGGGAGTGGGATAGTTTTCAGCACCTCCTCGCTCCATCCAAGTTACTCGAATTTTCTGGTGTTCGAATGGAAAGAAATAAAGATAAGACGGGTGGTTTATCTTGTACGTTATAGGTTCATGGGGTCTACACTGTTAAATCAGCCCTTGATAATCTTGAGTCGGGGATACTTAGTGAGGGGGTTATGGCATGGGACAAAGCATGGAAGCTTAAATTCCCCCAAAAAACGAAAGTGCTAGTCTGGAGGGCAATTCATGAGAGTCTTGCTACAAGAAATAACTTTTCCAAGAATGGGGTTATTTTTATTGTCCATGCGTGGTAGTGGCTAGGATATGGGATGAAGTTAAAAAAAAGGCGAGTATTAGGGGCGCTTCTGATATAGGTGGAAATTTTATTTCTAACCTATGTGATAATTCTTTTCTTTCTGGGACCTCGAGTGCAATTATGGAAAACATTACAGTTAACTCTCTGGGTCAACTGTTAAAGGGTCCTTTGCCAAATGTGCATAATACGAGCTTCAATCCGTGTTGGACAGTGGGGGTCTCGCCGTTTCAGGGCCCTCGGTTTCCAGCTACCAGCTTCATCGGAACCAGGCATGCAGAACCAGGCCTGCATCAACTCAGGACACTAGTCAACAGTTCATCAACTATCAGCAGCAGCTCGTCAACGCAATGCGGGTATCATTCCCCCTTATTTGTAAGGATAGACAGTTCACATGACTTAGTGATCCGTGTAAATGAAGAACATAAATTTGGTAACAGGTGTATGCATTTAGAATCCTTCCTTGGAACAAATCAGTAGCGACTGGTGGGCAAAAAACTTATCAAACACAGGTAAGGAGGTTCTACGGAAGGCTATGTACCGGGCTCAAAATTATATCACGGCTTGGGAAAATAATCTGGGTAAAACACTAACTAGTATGAGATATGTTAATTTGATTCGTTGGTCCAAACCGAGTAGGCCTTACTAAATGGAGGAATATAGGAGGTGGTGGAAGTGTAATCCGGGACAAAGAGGAAAACGGGATTTGCGGATTTTCGATGAAATAAATCATGGTTTGGCCGGTGTTGTTGAGATCGTTGAACCTTAAGAAAGACTACGAATGGTGGAGGAAATGGGAATCAAGGACTTAGAGGTGGAAGTGGACTCATGGGAGGTCGGTTAGATCATTTTGGAATTCAATGAGATAAGAGGTATGGCGGCATTTTGGATTGGTAAAATTCGGGAGATATTTGCTCGTATAAAGGATTTTTCGTTTAAAGGGGTGTATAGAGAAGATAATAAGTGTGAGGATTGGCTTAAGCATAAAGGAATTTCAAAAGACGAGCCCTTTTGCACCCACATAGTTACCTAGAGGGTTATAAAGTATAATCACAAGGGATAAATTCGGTTGAAAAACGCCTAGGTTGATTCATAGCCCAGGGTTATTCCAAGATGTTCTAGCCTAATTTCTTTTATGTTGTTTTCCTGACCTTTCTTGGTCTCCCATGTAACAAGAAAAACAAAAGGAAACTTGGACAAATTTTAACTACAAATGCCACACTGTCTCACTGCCCTATGTAGTATGGCACATTAGTTTCAAACACATAAACAATTGCCAATGTTGGTTTTCTTTCTTAACTTTCATACTAGACTTTAGAATTGTAGTACCCAAAATTTAACAAATTTTTAAATCCGACTTTATTTAATTATAACAAGTTTGTTTTAGATTAAATTGTCTAATAATCAGATCAAAGTGTTCTTCAGTTAGAAATTAATTGTTGTGTGATTGACTAATTTATATATATCCAGCTATTATATTTAAAATCTATATTTCCTAAAATAAGATTAGACTTATTGTTAGTGTAATTATTAGTTTCATTTGAAGAGTAGAGAATAATCTTTTCTTTAGATATGGATAATGATTAGATGGTATTTTAATCTACACATAATACTTATATATGGTATCAACCAACTAAAATTACTTCATAAATAAAGTACCAATTATTGTCTAGTTTATTACTATATTCCCTAATACATATATATGACATCCTTCTAATTATGTAGTTAATTTTATAATATTTAAAAATTATTTATAATATTATTTACAATCGTGATTGGCTAAACAGCATCTTGGTAAATAATTCTAAGATCCGCTTGTTAATGGATATAGATTTGATTATTTTTTCTGGATTTGAATATGTACTATCTATTGTCATCCTACTGTTAAGTAATTCAAAGAGTTCTTGAATTAAAAAATAATTGTTGTGTAAATGACTAATGATGATTTATGAGTTATTAAATTTAAAATCTAAATTTCATAAAATAAAGGACCATACTTATATATTAATATCACTTGAAGAATTTATCCACTATTTATGGAAACAATTTTTACTTAGAATTTGGTCAATGACTAGATAACGATTTGATGATTGCGATATTAATGAATAATCTTGTATATATATATATATATATATCTATATTTTAAATAATATTCGTTTTAATTTAATTTTATATTATTAATATTATATTAAGTTTATACTAACATATCTGAAGAAATTATAATCTTATAATTTAGGATTCATCATCTTTATACAAATTTTATCATCATGGTCGTTGTGTAATCTTAAGCAAATAAATGATAATTAATCCATCAAAAATGTTGATCCATAGAAAATAAAGTTTTAACTACATGTATAATTAAAAATTTCTTAAAATTAACACAATATATAAATCTAAATCACTCATAAATAGAACGTACCTAAGACTGCTATATAGATATTGTAAAACTGAAAATGCATAGCTCAACTAAATATATATTAATTGGGGATAAACCCAAAAATATGTTAAATAAATCAATATGAAGACCAACATTACCTATTGTGTAGATTATACATAGTTTCTATGTCTCCATCAATTAGTAGAGATGTCTTCCGATAATTGATAATTATGTATTTTCAAAATAAGACCCAATAGTCATTGTGATTGCACCTGTCAAGGCGTATCACTGATATTTGTCCAATATTAAGTTGGTGTCATTGTATTGTTCATATAGATAAAGAAACTTGGACAAATTTTAACGACAAGTGACACATTGTCTCACTGGCCTTATACACTATCGCACATTAATTTCAAACACATGAACTATTTCTAATGTTGCTTTTCTTTCTTAACATGCATGCTAGATTTTAGAATTGTCGTACCCAAAATTTAATAAATTTTTAAATTTGAATTGATTTAATTATATTAAGTTTGTTTTCGATTAGATTGTTAATTCGATTAAAGTGTTCTTCAATTAGAAATTTATTGGCGTGTGAATGGCTAATTAATATATAACCAACTAATATATTTGAAATCAATATTTCCTAAAATATAAGATTATACTTATTATTCATGTACATATTAGTTCCATTTGAAGAGTAGAGAAATAAACTTTTCTTTAGATTTTGATAAGTATTAGATAGTATTTTTAAAATCTACACTTAATACCTATATATGGTATCGACAACCTAAAATTATTTCATAAATAAAGTACCAGTTATTGTCTTGTTTATTACTATATTCTCTAAGTCGTATATATGGTATCTCACTAATTCTGTAGTCAATTTATAATATTTAAAAATTATTATAATATTATTTAAAGTCGTGATTGGGGATGAAGACTAACCGCAGCTAAACCGCATCCTCTACGGATACAGATATGATAAAAATGGATATAAATTTGATTATTTTTGCTTGATTCGGATTTGTGTCATCCTACTTTTAAGTAGATCAAAGAGTTTCTTAAATTAGAAAATAATTGTTGTGTAAATGACAAATAAAGATTTATGAGCTATTAAATTTTAAATCCAAATTTCCTAAAATAAAAGATCATACTTATATATTAATTTTGCCTGAGGAATTTATCCACTATCTAGGGAAATAATTTTTACTTAGAATTTGGTCAATGATTATATAACAATTTAAAGATTACGATATTAATGAAGAATGTTGTAAATATTTATTTATATTTTCAATAATATTCTTGTTGATTTAATTTTATATTATTGTAAGTTTAGACTAACATATCTCAAAGAATTATAATCATATAATTTAAGATTCATCATCTATACACAAATTTTATCATCATGGTCATCGTGCAATATGAAAACAAATAACTGATAATTAATTCATGAAAAATATTGATCCCATAGAAAAGAAACTTATAACTACATGTATAATTAAAAATTTCTTAACTCTAACACAATATTTAAATTTAAATCACTCATAAATAGAACATATACTAAGAATGCTATATTAGATGTTATAAAACTGAATATTGATAGTTCAACCAAATATATATTATTTGGGGAAAAACCTAAAATTATGTTGAATAAATTAATAAGAATACCAACATTATCCATTGTGTAGATATCACATAGTTTCTATGTATTGATTAATTAGTTGAGTTGTCCCTCGATTATTGATAATTATGTAATTTCAAAATAAGGACCGAATAGTCATTGTGAATGGACCTTTCAAGGTGTAACTCTAATATTTGCCCAAGATTAAGTTGGGTTCATTGTATTGTTCATATAGATAAAGAAACAAAAGGAACTTGGACAAATATTAACTATAAGCGCCACACGGTCTAACTGGTCCTATGCCTAATGGCACATTAGTTTCACACACATGAACTATCCAATGTTGGTTTTCCCTCTTAACTTGCATGCTAGACTTTAGAATTGTAGTACCCAAAATTTAACAAATTTTTAAATCCGACTTGATTTAATTAAACCAAGTTTGGTTTAGATTAAATTGTCTGATAATCCGATCAAAGTGTTCTTAAGTTAGAAATGAATTGTTGTGTGAATAACTAATTAATATATAACCAGCTAATATATAAAAAAATTATATTCCTAAAATATAATATTAGAATTATTGTTAGTGTACATATTACTTTCATTTGAAGAGTAAAGAAATAATATTTTTTTAGATTTTGATAAGGATTAGATAGTATTTTAATCTACACATAATACTTATATATGGTATCGACCAACTAAAATTATTTCGTAAATAAAGTACCAATTATTGTATAGTTTATTATTATATTCCCTAATACGTATACATGGTATTCCAATAATTTTGTAGTTAATTTTACAATATTGAAAAATAATTTATAATATTATTTAAAGTCATGATTGGCTATACCACACCCGTCGGTGATATAGATCTGATAAATAATTATAAGATGTGATGGTTAATGGATACAGATTTGATTATTTTTTGTGGATTTGGAGATGTACGATATGTTGTCTTCCTAATTTTAAGTAAATCAAAGAGTTCTTGAATTAAAAAATAATTATTGTGTAAATGATTAATGATTATATATGAGCTATTAAATTCAAAATCTAAATTTCCTAAAATAAAGGATCATACTTATATATTAATTTTGCTTAATGAATTTATCCACTATTTATGGAAACAATTTTTACTTAGAATTTGGTCAATGACTAGATAACGATTTAATGATTGCGATATTAATGAATAATCTTGTAAATATATATCTATATTTTAAAATAATATTCTTTTTAATTTAATTTTATATTGTTTTAAGTTTAAAAAAAATTATATTACATTTAGATTAACATATCTGAATAAATTATAATCTTATAATTTAAGATTCATCATCTTTATACAAATTTTATCATCATGTTCGTCGTGTAATCTTAAACAAATAAATGATAATTAATCCATGAAAAATATTGATCCATAGAAAATAAAGTTATAACTACATTTATAATTAAAAATTTCTTAACATTAACACAATATATAAATCTAAATCACTCATAAATAGAACGTACCTAAGAATGCTATATAGATGTTGTAAAACTTAATATGCATAGCTCAACTAAATATATATTAATTGGGGATAAACCCAAAATTATGTTAAATAAATCAATATAAAGACCAACATTATCCATTGTGTAGATTATACATAGTTTCTATGCCTTGTTTTAATTAGTAAAGATGTCTTTCGATAATTGATAATTATGTATTTTCAAAATAAGACCCAATAGTCATTGTGATTGCACCTATCAAGGTGTATCACTAATATTTGTCCAAGTTTAAGTTGGTGTTATTGTATTGTTCATATAGAATTAGAAACAAAAGGTGAGGATGAGTTACAAACACCCCAAGAAACTCAAGTGCCAAATATAGAAAATGAAATGCATCATTTTTATGACGATGTGAGACAAAGTTACAATGTTGGTGGACATCCGGGAGATACCGAGATTAGAGATGCACATTTTCCAAGTCGAAGCAGTTTCGAAATATTGTTCGAAGAATTGGAGACATAATTATATCCTGGTTGTACATCGATGAGTTCCATGAATTTCATTGCCAAGCTTATGCACGTAAAAGTAAAGAACAAATGGACTAACACATCATTCACCGAGCTATTGGACTTGGTTCATCGTATTTTGCCCAAACCTCACAATTTGTCTGATTCTTATGAAGCATGCAACAAAAAGTTGAAAAGTTTGGGTATGGGGTATATTACTATCGATGTTTGTTTGAACGATTGTGCTATTTTTTACAAAGAGAATGAATACCTCGACAATTGTCCAGTTTGTGGTGAATCGAGATGGGACCCAAAGAAGGTTAAGAAAGTACCGCATAAGAAGCTCCGTTACTTTCCGATTTCCACGAGATTGCAGCAACTATACGCTTCGAAGCACACCGCTGAAGACATGATATGACACCATACCGGAAAGAGTACCGATCCAGAAGTGTTACGTCATCCGGTTGACGGTGATAGCTGGAAACGATTTGCAGAGATACATCCAAAGTTTGCCAGTGAACCTCGGAATGTGTATTTGGGCCTGGGAATCGATGGTGTTTGTCCGTTTTCTATGCAGAACAACTCGTATAGCTTGTGGCATGTCATATTGACTGTCTATAACTTGCCATCGTGGGTATGCATGAAGGAGACCACATTCTAGCTTTGTTTGTTGATTCCTGGACCCCATTCACCCGGTAAGGACATGGATGTATTTCTACGACCTGTTATAGATGAGGTGGACGAGTTGTGGGATAAAGGGATCCTTACGTATGATGCCCACAAGAAGGAAGAGTTTACGATGAAGGTTCGTTTGTTATCGACGACTAATGATTACCCCACTAGGTCATACACTTCAGGATGGTCGGGTCAGGGTTACTTAGCTTGTCCAGAATGCATGGATTATAATCTGTCATTGAGGGTGAAGAAAGGGGTTGTTTACTTTGACCATAGACGTTAGTTACCTGCCAAACATCGATATAGAAAAGACAAGGTTTCGTACCCCGCTTCCGATTATAGGGGCCCACCGAAGAAATATACTCTTACCGATATACAGACACAATTAGATGGGCTTCCCATTGCGTTTCCCGGTAAACACAAGGATTTTGGGGGCAAGATCGTGAAGAAAACTGTTACACGGTGATTCAATTGGAAGAAAAATAGTATTTTTTATCGTTTACCTAATTGGTCTGAAAATTTGTTGAAACATAACATTGACGTTATGCATTGCGAGAAAAATGTGTGTGATAGTTTGCTCGGTACAGTTATATGTCTTGATTGGATAGTTAACAAAGATAACGTGAAAAGAAGAATGGATCTTAAGGATATGAACATCACGAAAGATTTGTGGTTTACATCGACAGAAGGTAAACCGATACTGAAATGAGCAAAGTATACTTTGTCAACGGAAAAGCGAAAAATATTTCTTGACTTGTTGAAGGCATAGAAGTTTCCCGATGGTTTCGCATCTAGTTTGAGAAATAATGTTCAAAGTGATACGGGAAAGATTATGGAAATGAAATCTCACGACTGTCACGTGATGATGTAGTATCTTTTCGTGGCTAGTGTTCCAGGGCTTATTGAAGACAAAGCGATTAGTGATGTGATTATTGGGTTAGCTAACGTGTTTAGAGTCGTTTGTAATAAAAATCTCAGCATGAAAGAGTTAGAATCGGGTAAGGCAAAAGTGGTTGAAGTTATGTGTAGACTGGAAATGATTTTGCCTCCCGCGTTTTTTGATATAATGATCCACTTAGTGATACACTTATATGATGGAGCATTGCTAGGGGGCCCGGTCCAAATGCGGTAGATGTACCCATTTGAAAGTTATCTGAAAAAGTTGAAAGAGTATATTCTAAGCCCGGCTAGACCAGAGGGTTCAATAGCCGAGGGTTACATGGCGGAAAAGACGTTGAATTTCATATCAAGGTATCTTAGTGAAGAAAAAAAAAGTTCAACGATACAGGTAAATACAACGAACCACCACCAGTGCCAAAAGAGCTATCCGTTTTCAAGTCCCAGTGTAGTCCAGTCGGCAAGAAAGAATCTGGTTCTTTACCACCTAAGGAGAAGTAGCACATCAATTGATATATTCTGAACAATTGTGACGAACTCGAAACAGGAAGTAAGTATTGTTTACTTATTTATATTTATATTTATATTTACATTTACATTTATATTTATACTTATATTTATATTTATGTTGATATTTATATTTATATTTATATTTATATTTATATTTATATTTATATTTATATTTATATTTATATTTATATTTATATTTATATTTATATTTATATTTATATTTATATTTATATTTATATTTATATTTATATTAATATTTATATTTATTTACGTTTTTAGTGAACACAAATCCACACTTTCTCGAACGAGTAGCGAAAAAGAGAATATGCACCGTCAAATGGTTAAGGAATGGTTTTTGAAAAACGTATGTAACTTTAGGCTTTGGTTTAAATATTATCTATTTTTTTTCAAAGTATTAAGTATTATTTTTGTATGACAGATTCATGGAATGAAATCCCGTGGCGATGCATTAGCTACCCCTGAGATGGTGTCCTTGGCAAACATGTCTTATGGTGCGGTGCATAAATACGATTCATGTATTGTCCACGATGTCAAGTGGGTAACTAAATCTAAAGGAGAAAAAAGAGTGACGTAGGATTACGGAGTTTGTACCATGTAAGATGAAAGACCTTATTATGGTGAAATATTGAAATCTTGGAGGTTATATACACTTGAGGGTGCTCGGTTGTGTTATTTGTTTGAAAGTGGTACAAAATGGCTGATGCGAGGACAGAACATGGGGTAAGCTTTATCAACACATCAAACTTTGAGTGGTCCAACGAACCATACATTTTAGCATCGCAGGCCAAGAAAGTGTTCTATGTTGACGAGATTAATGCAAAGAAATCGATGAAAGGTTGGAAAGTCGTTTGGAAAATAAATGATCGTCACAGATGGAGTCCCGAGTTATGGGGTTCATAATCACTACCTACTGATAGCGAGAGCATCAGGATACCGTTGGTTAACACTGGCAGGGTTTCCGATCTGGTGAACATGGCAACTATCGAGGAGATCGAAATTGACCCGTCTCATTTTTGTATTGATTTGGCTTTTGAAATGGTTATTGATGAGAAAGAGGAAATTGATGATGACACGTGGGAAGAATATGGGGATGAAGAAGAACCTATCCAGGTTGATAGCTATGATGAACCTATAGATAATAGTGGATATGAAACTGATTAGGGAAAAAATTATCGAGTTTTGAATTTAATTGAATGTTTTTCGGATTTGAGTTTTGTTATTAATTGAATGTTTTTCACATTTGACTCTAATAGTTGACTGAACACACCAAACACTCAAGTTTGACTCTAATAGTTGACTGAACACACCAAACACTCAAGTTTGACTCTAATAGTTGACTGAATACACCAAACAACCACATTTGACTCTAATAGTTGACTGAACCCACCAAACACACGAGTTTGACAGATGTAATAATTTAGTATTTAATTCGTAAAGAATGTAATATTTGTTTTTATTTATTTCCTTTAAATTATAGATGGCAGATGTAATAGCCCGTGGACATGACGGGGATGAAGCGGCAACGATCCCCCGAGGGATCCTAATCGTCCATTAGCTGATTGTGCCCAACCACCGGGTAATAAAAAATAACCAAACAATTTAAATTAATATAAATAAATTATTAATAAATTAATACAAATAAATAATTAATAAATATTATTCAATGCAATAGGATCTCGAAAAAGCCTAAGACGCCCCTGAGGTGTCACGTCTATAAAAACAACCCAAGAGACGTTATAAGAGTTGGCTGGCCCATACCAGTTGACTTTTCTATTATCGATGGTACTTGGAATTTTGTAGGTGAATACGGCAAACACGTTCCTCAGGTGGTGGGGTCCGCAGTCCGAGAAGCCGTGCCTCCTTGCTACAAATCATGGTCAGATGTCCCGACCATTCTAAAAGGAATATTCTACGACGAGTGCAAGAGTTTTTTGACCTCGAGGAGTGGAGGCGAAAAGCAGATTGGGGAGAAAACGCAAATAAATTGAACTCGATGACAGCTTTGTGCTACAGGCGATGGAAGTCGGATCTAAAAACCGACTACTACAACACGAATACAACACCACCAGATGTTCTTCTGGAGTTCTAGCAAAGAGCGAAGAAGATGTGGGATGACGAGAATGTAAAGGTACAAAAATTTAATTTTTTTTTTTGATCGGCAAATCAAACTTTTATTAAAATGAAGACCACAACTGTCAAAACATTACAACTTGACCCACATTATATGGGCATTAACCTACTCAACTTTAACTAACTATTACACGCATATGAATATAATAGAGACATTACAATAACTCATTAAAGAAAGAAATACATAATGCCTAACTATTACATAAACTTTTCAATCATTTTCTTCACGTTGCTATTCTTGAAACTTCTCTCTTTAAGTTTGACAGCTACAAAGGTGACAATTTTGTTGTAAATCCTCTCCTCATTAGCTGCATATTCTCCATGCTCTCGCCTATTTCTTTCTTTACATACAAAGTATATATAAGTTGTTAAACATACACCAATAACATTAAGAACCTCAGGGCTAGCACCAATTTTCAGTTTTACTAATAGATCCTCCACATTTCTGATATTAATATTACAGCCACAAATTTCCAATACGCGGCTAAGTATAGCACTTGAGAATTTACAAGTCACAAAGAGATGATCATTGCTTTCAGCCTCACTATTACATAATCGACAAACAGGGTTAACATTTAACCCCCAATCCAACATCCTATCTTTAGTAGGAAGTCTATTCATTGCAACTTGCCAAGAAACAAATGAACACCTAGGTATACAAGTTTTTGCCCACACAATTTCAAACCAATCAACTAGAGGCTCATGATCTGAGATCTTAACAAGAGTTTTCTTAAATGAAAACTTATTTTTTATACTCTCAGTCCATGTTATTTTATCATTGGCATCACTGAGTATTATATCTTGAATTTTAGGGAAAATTTGTGCAATTTTTGGTGGTATTCTCCACCTACCTCTGCCATAACATTCTTTAACTGTTTTATTACAGCTAATATCAGATTCATCAATCTTTACACCCAAAATTTCTTGAATATCCTTTTTATCCAACCATTTATCCCACATTATATAAGTTAATTCACTATTTCACACCTCATGATATATAAGTTCAAAGGCATATTTTCTAACCTTTAGAACCTGTTTCCACATTCAAGAGTGATATTGTTTTTGACTAATACTCCAAATACATCTATTTTTTAGAATGTTCACATTAACCCATTTACTCCATAGATTTTGCTCATGACAGTAAAATCTCCAAAAATTATAAAGTAAACAAACTTTATTTAGATTCTCAATATTAGGAATGTTTAGCCCACCTTCTTCTTTGGGACAACATATTTTAGCCCACGATACTCTCGCACCATGAGCATTATCACTATAGCCCCAAGCAAGACGGGGTCTAGGAACTTATCCTAGACTCGGGAGGTTATCATAGAGGTATGATTTCTAATAATAAAAATATAATTTATTATTTTATTAATTTAATTTTTAATTAATTATTATTTGTTATTGTATACTGTCTAGGGGAAGCTGAAGACCGTGACGAAGGAGCCGTTGACTTTCTTTGACGATGAAACCCAGGAGGAGATTGAGATTCCTCCTTTAAGTGGTTATTCCGATCACGTTTCTTACGATCCGATTACAGATACCGGGCGTGATCAACGTTTAGAACGAGCTAACGTAAGTTTCTATTAATTGCTTTAAATTAAATATTTATCTTTAACTTTAATTTTTTATTAATCTAATTTATTTTTAAATTGAAATCTAATTAAAGGGTGTTTTTCGGGAGAAGATGAAAAAGAAGGTTATGGAGGCCGGAGCCGTGGGTGCTGGTGTTTCTGTCCAGGAACAAATGGATGCGATGCTAGAGACTATCATGGAGGTCATCGCCCCACCCAAGTCAAAACATTGGGTGCCAACCATTTTCCGGTCCAAAAAAGAGCCCCAACTCTTACACAGCCGGATAGGCAGAACGAGGAGCTACTCAAGGCGATGCTGGAAGGTATGAACGAGTTTCTCGTGGCTCAAGGACTTGAACCTACCAGATCCCGCCTCCATATCGACCGGGCCCACGTCTTCTTCGAGTCAGCCGAGTCAGCAGCCGAGCATGGTGGACACGCTTCTCGAAGCGTTGAACGGCATGAGACTCACCCAAGGTCTTCCAGCGATCACCGTCTCCGAGCCCCCCTGAATTGAAGAGAGAGAAGATGAAGTCGATTTGGATGATCCTTGATTATGTTCTTTTTTTGTGTTGGTGTGTGATTTGACTTTACGTTGATTTTTGTTGACTTTTATTATTCAGTTTGGATGTCGACTTTTAGTTTGACTAGATTTTAATTTTAACAACGATATTCTTTATTAATTTTTGCATTATATTTATATTTATATAAAAAAATTGAATCAAAACAATTTTTTTAAATTTTTTTTGACAAAAATACAATTAAAAATTATATTAAAAAAAGGATTAGCGACGAACTCACTCGTCGCTAATATATAAAATAAATAAATTAATCATTCATGCTGGAAAAAAAAGAAAAAAAATATACTTACCGACGAAAAGTCGTCGGTAAGGTACTAAAAAAAGAAAAATATAAATCAATAATCTTCGAAAAAATAGAAAAATTGATTGATTAATTACCGACGACATAGGTCGTCGCTAAAATATAAACTTAGCGACAACAGGTGCCGTCGTTAAGCTTTTGAGAAATTAGGGACGAAAGCAACAACTTTCATCGGTAAGTGGCCTTTTACAGACGGATTTCTAGGGACAAAAGATTACCGACGAATTACGGGGTTTTACCGACAAAATGTGTGTTCACCAGTAAATAAATTTACATTGAACAATTATTCCACTAAATTTATGATTCATCACATTTTAAATAAAACTCAAAAATTCTCATTTATATATATATATACTTAAGAGACAGATTATTAGTAATACTTGTGTAAAACATAACTGTTTCTTGGTTTCATATTACCTAACACATAAAAAGATAGAAAATGTTCCTAATGAAACTCAAAATCTAGTTTTCATAATTTTTAATTTGAACAAATTTTATCATATTAAAGTTATAAAAAGTTATTATTTATACTTTAGAAGAAATTATTACAAAACATGCATCTTTTTTTATTGTTACAAAAATTTATTAGAAAAATTATACTGAGAATACGCAACAAGGAAAATTAAACTAAGGTAGACCGTTGTATAAAGTCATTTACAACAGTTCTATCATTTTCACATTGATTTTAAATTGTTACAAGATAATTGGGTTCAAAGCACATTCACTCTCTACAGTAACTCCCCTTCTTTTCTAAAACATAAAACAACCTTCTCGGAGCATTTAGCCACTCCATGATAGTGGATAAACTATTTTCTGACCATATTTATTGATTTTTCTCTCCTAATTATTTTCATAAAGATGTATGAAATTCCATCCTAATCCCAATTTTTCTCCAAAGAGAAAAGGTTTATACACTATTATCTCAATCCATATCATTTGGTGGAGTGATTATCAAGTCCACCATGTATGTTTTGCTTTCTATTGCACAAAGAAAGGTAGATATTGTAGTTCACTAATGATACTTTATAACTACAACTTGATCTCTGTAACCTAAAAGGTAATGTTGAGCAACCACATTAGTTTTAGCAACTGTTGGAGTAAGACAAAACTTGCGATCCAATATGCCATCCTTAACAAGTATTTCCTTTGTGTGTGTATACATATATATGTATGTATGTATAATAAATGAGACATTTTGAGTGAGTACCTCAATACCTAAAAAGTAGGACAACTACCCAATATCCTTCATAGCAATAGAAGAGCACATAAATTTTATAGTAGACTCAGTAAGCTTTTCAAAAATTCCTATAGTGAGGATGTCATTAAAGTAATACAACACCAATATAATATCACTCCCAACACTCAAAACAAAGAGTGAATTATAAGAATAAATGCATGCAAACTTGGGATACATCAAGAAAGAAACCAATAGCTGATACCAGGCTACTCTTACATGTTTTTGGCCATAATAGATTTGTTTAGCTTGCAGAGGATACCTGTATTAGAAGTATTAAATTTTCCATTTTTTAGAAGTTGTTAAAGAAACCACAACCATTATACTTTGATACTTCACCACTTGACCAAAGGTTTTGTAATACATAAGAATTTATTATTGTAGAAGATGAGTTTATATATGAAAACAAAACCATCTAACTTTATCTTGATTCTGAAAATCAACCTGCAAGTGAGAAGAGTTGTGCATGTAAGAGGTTTCATAACTATAAATACTCGTATAATTTGGGTAATATTATAGTGACTATCTCTCTTTTCTACCTACTAATGTCCAATGTATATTATCTTATGGAAGTAGGGTGCGTTTGGTACAGAGTTTATAAAGGAAAAGAAGAAGTTATGGAAGAGGTTGTGGCCCAAGGAATATGGGCATAAAGAGTTTGACTTGTAAAGTAAGTTCATTACACATTCATAATCTATGTTATATGAATATTTTAACATCACAATGAATATCTCTTATTCATTCTCAACTGTTTTGAGAAAAATAATGTTCAACCAGTGATGTTTGCGTCCTAACCATTGGAGCTCAATAAAAAAATTTCTTCAACAAAAAAACGACAAAATAAAACTAAGATTGCTGGTGGGAGTACTGAATCAGAGATGGAGGTGGTGAGCAGTGAATCATCAAGAAATAAAGGTTCACATTTGCATCTACAATAACCACAAAATAGATGGAGAAATTCATCACTGAGTGAACCTAGGGGGAGGGGTCCCCGACACTGTTCTCTTGAATGTAGTTAGGATTTGCTTATATTTTATTTTAGAGAATAAACCTTATTAGAAATAGAAATTGGCACCCGAGCTTAAATACACCTAATCATTAAGGGAATTCAAAATTTTCCTATTTTTGTAGTAATTCCATGAACCCAGTTGCTTTTTCTAACTATTTACTCACTTGAGAAAAAAATATGGAATGGATATGAGCTGACCATCAAAGGTTGTGCTTTTTCAAAGTTCACATCAAATTAGCGTGAATCACGCTACCATATCCTTGTCATTCTTTGTTTATAAGAAAAACAATATTGTAAAGAAGCATGTCAACGCATTCACATTTGCTTCATAGATTGTTCCTTAAGGCTTCGCGGTGGTGTTCACTATTTCTTAGACGGAGGTTGTGATTACTGTTTGATAGAAAAGTTTTAGAAAAAAAGGGAGATATAGAGAGATATGGGGGAGGGGGGGGGGAGTTTATAATTATTTCAATGAAAGAAAAATTATAAATCAACAAAGTTTAGGGTAGATTTATTTAAATATGTATTTATTTTGTTCAAAAATGTTTTTTAGATAAAATGAACCATATTGATTAGAAAGAAAGATATGACATTAAAATTTGGTGTTGTATCCAAGAATCAAATATGTAAAAACACTTATATATATATATATATATATATATATGATAATTTTGGTATATAATTATTGAGAAATAATAATTATTTTTATTTAATAGGAATAAACTTTTTTCTTGAAAATAGTTTTTGAAAATGAATTATCTTATAATAAACACAAATAAATTCTATCATATAATTCTAAAAAGATAAGTTATATACAAATAAATACAATATATAAACATATTAGTTTCATATTTGAGAAATCAAATAATATTTTTTAAAAGTGAACCTGGATGATTTCGGTAATCAAAGTAATATTAACTTAATGTTGACCATCAAAATTATTTTTGTGTATAACCGCTAAAGTTATACATAAATAAATCAATTATAATTAATTTTTGAATAAAAATTTAAATCTAATGAGTAGGTTTATCAAATATAGACAATACATTATAATTTTCCAAATGTTTACCTTAGTCAATATATGATTTCTATACAAGAAAAAACTACTTATATACTTATTTGTAAAATATAAAAGGAAAGATTATTGATATAAAAAAAGTTTGTAAATTTTTTTATAAACATAATAAATGTTATTTATTAATTTTTTCTTAATTTAAAAGTTAATTATGTAAAACCTAAAAATATATTATCTCTATTTACAAAATTTTATAAAATTTAACGAATTCATTCATAATTAATATTGTGTTTTGTTGGTGTAATCATAATTAGGTCATTTAATTCCTTTCTAGACCCTAATTAGGTTATCCCATACCATATTTATTTTCCTTTAACACTCAAATTTTGTAGGGTTATCATATAAAACTGCAAATAAAAAATTAAAAAAAAGATTTGTGAGTTAGTAATTGCCATTTGTGATTGGATATGTTTTTTTCTCTAACATTCAGATTATATCCAAATAAAATATGTATATCTCATGTGTAGATTTCAAACCATCATTTAAAGATAAAAAATAATAAAAAAAGAAATAGATGTTGACTACTTTCAGACCCTCTAACTATAAAAGTAGTACTATTTATAAATAAATATTACACATTTATACTATTCATTAGCTTACTTATCTCTCTCTCTTTAAATATTACTCCTTAGATCTATCTTTTCTCACACTATCCGTTTCTCTTTCTTTTAACTCTCTTTCTAAATTTCTAAACCTAAATAGAGGGTTTATTATAACCACTGGCACAAATTTATGCATAATTCAATTGAAAGAATTTAAAAGGTTTGTTTCATCTCTTGTCTATGTTTTACCTAATAAGTTTTCTTGTACCTTCCATACAAATGTTTTTGAAGGTGAATGAGATTTTGAACAAATTCTTTGATTAAAAGTAAATATTTGTTTTCTTCATTTTCTTATTTGAATATGTATTGTTTGATTTTATATAAATTATTAATTTGTTTTTATATGTATTATTTTCAGCTGATTTTGAGCTTTTGAGCTGATAATTTGAATATTGTGATTTAATTACTTTTTATGTTTACTTTTCTGCTATTTAAGTTCTTTTCTTTCATGATTTTATATTATTTATATTTTCGTAGTATAGGATAGAATTATCAATTATCTATTTATAAAAAGATGGGATTGATCATTTTAATTAAAATACCAACTTTAATATTCTTTTGGTATGATTTTTATAGGAGATTTGAATTTTCTGTACAAAGTTAGGTTGATAGCGTTATAATTAAGTTTTTATTATTTCACCGTTTATTGATTATAAATCAACATATATTTGACTTCATACCCATACCATTACCACTAGTTTTGAAGTATAATTTTGTTATTTATAATTTAGACCAGTATAGTTAGTGTTTTAATACTTATTTATTTAATTTTATTTTATTTGAAGAAATAATTATCAAGTGTTTGTTGTCGAATTTGATATTAACTGATGTAAAGAGGTGCTCCGGCTATTCTAAGACCTGACGATTTAACTTCACATTAGTTTCCTTCGAAATCTTGAACAAAATTTAAATAAATAAAGTTATTATTTACTTGAAATAGTTTAATTTCAAACTTAACAACAAAGCTATCTGTCAATTTTATGCTCACAAATGGTACTGATTTTTTTTTTATGTTAGGTCAGACTTATATTGAATATTTATATATGTTTGTAATATTTAGATATAAAAAGGAGTATGGCCTCCAAGTCGTCCACATCCATAATAAAAATTGATTCGCTGGTGGTAGACTTAAATATCCCGGCAATGCGGACTGAAACAAGAGATTGTCGACATTTCAGTATTCGGTAAGCTTAATTTTATGTCGCCTAAATTTTTATCTTATTTATATTCTAATTGTAATCTAATTGCTTTTGTTAATTAGTATTTTAGTTTTATAGTACTACAATTACCTTGTCAGCATGTATGATTTGCCTTTGTGTTACGCCAGACTTAATTGTTTGCGTTTATGTTGATGATTAAATCAGCAACTTCCTAATATCTTAAATTCAAAATGTTAGCGATGAAAAATTTAATTAGATTGGGAATTTGTAGAAGGTACTTGAGTAGGCAATATGTGAGTGGTTCAGTTGGATGTTTAACATTAAATGTGAAATTGGTGCCAAGTGGATCAAATCTTTGACAATCATATGAAGTATCTCAATTGTCTTAATTATGTGATATATGTTGAACTTCTATACCTTGGTTAAGTTTTGTTGATATATCGTTCCTTTGGATGCAGTAAGTATGTTTCTCAACTGAGAGAGAAGAATAAAAAGGGGTGTGAACCATTTGCCTCATGCGAGGAACTTCCTCCGATGATTGTTCCTAATTATAAATATTGGCGCTGTGAAGGTCAGGAGCGATGTGATCTTGTCTGTGATGGCCATTGTGCTAGCATCTTCTCTTCTTGTGAAGCTGCAATTGAGTCAAGACTACCTGAAATTGAAATTACCGGTGATGTTTTACCTCTTGGGTCAGGTGATGCTAAAAAAATAATTCCTGATATAGAGATTGATTGCACAGGTATGCATCAACTTTTATTCAATGTTAATTAATAGTGTCCATGTTTATTTTCTGACCTCTTACTGTTTGCAGGTAATGAGCGTGCATCTGAAAATCTGGAAAATGAGAAAACTTGCAGTGCAACTTTTTATAAGTCATCGCCTTCTAGAGGACAACGTGTAGATTGTGCTGGTAATTCTAAAAATATTATGCTTCAATAAAAAAAATTAGGTTCTATTTGAGATGCAAGGTATATATTTGGATCTAAATTTAGACTAAGTATTGTTCGTTTCTTTAAACAGATTCCCCTAGACCACACATCCATGAAATTGTTCACCCGATGGAGCTCAGTGAGCCTGAAATCCTCCCTCCCAAAGAGTCTAACGAAGGTGCTGGTTTAGTTGTTTCGACTAGATCTCAACCAGCTCACTTAGAAGAGAACGAGAGTCCCTCTTCAGATAGTGAAAGGACTTTGGATGGATACAGCGGCCTTCGTTGCAAGCCAAGAAGACACCGACTTCTTACAGACCTGATGAGTGATATGGAAGAAACATCTCAAGAGGCTCCTGCTCCGATTCCAGTTCAGACTCCGGCTCTGGCTCTGGCTCAGACTCCTGCTACGGTTCCGGCTCTGGATCCGAATCCAGCTCAGACTCCAGCTCCGGCTGCTCTGACTCCGGCTGAATATGAAATTTCCCAGAATGGGAAAAACGGGCCACCAAGAAAAAGGAAAAAGGCGGATGTGGAGGGTAGTTCCAGCAGGTTAGAAGTCAAATGTCTTGGCAACATATCCAAGAAGCCGGGGTCGGCCAGAATCTCTTCTAAGAAAGCCGACAGATCAAGTGAACAAGAAAAAAGCTTGCATATGAAAAAAGGAAAAGCTCCAACTGAGACTTACAATGATGCATCTGGCCAAATGTGTCTTAATCTATCATTGGGTAGCCCTTCAATCGCCCCTTCTCTTGGAAAGATGAGCATACCAGTGAGGGAAGAAGTTGCGAGGGATCTCCATAGTTATTCGTTATCTCAGATACGGGTACACTAACTCTCTCTTTATTTTAAATACTGGTTTTCTTATTATCCTAACTACTTATGCATTGTCAATTATACATAATTTAGGAAGCAAATGCAAAAAGTAAGGAAGCTGAAGGCCTTATGGAAGCATCAAGGCAACAAAATGATCAAAGGGCTACGAAGACGGTTGTAAATTCAAATTATGATGATATACCTATGGATATCGTAGAGCTAATGGCGAAGAACCAGCACGAGAGGCAACTTGCTAGATTTGAAGCTTTACCCCTCTCCAAGAGGACTAATTTCTCAACCGGGGGCTCTTTAAGCGATAACCAAAAGCACCCGGTCGATTGGTTGGATAAAAAAACTCCAAGCACGATGAGAAATCTACATCCTATTGCGCTATTTGATAATGAAAATGCTATCAACTTCTCTGGTGCTGCTGATCCAGGGCATTTAAGATTGAGTCAGCTCAAAAACCAGCTAAAATTCTTCGCCAAATCTTCAGAGAATCGGAAATATCCTGTTTGTGCTTCTGGATCACAGCCAAGTAAAGGAGCAGCACCAGCTTGGTTGTCCAAGCACAAGAATATGCCGTTCGAATCAAATGCTCGCTCTACAGAATCCCTGTATAAAGGAAGGACAATCAGTGATCTTAAGGGCGATGAAATGAATGTGCAGCACACAAAATTTCTGGAAGCTAAGGACAACCCATTTTGGAAGACTTCATCAGAAACCGTACAAGCTATGAATTTGCTGAAACTAATGACTAAAGGAAGACCCTCTAATGCAGATCAAAGTAGATTTCGCGGACAAACTTCCTCAGGCTTCGATGGAAACAGTTCAAGCCGACCTTTATCTTTTTCTTCCCGTAAGGAATTTTCTTCATATATTTATAAACTTAGTAAATAAATTAATATTTTTGTTCAATAGAATAATCAGGCTGCTCCTATGTCTGTCGTAGCAGGTTTTACAGGAAATATGCCGCAGAGAGCTTCTCAGTCTAATTCTGTTCTGTCTCAGAATTACGAGAAACCGAGATACTGGGATTCTCCAATTCCCCTTGGAGTTGGACATTCGAACACATACCTTCCGTCAACTGATAGAAGCATCTTTAATCAGCAGACATATTCTGGATTCATAGACCTACAAGCCATCAACGTACACAGCACTCCGATTCCAGTTTGCAGAACATTGCAAGTCGAGGAATGCAGGTTCAACCAAAACCCTGCAGACTTTAGCACTCCCGAAGTGGGAAACCAGTACACCATCGATGGGAAAGATCTCAAGATGTGAAGGAGGGCTACCTTTATTTTATTGACTTTCAGAATTCATTTTTTTGTTATGTTTAATAGAGTTTTTGCGGCTTCGTCCCCTTATTAAAATAAGACCAAACCTTTAGATCAAAGCGGTATTCAAATTAAATTATATACTTCGACTCTGATAAGTTTGTAATTTTCTATGTTATTGTGTTTTTTTGTTTGACAATACATATTTGATTGAGTTTGAAATTAATTAATATTTCTATCATATCGATCATGCAGATGATTTTTAATGAGTAACTTGAGGTCCTTTGTACTGCAGTCAGACGATTCCATAGAAAGACAAATTATAGTAGGTGAATTAAAAATGACAGATGAGCTTGAAATCTCCTTTTGAGCATTAAAGGTGAAAATGATTATCACTCAATTATATGTTTTACAATAAAGCGACTCCGCATATATAGAAATAGAGATCACACAGATAGATGCATAGATACATAAAAATGTGATTATATAGAATATTCTATTTGTCTAGTTGGAAAATGCTCTCAAGCTAACGTGTAGTTAGCTTCTCTTATCAAATTCTTTCAAGCAAATGTTGATTTTACCAAATAACAACATAGTTAATTTCAGTAGCAGATTTACGAACAATTTTCGCCCACTAAACTCTTGCATTCTTGTTCCGTCGAATCGTTAATTGGATCTTTTTATTGTGCCGAGATGTACGCCTAATTGGTTTATTTTCTTTAATAGTGGATTTTGTCGAAAAAATATTTTTCATCGGGGGGTTTTACCTTCGTTCACGAGCACTCGATTTCTAGTTTCATCGACTCCTCATCTTGTATTGTTTGAGTGTATGTGTCGAGATGAATATTTAGTGGGCTATTACTTTTAATGTTGGATTTTACTAAAAAATTGTTTATTACCTTCATTTTCATTACTAGCAATTTTCTTTTACCAGGATTTTTGCTTCCTGAGACTGGATTACATTAATATGGAAGCAATTCTCTTTTATTAATATACATGTCGTATTTTTGTATTAAATTTGTAATAATGTGTGTTGGACCCTTCAACAAATATATATAGGAAGGATTATACTTATAGTCAATCTTCGAATTAATTTTATTTAAGAAATTTTGATCTCGTCTTGGATATCCTTTCCTAAACTCTTTAACATTGTTTTGAAATCTAATATCATCATTTTATCAATGAGTTAAATATATAACACACAAATTACACAAAAAATGCTTTAAAAGTGACAAACCTAAAAAATAAGATGAGAATTGAGAAACTAACAATAAACAAATAAAACTCTTTTAGCTAATCACCTAATACACATAAAATGATATCTCTTAGATTATTTTATTACATATATAGATACATCATGTATAAACAAGTTTTCTTGAACTATGTTGATGCTATGGAGCAACTTCCATCTTGCCACCTTAAACGAGCTCGCACAACAATATTTTTCTCTTATGCAACATTTTGTTTTGATTAAACTTGAAATTGTTCTTAGAGTTAAATTTTACATTCATGTTACTCAAATTTAATAGATTTAAACATGTTTTCCTATATTTTTGCATAACTTAGTAATTGTAAATTATTTTGTTAAGAAAATTTATAACTTAATTTTTACATCGGTTTTTTACGACATATTAGCAACACAAAAAACTTATAGTATTATTCGATTTGCTTAGTTGGAATATTCCCTCAAGCTAACATAGCGTCTCCTTTTCAAATCCTTTCAAACAAAATGTTTCATTTACAATATAATAGCATAGTCAATTTCAGTAGCAGGGTTGCGAACAAAGTATCAGTTGGGTTATTTATTGTGCCGAGATGTACACCTAACTATGCTATTTTCATTAACTGTGGATTTTGTCGAAAAAAATATTTTTATTGGGGGTTTTCCCTTTGTTAATTGGTCGCTCGTGTTCTAATTCCATCTACTCATCATATTGTATTGTTTGAATGTGTGTGTCGAGATGAACATTTGGTAGGCTATGACTTCTAACGGTAAATTTTACCAAAAAAAGGGATTTTACCTTCATTTTCGTTACAAGCACTAATCTTTAAATTGGGGTATTCGCTTGCTTCCTAAGGTTGGATTAGATAAATATTGAAGCACTTATTTTTTATTAATACACATGTGGTATTTTTGTCTTTGAACTGTAATAATATGGGTTGACCCTTTAACGAATATTTGAGAAGTTTTATACACTATTAGGGAAATAAATTTTACTTAGAATATTCTAACGGATTAGATATCAATTTAATGATTGCGATATTAATAAATAATATTATAATAATTCTATATATTTTAAAATAATATTATACTATTTTAAGTTTCAAATATAGTGATATTAAGTTTATTAAAATAAGCTTAGTAATTCATGAGGAATATTGTATATATATATATATATATATATATATTAAAATATTATTCTTCTTGAATTAATGTTATATTATTGTAAGTTTTAGAAAAATCTGGTTAAGTTTATACTAACATATCTCAAGAAAATGTAATCTTATAATTTAAGATTCATACTCTTTATACGAATTTAATCACCATGTTCATCGTGTAATCTAGAAAAATAATAATCAATTCATGAAAGATATTGATCCATAGAAGAGAAAGTTATAACTAGATGTATAATTATAAATTTATTTTTTCAACACAATATTAAAAATTAAATCACTCATAAATAGAGCGTCCGAAATAATGCTATATTAGATATTTTAAAAATAAATATTGATAACTCAACCAAATATATTAATTAGGGAGAAACCCAAAAGTATGTTGAATCAATCAATATGAAGACCAGCATTATACAATGTCTAGATAACATATAGTTTCTATTAGTCTTGATTAATGAGTATAGACATCACTCGATTATTGATAATTATGTATTTTCAAAATGCGGACCCAATAGTCATTGTGATTGCACCTCTCAAGGTGTATCACTACTCTCTCTTCAAATTGGAGTCATTATCTTGTTCATATAGATAAAGAAATAAAAAGGAAACTTGGATAAAATTTTAACACCAAGTCCACACTGTTTCACTAGCCCTATGCATTATGGCACAATAGTATCAAACACATGAACTATTTCCAATGTTGGTTTTCTTTCTTAACTTGCATGCTAAATTTTAGAACTGTAGTACCTAAAGTTTAATAAATTTTTAAATCCAACTTTATTTAATTATAACAAGTTTTTTTTAGTTTAAATTGTCTAATAACCCGATCAAAGTGTTCTTCAATTAGAACTTAATTGTTATATGAATGACTAATTATTATATAACTAGCTAATATTTAAAAATCTATATTTCCTAAAAATATAAGATTTGACATTTATGTATAGTGTACATATTTGTTTTATTTGAAGAGCATATAAATATACTTCTTTAGATTTGGATAAGGATTAGATAGTATTTTCAAAATCTACACATAATACTTATATGGTATCGACCAACTAAAATTATTTCATAAATAAAGTACCAATTATTGTCTAGTTTATTACTATATTCCCTAATACGTATATGTGGTATCCCACTAATTCTATATTTAATTTATAATATTTAAAAATAATTTATATATTATATAAAGCCGTGATTGGGGATGCAGACTAACTGCCGATTAATCGCATCAGGCGCGGTTACTGATATCGTAAATATTTCTAATTTTAAAATCTGATGGTTAATGGATATAGATTTGATTATTTTTTCTAGATTTGGATATGTACGATATGTTGTCATTCCTACTTATGAGTAGATCAAAGAGTATTTAAATTAGAAAATAATTTTTATGTAAATGACTAATGATGATTTATGAACTATTAAATTTAAAATATAAATTTTCTAAAATTAAGGATCAGGCTTATATATTTATTTCGCTTAAGGAATTTAACCACTATTTAGGTAAATAATTTTGATTTAGAATTTGGTCAATGATTAGATAACGATTTAATGATTGTGATATTAATGAATAATCTTGTAAATATTTATATATATTTAAAAAATAATATTCTTCTTTATTTATTTTATATTATTTTAAGTTTTAAAAAAACTATGTTAAGTTTAGACTAATTTATCATAAAAAATTATAATCTTATAATTTAAGAGTTATCTTCTTTATACCAATTTTATTATCATAGTCATCATGTAATCTTATAACAAATAAATGATTATCAATTCATGAAAAATAACTGTCCATAGAAAAGAAAGTTATAACTACATGTATAATTATAAAATTCTTAACTTTAAAAAAATATTTAAATTTAAATCACTCATAAATAGAGCGTACCCTAAGAAGGCTATATTAGATGTTGTAAAACTGAATATTGATAGCTCAACCAAATATATCAATTGGGGATAAACCCAAAATTATGTTGAATCGATCAATATGAAGACCAACATTACCCATTCTTTGCGCGCAAGCAAATCCCGGACCACCATGTACCAAAAAAAAACATTATCCATTGTGTAGATATCACATAGTTTCTATGTCTTGATTCATGAGTAGAGATCTCCCTTGATAATTGATAATTATATATTTTAAGAAAGGAAGACCCAATAGTCATTGTGATTGCACCTCTCAAGGTGTATCACTAATATTTGTCCAAGATTAAGTTGGGTCATTGTATCCTTCATATAGATAATGAAACAAAAGTAAACTTGGACAAATTTTAACTACACGTGCCACACTGCCACACTAACCATATGTACTATGACACATTAGTTTCAGACACATGAACTATTGTCAATATTGCTTTCTTCCTCAACTTGCATGCTAGATTTTAGAATTTTAGTACCCAAAACTTAACAAATTTTTAAATCTAAATAATCTGATTAAATGAGTTTTCAATTAAAAATTAATTTTTGTGTGAGTGACTAATTAATCTATAACTAGCTAATATATTTAAAATCTATATTTCCTAAAATATAAGATCATGTAAGTATACATATTAATTTTGTTTGAATAGTAAATAAATAAATTTTTCTTTAGATTTGGATAAATATTAGATAGCATATTAAAAATATATACATAATACTTATATATGGTATTGGCCAAATAAAATTATTTCATACATAAAGTACCGATGATTGTCTAGTTTATTACTATATTCATTAACACGTATATATGGTATCCTAATAATTCTGTAGCTAATTTAATAATTTTTAAAATATTTTATTATATTAATTAAAGCCTGGGGATGTGGACTAACCGTAAATAAACCGCACCCATCGCGGAAGCGTATTTGATAAATAATTTTTAATCTGATGGTTATTGGATACAAAATTGATTATTTTTTCTAGGTGTGGATATGTACGATTCGCTTCCATCCCTACTCATAAGTAGATAAAGGATTTCTTGAATTAGAATATAATTGTTGTGTAAATGACTAATGATCCATAGAAAATAAAGTTATAACTACATGTATAATAATAAATTGTTTAACTTTCACACAATATATAAAATAAAATCACTCATAAATAGAGCGTCCCCTGAGAATGGTATATTTGATGTTTTAAAAATGAATATTGATAACTCAACCAATTATATTAATTGGAGATAAACCCAAATCATTATAAAGACCAACATTATCCAATGTTTAGACCACACTTATTTTCAATTAGTCTTGATTAATGATTAGAGATGTCCCTCGTTGATTGATAATTATGTATTTTCAAAATAAGGACCCAATAGTCATTGTGATTGCACCTGTGAAGGTGTATCACTACAATATTTTTAAGATTAAGTTAGAGTCATTATCTTGTTCATATAGATAAAGAAACAAAAGGAAAATTGGACACATTGTAACTACAAGGACCACACAATTTCAGTGATCCTATGCACTATGGCACATTTGTTTCAAACATATGGATTATCGACAATGTTAGTTTTCTTTCGTAACTTGCATGCTAGATTTTAGAATTGTAATACCCAAAATTTGACAACTTTATAAATTCAACTATATTTTAATATAACAAGTTTACTTTAGTTTAAATTGTCTAATGATCCAATCAAGTAGTTCTTCAATTAGAAATTAAGTGTTGTGTGAATGACCTAATTAATATATAACAAGCTAATATATTCAAAATCTATATTTTCTAAAATATTTAGTGTATATATTAATTACATTTGTAGAGTAGAGAAATTATTTTTCTTTAGATTTGGATAAGGATTTGATAGTATTTTAAAAATATACATATAATTATGATATATGGTATTGTCCACATAAAATTATTTCATACATAAAGTACCTATTTTTGTCTAGTTTATTACTATATTATCTAATATGTATATATGGTATTCCACTAATTATGTAGCTAATATAATAATTTTTAAAATATTTTATTATATTATTTAAAACCGTGAATGCTGATGCTAACTAACTGCAGATAATGGATACAAATTTGATTAGTTTTTTCTGGACGTGGATATGTACGATCGGTTGACATCAGTACTTATAACTAGATCAAAGAGTTGAATTAGAAAATATTTGTTGTCTAAACAACTAATGATGTTATATCGAACTATTAAATTAAAAATCTAAATTTCCTAAACTAAAGGATCATACTTATATGTTAATTTAGCTTATATAATTTATCCACTATTTAGGAAAATAAATTTTACTTGTATTTTTGTTAACGATTAGATAACAATTTAATGACTGCGATATTAATAAATAATTTTATTAAATATCTATCTATATATATATTTTAAAATAATATTCTTTTTCAATAAATGTTATATTATTTTAAGTTTAAAAAAAAATTAAGTTTAAAATATCTTATCTCAAGAAATTATAATCTTATAATTTAAGATTCATTATCTTTATACTAATTTTATTATCACGGTCATCGTGTAATCTAAATAAGTGTTAAATTTAGTAAGGAAAGAATTTAGATTGGGTTGGTCAATTGGGGGTATGTATCTAACTATTGGTTCGAGTCGGAATTCAAAGTCTCTAGAGGTTTCTAATAAATGGGTGTCTTCGGATCATAGGACATGAACAAATCCTCTTAGTTCTCGTGCAAATAGGTCAGGTAATATGTCTAATTCTGGTTGTAACAGTTATTTTGGCACAAGGACCTATAGTTGCAATTATGGAGAATTAGAAGATAGTTATGATTTTGATCAGAGGATATATAGTGACCTCTCTCACATGGTGGGACGAGAATCAGTTAGTATTAGTAGTATGTCAAACCATGATAAGGAGCATCTGTTATATTCACAAGCCGAGTAATAGTCTACTACTCGACAACATCATCTTCACGTGGAGGATACATATGGGTTTTTAGCTAGTTTGAATTGGGAGGTATTTTTTGCCTCAACGATTTATGTTATTTGGTTAGAAAGGAATGCCATTACATTTAAGGGGGACAAGTTTTCTGGTGGGAAAGTATTAATCGAGAAGGCTAGAAGTGGGGCCAGCGAATAGATGAAAGCGTGGTGTTCTGGTATTGGTAAAACCGAGAGGATTCCTAATCATGTGGAATAGATTGGATGGTGCAAACTTATAAGTGGCTTAAAGCTTAACACGGATGATAGTTTCAATGAGCATTCAAGAAAGGGAGGTGTCAGAGGATTATTAAGAGATGGAGAGGGAAATTGGGTGAAGGGATTTTATATGAATTTAAATTGTTCGTTGGTAGGCTTGTGTTATGTATATGAAGGACTTAGAATGGCCATAGGCTTGTGTTATGTATATGAAGGACTTAGAATGGCCGTAGGCTTGGGAACTCAAGAGGTGGATTCGGAAGAGGCATTAAGCGTAATTAGCCAAAGGTAAGGCTAGAGAGGTCTGGCTATGGAGTGGATCCTTGAGATTCGTGGGATTCTGGATTAGAATAAAGGTTTCACGCTTCAACACATATTTCGCAAAACTTACATGAGGGCATATATACTAGCGTGTTTGGGAATGAGACTACATAGTATATATACAACAATTGAAGATCCACCAGATTTGGCATGAAAGTTCTCAACAAAGATAGATTCAGATACAAGACTCCGAGAAAGGTCCACACGAGCGACCTGGGAATGTAATGGTTATTTTTTAAAACTGTTCTTGGACCTCTATTGTATTAAAAAAAAAGATCATTAATTCATGATAAATATTGATCCATAAAAAAGAAAGTTATAACTAGAGGTATAATTATAAATTTCTTAAGTTTAACATAATGTTTAAAATTAAGTCACTCATAAATAGAGTGTCCGCTTAGAATACTATGTTAGATGTTTTAAAAATGAATATTGATAACTCAACCAAATATATTAATTGCAAATAAACCCAAAAGTATGTTGAATCAATCAATACGAAGACTAAAATTATCCAAATTTTTGATAACACATAATTTTAATTAATCTTGGTTAATGAGTAGAGATGTCTCTAGATTATCGATAATTATGTATTGACCCAATGTTAAATTGTGATTGCACCTCTCAAGGTGTATCACTACAATTTGTACAAGATTAAGTTGGAGTCATTGTCTTGCTCTTAAATATGAAGAAACAAAAAAATTAGGACAAATTTTAACTACAATCGCCAATGTTGGGTTTCTTTCTTAACTTGCATGCTAGATTTTAGAATTGTAGTATCTAAAATTTAACAAATTTATAAATCCAACTTTATTTAATTATAACAAGTTTATTTTTGTTTAAATTGTCTAATGACTCGATCAAAGAGTTCTTTAATTAGAACTTAAATGTTGTGTAAATGACTAATTAATATATAACTTCCTAACATATTTAAATTCAGTATTTCCTAAAATAAAAGATCAGACTTATAGTTAGTGTACATATTAATTTCATTTGTAGAACTAAGAAATTGATTTTTATTTAGATTTGGATAAGGATTAGATAGCAGTATAAAAATCTAAACATAATACTTATATATGGTATCGATCAAATAAAATTATTTTATACATAAAGTATAGATTATTGTCCAGTTTATTCCTATATTCCCTAATACGTATATATGGTATCCTACTTACTTTATAGATAATTTTATGATTTTTAAAAGAGTAATGTTATTTGTCACCCTTTTTATATCACTCTTTTATCACCTCCTACGTGTATGCCTACATGTACCAATGAATGGATTTCTCTATCCTATTTAATTTTTCTTTATCTTCTATTCAAGGAAATCAATACATATATTTAGAAGGGTGATAAAAGGGTGATATGAAAAGGGGTGACATATATCATTACTCTTTTTAAAATAAGCTATATTATTTAAAGCCGAGATTGGGGATGTAAATTAACCGCAGATAAACAAAATAAATAATTCTAAAATTTGATTTTTTATGAATACAAATTTGATTATTTTTTTCTGGATGTGGATATGTATGATCTGCTGCCATCCCTACTCATAAGTATATCAAAGAGTTCTTGAATTAGAAAATAATTGTTGTGTAAATTACTAATGATGTTCTATCAAACTATTAAATTTATTCTAAATTACCTAAAATAAAGGATTAAACATATATAATAATTTTAATTAAGGAATTTATCCACTATTTAGGAAAATAATTTTTATTTACAATTTGGTCAAAGATTAGTTAACGATTTAATGATTGCGATATTAATAAAATAATATTGTAAACATTTATATATGAGTAATGCTGGATATCACCCCAAATCACATAGCCTTTATATCGCCTTCTAGGTGGACCAATCACAAAGGAGAGAGAAGATGATAAATCAGGAAAGAGAAATCATATGATTGGTTAATTTGAAATCCACCTAGGAGGCAATATAAAGGCGGTGTGATTTGGGGTGATATCCAGCATTACTCTTTATATATATTTTAAAATAATATTCTTCTTGAATTAATGTTATATAATTTTAAGTTTAAAAAAATTAGATTAAGTTTATACTACCATATCTCAAGAAATTATAATTTTATAATTAAATATTCATACTCTTTATACTAATTTTAACTACAAGTGCCAAACCATTTCATTGGCCCTATGCACTATGACACATTTGTTTCAAACACTTGAACTATTGCCAATGTTGGTTTTCTTTCTTAACTTGCATGCTAGATTTTAGAACTGTAGTACCCAAAATTTAACAAATTTTTAAATCCAACATTATTTAATTATAACTAGTTTGTTTTAGATTAAATTGTCTAATAACTCGATCAAAGTGTTCTTCAATTAGAAATTAATTATTATGTGAACGACTAATTAATATATAACCAGCTAATATATTTATAATATAAGACCATACTCATAGTTAGCTGACATATTAATTTCATTTTAAGAGTATAGAAATAATGTTTTAGATTTGGATAAGTATTAGATAATAATCTAAAAATCTACACTTAATTCGTATATTTAGTATCGACCAAATGATATTATGTTATACATAAATTTTTTATTATTATTTAGTTTTTACTTTATTCCCTGACAAATATTGATCCATAGAAAATTGGACACAATATATGAAATTAAATCACCCATAAATAGAGTGTCCCTTAAGAATGGTATATTTCATGTTTTAAAAATGAATATTGATAACTCAACAATTACATTAATTGGGGATAAACCCAAAAGTATGTTGAATCAATCACTATGATGAAAACATTATATTTTCTATTAGTCTTGATTAATGATTAGAGATATCCTTCGATAATTTATAATTATGTATTTTTAATATAAGGACCCAATAGTCATTGTGATTGCACATGTAAAGATGTATCATTACAATATTTTCCAGATTAAGTTGGAGTTATTGTCTTGTTCATATAGAAAAAGAGAAAAAAAGAATAATTGGACACATTTTAACTGCAAGCACCACACTATTTCACTAACCCTATGCACTATGGAACATTTGTTTCAAACACATGGATTTTGTCAATGTTGGTTTTCTTTCTTAACTTGCATGCTAGATTTTAGAATTGTTGTACCTACAATTTAACAACTTTATAAATCTGACTTTATTTAATTATAACAAGTTTATTTTAGTTTAGATTGTTTAATAACCCAATCAAATAGTTTTTCAATTAGTAATTAAGAGTAATGATATATGTCACCCTTTTTCATGTCACCCTTTTATCACCTTTCTATATATATGTTTTGATTTCCTAGAATAGAAGATAGAGAAAAATTAAATATGATAGAGAAATTATTTCATTGGTACATGTAGGCATACACGTAGTAGGTGATAAATGGGTGATACAAAAAGGGTGACAAATATCATTACTCAGTAATTAATTGTTGTGTGAATGACTAATTAATATATAACCAGCTAATATATTTAAAATCTATATTTCCTAAAATATAAGATAAGACTTATAGTAAGTGTACATATTAATTACATTTGTAGAGTATAGAACTTTTTTATAGTTGGATACGGATTAGATAGTATTTTAAAAATATACACATAATAGTTATGTATGGTATTGTGAAAAAAAATTATTTCACACGTAAAGTACCGATTTATGTCTAGTTTATTACTATGTTATCTAATATGTATATATGGTATCCCACTAATTCTGTAGTTAATTTTATAATTTTTAAAATAATTTATTATATTATTTGAAGTCGTGATTAGGGATGCATACTATCACAGATAAACCCAGTTAGTCATAGAGATTTGGTAAGTAATTCAAAAATCCAATTCTTAATGGATAAGAATTTGATTATTTATTTTGATGTGGATATGTACTTAGGAAATAATTTTTGTGTAAATGACAAATGATGATCTATCAAACTATTAAATTTATTCTAAATTACCTAAAATATAGCATCAAACATATATATTAATTTCATTTATGAAATTTGTCCACTGTTTAGGGAAATAATTTTTACTTAGAATTTGGTCAAAGATTAGATACCGATTTAATGATTGCGATATTAATGAATAATATTGTAAATATTTATATATATTTTAAAATCATATTCTTCTTGGATTAATGTTATATTATTTTAAGTTTAAAAATTAATTATATTAAGTTTGTACTAGCATATCTCAAGAACATATAATCTTAAAATTTAAGATTCATCATATGTATACTAATTTTATCATCTTGGTCAACGTGTAATCTAAAAAGAATCATGAAAAATATTGATCCATAAAAAATAAAGTTATAACTAGATGTATCATTATACATTTCTTAAGTTTAACACAATTATTAAAATTAAATCACTCATAAATAAAGCGTATATTAGATGTAGTAAAAATTAATACTGATAACTCAGTCCAAATATATTAATTAGGGATAAACACAACATTATATTGAATCAATCAATAGGAATAACAACATTATCTAATGTTTAGATAACACATATTTTTCTATGTCTTGATTAATGAGTAGAGATGTCCCTCGATTATTGATAATCATGTATTTTCAAAATGAGGACCCAATAGTCATTGCGACTTCACCTCTCAACACGTATCACTAATATGTGTCCAATATTAAGTTGGATTCATTTCTTGTTCATAGAGATAAAGAAACAAAAAGAAACTTGGACAAATTTGAACTACAAGCGCCACACTACACATGAACTATTTTCAATGTTGTGTTTCTTTCTTAACTTGCATGCTAGATTTTAGTATTGTATTGCTCTAAATTTAAATTTTTAAACCAAACTTTATTTAATTATAATAAGCTAGTTTTAGTTAAAATTTTCAAATAACCAGATAAAAGAGTTAATCAATTAGATATTACTTGTTATCTGATTGACTAATTAATACATAATCTATATTTCCTAATATATAAGATAAGACGTATAGTTAGTGTACATATTAATATCATTTGAAGAGTAGAGAAATTAACTTTTCTTCAGATTTGAATAAGGATTAGATAGCATTTTAAAAATCTACACATAATACTTATATATGGTATCGACCAAATAAAATTATTTCATATATAAAGTACCAATTATTTTCTTGTTTATTACTATATTCTCTAATAAGTATATGTGGTATCCAACTAATTATGTAGCTAATTTTATAAATTTTAAAATATTTTATTATATTTTTTAAAACTGTGAATGCTGATGCTAACTAACTGCTGATAATGGATACAAATTTGATTAGTTTTTTCTGGATGTGGATATGTAAGATCTGTTTCCATCCCTACTTATAGCTAGATCAAAGAATTGTTGGATTAGAAAATATTTGTTTTATAAATGACTAATTATGTTATATCAAACTATTAAATTTAAGATCTAAATTTGCTAAACTGAAAGATCATACTTATATGTTAGTTTTGCTTATGGAATGTATCCACTATTTAGGAAAATAAATTTTACTATATTTTTGTTAACGATTAGATAACAATTTAATGACTGCGATATTAATAAATAATTTTGTAAAAATATCTATATATATATATTTTTAAATAATATTTTGTTTAAATTAATGTTATATTATTTTAAGTTTTAAAAAAGATTAAGTTTATAATATCCTATCTCAAGAAATTATAATCTTATAATTTAAGATTCATTATCTTTAAATTAATTTTATTATCATGGTCATTGCATAGTCTAAATAAGTGTCAAATTTAGTAAGGAAAGAATTTAGATTGGGTTGGTCAATTACGGGTATGTATCTAACTATTGGTTTGAGTAGGAATTCAAAGTCTCTAGAGGTTTCCGATCAGTGGGTGTCTTCGTCTAATAGGAAAGGAACAAATCCTCTTAGTTCCAGTGCAAATAGGGCAGGTAATATGTTTAATTCTGGTTGTAACAGTTATTTTGGACCTATAGTTGCAATTGTGGAGAATTAGAAGATAGTTATGATATTGATCAGAGAATATATAGTGACATCTTTCATATGGTAGGACGAGCATCCGTTTGTATTAGTATTATGTCAAACCATGATAGGGAGCCGCTGTTATATGCACAACATCTTCACGTGGAGGATACATATGGGTTTTTAGCTAGTTTGAATTGGGTGGTATTTTTTGCCTCAACGATTTATGTTATCTGGTTAGAAAGGAATGCCGTTATATTTAAGGGGGACAAGTTTTCTAGCGGGAAAGTATTAATCAAGAAGGCTAGAAGTGGGACCCCGAAATACATGAAAGCGTGGTGTTCTTGTATTAGTAAAACCGTGAGGATTTATAATCATGTGGAATGTATTGGATGGTGCAAACTTATTAAAGACTTAAAGCTTAACACGGATGGTAATTTCAATGATCGTTCAAGAAAGGGATGTGTCAGAGGATTATTAAGAGATGGAGAGGAAACTAGGTGAAGGGATTTTATATGAATTTAAATTGTTCATTAGTAGTAATATCTTAATTAATTGTGTGGTATATATGAAGGACATAGAATGGCCGTAGGCTTGTGTTGGTTAATGAGTAGAGATGTCTCTCGATTATTGATAATTATGTATTTTCAGAATAAAGACCCAATAGTAATTTTAATTGCACCTCTCAAGGTGTATCACTATGATTTGTACAAGATTAAGTTGGAGTCATTGTCTTGTTCATAAATATAAAGAAACAAAAAAAATTAGGACAAATTTTAACTACAATCGCCAATGTTTGGTTTCTTTCTTAACTTGCATGCTAGATTTTATAATTGTAGTATCTGAAATTTAACAAACTTTTTTAATCCAACTTTATTTAATTATGACAAGTTTTTTTTTTTTTAAATTGTCAAATGACTTGATCAAAGAGTTCTTTAATTAGAACTTAATTGTTGTGTAAATGACTTATAGTTAGTGTACATATTAATTTCATTTGTAGAACTAAGAAATTAATTTTTATTTAGATTTAGAAAAGGATTAGATAGCATTATAAAAATCTACACATAATACATATATATGGTATCGATCAATTAAAATATTTCATACATAAAGAATCGATAATTGTCCAGGTTATTACTATATTCCCTAATACTTGTATATGGTATCCCACTTATTTTATAGATAATTTTATAATTTTTAAATAATTTATTATATTATTTAAACTCGTGATTGGGGATGTAAATTAACCGTAGATAAACAACATAAATAATTCTAAAATCGGATTTTTGATGAATACAAATTTGACTATTTTTTTCTTGATGTGGATATGTATGATCTGTTGCCATACCTACTCATAAATATATAAAAGAGTTCTTGAATTAGGAAATAATTTTTGTTTAAATGACTAATGATAATCTATCAAACTATTAAATTTATTCTAAATTACCTAAAATAAAGGGTCAAACATATATATTAATTTTAATTAAGGAATTTATCCACTGTTTAGGAAATAAGTTTACTTAGAATTTGGTCAAAGATTAGATAACGGTTTAACTATTGGGATATAAACAAAATAATGTCAAACTATTTCACTGGTCCTATGCACTATGGCACATTTGTTTTAAACACATGAACTATTTCCAATGTTGTATTTCTTTCTTAACTTGAATGGTAGATTTAAGAACCGTAGTACCCAAAAATTAACAAATTTTTAAATCCGACTTTATTTAATCATAACAAGTTTGTTTTAGATTAAATTGTCTAATAAGTCGATCAAAGAGTTATTCAATTAGAAATTAATTATTGTATGAATGACTAATTAATATATAACCAGCTAATATATATATAAAATATATATTTCCTAAAATATAAGATTAGACTCATAATTAGTTTACATATTAATTTCATTTTAAGAGTATAGAAATTTTTTTGTCTTTATATTTGGATAAGGATTCGATACTTATCTAAAAATCTACACATAATACTTATATATAGTATCGACCAAATGATATTATGTTATACATAATTTTATTATTATAATCTAGTTTATTACTATATTACTTATATAATACTGATCCATAGAAAAGAAAGATATAACTAGACTTATACATATAAATTATTTAACTTTCACTATATATAAAATTTAACCACTCATAAATTGAGTGTCCCCTAAGAATGGTATATTTCATGTTTTAAAAATGAATATTGATAACTCAGCCAATTATATTAATTGGGGATAAACCCAAAAGAATGCTGAATCAATTACTATGAAAACAACATTATCCAATGTTTACCACGTATATTTTCTATTAGTCTTGATTAATGATTAGAGATGTACCTCGATGATTGATAATTATGTATTTTAAAAATTAGGACCCAATAGTCATTGTGATTCATCTTTGAAGGTGTATCATTACAATATTTTCAAGATTAAGTTGGAGTGATTGTCTTGTTCATATAGATAAAGAAAAAAAAGAAAAATTGGACACATTTTAACTGCAAGCACCACACTATTTCACCAACCCTATGCACTATGGAACATTTGTTTCAAACACATGGATTTTGTCAATGTTGGGTTTCTTTCTTAACTTGCATGCTAGATTTTAGAATTGTTGTACCTACAATTTTACAACTTTATAAATCTGATTTTATTTTATTATAACAAGTTTCTTTTAGTTTAGATTTTTTAATAACCCAATCAAATAGTTTTTCATTTAGAAATTAATTATTGTGTGAATGACTAATTAATATATAACCAACTATTATATTTAAAATCTATATTTCCTAAAATATAAGATTAGACTTATTGTTAGTGTACATATTAGTTCCATTTAAAGAGTTGAGAAATAAACTTTTCTTTAGATTTTGATAAGTATTAGATAGTATTTTCAAAATCTACAAATAATACTTATATATGGTATCAACCAACTAAAATTATTTCATAAATAAGGTACATATTATTGTATTACCTAATACGTATATATGGTATCCCACTAATTTTGTAGTTAATTTTATAATATTTAAAAATTATTTATAATAATATTTAGAATAGTGATTGGGGATGAAGACTAACCGCATCGGCTACGGATATAGATTTGATAAAAATTGATACAAATTTGATTATTTTTTCTGGATTTGGATTTGTACAAAGAGTTCTTGAATTAGAAAATAATTGTTTTATAAATGACTAATAAATATTTATGAGCTATTAAATTTAAAATCTATATTTCATAAAATAAAGAATCTTACTTAAATATTAATTTTGCCTGAGGAATTTATCAAATACTTAGAAAAATAATTTTTACTAGATAACAAAAAAAATATTCTTTTTGATTTAGTTTTATATTATTCTAAGTTTTAAAAAATTATATTAAGTTTAGACTAACATATCTCAAAAAATTATAATCATACAATTCAAGGTTCATCATCTTTATACAAATTTTATCATCTTGGACATCGTGCAATCTAAAAACAAATAACTGATAATTAATTCATGACAAATATTGATCCAAAGAAAAGAAACTTATAACTACATGTATAATTAATAATTTCATAAATTTAATAAAATAATTAAATTTAAATCACTCATAAAATAGAGCGTACACTAAGAATGCTATATTAGATGTTATAAATTGAATATTGATAGCTCAACCAAATATATATTGATTGGGGAAAAACCTAAATTTATGTTGAATAGATCAATACGAAGACCAACATTATCCATTATGTAGATATCACATAATTATTTTTTTTCAAAACTAGGACTGAATAGTCATTGTGATTGCACCTCTCGAGGTGTATCACTAATATTTTCCCAATATTATGTTGGGGTCACTGTATTGTTCATATAGATAAAGAAAAAAAAAGAAACTTGGACAAATTTTAACCACAAGTGCCACACTGTCTCACTCGCCCTATGCACTATGGCACATTCATTTCACACACATGAACTATGGCCAATGTTGGTTTTCTTTCTTAACTTGCATGCTAGACTTTAAAATTGTAGTACCCAAATTTTAACATATTTTTAAATCCGACTTGATCTAATTATAACAAGTTTGTTTTAGATTAAATTGTCAAATAATCCGATCAAAGTGTTCTTCAGTTAGAAATTAATTGTTGTGTGAATCACTAATTAATATATAAAGAGCTAATATATTTAAAATCTATATTTTCTAAAATATAATATTAGAGTTATGGTTAGTGTGCATTTTAGTTTCATTTAAAGAGTATAGAAATAATCTTTTTTTAGATTTGGATGAGGACTAGATAGTATTTTAATCTACACATAATACTTATATATGGTATCGACCAACTAAAATTATTCTGTAAATAAAGTACCAATTATTGTCTATTTTATTATTATATTCCATATATATCGTATCCCACTAATTTTGTAGTTAATTTTATAATACTTAAAAAAAAAATTATTTAAAGCTGTGATTGGCTAAACCACATCCTTCGCGGATCTGTTAAATAATTATAAGATCTAATTGTTAATGGATATAGATTTTATTATTTTTTCCTGGATTTGTATATGTACTATATGTTGTCACCCTACTTTTAAGTAGATCAAAGAGTTCTTAAATTAGAAAATAATTGTTGTGTAAATGATTAATGATGATTTACGAGCTATTAAATTTAAAATCTAAATTTCCTAAAATAAAGGATCATACTTATATATTAATTTTGCTTAAGAAATATATCCACTATTTAGGAAAACAATTTTTACTTATAATTTGGTCAATGATTAGATAAGGATTTATTGATTGTGATACTAACGAATAATATTGTAAATGTTTATATATATTTTAAAATAATATGCTTCATGATTTAATTTTATATTATCTTATGTTTAAAAAAAAGTATATCTAGTTTAGACTAACATATAGAAATTAAAATGTTATAATTTAAGATTCATCATCCTTATACTAATTTTATCATCATGGTCATCATGTAATCTGAAAACAAATAACTGATAATTAATTCATGAAAAATATTGATCCATTGAAAAGAAATTATAACTACATGTATAATTAAAAATTTCTTAACTTTAACACAATATTTAAATTTAAATCACTCATAAATAAAGCGTACCATTAGAATGCTATCTTAGATGTTGTAAAAATTATATTAAGTTTAGACTAACATATCTCAAGAAATTATAATGTTATAATTTAAGATTCATCATATTTATACTAATTTTATCATCATGGTCATCGTGTAATCTGAAAACAAATAACTGATAGTTAGTTCATGAAAAATATTGATAATTAGTTCATGAAAAATATTGATGCATTGAAAGAAAGCTATAACGACATATATAATTAAAAATTTCTTAACTTTAACACAATATTTAAATTTAAATCACTCATAAATAGAGCGTACCCTAAGAATGCAATATTAGATGTTGTAAAACTGAATATTGATAGCTCAACCAAATATATATTAATTGGGGATAAACCTAAAATTATGTTGAATAAATCAATAATAAGACAAACTTTATCCATTGTGTAGATATCACATAGTTTCTATGTCTTTATTAATTAGTAGAGATGTCCCTCGATAATTGATAATTATGTATATTCAAAGGGAGGACCCAATAGTCATTATGATTTCACCTCTTAAAGTGTATCACTAATATTTGTACAAGATTAAGTTGGGGTCATTGTATTGTTCATATAGATAAATAAACAAAAGGAAACTTTGATCTTTTGCATGGAAAGCTTATCGATCCTTATACAACAGCTCGTGGAGGAAGGCAGATGGCATGCTATACAGCTTAATCCAAGGGGGATTCTTATCTCTCATATATCTTTTGTCGATGATATCATTTTATTTGCGGAAGCCAATGTTGATAATTTGATCTTGTGTAGGATAAGATGGATATTTTCTGTAGAGATGCGGGGCAAACGATCAGCAAAGAAAAATCATTATCTATTTATTGAAAAATGTAGATGAAGGGATGACTTCGTGTGTTAACTTCAGAAGCAACTATAGAAGGAGCGAGGGTTTGTGAAAATATCTTGGAGTTCTCATCCTTTCTGGAAGAATACTAAGAGCTTTTTATGTTGAATTCATCAATGGGATTAGGAAGAAACTTTCAAAGTGGAAAGGAAAATCCTTGGCATTAGCCGGTCGGATAACTTTAACTCATTCCGTGTTGAGCACAATTCCTATGTATATTATGCAAGCGTAAAAGTGACCTAAGTGCGTTTGTGAGGAAATTGACCATATAAGAAGAGAGTTTATTTGGGGTATATCGAAAGAACAAAATCGCATTAACGGGGTTGCTTGAAATGACGTGTGTAGACCTAAAGGAGTGGGTGGACTTGGTGCCCGTCTAGCAGAAGATATGAATAGAATGCTTGTAGGAAAGTTGGGTTGGAAAGTGTTACAGGATGAGTCCACCTTATAGACTACTATTATGAGACATAGATATTTCAAGGAAAATGCTCTTCACTATTCATCTAAACCTAGTGATTCGTGCATTTCTAGGACCATTGTGAAAGGTATTGTCGTAGTTAGACAGGGATCCCGATGGTCTACGTATAATGGGCAGAGGGTTTTCTTTTTGCTAGATGTTTGGTTAGGATATTCAGCTTTTATTAATAATGTCACTTAAGTACTTTGGAGGAAGCACATAAGTTCAATAAAGTTAGTGATTATGTTTCAAGCAATGGGTCTTGGGAGTGGGATAGTTTTCAGCACCTCCTCGCTCCATCCAAGTTACTCGAATTTTCTGGTGTTCGAATGGAAACAAATGTATATGAGACAGGTGGTTTATCTTGGATGTTAGAGGTTCATGGGGTCTACACTGTTAATTCGGCCCTTGTTAATCTTGAGTCGGGGATAGTTAGTGAGGGGTTTATGGCATGGGACAAATTATGGAAGTTTAAATGCCCCCAAAAAACGATAGTGCTAGTCTGAAGAGCTATTCATGAGAGGCTTCCTACAAGAAACAATTTTTCCAAGCGTGGGTTAATTGTTCATCTTTATGCCCCCTGTTGTGGAGTGGAGTTAGAGACTGCTATCCATTCGTTTCACGATTGTGTGGTAGTGGCCTGGATATGGGATGAAGTTAAAAAAGAGGTGAGGATTGGGGGCGCTTCTGATATAAGTGTAAATTTATTTTCTAACCCACGTGATAATTCTTTTCTTTTAGAGACCTCGAGTGCAATTATTGAAAACATTACTGGGGTCAACTGTTAGAGGGTCCTTCGCTAAATGTGCATCATACGAGCTTCAATCCGTGTTGGACAATGGGCGTCTCGTCGTTTCAGGGGCCCTCGCCGGTTCCCAGCTACGAGATTTCATCGAAACCAGGCCTGCATCCCAGGGCACTAGTTAGCAACTGTTCGTCAAATATCAGCAGCAGTTCGCAACAGCTCGTCAATGCAATTCATGTCTCATTCCCCATTACTGGTAAGGATGGACAGTTCACACGACTTAGGGATCCGTGTAAATGAAGGACATACTGTTGGTAACGCGTATATGCATTTAGAATCCTCCATCGTGACAGATTAGTAGCGACTGATGGGCCAAAAACTTATCAAACACATGCCTTTTCTCCAGAGTAATATGGAACGTATATTTTGACACATTAATTGAGATAATTTGTGTAGAATCGAATTATGTGGTTTCCAAGGGATGTAACTTCCCCAATGGTAAGGCGGTTCTACAGAAGGCTATTTACCATCTCAAAATTATATCACGGCGTGGGAAAATAATCTGGGTAAAACACCAACTAGTAAGAGATATGTTAATTTGATTGTTGGTCAAAACCGAATAGGCCTTACTAAATCGAGGAATATGGGAGGTTGTGGAGGTGTAATCCGGGACAAAGAGGGAAACTTGATTCGCGGATTTTCGATAAGAATAAATCATGGTTTGGCCGGTGTTGTTGAGTCCTTGAACTTTATGAAGGACTACGAATGGTATAGGAAATAGGAATCAAAGACTTAGAGGCGGAAGTGGACTCATGGGAGGTCGTTGAGATCATTTTGGAAATCAATGAGATAAGAGGTCTGGCGGCATATTGGATTGGTCAACTTCGGGAGATATTTGCTCGCAATAAGGATTTTTCGTTTAAAGGGGTCTATAGAGAAGAGATTAACTGTGCGGATTGCCTTGCGCATAGAGGAATTTCACAAGATCAGCCCTTTTACACCGACATAGACCCACCTAGGGGGTTGTGGAGTATAATTACAAGGGATAGATTCGGTTGGGAAACGCCTAGGTTGATTCATAGCCCAGGGTTATTCCAAGATTTTCTAGCTTAATTGCTTATATGTTGTTTTCCTGACCTTTCTTGGTCTCCCCTGTAACAAAAAACCAAAAGGAAACTTGGACAAATTTTAACTGCAAGTGCCACACTGTCTCATTTGCCCTAAGCACTATGGCACATTAGTTTCACACACATGCACTATTGCCAATGTTGGTTTTTGTTCTTAACTTGCATGCAAGACTTTAGAACTGTAGTACCTAAAATTTAACAAATTTTTATATCAGACTTGATTTAATTATAACAAGTTTGTTTTAGATTAAATTGTCTAATAATCCGATCAAAGTGTTCTTCAGTTAGAAATTAATTGTTGTGCGAATTACTAATTACTATATAACCAGCTAATATATTTAAAATCTATATTTCCTAAAATATATGATTAGACTTATTGTTAGTGTACATATTTGTTTCATTTGAAGAGTAGAGAATAATGTTTTCTTTAGATATTGATAAGGATTAGATAGTATTTTAATCCACACATAATACTTATATGGTATCAATCAACTAAAATTATTTCATGAATAAAGTACCAATTGATGTCTAGTTTATTACTATATTCCCTAATACATATATGGTATCCCACTAATTATGTAGTTAACTTTATAATATTTTAAAAATTATTTATAATATTATTTAAAGTCGTGATTGGGGATGCATCCTAAACGCAGCTAAACCGCATCCGTCAAGGATACTGGTAAATAGTTTTAAGATCCGATGGTTTATGGATATAGATTTGATTATTTTTTCTAGTTTTGAATATGTACGTGCTGTTATCATCCTACTTTTAAGTAGATCAAAGAATCCGTGAATTAGAAAATAATTGTTGTGTAAATAACTAATGATGATTCATGAGCTATTAAATTTAAAATCTAAATTTACTAAAATAAAGGATCATACTTATATATTAATTTCGCTTAATTAATTTATCCACTATTTAGGAAAATAATTTTTACATTGAATTAGGTCAATGATTAGATAACAATTTATTGATTGCGATATTAATTAATAATCTTGTAAATATTTATATATATTTTAAAATATTATTCTTCTTAATTTAATTTTATATTATCTTGAATTTAAAAAAATATATATTTAGTTTAGACTAACATATCTCAAGAAATTATAAAATCTTATAATTTAAGATTCATCATAATTATAATAATTTTATCATCATGATAATCGTCTAATCTGAAAATTAATAACTGATAATTAATTCCTGAAAAATATTGATCCATTAAAAAAATGTAACTTTAACGTAATATTAAAATTTAAATCACTTATAAATAAAGCGTACCCTAAGTATGCGATATTAGATACTGAAAAAAAACTGAAAATTGATCCTCAACCAAATATATATCACTTGGGTATAAACCTAAAATTATTTTGAATAAATCAATATGAAGACTTACATTATCCATTTTGTAGATATCACATAGTTTCTATGTGTTAATTAATTAGTAGAGATATCCCTCGATAATTGATAATTATGTATTTTCAAAATAATGACCCAATAGTCATTGTAATTGCACCTCTCAAGGTGGATCACTAATATTTGTCCAAGATTAAGTTGGGTCATTGTATTGTTCATACATATATAGAAACAAAAGGAATCTTGGACAAATTTCAACTATAAGGGCTACACTGTCTCACTGGCCCTATGCACTATCGCACATTAGTTTCATACACATGAACGATTACCTATGTTGGTTTTCTTTCTTAACTTACATGCTAGATTTTAGAATTATAGTACCCAAAATTTAACAAATTTTTAAATCCGACTTCATTTAATTGTAACAATTTTGTTTTAGATTAAATTGTCTAATAATCTAAACGAAGTGTTCTTTAGTTAGAACTTAATTGTTGTGTGAATGTCTAATTAATATATAACCAACTAATATATTTTAAATTTATATTTCCTAAAATATAAGATTAGACTTATTGTTAGTGTACATATTAGTACCATTTGAAGAGTCGAGAAGTAATCTTTTCTTTAGATTTAGATATGGATTAGATACTATTTTAATATACACATAATACTTATAAATGGTATCGACCAACTAAAATTAATTCATAAATAAGATACCAATTATTGTCTAGTTTATTACTATATTCCCTAATATGTATATATGGTATCCCACTAATTCATAGGAAATTTTATAATATCAAAAACTAATTTATTATATTATTTAAGGCCGTGATTGGATAAACCGCATCCTTGTCGGATACAAATCTGGTAAATAATTCTAAGATCTGATGGTTAATTGATATAGATTTGATTATTTTTCTGGAATTGGATATGTACGATCTGTTGTCATCATACTTTTAAGTAGATCAAAGAGTTCTTGAATTAGAAATTAATTGTTGTATAAATGACTAATGATGATTCATGATCTATTACATTAAAAATATAAATTTCCTAAAATAAAGGATGATACTAATATATTAATGTCGCATAAGGAATTTATCCACTATTTAGGGAAACGGGTTTTACTTAGAATTTGGTCAATGATTAGATAATGATTTAATGATTGAGATATTAATGAATAATCTTGTAAATATTTATAAATATTTTAAAATAATATTCTTCTTGATTTAATTTTATATTATCTTAAGTTTAAAAAAAAGTATATTTAGTTTAGACTAACATAACTCAAGAAATTATAATATTATAATTTAAGATTCATCATTTTAATACTAATTTTATCATTGTGTAATCTTAAACAAATAAATGATAATTAATCCATAAAAAAAGTTATAACTACATGTATAATTAAAAATTTCTTAACATTAACACAATATATAAATCTAACTCACTCATAATAGAAAGTACCCTAAGAATGCTATATAGATGTTGTAAAACTGAATATGCATAGCTCAAGTAAATATGTATTAATTGGGGATATACCAAAAATTATGTTAAATAAATCAATATGAAGACCAACATTACCCATTGTGTAGATTATACATACTTTCTATGCCTTGATTACTTAGTAGAGATGTCTTTCGATAATTGATAATTATGTATTTTCAAAATAAGGACCCAATAGTCATTGTGATTGCACCTCTCAAGGCGGATCACTAATATTTGTCCAAGACTAAGTTGGGGTCGTTGTATTGTTCTTATCGATAAATAAACAAAAGGAAACTTGGACAAATTTTAACGACAAGTGCCCCATTGTCTCACTGGCCTTATACACTATGGCACATTAGTTTCAAACACATGAACTATTTCCAATGTTGCTTTCCTTTCTTAACATGCATGCTAGATTTTAAAATTGTCGTACCCAAAATTTAATAAAATTTTAAATCTGAATTGATTTAATTATAATAAGTTTGTTTTAGATTAAATTGTCTAATAATTCGATCAAAGTGTTCTTCAGTTAGTAATTCATTGGTGTGTGAATGGATAATTAATATATAACCAACTAAAATATATTTGAAATCTATATTTCCTAAAATATAGGATCAGACTTATTGTTAGTGTACATATTAGTTCCATTTGAAGAGTAGAGAAATAAATCTTTCTTTAGATTCTGATAAGTACTAGATAATATCTTTAAAATCTACACATAATACTTATATATGGTATCAACCAACTAAAATTATTTCATAAATAAAGTACCAATTATTGTCTAGTTTATTTCTATATTCCCTAATACGTATATATGGTATCTAACTAATTATGTAGTTAATTTTATAATATTTAAAAATTATTTATAATATTATTTAAAGTCGCGATTGCGGATGAAGACTAACTGCAGCTAAACTGCATCCTCTACGGATACAGATCTGATAAAAATGGATATAAATATGATTATTTTTTATGGATTTGGATTTGTGTCATCCTACTTTTAAGTAGATCAAAGAGTTCTTAAATTAGAAAATAATTGTTGTGTAAATAACTAATAATGATAGGGGTGTGCATCGGGTTAGAAAACCCGCATAATCCGACCAACCCGATCACACTAACCCGAAATTATACGGGCTAGTTTTTAATTGGGTGGGTTGCGGTTTATATTTTTGAAAAAATATACACATTTTTGAGGGTTGTGGATTTTAAACTTGAAACCTGCAAACCCGCATATACTCGATTACCTTATAGTATAAAAAATAGAAAAATCTGTATTGCTCAATTTATTCAAATAAAATTCATATTGCTCATTTTATTCAAATAAAATAGTGGGGGTCATGTGCTTTTCACTCTACATTTTTTTTATTCCTCCCCCTTTTTTTTAAAATATTTTGAAATCCCTCAATACTTCAATAATATTTTATCTAATGAATATGTTTTTCATTTCAATCATGATATTATCTGTACTCTTTGTTCAATTCATATATTTAGTTTCCTAAAATCTCATTTTATATATATTAATAATATATGATTTGAAATGTATATGCGTATCCTAAACAATATTTTTCGTTATAATTTTCATTTGTAATATAAATTTGACTCGCCAAATGAATATGGATACAAATTCGTCTTCTTTATCGAACTAAATCACGCACAATGCACCTCTCAAGATCAAAGATTTTTTATGGATTTGGATTTGTGTCATCCTACTTTTAAGTAGATCAAAGAGTTCTTAAATTAGAAAATAAATATTGTGTAATTGACTAATAAAGATTTATGAGATATTAAATTTAAAATCTAAATTTCCTAAAATAAAAGATCATACTAAAATATATTAATTTTGCCTGAGGAATTTATACACTATTTAATGAAATAATTTTTACTTAGAGAATTTGGTCAACGATTATATAACAATTTAAAGACTGCGATATATATATATATATATTAATATTATTAATCTTGATTTAATTTTATATTATCTTAAATTAAAAAAAAAAATTATATTTAGTTTAGACTAACATATCTCAAGAAATTATAATCTTATAATTTAAGATTCATCATAATTATACTAACTTTATCATCTTGGTAATCGTGTAACTGAAAATTAATTCATGAAAAATATTGACTCATAGAAAAGAAACTTATAACTATATGTATAATTAAAAAAAATTAACTTTATAGCAATATTTAAATTTAACTCACTTATAAATAAAGCGTACCCTAAGAATGCGATATTAGATGATGTAAAACTGAATATTGATCCTCAACCAAATATATATCACTTAGGTCTAAACCCAAATTAATGTTGAATAAATCAATATGAAAACTTACATTATCCTTTTTGTAAATATCACATAGTTTCAATGTGGTTATTAATTAGTAGAGATGTCCCTTTATAATTGATAATTATGTATTTTCAAAATAAGGACCCAATAGTTATTGTGATTGCACCTCTCAAGTTGGATCACTAATATTTGTCAAAGATTAAGTTAGTTTGGGTCATTGTATTTTTCATATATATGAAAAAACAAAAGGAAACTTGGACAAATTTTAACTATAAGTGCCACAGTCTCACTGTCCCTATGCACCATGGAACATTAGTTTCATACACATGAACTATTGCTTATGTTGGTTTTCTTTCTTAGCATGGATGCTTTATTTTAGAATTGTAGTACCCAAAATTTAACAAATTTTTAAATCCGACTTGATTTAATTATAGCAAGTTTGTTTTAGATTAAATTGTCTAATAATTCGATCAAAGTGTTCTTCAGTTAGAAATTAATTATTCTGTGAATGGCTAATTAATATATAACCGACTAATATATTTAAAATCTATATTTCCTAAAATATAAGATTAGACTTATGGTTAGTGTACAAATTAGTTCCATTTGAAGAGTTGAGAAATAAACTTTTCTTTAGATTTTGATAAGTATTAGATAGTATTTTCAAAATCTAACACATAATACTTATATATGGTATCGACCAACTAAAATTATTTCATAAATAAAGTACCGATTATTGTCATGATTATTACTATATTACCTAATACGTATATATGGTATCCCACTAATTTTGTAGTTAATTTTATAATATTAAAAGTTATTTATAATAATAGTTAAAAACGTGATTGCAGATGAAGACTAACCGCAACTAAGCTAAACTGCATCCGCTATGGATATAGATCTGATAAAAATGGATATAAATTTGATTATTTTTTCTGATCAGTTGTCATCCTACTTTTAAGTAGGTCAAGGAGTTCTTGAATTAGAAATTTTTTTTTTTAAATGACTAATAAAGGTTTATGAGCTATTAATTTTAAAATCAAAATTTCCTAAAATAAAGGATCTTACTTATACAGTAATATTGCCTAAGGAATTTATCCACAATTTAGAAAAATAATTTTTACATAGAATTTGGTCAATGATTAGATAACAATCTAAAGATTGCGATATTAATGAAGAATCTTGTAAATATTTATTTATGATTTAAAAAAATATTCTTTTTTATTTAACTTTATATTATTTTAAGTTTAAAAAAAATTATATTTAGTTTAGACTAACATATCTCAAAAAATTATAATCATATAATTTAAGCATCTTTATACAAATTTTGTCATCATGGTCATCGTGCAATCTAAACACAAATAACTGATAATTAATTCATGAAAAATATTGATCCATAGAAAAGAAACTTATAACTACATGTATAATTAATAATTTCATAACTTTAACACTATAATTAAATTTAAATCACTCATAAATAGAGTGTACACTAAGAATGCTATATTAGATGCTGTAAAACTGAATATTGATAGCTCAACCAAATATATATTAATTGGGGAAGAACCTAAAACTATGTTGAATAAATCAATAAGAAGACCAACATTATCCATTGTGTTGATATCACATAGTTTCTATGTCTTGATTAATTAGTTGAGTTGTCCCACGATAATTGATAATTATGTATTTTAAAAATGACGAATAAATAGTCATTGTGATTGCATCTCTCAAGGTGTATCACTAATATTTGTCCAGGATTAAGTTGTGGTCATTGTATTATTCATATAGATAAAGAAACAAAAGAAACTTGGACAAATTTTAACTACAAGTCCCACACTGTCTCAATCTCACTGGCCCTATGCACAATGGCATATTATTTTTACACACATGAACTATTGCTAATCTTGGTTTTCTTTCTTAACTTGCATGCTAGATTTAGAATTGTAGTACCCAAAGTTTAATAAATTATTAAATCCTACTTGATTTAATTATAATAAGTGTGTATTAGATTAAATTGTCTAATAATTCGATCAAAGTGTTCTTCAGTTAGAAATTATTTATTGTGTGAATGCCTAATTAATATATAACAAGCTAATATATAAAAAAATCTAAATTTCCTAAAATATAATATTAGACTTATTGTTAGTGTATATATTAGTTTCGCTTGAAGAGTAGAGAAATAATCTTTTTTAGATTTGGATAAGGATTAGACAGTATTTTAATCTACACATAATACTTATATATATGGTATCGACCAACTAAAATTATTTTGTAATTAAAGTACCAATTATTGTCTAGTTTATTATTATATTCCGTAATACGTATATATGGTATCCCACTAATTTTGTAGTTAATTTTATAATATTAAAAATAAGAGTAATGCTGGATATCACCCCAAATTGCATCGCCTTTATATCGCCCCTTATGTGGACCAATCATAAAAGAGAAAGAAAATAATAAATCAGGAAAGAGAAGTCACATGATTGGTACATTTAGAATCCACATAAGAGGCAATATTAAGGCGATGTGATTTGGGGTGATATCCAGCAATACTCTAAAAATAATTTATAATGTTATTTAAAGTCGTGATTTTCTAAACCACATCCGTCACGGATATGGTAAATAATTATAACATCTGATTGTTAATGGATATAGATTTGATTATTTTTTCTGGATTTGGATATATACGATATGTTGTCATCCAACTTTTAAGTAAATCAAAGAATTCTTGAATTAGAAAATAATTGTTGTGTAAATGTTTAATGATTATATATGAGCTATTAAATTTAAAATCTAAATTTACTAAAACAAAGGATCATACATATATATTAATTTCGCCTAAGGAATGTATCCACTATTTAGGGGAACAATTGTTATTTACAATTTAGTCAATGATTAGATAACGATTTAATGATTGCGATATTAATGAATAATTTTGTAAATATTTATATATATTTTGAAATCATATTCTTCTTGATTTAATTTCATATTATTTTAACTATTAAAAAAATTATATTAAGTTTAGACTAACATAACTGAAGAAATTTTAATCTTATAATTTAAGATTCATCATCTTTATACAAATTTTATCATCATGGTCATCGTCTAATCTGAAGAAAATAACTGATAATTAATTCATGAAAAATATTGATCTATAGAAAAGAAAGTTATAACTCATGTATAATTAAAAATTTCTTAACTTTAACACAATATATAAATTTAAATCACTCATAAATAGAACGTACCCTAATAATGCTATATAGATGTTGTAAAAGAATATTGATAGTTCAACCAAATATACATTAATTGTGAATAAATCCAAAATTATGTTGAATAAATCAATATGAAGACCAACAGTATCCATTGTGTAGATATCACACAGTTTCTATGTCTTGATTAATTAGTAGAGATGTCCCTCGATGATTGATAATAATGTATTTTCAGAGGGAGGACCCAATAGTCATTGTGATTGCACCTCTTAAGGTGTATCACTAATATTTGTACAAGATTAAGTTGGGGTCATTGTATTGTTCATATAGATAAAGAAACAAAAAGAAACTTGGACAAATTTTAACTACAAGTGACACATTATCTTAGTGGCCCTATGCACTATGGAACATTTGTTTCACACATGAACTATTATCAATGTTGGTTTTCTTTCTTAACTTGCATGCTAGATTTTAGAATTGTAGCACCCAAAATTTAACAAATTTTTAAATTCGACTTGATTTAATTATAACAAGTTTGTTTTAGGTTAAATTGTCTAATAATCCGATCAAAGAGTTCTTCAGTTAGAAATTAATTGTTGTGTGAATTACTAATTAATATATAACCAGCTAATATATTTAAATTCTATATTTCCTAAAATATAAACTTATTGTTAGTTTACGTATTAGTTTCATTTGAAGAGTAGAGAAATAAACTTTTCATTAGATAAGGATTATATAGTATTTTAATATACACATAATACTTGTATATGGTATCGACCAAATAAAATTATTTCATAAATAAAGTACCAATTATTGTCTAGTTTATTACTATTGCCTAATACATATATATGGTATCCCACTAATTCTGTAGTTAATTTTATAATATTTAAAAATAATTTATAATAATGTTTAATGTCATGATTGGGGATGCAGAACCACATCAATAATTCTAAGATCCGATGGTTAATGGATATAGATTTGATTACTGTGTTTGAATTTGGATATGTACTATCTGTTTTTATGTAGATCAGAGACTTCTTGAATTAGAAAATAATTGTTGGGTAAATGACTAATGATGATTTATGAGTTATTAAATTTAAAATCTAAATTTCCTAAAATAAAGTATCATAGATATATATTAATTTTGCTTAAGGATTTTATCCACTATTTAGGGAAATAATTTTTACTTAGAATTTGGTCAATGATTAGATAATGATTTCATAATTGTGATATTTATGAATAATCTTGTAAATATTTATATATATTTTAAAATAATATTTTTGTTAATTTAATTTTATATTATATTAAGTTTTAAAAAATTATATTAAATTTAGACTAACATATCTCAAGAAATTGTAATGTTATAATTTAACATTCGTCATCTTTATACTAATTTTTATCATCATGGTCATCGTGTAATCTAGAAACAATTAACTAAGAATTAATTCTTCGAAAATATTGATGCATTAAAAAGAAAGTTATAACTACATGTATAATTAAATATATCTTGACTTTAACACAATATTTAAATTTAAATCACTCATAAATAGAGCGTATCCTAAGAATGCTATATTAGATCCTGTAAAACTGAATATTGATAGCTCAACTAAATATATATTAACTGGGGATCAACCCAAAATTATGTTGAATAAATCATTATGAAGACCAACATTATCCATCGTGTAGAACATAGATTCTATGTCAGTATTAATTTGTAGAGATGTCACTTGATAATTGATAATTATGTATTTTCAAAATGAGGACCCAATAGTCATTGTGATTGCACCTCTCAAGGTGTATCACTGATATTTTTCTAAGATTAAGTTTGGGTCATTGTATTGCTCATACAGATAAAGAATCAAAAGGAAAGTTGGATAAATTTTAAATACAAGTGACACACTATCTCACTAGCCCTATGCACTATGGAACATTTGTTTCACACACGTGAACTTTTGCCAATGTTGGTTTTCTTTCTTAACTTGCATGCTAGATTTTAGGATTGTTGTAACTAAAATTTAACAAATTCTTAGATTAAATGGTCTAATAATCCGGTCAAAGTGTTCTTCAGTTAGAAATTAATTGTTGTGTGAATGGCTAATTAATATATAACCACCTAATATATTTAAAATCTATATTTCCTAAAATATAAGATTAGACTTATTGTTAGTGTACATATTAGTTTCATTTGAAGAGTGGAGAAATAAACTTTTCATTAGATTTGGATAAGGTTAGATAGTATTTTACTCATATATGCATGGTATCGACCAACTAAAATTATTCCATAAATAAAGTACCAACTATTGTCTAGTTTATTACTATATCCCCTAAAACGTATATATGGTATCCCAATAATTTTGTAGTTAATTTGAATAATATTTAAAAATAATTTATAATATTATTTAAAGCCGTGATTGGGGATGCACACTAACCGCTAGCTAAACCGCATCCGTCGTTGATACTGGCATATAATTCTAAAATCCGATGGTTAATGGATATAGATTTGATTATTTTTTCTAGATTTCGATATATACGATCCGTTGTCATCGTACTTTTAAGTACATCAAAGAGTTCTTGAATTAGAAAATAATTGTTATGTAAATGACTAATGATGATTTATAAGCTATAAATTTTAAAATCTAAATTTCCTAAAATAAATTTTCATACTTATATATTAATTTCGCTTAAGGAATATATCCACTATTTAGGAAAATGATTTTTAATTAGAATTTGGTCAATGATTTAATTATTGCGATATTAATGAATAATCTTGTAAATATATATATATATATATATATATATATATATATATATATATATATATATATATATTTTAAATAATATTCTTGTTGATTTAATTTATATTATTTTAAGTTTAAAAAGATTATATTAAGTTTAGACTAACATATCTCAAAAAATTATAATCACATAATTTAATATTCATCATCTTTACACAAATTTTATCATCATGGTCATCGCACAATATGGAAACAAATAACTGATAAATAATTCATGAAAAATATTGATCCATAGAAAAGAAACTTATAACTACATGTATGATTAATATCTGTTTAACTCTAACACAATATTTAAATTTAAATCACTCATAAATAGAACATACGCTAAGAATGCTATATTAGATGTTATAAAACTGAATATTGATAGCTCAACCAAATACATATTATTTGGGAAAAATCTAAGATTATGTTGAATAAATCAATAAGAAGACCAACATTATCCATTGTGTAGATATCACATAGTTTCTATATCTTGATTAATTAGTTGAGTTGTCCCTCGATTATTGATAATTATGTATTTTCAAAATAATGACCCAATAGTCATTGTGATTGCACCTCTCAAGGTGCATCACTAATATTTGTCCAAGACTAAGTTGGGGTCTTTGTATTGTTTATATATGTAAAGAAACAAAAGGAAACTTTTATCTTTTGCATGGAAAGGTTATGGATCCTTATACAACAACTCGTGTTGGAGGGTACATGGCATGCTCTTCAGCTTAGTTCAAGGGGGATTCTTATCTCTCATATATTTTTTGCTGATAATATATCATTTTATTTGTGGAAGTCACTTTTGATAATCTTGATCTTTTGCAGGATATGTTGGCTGGATATGTTCTGTATGCGGGGCAAACGATCAACAAAGATAAATCATTATCTATTTTTCGAAAAATAGAGATGAAGGGATGACTTCGTGTATTACCTTCAGAAGCGGCTATAGAAGGAGCGAGGGTTTGGGAAAATATCTTAGGGTTACCATCATTTCCAGAAGAAGACAAGAGCTTTTTATGGTGAATTCATCAATGAGCTTAGAAGAAACTTTCGAAGTGGAAAAGCAGCTCCTTGGCGTTAGCGGTCGGATAACTTCTACTCACTTAGTGTTACGCACAATTCCTATGTATATTATGCAAGTGTAAAAGTTACATAAGTACGTTTGTGAGGAAATTGACCGTATAAGAAGAGAGTTTATTTGTGGTATATCGGAAGAACTGAATCACATTAACTGGGTTGCTTGAAAGGACGTGTATAGACCTAAAAGAGTGGGTGGACTTGGTTTCTGTCTAGCAAGATATGAATATAATGCTAGTAGGAAAGTTGGGTTGGAAAGTGATACAGGACGAGTCACCTTATGGACTACTATTATGAGACCGAAATATTTCAAGGCGAATGCTCTTCACTATTCATCTAAACCTATTGATTCGTGTATTCCTAGGACCATTGTGGAAGGTATTCTCGTACTTAGACAGAGATCCCGATGGTCTACTTATAATAGGCGGAGGGTTTTCTTTTGGATGGATGTTTGGTTAGGAGATTCGGCTTTGATTAATCGTGTCACAAGTACTTTGGAGGAAGCAGATAAATTCAGACAAGTTAGTGATTATGTTACAAGCGATGGGCCTTGGGATTGTGATAGTTTTCAGCACCTCCTTGCTCCATCTAGTGTTCGAATGGAAACAAATAAAGATGAGACATGTTGTTTATCTTGGATGTTAGAGGTTTATGGGGCCTACACTGTTAAATCAGTCGGGGATAGGTAGTGAGGTGTTTATGGCATGGGACAAAGCATGGAAGCTTAAATTCCCCCAAAAAATGAGAGTGCTAGTCTGGAGGGCTATTCATGAGAGTCTTGCTACAAGAAATAACTTTTCCAAGAGTGGGGATATTGTTATTGTTCATGCGTGGTAGTGGCCAGGATATGGTATGAAGTTAAAAAAGAGGGTATTGGGGGCACTGATATATGTAGAAATTTTATTTCTAACCTATGTGATAATTCATTTCTTTCCGGGACCTCGAATGCAATTATGGAAAACATTACTGTTAACTCTCTGGATCAACTGTTAAAGGGTCCTTTGCCAAATATGCATAATACGAGCTTCAATCCATGTTGGACAGTGGGGGTCTATCCGTTTCAGGGGCCCTCGGTTTCCAGCTACCAATTTCATCTGAACCAGGCATGCATCAACTTAGGACACTAGTCAGCAACAGTTCGTCAACTATCAGCAGCCGTTGATCAGCAGTAGCTCATCAACGCAATGGGGGTATCATTCCCCCTTATTTGTAAGGATGGACAGTTCACATGACTTAGAGATCCGTGTAAATGAAGAATATACCGTTGGTAACGGGTGTATGCATTAAGAGTCCTATCTTGGAACAGATCAGTAGCTACTGGTGGGCAAAAAACTTATCAAACACTGGCCTTTTCTCCTGCATATATGGAACGTATTTTTTACACATTAATTGAGACAATTTTGGTAGAACGGAATGATGTGGTTTTCAAGGGCTGTAACTTCCCCAATGGTAAGGAGGTTATACGGAAGGCTATTTACCGGGCTCAAAATTATATCACGGCTTGGGAAAATAATTTGGGTAAAACACTAACTAGTATGAGATATGTTAATTTGATTGGTTGGTCCAAACCAAATAGGCCTTACTAAATGGAGGAATATGGAAGGTGGTGGAAGTGTAATCCGGGATAAAGAGGGAAACTGGATTTGCGGATTTTCGATGAGAATAAATCATGGATTGACCGGTGTTGTTGAGATCGGTGAACATTACGAAGGACTACGAATGGTGGAGGAAATGGGAATCAAGGACTTAGAGGTGGAAGTAGACTCATGGGAGTTAGGTGAGATCATTTTGGAATTCAATGAGATAAGAGGTTTGGCGGCAGATATTTTCTCGTAATAAGGATTTTTCATATAAAGGGGTGTATAGAGAAGAGAATAAGTGTGCGGATTGGCTTACACATAGAGGAATTTCACAAGACGAGCCCTTTTGCACCCACATAGACCCACCTAGAGGGTTATAAAGTATAATCACAAGGGATAGATTCAGTTGAAAAACGCCTAAGTTGATTTATAGCCCGGGGTTATTCCAAGATGTTCTAGCCTAATTGCTTTTATGTTGTTTTCGTGACCTTTCTTGGTCTCCCATGTAACAAAAAAAACAAAAGGAAACTTGGACAAATTTTAACTACAAGTGCCATACTGTCTCACTGCCTTATGCAGTATGGTACATTAGTTTCAAACACATGAACTATTGCCAATGTTGGTTTTCTTTCTTAACTTGCATACTAGCTAGACTTTAGAATTGTAGTACCCAAAATTTAACAAATTTTTAAATCTGACTTGATTTAATTATAACAAGTTTGTTTTAGATTAAATTGTCTAATTATCAGATCAAAGTGTTCTTTAGATAGAAATTAATTGTTGTGTGATTGACTAATTTTTATATAACCAGCTAATATATTTAAAATCTATATTTCCTAAAATATGATTAGACTTATTGTTAGTATAAATATTAGTTTCACTTAAAGAGTAGAGAATAATCTTTTCTTTAGATATGGATAAGGATTAGATAGTATTTTAATCTACATATAATACTTATATATGGTATCAACCAACTAAAATTATTTCATGAAAAAAGTACCAATTATTGTCTAGTTTATTACTATATTCCCTAATACATATATATGGAATTTCACTAATTATGTAGTTAATTTTATAATATCTAAAAATGATTTATAATATTATTTACAGTCGTGATTGGCTAAACCGCATCTTGGTAAATAATTCTAAGATCCGCTTGTTAATGGATATAGATTTTTTTTCTGGATTTGGATATGTACTATCTATTGTCATTCTACTGTTAAGTAGATCAAAGAGTTCTTGAATTAAAAAAAATTATTGTGTAAATGACTAATGATTATTTATGAGTTATTAAATTTAAAATCTAAATTTTCTAAAATAAAGGACCATACTTATATATTAATTTCGCTTGAAGAATTTATCCACTATTTAAGGAAACAATTTTTACTTAGAATTTGATCAATGACTAGATAACGATTTAATGAATGCGATATTAATGAATAATCTTGTAAATATATATATATATATATATATATATATATATATATATATATATATATATATTAAAATAATATTCTTTTTAATTTAACTTTATATTATTTTAAGTTTTAAAAAAATTATATTAAGTTTAGATTAACATATCTGCATAAATTATAATCTTATAATTTAAGATTTATCATCTTTATACAAATTTTATCATCATGGTCGTCGTGTAATCTTGAACAAATAAATGATAATTAATCCATGAAAAATATTGATCCATAGAAAATAAAGTTATAACTACATGTATAATTAAAAATTTCTTGACATTAACACAATATATAAATCTAAATCACTCATAAATAGAATGTACTTAAGAATGCTATATAGATGTTGTAAAATTGAATACGCATAGCTCAACTAAATATATATTGATTGGGGATAAACCCAAAATTATGTTAAATAAATCAATATAAATACCAACATTATCCATTGTGTATATTATACATAGTTTCTATGTCTTGATTAATTAGTAGAGATGTCTTTCGATAATTGATAATTATGTATTTTCAAAATAAGACCCAATAGTCATTGTGATTGCACCTATCAAGGTGTATCACTAATATTTCTCCAAGTTTAAGTTGGTGTCATTGTATTGTTCATATAGAATTAGAAACAAAAGGAAACTTGGTCAAATTTTAACGAGCCTTATACACTATGGCACATTAGTTTCAAACACATGAACTATTTCCAATGTTGCTTTTATTTCTTAACATGCATGCTAGATTTTAGAATTGTCGTACCCAAAATTTAATAAACTTTTAAATTTGAATTGATTTAATTATAATAAGTTTGTTTTAGATTAAATTGTCTAATAATTCGATCAAAGTGTTCTTCAGTTAGAAATTCATTGGTGTGTGAGTGGCTAATTAATATATAACCAACTAATATATTTGAAGAGTAGAGAAATAAACTTTTCTTTAGATTTTGATAAGTATTAGATGGTATTTTTAAAATCTACACATAATACTTATATATGGTATCGACCAACTAAAACTATTTCATAAATAAAGTACCAATTATTGTATAGTTTATTACTGTATACCCTAATACGTATATATTGTATCTCACTAATTCTGTAGTCAATTTTAAAATATTTAAAAATCATTTATAATATTAGTTAAAGTCGTGATTGGGGATGAAGACTAAACGCAACTAAACCGTATCCTCTACGGATACCGATCTGATAAAAATGGATATAAATTTGATTATTTTTTTTTGGATTTGGATTTGTGTCATCCTACTTTTAAGTAGATCAAAGAGTTCTTAAATTAGAAAATAAATATTGTGTAAATGACTAATAAAGATTTATGAGATATTAAATTTAAAATCTAAATTTCCTAAAATAAAAGATCATACTTATATATTAATTTTTCCTGAGGAATTTATCCACTATTTAGGGAAATAATTTTTACTTAGAATTTTTACAGTGATTATATAACAATTTAAAGATTGTGATATTAATGAAGAATCTTGTAAATATTTATATATATTTTAAAATATTATTATTCTTGATTTAATTTTATATTAACTTAAGTTTTAAAAAAAAATTATTTAGTTTAGACTAACATATCTCAAGAAATTATAATCTTATAATTTCAGATTCATCATAATTACACTAATTTTATCATCAAGGTAATCGTGTAATCTGAAAACTAATAACTGAATTAACTCATGAAAAATATTGATCCATAGAAAAGAAACTTATAACTATATGTATAATTAAAAAAAATTAACTTTAACGCAATATTTAAATTTAAATCACATATAAATAAAGCGTACCCTAAGAATGCGATATTAGATATTGTAAAACTGAATATTGATCCTCAACCAAATATATATCACTTGGGTCTAAACACAAATTAATGTTGAATAAATCAATATGAAAACTTACATTATCTTTTTTGTAAATATCACATAGTTTCAATGTGGTGTCTCTAGATAATTGATAATTATGTATTTTCAAAATAAGGACCCAACAGTTATTGTGATTGCACCTCTCAAGGTGGATCAATAATATTTGTCAAACATTAAATTAGTTGGGGTCTTTGTATTTTTCATATATATGAAGAAACAAAAGGAAACTTGGACATATTTTAACTATAAGTGCCACAGTCTCACTGGCCCTATGCACCATGACACATTAATTTCAAACACATGATTGGTTTTCTTTCTTAGCATGGATGCTTTATTTTAGAATTGTAGTACCCAAAATTTAACAAATTTTTAAATTCGACTTGATTTAATTATAGCAAGTTTTCTTTAGATTACATTGTCTAATAATTCGATCAAAGTGTTCTTCAGTTAGAAATTAATTATCGTGTGAATGACTAATTAATATATAACCAACTAATATATTTAAAATCTATATTTCCTAAAATATAAGATTAGACTTATGGTTAGTGTACAAATTAGTTCCATTTGAAGAGTTGAGAAATAAACTTTTCTTTAGATTTTGATAAGTATTAGATAGTATTTTCAAAATCAACACATAATACTTATATATGGTATCAACCAACTAAAATTATTTCATAAATAAAGTACATATTATTGTCTAGTTTATTATACGTATATATGGTATCCCACTAATTTTGTAGTTAATTTTATAATATTTAAAAATTATTTATAATAATATTTAAAATAGTGATTGGGGATGAAGACTAACCGCATCCTCTACGGATATAGATCTGATAAAAATGGATATAAATTTGATTATTTGTTCTGGATTTGGATTTGTACGATCAATTGTCATCCTACTTTTATGTAGGTCAAAGAGTTCTTGAATTAGAAAATAATTGTTTTATAAATGACTAATAAAGATTTATGAGCTATTAAATTTAAAATCTATATTTCATAAAATAAAGGATCTTACTTATATATTAATTTTGCCTGAGGAATTTATCAACTATTTAGAAAAAAAATTTACCTAGAATTTGTCAATGATTAGATAACAATTTAATAATTTCAATATTAATGAATAGTCTTGTAAATATTTATTTATATTTTAAAAAAAATATTCTTTATGATTTAGTTTTATATTATTCTAAGTTTTAAAAAATTATATTAAGTTTAGACTAACATATCTCAAAAAATTATAATCATATAATTCAAGATTCATCATCTTTATACAAATTTTATCATTTTGGACATCGTGCAATCTAAAAACAAATAACTGATAATTAATTCATGACAAATATTGATCCAAAGAAAAGAAACTTATAACTACATGTATAATAAATAATTTCATAACTTTAATAAAATAATTAAATTTAAATCACTCATAAAATAGAGAGTACACTAAGAATGCTATATTAGATGTTATAAATTGAATATTGATAGCTCAACCAAATATATGTTGATTGGGAAAAAAACTAAAATTATGTTGAATAAATCAATACGAAGACCAACATTATCCATTATGTAGATATCACATAATTATGTATTTTCAAAATTAGGACTGAATAGTCATTGTGATTGCACCTCTCGAGGTGTATCACTAATATTTTCCCAATATTATGTTGGGGTCATTGTATTGTTCATATAGATAAAGAAAAAAAGGAAACTTGGACAAATTTTAACTACAAGTGCCACACTTTCTCACTCGCCCTATGCACTATGGCACATTCATTTCACACACATGAACTATGGCCAATGTTGGTTTTCTTTCTTAACATGCATGCTAGACTTTAAAATTGTAGTACCCAAATTTTAACATATTTTTAAATCCGACTTGATCTAATTATAACAAGTTTGTTTTAGATTAAATTGTCTAATAATCCGATCAAAGTGTTCTTCAGTTAGAAATTAATTGTTGTGTGAATCACTAATTAATATATAAAGAGCTAATATATTTAAAATCTATATTTTCTAAAATATAATATTAGAGTTATGGTTAGTGTGCATATTAGTTTCATTTAAAGAGTATAGAAATAATCTTTTTTTAGATTCGGATAAGGACTAGATAGTATTTTAATCTACACATAATACTTATATATGGTATCGAACAACTAAAAAAGTACCAATTATTGTCTATTTTATTATTATATTCCATATATATGGTATCCCACTAATTTTGTAGTTAATTTTATAATACTTAAAAAAATTAATTTTATTTAAAGCCGTGATTGGCTAAACCACATCCGTCGCGGATCTGGTAAATAATTATAAGATCTAATTGTTAATGGATATAGATTTGATTATTTTTTCCTGGAGTTGTATATGTACTACATGTTGTCATCCTACTTTTAAGTAGATCAAATAGTTCTTAAATTAGAAAATAATTGTTGTGTAAATGATTAATGATGATTTACGAGCTATTAAATTTAAAATCTAAAATTTCCTAAAACAAAGGATCATACTTATATATTAATTTCACTTAAGAAATATATCCACAATTTAGGAAAACAATTTTTACTTATAATTTGGTCAATGATTAGATAAGGATTTATTGATTGTGATACTAACGAATAATCTTGTAAATGTTTATATATATTTTAAAATAATATGATGCGTGATTTAATTTTATATTATCTTATGTTTTAAAAAAACTATATCTAGTTTAGACTAACATATAGATATTAAAATGTCATAATTTAAGATTCATCATCTTTATACTAATTTTATCATCATGGTCATCGTGTAATCTGAAAAAAATAACTGATAATTAATTCATGAAAAATTGTGATCCATTCAAAATAAATTATAACTACATGTATAATTAAAAATTTCTTAACTTTAACACAATATTTAAATTTAAATTACTCATAAATAAAGCGTACCATTAGAATGCTATTTTAGATGTTGTAAAAATTATATTAAGTTTAGACTAACATATCTCAAGAAATTATAATGTTATAATTTAAGATTCATCATATTTATACTAATTTTATCATCATGGTCATCGTGTAATCTGAAAACCAATAACTGATAATTAGTTCATGATAAATATTGATGCATTGAAAGAAAGTTATAACTACATATATAATTAAAAATTTCTTAACTTTAACACAATATTTAAATTTAAATCACTCATAAATAGAGCGTACCCTAAGAATGCAATATTAGATGTTGTAAAACTGAATATTGATAGCTCAACCAAATATATATTAATTGGGGATAAACCTAAAATTATGTCGAATAAATCAATAATAAGACCAACTTTATCCATTGTGTAGATATCACATAGTTTCTATGTCTTTATTAATTAGTAAAGATGTCCCTCGATAATTGATAATTATGTATTTTCAAAGGGAGGACCCAATAGTCATTATGATTGCACCTCTTAAAGTGTATCACTTATATTTGTACAAGATTAAGTTGGCGTCATTGTATTGTTCATATAGATAAATAAACAAAAGGAAACTTTGATCTTTTGCATGGAAAGGTTATCGATCCTTATACAACAGCTCGTGGAGGAGGGTAGATGGCATGCTATACAGCTTAATCCAAGGGGGATTCTTATCTCTCATATATCTTTTGCCGATGATCTCATTTTATTTGCGGAAGCCAAGGTTGATAATTTGATCTTTTGTAGGATACGATGGATATGTTTTGTAGAGATGCGGGGTAAACGATCAGCAAAGAAAAATCATTATCTATTTATTGAAAAATGTAGATGAAGGGATGACTTCGTGTGTTACCTTCAGAAGCAACTATAGAAGGAGCGAGGGTTTGTGAAAATATCTCGGGAGTTCTCATCCTTTCTGGAAGAAGACTAAGAGCTTTTTATGGTGAATTCGTCAATGGGATTAGGAAGAAACTTTCAAAGTGGAAAGGCAAATCCTTGGCATTAGCCAGTCAGATAACTTTAACTCATTCCGTGTTGAGCACAATTCCTATGTATATTATGCAAGTGTAAAAGTGACCTAAGTGCGTTTGTGAGGAAATTGACCATATAAGAAGAGAGATTATTTGGGGTATATCGAAAGAACAAAATCGCATTAACGGGGTTGCTTGAAATAACGTGTGTAGACCTAAAAGAGTGGGTGGACTTGGTGCCCGTCTAGCAGAAGATATGAATAGAACGCTTGTAGAAAAGTTGGGTTGGAAAGTGTTACAGGACGAGTCCACCTTATGGACTACTATTATGAGACATAAATATTTCAAGGCAAATGCTCTTCACTATTCATCTAAACCTAGTGATTCGTGCATTTCTAGGACCATTGTGGAAAGTATTGTCGTAGTTAGACAGGGATCCCGATGGTCTACGTATAATAGGCAGAGGGTTTTCTTTTTGCTAGATATTTGGTTTGGATATTCGTCTTTTATTAATCATGTCACGAGTACTTTGGAGGAAGCACATAAGTTCAATAAAGTTAGTGATTATGTTGCAAGCGATGGGTCTTGGGAGTGGGATAGTTTTCAGCACCTCCTTGCTCCATTCAAGTTACTCGAATTTTCTGGTGTTCGAATGGAAACAAATGTATATGAGACAGGTGGTTTATCTTGGATGTTAGAGGTTCATGGGGTCTACACTGTTAATTCGGCCCTTGTTAATCTTGAGTCGGGGATAGTTAGTGAGGGGGTTATGGCATGGGACAAATTATGGAAGTTTAAATACCCCTAAAAAACGAGAGTGCTAGTCTGAAGAGCTATTCATGAGCGGCTTCCTACAAGAAATAACTTTTCCAAGCGTGGGGTTAATTGTTCATCTTTATGCCCCTTTTGTGGAGTGGAGTTAGAGACTGCTATCCATTCGTTTCACGATTGTGTGGTAGTGGCCAGGATATGGGATGAAGTTAAAAAGAGGTAGGATTGGGGGTCCTTCTGATATAGGTGGAAATTTATTTTCTAACCAACGTGATAATTCTTTTCTTTTAGAGACCTCGAGTGCAATTATTGAAAACATTACTGGGGTCAACTGTTATAGGGTCCTTCGCTAAATGTGCATCATACGAGCTTCAATTCGTGTTGGACAATGGGCGTCTCGTCGTTTCAGGGGCCCTCGCCGGTTTCCAGCTACGAGCTTTCATCGAAACCAGGCCTGCATCCCAGGGCACTAGTCAGCAACAGTTCGTCAACTATCAGCAGCAGTTCGCAACAACTCGTCAATGCAATGCAGGTCTCATTCCCCATTACTGGTAAGGATGGACAGTTCACACCACTTAGGGATCCGTGTAAATGAAGGACATACTGTTGGTAACGTGTATATGCATTTAGAATCCTCCATTGGGACAGATTAGTAGCGACTGATGGGCCAAAAACTTATCAAACACATGCCTTTTATATGGAGTAATATGGAACGTATATTTTGACACATTAATTGAGAGAATTTGGGTAGAATCGAATTATGTGGTTTCCAAGGGATGTAACTTCCCCAATGGTAAGGCGGTTCTACAAAAGGCTATTTACCAACTCAAAATTATATCACGACGTGGGAAAATAATCTGGGTAAAACACCAACTAGTAAGAGATATGTTAATTTGATTGTTGGTCAAAACCGAATAGGCCTTACTAAATCGAGGAATATGGGAGGTTGTGGAGGTGTAATCCGGGACAAAGAGGGAAACTAGATTCGCGGATTTTCGATGAGAATAAATCATGGTTTAGCCGGTGTTGTTGAGTCCTTGAACTTTATGAAGGACTACGAATGGTAGAGGAAATAGGAATCAAAGACATAGAGGCGGAAGTGGACTCATGGGAGGTCGTTGAGATCATTTTGGAAATCAATGAGATAAGAGGTCTGGCGGCATATTGGATTGGTCAAATTCGGGAGATATTTGCTCGCAATAAGGATTTTTCGTTTAAAGGGGTCTATAGAGAAGAGACTAACTTTGCGGATTGGCTTGCGCGTAGAGGAATTTCACAAGATGAGCCCTTTTACACCGACATAGACCCACTTAGGGGGTTATGGAGTATAATTACAAGAGATAGATTTGGTTGGGAAACGCCTAGGTTGATTCATAGCCCAGGGTTATTCCAAGATTTTCTAGCCTAATTGCTTTTATGTTGTTTTCCTGACCTTTCTTGGTCTCCCCTGTAACAAAAAACCAAAAGGAAACATGGACAAATTTTAACTGCAAGTGCCACACTATCTCATTTTCCCTAAGCACTATGGCACATTAGTTTCACACACATGCACTATTGCCAATGTTGATTTTTGTTCTTAACTTGCATGCAAGACTTTAGAACTGTAGTACCCAAAATTTAACAAATTTTTATATCCGACTTGATTTAATTATAACAAGTTTGTTTTAGATTAAATTGTCTAATAATCCGATCAAAGTGTTCTTCAGTTAGAAATTAATTGTTGTGCGAATTACTAATTACTATATAACCAGCTAATATAATTAAAATCTATATTTCCTAAAATATAAGATTAGACTTATTGTTAGTGTACTTATTAGTTTCATTTGAAGAGTAGAGAATAATGTTTTCTTTAGATATTGATAAGGATTAGATAGTATTTTAATCCACACATAATACTTATATATGGTATCAATCAACTAAAATTATTTCATAAATAAAGTACCAATTAATGTCTAGTTTATTACTATATTCCCTAATACATATATGGTATCCCACTAATTATGTAGTTAACTTTATAATATTTTGAAAATTATTTATAATATTATTTAAAGTCGTGATTGGGGATGCATCCTAAACGCAGCTAAACCGCATCCGTCACGGATACTGGTAAATAGTTTTAAGATCCGATGGTTTATCGACATAGATTTGATTATTTTTTCTAGTTTCGAATATGTACGAGCTGTTATCATCCTACTTTTAAGTAGATCGAAGAATCCGTGAATTAGAAAATAATTGTTGTGTAAATGACTAATGATGATTCATGAGCTATTAAATTTAAAATCTAAATTTACTAAAATAAAGGATCATACTTATATATTAATTTCGGTTAATCAATTTATCCACTATTTAGGAAAATAATTTTTACATTGAATTAGGTCAATGATTAGATAACAATTTATTGATTGCGATATTAATTAATAATCTTGTAAATATTTATATATATTTTAAAATATTATTCTTCTTAATTTAATTTTATATTATCTTGAATTTAAAAAAATATATATTTAGTTTAGACTAACATATCTCAAGAAATTATGAAATCTTATAATTTATGTTTCATCATAATTATACTAATTTTATCATCATGATAATCGTGTAATCTGAAAATTAATAACTGATAATTAATTCCTGAAAAATATTGATCCATTAAAAAAATGTAACTTTAACGTAATATTTAAATTTAAATCACTTATAAATAAAGCGTACCCTAAGTATACGATATTAGATATTGAAAAACTGAATATTGATCCTCAACCAAATATATATCACTTGGGTATAAACCTAAAATTATTTTGAATAAATCAATATGAAGACTTACATTATCCATTTTGTAGATATCACATAGTTTCTATGTGTTGATTAATTAGTAGAGATATCCCTCGATAATTGATAATTATGTATTTTCAAAATAAGGACCCAATAGTCATTGTGATTGCACCTCTCAAGGTGGATCACTAATATTTGTCCAAGATTAAGTTGGGTCATTGTATTGTTCATACATATAAAGAAACAAAAGGAATCTTGGACAAATTTCAACTATAATTGCTACACTGTCTCACTGACCCTATGCACTATGGCACATTAGTTTCATACACATGAACTATTACCTATGTTGGTTTTCTTTCTTAACTTACATGCTAGATTTTAGAAATATAGTACCAAAAATTTAACAAAATTTTAAATCCGACTTCATTTAATTGTAACAGTTTTGTTTTAGATTAAATTGTCTAATAATCTGAACGAAGTGTTCTTTAGTTAGAAATTAATTGTTGTGTGAATGACTAATTAATATATAACCAACTAATATATTTTAAATTTATATTTCCTAAAATATAAGATTAGACTTATTGTTAGTGTACATATTAGTTCTATTTGAAGAGTCGATAAGTAATCTTTTCTTTAGATTTAGATATGGATTAGATACTATTTTAATATACACATAATACTTATAAATGGTATCGACCAACTAAAATTAATTCATAAATAAGGTACCAATTATTGTCTAGTTTATTACTATATTCTCTAATATGTATATATGGTATCCCACTAATTCATAGGTAATTTTATAATATTAAAAACTAATACATTATATTATTTAAGGTCGTGGTTGGATAAACCGCATCCTTAGCGGATAGAAATCTGGTAATAATTCTAAGATCTGATGGTTAATGGATATAGTTTTGATTATTTTTCTGGTATTGGATATGTAAGATCTGTTGTCATCCTAATTTTAAGTAGATCAAAGAGTTCTTGAATTAGAAATTAATTGTTGTATAAATGACTAATGACGATTCATGATCTATTAAATTCAGAATATAAATTTCCTAAAATAAAGGATGATACTAATATATTAATGTCGCATGAGGAATTTATCCACTATTTAGGGAAACGGGTTTTACTTAGAATTTGGTCAATGATTAGATAATGATTTAATGATTGAGATATTAATGAATAATCTTGTAAATATTTATAAATATTTTAAAATAATATTCTTCTTGATTTAATTTTATATTATCTTAAGTTTAAAAAAAAAGTATATTTAGTTTAGACTAACATAACTCAAGAAATTATAATATTATAATTTAAGATTCATCATTTTAATACTAATTTTATCATTGTGTAATCTTAAACAAATAAATGATAATTAATCCATAAAAAAAGTTATAACTACATGTATAATTAAAAATTTCTTAACATTAACACAATATATATATCTAACTCACTCATAATAGAAAGTACCCTAAGAATGCTATATAGATGTTGTAAAACTGAATATGCATAGCTCAAGTAAATATGTATTAATTGGGTATATACCAAAAAATATGTTAAATAAATCAATATGAAGACCAACATTACCCATTGTGTAGATTATACATACTTTCTATGCCTTGATTACTTAGTAGAGATGTCTTTCGATAATTGATAATTATGTATTTTCAAAATAAGGACCCAATAGTCATTGTGATTGCACCTCTCAAGGCGGATCACTAATATTTGTCCAAGACTAAGTTGGGGTCATTGTATTGTTCTTATCGATAAATAAACAAAAGGAAACTTTGACAAATTTTAACGACAAGTGCCACATTGTCTCACTAGCCTTATACACTATGGCACATTAGTTTCAAACACATGAACTATTTCCAATGTTGCTATCCTTTCTTAACATGCATGCTAGATTTTAAAATTGTCGTTGTCGTACCCAAAAGTTGATAAATTTTTAAATCTGAATTGATTTAATTATAATAAGTTTGTTTTAGATTAAGTTGTCTAATAATTCGATCAAAGTATTCTTCAATTAGTAATTCATTGGTGTGTGAATGGATAATTAATATATAACCAACTAATATATTTGAAATCTATATTTCCTAAAATATAAGATTAGACTTATTGTTAGTGTACATATTAGTTCCATTTGAAGAGTAGAGAAATAAATCTTTCTTTAGATTCTGGTAAGTATTAGATAGTATCTTTAAAATCTACACATAATACTTATATATGGTATCAACCAACTAAAATTATTTCATAAATAAAGTACCAATTATTGTCTAGTTTATTTCTATATTTCCTAATACGTATATATGGTATCTAACTAATTATGTAGTTAATTTTATAATATTTCAAAATTATTTATAATATTATTTAAAGTCGCTACTGGGGATGAAGACTAACTGAAACTAAACTGCATTCTCTACGGATACAGATCTGATAAAAATGGATATAATATGATTATTTTTTATGGGTTTGGATTTGTGTCATCCTACTTTTAAGTAGATCAAAGAGTTCTTAAATTAGAAAATAATTGTTGTATAAATAACTAATAATGATTTATGAGCTATTAAATTTAAAATCCAAATTTCCTAATATAAAAGATCATACTTATATATTAATTTTGCCTGAGGAATTTATCCACTATTTAAGGAAATAATTTTTACATAAAATTTAGTCAATTAGATACCAATATAAAGATTGCGATATCAATGAAGATTCTTGTAAATATTTATTTAAATTTTAAATAATACTCTTGTTGATTTAATTTTATATTATTTTAAGTTTTAAAAGTATTATATTAAGTTTAGACTAACATATCTCAAAAAATTATAATCATATATTTTAAGATTCATCATCTTTACACAAATTTTATCATCATGGTCATCATGCAATATGAAAACAAATAACTGATAATTAATTCATGAAAAATATTGATCCATAGAAAAGAAACTTATAACTACATGTATAATTAAAAATTTATTAACTCTAACACAATATTTAAATTTAAATCACTCATAAATAGAAGATACACTAAGAATGCTATATTAGGTGTTAAAAAATTGAATATTGATAGCTCAACCATATATATATTATTTGGGGAAAAACCTAATATTCCGTTGAATAAAACAATAAGAAGACCAACATTATCCAATTGTGTAGATATCACATAGTTTCTATGTATTGATTAATTAGTTGAATTGTCCCTCGATTATTGATAATTATGTATTTTCAAAATGAGGACCGAATAATCATTGTGAAAGCACCTCTCAAGGTGTATCACTAATATTTGTCCAAAATTAAGGTGGGTCATTGTATTGTTCATATAGATAAAGAAACAAAAGAAAACTTGGACAAATTATAACTACGAGTGCCACACTGTCTCACTGGCCCTATGCACTATGGCACATTAGTTTCACACACATGAACTATTGCCAATGTTGTTTTTCCCTCTTAACTTGCATGCTAGATTTTAGAATTGTAGTACACAAAATTTAACAAAATTTTAAATCTGACATGATTAACAAGTTTTTTTTAGACTAAATTGTCTAATAATCCGATCAGAGTGTTCTTAAGTTAGAAATTAATTGTTGTGTGAATAACTAATTAATATATAACCAGCTAATATATAAAAAAAATTATATTTCCTAAAACATAATATTAGACTTATTGTTAGTGTACATATTAGTTTCATTTGAAGAGTAAATAAATAATCTTTTTTTTTAGTTTTAGATAAGGATTATATAGTATTTTAATCTACACATAATACTTATATATGGTATCAACCAACTAAAATTATTTTGTAAATAAAGTACCAATTATTTTATAGTTTATTATTTTATTCCCTAATGAATATACATGGTATCCCAATAATTTTGTAGTAAATTTTCTAATATTTAAAAATAATTTATAATATTATTTAAAGTCGTGATTAGCTAAACCACATCCGCCGCGGATACAGGTGAATAATTACTCCCTCCGTTCCATTGAAATTGTCTACTTACTAAAAATAATGTTCCACATATATTGTCCACTTAGGAATTCAAGAAAAAAAAATTTCTACTTTTTCCACTATTACACTTATTAAAATATTAAAATTTCTATTTCCAATACATATTTAAGATATCAAGATACTTTATTAGAGGAATTTTTGTAATGGTGAATGCATTTACTATGTTTCTTAATATATGTGAAAAGCTAAGTGGACAATTTAAATGAAACGGATGGAGTATAAGATATGATGGTTAATGGATATAGATTTGATTATTTTTTCTGGATTTGGATATATCTATATGTTGTCATCCAACATTTAAGTAAATTAAAGAGTTCTTGAATTAGAAAATAATTGTTGTGTAAATGATTAATGATTATATATAAGCTATTAAATTTAAAATCTATATTTCCTAAAATAAAGGATCATACATATATATTAATTTTGCTTAATGAATTTATCCACTATTTAGGGAAACAATTTTTACCTAGAATTTAGTCAATGATTAGATAACGATTTAATAATTGCGATATTAATGAATAATCTTGTAAATGTTTATATATATTTTAAAATCATATTCTTCTTGATTTAATTTCATATTATTTTAACTTTTAAAAAATTATATTAAGTTTAGACTAAGATATCTAAAGAAATTTTAATCTTACAATTTAAGATTCATCATCTTTATACAAATTTTATGATCATGGTCATCGTGTAATCTGAAGAAAATAACTGATAATAAATTCATGAAAATATTGATGCATTGAAAAGAAGTTATAACTACATGTATAATTAAAAATTTCTTAACTTTAACAAAATATTTAAATTTAAATCACTCATAAATAGAGCGTACCCTAAGAATGCTATATTAGATGTTGTAAAACTGAATATTGATAGTTCAACTACATATATATATTGTGGATAAATCCAAAATTATGTTGAATAAATTAATATGAAGACCAACATTATCCATTGTTTAGATATCACACAGTTTCTATGTCTTGATTAATTAGTAGAGATGTCCCTCGATAATTGATAATTATTTAGTTTCAGAGTGAGGACCCAATAGTCATTGTGATTGCACCTCTTAAGGTGTATCACTAATATTTGTACAAGATTAAGTTGGGGTCATTGTATTGTTCATATAGATAAAGAAACAAAAGGAAACTTGGACAAATTTTAACTACAAGTGACACATTGTCTCACTGGCCCTATGCACTATGACACATTTGTTTCAAACATGAACAATTACCAATGTTGATTTTCTTTCTTAACTTGCACGCTAGATTTTAGAATTGTAATACCCAAAATTTAACAAATTTTTAAATCCGACTTGATTTAATTATAACAAGTTTGTTTTAGGTTAAATTGTCTAATAATCCGATCAAAGAGTTCTTCAGTTAGAAAGTAACTGTTGTGTGAATTACTAATATATAACCAGCTAATATATTTAAAATCTATATTTCCTAAAATATAAGATTAAACTTATTGTTAGTGTATGTATTAGTTTCATTTTAAGAGTAGAGATATAAACTTTTCATTAGATAAGGATTATATAGTACTTTAATCTACACATAATACTTGTATATGATATCCACCACATACTTTTATTTCATAAATAAAGTACAAATTATTGTCTAGTTTATTACTATGTTGTAATACATATATATGGTATCCCACTAATTCTGTAGTTAATTTTATAATATTTAAAAATAATTTATAATAATATTTAATTTCTTGATTGGGGATGCAGAACCGCATAAATAATTCTAAGATATGATGGTTAATGAATATAGATTTGATTAGTTTGTTTGAATTTGGATATGTACGATATGTTTTCATGCAACTTTTATGTAGATCAGAGACTTCTTGATTTAGAAAATAATTGTTGGGTAAATGACTAATGATGATTTATGAGCTATTAAATTTAAAATCTAAATTTCCTAAAATAAAGTATCATACTTATATATTAATTTTGCTTAAGGAATTTATCCACTATTTAGGGAAACAATTATTACTTAGAATTTGGTCAATGATTAGATAATGATTTAATGATTGTGATATTAATGAATAATCTTGTAAATATTTATATGTATTTTAAAATAATATTCTTCTTAATTTCATTTTGAGTAATGATATTTGTCACCCTTTTTGTATCACCCTTTTATCACCTCCTACGTGTATGCCTACATGTACCAATAAATGAGTTTTACTATCCTATTTAATTTTTTCTCTATCTTCTATTCAAGGAAATCAAAACATATATATAGAAAGGTGATAAAAGGGTGACATGAAAAAGGGTGACATATATCATTACTCTTTAATTTTATATTATCTTAAGTTTTAAAAAAGTTATATTAAATTTAGACTAACATATCTCAAGAAATTATAATGTTATAATTTAAGATTCGTCATCTTTATACTAATTTTTATCATCATGGTCATCGTGTAATTTAGAAACAAATAACTGATAATTACGTCTTCAAAAATATTGATGCATTTAAAAGAAAGTTATAACTACATGTATAATTAAATATTCTTAACTTGAACACAATATTTAAATTTAAATCACTCATAAATAGAGCGTATCCTAAGAATGCTATATTAGATCTTGTAAAATTGAATATTGATAGCTCAACAAAATATAATTAATTGGGATCAACCCAAAATTATGTTGAATAAATCATTATGAAGACCAACATTATCCATCGTGTAGATATCACATAGTTTCTATGTCGGTATTAGTTTGTAGAGATGTCCCTCGATAATTGATAATTATGTATTTTCAAAATGAGGACCCAATAGTCATTGTAATTGCACCTCTTAAGGTGTATCACTAAGATTTGTCTAAGATTAAGTTGGGGTCATTGTATTTCTCATACACATAAAGAAACAAATGGAAAGTTGGATAAATTTTAGATACAAGTGGCACACTATCTTACTAGACGTATGCACTATAGCACATTTGTTTCACACACATGAACTTTGCCAATGTTGGTTTTCTTTCATAACTTGCATGCTAGATTTTAGAATTGTTGTAACTAAAATTTAACAAATTTTTAGATTATAACAAGTTTGTTTTAGATTAAATGGTCTAATAATCCGGTCAAAGTGTTCTTCAGTTAGAAATTAATTGTTGTGTGAATGGCTAATTAATATATAACCACCTAACATATTGAAAATATATTTCCTAAAATATAAGATTAGACTTATTGTTAGTGTACATATTAGTTTCATTTGAAATGTGGAGAAATAAACTTGTCATTGGTATCGACCAACCAAAATTATTTCATAAATAAAGTACCAACTATACTCTAGTTTATTACTATATCCCCTAAAATGTATATACGGTATCCCACTAATTTTGTTGTTAATTTGATTAATACTTAAAAATAATTTGTAATATTATTTAAAGTTGTGACTGGGGATGCAGATTAACCGCCAGCTAAACCGCATCCGTCGTTATTACATATTTGGCATATAATTCTAAAATCCGATAGTTAATGGATATAGATTTGATTATTTTTTCTAAATTTGGAGATATACGATTTGTTTTCATTGTACTTTTAAGTACATCAAAGAGTTCTTGAATTAGAAAATAATTGTTGTGTAAATGACTGATGATGATTTATAAGCTATAAATTTTAAAATCTAAATTTCCTAAAATAAATGACCATACTTATATATTAATTTCTCTTAAGGAATATATCCACTATTTAGGGAAATGATTTTTAATTGGAATTTGGTCAATGATTAGATAATGATTTAATGACTGCGATATTAATGAATAATCTTGTAAATATTTATATATATTCTAAAATAATATTCTTGTTGATTTAACTTATATTATTTTAAGTTTAAAAAAAATTATATTAAGTTTAGACTAACATATCTCAAAAAATTATAATCATATAATTCAAGATTCATCATCTTTACACAAATTTTATCATCATGGTCATCGTACAATATGAAAACAAATAACTGATAATTAATTCATGAAAAATATTGATCCATAGAAAAGAAACTTATAACTACATGTATAATTAAAAATTTCTTAACTCTTACACAATAGTTAAATTTAAATCACTCATAAATAGAACATACACTAAGAATGCTATATTAGATGTTATAAAACTAAATATTGATAGCTCAACCAAATACATATTATTTGGGGAAAAACCTAAAATTATGTTGAATAAATCAATAAAAAGACCAGCGTTATCCATTGTGTAGATATCACATAGTTTCTATGCCTTGATTAATTATTTAAGTTGTCCCTCGATAATTGATAATTATGTATTTTCAAAATGAGGACCCAATAGTCATTGTGATTGCACCTCTCAAGGTGCATCACTAATATTTGTCCAAGACTAAGTTGGGGTCTTTGTATTGTTTATATAGATAAAGAAACAAAAGGAAACTTTGATCTTTTGCATGGAAAGGTTATGGATCCTTATACAACAATTCATGGAAACCAGATGAGATTAGCTCACTGGCCAGGGCCTTGGTCTACCAATCTAGTGGTGCGGGTTCGAACCGAGTCAATGACTCCGAGTCCAAAGTGGTTCTCCTATGTAACAAAAAAATCAACTCGTGGAGGAGGGTATATGGCATGCTATATAGCTTAGTTCACGGGGGATTCTTATCTCTCATATATTTTTTACCGATGATATCATTTTATTTTTGGAAGCCACTTTTGATAATCTTGATCTTTTACAGGATACGCTGGATGGATATGTTCTGTAGAGATGCAGGGCAAATGATCAATAAAGATAAATCATTATCTATTTTTTGAAAAATATAGATGAAGGGATGGCTTCGTGTATTACCTTCAGAAGAACCTATAGAAGGAGCGAGGGTTTGGGAAAATATCTTAGGGTTCCCATATTTTCTGGAAGAAGACCAAGAGCTTTTTATGGTGAATTCATCAATGGGCTTAGGAAGAAACTTTCGAAGTGGAAAAGCATCCCCTTGGCGTTAGCGGGTCGGATAACTTTTACTCACTCTATGTTGAGCGCAATTCCTATGTATATTATGCAAGTGTAAAAGTTACCTAAGTATGTTTGTGAGGAAATTGACCGTATAAGAATAGAGTTTATTAGTGGTATATAGGAAGAACTGAATCGCATTAACTGGGTTGCTTGAAAGGACGTGTGTAGACCTAAAAGAGTGGGTGGACTTGGTTTCCGTCTAGCAGAAGATATGAATATAGTGCTTGTAGGAAAGTTGGGTTGGAAAGTGATACAGGACGAGTCCACCTTATGGACTACTGTTATGAGACCGAAATATTTCAAGGTGAATGCTCTTCACTATTCATCTAACCCTAGTGATACGTGTATTTCTAGGACCATTGTGGAAGGTATTGTCGTAGTTAGACAGAGATCCCGATGGTCTACATATAATGGGCAGAGGGTTTTCTTTTGGCTTGATGTTTGGTTAGGAGATTCCGCTTTGATTAATCGTGTCACAAGTACTTTGGAGGAAGCGGATTAATTCAAAAAGTTACTGATTATGTTACAAGGGATGGGTCTTGGGAGTGTGATAGTTTTCAGCACCTCCTCGCTCCATCCAAGTTACTCGAATTTTCTGGTGTTCGAATGGAAAGAAATAAAGATGAGACGGGTGGTTTATCTTGTATGTTATAGGTTCATGGGGTCTACACTCTTAAATAAGCCCTTGATAATCTTGAGTCGGGTATACTTAGTGAGGGGGTTATGGCATGGGACAAAGCATGGAAGCTTAAATTCCCCCAAAAAACGAAAGTGCTAGTCTGGATGGCAATTCATGAGAGTCTTGCTACAAGAAATAACTTTTCCAAGAATGGGGTTATATTTATTGTTTATGCGTGGTAGTGGCCAGGATATGGGATGAAGTTAAAAAAGAGGCGAGTATTAGGGGCGCTTCTGATATAGGTGGAAATTTTATTTCTAACCTATGTGATAATTCTTTTCTTTCTGGGACCTCGAGTGCAATTATGGAAAACATTACGGTTAACTCTCTGGGTCAACTGTTAAAGGGTCCTTCGCCAAATGTGCATAATACGAGCTTCAATCCGTGTTGGACAGTGGGGGTCTCGCCGTTTCAGGGCCCTCGGTTTCCAGCTACCAGCTTCATCGGAACCAGGCATGCAGAACCAGGCCTGCATCAACGCAGGACACTAGTCAACAGTTCATCAAATATCAGCAACAGCAGCTCGTCAACGCAATGCGGGTATCATTCCCCCTTATTTGTAAGGATGGACAGTTCACATGACTTAGGGATCCGTATAAATGAAGAAAATAAATTTGGTAACAGGTGTATGCATTTAGAATCCTTCCTTGGAACAAATCAGTAGCGACTGGTGGGCAAAAAACTTATCAAACACAGGTAAGGAGGTTCTAAGGAAGGCTATGTACCGGGCTCAAAATTATATCACGGCTTGGGAAAATAATCTGGGTAAAACACTAACTAGTAAGAGATATGTTAATTTGATTGGTTGGTCCAAACCGAATAGGCCTTACTAAATGGAGGAATGTAGGAGGTGGTGGAAGTGTAATCCGGGCAAAAGAGGAAAACTGGATTTGCGGATTTTCGATGAAATAAATCATGGTTTGGCCGGTGTTGTTGAGATCGTTGAACCTTACGAAGGACTACGAATGGTGGAGGAAATGGGAATCAAGGACTTAGAGGTGGAAGTGGACTCATGGGAGGTCGGTGAGATCATTTTGGAATTCAGTGAGATAAGAGGTTTGGCGACATTTTGGATTGGTAAAATTCGGGAGATATTTGCTCGTAATAAGGATTATTCGTTTAAAGGGGTGTATAGAGAAGATAACAAGTGTGAGGATTGGCTTAAGCATAAAGGAATTTCAAAAGACGAGCCCTTTTGCACCCACATAGACCCACCTAGAGGGTTATAAAGTATAATCACAAGGGATAAATTCGGTAGAAAACGCCTAGGTTGATTCATAGCCCGAGGTTATTCCAAGATGTTCTAGCCTAATTTCTTTTATGTTGTTTTCCTGACCTTTCTTGGTCTCCCATGTAACAAGAAAAACAAAAGGAAACTTGGACAAATTTTAACTACAAGCGCCACACTATCTCACTGCCCTATGCAGTATGGCACATTAGTTTCAAACACATAAACAATTGCCAATGTTGGTTTTCTTTCTTAACTTGCATACTAGACTTTAGAATTGTAGTACCCAAAATTTAACAAATTTTTAAATCCGACTTTATTTAATTATAACAAGTTTGTTTTAGATTAAATTGTCTAATAATCAGATCAAAGTGTTCTTCAGTTAGAAATTAATTGTTGTGTGATTGACTAATTTATATATATCCAGCTATTATATTTAAACTCTATATTTCCTAAAATAAGCTTAGACTTATTGTTAGTGTAATTATTAGTTTCATTTGAAGAGTAGAGAATAATCTTTTCTTTAGATATGGATAATGATTAGATAGTATTTTAATCTACACATAATACTTATATATGGTATCAACCAACTAAAATTACTTCATAAATAAAGTACCAATTATGGTCTAGTTTATTACTATATTCCCTAATACATATATATGGCATCCTTCTAATAATGTAGTTAATTGTATAATATTTAAAAAATATTTATAATATTATTTACAATCGCGATTGGCTAAACAACATCTTGGTAAATAATTCTAAGATCCGCTTGTTAATGGATAAAGATTTGATTATTTTTTCTGGATTTGAATATGTACTATCTATTGTCATCCTACTATTAAGTAATTCAAAGAGTTCTTGAATTAAAAAATAATTGTTGTGTAAATGACTAATGATGATTTATGAGTTATTAAATTTAAAATCTAAATTTCCTAAAATAAAGGACCATACTTGTATATTAATTTCACTTGAATAATTTATCCACTATTTAAGGAAACAATTTTTACTTAGAATTTGGTCAATGACTAGATAACGATTTGATGATTGCGATATTAATGAATAATCTTGTAAATATATATATATATATCTATATTTCAAATAATATTTGTTTTAATTTAATTCTATATTATTAAAATTATTTTAAGTTTATACTAACATATCTGTTGAAATTATAATCTTATAATTTAGGATTCATCATCTTTATACAAATTTTATCATAATGGTCATTGTGTAATCTTAAGCAAATAAATGATAATTAATCCATGAAAAATATTGATCCATAGAAAATAAAGTTATAACTACATGTATAATTAAAAAATTCTTAACATTAACACAATATATAAATCTAAATCACTCATAAATAGAACGTACCTAAGACTGCTATATAGATATTGTAAAACTGAATATGCATAGCTCAACTAAATATATATTAATTGGGGATAAGCCCAAAATTATGTTAAATAAATCAATATAAAGACCAACATTACCTATTGTGTAGATTATACATAGTTTCTATGTCTCGATTAATTAGTAGAGATGTCTGCCGATAATTGATAATTATGTATTTTCAAAATAATGACCCAATAGTCATTGTGATTGCACCTCTCAAGGTGCATCACTAATATTTGTCCAAGACTAAGTTAGGGTCTTTGTATTGTTTATATATGTAAAGAAACAAAAGGAAACTTTTATCTTTTGCATGGAAAGGTTATGGATCCCTATACAACAACTCGTGGTGGAGGGTACATGGCATGCTCTTCAGCTTAGTTCAAGGGGGATTCTTATCTCTCATATATTTTTTGTTGATAATATATCATTTTATTTGTGGATGTCACTTTTGATAATCTTGATCTTTTGCAGGATATGCTGGCTGGATATGTTTTTTATGCGGGGCAAACGATCAACAAAGATAAATCATTATCTATTTTTCGAAAAATAGAGATGAAGGGATGACTTCGTGTATTACCTTAAGAAGCGGCTATAGAAGGAGCGAGGGTTTGGGAAAATATCTTAGGGTTACCATCCTTTCCAGAAGAAGACAAGAGCTTTTTATGATGAATTCATCAATGGGCTTAGGAAGAAACTTTCGAAGTGGAAAAGCAGCTCCTTGGCGTTAGCGGTCGGATAACTTCTACTCACTTAGTCTTACGCGCAATTCCTATGTATATTATGCAAGTGTAAAAGTTACCTAAGTACGTTTGTGAGGAAATTGACCGTATAAGAAGAGAGTTTATTTGTGGTATATCGGAAGAACTGAATCGCATTAACTAGGTTGCTTGAAAGGACGTGTGTAGACCTAAAAGAGTGGGTGGACTTGGTTTCCGTCTAGCAGAAGATATGAATATAGTGCTTGTAGGAAAGTTGGGTTGGAAAGTGATACAGGACGAGTCCACCTTATGGACTACTGTTATGAGACCGAAATATTCCATGGTGAATGCTCTTCACTATTCATCAACCCTAGTGATACGTGTATTTCTAGGACCATTGTGGAAGGTATTTTCGTAGTTAGACAGAGATCCCGATGGTCTACATATAATGGGCGGAGGGTTTTCTTTTGGCTTGATGTTTGGTTAGGATATTCCGCTTTGATTAATCGTGTCACAAGTACTTTGGAGGAAGCGGATAAATTCAAAGAAGTTACTGATTATGTTACAAGGGATGGGTTTTGGGAGTGGGATAGTTTTCAACACCTCCTCGCTCCATCCAAGTTACTCGAATTTTCTGGTGTTCGAATGGAAACAAATAAAGATGAGACGGGTCGTTTATCTTGTATGTTATAGGTTCATGGGGTCTACACTGTTAAATTAGCCCTTGATAATCTTGAGTCGGGGATACTTAGTGAGGGGGTTATGGCATGGGACAAAGCATGGAAGCTTAAATTCCCCCAAAAAACGAAAGTGCTAGTCTGGATGGCAGTTCATGAGAGTCTTGCTACAAGAAATAACTTTTCCAAGAATGGGGTTATATTTATTGTTTATGCGTGGTAGTGGCCAGGATATGGGATGAAGTTAAAAAAGAGGCGAGTATTAGGGGCGCTTCTGATATAGGTGGAAATTTTATTTCTAACCTATGTGATAATTCTTTTCTTTCTGGGACCTCGAGTGCAATTATGGAAAACATTACAGTTAACTCTCTGGGTCAACTGTTAAAGGGTCCTTCGCCAAATGTGCATAATACGAGCTTCAATCCGTGTTGGACAGTGGGGGTCTCGCCGTTTCAGGGCCCTCGGTTTCCAGCTACCAGCTTCATCGGAACCAGGCATGCAGAACCAGGCCTGCATCAACGCAGGACACTAGTCAACAGTTCATCAAATATCAGCAACAGCAGCTCGTCAACGCAATGCGGGTATCATTCCCCCTTATTTGTAAGGATGGACAGTTCACATGACTTAGGGATCCGTATAAATGAAGAAAATAAATTTGGTAACAGGTGTATGCATTTAGAATCCTTCCTTGGAACAAATCAGTAGCGACTGGTGGGCAAAAAACTTATCAAACACAGGTAAGGAGGTTCTAAGGAAGGCTATGTACCGGGCTCAAAATTATATCACGGCTTGGGAAAATAATCTGGGTAAAACACTAACTAGTAAGAGATATGTTAATTTGATTGGTTGGTCCAAACCGAATAGGCCTTACTAAATGGAGGAATGTAGGAGGTGGTGGAAGTGTAATCCGGGCAAAAGAGGAAAACTGGATTTGCGGATTTTCGATGAAATAAATCATGGTTTGGCCGGTGTTGTTGAGATCGTTGAACCTTACGAAGGACTACGAATGGTGGAGGAAATGGGAATCAAGGACTTAGAGGTGGAAGTGGACTCATGGGAGGTCGGTGAGATCATTTTGGAATTCAGTGAGATAAGAGGTTTGGCGACATTTTGGATTGGTAAAATTCGGGAGATATTTGCTCGTAATAAGGATTATTCGTTTAAAGGGGTGTATAGAGAAGATAACAAGTGTGAGGATTGGCTTAAGCATAAAGGAATTTCAAAAGACGAGCCCTTTTGCACCCACATAGACCCACCTAGAGGGTTATAAAGTATAATCACAAGGGATAAATTCGGTAGAAAACGCCTAGGTTGATTCATAGCCCGAGGTTATTCCAAGATGTTCTAGCCTAATTTCTTTTATGTTGTTTTCCTGACCTTTCTTGGTCTCCCATGTAACAAGAAAAACAAAAGGAAACTTGGACAAATTTTAACTACAAGCGCCACACTGTCTCACTGCCCTATGCAGTATGGCACATTAGTTTCAAACACATAAACAATTGCCAATGTTGGTTTTCTTTCTTAACTTGCATACTAGACTTTAGAATTGTAGTACCCAAAATTTAACAAATTTTTAAAACCGACTTTATTTAATTATAACAAGTTTGTTTTTGATTAAATTGTCTAATAATCAGATCAAAGTGTTCTTCAGTTAGAAATTAATTGTTGTGTGATTGACTAATTTATATATATCCAGCTATTATATTTAAACTCTATATTTCCTAAAATAAGCTTAGACTTATTGTTAGTGTAATTATTAGTTTCATTTGAAGAGTAGAGAATAATCTTTTCTTTAGATATGGATAATGATTAGATAGTATTTTAATCTACACATAATACTTATATATGGTATCAACCAACTAAAATTACTTCATAAATAAAGTACCAATTATGGTCTAGTTTATTACTATATTCCCTAATACATATATATGGCATCCTTCTAATTATGTAGTTAATTGTATAATATTTAAAAAATATTTATAATATTATTTACAATAGCGATTGGCTAAACAACATCTTGGTAAATAATTCTAAGATCCGCTTGTTAATGGATATAGATTTGATTATTTTTTCTGGATTTGAATATGTACTATCTATTGTCATCCTACTATTAAGTAATTCAAAGAGTTCTTGAATTAAAAAATAATTGTTGTGTAAATGACTAATGATGATTTATGAGTTATTAAATTTAAAATCTAAATTTCCTAAAATAAAGGACCATACTTATATATTAATTTCACTTGAGGAATTTATCCACTATTTAAGGAAACAATTTTTACTTAGAATTTGGTCAATGACTAGATAACGATTTGATGATTGCGATATTAATGAATAATCTTGTAAATATATATATATATCTATATTTTAAATAATATTCGTTTTAATTTAATTCTATATTATTAAAATTATTTTAAGTTTATACTAACATATCTGTTAAAATTATAATCTTATAATTTAGGATTCATCATCTTTATACAAATTTTATCATCATGGTCGTTGTGTAATCTTAAGTAAATAAATGATAATTAATCCATGAAAAATATTGATCCATAGAAAATAAAGTTATGACTACATGTATAATTAAAAATTTCTTAACATTAACACAATATATAAATCTAAATCACTCATAAATAGAACGTACCTAAGACTGCTATATAGATATTGTAAAACTGAATATGCATAGCTCAACTAAATATATATTAATTGGGGATAAACCCAAAATTATGTTAAATAAATCAATATGAAGACCAACATTACCTATTGTGTAGATTATACATAGTTTCTATGTCTCGATTAATTAGTAGAGATGTCTTCCGATAATTGATAATTATGTATTTTCAAAATAATGAACCAATAGTCATTGTGATTGCACCTCTCAAGGTGCATCACTGATATTTGTCCAAGACTAAGTTAGGGTCTTTGTATTGTTTATATATGTAAAGAAACAAAAGGAAACTTTTATCTTTTGCATGGAAAGGTTATGGATCCTGATGTCTCCCTAATTGTTCTTATTTTCGACCCTTGGGAGACATCATTTTTGGTGTTTATTTAATCAATTTGATAGACTTTTGTACTAAATATGCAATAATCCGGAATTTCCTTTTTCTTTCTAGCATTTTCAATTTATTAAACTTTTGCGCGTAATATTGGTATTTTTAGTGTAAAGTTTACCGGTTTTAGATGTTAGCTAGGAGAGGAATCCGAAGAGAGAGTCAAAGATCGTGAATTAGAGTCAAGACTTGAAGATGAATCCCGAAGATATTATTTTTAGAGCTGAAAATCCATTTTCCAGGCCATAGATTGCTGATTTTGAGGTGCTTAAGCGATGATTTAGCCGCTGACCTTTGAAGAGAAATCATTCCTTATCGAGTTACGGTACTTTAGCAACTGGAATGAGGTCAATCGGAGTCATAACGCATCGGGAAAAGCCGTTTTAGTGAAGGTGTATCAGCAGTTACGGGATTTTGGGCTTAGAAGTTGGGATTGGACATTTAATTAGTATTTTATTTTCTGGTCCAAGCCCTAATCCGTTTTTATGCTTATAAAAGGAGGTCTGGACTTCTATTTTTCACACAATTAACATTCCACAAGATTAAAACACCAGAGAGAAGCAACAGAAGGAAGAAAGAAGAAGCTACAAGAGCTGGAGTGGGTCTATAGCTCCGTTTGTAATCATTCCAATTCCGGAAATTAGGTTCTTTTTATATTTTAATTTTGTAAACAATATGAATTCCATTTCTTTTAATTTAGTTTTTAATTTTAATATGAGCTAAGCTTTTCATAGTGCTTGAGAACAAACAATGGGTGAATCCCAATTTTATGAAATAACGAATGTTAGATTCGGGTTTATGTTAAATTAAATTAGATTAGGTCTATTACTCTTTTCGATAATTGGTGATTATTTACTGTTTTTAGAGTCGCGAACTAAGAACAGGTATTAGTATCTAAGCTATTCCACATATGTGGCGTGTGGATCATCCTGACAGAGGGTTTAGGTATAGAATTAATTATTCAATCTAGGATAAAAGTTATTGATTCTGACGAACTTAGCTAATTCTAGGGCCAATGAGGTAAAACACTTAATCATCCAACGGTGGTTCATATTTACCCTGACGGGACTAGTGACACATTAGGATCGCCTTATAGTCCACCCTGACGGGGGTATAAGGAATTTAGAATCCCGACCATTGTAATTGACCGATTTAGCCCTTAAACAACATAAGTTAGGAAATAAGATTGGGAGGATCCTTGCGTTCTCAAGTACTACATCTCATATTGCGTTTTCACTCATTTTACTTGCGTCTTAGCTTTTACTTGCATTTATAATTTGTCTTTCATTTAGTAGTTTTAATAAACGAAAACCAAACAAACATTTTATTATCTTTTATTTTCATAAGTGCATCAATCACTATTTGCTAGACATTGTGATCAACCATTCCGTCCTTGGAACGAATCTGTATTATCCTTATTACTACTTGGGACAACCGTACACTTGCGGTTGTGGTTCGATTAGCATTTGCATTTATTTTTAGAACACACAAAGGACCACCAAGTTTTTGGCGCCGCTGTCGGGGACGGTAGCGTGTGACCACAGTGTTTATCCTTTAGTGATAGTTGCATTTATTTTATTTTATCAGTTTTACGCTTTTTTGTTTGTTTATCTTTCTCAGGTTTTTAGGTTTGGTGTATGCGAAGAAGGCTATTCAAGGATCTAGAGCCAACACCTCCGATCCTTAGTAATCCAGAATCGTTGATCAGACTTGCTAACAAGAGAAGAAGAGAACGAGAAGCTTTAGAAGTAGACGAGTTAGTTAACAGAATGGAGAATATCAACCTTCAGAATCAACAAGATAATCAACCAGGTCAACTAGGCGCAAATGGCCAACCTTTGGCTCCAGGCGCTATTCCTCCAATTCCACCAGTGATTCCTAATCCTCAAGTTCAGATAGTGATGAATCAAGACCCGTGGTTTACTAATGGTCCACCAGAAGTTCCATTCGGTGCTCCGGCTATAGGAGTAGGTGCTCCAGATATTGATGTTCCGCGATTCCGTCCAGATTCGGGTATGTTAGCTCAATTCCAAAAATTTGGAAATTTTCGTGGAAGACCATCAGAAGATCCTCTTAGAGCAGTACAGAAGTTTAAGCAGATATGTGATTCGTATATCACACAAGGAGTTTCAAGAGAACAGATGTATTTCGCTGCGTTTAAATTTTTTGTTATTGATGGAGCAAGTGAGTGGCACGATACGCAAGATCCTACGAAGATTACTAATTGGGACCAATTAGAGACTGCCTTCTTTGACAGGTATTACCCAAGTAATATGCGATTAGATGCTGAGTTAGAATTGACGCATTTCCGTCAAGAATATGATGAAACTGTGGGTAAGAGTTGGACAAGATTTCAGATGTGTTTACGTAGAGTTCCCACTCATGGCTTCTCAGAACAACAACAACTTAAGATCTTTTACAGAGGCCTTGTTGGGCCTTCAAAAGCGAAATTGGATACGCTATGTGGTGCAGGTTTTCTTCAAGTTCAACCCGCTCATGCTAAAATTATTTTAGAGAGAACAGTCAAGAATGAAGTAGGGTGGAATTCAGTAAGAACACCAGTGAAGGGAGTGAATAATGTTGATATGGAAGAGAAATTTGCTACGCTTGAGAATAAGATTCAGAATACCATAGAGCAACAATTGAAGCAGCTTACTCTAGCTGTAAAAGAAGGGTTTTCGGGTAAGAAGGTAGTTGTGCATGCTGCACAAGAGGTGTATATGTGTTCGATTTGTAAGGTAGATGATCATGATGAGGAAAGTTGTCTGAATAATCAAGAGTCCGTGATGTTTATGTCCAATAGAGGTAACTTCAATTCAAGTGGTAATGGATATCAGCCTAACAGAAACCATCCTGGGTTTCAATACTCAAATCCTAATGGGGTAGCCAATCCTACCTACGCGTATCAGCCGCGTCCCCAAGGTAACAACTATAATCCAAGACCACACAACAATTATCAAGGAGGACAGAATCAAGGCAACTATGTACAAAAACAAGCTCCTCAGAATACTTATGATGAAAATTTAAATCAGAAAGCCTTACCTGCCCATCCACAAGAAGGAGTAGTTACCCTTCAGAAAACAGTTGAAAGTTTAATTGCTCTTCAGACACAAGTTATGGAACGTCAAAATGCAGCCGAAGCAAATATGAAGTTGTTTCAGAATCAACTAAGTCAAATTAATAAACAACTGAATCAACGTCCGCAAGGACAACTTCCTAGCGATACTGAGAATCCGATACAACGTGAAGATTGCAAGGCTGTTACATTAAGAAGTGGTAAGAACCTTCCTCCACCTCCTTTTCCCGTTATGAAAGAGAAAGAAGTCCCAAGAAAAGAAAAGGAAGTGGTTGAGAAAGAGAAAGAGAATGAGAAAGATAATGAGGTTGAAGAAATAGTGAGGCCAAGAGAAGTTCCGAAAAAGAAAGATGATATTGTGATCAATCGCCCTCCACCACCGTTTCCATCTCGAGTTCAGAAAAAGGGTGATTTGGGTGATTTTCAGAAATTCTTTAATAGAGTGAAGGGTCTAAGTATTAATATTCCGTTACTAGAGGCGATTCGAGATATCCCGAAGTATACGAAATTTTTGAAAATGTGCCTCACTAACAAAAGGCCCTACTGTGATAATGAGATGATTGGCCTCCCTGAAGAATGTAGTGCGATTTGCCAGAGTAAACTACCTCCGAAGTTAGTTGATCTGGGGAGTTTCACGATTCCGATATCGATTGGAGAAGAATGGAAAGGAAAGGCGTTATGTGATTTGGGGGCAAGCATCAATTTAATGCCCAAGTCAATCTTTGATAAGCTTAAAATTGGAAACGCAAGACCTACTTCTATGGTCTTGCAAATGGCGGATAGGTCTCTTGCTCATCCTGAAGGCCGTATTGAGGATGTCCTTGTCAAGGCAGGTACACTTATATTTCCTGTTGATTTCGTAATACTTGAGTACAATGCAGATAGAAATGTCCCCATTATTTTGGGTAGACCATTCCTAGCTACAGGGCGAACACTGATCGATGTAGAGAATGACGAATTAACAATGAGGATACAAGATGAGGAAGTCAAATTCAATGTATTTCGAGCTATGAAATTCCCAGATTCTCAGGAAGATTGCTTTAGAATGGATGTAGTTGAGAAGGCATCACAAGAGGTATTTGATTGTTTAAATTTTGATGATATCTTGCAGGCTGCTTTGACATTAGATTCACCTGAGATGATGGAAGAGCTTGCCGAAACAGTGGCAGCTCTTAATTCTGAAAATCCGAAGTATAGGCGTCTTGCCTATGAACCTGTGAGAGAACCGGGGGAGATTATTCCTAAAAAGAAGCCTTCAATTGAATCTCCTCCAGAATTGGAAGAAAAACCATTGCCATCACACTTGAGGTATGCATATTTGGGTACTAATGAAACTCTACCTATTATTGTTTCAGCTAATTTAACAGGCCCTCAAGAAGATAAACTGTTGCGTGTGTTGAGAGCCAACAAAGAAGCAATAGGTTGGACAATTGCTGACATCAAAGGCATTAGTCCATCCTATTGTCAACACAAAATTATACTTGAAGATAACAACGCACGCTCAGTTGAAGGTCAAAGGAGACTGATGCCCGTGATGAAGGATGTGGTGAAGAAAGAAGTGATCAAGCTTTTAGATGCGGGGATTATCTATCTCATTTCGAGTAGTGAATGGGTGAGCCCAGTTCAGTGTGTACCGAAGAAAGGAGGAATGACAACAGTTCTTAATGATAAAAATGAGGCGATTCCTTCAAGAACGGTAGTAGGTTGGAGAGTTTGCATGGATTACAGAAAGCTGAACAAAGCCACCAGAAAAGATCATTTCCCTTTGCCCTTCATCGATCAAATGTTAGATAAGTTAGCCGGAAGGGAATATTACTGTTTCTTGGATGGTTACTCCGGGTACAATCAGATTTACGTGGCTCCAGAAGATCAACATAAGACTACTTTTACATGCCCATTTGGTACTTTTGCATATCGCAGAATGCCATTTTGGTTGTGTAACGCTCCCGCTACTTTTCAGAGATGCATGATGGCCATCTTCTGGGATATCATTGATAATTTCCTGGAAGTGTTTATGGACGATTTCTCCGTGTTCGGTGATGATTTTGATAAATGCTTCGATAACTTGGAGAAAGTGTTGATAAGGTGCAAAGAAACAGACTTGGTGTTAAATTGGGAGAAGTGTCATTTCATGGTTCGTGAAGGTATTGTTCTGGGTCACAAAGTTTCGAGTTCTGGGTTAGAGGTTGATAGAGCGAAGATAGAGGTAATTAAAACCCTTCCCCCTCCTGTTTCTGTTAAAGGGGTAAGGAGTTTTCTTGGCCATGCTGTCTTCTATAGACGGTTTATTAAGGATTTTTCTAAGATTGCTAAACCGTTATGCAACTTACTCGAAAAGGACTCCAAATTCCTTTTTGATGAAGCTTGTTTAACGGCCTTCAAAGCAATCAAAGAAAAGCTTATTTCTGCCCCTATAGTGTTACCTCCAGATTAGAATTTACCGTTTGAGGTTATGTGCGATGCGAGTGATTTGTGTATGGGAGCTGTATTGGGACAGAGGAAAGAGAAAGTTTTTCATTCGATTTACTACGCCAGTAAAACTTTTAGTGGTGCTCAGATTAATTACACAGTTACAGAAAAAGAATTACTTGCAGTTGTATACTCATTTGATAAATTTCGCTCTTATCTTCTTGGAGCGAAAGTGATTGTTTATACAGATCATTCCGCGATCAGATATCTTATGGAAAAGAAGGATGCGAAACCAAGATTAATTAGATGGGTGTTATTGCTTCAAGAGTTCGATTTAGAGATCAAAGATAGAAAGGGTTGTGAGAATCAGGTTGCAAATCATCTATCGCGCTTAGAGGGTTCAGAGATGAATAGTGGTACTGAAGCAGTTAGAGAAGAGTTTCCTGATGAGAGTTTATTCGCTGTTCGAGATTATGAAGCTCTGTGGTATGCAGATATTGCGAATTTAGTGGTGAGTGGTGTATTTCCTGACGGTTCTACTTATCAAGAAAGAAAGAGGTTAGCTCATCGTGCTAGACAGTTCTTTTGGGAGGATCCGTTCCTCTACAAAGTTTGTGCTGACCAAATGATATGAAGATGTGTAGCAAGGAAAGAGACTGAAGCCATTATAGCTGGATGCCATGATTCATTATATGGAGGACATTTCAAAGGAGACAGAACTGCTGCGAAGGTATTTCAATCAGGTTTCTACTGGCCTTCTCTTATTAAAGATTGTCATGAATATGTTAAGAAATGTACGAGATGCCAGTTTACCGGAAACATATCTAAGAGGGATGAGATGCCGCGTAATAATGTGTTAGAGGTTGAGATATTCGATGTTTGGGGTATAGACTTTATGGGGCCTTTCGTTCCTTCAAATGGTAACCTCTACATCTTATTAGCAGTTGATTATGTATCTAAGTGGGTAGAAGTGGTGGCTTTACCTACCAATGATTCACGAGTGGTGATCAAGTTCTTGAAATCACATATTTTCACTAGACATGGCACACCTAGAGTGATTATTAGCGATGGAGGATCTCATTTTGTTAATAAATATCTGAAGACTGTTCTAGAGAAGTATGGAGTTAGACACCGTGTATCTACCGCATACCATCCACAATCCAATGGTCAAGCTGAAGTATCGAACCGTGAAGTCAAGTCAATCCTAGAGAAAACCGTTGGTCCTACAAGAAAAGATTGGTCAATGAAGTTAGATGATGCGTTGTGGGCCTATCGTACTGCGTTTAAGACTCCAGTTGGTGCATATCCCTATCGTATGGTGTATGGTAAGGCTTGTCACTTACCTTTAGAGCTTGAAATGGGTGCCTATTGGGCAATTGCGCAGTTGAACTTAGATCCTATCTTAGCCGGAAAGAATCGTATGATAAAGCTTAATGAACTTGACGAATTCCGATTGCATGCTTATAAAAATGCCAAACTTTACAAAGAAAACACAAAGAAATGGCATGACAATCGGATTCGTCCAAAGAACTTTGAAGTGGGGCAAAGAGTATTGAAGTATAACTCAAAGTTCAGCAATTATCCGGGTAAGTTAAGATCTAAGTGGTCAGGTCCATACATTGTGACCAAAGTTACACCTCATGGGTTGATAGAAATAGAACATCCGCTAGAGAACCGTACCTTTATGGTTAACGGTCACAGATTGAAGATATACCATGGAGGTGAAGATACCAATCGCTCGGAAGATCCACATCCTGGGGAGGTCATGTATCTCCTTGAGACTCCTTAGAAGCGTGAGGTAACCCGTCGAGCTTAACGACGTTAAACAAAAGCCAATTCATTGTATATTAGCTGAGTTTTTAAATTTTTGCATTTTAGAATAGTTTGATTTTCGTAATTTTAGTGTTTATTATTAAGAAATGGGGAAGGGTAGTTGTTTTTGATGATCTCAGGGGTAAAAAGGTCATGAGTTTGGGGTCGATTTGGCGAAAAAAGGAGAAAAAGAGGTTGGATGTCCAGGAGGAACCGGGAACCCGGTTTCGCAAAAACCGGGAACCCGGTTTTGGAGCTGGTACCATCCTCTTCAACGCAACACTTGGCGTCCTGGTTCACGACACAGCATCAGAACCGGGTACCCGGTTTTGGTGCTGTAGTTTCTGAAAAGTTCTGACCCAGCGTTTTGGTGACCTGCGTTTCGCTGCGTTTTGGTTCGCGTCATCGACACAAACCGGGAACCCGCATTTGGCAGAACCGGGTACCCGGTTTCGGAGCTGTAAAAATCCAAAAGTTCTGACCCAGCGTTTTGGGATGCTGCGTTTTGGCGCGTCTTGACTCGCGCCATCGAGAAAAATCCGGGTACCCGCATTCCACAGAACCGGGAACCCGGTTTCGGCGAGGAAAATCTCTGACCCAGCGTCTTGGGGTCCAGCGTTTTGGTGCGTTTTGAAAAAAAAAAAAGGTCTTTAAGTTAATTTTCCGCGCCGTCACAGCGACGCGGAACCGGGAACCCGGTTTGCCAAAACCGGGATCCCGGTTTTGAAGCTGTGATGTCGGTTTTTGAGGCCTTAACCTAGTTTTCTTAGCCTCTTCTGCAAGTTTTTACCTAAAACGCACCAATAGCCTCTCCACCTCCGAAAATCATCAACCAAAACATTATATATCATCAAATCCTACCCTCTTTCACCACAAAAACACAAAATCAACTCACCTCCTCTCCAAAATAACATCAAATCCTTAGTTTTTCCCAAGATTCTTCTTCATCAAATCCTCAAATAAAACCAAAGTCTTTCTTCCCACATCCAAATTAAACAAGACCCATCTCATATCCCACCTAGTTCTTAAATTCCTAAACCTCAAAACATCATAATTCTAAACTTTTTCTCTAAGTTTTTCATTATTTGAAGTTTTGAGTTTGGGGTAGAAAGAGATGACTAACAGAACCGGTGATTTTCGAAGAACTGCTCCTAGAAGAAAAACCACCATTGGTGGTTCTAAAGATCAAGCTATTGAGATTCCTGATTCGCTTCCTAAACAAAAAAATTGACGAAATTAAGCTTGATTCTAACAGAAAAGAAATCACAGGTCAAAAGAGAAGATTGATTGATGAGATTGAAAGTGAGAAGGAACCAGAAGAGGAAATTGCGAAGAACATTGAGAAGGAAATTGAACAAGAGATTCCGGAAGCACCAGTTCAACAGAAACCTCCGCATATGAAGATGTGGGCTCGCAAGCCTAAGAGGGTTTACACTTGTTGGAATACTCAGGTTCCTGAAAGAATTGAATTTTTGAAGTTTGGTGAGGAGACAAGTTTTCCTAGGGGTATTATGAGTAGTGAACACAAAGAATATGCTGTGACATGTGCTAAGTTTGGTTGGAAAGAATTGCAAGAAAGGAAGCTTGAGTTTATTCCTACCTTGGTGCGAGAATTTTATGAAGGTTTAGCCACCTCCCGTGATGCCATTGATATCCGCAAAAAGGTAATTCCTTTCTCTATTGAACGTATTCGGAAATCCTTGAAATTACCCAACTTTTCTGGAACATGCCCTTTCCAAGAAACTCTTAATGACCCTTCTTTCGATTTTGAATCCCTTTGGGGAACCGTGCTTGTTAATGGGACTAGCCCAATTCCTGAAGGAGAAAGATATCCTGGACAGTTTTACAGCAGTAATTTGACACCTCATGCTAAGGTTTGGTCTCGTTTCGTAATACCCACTTTCTTTGGTATTAAACACACTTCCGAGTTGAAGAAAGAGCACGTATTTGTTATTAAGTGTATTTTGGAGGAGAAACCATTTGATGGTGCTAAGATCATTTATGATACAATCATGGAGTTCGCGAAATCACCAATGAAACAACAAAATCTGAAGTTTCCTTGTACTATTACTCAGTTGTGTCTAGACGCAAAGATTCCGCGTAAGAACGCAGATATTGATACTGTTTCAGTTGGTGTGAGTATAGCTTTGAGCACGATCAAGAATATCCATGAAGAAGCAACACGAGCTACCAAAAGTCCTAGAACTCCTCAATCAAAGAAAGCGAAGACTGTTCCTGAGTTGGAGTCCAAGATTCAGGTGTTGGAAGAGAATCAGGAGAAGATGATTGCTACCTTGGGAAACGTTACAAGAGAATTGGACCTACTGCGAAATTTGATCCTAGGCGTAAATACACTTCAAAACGCAATTTATGATGCTGTTACGCGAGATAAAGGTCCAGAACGCAACACCGATATCCAGCCTCGCGCTGGTTAAGATACGTTTTCTGAACTTTCCTTTTAGTGTAGATTAGTTTAAATGCTTTATTGAGTCTTTTCGAGTCGTGGGGACACGACTCATTTTTGAGTTTGGGGTGGGGTTCGTTGCCTCATCCCAGTATTTATGTGTTATTTGCTTTATTTGCTTTCAATAAAAGAATTTTCGGAGTTGCGTTTAACTGTAGAAATTTTTAAATATCCCATTAAGCATACTTTTGATGAATCTATGATAGTAAATAGTGGACTTTAGGGATTGATATAAAACGCATTTAGAATTGCATGCAAACATAGGTAATTAATAGGAAAAATTAATGAACAATGCAAATGAAGTAAGCTTGTACTCAAGGAAAATGTTTGGTGTGTAGAACGTGAAATCCTAATTAGTAGAGAACCCACCTAGATATGAACTAAAAACAAGCTATGTACTTAGGAAAATGATAGGGGCAGTTCTTTGTTAGCCATTTGTGCCTTTTTAGCCTTCTATCCCTTATGTTAATTATTATCCGTCTTAGCCCACTTTGAGCCTTTAGCCTTTTCTTTGTAGCCACGATATAAGCCATTACCCCTTAGATTATTAGGCATGACCATATGACCCGCACTTGAATCACAATCCTGAGACATGTCTCGAGCTTGAGTTTGGGGTGGTGGGACCACTTATGGGAAATTAAATGGGTAGGGATTGATGTGCTTTGTATTATAGCACAATTGCAGATGATATATACTTGTAACCCTTTGCCGGGAATGAAGAAAAATGAAAAAAAGAGAAAAAAATAAAAAAAATTGAAAAATCATACAGTAGGAACCGGGAACCCGGATTCGTCAAAACCGGGAACCCGGTTTGCTTCTGTACAAAAAAAAAGAGAAAAAAAAGAAAAATATGATTGAATAAAACATCCGGCAAAGTGGAATTTTCTGAAAATCATCTTGTTAATAGTGGGTAGACATGGGACGCTAAATTGTTGCGTATATGGGTGAGTGAGAACATCTTTTTGAGCGTTAACTCAAGCTCGAGGACACTGTTGATGGTAAGTGAGGAGAGAGCCAAAAGCTCACTTCAAATTTACAAAATATACATCCACACCCGTCCTTAAGCCAATTTTATAACCGTAAAGACCTCGTGATTCCTAAGTGCATAGTGAATTTATGATTCTGTTGATAGGGAATACACCAGGTGGAGCGTTCAAAGCGAGTTAGGATTAATGACCACCCTATAGCCATCATACAGAGATGAGTACAAGTGTAACCTTCAAGCATTGCAACTTTAATTTTATGATTGAGATTATTTATGTTTGATGTTGCATTTTATATGTATGTGTATATTAATTTCTAGAGTTTGCTATATGAGATTAATTTTGAGAATTGCTTTAGGGTTTATTTGTAGCTTCTACTTGTTATTACGCTTACTTCTACCCCTTTGTTTTGTTTTACTTTGTCGGGACGACAAAGGTTTGAGTTGGAGGTCTTGATGTCTCCCTAATTGTTCTTATTTTCGACCCTCGGGAGACATCATTTTTGGTGTTTATTTAATCAATTTGATAGACTTTTGAACTAAATATGCAATAATCCGGAATTTCGTTTTTATTTCTAGCATTTTTAATTTATTAAACTTTTGCGCGTAATATTGGTATTTTTAGTGTAAAGTTTACAGGTTTTAGATGTTAGCTAGGAGAGGAATCCGAAGAGAGAGTCAAAGATCGTGAATTAGAGTCAAGACTTGAAGATAAATCCCGAAGATATTATTTTTAGAGCTGAAAATCCATTTTCCAGGCCATAGATTTCTGATTTCGAGGTTCTTAAGCGATGATTTAGCCGCTGACCTTTGATGAGAAATCATTCCTTATCGAGTTACGGAACTTTAGCAACTGGAATGAGGTCAATCGGAGTCATAACGCATCGGGAAAAGCCGTTTTAGTGAAGGTGTATCAGCAGTTACGGGATTTTGGGCTTAGAAGTTGGGCTTGGACATTTAATTAGTATTTTATTTTCTGGTCCAAGCCCTAATCCGTTTTTATGCTTATAAAAGGAGGTCTGGACTTCTATTTTTCACACAATTCACATTCCACAAGATTAAAACACCAGAGAGAAGCAACAGAGGGAAGAAAGAAGAAGCTACAAGAGCTGGAGTGGGTCTATAGCTCCGTTCGTAGTCATTCCAATTCCGGAAATTAGGTTCTTTTTATATTTTAATTTTGTAAACAATATGAATTCCATTTCTTTTAATTTAGTTTTTAATTTTAATATGAGCTAAGCTTTTCATAGTGCTTGAGAACAAACAATGGGTGAATCCCAATTTTATGAAATAACGAATGTTGGATTCGGGTTTATGTTAAATTAAATTAGATTAGGTATATTACTCTTTTCGATAATTGGTGATTATTTACTGTTTTTAGAGTCGCGAACTAAGAACATGTATTAGTATCTAAGCTATTCCACATATGTGGCGTGTGGATCATCCTAACGGAGGGTTTAGGTATAGAAATAATTATTCAATCTAGGATAAAAGCTATTGATTCTGACGAACTTAGCTCATTCTAGGGCCAATGAGGTAAAACACTTAATCATCCAACAGTAGTTCATATTTACCCTGACGGGACTAGTGACACTTTAGGATCGCCTTATAGTCCACCCTGACGGGGGTATAAGGAATTTAGAATCCCGACCATTGTAATTGACCGATTTAGCCCTTAAACAACATAAGTTAGGAAATAAGATTGGGAGGATCCTTGCGTTCTCAAGTACTACATCTCATATTGCGTTTTCACTCATTTTACTTGCGTCTTAGCTTTTACTTGCATTTATAATTTGTCTTTCATTTAGTAGTTTTAATAAACGAAAACCAAACAAACATTTTATTATCTTTTATTTTCATAAGTGCATCAATCACTATTTGCTAGACATTGTGATCAACCATTCCGTCCTTGGAACGAATCTGTATTATCCTTATTAATACTTGGGACAACCGTACACTTGCGGTTGTGGTTCGATTAGCATTTGCATTTATTTTTAGAACACACAAAGGACCACCAGATCCCTATACAACAACTCGTGATGGAGGGTACATGGCATGCTCTTCAGCTTAGTTCAAGGGGGATTCTTATCTCTCATATATTTTTTGCTGATAATATATCATTTTATTTGTGGAAGTCACTTTTGATAATCTTGATCTTTTGCAGGATATGCTGGCTGGATATGTTCTGTATGCGGGGCAAACGATCAACAAAGATAAATCATTATCTATTTTTCGAAAAATAGAGATGAAGGGATGACTTCGTGTATTACCTTAAGAAGCGGCTATAGAAGGAGCGAGGGTTTGGGAAAATATCTTAGGGTTACCATCCTTTCCAGAAGAAGACAAGAGCTTTTTATGGTGAATTCATCAATGGGCTTAGGAAGAAACTTTCGAAGTGGAAAAGCAGCTCCTTGGCGTTAGCGGTCGGATAACTTCTACTCACATAGTGTTACGCGCAATTCCTATGTATATTATGCAAGTGTAAAAGTTACCTAAGTACGTTTGTGAGGAAATTGACCGTATAAGAAGAGAGTTTATTTGTGGTATATTGGAAGAACTGAATCGCATTAACTGGGTTGCTTGAAAGGACGTGTGTAGACCTAAAAGAGTGGGTGGACTTGGTTTCCGTCTAGCAGAAGATATGAATATAGTGCTTGTAGGAAAGTTGGGTTGGAAAGTGATACAGGACGAGTCCACCTTATGGACTACTGTTATGAGACCGAAATATTCCAAGGTGAATGCTCTTCACTATTCATCAACCTTAGTGATACGTGTATTTCTAGGACCATTGTGGAAGGTATTGTCGTAGTTAGACAGAGATCCCGATGGTCTACATATAATGGGCGGAGGGTTTTCTTTTGGCTTGATGTTTGGTTAGGAGATTCCGCTTTGATTAATCGTGTCACAAGTACTTTGGAGGAAGCGGATAAATTCAAAGAAGTTAGTGATTATGTTACAAGGGATGGGTCTTGGGAGTGGGATAGTTTTCAGCACCTCCTCGCTCCATCCAAGTTACTCGAATTTTCTGGTGTTCGAATGGAAACAAATAAAGATGAGACGGGTGGTTTATCTTGTATGTTACTACACTGTTAAACCAGCCCTTGATAATCTTGAGTCGGGGATACTTAGTGAGGGGGTTATGGCATGGGACAAAGCATGGAAGCTTAAATTCCCCAAAAAAACGCAAGTGCTAGTCTGGATGGCAATTCATGAGAGTCTTGCTACAAGAAATAACTTTTCCAAGAATGGGGTTATTTTTATTGTTCATGCGTGGTAGTGTCCAGGATATGGGATGAAGTTAAAAAAGAGGCGAGTATTAGGGGCGCTTCTGATATAGGTGGAAATTTTATTTCTAACCTATGTGATAATTCTTTTCTTTCTGGGACCTCGAGTGCAATTATGGAAAACATTACAGTTAACTCTCTGGGTCAACTGTTAAAGGGTCCTTCGCCAAATGTGCATAATACGAGCTTCAATCCGTGTTGGACAGTGGGGGTCTCGCCGTTTCAGGGCCCTCGGTTTCCAGCTACCAGCTTCATCGGAACCAGGCATGCAGAACCAAGCCTGCATCAACGCAGGACACTAGTCAACAGTTCATCAACTATCAGCAACAGCAGCTCGTCAACGCATTGCGGGTATCATTCCCCCTTATTTGTAAGGATGGACAGTTCACATGACTTAGGGATCCGTATAAATGAAGAACATAAATTTGGTAACAGGTGTATGCATTTAGAATCCTTCCTTGGAACAAATCAGTAGCGACTGGTGGGCAAAAAACTTATCAAACACAGGTAAGGAGGTTCTAAGGAAGGCTATGTACCGGGCTCAAAATTATATCACGGCTTGGGAAAATAATCTGGGTAAAACACTAACTAGTAAGAGATATGTTAATTTGATTGGTTGGTCCAAACCGAATAGGCCTTACTAAATGGAGGAATATAGGAGGTGGTGGAAGTGTAATCCGGGCCAAAGAGGAAAACTGGATTTGCGGATTTTCGATGAAATAAATCATGGTTTGACCGGTGTTGTTGAGATCGTTGAACCTTACGAAGGACTACGAATGGTGGAGGAAATGGGAATCAAGGACTTAGAGGTGGAAGTGGACTCATGGGAGGTCGGTGAGATCATTTTGGAATTCAGTGAGATAAGAGGTTTGGCGACATTTTGGATTGGTAAAATTCGGGAGATATTTGCTCGTAATAAGGATTTTTCGTTTAAAGGGGTGTATAGAGAAGATAAAAAGTGTGAGGATTGGCTTAAGCATAAAGGAATTTCAAAAGACGAGCCCTTTTGCACCCACATAGACCCACCTAGAGGGTTATAAAGTATAATCACAAGGGATAAATTCGGTAGAAAACGCCTAGGTTGATTCATAGCCCGGGGTTATTCCAAGATGTTCTAGCCTAATTTCTTTTATGTTGTTTTCCTGACCTTTCTTGGTATCCCATGTAACAAGAAAAACAAAAGGAAACTTGGACAAATTTTAACTACAAGCGCCACACTGTCTCACTGCCCTATGCAGTATGGCACATTAGTTTCAAACACATAAACAATTGCCAATGTTAGTTTTCTTTCTTAACTTGCATACTAGACTTTAGAATTGTAGTACCCAAAATTTAACAAATTTTTAAATACGACTTTATTTTATTATAACAAGTTTGTTTTAGATTAAATTGTCTAATAATCAGATCAAAGTGTTCTTCATTTAGAAATTAATTGTTGTGTGATTGACTAATTTATATATGAGTAATGATATTTGTCACCCTTTTTGTATCACCCTTTTATCACCTCCTACGTGTATGCCTACATGTACCAATGAATGGATTTCTCTATCCTATTTAATTTTTCTCTATCTTCTATTCAAGGAAATCAAAACATATATATAGAAGGGTGATAAAAGGGTGACATGAAAAAGGGTGACATATATCATTACTCTTTATATATATCCAGCTATTATATTTAAACTCTATATTTCCTAAAATAAGCTTAGACTTATTGTTAGTGTAATTATTAGTTTCATTTGAAGAGTAGAGAATAATCTTTTCTTTAGATATGGATAATGATTAGATAGTATTTTAATCTACACATAATACTTATATATGGTATCGACCAACTAAAATTACTTCATAAATAAAGTACCAATTATGGTCTAGTTTATTACTATATTCCCTAATACATATATATGGCATCCTTCTAATTATGTAGTTAATTGTATAATATTTAAAAATTATTTATAATATTATTTACAATCGTGATTGGTTAAACAACATCTTGGTAAATAATTCTAAGATCCGCTTGTTAATGGATATAGATTTGATTATTTTTTCTGGATTTGAATATGTACTATCTATTGTCATCCTACTATTAAGTAATTCAAACAGTTCTTGAATTAAAAAATAATTGTTGTGTAAATGACTAATGATGATTTATGAGTTAATAAATTTAAAATCTAAATTTCCTAAAATAAAGGACCATACTTATATATTAATTTCACTTGAAGAATTTATCCACTATTTAAGGAAACAATTTTTACTTAGAATTTGGTCAATGACTAGATAACGATTTGATGATTACGATATTAATGAATAATCTTGTAAATATATATATCTATATTTTGAATAATATTCGTTTTAATTTAATTCTATATTATTAAAATTATTTTAAATTTATACTAACATATTTGTTGAATTTATAATCTTATAATTTAGGATTCATCATCTTTATACAAATTTTATCATCATGGTCGTTGTGTAATCTTAAGCAAATAAATGATAATTAATCCATGAAAAATATTGATCCATAGAAAATAAAGTTATAACTACATGTATAATTAAAAATTTCTTAACATTAACACAATATATAAATCTAAATCACTCATAAATAGAACGTACCTAAGACTGCTATATAGATATTGTAAACCTGAATATGCATAGCTCAACTAAATATATATTAATTGGGGATAAACCCAAAATTATGTTAAATAAATCAATATGAAGACCAACATTACCTATTGTGTAGATTATACATAGTTTCTATGTCTCGATTAATTAGTAGAGATGTCTTCCGATAATTGATAATTATGTATTTTCAAAATAATGACCCAATAGTCATTGTGATTGCACCTCTCAAGGTGCATCACTAATATTTGTCCAAGACTAAGTTAGGGTCTTTGTATTGTTTATATATGTAAAGAAACAAAAGGAAACTTTTATCTTTTGCATGGAAAGGTTATGGATCCCTATACAACAACTCGTGATGGAGGGTACATGGCATGCTCTTCAGCTTAGTTCAAGGGGGATTCTTATCTCTCATATATTTTTTGCTGATAATATATCATTTTATTTGTGGAAGTCACTTTTGATAATCTTGATCTTTTGCAGGATATGCTGGCTGGATATGTTCTGTATGCGGGGCAAACGATCAACAAAGATAAATCATTATCTATTTTTCGAAAAATAGAGATGAAGGGATGACTTCGTGTATTACCTTAAGAAGTGGCTATAGAAGGAGCGAGGGTTTGGGAAAATATCTTAGGGTTACCATCCTTTCCAGAAGAAGACAAGAGCTTTTTATGGTGAATTCATCAATGGGCTTAGGAAGAAACTTTCGAAGTGGAAAAGCAGCTCCTTGGCGTTAGCGGTCGGATAACTACTACTCACTTAGTCTTACGCGCAATTCCTATGTATATTATGCAAGTGTAAAAGTTACCTAAGTACGTTTGTGAGGAAATTGACCTTATAAGAAGAGAGTTTATTTGTGGTATATCGGAAGAACTGAATCGCATTAACTGGGTTGCTTGAAAGGACGTGTGTAGACCTAAAAGAGTGGGTGGACTTGGTTTCCGTCTAGCAAGATATGAATATAATGCTAGTAGGAAAGTTGGGTTGGAAAGTGATACAGGACGAGTCACCTTATGGACTACTGTTACGAGACCGAAATATTTCAAGGCGAATGCTCTTCACTATTCATCTAAACCTATTGATTCGTGTATTCCTAGGACCATTGTGGAAGGTATTCTCGTACTTAGACAAAGATCCCGATGGTCTACGTATAATAGGCGGAGGGTTTTCTTTTGGCTGGATGTTTGGTTAGGAGATTCCGCTTTGATTAATCGTGTCACAAGTACTTTGGAGGAAGCGGATAAATTCAAAGAAGTTAGTGATTATGTTACAAGGGATGGGTCTTGGGAGTGGGATAGTTTTCAGCACCTTCTCGCTCCATCCAAGTTACTCGAATTTTCTGGTGTTCGAATGGAAACAAATAAAGATGAGACGGGTGGTTTATCTTGTATGTTATAGGTTCATGGGGTCTACACTGTTAAACCAGCCCTTGATAATCTTGAGTCGGGGATACTTAGTGAGGGGGTTATGGCATGGGACAAAGCATGGAAGCTTAAATTCCCCAAAAAAACGCAAGTGCTAGTCTGGATGGCAATTCATGAGAGTCTTGCTACAAGAAATAACTTTTCCAAGAATGGGGTTATTGTTATTGTTCATGCGTGGTAGTGGCCAGGATATGGGATGAAGTTAAAAAAGAGGCGAGTATTAGGGGCGCTTCTGATATAGGTGGAAATTTTATTTCTAACTTATGTGATAATTCTTTTCTTTCTGGGACCTCGAGTGCAATTATGGAAAACATTACAGTTAACTCTCTGGGTCAACTGTTAAAGGGTCCTTCGCCAAATGTGCATAATACGAGCTTCAATCCGTGTTGGACAGTGGGGGTCTCGCCGTTTCAGGGTCCTCAGTTTTCAGCTACCAGCTTCATCGGAACCAGGCATGCGGAACCAGGTCTGCATCTACTCAGGACACTAGTCAACAGTTCATCAACTATCAGCAGCAGCAGCTCGTCAATGCAATGCGGGAATCATTCCCCCTTATTTGTAAGGATGGACAGTTCACGTGACTTAGGGATCCGTGTAAATGAAGAACATAAAGTTGGTAACAGGTGTATGCATTTAGAATCCTTCCTTGGAACAAATCAGTTGCGACTGGTGGGCAAAAAACTTATCAAACACAGGTAAGGAGGTTCTACGGAAGGCTATGTATCGGGCTCAAAATTATATCACGGCTTGGGAAAATAATCTAGGTAAAACACTAACTAGTATGAGATATGTTAATTTGATTGGTTGGTCCAAACCAAATAGGCCTTACTAAATGGAGGAATATGGGAGGTGGTGGAAGTGTAATCCGGGACAATGAGGAAAACTGGATTTGCGGATTTTCGATGAAATAAATCATGGTTTGGCCGGTGTTGTTGAGATCGTTGAACCTTACGAAGGACTACGAATGGTGGAGGAAATGGGAATCAAGGACTTAGAGGTGGAAGTGGACTCATGGGAGGTCGGTGAGATAATTTTGGAATTCAATGATATAAGAAGTTTGGCGGCATTTTGGATTGGTAAAATTCGGGAGATATTTGCTCGTAAAAAGGATTTTTCGTTTAAAGGGGTGTATAGAGAAGATAATAAGTGTGATGATTGGCTTACGCATAAAGGAATTGTAAAAGACGAGCCCTTTTGCACCCACATAGACCCACCTAAAGGGTTATAAAGTATAATCACAAGGGATAAATTCGGTTGAAAAACGCCTAGGTTGATTCATAGCCCGGGGTTATTCCAAGATGTTCTAGCCTAATTGCTTTTATGTTGTTTTCCTAACCTTTCTTGGTCTCCCATGTAACAATAAAAACAAAAGGAAACTTGGACAAATTTTAACTACAAGTGCCACACTGTCTCACTACCCTATGCAGTATGGCACATTAGTTTCAAACACATAAACAATTGCCAATGTTGGTTTTCTTTCTTAACTTGCATACTAGACTTTAGAATTGTAGTACCCAAAATTTAACAAATTTTTAAATACAACTTTATTTAATTATAACAAGTTTGTTTTAGATTAAATTGTCTAAAAATCAGATCAAAGTGTTCTTCAGTTAGAAATTAATTGTTGTGTGATTGACTAATTTATATATATCTAGCTATTATATTTAAAATCTATATTTCCTAAAATAAGATTAGACTTATTGTTAGTGTAATTATTAGTTTCATTTGAAGAGTAGAAAATAATCTTTTCTTTAGATATGGATAATGATTAGATAGTATTTTAATCTACACATAATACTTATATATGGTATCAACCAACTAAAATTACTTCATAAATAAAGTACCAATTATTGTCTAGTTTATTACTATATTCCCTAATACATATATATGGCATCCCACTAATTATGTAGTTAATTTTATAATATTTAAAAATTATTTATAATATTATTTACAATCGTGATTGGCTAAACAACATCTTGGTAAATAATTCTAAGACCCGCTTGTTAATGGATATAGATTTGATTATTTTTTCTGGATTTGAATATGTACTGTCTATTGTCATCCTACTGTTAAGTAATTCAAAGAGTTCTTGAATTAAAAAATAATTGTTATGTAAATGACTAATGATGATTTATGAGTTATTAAATTTAAAATCTAAATTTCCTAAAATAAAGGACCATACTTATATATTAATTTCACTTGAAGAATTTATCCACTATTTAAGAAACAATTTTTACTTCGAATTTGGTCAATGACTAGATAACGATTTGATGATCGCGATATTAATGAATAATCTTGTAAATATATATCTATATTTTTAAATAATATTCGTTTTAATTAAATTTTATATTATTAAAATTATATTAAGTTTATACTAACAAATCTGAAAAAATTATAATCTTATAATTTAGGATTCATCATCTTTATACAAATTTTATCATCATGGTCGTTGTGTAATCTTAAGCAAATAATTGATAATTAATCCATGAAAAATATTGATCCATAGAAAATAAAGTTATAACTACATGTATAATTAAAAATTTCTTAACATTAACACAATATATAAATCTAAATCACTCATAAATAGAACGTACCTAAGACTGCTATATAGATATTGTAAAACTGAATATGCATAGCTCAACTAAATATATATTAATTGGGGATAAACCCAAAATTATGTTAAATAAATCAATATGAAGACCAACATTACCTATTGTGTAGATTATACATAGTTTCTATGTCTCGATTAATTAGTAGAGATGTCTTCCAATAATTGATAATTATGTATTTTCAAAATAAGACCAAATATTCATGGTGATTGCACCTGTCAAGGTGTATCACTGATATTTGTCCAATATTAAGTTGGTGTCATTGTATAGTTCATATAGATAAAGAAACAAAAGGAAACTTGGACAAATTTTAATGACAAGTGCCACATTGTCTCACTGGCCTTATACACTATGACACATTAATTTCAAACACATGAACTATTTCTAATGTTGCTTTTCTTTCTTAACATGCATGCTAGATTTTAGAATTGTCGTACCCAAAATTTAATAAATTTTTAAATCTGAATTGATTTAATTATATTAAGTTTGTTTTCGATTAGATTGTTTATTCGATTAAAGTGTTCTTCAATTAGAAATTTATTGGAGTGTGAATGGCTAATTAATATATAACCAACTAATATATTTGAAATCAATATTTCCTAAAATATAAGATTAGACTTATTATTAATGTACATATTAGTTCAATTTGAAAAGTAGAGAAATAAACTTTTCTTTAGATTTTGATAAGTATTAGATAGTATTTTTAAAATCTACACTTAATACCTATATATGGTATCCAGAACCTAAAATTATTTCATAAATAAAGTACCAATTATTGTCTAGTTTATTACTATATTCCCTAAGACGTATATATTGTGTCTCACTAATTCTGTAGTCAATTTATAATATTTAAAAATTATTTATAATATTATTTAAAGTGGTGATTGGGGATGAAGACTAACCGCTGCTAAACCGCATTCTCTACGGATACAGATATGATAAAAATGGATATAAATTTGATAATTTTTTCTTGATTCGGATTTGTGTCATCCTACTTTTAAGTAGATCAAAGAGTTTCTTAAATTAGAAAATAATTGTTGTGTAAATGACTAATAAAGATTTATGAGGTATTAAATTTAAAATCCAAATTTCCTAAAATAAAAGATCATACTTATATATTAATTTTGCCTGAGGAATTTATCCACTATCTAGGGAAATAATTTTTACTTAGAATGTGGTCAATGATTAGATAACAATGAAGAATGTTGTAAATATTTATATATATTTTAAAATAATATTCTTGTTGATTTAAAAAAAATTATATTAAGTTTAGACTAACATATCTCAAAAAATTATAATCATATAATTTAAGATTCATCATCTTTACACAAATTTTATCATCATGGTCATCGCACACTATGGAAACAAATAACTGATAAATAATTCATGAAAAATATTGATCCATAGAAAAGAAACTTATAACTACATGTATGATTAATATTTGTTTAACTCTAACACAATATTTAAATTTAAATCACTCATAAATAGAACATACGCTAAGAATGCTATATTAGATGTTATAAAACTGAATATTGATAGCTCAACCAAATACATATTATTTGGGGGAAAACCTATAATTATGTTGAATAAATCAATAAGAAGACCAACATTATCCATTGTGTAGATATCACGTAGTTTCTATGTCTTGATTAATTAGTTGAGTTGTCCCTCGATAATTGATAATTATGTATTTTCAAAATAATGACCCAATAGTCATTGTGATTGCACCTCTCAAGGTGCATCACTAATATTTGTCGAAGACAAAGTTGGGGTCTTTGTATTGTTTATATATGTAAAGAAACAAAAGGAAACTTTTATCTTTTGCATGGAAAGGTTATGGATCCTTATACAACAACTCGTGGTGGAGGGTACATGGCATGCTCTTCAGCTTAGTTCAAGGGGGATTCTTATCTCTCATATATTTTTTGCTGATAATATATATCATTTTATTTGTGGAAGTCACTTTTGATAATCTTGATCTTTTGCAGGATATGCTGGCTGGATATGTTCTGTATGCGGGGCAAACGATCAACAAAGATAAATCATTATCTATTTTTCGAAAAATAGAGATGAAGGGATGACTTCGTGTATTACCTTCAGAAGCGGCTATAGAAGGAGCGAGGGTTTGGGAAAATATCTTAGGGTTACCATTCTTTCCAGAAGAAGACAAGAGCTTTTTATGGTGAATTCATCAATGGGCTTAGGAAGAAACTTTCGAAGTGGAAAAGCAGCTCCTTGGCGTTAGCGGTCGGATAACTTCTACTCACTTAGTGTTACGCGCAATTCCTATGTATATTATGCAAGTGTAAAAGTTACCTAAGTACGTTTGTGAGGAAATTGACCGTATAAGAAGAGAGTTTATTTGTGGTATATCGGAAGAACTGAATCGCATTAACTGGGTTCCTTGAAAGGACGTGTGTAGACCTAAAAGAGTGGGTGGACTTGCTTTCCGTCTAGCAAGATATGAATATAATGCTAGTAGGAAAGTTGGGTTGGAAACTGATACAGCACGAGTCACCTTATGGACTACTGTTATGAGACCGAAATATTTCAAGGTGAATGCTCTTCACTATTCATCTAAACCTATTGATTCGTGTATTCCTAGGACCATTGTGGAAGGTATTCTCGTACTTAGACAGAGATCCCGATGGTCTACGTATAATAGGCGGAGGGTTTTCTTTTGGCTGGAGGTTTGGTTAGGAGATTCGGCTTTGATTAAGCGTGTCACAAGTACTTTGGAGGAAGCAGATAAATTCAGACAAGTTAGAGATTATGTTACAAGCGATGGGCCTTGGGATTGTGATAGTTTTCAGCACCTCCTTGCTCCATCCAAGTTACTCGAATTTTCTAGTGTTCGAATGGAAACAAATAAAGATGAGACAGGTGGTTTATCTTGGATGTTAGAGGTTCATGGGGCCTACACTGTTAAATCAGTCTGGGATAGTTAGTGAGGTGGTTATGGCATGGGATAAAGCATGGAAGCTTAAATTCCTCCAAAAAACGAGAGTGCTAGTCTGGAGGGTTATTCATGAGAGTCTTTCTACAAGAAATAACTTTTCCAAGAGTGGGGATATTGTTATTGTTCATGCGTGGTAGTGGCCAGGATATGGGATGAAGTTAAAAAAGAGGCGAGTATTGGGGGCACTGATATATGTGGAAATTTTATTTCTAATCTATGTGATAATTCATTTCTTTCCGGGACCTCGAATGCAATTATGGAAAACATTACTGTTAACTCTCTGGGTCAACTGTTAAAGGGTCCTTTGCCAAATATGCATAATACGAGCTTCAATCCATGTTGGACAGTGGGGGTCTCGCCGTTTCGTTTCAGGGGCCCTCGGTTTCCAGCTACGAGTTTCATCTGAACCAGGCCTGCATCAACTCAGGACACTAGTCAGCAACAGTTCGTTAACTATCAGCAGCCCGTTGATCAGCAGCAGCTCATCAACGCAATGGGGGTATCATTCCCCCTTATTTGTAAGGATGGACAGTTCACATGACTTAGAGATCCGTGTAAATGAAGAATATACCGTTGGTAACGGGTGTATGCATTTAGAGTCCTATCTTGGAACAGATCAGTAGCTACTGGTGGGCAAAAAACTTATCAAACACTGGCGTTTTCTCCGGCAAATATGGAACGTATTTTTTACACATTAATTGAGACAATTTTGGTAGAACGGAATGATGTGGTTTTCAAGGGCTGTAACTTCCCCAATGGTAAGGAGGTTCTACGGAAGGCTATTTACCGGGCTCAAAATTATATCACGGCTTGGGAAAATAATTTGGGTAAATCACTAACTAGTATGAGATATGTTAATTTGATTGGTTGGTCAAAACCAAATAGGCCTTACTTAATGGAGGAATATGGAAGGTGGTGGAAGTGTAATCCGGGATAAAGAGGGAAACTGGATTTGCGGATTTTCGATGAGAATAAATCATGGATTGGCCGGTGTTGTTGAGATCGTTGAACATTACGAAGGACTACAAATGGTGGAGGAAATTGGAATCAAGGACTTAAAGGTGGAAGTAGACTCATGGGAGTTAGGTGAGATCATTTTGGAATTCAATGAGATAAGAGGTTTGGCTGCTCGTAATAAGGATTTTTCATTTAAAAGGGTGTATAGAGAAGAGAATAAGTGTGCGGATTGGCTTACACATAGAGGAATTTCACAAGACGAGCCCTTTTGCACCCACATAGACCCACCTAGAGGGTTATAAAGTATAATCACAAGGGATAGATTCGGTTGAAAAACGTCTAGGTTGATTTATAACCTGGGGTTATTCCAAGATGTTCTAGCCTGATTGCTTTTATGTTGTTTTCCTGACCTTTCTTGGCCTCCTATGTAACAAAAAAAAAAAAGGAAACTTGGACAAATTTTAACTACAAGTGCACACTGTCTCACTGCCTATGCCTTATGCAGTATGGCACATTAGTTTCAAACACATGAACTATTGCCAATGTTGGTTTTCTTTCTTAACTTGCATACTAGCTAGACTTTAGAATTGTAGTACCCAAAATTTAACAAATATTTAAATCTGACTTGATTTAATTATAACAAGTTTGTTTTAGATTAAATTGTCTAATTATCATACCAAAGTGTTCTTTAGTTAGAGATTAATTGTTGTGTGATTGACTAATTTATATATAACCAGCTAATATATTTAAAATCTATATTTCCTAAAATAAGATTAGACTTATTGTTAGTATAAATATTAGTTTCATTTGAAGAGTAGAGAATAATATTTTCTTTAGATATGGATAAGGATTAGATTAATCTACACATAATACTTATATATGGTATCAACCAACTAAAATTATTTCATAAATAAAGTACCAATTATTGTCTAGTTTATTACTATATTCCCTAATACATATATATGGCATTCCACTAATTATGTAGTTAATTTTATAATATCTAAAAATGATATATAATATTATTTACAGTCGTGATTGGCTAAACCGTATCTTGGTAAATAATTCTAAGATCCGCTTGTTAATGGATATAGATTTTTTTTTCTGGATTTGGATATGTACTATCTATTGTCATTTAACTGTTAAGTAGATCAAAGAGTTCTTGAATTTGAAAAATAATTATTGTGTAAATGACTAATGATTATTTATGAGTTATTAAATTTAAAATCTAAATTTTCTAAAATAGAGGACCATACTTATAAATTAATTTCGCTTGAAGAATTTTTCCACTGTTTAAGGAAACAATTTTTACTTAGAATTTGGTCAATGACTAGATAACGATTTAATGAATGCAATATTAATGAATAATCTTGTATATATATATATATATATATATATATATATATATATATTTTAAAATAATATTCTTTTTAATTTAATTTTATATTATTTTAAGTTTTAAAAAAATTATATTAAGTTTAGATTAACATATCTGAATAAATTATAATCTTATAATGTAAGATTTATCATCATGGTCGTTGTGTAATCTTAAACAAATAAATGATAATTAATCCATGAAAAATATTGATCCATATAAAATAAAGTTATAACTACATGTATAATTAAAAATTTCTGAACATTAACACAATATATAAATCTAAATCACTCATAAATAGAATGTACTTAAGAATGCTATATAGATGTTGTAAAATTGAATACGCATAGCTCAACTAAATATATATTAATTGGGGATAAACCCAAAATTATGTTAAATAAATCAATATAAAGACCAACATTATCCATTGTGTATATTATACATAGTTTCTATGCCTTGATTAATCAGTAGAGATGTCTTTCGATAATTGATAATTATGTATTTTCAAAATAAGACCCAATAGTCATTGTGATTGCACCTATCAAGGTGTATCACTAATATTTCTCCAAGTTTAAGTTGGTGTCATTGTATTGTTCATATAGAATTAGAAACAAAAGGAAACTTGGTCAAATTTTAACGAGACTTATACACTATGGCACATTAGTTTCAAACACATGAACTATTTCCAATGTTTCTTTTATTTCTTAACATGCGTGCTAGATTTTAGAATTGTCGTACCCAAAATTTAATAAATTTTTAAATCTGAATTGATTTAATTATAATAAGTTTGTTTTAGATTAAATTGTCTAATAATTCGATCAAAGTGTTCTTCAGTTAGAAATTCATTGGTGTGTGAGTGGCTAATTAATATATAACCAACTAATATATTTGAAGAGTAGAGAAATAAACTTTTCTTTAGATTTTGATAAGTATTAGATGGTATTTTTAAAATCTACACATAATACTTATATATGGTATCGACCAACTAAAACTATTTCATAAATAAATACTTAAAATCCGCGGAGACCAAGAGGTCCTGGGATCGAATCTCATTGGAGTCGAAATGACTCCGAGCCCAAAGTGGCTCTCTCATGTACTAAAAAAAAAAGTATGCTAATCTCTTTACATATGACGAATCTTGCAAGTGCAAAAATAAATAATTAATATTATGCTTCATGCAAATTTTTTTTTATTTTATTTTAATTTATTTCTAGACTTCGGGCCTTTTCTAGCGTTAGATTTCGAAAGAAAAAAAAACAATTTATGCTTCGGGCATATATTTTGGTTTCTAGGCTTCGGGCCTATGATATATTTATTTCTAGGGTTCAGGCCTATGATATTAAATTTAGGCTTCATACTTATATGATTTCTTTTATGCTTCGGGCATTGTAGGTTTCAAACCTAGAAATAAAACTCGTTATTACTTTCAAGCCTTTCAAAAATATATTTACATATGGGCTTCAGGCCTCTATTTTTATTTTTAAAATGATTAACCATTTTTATATGCTTGAATAGCCTAATGGTATTATATAGGATGCAATTGAAGTCCTTATAATATTTATCGGTTGCAAATGGAAGTCCTTATTATACCATCTCTTTCTTTTTGTCAAAAGAAATATATAGAGAACTACATATATAAAATATAGTAATATAAATCATACCTGAAAATATTTCTCCTTGATTCGATCGGCAGAGCGTCGTGCTGATAACGTGTTATAAACTAGGATAATATATAAACTAAAAGATGGAGAAATATGAAGAGACTTTTCTTATCATTTTGAAGTGTGTCCACTACAAAAGGATGAAGGTCATATATTTATAGGAGATATATGACCCTTCATTTACAATAAGTTACACCCATAAATAAGGTATAGGAAAAGACAAGAAATAGAAAAGACATCCACTATTAAATATATTATTTACAATAGATATCACATAGTTTCTATGTGTTGGTTAATTAGTAGAGATGTCCCTCAATAATTGATAATTATGTATCTTCAAAATAAGGACCGAATAGTCATTGTTATTGTACCTCTAAAGGTGGATCACTAATATTTGTCCAAGATTAATTTGGGGTCATTGTATTGTTCATATATGTAACGAAACAAAAGGAAACTTGGACAAATTTCAACTATAAGTGCCACACTGTCTCACTGGCCCTATGCACTATGGCACATTAGTTTCACATACATGAACTATTGCCTATGTTGGTTTTCTTTTTTAACATGGATGCTAGATTTTAGAATTGTAGTATCAAAAATTTAACAAATTTTAAAATCCGACTTGATTCAGTTATAGCAAGTTTGATTTGGATTAAATTGTCTAATAATTCGATCAAAGTGTTCTTCAGTTAGAAATCAATTATTTTGTGAATGGCTAATTAATATATAACCAACTATTATATTTAAAATATATATTTCCTAAAAATAAGATTCGACTTATTGTTAGTATACATATTAGTTTCATTTGATGAGTAGAGAATAATCTTTTCTTTAGATATGGATAAGGATTAGATAGTATTTTAATCTACACATAATACTTATATATATGGTATCAACCAAAAAAAAAATCATAAATACAGTATCAATTAATGTATAGTTTATTACTATATTCCCTAATACATATATATGGTATCCCACTAATTCTGTAGTTAATTTTATAATATTTAAAAATTATTTATAATATTATTTAATGTTGTGATTGGGGATGCAGACTAACCGCGCAGATACTGGTAAATAGTTCTAAGATCCGATGGTTAATGGATATAGATTTGATTATTTTTTCTGGATTTGAATATGTAAGATATGTTGTCATCCTACTTTTAAGTAGATTAAAGAATCCTTAAATTAGAAAATAATTATTGTGTAAATGACTAATGATGATTCGTGAGCTATTAAATTTAAAATCTAAATTTACTAAAATAAAGGATCATACTTATATATCATGGAATTTGATCAATGATAAGATAATGATTTATTGATTGCGATATTAATTAATAATCTTGTAAATATTTATATATATTTTAAAATATTATTCTTCTTGATTTAATTTTATATTATCTTAAATTTAAAAAAAAAATTATATTTAGTTTAAACTAAAATATCTAAAGAAATTATAATCTTATAATTTAAGATTCATCATAATTATACTAATTTTATCATCCTGGTAATAGTGTAATCTGAAAACTGATAACTGAAAATTAATTCATGAAAATATTGATCCATTGAAAATAAATTTACAACTACATGTATAATTAAAAAAAATAACTTTAACGCAATAATTAAATTTAAATCACTTATAAATAAAGCATACCCTAAGTATGCGATATTAGATATTGTAAAACTGAATATTGATCTTCAACCAAATATATATCACTTGGGTATAAACCCAAAATTATGTTGAATATATCAATATGAAAACATTCATTATCCTTTAATTTTTGTAATTATCACATAGTTTCTATGTGTTGGTTAATTAGTAGAGATGTCCCTCGATAATTGATAATTATGTATTTTCAAAATAAGGACCGAATAGTCATTCTTATTGCACCTCTAAAGGTGGATCACTAATATTTGTCCAAGATTAAGTTGGGGTCATTGTATTGTTCATATATATAAAGAAACAAAAGGAAACTTGGACAAATTTCAACTATAAGTGCCACACTTTCTCATTGGCCCTATGCTCTATGGCATGGCACATTAGTTTCACATACATGAACTATTACCTATGTTGGTTTTCTTTTTTAACATGGATGCTAGATTTTAGAATAGTAGTACCAAAAATTTAACAAATTTTAAAATCCGACTTGATTCAATTATAGCAAGGTTGTATTAGATTAAATTGTCTAATAATTCGATCAAAGTGTTCTTCAGTTAGAAATTAATTATTGTGTGAATGGCTAATTAATATATAACCAACTATTATATTTAAAATCTATATTTCCAAAAAATAAGATTAGAATTGTTGTTAGTGTATATATTAGTTTCATTTGATGAGTAGAGAATAATCTTTTCTTTAGATATGGATAAGGATTAGATAGTATTTTAATCTACACATAATACTTATATATGGTATCAACCAACAAAAAAAAAATCATAAATACACTATCAATTAATGTATAGTTTATTACTATATTCCCTAATACATATATATGGTATCCCACTGATTCTGTAGTTAATTTTATAATATTTAAAAATTATTTATAATATTATTTAATGTTGTGATTGGGGATGCAGACTAACCGCGCTGATACGATACTGGTAAATAGTTCTAAGATCTGATGGTTAATGGATATAGATTTGATTATTTTTTCTGGATTTGAATATGTAAGATCTGTTGTCATCCTACTTTTAAGTAGATCAAAGAGTTCTTAAATTAGAAAATAATTGTTGTGTAAATGACTAATAAAGATTTATGAGCTGTTAAATTTAAAATCCAAATTTCCTAAAATAAAAGATCATACTTATATATTAATTTTGCCTGAGGAAATTATCCACTATTTAGGGAAATAATTTTTACTTACAATTTGGTCAATGATTATATAACAATTTATTGATTACGATATTAATGAAGAATCTTGTAAATATTTATTTATATTTTAAATAATATTCTTGTTGATTTAATTTTATATTATTTTAAGTTTAAAAAAAATTATATTAAGTTTGCACTAACATATCTCAAAAAATTATAATCATATAATTTAAGATTCATCATCTATACACAAATTTTTTCATCATGGTCATCGTTCAATATGAAAACAAATAACTGATAATTAATTCATGAAAAATATTGATCCATAGAAAAGAAACTTATAACAACATGTATAATTAAAAAATTCTTAACTCTAACACAATATTTAAATTTAAATCAATCATAAATAGAACATACACTAAGAATGCTATATTAGATGTTATAAAACTGAATATTGATAGTTCAACCAAATATATATTATTTGGGGAAAAATCTAAAATTATGTTGAATAAATCAATAAGAAGACCAACATTATCCATTGTGTAGATATCACATAGTTTCTATGTATTGATTAATTAGTTGAGTTGTCCATCGATTATTGATAATTATGCATTTTCAAAATATGGACCGAATAGTCCTTGTGAATGCACCTCTCAAGGTGTATCTCTAATATTTTTCCAAGATTAAGTTGGGGTCATTGTATTGTTCATATAGATAAAAAACAAAAGGAAACTTTGACAAATTTTAACTATAAGCGTCACACTGTCTCACTGGCCCTATGCCCTATGGCGCATTAGTTTCACACACATGAATTATCCAATGTTGGTTTTCCCTCTTAACTTGCATGCTAGACTTTAGAATTGTAGTACCCAAAATTTAACAAATTTTTAAATCCGACTTGATTTAATTAAAACAAGTTTGGTTTAGATTATATTGTCTAATAATCCAATCAAAGTGTTCTTAAGTTAGAAATTAATTGTTGTGTGAATAACTAATTAATATATAACCAGCTAATATATAAAAAAATTATATTCCTAAAATATAATATTAGACTTATTGTTAGTGTACATATTAGTTTCATTTGAAGAGTAAAGAAATAATCTATTTTAAGATTTTGATAAGGATTAGATAGTATTTTAATCTACACATAATACTTATATATGTTATCGACCAACTAAAATTATTTCGTAAATAAATGAAATGATGTGGTATAGTTTATTATTATATTCCCTAATACGTATACATGGTATCCCAATAATTTTGTAGTTAATTTTATAATATTTAAAAATAATATATAATATTATTTAAAGTCGTGATTGGCTAAACCACATCCGCCGCTGATATAGATCTGGTAAACAATTGTGGATTTGGAGATGTACGATATGTTGTCTTTCTAATTTTAAGTAGATCAAAGAGTTCTTGAATTAGAAAATAATTGTTGTGTAAATGATTAATGATTATATATGAGCTATTAAATTTAAAATCTAAATTTCCTAAAATAAAGGATCATACTTATAGATTTTTTACAACGACGTATGAGCAACACGTTATACTCCATTGGAAAACATCCTTGTAATCTTCTTTTCACAACATATTCGTAACATGTTAACTATTATTTTTTATCTCATTTCAATGGTTTTTTATAATAATAATTTTTGCAATATTTTATAAGTGTTTCTTGTTACAACGTTTAAAAATGAAATGAGTTTGAAAACTCATTTCCATATATGCATTTTACTTTTTTTAAAACATAAAAATTAACATAAATGTTTATATTTAACTCTATAAAAATACTTTTCTTGTTCACCGGTAAATAAATATAGATTTAACAATTATTCACACAAAAATTATGATTTAACACATTTTAAATAGAACTCAAAAAATCTCTTTAAAATATATACTCAAGAGACAGATTATTAGTAATACTTGTGTAAAACATAACTGTTTCTTAGTTTCATATACCTAACACATTACCAAATAGAAAATGCTCCTAATGAACCCCAAAATCTAGTTTCCATAATTTTTAGTTTGACTAAATTTAATTATATTAAAGTTATAAAAAAATATTAATTATACTTTAGAATAAATTATTACAAAACATGCATCTTTTTTTATTGTTACAAAAGATTTATAGAAACAAAATCTATAGAGAATACGCAACAAAGAAAAATTAAACTAAGGTTGACCATTGTATAAAGTCAATTTCAATGGTTATATCCTTTTCACATTTATTTTCAATTGTTACAAGATAATTGGGTTCAAAACACATTCACTCTCTACACTAACTCCCCCTCTTTTCTAAAACATAAAACAACTTTCCTGGAGCATTTAGCCACTCCATGATAGTGGATAAACTATTTTCTGGCCATATTTGTTGATTTTTCTCTGCAAATTTCTTTTCATAAAGATGTATGAAATTCCATCCTATTCCTAATTTTTCTCCAAAGAGAAAAGGTGTATACACTATTATCTCCATCCATATCATTTGGTTGAGTGAGTATCAAGTCCACCATGTATTTTTTTCTTTCTATTACAAAGAGAAGGGTAGATATTGTATTTCACTAATGATACTTCTAACTACAACTGGATTTTTGTAACCTAAAAGGTAATGTTGAGCAACCACATTAGTTTTAGTAACCGTCTGAGTAGGACAAAACTTGTGATCTAACATAGAAGCCTTAACAAGTATTTCCTTAGTGTGTGTATATATATATATAAGTATAATATATAAGACATTTTTAGTTAGTACCTCAATACCTAAGAAGTAAGACAACTGCTCAATATCCTTCATAGTAATAAAAGAGCACATAATTTTTTATAGACTCAATAAGCTTTTCAAAACTTCCTATAGTGAGGATGTCATTAAAGTAATACAACACCAATACAATATCACTCCCACCACTCAAAACAAAGAGTGAATTATAAGAACAAATGCATTCGAACTTGGGATACATTAAGAAAGATACCAGTAGTTGAAACCAGGCTCCTGACACATGTTTTAGGCCATAAATAGATTTGTTTAGCTTGTAGACCATACTTGGATTAGAAGTATCAAATTTTCCATCTTTTAGAAGTTGTTAAAGAAACCACAACCCTTATAGTTTGATACTTCACAACTTGACGAAAGGTTTCGTAATACATAAGAATTTATTCTTGTAGAAAGTCACTAATAACAAACATGTGTTTATATATGAAAACAAAAGCATCTAACTTTATCTTGATTCTGAAAATCAATTTGCATGTTAGAAGAGCTGTGCGAGTAGGAGGTTTTATAACTACCAAGTTTGTTGTTTTAGAAATGCTCGTATAATTTGGGAAATATAATAGTGACTATCTTTATTTTCAACCTATTAATGTCCAATGTATATTATCTTATGGAAGTAGGGTGCGTTTGGTATAGAATTTAGATTGGACAAGAAGAAGTTATGGAAGAGGTTGAGGCCCAAGGAATATGGGCATAAAGAGTTTGACTTGTAAATTAAGTTCATTACACATTCATAATCTGTATTTTAGGAATATTTGAATACCACAATGAACATATCTTATTCATTCTCAACTATTTTGAGAAAAAGCATGTTCAATAGTAATGTTTGCGTCCCAATCATTGGAGCTCAATAAAATAATTATTCAACAAAAAACCAAAAAAATAAAACTAAGATTGATGGTGGGAGTAGTGAATCACATATTGAGGTGGTTAGTAATGAATCTTCATGAAATAAAGGTTCACATTTGCCTCTACAATAACCACAAAATAGATGGATAAATTCATCACCGACGTTATGAGTGATCACCTAGGGAGGGGTCCCCGACATTTTTCTCCAAGATGTAGTTAGGATTTGCTGATTTTTCTTTTAGAGAATAAACCTTAGTAGAAATAGAAATTGGCACCCGAGCTTAAATACACCTAATCATTACCGAAACTCAAAATTTGCCTATTTTTTCCTGGAAATTCCATGAACCCACTAGCTTTTCTAACTATTTACTCACTGGAGAAAAAATCTGGAATCGATATGAGCTTACCATCATCGGTTGTGATTTTTAGAAGTTCACATCAAATTAGTGTGAATCACGCCACATATCCTTGTTATTATTTGTTTCTAAGACAAACAACATTGTAGAGAAGCATGTCAATGCAATGGTTCACGTTTGCTTCATAGGTTGTTCCTTAAGGCTTCGCGGTGGGTATCATTATTGCTTAGATGGAGGTTGTGATTACAGCGTAATAGAAAAGTTCTAGAGAAAGAGGGAGATATAGAGAAATATGGGGGCGGGGGGAGTTTAGAATTATTTCAATAAAATGAAAATTATAAATCAACTAAGTTAGGGGTAAATTTATTTAAATAGGTATTGTTTTTGTCATAAATTTTTTGTAGATAAAATAAACAATATTAATTAGGAAGAAAGATAAATTTCATGAAATTAAAATTAGGTGTTGTCTCCAAGAATCAAATATGTGAAAACACTTATATATATCAATGATATTTTTTATATATAATTAAACTTAAATAATTATTGGGAAATAATTATTATTTTTATTTAATAGAAATACATTTTTATTCTTGAAAATAGTTTTCTAAAAAAATTATCTTATAATAAACATAAAAAAAAAATCATGTCATATAATTTTAAAAAGATATTTTATATAATAATAAATACAATATATAAACATATTACTTTCATATTTGAGAAATCAAATGTTTTTTTAAAATGAACCTGGATGATTTCGGTATTTAAGGTAATATTAACTTAATATTGACCATAAAAATTACTTTTGTGTATAACAAGCAAAAATTAATTTATTCATAAAAAACAATTTTGATTAATCTTTTATGGGGTTATTGTTTATAACATCTTCATTAAGCTCTCTAATTATTTTTTTATGCCTTTAATAATTTATTTTATAAAAAAATGCCTGATGAAGTAATTATTTATGAGATTATTACCCAAAGGGTCTTGAAAGCACCACCTCGTGACCTAACAAGACCGGCTATATAGACTCTTCTTACTAAAGGCCACAACAAATATTTAACACTATAAGTCAAAAATCCAATTACTTTTTTACCCCTTTTTGTTTTTTATTTCCTATATATACTAATAATTTTACAATTAATTCTAAACCTAAAAAACACACCCACCACTCACGCTTCTCCTTCTCTCTCTCTCCAATCAGCTTTTTATTTTAGTGACTTTCGGCTCTTTTGGTGAAGGTGTGAGCTCCAGGTCGTGATGTTCAATAGATCTCGAAGCTCCGCCATGAGCAACAGATCTCGAAACTCTGTCTTTTGTTCAAGAAGACCGTAGGAGATTCATCGCCGGACATGGATGCTTCTCCGACCTAGTGGACAGATCTGCTGGCGGAGAGTGACGAAATTGATGAACATTTGAATCGTGAGTTTACGGAGCTCAGATTTAGGTTTTCCTTCTTTCTATTTTAATTCCAACATCGTGAGGACGATTTCTTCAACTGAAGCTTTGCTTTCTTGTAGCTTATCGTACGTCGTGTAGTCTAAGCAAGGAGTTGTTTGTGACCAGATCCCAGCAATGCAAAAAAGGGGATGAAATGTCTTGAGACAATTGTGGCCTTATTTAATCAATCTTAATTCCTTTTCAATTTTTATTTGTTTGCTACTTTTTCTCATCAGATTACAGGCTTTTGCATTGGTGGGGGAAAGAGGAAGGTTGAAAGGACCCATGAACAATGGTGGCCCTACCGAACAATGTCAAGTCATGGCAAATTTATTTTTCTTTTTTTATTGTCGTACTAAAGCAATAGCATCTTCTCAACAGATTTTTAGTGAATTTTTTTCTTTTTGGTCAAGATGCTAAGTAGATATTTAATTTATATTTACTTTGCTCAATGCATTGCCTTTTTTTTATTTTCCTTTATTGTAATTATGATGTAATAATTTAATTTTTGTAATGTAAAATAGATTGTTGTTAAATTCCATAACTTTTGTCTAAATGCTCAGCACTTTTTACTGATTATACGAGAAATGCTCAGCACTTTTACTGATTATACGAGAAATGCTCAGCACTTTTATTGATTAAACGAGCATGCTCAGCACTTTTATTGATTAAACGAGCATGCTCAGTGTATTTACTCAATACAAAAATTCGAATAATCAGCAAATTTTTCTGATACTCAGTACTTTTTTCACGCTCAGTATTTTATGCTCAGTACTTTTTTCACGCTCAGTACTTTATGCTCAGTACTTTTCCATGCTCAGTACTTTATGCTCAGTACTTTTTCCAGGCTCAGTACTTTATGCTCAGTACTTTTTTCAGGCTCAGTACTTTATACTCAGTACTTTATGCTCAGTACTTTTTCCGGCGGTGGCCGGCGGTGGCCGGCGGTGGTCGGTGGCTGGAGGTCGGAGCTGGAATTTATTAATAGTTAATGAAGGAGGAGAGAGAAAAATTGATAAAGGAGGAGAGAGATTAATGGTAATGGAGGAGAGAGAGACTAATGGTAATGGAGGAGAGAGAAGAATATTTTTTTTTGTCTTATATACACTATAAGGGTAGTAAAGGTATTTGTCAATTTTGAGGCCTCTAAGTAGAACAGAGAATCCACTTGGTTCCTATATGGCAATAAGATGGTCCCCAAGACCCCTTGGGTAATTCACCCATTATTTATTGAAAACACCCCCTTTATATTTTTAATACCTTTACTACCCTTATTATTAAATATATTATTTTATTTTAATACAATATTAATTTTTAAATATTAAACAAATAATAGAGTACTTCTTCCACTACCACCACCACCACCACGACCACCACCACCACCACAACCACCATGTATGTAACCACCACTACAACCACCACAACCATCAACACCTCCACCACCACAACCACCACCACCACCTACTACTACTAATTCCATCACATGCGCGCGTCCGTGAAATTATTTTTAAATCGTCATAACTAATTTAAAATAAATCAAAAAATTAAAAAATTTGTATTTTTTTAATAAAGCAAATTAATATTTACGTCTATGAATTTTTTTGAATTTTTTTTTTTCGTAGACACGGATTTTCATCTTTTAAACATGGAAATCCATGTTTTAAAACGTGAAATAAACATGAAATTCCATGTTTTAAAACGTGAAATAAACATGAAATTCCATGTTTAAAACATGAAATTTCGTGTCTACGAAAAAAGTTTAAAAAAATCAAAAAAATTCCGAAAATTCCGAAAAAAATCATAGACGTAAATATTAATTTGATTTATCCAAATATATAATTTTTTTTATTTTTTTTATTTTTTTGATTTTTTTAGAATTAGTTATGACTATTTTTAAAAAAAATTCACGGACGCGCGCGCTTGTTTATTAGTTTTTGCTTTTCTTTAATTTCTTTAATTTCATTTTGTTTTTTTAATTGTTAATTATAGGGGTAGTTTGGATGGGGATGTTTTCTATAAAGTAACTTATTCTAGGTACCTTTTTCTAAATAAGTTTTTTAATAGGCATTAATTAGCAATTGACTCATTTTTATAGGAATTTATATCTAATGAATTGATTTATCAATTATATGAAGACAACACATTACAATAAAATTAGTAGAGAAGTATTAAAATGAATACCTTAATTAATATTATATGATTTCTATACTTGTTTTTTTTGGTCGAACGTACAAGTACAGAATATCTAAAGGTCTAAATTAGCCTATCCCCAGTCTCGTAAAAGCCGACCCCAATTCCAAGGGGTCCAGATGATTCGGTGTCGATTGCCTAGCTAAACGCGTGGCTCGGTCAGCCAGACCATTCCATCTACGCGGAAGATGTTTGAAGCAAAGTGCTCCATGATCCTCAACCATTTTGTGGATTCGCGTAACGTACGGCCAGACTTTCCACCATGCAGCTGGCAACGACTTAAGTCCTTGAACAAAGTCAAGGTTGTCTAAACAGATGACGGTCTTCAAACCTGGGTGAGCCAGGCTAAGCCTAGAAGCTTCCAGAACTGCTGAAGCTTCCCCTTCCGCCGCTGAATTCGTCCAGATAGGTTTCAAGAAGGTGACACGTTGGCCTGTAAGGATATTCCGCTGGACTATTCCAATACCACTAGGCTTGTCGGCAGAAAGGAATGAAGCATCACAATTGTAAACAAAAATAGCATTGTTCAAATCAGTATCAGTCATAGGGTTAACCGCCGGTATCCTGGTGATAGGAGGTGCATGGGATGGTTGGGAGTCCCAAGAAGTCCCAAAGAGGTCTTTCATACCTGCATTAATAGTAACCACAATTTGTTGTGGTCGAATATTAAGTTGTTCATGCAGCATTTTCATTTTAGCCTTCCAGATGTTCCAAAGTGTCAGTTGTAGGCATGCTATTAAAATGTTCTCCTCCCAGATAGTGTTGTCCATTGAATCACAAATTTTGGTTAGCCAGTCTCCTATCGAGTCTGGATCATCCTCCGGTATCCGTACCTGTACTGCAATACCGGCCCATACCTGTTTTGCAAAAGTACAAGATAAAAGCATATGTACAACCGTATCCGTCTTGTTCTCGCACCAGGTACAGTATTTGCTATCGCTACAATGTCTTTTGTAAAGATTCAGCTTAGTAGGTAGTAAATTCTGGCAAGCTTTCCAGTTAAAAGATCGCACTTTGTTGGGAACATTAGATTTCCAAATTCTATTCCACAGTTTCGGGTTGTTCAGTTCCACTTGAATTGAGGTCTGTGGTGTTTCACTCCCCGCAATTTAGGATAATAATTTGTATCCCGTTTTCGTAGTATATGTACCAGATTTTGTAAAAGGCCAAATAAAAGTATCCAGTCCCTCCGGTTCAAGGAGAGGGATCCTAGCCACCTCTCCATGAACAGGCTGAGGAAGGGTGTTATCAATCACCGCCCAGTCCCAACTATTCCCCTGATTTGTCATCAATTGATTGACTGTTACAAGGTTAGTATCAATAGGATGATCTTTAATAATACCTGAGGGTAACCATTTATGTTTCCAGATGTTGGTAGATTCGCCATTTCCAATCTGGATGTGGCCATGTTCAACAAGTAAATCCCTTCCTTCAATCAGGCTTGCCCATGACCACGTCCGACTTTGTCTCAGTTTAATATCCAGAAAAGTCTCATGCAGGAAATAAATCCCTTTCAGTACTCTAGAAACCAGAAGATTCGGTTACTAAGGATTCTCCAAGCCTGGGCAGCTAAGAGTGCCCTATTCGCCCTTTTCAGGTCTCGAAAACCCATACCCCCTACAACTTTGGCGGCCGTCATCTTTTCCCATTCCAACCAATGAATTTTTCTTTTCTCCAAAGAGTTCCACCAGAACCGGGCAATGATAGATGAGAGTTTCCTGCAAAAACCAATAGGAAAAGAAAAAATAGACATAGCATAACATGGGATAGCCTGTAATACCGCTTTAATCAGTATTTCTTTGCCGCCTTCCGAAAGGAGTTTGGCTATCCATCCTTGGGATTTGTTAAAAACCCGTTCCACTATCCAGTTTAATGTTTCCATACGTGATCTCTTGTGGCAAAGTGGAATGCCTAGGTATTTGCCCAGGTCACGTGACTCAGTAATCTGTAGAGTTGCTACCACCTGTTGACGTAAATCTTCAGGTGTTCGTATACTGAAGTATATTGAAGATTTGTGGTAGTTAATCTTCTGTCCTGAACACCGGCAGTAAGTCTCAATGCATTCCTGGAATTCCTGCACATCTCGCCCATCTAACGAGATGAAAAACAGGGAATCGTTTGCAAAGAGAAGGTGAGATATAGTAGGGCAATTCTGTGTCATCTGAATACCTGTAATCCTTCCTTGTTCAACCTTGGTTTCCAATAGAGAGATAAGTGATTCAGTGAGTAAAGCAAATAGAAATGGTGATAAGGGATCTCCTTGGCGAATGCCTTGACCAGGCTTGAAGGGAGGTTGGCGCTCTCCGTTGATGTTAATTTAGGAGGTAACCGTCGATATACAATTCCAGATCCATTCTACCCATTTGGGTGCAAACCCCAATTTCTCAAGTAACAGGCGAAGAAATTCCCACCGAACCTGGTCATAAGCCTTTGCCATATCAAGTTTAATAGCCGCAAAGTTAGCTTTGTTCTTCAATTTACGCTTCATAAAAAAGGACACTTCTTGAGCAATGAGGATATTGTATTGAATCGCTCGTCCATTAATAAAAGCAGATTGGGTAGGTGAAGTAATATCATTGATTAAAGCCTGCAACCTATTAGCCAAAATCTTTGCTATCACCTTGTACACAAAATTCACACATGAGATAGGACGGTAGTCTCCCACCCCTATCTGACAATCGCCTTTAGGAATCAGTGTAATAAGTGTTTCATTCAAGAGAGTTAGTTGTGTATTATTAGTAAAGAAGTCAACCACGAGGTCAACTACATCAGGTCCAATTATGTCCCAATATTCCTGAAAGAATTTACCATTCAGGCCATCAGGACCTGGAGCTTTATTCGGGCTCATATCAAAGGCCGCTAGTCGAATTTCATTTTCATCTGGAATCTTAGTCAAAGCATCATTCATGTCAGTTGTCACTTTAGGAATTATATCTCGTAATGCTTCAGTAAGATCTGTAGGTTCCTGTTCATGTAAAAGATTAGAGTAAAAGGTATTAAATTGTTCTTTTATTTCATTCTCCGTTAGGATCCAATCCCCGTCAGAGTTCTGGAATTCTGCAATGCGGTTACAGTTACGTCTTTGAGCCGTGAGCGCGAAAAAGTATTTAGTGTTTTTATCACCAAAATGAAACCACTGGTCTCTGGCTCTATCAGAACAATAAATCTCCTCCCTTTTCCAGTAGAGTAGGAGTTGTTCACGAATCAAGAGTTCCTCCCCTTGTTGTTGAGGGGTATAAGGTGCATTAGATGTCTCAATTAATTTTCGTTCTAATTCTTTGATCTTGGTCTTGTTATTAGGGAATGCGAGTTTTCCCCAAGTTGCCAAGGCGTTGGAAGTAATCTCTCTTTTCTGAATAATCACTTGGAGAGCAGTGTTGTCCACAGGAGTGTTCCACGCATTTTCAACAATATCCCTACAATAAGGGTGAAGGTACCAGTTTGTTTCAAATCTAAAGTGTCTCATGTTTCTTTTCCCTTTACCATGAGGAAAGAGAACGAGGGGAGAGTGGTCAGACCCCACGGCAGGTGGGATGAACACTGTTGCATTGGGGAATTTGTCAGTCTACTCCGTAGAAGCGAAAACCTTATCAATTTTGGATTTGACCACGTTCAACTCATCTTGCCTGTTAGTCCAAGTGAAAAAACTGCCATAGTTATGAATTTCTGTTAGCATATTGTTAGAAATAAAAAGATTAAAGTTTAAAATATATTGTTGATTAGGTGGAGATGTGCTGAGCCGTTGGTTGCTACTGGAGATATCATTGAAGTCCCCCATTAAAATAATTGGACCTGCGTGCCGTGATCTCCACTCTGTAATTTTGTTATACAAAACTTGCCGTTCAAGATAAACATTAGGAGTATGGACAAACATATAGTAATACGAATTTAAACTATCATTAATACTAGCAGTAATATAGTAGGGGCAAGAGTCCAAAATACAAACTGAGACCTTCGAGTCCCACATCAACAAGAACCCCCCAGAGTGATTCAAACTGCCCTGGGGGTTCACCACAAAAAAGTTTTCAAAATTTAAGTTCCTAACAAAGAGTTTAGCATCAGAATCCATCAGCATTGTTTCACAAAAACAAGCCACAGTTGGTTTATACTCCCCAACCATGGCCTTCAAAACTTGAATTGTCAAGGTGGCCCTAATGCCTTGACAGTTCCAAAATAGAACAATCATTTTGGGTTCGCAGCCATCTCCGGGTGGCTGCTACCTCGTCTTCCTCTCCCTCCTCGCCTAGGCCTACCACGTACCCTAGCGCCACCTCTTCCACGAGCCTTAGTCATCACCTCCTCCAACCCACTCTCCAAAGCAGGTTCAGAACTTCCAACAGTAAACCCACCAGCAGTAAACCTATCACCCTCCACTAAACCATCCATAGCCACAGTACCAATATCTTTCTCTGGAATCTTATCCTCCTCCTGTTCAGGTTTTGTGTCACCATTCTTCACTCCATATAATTCTGCAAAATAACTGTTACTGAGGTCCTGAATACCTTTAGCCTTGTTCCTAATTTGTACCATCTCCGGCGCATTATCCACAATCGCATCACTGAGTTCCAACATTTCTTCCAAAGTTAACTGTCTTAATTTGCTTCCTTCCACACTATAAATGTTAGACTGAGTTTTTTGCCTTTTGTTTTGAGTAGAAAATTGTCTTTTATACACCATTCTCCTTTTCTTAGCTGAAGCATTACTTCCAAATTTAAATCTAGCTGTACTATCCTCCTCAGAATCAGTGGTTTCAGAATTGGATGTCAGATTCTGATAGGTAGACTTGTTTGAAGTATCCTTAGAATTACGTTTGTTCTCTTCAAACTGACTCTTCTTGTCATGTTCATCATCACTAATAAATACTGTACGAACCGCTTGTTGAGTGAACGTACCTCTTCTAACAGCTTCTCCAAGGACTTCATCCAGCGTATTCTTAGTTCTGCCCCTAGTATCTCCTCCCATATCGACATCGCCTCTAGTTTCAGAAGTCTCATCTGTCTCCTCTCGACGGTTCGAGTTACCCCTATCGTTCCTCCTCTTAGAGCGCTCCTCCCTAGTTCTTTCACCCTGCTGGCTAGGAGGAGCACCATCATTATCGCGATCCCAATGAAAAACCTTACCATGAGAAGTAAAGTTATCCCCCACACGACGTCGAATACCATACAAAGGTTGGCTTAAAGTTTCCTTAATAACGTTCTCCATATTCCATGTAATTTACCTAAGTTTCACTGATGAAATTCCTTCTCGATCAATAGGTTCATCACAGTTATCTCTCTTGTGACCAAGCTTACCATATTCGAAGCAGAACAGTCCAACGTTCTCATATTTGAATGTTATCCACCCAACACCATCCTCCTGACGAAGATAAATTCCAGGAGGGAGTGGGTCAATCACACGAAAGGCAGCCCTAAACCTGAGAATGGGTACAATAGCATTATCATCCTCTGGAAAATCAATTTCCTCCAAATCAGTAAAGGTCCTCGTGATCTGCTTAACAGTCTTGATGGTGTTCTGAATATGCGCTAACCCTCCAACTTGGATCCACGCAGCAGAGTAGTTAGAAGTAGTAAAAGTACCATTAAACATACCACTACCTTTCGTAAAGCCAGCATGAAAACCAATCATAGTACATGGTCTAAGGGCCCAAAGTCTATCTCTCTCGCGTTGATCATCTATCTCAAGCCTAAAGAAGTTGTTACTTACCTCAGATACTATCACGTTACCACGAACATGCCACCTATCGAAGACCCAACGACGAAACCCAGCAAGATTAACGCGTTCATCCCCCATAATACGAACCATGAGAACTCTACCTTTGTCCAGATTTTCCACTCTCCTTACTTTGATATCTAACTCAATAACCCCAATCTCTTCCTCTTCCACCGGGTCAAGGAAGGTAACCGGTAGCGCATAACGTGAGTCTGTAGCCATTAAGAGAATCACGTAGTAAGCAATATGTGAAATATAAGGATACAGAAAGAAGAGAGAATAGAGAGATAGAAAGATGAGAAGATTAGTTGTATTAGAGTGTAAGTAAAAAATGGGAATAAAGAGCGTCGTTACCTTATATACCAGATATTGAACCATAGAAACGAAGCGGTGGTTGATAGTCTCGAGACAAAACAGATGGAAGAAAACCGTGTAATTAATCTGGTTTTCACTTGGTTTTAGTTCCACGCGTACCCCACTAAGTAATATGAACTGATAAGCTCTCCTAGTAAATCCCAATTGATCATCGTTAACCCTGTCTATAACCCTGCATGTGTGCCACCTAATCCCACTATTATCCTTGTAAGCCCAATCCACTAAAGTAATCCAATAAGATAATTGGACCAAACAATCCAAAATCCTAACCCATTCTTCTAAACCCCAAATAGAATCCGGGAATATAACAAGGCCGAATTTCATAGAGTCCATTCGTGTTGGACCCTCAAAGTCAATCTCCTCGTTGACCACCGTATAACCACCTCCTCTAACAAGCCAATTCTGAAATTTCAGCTCTCCCAGCCTCACCATCTCAATGAAGCGGAGAAGCGCCTTCCAAAACTCAATAGTATACCCACACCACTCCCTCTTTCTCGTAATCCAACTGGTAATCAAGGTACACCCCCATGAGTCGCCGTTCGTGATTGTCATCTTCCAAGTGCAGGCGCTCCTGTGACCGGAGTAGAGCTCGTTGTCAACAGTATCATCCAACACCATGAGCCATATTCCTTTCACTCCGTCCTCCACCTCCACCAAATCACACATCTTCAAGAAACTCCGTTCCTTCGTAACCCTACCCAGAATCCGCGGTTTCGAAGGTAGACGGTTTTGAGAGCTGTTCTTCCAATTGTACACCTTGTACAGATCTGGGCGAACAAGAATCGGTAGTATGAGTCCATCCATCAGAACTTTGAGAGTGATCAATGAAGGTCCTCGACTTCGCCACTGACCATCCGTAGATAAGCCCATCTTGGACTAATCGAAGTCAGATTTGATGATATCGCCTTAAGATTGATGAGATTCGTAACCAGTATGAAGAATTGTTAAAAGAGAAGATGAAAAATCAGAAACTATATTATCTCTATTTATTAATTTTTCTTAATTTAAAAGTTAATTATGTAAAACATAAAACTATATTATCTCTATTTATCAATTTTTATTAAAAATTATTAAAATTTAACGAATTTATTTATAATTAATATTGTGTTTTGTAGTTGGAATCATAATTAGGCCATTTAATTCCTGTTTAGACCGTATTTAGGTTATCCCATACCACATTTATTTGCCTTTAACACTCAACTTTTGCAGGGTTATTATATAAAAATGCAAATAATTATTAAAAAAATATGTGTAGGTTAATAGTAGTCATTTATGATTGGATACCTGTTTTTCTCTAACATTCGGATTGTATCCAAATAAAATGTGATGTGTAGATTTCAAACTGTCATTTAAAGATAAAAAAATAAAAATAAAAGAAATGGATGTTTGCGACTTTCACACCCTAAAACTAGTACTATATATAAGTAAATATTACACATTCATACTATTCGTAGATTACTTATATATATATCTTTCTAAATATTACTTCTTAGATCGGTCTTTTCTTACACTATCTGTTTCTCTTTCTTTTAACTCTCTTTCTAAATTTCTAAACCTAAATAGAGGGTTTATTATAACCACCGGCAAATTTTGAGGGGTTTGCGTCGTTTCTTGTCTATATTTTATCTAATAATTTTTCTTGTACCTACCATACAGAATTTCTTCCGGGTGAGTGAGATTTTGATCAAATTCTTCGATTAAAAGAAAATATTTGTTTTCTCTCTTTTCTTATTTGAGTATGTATTGTTTGACTTTATATATATTATTAATATGTTTATATATGTATAAATTTAGTTGATTTTAAGCTGATTTTGAGCTGATAATTTGAATATTGTGTTGTGATTTAATTTCTTTTTATGTTGATTTTTCTGCTATTTAAATTGTTTTCTTTCTTAATTTTATATTATGTATATTTTCGTGGTATATGATAGAATTATTAATTATCTATTTATAAAAAAAATGGGATTAATCATTTTAAAAAAACCAACCTTAATATTTTTTTTGGTAGAATTTTTATAGAGGGTTTGAATTTTCTTTGCAAGGTTATTTTTATAGAGTTATAATTAAGTCTTTATTATTTTGCTTTAAATGATAATAAATGAACATATATTTGACTTCATGCCTATACCATTACCATTGGTTTGTGAGTATAATTTTGTTATTTATAATTTAGACAAGTATAGTTAGAGTTTTAATACTTATTTCTTTCATTTTATTTTATTTGGAGAAATGAGCCTCACGTGTTTGTTGCCGAATTTGATATTAATTGATGTAAAGCGATGCTCCGGCTATTCTAAGACCTGACGATGTAACTTCACATCGGTGTACTTCGAAATCTTGAACAAAATTTAAATAAATAAGTTTATGCTATCTGTAAATTTTATGCTCAGCAAATTATGGTACTGATTTTTTTTTTTTTAATGCTAGGTCAGACTTATATTGAAGTATGGCCTCCAAGTCGTCCGCATCCATCATGGAAATTGATTCGCTGGTGGTAGATTTAAATATCCCGGCAATGCAGACTGATACAAGAAATTGTCGACATTTTAGTATTCGGTAAGCTTAATTTTATATAGCCTGAATTTTTATCTTATTTATATTCTAATCGTAATCTAATCGTTGTTGTTTATTAGTGTTTTAGTTTTATTGTACTATAATTACCTTGTGACCATGTATGATTTGCCTTTATGTTACCTCAGGCTTAATTGTTTGCCCCTATGTTGATGATTAAATCAGCAACTTCCTAGTATCTTAAGAATGTTAGCGATGAAGGATTTAATTAGATTAGGAATTTGTAGAAGCACTACAAGAAATAATAGTATTAGCGGGGAAGCTATTGCGGCAACAACTAAAATGGCCTCTAATAATATTTTAAAAAATTTTTAGTCACAATATTTGCCGCTAAAGATAAAAGTAATAGAGGCAAAAACAAATAATTTGCTAGTAAAGGTATCTTTAGCGACGAACTTATAGAGGGACAAATAACATACTATTAGCCGCAAAATTAAGATTTTTAGTGTTCAATTTTTTGCCGCTAAAGATACTATTTCTTGTAGTGAAGGTACTTGAGTAAGCGATCTGTGAGTGGTTCAGTTGGATGTTTAACATTAAATGTGAAATTGGTGCCAAGTGGACCAAATCTTTGACAATCATATGAAGTATCTCAATTGTTTTAATTATGTGATGTATGTTGAACTTGTATACATTGGTTAAGTTTTGTTGATATGTTGTTCCTTTGGATGCAGTGAGTATGTTTCTCAAATGAGGGAGAAGAACAAAAATGCGTGTGAACCATTCGCCTCATACGAGGAACTTCCTCCGATGATTGTTCCTAATTATAAATATTGGCGCTGTGAAGGTCAGGACAGATGTGAACTTGTCTGTGATGGCCATTGTGCTAGCATCTTCTCTTCTTGCGAAGCTGCAATTGAGTCAAGACTACCTGAAATTGAAATTAGTGGTGATGTTTTACCTATTGGGTCAGGTGATGCTAAAGAAATAATTCCTGATATGGAGATTGATTGCACAGGTATGCATCAACTTTTATCCAATGTTAATTAATAGTGTCCATGTTTATTTTTTGACCTCTTACTGTTTGCGGGTAATGAGCGTGCATCTGAAATTATGGAAAATGAGAAAACTTGTGGTGCAATTTTTTATAAGTCATTGCCTTCTAGAGGACAATGGGTAGATTCTGCTGGTAATCCTATAAAAATTATGCTTCAATGAAAAAAATAAGGTTCTATTTGACCTAGGTATATATTTGAATCTAAATTTAGACTAAGTATTGTTTGTTTCTTTAAACAGATTCCCCTAGACCACACATCCATGAAACTGTTCACCCGATGGAGCTCAGTGAGCCTGAAATACTCCCTCCCAAAGAGTCCCACAATGCCACTGGTGGATCAGTATCTGCAGCAGATGAGCCTGAAGGTGCTGGTTTAGTTGTTTCTACCAGATCTCATACAGCTCACTTAGAAGAGAACGAGAGTCCCTCTTCAGATAGTGAAAGGACTTTGGATGGATACAGCAACCTTCGTCGCAAGCCAAGAAGACACCGAATTCTTACAGACCTGATGAGTGATATGGAAGCGACATCTCAAGAGGCTCCTGCTCCGATTGAATGTGCTTTATCTCATATACGGGTATACTAAATCTCTCTTAATTCTTAATACTGGAATTTCTAATTATCTTAACTACTGATGCATTGTCAATTATACATAATTTAGGAAGCAAATGATAAGAGTAGGGAAGCTGAATGCCTTATGGAAGCATCAAGGCAACACAATGATCGAAGAGCTGCAATTGGTGCTGCTGATCAAGGGCAGTTAACATTGAGCCAGCTCGAAAACCGTCTAAAATTCTTCATCAATTCGTCAGAGAATCGCCAGTATCCTATTTCTGCTTCTGGGTCACATCCAAGTAAAGGAGCAACATCAGCGTGGTTGTCAAAGAACAAGAATATTCCATTTGGATCAAATGCTTACTCTGCAGAATCCCAGTATAAAGGGAGGACAATCAGTGATCTTAAGGGTGACGAAATGAATGTGCAGCACACGAAATTTGTGGAAGCTAAGGACAATCCATTTTGGAAGACTTCATCAGATAGCATACAAGCTATGAACTTGCTGAAACTGATGAATAAAGGAACACTCTCAAATGCAAATGCAGATCAAAGTAAATTCCGCGGACAAACTTCCTCAGGCTTCGATGGAAACAGTTCAAGCCGACCTTTATCTTCTTCTTCCTGTAAGTAATTTTCTTCATACATTTATATACATATAAATTGAATTAATATTTCTGTTCAAATAATAATTAGGCTGCTCCTATGTCTGTCGTAGCAGGTTTTACAGATTATATGTCGCAGAGAGCTTCTCAGTCTAATTCTGCTCTGTCTCAGAACTATGAGAAACCAAGATACTGGGGTTCTCCAATTCTCCTTGGAGTTGGACATTCGAACACATACCTTCGGTCAACTGATAGAAGCATCTTTAATCAGCAGACATATTCTGGATTCGTAGACCTGCAAGCCATCGACATACACAGCACTCCGATTCCAGTTTGCAGAACATTGCAAGTCGAGGAATGCATGTTCAACCAAAACCCTGCAGACTTTAGCACTCCCGAAGTGGGAAACCAGTACACCATCGATGGGAAAGATCTCATGATCTGAAGGAGGGAAACCTTTTATTTATTGACTTTCAGAATTCATTTTGTTGTTATGTTTAGTAGAGTTTTTGCGGCATCGTTCCCCTGTTAAAATAAGACCATACTTCGACTCTGATAAGTTTGTAATTTTCTATGTTATTGTGTTTTTTTGTTTGGCAATACATATTTGATTGAGTTTGAAATTAATTAATATTTCTATTATATCGATCATGCAGATGATTTCTAATGAGTAACTTGAGGTCCTTTGTACTGCAGTCAGACGATTCCATAGAAAGGCATAGATTATGGTGGGTGAATTAAAAAAGGGTATGTGTGCTTGAAAAATCCTTTTGAGCATAAAGGTGAAAATGATTTTCACTCAGTATATATAGAAATAGAGATCAATGCATAGATACATAAAAATGTGATCAAATAGAATATTATATTTGCTTAGTTGGAATATTCTCTCAACCTATGGTGTAGTTCGCTTCTCCGTATCAAATCCTTTCAAACAAATGTTGGTTTTACCAAATAATAACATAGTCAATTTTAGTAACAGATTTGCGAACAATTTCCACCACTAAACTCTCACGTTCTCGTTGTCGAACCGTCAATTGGACTTTTTTACTGCGTCGAGATGTACACCTAACTGAGTTGTTTCCTTAACAGTGGATTTTGTCGGAAAAATATTTTTCATCGAAGAATTTACCTTCGTTCACGGGCTCTCGCGTTCTAGTTCCATCGACTAACTATCTTGTATTGTTTGAGTGTGTATGTCGAGGTGAGTCTATGATGGGTTATGACTTTTAACGATGAATTTTACCGAAAAAAGGTTTATTACCTTCATTTTCGTTACTAGCAATTTTCTTTTATTGCGGTTTTTGCTTCCAGAGATTGAATTACATTAGTATGGAAGCAATTATCTTTTACTAATACACATGTGGTATTTTTGTCTTAGATTTGTAATAATGTGAGTTGGACCCTTTAACGAATATTTATAGGGAGGATCATCCTTATAGTCAATCTTCATATTAATTTCATTTAAGAAGTTTTGATTTCGTCTTGGATATCCATTCCTTAACTCTTTAACATTTTTTTGACATCTAATATCATCATTGTATCAAAGAGTTACAGATTTAACACACAAATTACACCAAAAATTCTCTAAAAGTGACAAACCTAAAAAATAAGACAAGAATGGGGAAACTAACCATGTAAAAGAAAAGCCCCTAAACTAAGAACATAATACACTTAAAATGATATCTCTAAACTAGATTATCATATCACATGTATGGAGACATCATGTATAAACAAGCTTCCTTACACTATGTTGGATGCTATGGAGCAACTTCCATCTCGCCACCTTAAACGAGCTCGCACTACAATATTATTTCTTATGCATAATTTTGATTGATTAATTTTGAAACGGTTATTAGAGTTAGCATTTTATATACATGTTACTTGAATTTTTGTATGTTATTTTGTTAAGAAAAATTATTATTTAATTTTTAAATATAGGTTTTTCACAACGAGCAACACATAAAAATGTGATCTTATAGAATATTTTATTTGCTTAGTTGTAATATTCTCTCAAGTTAACATGTAGTTAGCTTCTCCTTATCAAATTCTTTCAAACAAATGTTGGTTTTACCAAATAATAACATAGTCAATTATAATAGCAGGGTTGCGAATAATTTTTGCCACTGAACTCTCGCATTCTCGTTCCATCGAAGTGTCAACTGGGTTGTTTTATTGTGTCGTGATGTACTCCTAACTGGGCTATTTTCCTTAACGGTGGATTTTGTCAGAAAATATAAAATCGGGGGTCTCACCTTCGTTAATTGGGCTCTCGCGTTCTAATTCCATCGTCTTATCATCTTGTATTGTTTGAGTGTGTGTCATGATGAAAATTTGGTGGGCTATAACTTTTAACGGTAGATTTTACCGAAAAAGGATTTTTACCTTCGTTTTTGTTACTAGCAATTATCTTTAAATTGGGGTATTTGCTTCCTGAGGTTGGATTAGATAAATATTGAAGCATTTATCTTTTATTAATACACATATGGTATTTTTTTCATAGATTTGTAATAATGTGGGTTAGATCCTTTAATGAATATGTAAGAAGTTTTATACACTATTAGGGAAATAAATTTTACTTAATCTTGTAAATATTACATATATTTTTAAATAATATTAATTTATTTTATGTTTCAAATATATTGATATTAAGTTTATTGAAATAGGCTCAAAAAACAGCTCCGTAATTACAGGAACCCTAAACCGCACTCCCTCATCTGCATGGAACAACCAACGCCGCCGCCGGCTACTGAAGGCGGAACACCACCACCAGACATACCAGTGAACCAGCAACGCCAGGAGAAGGACACGACTATGGAGGACACTACTGTGGAGGATTTTCCTCCGCTAACAAGAGAAACTATAGTGCAGCGCCATGGTAAGAGGCATCGAAGTTACTCAGAAACTGGAGACGGGATTAATGCTACAAACAATCAGATACCTACAATTATTTCGAGCAGGAATGGAGGTAATGTTGACATGGGCAATGGTAAGAAATCCTTCACAGCGCCTAAACTGGGAGGATGGAGAGGTACAGTTACTGGACAAAACGTTGTGATACCTGTTATTGAAGACACAAATGAAGGCAGTAATCACAAAACGCTGGAAGAAAGTATCTTTGAAGAACAAGAAAGCTTAGTGGAAGATGATGTTCCAGGCTTAGATGATAATATCCCTACTGTATTACGAACACGCGACGAAATTCAGGAAGGATTAAGACTATGGCGCAACACCGTCGTGATACGTTTACTCGGTAGGGAGGTAGGTTTCACATATTTAACTTCTAAACTCCGTCAAATATGGAATCCTACTGGTCCTATGGAATTAGTAGACGTTGGATATGGGTACTACATGGTTAAGTTCGAGAATAGAGATGATTTTAACTTTACTATCTCTGGGGGACCATGGATGGTTCTTGATCACTATCTCGTCGTTAAGGAATGGACACCTCAATTCAATGCAATCACGAACTCAATCACATCCACAACGGCATGGGTTAGAATTTCTAATGTAGGTATGCACAACTACACAGCACGAATTCTTAGAAAAATCGGTGATAAGCTAGGGAAAACGGTACGAATTGACCCGTTAACCAAGGGAAGACTAAGAGGAAATTACGCGCGTCTAGCTATTGAAATTGATCTAGAAAAACCATTGGAACCAGAAGTTAGAATTGGCTCGGAGATATGTAAGGTGGAGTATGAGGGACTACACTTAATTTGTTTTGGGTGTGGGAAATTTGGTCACCGGAAAGAACAATGTCCTCTAAATATACCACAACCTTCATGCGGTGATGAAAATGTTACTAGAAATCAACAAGAACTAATTGCGAAGAGAATTACTACTCCAATAGTGAAAGAGAAGTATGGCGAGTGGATGACAGTCCAAAGAGGAAAAAAGGGGAATAGCTATGGATCTGGAAAAAATAACAGCTCTACTAGCTTTAACGCCCCCAAAACAATATTACAAAGAGGACTTGGAACGAGATTTGAAGCGTTACAATTGGAGGAAGAAGACCCACCGAGAAATGATAGATTAAATTACGGGCAAATGGAGAGAGGTCAAGGATTAAATGACCTTTGAAGAGAAATCATTCCTTATCGAGTTACGGTACTTTAGCAACTGGAATGAGGTCAATCGGAGTCATAACGCATCGGGAAAAGCCGTTTTAGTGAAGGTGTATCAGCAGTTACGGGATTTTGGGCTTAGAAGTTGGGATTGGACATTTAATTAGTATTTTATTTTCTGGTCCAAGCCCTAATCCGTTTTTATGCTTATAAAAGGAGGTCTGGACTTCTATTTTTCACACAATTAACATTCCACAAGATTAAAACACCAGAGAGAAGCAACAGAAGGAAGAAAGAAGAAGCTACAAGAGCTGGAGTGGGTCTATAGCTCCGTTTGTAATCATTCCAATTCCGGAAATTAGGTTCTTTTTATATTTTAATTTTGTAAACAATATGAATTCCATTTCTTTTAATTTAGTTTTTAATTTTAATATGAGCTAAGCTTTTCATAGTGCTTGAGAACAAACAATGGGTGAATCCCAATTTTATGAAATAACGAATGTTAGATTCGGGTTTATGTTAAATTAAATTAGATTAGGTCTATTACTCTTTTCGATAATTGGTGATTATTTACTGTTTTTAGAGTCGCGAACTAAGAACAGGTATTAGTATCTAAGCTATTCCACATATGTGGCGTGTGGATCATCCTGACAGAGGGTTTAGGTATAGAATTAATTATTCAATCTAGGATAAAAGTTATTGATTCTGACGAACTTAGCTAATTCTAGGGCCAATGAGGTAAAACACTTAATCATCCAACGGTGGTTCATATTTACCCTGACGGGACTAGTGACACATTAGGATCGCCTTATAGTCCACCCTGACGGGGGTATAAGGAATTTAGAATCCCGACCATTGTAATTGACCGATTTAGCCCTTAAACAACATAAGTTAGGAAATAAGATTGGGAGGATCCTTGCGTTCTCAAGTACTACATCTCATATTGCGTTTTCACTCATTTTACTTGCGTCTTAGCTTTTACTTGCATTTATAATTTGTCTTTCATTTAGTAGTTTTAATAAACGAAAACCAAACAAACATTTTATTATCTTTTATTTTCATAAGTGCATCAATCACTATTTGCTAGACATTGTGATCAACCATTCCGTCCTTGGAACGAATCTGTATTATCCTTATTACTACTTGGGACAACCGTACACTTGCGGTTGTGGTTCGATTAGCATTTGCATTTATTTTTAGAACACACAAAGGACCACCAAGTTTTTGGCGCCGCTGTCGGGGACGGTAGCGTGTGACCACAGTGTTTATCCTTTAGTGATAGTTGCATTTATTTTATTTTATCAGTTTTACGCTTTTTTGTTTGTTTATCTTTCTCAGGTTTTTAGGTTTGGTGTATGCGAAGAAGGCTATTCAAGGATCTAGAGCCAACACCTCCGATCCTTAGTAATCCAGAATCGTTGATCAGACTTGCTAACAAGAGAAGAAGAGAACGAGAAGCTTTAGAAGTAGACGAGTTAGTTAACAGAATGGAGAATATCAACCTTCAGAATCAACAAGATAATCAACCAGGTCAACTAGGCGCAAATGGCCAACCTTTGGCTCCAGGCGCTATTCCTCCAATTCCACCAGTGATTCCTAATCCTCAAGTTCAGATAGTGATGAATCAAGACCCGTGGTTTACTAATGGTCCACCAGAAGTTCCATTCGGTGCTCCGGCTATAGGAGTAGGTGCTCCAGATATTGATGTTCCGCGATTCCGTCCAGATTCGGGTATGTTAGCTCAATTCCAAAAATTTGGAAATTTTCGTGGAAGACCATCAGAAGATCCTCTTAGAGCAGTACAGAAGTTTAAGCAGATATGTGATTCGTATATCACACAAGGAGTTTCAAGAGAACAGATGTATTTCGCTGCGTTTAAATTTTTTGTTATTGATGGAGCAAGTGAGTGGCACGATACGCAAGATCCTACGAAGATTACTAATTGGGACCAATTAGAGACTGCCTTCTTTGACAGGTATTACCCAAGTAATATGCGATTAGATGCTGAGTTAGAATTGACGCATTTCCGTCAAGAATATGATGAAACTGTGGGTAAGAGTTGGACAAGATTTCAGATGTGTTTACGTAGAGTTCCCACTCATGGCTTCTCAGAACAACAACAACTTAAGATCTTTTACAGAGGCCTTGTTGGGCCTTCAAAAGCGAAATTGGATACGCTATGTGGTGCAGGTTTTCTTCAAGTTCAACCCGCTCATGCTAAAATTATTTTAGAGAGAACAGTCAAGAATGAAGTAGGGTGGAATTCAGTAAGAACACCAGTGAAGGGAGTGAATAATGTTGATATGGAAGAGAAATTTGCTACGCTTGAGAATAAGATTCAGAATACCATAGAGCAACAATTGAAGCAGCTTACTCTAGCTGTAAAAGAAGGGTTTTCGGGTAAGAAGGTAGTTGTGCATGCTGCACAAGAGGTGTATATGTGTTCGATTTGTAAGGTAGATGATCATGATGAGGAAAGTTGTCTGAATAATCAAGAGTCCGTGATGTTTATGTCCAATAGAGGTAACTTCAATTCAAGTGGTAATGGATATCAGCCTAACAGAAACCATCCTGGGTTTCAATACTCAAATCCTAATGGGGTAGCCAATCCTACCTACGCGTATCAGCCGCGTCCCCAAGGTAACAACTATAATCCAAGACCACACAACAATTATCAAGGAGGACAGAATCAAGGCAACTATGTACAAAAACAAGCTCCTCAGAATACTTATGATGAAAATTTAAATCAGAAAGCCTTACCTGCCCATCCACAAGAAGGAGTAGTTACCCTTCAGAAAACAGTTGAAAGTTTAATTGCTCTTCAGACACAAGTTATGGAACGTCAAAATGCAGCCGAAGCAAATATGAAGTTGTTTCAGAATCAACTAAGTCAAATTAATAAACAACTGAATCAACGTCCGCAAGGACAACTTCCTAGCGATACTGAGAATCCGATACAACGTGAAGATTGCAAGGCTGTTACATTAAGAAGTGGTAAGAACCTTCCTCCACCTCCTTTTCCCGTTATGAAAGAGAAAGAAGTCCCAAGAAAAGAAAAGGAAGTGGTTGAGAAAGAGAAAGAGAATGAGAAAGATAATGAGGTTGAAGAAATAGTGAGGCCAAGAGAAGTTCCGAAAAAGAAAGATGATATTGTGATCAATCGCCCTCCACCACCGTTTCCATCTCGAGTTCAGAAAAAGGGTGATTTGGGTGATTTTCAGAAATTCTTTAATAGAGTGAAGGGTCTAAGTATTAATATTCCGTTACTAGAGGCGATTCGAGATATCCCGAAGTATACGAAATTTTTGAAAATGTGCCTCACTAACAAAAGGCCCTACTGTGATAATGAGATGATTGGCCTCCCTGAAGAATGTAGTGCGATTTGCCAGAGTAAACTACCTCCGAAGTTAGTTGATCTGGGGAGTTTCACGATTCCGATATCGATTGGAGAAGAATGGAAAGGAAAGGCGTTATGTGATTTGGGGGCAAGCATCAATTTAATGCCCAAGTCAATCTTTGATAAGCTTAAAATTGGAAACGCAAGACCTACTTCTATGGTCTTGCAAATGGCGGATAGGTCTCTTGCTCATCCTGAAGGCCGTATTGAGGATGTCCTTGTCAAGGCAGGTACACTTATATTTCCTGTTGATTTCGTAATACTTGAGTACAATGCAGATAGAAATGTCCCCATTATTTTGGGTAGACCATTCCTAGCTACAGGGCGAACACTGATCGATGTAGAGAATGACGAATTAACAATGAGGATACAAGATGAGGAAGTCAAATTCAATGTATTTCGAGCTATGAAATTCCCAGATTCTCAGGAAGATTGCTTTAGAATGGATGTAGTTGAGAAGGCATCACAAGAGGTATTTGATTGTTTAAATTTTGATGATATCTTGCAGGCTGCTTTGACATTAGATTCACCTGAGATGATGGAAGAGCTTGCCGAAACAGTGGCAGCTCTTAATTCTGAAAATCCGAAGTATAGGCGTCTTGCCTATGAACCTGTGAGAGAACCGGGGGAGATTATTCCTAAAAAGAAGCCTTCAATTGAATCTCCTCCAGAATTGGAAGAAAAACCATTGCCATCACACTTGAGGTATGCATATTTGGGTACTAATGAAACTCTACCTATTATTGTTTCAGCTAATTTAACAGGCCCTCAAGAAGATAAACTGTTGCGTGTGTTGAGAGCCAACAAAGAAGCAATAGGTTGGACAATTGCTGACATCAAAGGCATTAGTCCATCCTATTGTCAACACAAAATTATACTTGAAGATAACAACGCACGCTCAGTTGAAGGTCAAAGGAGACTGATGCCCGTGATGAAGGATGTGGTGAAGAAAGAAGTGATCAAGCTTTTAGATGCGGGGATTATCTATCTCATTTCGAGTAGTGAATGGGTGAGCCCAGTTCAGTGTGTACCGAAGAAAGGAGGAATGACAACAGTTCTTAATGATAAAAATGAGGCGATTCCTTCAAGAACGGTAGTAGGTTGGAGAGTTTGCATGGATTACAGAAAGCTGAACAAAGCCACCAGAAAAGATCATTTCCCTTTGCCCTTCATCGATCAAATGTTAGATAAGTTAGCCGGAAGGGAATATTACTGTTTCTTGGATGGTTACTCCGGGTACAATCAGATTTACGTGGCTCCAGAAGATCAACATAAGACTACTTTTACATGCCCATTTGGTACTTTTGCATATCGCAGAATGCCATTTTGGTTGTGTAACGCTCCCGCTACTTTTCAGAGATGCATGATGGCCATCTTCTGGGATATCATTGATAATTTCCTGGAAGTGTTTATGGACGATTTCTCCGTGTTCGGTGATGATTTTGATAAATGCTTCGATAACTTGGAGAAAGTGTTGATAAGGTGCAAAGAAACAGACTTGGTGTTAAATTGGGAGAAGTGTCATTTCATGGTTCGTGAAGGTATTGTTCTGGGTCACAAAGTTTCGAGTTCTGGGTTAGAGGTTGATAGAGCGAAGATAGAGGTAATTAAAACCCTTCCCCCTCCTGTTTCTGTTAAAGGGGTAAGGAGTTTTCTTGGCCATGCTGTCTTCTATAGACGGTTTATTAAGGATTTTTCTAAGATTGCTAAACCGTTATGCAACTTACTCGAAAAGGACTCCAAATTCCTTTTTGATGAAGCTTGTTTAACGGCCTTCAAAGCAATCAAAGAAAAGCTTATTTCTGCCCCTATAGTGTTACCTCCAGATTGGAATTTACCGTTTGAGGTTATGTGCGATGCGAGTGATTTGTGTATGGGAGCTGTATTGGGACAGAGGAAAGAGAAAGTTTTTCATTCGATTTACTACGCCAGTAAAACTTTTAGTGGTGCTCAGATTAATTACACAGTTACAGAAAAAGAATTACTTGCAGTTGTATACTCATTTGATAAATTTCGCTCTTATCTTCTTGGAGCGAAAGTGATTGTTTATACAGATCATTCCGCGATCAGATATCTTATGGAAAAGAAGGATGCGAAACCAAGATTAATTAGATGGGTGTTATTGCTTCAAGAGTTCGATTTAGAGATCAAAGATAGAAAGGGTTGTGAGAATCAGGTTGCAAATCATCTATCGCGCTTAGAGGGTTCAGAGATGAATAGTGGTACTGAAGCAGTTAGAGAAGAGTTTCCTGATGAGAGTTTATTCGCTGTTCGAGATTATGAAGCTCTGTGGTATGCAGATATTGCGAATTTAGTGGTGAGTGGTGTATTTCCTGACGGTTCTACTTATCAAGAAAGAAAGAGGTTAGCTCATCGTGCTAGACAGTTCTTTTGGGAGGATCCGTTCCTCTACAAAGTTTGTGCTGACCAAATGATATGAAGATGTGTAGCAAGGAAAGAGACTGAAGCCATTATAGCTGGATGCCATGATTCATTATATGGAGGACATTTCAAAGGAGACAGAACTGCTGCGAAGGTATTTCAATCAGGTTTCTACTGGCCTTCTCTTATTAAAGATTGTCATGAATATGTTAAGAAATGTACGAGATGCCAGTTTACCGGAAACATATCTAAGAGGGATGAGATGCCGCGTAATAATGTGTTAGAGGTTGAGATATTCGATGTTTGGGGTATAGACTTTATGGGGCCTTTCGTTCCTTCAAATGGTAACCTCTACATCTTATTAGCAGTTGATTATGTATCTAAGTGGGTAGAAGTGGTGGCTTTACCTACCAATGATTCACGAGTGGTGATCAAGTTCTTGAAATCACATATTTTCACTAGACATGGCACACCTAGAGTGATTATTAGCGATGGAGGATCTCATTTTGTTAATAAATATCTGAAGACTGTTCTAGAGAAGTATGGAGTTAGACACCGTGTATCTACCGCATACCATCCACAATCCAATGGTCAAGCTGAAGTATCGAACCGTGAAGTCAAGTCAATCCTAGAGAAAACCGTTGGTCCTACAAGAAAAGATTGGTCAATGAAGTTAGATGATGCGTTGTGGGCCTATCGTACTGCGTTTAAGACTCCAGTTGGTGCATATCCCTATCGTATGGTGTATGGTAAGGCTTGTCACTTACCTTTAGAGCTTGAAATGGGTGCCTATTGGGCAATTGCGCAGTTGAACTTAGATCCTATCTTAGCCGGAAAGAATCGTATGATAAAGCTTAATGAACTTGACGAATTCCGATTGCATGCTTATAAAAATGCCAAACTTTACAAAGAAAACACAAAGAAATGGCATGACAATCGGATTCGTCCAAAGAACTTTGAAGTGGGGCAAAGAGTATTGAAGTATAACTCAAAGTTCAGCAATTATCCGGGTAAGTTAAGATCTAAGTGGTCAGGTCCATACATTGTGACCAAAGTTACACCTCATGGGTTGATAGAAATAGAACATCCGCTAGAGAACCGTACCTTTATGGTTAACGGTCACAGATTGAAGATATACCATGGAGGTGAAGATACCAATCGCTCGGAAGATCCACATCCTGGGGAGGTCATGTATCTCCTTGAGACTCCTTAGAAGCGTGAGGTAACCCGTCGAGCTTAACGACGTTAAACAAAAGCCAATTCATTGTATATTAGCTGAGTTTTTAAATTTTTGCATTTTAGAATAGTTTGATTTTCGTAATTTTAGTGTTTATTATTAAGAAATGGGGAAGGGTAGTTGTTTTTGATGATCTCAGGGGTAAAAAGGTCATGAGTTTGGGGTCGATTTGGCGAAAAAAGGAGAAAAAGAGGTTGGATGTCCAGGAGGAACCGGGAACCCGGTTTCGCAAAAACCGGGAACCCGGTTTTGGAGCTGGTACCATCCTCTTCAACGCAACACTTGGCGTCCTGGTTCACGACACAGCATCGGAACCGGGTACCCGGTTTTGGTGCTGTAGTTTCTGAAAAGTTCTGACCCAGCGTTTTGGTGACCTGCGTTTCGCTGCGTTTTGGTTCGCGTCATCGACACAAACCGGGAACCCGCATTTGGCAGAACCGGGTACCCGGTTTCGGAGCTGTAAAAATCCAAAAGTTCTGACCCAGCGTTTTGGGATGCTGCGTTTTGGCGCGTCTTGACTCGCGCCATCGAGAAAAATCCGGGTACCCGCATTCCACAGAACCGGGAACCCGGTTTCGGCGAGGAAAATCTCTGACCCAGCGTCTTGGGGTCCAGCGTTTTGGTGCGTTTTGAAAAAAAAAAAAGGTCTTTAAGTTAATTTTCCGCGCCGTCACAGCGACGCGGAACCGGGAACCCGGTTTGCCAAAACCGGGAACCCGGTTTTGAAGCTGTGATGTCGGTTTTTGAGGCCTTAACCTAGTTTTCTTAGCCTCTTCTGCAAGTTTTTACCTAAAACGCACCAATAGCCTCTCCACCTCCGAAAATCATCAACCAAAACATTATATATCATCAAATCCTACCCTCTTTCACCACAAAAACACAAAATCAACTCACCTCCTCTCCAAAATAACATCAAATCCTTAGTTTTTCCCAAGATTCTTCTTCATCAAATCCTCAAATAAAACCAAAGTCTTTCTTCCCACATCCAAATTAAACAAGACCCATCTCATATCCCACCTAGTTCTTAAATTCCTAAACCTCAAAACATCATAATTCTAAACTTTTTCTCTAAGTTTTTCATTATTTGAAGTTTTGAGTTTGGGGTAGAAAGAGATGACTAACAGAACCGGTGATTTTCGAAGAACTGCTCCTAGAAGAAAAACCACCATTGGTGGTTCTAAAGATCAAGCTATTGAGATTCCTGATTCGCTTCCTAAACAAAAAAATTGACGAAATTAAGCTTGATTCTAACAGAAAAGAAATCACAGGTCAAAAGAGAAGATTGATTGATGAGATTGAAAGTGAGAAGGAACCAGAAGAGGAAATTGCGAAGAACATTGAGAAGGAAATTGAACAAGAGATTCCGGAAGCACCAGTTCAACAGAAACCTCCGCATATGAAGATGTGGGCTCGCAAGCCTAAGAGGGTTTACACTTGTTGGAATACTCAGGTTCCTGAAAGAATTGAATTTTTGAAGTTTGGTGAGGAGACAAGTTTTCCTAGGGGTATTATGAGTAGTGAACACAAAGAATATGCTGTGACATGTGCTAAGTTTGGTTGGAAAGAATTGCAAGAAAGGAAGCTTGAGTTTATTCCTACCTTGGTGCGAGAATTTTATGAAGGTTTAGCCACCTCCCGTGATGCCATTGATATCCGCAAAAAGGTAATTCCTTTCTCTATTGAACGTATTCGGAAATCCTTGAAATTACCCAACTTTTCTGGAACATGCCCTTTCCAAGAAACTCTTAATGACCCTTCTTTCGATTTTGAATCCCTTTGGGGAACCGTGCTTGTTAATGGGACTAGCCCAATTCCTGAAGGAGAAAGATATCCTGGACAGTTTTACAGCAGTAATTTGACACCTCATGCTAAGGTTTGGTCTCGTTTCGTAATACCCACTTTCTTTGGTATTAAACACACTTCCGAGTTGAAGAAAGAGCACGTATTTGTTATTAAGTGTATTTTGGAGGAGAAACCATTTGATGGTGCTAAGATCATTTATGATACAATCATGGAGTTCGCGAAATCACCAATGAAACAACAAAATCTGAAGTTTCCTTGTACTATTACTCAGTTGTGTCTAGACGCAAAGATTCCGCGTAAGAACGCAGATATTGATACTGTTTCAGTTGGTGTGAGTATAGCTTTGAGCACGATCAAGAATATCCATGAAGAAGCAACACGAGCTACCAAAAGTCCTAGAACTCCTCAATCAAAGAAAGCGAAGACTGTTCCTGAGTTGGAGTCCAAGATTCAGGTGTTGGAAGAGAATCAGGAGAAGATGATTGCTACCTTGGGAAACGTTACAAGAGAATTGGACCTACTGCGAAATTTGATCCTAGGCGTAAATACACTTCAAAACGCAATTTATGATGCTGTTACGCGAGATAAAGGTCCAGAACGCAACACCGATATCCAGCCTCGCGCTGGTTAAGATACGTTTTCTGAACTTTCCTTTTAGTGTAGATTAGTTTAAATGCTTTATTGAGTCTTTTCGAGTCGTGGGGACACGACTCATTTTTGAGTTTGGGGTGGGGTTCGTTGCCTCATCCCAGTATTTATGTGTTATTTGCTTTATTTGCTTTCAATAAAAGAATTTTCGGAGTTGCGTTTAACTGTAGAAATTTTTAAATATCCCATTAAGCATACTTTTGATGAATCTATGATAGTAAATAGTGGACTTTAGGGATTGATATAAAACGCATTTAGAATTGCATGCAAACATAGGTAATTAATAGGAAAAATTAATGAACAATGCAAATGAAGTAAGCTTGTACTCAAGGAAAATGTTTGGTGTGTAGAACGTGAAATCCTAATTAGTAGAGAACCCACCTAGATATGAACTAAAAACAAGCTATGTACTTAGGAAAATGATAGGGGCAGTTCTTTGTTAGCCATTTGTGCGTTTTTAGCCTTCTATCCCTTATGTTAATTATTATCCGTCTTAGCCCACTTTGAGCCTTTAGCCTTTTCTTTGTAGCCACGATATAAGCCATTACCCCTTAGATTATTAGGCATGACCATATGACCCGCACTTGAATCACAATCCTGAGACATGTCTCGAGCTTGAGTTTGGGGTGGTGGGACCACTTATGGGAAATTAAATGGGTAGGGATTGATGTGCTTTGTATTATAGCACAATTGCAGATGATATATACTTGTAACCCTTTGCCGGGAATGAAGAAAAATGAAAAAAAGAGAAAAAAATAAAAAAAATTGAAAAATCATACAGTAGGAACCGGGAACCCGGATTCGTCAAAACCGGGAACCCGGTTTGCTTCTGTACAAAAAAAAAGAGAAAAAAAAGAAAAATATGATTGAATAAAACATCCGGCAAAGTGGAATTTTCTGAAAATCATCTTGTTAATAGTGGGTAGACATGGGACGCTAAATTGTTGCGTATATGGGTGAGTGAGAACATCTTTTTGAGCGTTAACTCAAGCTCGAGGACACTGTTGATGGTAAGTGAGGAGAGAGCCAAAAGCTCACTTCAAATTTACAAAATATACATCCACACCCGTCCTTAAGCCAATTTTATAACCGTAAAGACCTCGTGATTCCTAAGTGCATAGTGAATTTATGATTCTGTTGATAGGGAATACACCAGGTGGAGCGTTCAAAGCGAGTTAGGATTAATGACCACCCTATAGCCATCATACAGAGATGAGTACAAGTGTAACCTTCAAGCATTGCAACTTTAATTTTATGATTGAGATTATTTATGTTTGATGTTGCATTTTATATGTATGTGTATATTAATTTCTAGAGTTTGCTATATGAGATTAATTTTGAGAATTGCTTTAGGGTTTATTTGTAGCTTCTACTTGTTATTACGCTTACTTCTACCCCTTTGTTTTGTTTTACTTTGTCGGGACGACAAAGGTTTGAGTTGGAGGTCTTGATGTCTCCCTAATTGTTCTTATTTTCGACCCTCGGGAGACATCATTTTTGGTGTTTATTTAATCAATTTGATAGACTTTTGAACTAAATATGCAATAATCCGGAATTTCGTTTTTATTTCTAGCATTTTTAATTTATTAAACTTTTGCGCGTAATATTGGTATTTTTAGTGTAAAGTTTACAGGTTTTAGATGTTAGCTAGGAGAGGAATCCGAAGAGAGAGTCAAAGATCGTGAATTAGAGTCAAGACTTGAAGATAAATCCCGAAGATATTATTTTTAGAGCTGAAAATCCATTTTCCAGGCCATAGATTTCTGATTTCGAGGTTCTTAAGCGATGATTTAGCCGCTGACCTTTGATGAGAAATCATTCCTTATCGAGTTACGGAACTTTAGCAACTGGAATGAGGTCAATCGGAGTCATAACGCATCGGGAAAAGCCGTTTTAGTGAAGGTGTATCAGCAGTTACGGGATTTTGGGCTTAGAAGTTGGGCTTGGACATTTAATTAGTATTTTATTTTCTGGTCCAAGCCCTAATCCGTTTTTATGCTTATAAAAGGAGGTCTGGACTTCTATTTTTCACACAATTCACATTCCACAAGATTAAAACACCAGAGAGAAGCAACAGAGGGAAGAAAGAAGAAGCTACAAGAGCTGGAGTGGGTCTATAGCTCCGTTCGTAGTCATTCCAATTCCGGAAATTAGGTTCTTTTTATATTTTAATTTTGTAAACAATATGAATTCCATTTCTTTTAATTTAGTTTTTAATTTTAATATGAGCTAAGCTTTTCATAGTGCTTGAGAACAAACAATGGGTGAATCCCAATTTTATGAAATAACGAATGTTGGATTCGGGTTTATGTTAAATTAAATTAGATTAGGTATATTACTCTTTTCGATAATTGGTGATTATTTACTGTTTTTAGAGTCGCGAACTAAGAACATGTATTAGTATCTAAGCTATTCCACATATGTGGCGTGTGGATCATCCTAACGGAGGGTTTAGGTATAGAAATAATTATTCAATCTAGGATAAAAGCTATTGATTCTGACGAACTTAGCTCATTCTAGGGCCAATGAGGTAAAACACTTAATCATCCAACAGTAGTTCATATTTACCCTGACGGGACTAGTGACACTTTAGGATCGCCTTATAGTCCACCCTGACGGGGGTATAAGGAATTTAGAATCCCGACCATTGTAATTGACCGATTTAGCCCTTAAACAACATAAGTTAGGAAATAAGATTGGGAGGATCCTTGCGTTCTCAAGTACTACATCTCATATTGCGTTTTCACTCATTTTACTTGCGTCTTAGCTTTTACTTGCATTTATAATTTGTCTTTCATTTAGTAGTTTTAATAAACGAAAACCAAACAAACATTTTATTATCTTTTATTTTCATAAGTGCATCAATCACTATTTGCTAGACATTGTGATCAACCATTCCGTCCTTGGAACGAATCTGTATTATCCTTATTAATACTTGGGACAACCGTACACTTGCGGTTGTGGTTCGATTAGCATTTGCATTTATTTTTAGAACACACAAAGGACCACCAGATCCCTATACAACAACTCGTGATGGAGGGTACATGGCATGCTCTTCAGCTTAGTTCAAGGGGGATTCTTATCTCTCATATATTTTTTGCTGATAATATATCATTTTATTTGTGGAAGTCACTTTTGATAATCTTGATCTTTTGCAGGATATGCTGGCTGGATATGTTCTGTATGCGGGGCAAACGATCAACAAAGATAAATCATTATCTATTTTTCGAAAAATAGAGATGAAGGGATGACTTCGTGTATTACCTTAAGAAGCGGCTATAGAAGGAGCGAGGGTTTGGGAAAATATCTTAGGGTTACCATCCTTTCCAGAAGAAGACAAGAGCTTTTTATGGTGAATTCATCAATGGGCTTAGGAAGAAACTTTCGAAGTGGAAAAGCAGCTCCTTGGCGTTAGCGGTCGGATAACTTCTACTCACATAGTGTTACGCGCAATTCCTATGTATATTATGCAAGTGTAAAAGTTACCTAAGTACGTTTGTGAGGAAATTGACCGTATAAGAAGAGAGTTTATTTGTGGTATATTGGAAGAACTGAATCGCATTAACTGGGTTGCTTGAAAGGACGTGTGTAGACCTAAAAGAGTGGGTGGACTTGGTTTCCGTCTAGCAGAAGATATGAATATAGTGCTTGTAGGAAAGTTGGGTTGGAAAGTGATACAGGACGAGTCCACCTTATGGACTACTGTTATGAGACCGAAATATTCCAAGGTGAATGCTCTTCACTATTCATCAACCTTAGTGATACGTGTATTTCTAGGACCATTGTGGAAGGTATTGTCGTAGTTAGACAGAGATCCCGATGGTCTACATATAATGGGCGGAGGGTTTTCTTTTGGCTTGATGTTTGGTTAGGAGATTCCGCTTTGATTAATCGTGTCACAAGTACTTTGGAGGAAGCGGATAAATTCAAAGAAGTTAGTGATTATGTTACAAGGGATGGGTCTTGGGAGTGGGATAGTTTTCAGCACCTCCTCGCTCCATCCAAGTTACTCGAATTTTCTGGTGTTCGAATGGAAACAAATAAAGATGAGACGGGTGGTTTATCTTGTATGTTACTACACTGTTAAACCAGCCCTTGATAATCTTGAGTCGGGGATACTTAGTGAGGGGGTTATGGCATGGGACAAAGCATGGAAGCTTAAATTCCCCAAAAAAACGCAAGTGCTAGTCTGGATGGCAATTCATGAGAGTCTTGCTACAAGAAATAACTTTTCCAAGAATGGGGTTATTTTTATTGTTCATGCGTGGTAGTGTCCAGGATATGGGATGAAGTTAAAAAAGAGGCGAGTATTAGGGGCGCTTCTGATATAGGTGGAAATTTTATTTCTAACCTATGTGATAATTCTTTTCTTTCTGGGACCTCGAGTGCAATTATGGAAAACATTACAGTTAACTCTCTGGGTCAACTGTTAAAGGGTCCTTCGCCAAATGTGCATAATACGAGCTTCAATCCGTGTTGGACAGTGGGGGTCTCGCCGTTTCAGGGCCCTCGGTTTCCAGCTACCAGCTTCATCGGAACCAGGCATGCAGAACCAAGCCTGCATCAACGCAGGACACTAGTCAACAGTTCATCAACTATCAGCAACAGCAGCTCGTCAACGCATTGCGGGTATCATTCCCCCTTATTTGTAAGGATGGACAGTTCACATGACTTAGGGATCCGTATAAATGAAGAACATAAATTTGGTAACAGGTGTATGCATTTAGAATCCTTCCTTGGAACAAATCAGTAGCGACTGGTGGGCAAAAAACTTATCAAACACAGGTAAGGAGGTTCTAAGGAAGGCTATGTACCGGGCTCAAAATTATATCACGGCTTGGGAAAATAATCTGGGTAAAACACTAACTAGTAAGAGATATGTTAATTTGATTGGTTGGTCCAAACCGAATAGGCCTTACTAAATGGAGGAATATAGGAGGTGGTGGAAGTGTAATCCGGGCCAAAGAGGAAAACTGGATTTGCGGATTTTCGATGAAATAAATCATGGTTTGACCGGTGTTGTTGAGATCGTTGAACCTTACGAAGGACTACGAATGGTGGAGGAAATGGGAATCAAGGACTTAGAGGTGGAAGTGGACTCATGGGAGGTCGGTGAGATCATTTTGGAATTCAGTGAGATAAGAGGTTTGGCGACATTTTGGATTGGTAAAATTCGGGAGATATTTGCTCGTAATAAGGATTTTTCGTTTAAAGGGGTGTATAGAGAAGATAAAAAGTGTGAGGATTGGCTTAAGCATAAAGGAATTTCAAAAGACGAGCCCTTTTGCACCCACATAGACCCACCTAGAGGGTTATAAAGTATAATCACAAGGGATAAATTCGGTAGAAAACGCCTAGGTTGATTCATAGCCCGGGGTTATTCCAAGATGTTCTAGCCTAATTTCTTTTATGTTGTTTTCCTGACCTTTCTTGGTATCCCATGTAACAAGAAAAACAAAAGGAAACTTGGACAAATTTTAACTACAAGCGCCACACTGTCTCACTGCCCTATGCAGTATGGCACATTAGTTTCAAACACATAAACAATTGCCAATGTTAGTTTTCTTTCTTAACTTGCATACTAGACTTTAGAATTGTAGTACCCAAAATTTAACAAATTTTTAAATACGACTTTATTTTATTATAACAAGTTTGTTTTAGATTAAATTGTCTAATAATCAGATCAAAGTGTTCTTCATTTAGAAATTAATTGTTGTGTGATTGACTAATTTATATATGAGTAATGATATTTGTCACCCTTTTTGTATCACCCTTTTATCACCTCCTACGTGTATGCCTACATGTACCAATGAATGGATTTCTCTATCCTATTTAATTTTTCTCTATCTTCTATTCAAGGAAATCAAAACATATATATAGAAGGGTGATAAAAGGGTGACATGAAAAAGGGTGACATATATCATTACTCTTTATATATATCCAGCTATTATATTTAAACTCTATATTTCCTAAAATAAGCTTAGACTTATTGTTAGTGTAATTATTAGTTTCATTTGAAGAGTAGAGAATAATCTTTTCTTTAGATATGGATAATGATTAGATAGTATTTTAATCTACACATAATACTTATATATGGTATCGACCAACTAAAATTACTTCATAAATAAAGTACCAATTATGGTCTAGTTTATTACTATATTCCCTAATACATATATATGGCATCCTTCTAATTATGTAGTTAATTGTATAATATTTAAAAATTATTTATAATATTATTTACAATCGTGATTGGTTAAACAACATCTTGGTAAATAATTCTAAGATCCGCTTGTTAATGGATATAGATTTGATTATTTTTTCTGGATTTGAATATGTACTATCTATTGTCATCCTACTATTAAGTAATTCAAACAGTTCTTGAATTAAAAAATAATTGTTGTGTAAATGACTAATGATGATTTATGAGTTAATAAATTTAAAATCTAAATTTCCTAAAATAAAGGACCATACTTATATATTAATTTCACTTGAAGAATTTATCCACTATTTAAGGAAACAATTTTTACTTAGAATTTGGTCAATGACTAGATAACGATTTGATGATTACGATATTAATGAATAATCTTGTAAATATATATATCTATATTTTGAATAATATTCGTTTTAATTTAATTCTATATTATTAAAATTATTTTAAATTTATACTAACATATTTGTTGAATTTATAATCTTATAATTTAGGATTCATCATCTTTATACAAATTTTATCATCATGGTCGTTGTGTAATCTTAAGCAAATAAATGATAATTAATCCATGAAAAATATTGATCCATAGAAAATAAAGTTATAACTACATGTATAATTAAAAATTTCTTAACATTAACACAATATATAAATCTAAATCACTCATAAATAGAACGTACCTAAGACTGCTATATAGATATTGTAAACCTGAATATGCATAGCTCAACTAAATATATATTAATTGGGGATAAACCCAAAATTATGTTAAATAAATCAATATGAAGACCAACATTACCTATTGTGTAGATTATACATAGTTTCTATGTCTCGATTAATTAGTAGAGATGTCTTCCGATAATTGATAATTATGTATTTTCAAAATAATGACCCAATAGTCATTGTGATTGCACCTCTCAAGGTGCATCACTAATATTTGTCCAAGACTAAGTTAGGGTCTTTGTATTGTTTATATATGTAAAGAAACAAAAGGAAACTTTTATCTTTTGCATGGAAAGGTTATGGATCCCTATACAACAACTCGTGATGGAGGGTACATGGCATGCTCTTCAGCTTAGTTCAAGGGGGATTCTTATCTCTCATATATTTTTTGCTGATAATATATCATTTTATTTGTGGAAGTCACTTTTGATAATCTTGATCTTTTGCAGGATATGCTGGCTGGATATGTTCTGTATGCGGGGCAAACGATCAACAAAGATAAATCATTATCTATTTTTCGAAAAATAGAGATGAAGGGATGACTTCGTGTATTACCTTAAGAAGTGGCTATAGAAGGAGCGAGGGTTTGGGAAAATATCTTAGGGTTACCATCCTTTCCAGAAGAAGACAAGAGCTTTTTATGGTGAATTCATCAATGGGCTTAGGAAGAAACTTTCGAAGTGGAAAAGCAGCTCCTTGGCGTTAGCGGTCGGATAACTACTACTCACTTAGTCTTACGCGCAATTCCTATGTATATTATGCAAGTGTAAAAGTTACCTAAGTACGTTTGTGAGGAAATTGACCTTATAAGAAGAGAGTTTATTTGTGGTATATCGGAAGAACTGAATCGCATTAACTGGGTTGCTTGAAAGGACGTGTGTAGACCTAAAAGAGTGGGTGGACTTGGTTTCCGTCTAGCAAGATATGAATATAATGCTAGTAGGAAAGTTGGGTTGGAAAGTGATACAGGACGAGTCACCTTATGGACTACTGTTACGAGACCGAAATATTTCAAGGCGAATGCTCTTCACTATTCATCTAAACCTATTGATTCGTGTATTCCTAGGACCATTGTGGAAGGTATTCTCGTACTTAGACAAAGATCCCGATGGTCTACGTATAATAGGCGGAGGGTTTTCTTTTGGCTGGATGTTTGGTTAGGAGATTCCGCTTTGATTAATCGTGTCACAAGTACTTTGGAGGAAGCGGATAAATTCAAAGAAGTTAGTGATTATGTTACAAGGGATGGGTCTTGGGAGTGGGATAGTTTTCAGCACCTTCTCGCTCCATCCAAGTTACTCGAATTTTCTGGTGTTCGAATGGAAACAAATAAAGATGAGACGGGTGGTTTATCTTGTATGTTATAGGTTCATGGGGTCTACACTGTTAAACCAGCCCTTGATAATCTTGAGTCGGGGATACTTAGTGAGGGGGTTATGGCATGGGACAAAGCATGGAAGCTTAAATTCCCCAAAAAAACGCAAGTGCTAGTCTGGATGGCAATTCATGAGAGTCTTGCTACAAGAAATAACTTTTCCAAGAATGGGGTTATTGTTATTGTTCATGCGTGGTAGTGGCCAGGATATGGGATGAAGTTAAAAAAGAGGCGAGTATTAGGGGCGCTTCTGATATAGGTGGAAATTTTATTTCTAACTTATGTGATAATTCTTTTCTTTCTGGGACCTCGAGTGCAATTATGGAAAACATTACAGTTAACTCTCTGGGTCAACTGTTAAAGGGTCCTTCGCCAAATGTGCATAATACGAGCTTCAATCCGTGTTGGACAGTGGGGGTCTCGCCGTTTCAGGGTCCTCAGTTTTCAGCTACCAGCTTCATCGGAACCAGGCATGCGGAACCAGGTCTGCATCTACTCAGGACACTAGTCAACAGTTCATCAACTATCAGCAGCAGCAGCTCGTCAATGCAATGCGGGAATCATTCCCCCTTATTTGTAAGGATGGACAGTTCACGTGACTTAGGGATCCGTGTAAATGAAGAACATAAAGTTGGTAACAGGTGTATGCATTTAGAATCCTTCCTTGGAACAAATCAGTTGCGACTGGTGGGCAAAAAACTTATCAAACACAGGTAAGGAGGTTCTACGGAAGGCTATGTATCGGGCTCAAAATTATATCACGGCTTGGGAAAATAATCTAGGTAAAACACTAACTAGTATGAGATATGTTAATTTGATTGGTTGGTCCAAACCAAATAGGCCTTACTAAATGGAGGAATATGGGAGGTGGTGGAAGTGTAATCCGGGACAATGAGGAAAACTGGATTTGCGGATTTTCGATGAAATAAATCATGGTTTGGCCGGTGTTGTTGAGATCGTTGAACCTTACGAAGGACTACGAATGGTGGAGGAAATGGGAATCAAGGACTTAGAGGTGGAAGTGGACTCATGGGAGGTCGGTGAGATAATTTTGGAATTCAATGATATAAGAAGTTTGGCGGCATTTTGGATTGGTAAAATTCGGGAGATATTTGCTCGTAAAAAGGATTTTTCGTTTAAAGGGGTGTATAGAGAAGATAATAAGTGTGATGATTGGCTTACGCATAAAGGAATTGTAAAAGACGAGCCCTTTTGCACCCACATAGACCCACCTAAAGGGTTATAAAGTATAATCACAAGGGATAAATTCGGTTGAAAAACGCCTAGGTTGATTCATAGCCCGGGGTTATTCCAAGATGTTCTAGCCTAATTGCTTTTATGTTGTTTTCCTAACCTTTCTTGGTCTCCCATGTAACAATAAAAACAAAAGGAAACTTGGACAAATTTTAACTACAAGTGCCACACTGTCTCACTACCCTATGCAGTATGGCACATTAGTTTCAAACACATAAACAATTGCCAATGTTGGTTTTCTTTCTTAACTTGCATACTAGACTTTAGAATTGTAGTACCCAAAATTTAACAAATTTTTAAATACAACTTTATTTAATTATAACAAGTTTGTTTTAGATTAAATTGTCTAAAAATCAGATCAAAGTGTTCTTCAGTTAGAAATTAATTGTTGTGTGATTGACTAATTTATATATATCTAGCTATTATATTTAAAATCTATATTTCCTAAAATAAGATTAGACTTATTGTTAGTGTAATTATTAGTTTCATTTGAAGAGTAGAAAATAATCTTTTCTTTAGATATGGATAATGATTAGATAGTATTTTAATCTACACATAATACTTATATATGGTATCAACCAACTAAAATTACTTCATAAATAAAGTACCAATTATTGTCTAGTTTATTACTATATTCCCTAATACATATATATGGCATCCCACTAATTATGTAGTTAATTTTATAATATTTAAAAATTATTTATAATATTATTTACAATCGTGATTGGCTAAACAACATCTTGGTAAATAATTCTAAGACCCGCTTGTTAATGGATATAGATTTGATTATTTTTTCTGGATTTGAATATGTACTGTCTATTGTCATCCTACTGTTAAGTAATTCAAAGAGTTCTTGAATTAAAAAATAATTGTTATGTAAATGACTAATGATGATTTATGAGTTATTAAATTTAAAATCTAAATTTCCTAAAATAAAGGACCATACTTATATATTAATTTCACTTGAAGAATTTATCCACTATTTAAGAAACAATTTTTACTTCGAATTTGGTCAATGACTAGATAACGATTTGATGATCGCGATATTAATGAATAATCTTGTAAATATATATCTATATTTTTAAATAATATTCGTTTTAATTAAATTTTATATTATTAAAATTATATTAAGTTTATACTAACAAATCTGAAAAAATTATAATCTTATAATTTAGGATTCATCATCTTTATACAAATTTTATCATCATGGTCGTTGTGTAATCTTAAGCAAATAATTGATAATTAATCCATGAAAAATATTGATCCATAGAAAATAAAGTTATAACTACATGTATAATTAAAAATTTCTTAACATTAACACAATATATAAATCTAAATCACTCATAAATAGAACGTACCTAAGACTGCTATATAGATATTGTAAAACTGAATATGCATAGCTCAACTAAATATATATTAATTGGGGATAAACCCAAAATTATGTTAAATAAATCAATATGAAGACCAACATTACCTATTGTGTAGATTATACATAGTTTCTATGTCTCGATTAATTAGTAGAGATGTCTTCCAATAATTGATAATTATGTATTTTCAAAATAAGACCAAATATTCATGGTGATTGCACCTGTCAAGGTGTATCACTGATATTTGTCCAATATTAAGTTGGTGTCATTGTATAGTTCATATAGATAAAGAAACAAAAGGAAACTTGGACAAATTTTAATGACAAGTGCCACATTGTCTCACTGGCCTTATACACTATGACACATTAATTTCAAACACATGAACTATTTCTAATGTTGCTTTTCTTTCTTAACATGCATGCTAGATTTTAGAATTGTCGTACCCAAAATTTAATAAATTTTTAAATCTGAATTGATTTAATTATATTAAGTTTGTTTTCGATTAGATTGTTTATTCGATTAAAGTGTTCTTCAATTAGAAATTTATTGGAGTGTGAATGGCTAATTAATATATAACCAACTAATATATTTGAAATCAATATTTCCTAAAATATAAGATTAGACTTATTATTAATGTACATATTAGTTCAATTTGAAAAGTAGAGAAATAAACTTTTCTTTAGATTTTGATAAGTATTAGATAGTATTTTTAAAATCTACACTTAATACCTATATATGGTATCCAGAACCTAAAATTATTTCATAAATAAAGTACCAATTATTGTCTAGTTTATTACTATATTCCCTAAGACGTATATATTGTGTCTCACTAATTCTGTAGTCAATTTATAATATTTAAAAATTATTTATAATATTATTTAAAGTGGTGATTGGGGATGAAGACTAACCGCTGCTAAACCGCATTCTCTACGGATACATATATGATAAAAATGGATATAAATTTGATAATTTTTTCTTGATTCGGATTTGTGTCATCCTACTTTTAAGTAGATCAAAGAGTTTCTTAAATTAGAAAATAATTGTTGTGTAAATGACTAATAAAGATTTATGAGGTATTAAATTTAAAATCCAAATTTCCTAAAATAAAAGATCATACTTATATATTAATTTTGCCTGAGGAATTTATCCACTATCTAGGGAAATAATTTTTACTTAGAATGTGGTCAATGATTAGATAACAATGAAGAATGTTGTAAATATTTATATACTAGGTATTGCCCGTGCCTGAAGTCACTTCTGGAAAAAAATCCAATTCATCGTTAATTTTACTTACTTTGAGTTGCCACGTTGAGAAGTTAAGATATAATAAAAATGCACAAAGACCGTATATTCAATAATATGTGTCACAAACTCCCGTAATAACAAATAATATACCTCGTTCATACATTAGTTTCATAGCTCAGTTGTTGTTTAGGTTAGGTTCAATCTGGTTAATGTTAGGTGGAGGTGGTGATTGATCACTCTTATTTGTTGTTTGTATTTCTGGTTCATCAAGAATATTATCAAGTATAATATTTGACTAACATGTCAAGTGGACTTACCTCTTGTAAAAGAATGGTAAAAGCACAAATTAAATGACATACAACGAACGTCAAAAAAAAAAAGATGACATACAACGATGTAAATTAGAAAATATTGAAAGTAGATTGTAAATTTTTATTTTTTAGTTTTAATTAAAGATTTAATTTTGAATGCTTCACAATTGGGTTTCTCTTTTTATAGGTAAATTAGAAAATATTGTATGTGACCAAGTCTACTATACAAATTAGAGAAACAAAAATGTATATATGTGTATGAAAAAAATGAAAGAGTGTAACATTAAATAAAAAAATATTCTAGATATAAAAATATAGCATATGACATAGGTAAGGTTAGATTTAAAAAATTTTGACTGGGATATTTCATTATTTTACTTCTATGATGGAAAGGATACTGATCATAATTATTACGAATTCTTATTTTAGTCATTAAAACATTGAAAAAAAGTTCACCATCACCACTTGTAACAAATGTAAAAGTCACCCAGTCTAGAATGGTATTTGATGGATTTTGGGAGTTTGAGTTATGTTTCGGTTTAGTTGGAGAACGCTAAGAATAGGGTTGGTAATATATGCACTTCATGAGGACTTTTTTTCCTCTTCTGCGGTACATACGGCAAGGTAGGTCATTATATACAACAACCTTTGTATTCGGTAGTACCGTATTACGTTATACGCACTACTTGATTATATCACACAAAAAATATAATTTTAAGAATCAAGACACAATCTCAAGAGCAGGCTAATCTGCATTCTAAAAGTTATTATTATACATGATAAGGCTAAAAGACTAAAAGTTGGAATGAACCTTCAGAGAAGATGAGAAGTTACAACGGCTTCACTTATTGATGACTGGAAATCAACTACTAATGCATCTGTGATACATTATTTATTGCACGCTATTCAACATTTCATGTTTGAATTCTCAAGGTTTAGTTCATATGGTACATTATCCAATTACGACAGCTTTAGCTTCATGGACATTATCATATAAATATAAATACCCTTCTGTTCTACATAAACACTTAGAGCATACATACCCAACCTCTTTATCATATTCTCCATTAGCGGTCTATAAATATGAAATCTTTTGATTACCAGTCAATTCTTAATTACTCAACCAATAGAACAATTCCAACACGAAAATAAAGAAATTCCAAAATCTAGTTCAGGTTTTTCAAAGCCCAATATTAGTCACTTTGAAAGTTTTAACAATGCAGATTCATACCTCATAAATATACATACATAAAATAAATTAGCTGCAAAATAAAAATTAGTTACTTCCCAAAAGGAATTTTAGATGTACAATTTCATAATCACCAAAGAATTAATAATAATGAAAATTAAAAGGATGATATGACTTTGACATTGTTAAGTCTCAGCATCAGACCCGTACTTATACAACTATTAATAAGTTACGATTTGATATTCTATCATTCAACTTAACATTTCGTCAAAAAAATTGCTTGTTTTAACTCAAGTAAAACAAACACTGAGATCCCTTTTGTTTAGTTTTCATATGATTCACAGCCTAATTAATGTTAGGCACTGAAAGTTATATCTCTTCCTGATAACGCTTTTAACAACTCAGGAGCTTCTTTTACATAACACTCTACCATACTTCTTAATAAACTTCTCCTCTGGAAATTTTAGCAACATACACATGCTAGAACGTTCTTTGATGAAACCTTTTGAAAGCAAAACTCGATAAACTGTACACCTGGAACAATTCTTCTGTTTAAGCTAAAAGAAAGTATATGTGAATTGTGCATCAACCATAACAGATCCCAATCCATTTGATTCACAAAATATTTTATTATCCTATAAACCTATTCATTTGATACCTTCATACTCCGATGGTTAGTCAGAAATGCTGTCAAAACCTTATCCTCAGAACAACCCCAATTTTCGTAAACCTCCATTTTCCTCTTCCAATTAGACCTACCAAGTGAAATTATAGCAGCCATGGTTGTAAAATAAGATGATTTAACAGGATTGTTCCCCATTGAATTAACCTCTTCCACAGCTTCTTTAATCTAGTAGGAGGATGAGTAAAACCAACCTTGTGGGCCCACTTAATGATTATTCCCAATCTTGGGGTCGAACTATAAGTCCCTATATATGCAAAACAGTTAAAAAAATACAGTGTAAGACCAAATTGATATAGGGACCCGTAGTGAAATATAACAAAATACAAAAAAAGATGGTACACATGTCCCTGACTTCAACTTTTATTGGTGTCTTTGAGTAATATAAGGACCTAACGTACAACTTTTGTATAATATAAGGACCTAAAGTGCAACTTTTATATAATATAAGGACCTAAAGTGCAATTTTTGTATAATATAAGGACCTAAAGTGCTCCGGGTATTTAGCTAATTGCACAGTAGGTCCAAAAGTTATGCAAAAATTACACTATATGTCCCTATATTATGCAATAATGGTCCATCATGCAAAATTGCACTATGGTCCCTAAAAAATGCAAAAGTCGCAGTATAAGGTCCCTATATTATGCGAAAATTGCCTAGTCATGCAAAATTGCACTATGTGGACTCTGATATGTAGTAGCTGCAAATTATATACACACACATGTGAAAATGAACTAAACAAATATTTTTTATCCTTATTTTTCTCAAAATGGGCCCCTATTTCAAATTATATACACACACTATGTAATCCCCTAGTTTCTTCTTTACTATTACTATAACCAGACAATTGAAGCTCGGAAATAAAAAGTGTGTATGGAACTTTATGACATAAAAAGTACCAACTGACCTACAAAGATGTGTGGATACGTTTCAGCTGAAATCAGTTCCAGGCCCACTAATAAGAGCCTCTTTGTTTTTCCTGCTTTGAGAAAAGATGAGTTTTTATAAGTTTGTGCTTTCAAATAATAATGTTTTGTTCATTTCGAAGAGATAAATATAAAGGACACGTGTCATAGAGATAATAAAAAATGGATACCTTTCTGAGCACCACCAGCCCCACCAACCATGGCAGGTTTTTTGTTAGCGGCAGGGCCGATTCGCATGGCCCAAGTGTTTTGTTCATTTCATTCATAGTCGCGACGGTTTAATTTGGGTTCTCCAGTTTTATTTGTTTTGCTTCCTATGTATCACAGTATAAATTAATCTTCATATTAAAAAAAAAGATTAAACTCGCTCACTTTATTACTATTATCCGACTGAAACTTTCTCTTAGCTGAATTTCCAAGTAAAGCCCCAAAAGCACTACTTTTCTTCTTTACCACTTCAACAGAATCTACTTTCACTGATGTATCTTCTATAAGTGTTTCAGAGACTATACTGGGCAAAACTTCAGATGCTTCATTTAATGCAGCATTTTCTCCAGAAGCCTAAATAAACGTTTGATAAGACAAATCATGAGCACATAAAATAAATTCAATTTAAAATAATGAATTACCTTTAATAAGCGTTGTTCTTTAAGTTTTTTCAAATGTTGCATAGAATGTTGAATAATACTCACAACAGATCCGAGATTACGCTCAATGTGTGAGCAATAAGAGTGCATTGATTTCAATAGATACTTCAATTTATCAACAATAAATACACATATACTTCAATTGCCTATAGGTCCCTGAAATTATAATCAGAGAACTTAAAAAAAGTATAATAAGTGAGTGGAAACAAAGTTGATCTTACAATCTAGTTTTAAAAATACTCAAACTAATATAATAGATTTATTTACCTTCCAATTTCAAGTTTCTAATTTCTTCAGAATACTATCTTCACGTTGAAGACTATCTAATCTACCAAACATATGTAATTCGCATTATCTTCACATGCATAAAATCATCAAATTATAGAATTAATTAACATGTACTCTTTAAATTTAGGTATTATAAATTGAAATCAAGTTTCGACCCACCTGCATTTCATATTTCCATCTCTACAATTAGAGAGCTTGTGTGGTCTAAATATTGGTCCCTTGAAAGATTGTATTAAACCTTTTTTATCATCACTTCATGGCTTTCCACCATTGTGTTCATATTTCATAAATTAGTTTGACCATAGGCAATGTGCAAACCTAAAGAGAAGAAAGCTCAAGTTAATAACCATATAAGACAAATCACTTAGAATATATGTATGATAGAATATGATCTCGTGATATATGAATGTAAAATACATCGTTTTGATTATTATCCTATTTCATCAAAATCCAAAACAAATAGCAACCAACCAATCATGATTATAACATAGTCATGGGTAATTGCAGCTGTCAACTGAAACCCACAGAAATTTGCACTAATTAATTACCTGTTAAAAAATAAAAAAAACATTTCAACGTACCTGAGCTATGCTTAAAAATAATCAAGCATTGAAATGTTGAAATGTTAACATTTCAACTCACCATTTCAACTTTCCAGAAGGCTGGTCTTTGTAAATTCATCCTATTCAATTTACAAAGATTATTTGCTCAATTCTATCATATTATATTAAGAAGAGAATTTAATTAATTACCAGAATCGATTGAGAAATCCTTTTTGCAGCTGCTCAGGTGGAGCTTTGAATCGGAGCTACGACCTTGAATGACATGTATTAGCACGTGAGATTGAACTGGTGGTCGAGATGGTGGTCGAGATGAGATGAAGCTGTAAGATGAGATGAACGGAAACGAAAAGGAAACAACATTGAGATTGTAAAAAATGAGGTGAGGCGGAGGAGGTGAGGGAGGGTCTGTGGAGAGGCGAAGAAGAGGGGCGAAGGTCGCGAGTGGCGGTGATGGGTTTCGGTGATGGTGGTGATGATGCGATCGATTGTGGTGAGGCGGCGGAGGTGAAATGAGAGGGTCTGTGTAGAGGCGAAGAAGAGGGGCGAAGTAGAGGGACGAAGGTCGCGAGTGGCGGTGATGGTGTAGAGTCGTGGGTTTGGTGGTGGTGATGCGATCAGCTGGGGAGGCGAAGAAGAGGGGTAGTAGGGTTTTGAGAAATCAGACAAAGTTTTACTTTTTGCCTTCGGAGATAGTTTTTTTTTCTTTTTTAATTGTATTTTGAATAGGTGGGGCCAGAATCGATCCTGGCCACCACTTATGTTTTGCTAGAATCGATCCTGGCCACTACTTATGTTTTCCCAGAATCGATCCTGGCCACCACTTAAGTGGATAAATCAGGACCGTAGGAAAAACTTCGAAATATAATATAGACTAGGTATTGCCCGTGCCTGAAGTCACTTCGGAAAAAAATCAATCAATCGTCAATTTTTCTTATTTTAAGTTGGCACGCTAAGAAGTTAAGATATAATATAAAATGCACCAAGATCGTGTATTAAATCGAATGTGTCACTTAATCCCGTAATTACCAAATAATGTATCACGTTCACAATATACTTTAAAAGTTATTATAAGCATGATAAATAAACAAAATGAAGATTATTACACATATTGAATATGAAACACAAATAATCATAACATCAGTGTATAATTTATCAAACATACAGGCAATACTTTAAAAAAAAAACTATTCAACATTTTAACAGAACTGAAATGTTTCACTCATACATCGTCAAATATTAACTGGAATACAAAGAAGTCATAACTCTAGAAAAGGAATCTGTGGCAACGTACACATATCATCAATTGGAGAAACCTGAAAATACATAATATCACTCATAACTCTAGGTAAAACCCGTGTCTGAAGACACTAAAGCAAAAATGAATTCCGTTGACAGGAATCGAACCCAGGTTCGAAAAAAAATCCCTCGCGTCCGAAGACACTAAAATGAATTTATGAAATTATAATAGATTGTGCAAAAATTCCCCTTACCTGAGGATACGGTAAAATACACGCATATTTTTTTTTCTATTGGAATCTATTAATAACAATTGTGTTTATGTGTATAAAGAAAGAAAAGAAAATGTGTACACTGAATAAATACCTTCAGATGTTGTTGCTGGTTTTAGCGAAAAATATAAAACTTACCTAAAAATAATTTTAACCCATAAGTAATGATCTATGTTTTTTATTTGCTAACACATTTTTACAAAATATCATTTTTATGTTGTAAATAATTTCCATCACTCTCTTTTTTTAAGATTGCACTAATTCCATTAGATATTTAACGAAATTTAAGATTAATTAATATAAAAAGGAAAACTTTCATCAAGGCGACCAGTAGTATCCACTGGACATCACATGTATATTCAGATACTATACTATTAGCATAGAGCAGTGACAACTCATATAATATCTTTATGTGGACTTTGATAGCCTTGGGTGTAACGTTCGTTACTCCAGTTAATTATCCTGAAAACCCACTTGCATATTTTAACTTGATATTTTTTCTCAATTTATTTCCTTTCCTCGACTTCAAAGATTATCATATAATTAATAAGAGACATTAATTTGTGTTACGTGACACTTCACAGTTATAGAGATAATTTGTAGTAATTTAGTATAAAAATTTTACGATGATTAAATGATTACGCTATATAATCAATAATATATGTTTTTAATCATTTTATATTGCTTGTTTTCGTTTTCATTGTGAATTTTACTTGAAAACTGAAAATTGAGCTAAGATGCTTATGGAATAATTATGTATAGTGGACAAAAAATCAAGCAAGTAAAAAACGGCACCCACACAATTTCTAAAGCCATGTGTAATTTTTTTTTCTCAAGAACATAGCCTCAGCCACTAATGAAATACCAGGCTTTAGGTAGAAAGCACCCGAGCTTTTATTATAATGTGACGGATGTGGAACCTCCATTGATGTATAGTCAGTAGGTTGTATATTTGTGGTTTTTGGTAAAAAACCTATCAGGAATAAACAGAGTGTCTTAACCAGTTGAAACTGATTATTACTTGGTAGCCAAAGAGAAAAAAGATATTGAATTTATCGATAACCCAAAAGAGACTATATCAAAGATATTGAATTTATCGATAACCCAAAAGAGACTATATCCTTCTGCTCATCCTTTGACGATCGATCTGTTACAAAAGATGCTTGTTTTCTTGCATGACTTGCTTTTTTGTTGAAATGAACTAAGTCTGGCAAATATTGATTCAACACCTATTGAATATCAAAATAATTTATGAGTTTTTTTATATGATTTGATTCTTGCCATCAAAGTGTACATGTTATACTTAAAAAGACTTGCTCTAAAAAAATCCCAAATAATTTTTCTATTTTTCAAAATAAATTTAATTATACAATAATGATATATAATAATATTCAAAATTATTGGATCGTATTTAATAATTGTTTCATTTGACTTTACAAATCATCTATACAATCAAAATTTAAGTTACACACCTCATAAAACATTTCAATAAAAATTAGAATTTATTACCCTTTAATCATACTTATACACATAAAGGTAAACTTCAAAAGACAAATAACAATGTCTTGGATGTATGACAAACAAAATACAAAAAGCTGGAAAATAAACCAGCCAATGAGTAAAAAAAATCTGACCATCTTTTTTAAGATCCTCATAAACGCGCCAAAAGACTTGGGTATAACTCAACTTTCAGTATGTACATAAAGTCAGCTCTCTGTTTTACAAAGTCAACTATCTGCTATGCATTCTCTATGATTAGAAACTGCTATCATATACAGAAACACATCAAATGCATCAAAATTGGTCTTCAACCCAACAAATTGGTTCCATATTGAGCACATCCAGACCAACCATCTCGACTCCATTATGGACAAAGAGATTTACAAACTCTACTAATTTCTTTATCTGAGACATCTTCTCGCATAATTGTATCCGAGACTGAAAGATCCGAGTTCTTAGCTGAGAAATTGTATAAACATTTTTGAGAATTTTCTGTTGTATTGTTTCAATTCCAACAATCTAAGTGACTGTATTGCTTGATTTATATTTGTACTCTCCTTTTTAGCTTTATTGGCTAAATCCTTCCTTAGCTGGAGAGCTTACCAGCTTTTCATTTCGCAATTGTGTGGTTAAGTACTCCATGGCTATAGTAATTTCTCTAAGACGCCTTTTTCACATTTTTTTTGCCTGAAAATTTTCTTTTGGATCATTTTCCTTTTTATTAAATGGGGCCAAAACTATCTTTTTGAAAAACCAGGGAACCATGGCCCGTGTAACTGACCAAAACTTGCAACAAATAAACAAAATTACCTTTTAAATTTCAAAAAGCTTCTTTTTCATATTTCTACACTCCGCTCCGCTTCAAGCTCTTTGTCCTCCATCGGGATATCTTTGTTCTTTTAGCATAGAGCCAAACATGAGTTAATTGCACTTAGATCCCTATATTGTGTGAAAATTGCACTATAAATCCATATATTGTGTGAAAAGGTTATCAACAACTGAATTAAAAGGTGAACTAATACATGGACCGCTGATGCAGGAGTGCGGCTTAGGATTGGTGGAGAATGGATTCACACCTGCAAAAAAAAGCAAAAATTGTAAATATAGGTCCCTGTACAATTTACATTAAGAAAAATATGATATTAGTTTATATCTGCAATAATAAAATTGTTAGAAACAATACCTATGTATACCTATATCTTTCGTTTTTGGGATAAGTAATTATGTGTATGTATATACCTGTTGTGGAACACCAAGCGGAGAAGCAGTCCCATATGTGACTGTCTATGCAAAATCGAAGCCACAAAACATGAGAAAAATTCATTGCACCTCAATCAAATCCGAAACTTTAACTAAGAACAATTTTACTTACTTGGATAATCAAATCACCCGAGCTTTCATGAGGGATAATAATACTTTCAAAAGACGGCGTGAATTCCTACAATTTTAAGACGCTACAGGTATTTAAAAAAGGGACTCATATAATATAAATAAATAAAATCATAAGATTAACCAAAAGCTAGCAAGGAAAACTAATTGGGCAGGGGCTAACAAAAATCCCTAAAAGCTTTTGACAAAATTTCTTTTCTACACTCTCTTTTAACTAATTAACTAACTAACGGATCCATCTTCCCACCTTCATAGCTGTAGTAATTCTCCTTTTCTTATTATCTTTATTCTTAGCTGCAATCCTTAACTTCCTCTTAGCATTTCGAATAGGATTTACTACATCCATTCTTTTTACTTCATTTTGTGTCTTTTCTCTCTTTGCTTTCATCTTTTGTATTATCTGTAGGTTGATTCAACTATCCCCGATCCTATACTTTTCGAAATACTCTCCCATACATCATTCGCTAATAACTTTGTAAAAGCAAAATATCCCAATTACAACATCACTAAAATATAACACACTAAACTAAAAAATTTACCTGATATAATTTTGCCAGCACATTCTAGACGAACTTTATACAAAGGTAAAAGTATCTGATACACATAATTCCGCGAACAATCTTGTAAAGTTAAGATTCATCACAATATATTAAGATTTAGCTTTTCTTTTAAAACACAGTTTAAAGTTAAAATAATAAGAATTTACCGCTAATCTAGCAACTTTAGCTAGCTTGTTCTTGATTTCAGGTGGTGATCTTTTTTTCACTGCTGGAGATGTATTATTATTATTATTATTGTTATTATCAACCTCATGAAGCTCCACTGGAGGGGGTCTAGCTGTTTTTTTTGCATAAGAATAAGAAGATAAATTATTATTAACATATGAAAATAAATATTTTATAATCAAACAAAATTATTTAAAACTAATACGTACATTCTGAAACCAGCTTCTCTACATCCCTAAGTGCTTTCTCAAGCATCTTATTTTTTGTCCTAACACTTGACCACTCTTTTCTTTGTACCTTCTATTTTCTTGGTACCTTCTACACAGATATATGCCATCAAGTAAGTAATGTGTATAGAGGATAATCAGTGATGAGTTATAGATAAGAGAAGAACTAACTGAAACTTGGCAAGCATTTTTAGTCTCGATGAGTAGTTATCATGATTGTTCAACAATTTATCTAAGGCATAAGAATCTTTTTCAAGTAGCATAAGAATCTTTTTCACTTGAACTATGATCTTTCATTTTTCCTCCTGTAGCAGAAACGCACCACTCGAGACTCCTGAAGAAGTAGCTTCTGATGAACTTCTATTATCGGTCATGACCGAATTGCCGTTTTTTAAAAGCTACAGATAATGAACAAAGAGAAGATCTAAAGCAGAATAAAGAAGAACCACTCTGTTTCCTTGGCAGAAATAGGGATTTAAAAAACAAAGAAGATGAAATTGAAGAAACAAATAAATGGGGAAAGATGTTACCGGTGGTGGTGAATGGTCTTCGAGCGGTGGTGGAGAATGGTCTTCGAGCGGTGGTGGAGAATGGTCTTCGAGCAGTGATGGTGGAGAATGTTCTTCGAGCAGTGATGGTGGAGAATAGTCTTCGAGCAGTGGTGGTGGAGAATGGTCTTCAAGCGGTGGTGGTGGTGGTGAATGGTCTTCGAGCGGTGGTACAGAATGGTCTTCGAGCCGTGGTCTTCGAGCGGCGGTTGTCTTGAGAAGGAGAGCGTCTCTCGAGGGTTTCGAGAGAATGAGGGTTATGTTTTTTTTTTATTTTTTAAACCGTGTTTTGTATTAAAAAAAAGAATTAATAAGTGGGGCCAGAATCGATCCTGACCACCACTTATCTTTTCCCAAAATCGATCCTGGCCACCACTTATGTTTTTCCAGAATCGATCCTGGCCACCACTTAAGTGAGTAAATCAAGGCCGTAGGAAAAACTTCGAAATATAATATAGATATTTTAAAATAATATTCTTGTTGATTTAAAAAAAATTATATTAAGTTTAGACTAACATATCTCAAAAAATTATAATCATATAATTTAAGATTCATCATCTTTACACAAATTTTATCATCATGGTCATCGCACACTATGGAAACAAATAACTGATAAATAATTCATGAAAAATATTGATCCATAGAAAAGAAACTTATAACTACATGTATGATTAATATTTGTTTAACTCTAACACAATATTTAAATTTAAATCACTCATAAATAGAACATACGCTAAGAATGCTATATTAGATGTTATAAAACTGAATATTGATAGCTCAACCAAATACATATTATTTGGGGGAAAACCTATAATTATGTTGAATAAATCAATAAGAAGACCAACATTATCCATTGTGTAGATATCACGTAGTTTCTATGTCTTGATTAATTAGTTGAGTTGTCCCTCGATAATTGATAATTATGTATTTTCAAAATAATGACCCAATAGTCATTGTGATTGCACCTCTCAAGGTGCATCACTAATATTTGTCGAAGACAAAGTTGGGGTCTTTGTATTGTTTATATATGTAAAGAAACAAAAGGAAACTTTTATCTTTTGCATGGAAAGGTTATGGATCCTTATACAACAACTCGTGGTGGAGGGTACATGGCATGCTCTTCAGCTTAGTTCAAGGGGGATTCTTATCTCTCATATATTTTTTGCTGATAATATATATCATTTTATTTGTGGAAGTCACTTTTGATAATCTTGATCTTTTGCAGGATATGCTGGCTGGATATGTTCTGTATGCGGGGCAAACGATCAACAAAGATAAATCATTATCTATTTTTCGAAAAATAGAGATGAAGGGATGACTTCGTGTATTACCTTCAGAAGCGGCTATAGAAGGAGCGAGGGTTTGGGAAAATATCTTAGGGTTACCATTCTTTCCAGAAGAAGACAAGAGCTTTTTATGGTGAATTCATCAATGGGCTTAGGAAGAAACTTTCGAAGTGGAAAAGCAGCTCCTTGGCGTTAGCGGTCGGATAACTTCTACTCACTTAGTGTTACGCGCAATTCCTATGTATATTATGCAAGTGTAAAAGTTACCTAAGTACGTTTGTGAGGAAATTGACCGTATAAGAAGAGAGTTTATTTGTGGTATATCGGAAGAACTGAATCGCATTAACTGGGTTCCTTGAAAGGACGTGTGTAGACCTAAAAGAGTGGGTGGACTTGCTTTCCGTCTAGCAAGATATGAATATAATGCTAGTAGGAAAGTTGGGTTGGAAACTGATACAGCACGAGTCACCTTATGGACTACTGTTATGAGACCGAAATATTTCAAGGTGAATGCTCTTCACTATTCATCTAAACCTATTGATTCGTGTATTCCTAGGACCATTGTGGAAGGTATTCTCGTACTTAGACAGAGATCCCGATGGTCTACGTATAATAGGCGGAGGGTTTTCTTTTGGCTGGAGGTTTGGTTAGGAGATTCGGCTTTGATTAAGCGTGTCACAAGTACTTTGGAGGAAGCAGATAAATTCAGACAAGTTAGAGATTATGTTACAAGCGATGGGCCTTGGGATTGTGATAGTTTTCAGCACCTCCTTGCTCCATCCAAGTTACTCGAATTTTCTAGTGTTCGAATGGAAACAAATAAAGATGAGACAGGTGGTTTATCTTGGATGTTAGAGGTTCATGGGGCCTACACTGTTAAATCAGTCTGGGATAGTTAGTGAGGTGGTTATGGCATGGGATAAAGCATGGAAGCTTAAATTCCTCCAAAAAACGAGAGTGCTAGTCTGGAGGGTTATTCATGAGAGTCTTTCTACAAGAAATAACTTTTCCAAGAGTGGGGATATTGTTATTGTTCATGCGTGGTAGTGGCCAGGATATGGGATGAAGTTAAAAAAGAGGCGAGTATTGGGGGCACTGATATATGTGGAAATTTTATTTCTAATCTATGTGATAATTCATTTCTTTCCGGGACCTCGAATGCAATTATGGAAAACATTACTGTTAACTCTCTGGGTCAACTGTTAAAGGGTCCTTTGCCAAATATGCATAATACGAGCTTCAATCCATGTTGGACAGTGGGGGTCTCGCCGTTTCGTTTCAGGGGCCCTCGGTTTCCAGCTACGAGTTTCATCTGAACCAGGCCTGCATCAACTCAGGACACTAGTCAGCAACAGTTCGTTAACTATCAGCAGCCCGTTGATCAGCAGCAGCTCATCAACGCAATGGGGGTATCATTCCCCCTTATTTGTAAGGATGGACAGTTCACATGACTTAGAGATCCGTGTAAATGAAGAATATACCGTTGGTAACGGGTGTATGCATTTAGAGTCCTATCTTGGAACAGATCAGTAGCTACTGGTGGGCAAAAAACTTATCAAACACTGGCGTTTTCTCCGGCAAATATGGAACGTATTTTTTACACATTAATTGAGACAATTTTGGTAGAACGGAATGATGTGGTTTTCAAGGGCTGTAACTTCCCCAATGGTAAGGAGGTTCTACGGAAGGCTATTTACCGGGCTCAAAATTATATCACGGCTTGGGAAAATAATTTGGGTAAATCACTAACTAGTATGAGATATGTTAATTTGATTGGTTGGTCAAAACCAAATAGGCCTTACTTAATGGAGGAATATGGAAGGTGGTGGAAGTGTAATCCGGGATAAAGAGGGAAACTGGATTTGCGGATTTTCGATGAGAATAAATCATGGATTGGCCGGTGTTGTTGAGATCGTTGAACATTACGAAGGACTACAAATGGTGGAGGAAATTGGAATCAAGGACTTAAAGGTGGAAGTAGACTCATGGGAGTTAGGTGAGATCATTTTGGAATTCAATGAGATAAGAGGTTTGGCTGCTCGTAATAAGGATTTTTCATTTAAAAGGGTGTATAGAGAAGAGAATAAGTGTGCGGATTGGCTTACACATAGAGGAATTTCACAAGACGAGCCCTTTTGCACCCACATAGACCCACCTAGAGGGTTATAAAGTATAATCACAAGGGATAGATTCGGTTGAAAAACGTCTAGGTTGATTTATAACCTGGGGTTATTCCAAGATGTTCTAGCCTGATTGCTTTTATGTTGTTTTCCTGACCTTTCTTGGCCTCCTATGTAACAAAAAAACAAAAGGAAACTTGGACAAATTTTAACTACAAGTGCACACTGTCTCACTGCCTATGCCTTATGCAGTATGGCACATTAGTTTCAAACACATGAACTATTGCCAATGTTGGTTTTCTTTCTTAACTTGCATACTAGCTAGACTTTAGAATTGTAGTACCCAAAATTTAACAAATATTTAAATCTGACTTGATTTAATTATAACAAGTTTGTTTTAGATTAAATTGTCTAATTATCATACCAAAGTGTTCTTTAGTTAGAGATTAATTGTTGTGTGATTGACTAATTTATATATAACCAGCTAATATATTTAAAATCTATATTTCCTAAAATAAGATTAGACTTATTGTTAGTATAAATATTAGTTTCATTTGAAGAGTAGAGAATAATATTTTCTTTAGATATGGATAAGGATTAGATTAATCTACACATAATACTTATATATGGTATCAACCAACTAAAATTATTTCATAAATAAAGTACCAATTATTGTCTAGTTTATTACTATATTCCCTAATACATATATATGGCATTCCACTAATTATGTAGTTAATTTTATAATATCTAAAAATGATATATAATATTATTTACAGTCGTGATTGGCTAAACCGTATCTTGGTAAATAATTCTAAGATCCGCTTGTTAATGGATATAGATTTTTTTTTCTGGATTTGGATATGTACTATCTATTGTCATTTAACTGTTAAGTAGATCAAAGAGTTCTTGAATTTGAAAAATAATTATTGTGTAAATGACTAATGATTATTTATGAGTTATTAAATTTAAAATCTAAATTTTCTAAAATAGAGGACCATACTTATAAATTAATTTCGCTTGAAGAATTTTTCCACTGTTTAAGGAAACAATTTTTACTTAGAATTTGGTCAATGACTAGATAACGATTTAATGAATGCAATATTAATGAATAATCTTGTATATATATATATATATATATATATATATATATATATATATATATATATTTTAAAATAATATTCTTTTTAATTTAATTTTATATTATTTTAAGTTTTAAAAAAATTATATTAAGTTTAGATTAACATATCTGAATAAATTATAATCTTATAATGTAAGATTTATCATCATGGTCGTTGTGTAATCTTAAACAAATAAATGATAATTAATCCATGAAAAATATTGATCCATATAAAATAAAGTTATAACTACATGTATAATTAAAAATTTCTGAACATTAACACAATATATAAATCTAAATCACTCATAAATAGAATGTACTTAAGAATGCTATATAGATGTTGTAAAATTGAATACGCATAGCTCAACTAAATATATATTAATTGGGGATAAACCCAAAATTATGTTAAATAAATCAATATAAAGACCAACATTATCCATTGTGTATATTATACATAGTTTCTATGCCTTGATTAATCAGTAGAGATGTCTTTCGATAATTGATAATTATGTATTTTCAAAATAAGACCCAATAGTCATTGTGATTGCACCTATCAAGGTGTATCACTAATATTTCTCCAAGTTTAAGTTGGTGTCATTGTATTGTTCATATAGAATTAGAAACAAAAGGAAACTTGGTCAAATTTTAACGAGACTTATACACTATGGCACATTAGTTTCAAACACATGAACTATTTCCAATGTTTCTTTTATTTCTTAACATGCGTGCTAGATTTTAGAATTGTCGTACCCAAAATTTAATAAATTTTTAAATCTGAATTGATTTAATTATAATAAGTTTGTTTTAGATTAAATTGTCTAATAATTCGATCAAAGTGTTCTTCAGTTAGAAATTCATTGGTGTGTGAGTGGCTAATTAATATATAACCAACTAATATATTTGAAGAGTAGAGAAATAAACTTTTCTTTAGATTTTGATAAGTATTAGATGGTATTTTTAAAATCTACACATAATACTTATATATGGTATCGACCAACTAAAACTATTTCATAAATAAATACTTAAAATCCGCGGAGACCAAGAGGTCCTGGGATCGAATCTCATTGGAGTCGAAATGACTCCGAGCCCAAAGTGGCTCTCTCATGTACTAAAAAAAAAAGTATGCTAATCTCTTTACATATGACGAATCTTGCAAGTGCAAAAATAAATAATTAATATTATGCTTCATGCAAATTTTTTTTTATTTTATTTTAATTTATTTCTAGACTTCGGGCCTTTTCTAGCGTTAGATTTCGAAAGAAAAAAAAACAATTTATGCTTCGGGCATATATTTTGGTTTCTAGGCTTCGGGCCTATGATATATTTATTTCTAGGGTTCAGGCCTATGATATTAAATTTAGGCTTCATACTTATATGATTTCTTTTATGCTTCGGGCATTGTAGGTTTCAAACCTAGAAATAAAACTCGTTATTACTTTCAAGCCTTTCAAAAATATATTTACATATGGGCTTCAGGCCTCTATTTTTATTTTTAAAATGATTAACCATTTTTATATGCTTGAATAGCCTAATGGTATTATATAGGATGCAATTGAAGTCCTTATAATATTTATCGGTTGCAAATGGAAGTCCTTATTATACCATCTCTTTCTTTTTGTCAAAAGAAATATATAGAGAACTACATATATAAAATATAGTAATATAAATCATACCTGAAAATATTTCTCCTTGATTCGATCGGCAGAGCGTCGTGCTGATAACGTGTTATAAACTAGGATAATATATAAACTAAAAGATGGAGAAATATGAAGAGACTTTTCTTATCATTTTGAAGTGTGTCCACTACAAAAGGATGAAGGTCATATATTTATAGGAGATATATGACCCTTCATTTACAATAAGTTACACCCATAAATAAGGTATAGGAAAAGACAAGAAATAGAAAAGACATCCACTATTAAATATATTATTTACAATAGATATCACATAGTTTCTATGTGTTGGTTAATTAGTAGAGATGTCCCTCAATAATTGATAATTATGTATCTTCAAAATAAGGACCGAATAGTCATTGTTATTGTACCTCTAAAGGTGGATCACTAATATTTGTCCAAGATTAATTTGGGGTCATTGTATTGTTCATATATGTAACGAAACAAAAGGAAACTTGGACAAATTTCAACTATAAGTGCCACACTGTCTCACTGGCCCTATGCACTATGGCACATTAGTTTCACATACATGAACTATTGCCTATGTTGGTTTTCTTTTTTAACATGGATGCTAGATTTTAGAATTGTAGTATCAAAAATTTAACAAATTTTAAAATCCGACTTGATTCAGTTATAGCAAGTTTGATTTGGATTAAATTGTCTAATAATTCGATCAAAGTGTTCTTCAGTTAGAAATCAATTATTTTGTGAATGGCTAATTAATATATAACCAACTATTATATTTAAAATATATATTTCCTAAAAATAAGATTCGACTTATTGTTAGTATACATATTAGTTTCATTTGATGAGTAGAGAATAATCTTTTCTTTAGATATGGATAAGGATTAGATAGTATTTTAATCTACACATAATACTTATATATATGGTATCAACCAAAAAAAAAATCATAAATACAGTATCAATTAATGTATAGTTTATTACTATATTCCCTAATACATATATATGGTATCCCACTAATTCTGTAGTTAATTTTATAATATTTAAAAATTATTTATAATATTATTTAATGTTGTGATTGGGGATGCAGACTAACCGCGCAGATACTGGTAAATAGTTCTAAGATCCGATGGTTAATGGATATAGATTTGATTATTTTTTCTGGATTTGAATATGTAAGATATGTTGTCATCCTACTTTTAAGTAGATTAAAGAATCCTTAAATTAGAAAATAATTATTGTGTAAATGACTAATGATGATTCGTGAGCTATTAAATTTAAAATCTAAATTTACTAAAATAAAGGATCATACTTATATATCATGGAATTTGATCAATGATAAGATAATGATTTATTGATTGCGATATTAATTAATAATCTTGTAAATATTTATATATATTTTAAAATATTATTCTTCTTGATTTAATTTTATATTATCTTAAATTTAAAAAAAAAATTATATTTAGTTTAAACTAAAATATCTAAAGAAATTATAATCTTATAATTTAAGATTCATCATAATTATACTAATTTTATCATCCTGGTAATAGTGTAATCTGAAAACTGATAACTGAAAATTAATTCATGAAAATATTGATCCATTGAAAATAAATTTACAACTACATGTATAATTAAAAAAAATAACTTTAACGCAATAATTAAATTTAAATCACTTATAAATAAAGCATACCCTAAGTATGCGATATTAGATATTGTAAAACTGAATATTGATCTTCAACCAAATATATATCACTTGGGTATAAACCCAAAATTATGTTGAATATATCAATATGAAAACATTCATTATCCTTTAATTTTTGTAATTATCACATAGTTTCTATGTGTTGGTTAATTAGTAGAGATGTCCCTCGATAATTGATAATTATGTATTTTCAAAATAAGGACCGAATAGTCATTCTTATTGCACCTCTAAAGGTGGATCACTAATATTTGTCCAAGATTAAGTTGGGGTCATTGTATTGTTCATATATATAAAGAAACAAAAGGAAACTTGGACAAATTTCAACTATAAGTGCCACACTTTCTCATTGGCCCTATGCTCTATGGCATGGCACATTAGTTTCACATACATGAACTATTACCTATGTTGGTTTTCTTTTTTAACATGGATGCTAGATTTTAGAATAGTAGTACCAAAAATTTAACAAATTTTAAAATCCGACTTGATTCAATTATAGCAAGGTTGTATTAGATTAAATTGTCTAATAATTCGATCAAAGTGTTCTTCAGTTAGAAATTAATTATTGTGTGAATGGCTAATTAATATATAACCAACTATTATATTTAAAATCTATATTTCCAAAAAATAAGATTAGAATTGTTGTTAGTGTATATATTAGTTTCATTTGATGAGTAGAGAATAATCTTTTCTTTAGATATGGATAAGGATTAGATAGTATTTTAATCTACACATAATACTTATATATGGTATCAACCAACAAAAAAAAAATCATAAATACACTATCAATTAATGTATAGTTTATTACTATATTCCCTAATACATATATATGGTATCCCACTGATTCTGTAGTTAATTTTATAATATTTAAAAATTATTTATAATATTATTTAATGTTGTGATTGGGGATGCAGACTAACCGCGCTGATACGATACTGGTAAATAGTTCTAAGATCTGATGGTTAATGGATATAGATTTGATTATTTTTTCTGGATTTGAATATGTAAGATCTGTTGTCATCCTACTTTTAAGTAGATCAAAGAGTTCTTAAATTAGAAAATAATTGTTGTGTAAATGACTAATAAAGATTTATGAGCTGTTAAATTTAAAATCCAAATTTCCTAAAATAAAAGATCATACTTATATATTAATTTTGCCTGAGGAAATTATCCACTATTTAGGGAAATAATTTTTACTTACAATTTGGTCAATGATTATATAACAATTTATTGATTACGATATTAATGAAGAATCTTGTAAATATTTATTTATATTTTAAATAATATTCTTGTTGATTTAATTTTATATTATTTTAAGTTTAAAAAAAATTATATTAAGTTTGCACTAACATATCTCAAAAAATTATAATCATATAATTTAAGATTCATCATCTATACACAAATTTTTTCATCATGGTCATCGTTCAATATGAAAACAAATAACTGATAATTAATTCATGAAAAATATTGATCCATAGAAAAGAAACTTATAACAACATGTATAATTAAAAAATTCTTAACTCTAACACAATATTTAAATTTAAATCAATCATAAATAGAACATACACTAAGAATGCTATATTAGATGTTATAAAACTGAATATTGATAGTTCAACCAAATATATATTATTTGGGGAAAAATCTAAAATTATGTTGAATAAATCAATAAGAAGACCAACATTATCCATTGTGTAGATATCACATAGTTTCTATGTATTGATTAATTAGTTGAGTTGTCCATCGATTATTGATAATTATGCATTTTCAAAATATGGACCGAATAGTCCTTGTGAATGCACCTCTCAAGGTGTATCTCTAATATTTTTCCAAGATTAAGTTGGGGTCATTGTATTGTTCATATAGATAAAAAACAAAAGGAAACTTTGACAAATTTTAACTATAAGCGTCACACTGTCTCACTGGCCCTATGCCCTATGGCGCATTAGTTTCACACACATGAATTATCCAATGTTGGTTTTCCCTCTTAACTTGCATGCTAGACTTTAGAATTGTAGTACCCAAAATTTAACAAATTTTTAAATCCGACTTGATTTAATTAAAACAAGTTTGGTTTAGATTATATTGTCTAATAATCCAATCAAAGTGTTCTTAAGTTAGAAATTAATTGTTGTGTGAATAACTAATTAATATATAACCAGCTAATATATAAAAAAATTATATTCCTAAAATATAATATTAGACTTATTGTTAGTGTACATATTAGTTTCATTTGAAGAGTAAAGAAATAATCTATTTTAAGATTTTGATAAGGATTAGATAGTATTTTAATCTACACATAATACTTATATATGTTATCGACCAACTAAAATTATTTCGTAAATAAATGAAATGATGTGGTATAGTTTATTATTATATTCCCTAATACGTATACATGGTATCCCAATAATTTTGTAGTTAATTTTATAATATTTAAAAATAATATATAATATTATTTAAAGTCGTGATTGGCTAAACCACATCCGCCGCTGATATAGATCTGGTAAACAATTGTGGATTTGGAGATGTACGATATGTTGTCTTTCTAATTTTAAGTAGATCAAAGAGTTCTTGAATTAGAAAATAATTGTTGTGTAAATGATTAATGATTATATATGAGCTATTAAATTTAAAATCTAAATTTCCTAAAATAAAGGATCATACTTATAGATTTTTTACAACGACGTATGAGCAACACGTTATACTCCATTGGAAAACATCCTTGTAATCTTCTTTTCACAACATATTCGTAACATGTTAACTATTATTTTTTATCTCATTTCAATGGTTTTTTATAATAATAATTTTTGCAATATTTTATAAGTGTTTCTTGTTACAACGTTTAAAAATGAAATGAGTTTGAAAACTCATTTCCATATATGCATTTTACTTTTTTTAAAACATAAAAATTAACATAAATGTTTATATTTAACTCTATAAAAATACTTTTCTTGTTCACCGGTAAATAAATATAGATTTAACAATTATTCACACAAAAATTATGATTTAACACATTTTAAATAGAACTCAAAAAATCTCTTTAAAATATATACTCAAGAGACAGATTATTAGTAATACTTGTGTAAAACATAACTGTTTCTTAGTTTCATATACCTAACACATTACCAAATAGAAAATGCTCCTAATGAACCCCAAAATCTAGTTTCCATAATTTTTAGTTTGACTAAATTTAATTATATTAAAGTTATAAAAAAATATTAATTATACTTTAGAATAAATTATTACAAAACATGCATCTTTTTTTATTGTTACAAAAGATTTATAGAAACAAAATCTATAGAGAATACGCAACAAAGAAAAATTAAACTAAGGTTGACCATTGTATAAAGTCAATTTCAATGGTTATATCCTTTTCACATTTATTTTCAATTGTTACAAGATAATTGGGTTCAAAACACATTCACTCTCTACACTAACTCCCCCTCTTTTCTAAAACATAAAACAACTTTCCTGGAGCATTTAGCCACTCCATGATAGTGGATAAACTATTTTCTGGCCATATTTGTTGATTTTTCTCTGCAAATTTCTTTTCATAAAGATGTATGAAATTCCATCCTATTCCTAATTTTTCTCCAAAGAGAAAAGGTGTATACACTATTATCTCCATCCATATCATTTGGTTGAGTGAGTATCAAGTCCACCATGTATTTTTTTCTTTCTATTACAAAGAGAAGGGTAGATATTGTATTTCACTAATGATACTTCTAACTACAACTGGATTTTTGTAACCTAAAAGGTAATGTTGAGCAACCACATTAGTTTTAGTAACCGTCTGAGTAGGACAAAACTTGTGATCTAACATAGAAGCCTTAACAAGTATTTCCTTAGTGTGTGTATATATATATATAAGTATAATATATAAGACATTTTTAGTTAGTACCTCAATACCTAAGAAGTAAGACAACTGCTCAATATCCTTCATAGTAATAAAAGAGCACATAATTTTTTATAGACTCAATAAGCTTTTCAAAACTTCCTATAGTGAGGATGTCATTAAAGTAATACAACACCAATACAATATCACTCCCACCACTCAAAACAAAGAGTGAATTATAAGAACAAATGCATTCGAACTTGGGATACATTAAGAAAGATACCAGTAGTTGAAACCAGGCTCCTGACACATGTTTTAGGCCATAAATAGATTTGTTTAGCTTGTAGACCATACTTGGATTAGAAGTATCAAATTTTCCATCTTTTAGAAGTTGTTAAAGAAACCACAACCCTTATAGTTTGATACTTCACAACTTGACGAAAGGTTTCGTAATACATAAGAATTTATTCTTGTAGAAAGTCACTAATAACAAACATGTGTTTATATATGAAAACAAAAGCATCTAACTTTATCTTGATTCTGAAAATCAATTTGCATGTTAGAAGAGCTGTGCGAGTAGGAGGTTTTATAACTACCAAGTTTGTTGTTTTAGAAATGCTCGTATAATTTGGGAAATATAATAGTGACTATCTTTATTTTCAACCTATTAATGTCCAATGTATATTATCTTATGGAAGTAGGGTGCGTTTGGTATAGAATTTAGATTGGACAAGAAGAAGTTATGGAAGAGGTTGAGGCCCAAGGAATATGGGCATAAAGAGTTTGACTTGTAAATTAAGTTCATTACACATTCATAATCTGTATTTTAGGAATATTTGAATACCACAATGAACATATCTTATTCATTCTCAACTATTTTGAGAAAAAGCATGTTCAATAGTAATGTTTGCGTCCCAATCATTGGAGCTCAATAAAATAATTATTCAACAAAAAACCAAAAAAATAAAACTAAGATTGATGGTGGGAGTAGTGAATCACATATTGAGGTGGTTAGTAATGAATCTTCATGAAATAAAGGTTCACATTTGCCTCTACAATAACCACAAAATAGATGGATAAATTCATCACCGACGTTATGAGTGATCACCTAGGGAGGGGTCCCCGACATTTTTCTCCAAGATGTAGTTAGGATTTGCTGATTTTTCTTTTAGAGAATAAACCTTAGTAGAAATAGAAATTGGCACCCGAGCTTAAATACACCTAATCATTACCGAAACTCAAAATTTGCCTATTTTTTCCTGGAAATTCCATGAACCCACTAGCTTTTCTAACTATTTACTCACTGGAGAAAAAATCTGGAATCGATATGAGCTTACCATCATCGGTTGTGATTTTTAGAAGTTCACATCAAATTAGTGTGAATCACGCCACATATCCTTGTTATTATTTGTTTCTAAGACAAACAACATTGTAGAGAAGCATGTCAATGCAATGGTTCACGTTTGCTTCATAGGTTGTTCCTTAAGGCTTCGCGGTGGGTATCATTATTGCTTAGATGGAGGTTGTGATTACAGCGTAATAGAAAAGTTCTAGAGAAAGAGGGAGATATAGAGAAATATGGGGGCGGGGGGAGTTTAGAATTATTTCAATAAAATGAAAATTATAAATCAACTAAGTTAGGGGTAAATTTATTTAAATAGGTATTGTTTTTGTCATAAATTTTTTGTAGATAAAATAAACAATATTAATTAGGAAGAAAGATAAATTTCATGAAATTAAAATTAGGTGTTGTCTCCAAGAATCAAATATGTGAAAACACTTATATATATCAATGATATTTTTTATATATAATTAAACTTAAATAATTATTGGGAAATAATTATTATTTTTATTTAATAGAAATACATTTTTATTCTTGAAAATAGTTTTCTAAAAAAATTATCTTATAATAAACATAAAAAAAAAATCATGTCATATAATTTTAAAAAGATATTTTATATAATAATAAATACAATATATAAACATATTACTTTCATATTTGAGAAATCAAATGTTTTTTTAAAATGAACCTGGATGATTTCGGTATTTAAGGTAATATTAACTTAATATTGACCATAAAAATTACTTTTGTGTATAACAAGCAAAAATTAATTTATTCATAAAAAACAATTTTGATTAATCTTTTATGGGGTTATTGTTTATAACATCTTCATTAAGCTCTCTAATTATTTTTTTATGCCTTTAATAATTTATTTTATAAAAAAATGCCTGATGAAGTAATTATTTATGAGATTATTACCCAAAGGGTCTTGAAAGCACCACCTCGTGACCTAACAAGACCGGCTATATAGACTCTTCTTACTAAAGGCCACAACAAATATTTAACACTATAAGTCAAAAATCCAATTACTTTTTTACCCCTTTTTGTTTTTTATTTCCTATATATACTAATAATTTTACAATTAATTCTAAACCTAAAAAACACACCCACCACTCACGCTTCTCCTTCTCTCTCTCTCCAATCAGCTTTTTATTTTAGTGACTTTCGGCTCTTTTGGTGAAGGTGTGAGCTCCAGGTCGTGATGTTCAATAGATCTCGAAGCTCCGCCATGAGCAACAGATCTCGAAACTCTGTCTTTTGTTCAAGAAGACCGTAGGAGATTCATCGCCGGACATGGATGCTTCTCCGACCTAGTGGACAGATCTGCTGGCGGAGAGTGACGAAATTGATGAACATTTGAATCGTGAGTTTACGGAGCTCAGATTTAGGTTTTCCTTCTTTCTATTTTAATTCCAACATCGTGAGGACGATTTCTTCAACTGAAGCTTTGCTTTCTTGTAGCTTATCGTACGTCGTGTAGTCTAAGCAAGGAGTTGTTTGTGACCAGATCCCAGCAATGCAAAAAAGGGGATGAAATGTCTTGAGACAATTGTGGCCTTATTTAATCAATCTTAATTCCTTTTCAATTTTTATTTGTTTGCTACTTTTTCTCATCAGATTACAGGCTTTTGCATTGGTGGGGGAAAGAGGAAGGTTGAAAGGACCCATGAACAATGGTGGCCCTACCGAACAATGTCAAGTCATGGCAAATTTATTTTTCTTTTTTTATTGTCGTACTAAAGCAATAGCATCTTCTCAACAGATTTTTAGTGAATTTTTTTCTTTTTGGTCAAGATGCTAAGTAGATATTTAATTTATATTTACTTTGCTCAATGCATTGCCTTTTTTTTATTTTCCTTTATTGTAATTATGATGTAATAATTTAATTTTTGTAATGTAAAATAGATTGTTGTTAAATTCCATAACTTTTGTCTAAATGCTCAGCACTTTTTACTGATTATACGAGAAATGCTCAGCACTTTTACTGATTATACGAGAAATGCTCAGCACTTTTATTGATTAAACGAGCATGCTCAGCACTTTTATTGATTAAACGAGCATGCTCAGTGTATTTACTCAATACAAAAATTCGAATAATCAGCAAATTTTTCTGATACTCAGTACTTTTTTCACGCTCAGTATTTTATGCTCAGTACTTTTTTCACGCTCAGTACTTTATGCTCAGTACTTTTCCATGCTCAGTACTTTATGCTCAGTACTTTTTCCAGGCTCAGTACTTTATGCTCAGTACTTTTTTCAGGCTCAGTACTTTATACTCAGTACTTTATGCTCAGTACTTTTTCCGGCGGTGGCCGGCGGTGGCCGGCGGTGGTCGGTGGCTGGAGGTCGGAGCTGGAATTTATTAATAGTTAATGAAGGAGGAGAGAGAAAAATTGATAAAGGAGGAGAGAGATTAATGGTAATGGAGGAGAGAGAGACTAATGGTAATGGAGGAGAGAGAAGAATATTTTTTTTTGTCTTATATACACTATAAGGGTAGTAAAGGTATTTGTCAATTTTGAGGCCTCTAAGTAGAACAGAGAATCCACTTGGTTCCTATATGGCAATAAGATGGTCCCCAAGACCCCTTGGGTAATTCACCCATTATTTATTGAAAACACCCCCTTTATATTTTTAATACCTTTACTACCCTTATTATTAAATATATTATTTTATTTTAATACAATATTAATTTTTAAATATTAAACAAATAATAGAGTACTTCTTCCACTACCACCACCACCACCACGACCACCACCACCACCACAACCACCATGTATGTAACCACCACTACAACCACCACAACCATCAACACCTCCACCACCACAACCACCACCACCACCTACTACTACTAATTCCATCACATGCGCGCGTCCGTGAAATTATTTTTAAATCGTCATAACTAATTTAAAATAAATCAAAAAATTAAAAAATTTGTATTTTTTTAATAAAGCAAATTAATATTTACGTCTATGAATTTTTTTGAATTTTTTTTTTTCGTAGACACGGATTTTCATCTTTTAAACATGGAAATCCATGTTTTAAAACGTGAAATAAACATGAAATTCCATGTTTTAAAACGTGAAATAAACATGAAATTCCATGTTTAAAACATGAAATTTCGTGTCTACGAAAAAAGTTTAAAAAAATCAAAAAAATTCCGAAAATTCCGAAAAAAATCATAGACGTAAATATTAATTTGATTTATCCAAATATATAATTTTTTTTATTTTTTTTATTTTTTTGATTTTTTTAGAATTAGTTATGACTATTTTTAAAAAAAATTCACGGACGCGCGCGCTTGTTTATTAGTTTTTGCTTTTCTTTAATTTCTTTAATTTCATTTTGTTTTTTTAATTGTTAATTATAGGGGTAGTTTGGATGGGGATGTTTTCTATAAAGTAACTTATTCTAGGTACCTTTTTCTAAATAAGTTTTTTAATAGGCATTAATTAGCAATTGACTCATTTTTATAGGAATTTATATCTAATGAATTGATTTATCAATTATATGAAGACAACACATTACAATAAAATTAGTAGAGAAGTATTAAAATGAATACCTTAATTAATATTATATGATTTCTATACTTGTTTTTTTTGGTCGAACGTACAAGTACAGAATATCTAAAGGTCTAAATTAGCCTATCCCCAGTCTCGTAAAAGCCGACCCCAATTCCAAGGGGTCCAGATGATTCGGTGTCGATTGCCTAGCTAAACGCGTGGCTCGGTCAGCCAGACCATTCCATCTACGCGGAAGATGTTTGAAGCAAAGTGCTCCATGATCCTCAACCATTTTGTGGATTCGCGTAACGTACGGCCAGACTTTCCACCATGCAGCTGGCAACGACTTAAGTCCTTGAACAAAGTCAAGGTTGTCTAAACAGATGACGGTCTTCAAACCTGGGTGAGCCAGGCTAAGCCTAGAAGCTTCCAGAACTGCTGAAGCTTCCCCTTCCGCCGCTGAATTCGTCCAGATAGGTTTCAAGAAGGTGACACGTTGGCCTGTAAGGATATTCCGCTGGACTATTCCAATACCACTAGGCTTGTCGGCAGAAAGGAATGAAGCATCACAATTGTAAACAAAAATAGCATTGTTCAAATCAGTATCAGTCATAGGGTTAACCGCCGGTATCCTGGTGATAGGAGGTGCATGGGATGGTTGGGAGTCCCAAGAAGTCCCAAAGAGGTCTTTCATACCTGCATTAATAGTAACCACAATTTGTTGTGGTCGAATATTAAGTTGTTCATGCAGCATTTTCATTTTAGCCTTCCAGATGTTCCAAAGTGTCAGTTGTAGGCATGCTATTAAAATGTTCTCCTCCCAGATAGTGTTGTCCATTGAATCACAAATTTTGGTTAGCCAGTCTCCTATCGAGTCTGGATCATCCTCCGGTATCCGTACCTGTACTGCAATACCGGCCCATACCTGTTTTGCAAAAGTACAAGATAAAAGCATATGTACAACCGTATCCGTCTTGTTCTCGCACCAGGTACAGTATTTGCTATCGCTACAATGTCTTTTGTAAAGATTCAGCTTAGTAGGTAGTAAATTCTGGCAAGCTTTCCAGTTAAAAGATCGCACTTTGTTGGGAACATTAGATTTCCAAATTCTATTCCACAGTTTCGGGTTGTTCAGTTCCACTTGAATTGAGGTCTGTGGTGTTTCACTCCCCGCAATTTAGGATAATAATTTGTATCCCGTTTTCGTAGTATATGTACCAGATTTTGTAAAAGGCCAAATAAAAGTATCCAGTCCCTCCGGTTCAAGGAGAGGGATCCTAGCCACCTCTCCATGAACAGGCTGAGGAAGGGTGTTATCAATCACCGCCCAGTCCCAACTATTCCCCTGATTTGTCATCAATTGATTGACTGTTACAAGGTTAGTATCAATAGGATGATCTTTAATAATACCTGAGGGTAACCATTTATGTTTCCAGATGTTGGTAGATTCGCCATTTCCAATCTGGATGTGGCCATGTTCAACAAGTAAATCCCTTCCTTCAATCAGGCTTGCCCATGACCACGTCCGACTTTGTCTCAGTTTAATATCCAGAAAAGTCTCATGCAGGAAATAAATCCCTTTCAGTACTCTAGAAACCAGAAGATTCGGTTACTAAGGATTCTCCAAGCCTGGGCAGCTAAGAGTGCCCTATTCGCCCTTTTCAGGTCTCGAAAACCCATACCCCCTACAACTTTGGCGGCCGTCATCTTTTCCCATTCCAACCAATGAATTTTTCTTTTCTCCAAAGAGTTCCACCAGAACCGGGCAATGATAGATGAGAGTTTCCTGCAAAAACCAATAGGAAAAGAAAAAATAGACATAGCATAACATGGGATAGCCTGTAATACCGCTTTAATCAGTATTTCTTTGCCGCCTTCCGAAAGGAGTTTGGCTATCCATCCTTGGGATTTGTTAAAAACCCGTTCCACTATCCAGTTTAATGTTTCCATACGTGATCTCTTGTGGCAAAGTGGAATGCCTAGGTATTTGCCCAGGTCACGTGACTCAGTAATCTGTAGAGTTGCTACCACCTGTTGACGTAAATCTTCAGGTGTTCGTATACTGAAGTATATTGAAGATTTGTGGTAGTTAATCTTCTGTCCTGAACACCGGCAGTAAGTCTCAATGCATTCCTGGAATTCCTGCACATCTCGCCCATCTAACGAGATGAAAAACAGGGAATCGTTTGCAAAGAGAAGGTGAGATATAGTAGGGCAATTCTGTGTCATCTGAATACCTGTAATCCTTCCTTGTTCAACCTTGGTTTCCAATAGAGAGATAAGTGATTCAGTGAGTAAAGCAAATAGAAATGGTGATAAGGGATCTCCTTGGCGAATGCCTTGACCAGGCTTGAAGGGAGGTTGGCGCTCTCCGTTGATGTTAATTTAGGAGGTAACCGTCGATATACAATTCCAGATCCATTCTACCCATTTGGGTGCAAACCCCAATTTCTCAAGTAACAGGCGAAGAAATTCCCACCGAACCTGGTCATAAGCCTTTGCCATATCAAGTTTAATAGCCGCAAAGTTAGCTTTGTTCTTCAATTTACGCTTCATAAAAAAGGACACTTCTTGAGCAATGAGGATATTGTATTGAATCGCTCGTCCATTAATAAAAGCAGATTGGGTAGGTGAAGTAATATCATTGATTAAAGCCTGCAACCTATTAGCCAAAATCTTTGCTATCACCTTGTACACAAAATTCACACATGAGATAGGACGGTAGTCTCCCACCCCTATCTGACAATCGCCTTTAGGAATCAGTGTAATAAGTGTTTCATTCAAGAGAGTTAGTTGTGTATTATTAGTAAAGAAGTCAACCACGAGGTCAACTACATCAGGTCCAATTATGTCCCAATATTCCTGAAAGAATTTACCATTCAGGCCATCAGGACCTGGAGCTTTATTCGGGCTCATATCAAAGGCCGCTAGTCGAATTTCATTTTCATCTGGAATCTTAGTCAAAGCATCATTCATGTCAGTTGTCACTTTAGGAATTATATCTCGTAATGCTTCAGTAAGATCTGTAGGTTCCTGTTCATGTAAAAGATTAGAGTAAAAGGTATTAAATTGTTCTTTTATTTCATTCTCCGTTAGGATCCAATCCCCGTCAGAGTTCTGGAATTCTGCAATGCGGTTACAGTTACGTCTTTGAGCCGTGAGCGCGAAAAAGTATTTAGTGTTTTTATCACCAAAATGAAACCACTGGTCTCTGGCTCTATCAGAACAATAAATCTCCTCCCTTTTCCAGTAGAGTAGGAGTTGTTCACGAATCAAGAGTTCCTCCCCTTGTTGTTGAGGGGTATAAGGTGCATTAGATGTCTCAATTAATTTTCGTTCTAATTCTTTGATCTTGGTCTTGTTATTAGGGAATGCGAGTTTTCCCCAAGTTGCCAAGGCGTTGGAAGTAATCTCTCTTTTCTGAATAATCACTTGGAGAGCAGTGTTGTCCACAGGAGTGTTCCACGCATTTTCAACAATATCCCTACAATAAGGGTGAAGGTACCAGTTTGTTTCAAATCTAAAGTGTCTCATGTTTCTTTTCCCTTTACCATGAGGAAAGAGAACGAGGGGAGAGTGGTCAGACCCCACGGCAGGTGGGATGAACACTGTTGCATTGGGGAATTTGTCAGTCTACTCCGTAGAAGCGAAAACCTTATCAATTTTGGATTTGACCACGTTCAACTCATCTTGCCTGTTAGTCCAAGTGAAAAAACTGCCATAGTTATGAATTTCTGTTAGCATATTGTTAGAAATAAAAAGATTAAAGTTTAAAATATATTGTTGATTAGGTGGAGATGTGCTGAGCCGTTGGTTGCTACTGGAGATATCATTGAAGTCCCCCATTAAAATAATTGGACCTGCGTGCCGTGATCTCCACTCTGTAATTTTGTTATACAAAACTTGCCGTTCAAGATAAACATTAGGAGTATGGACAAACATATAGTAATACGAATTTAAACTATCATTAATACTAGCAGTAATATAGTAGGGGCAAGAGTCCAAAATACAAACTGAGACCTTCGAGTCCCACATCAACAAGAACCCCCCAGAGTGATTCAAACTGCCCTGGGGGTTCACCACAAAAAAGTTTTCAAAATTTAAGTTCCTAACAAAGAGTTTAGCATCAGAATCCATCAGCATTGTTTCACAAAAACAAGCCACAGTTGGTTTATACTCCCCAACCATGGCCTTCAAAACTTGAATTGTCAAGGTGGCCCTAATGCCTTGACAGTTCCAAAATAGAACAATCATTTTGGGTTCGCAGCCATCTCCGGGTGGCTGCTACCTCGTCTTCCTCTCCCTCCTCGCCTAGGCCTACCACGTACCCTAGCGCCACCTCTTCCACGAGCCTTAGTCATCACCTCCTCCAACCCACTCTCCAAAGCAGGTTCAGAACTTCCAACAGTAAACCCACCAGCAGTAAACCTATCACCCTCCACTAAACCATCCATAGCCACAGTACCAATATCTTTCTCTGGAATCTTATCCTCCTCCTGTTCAGGTTTTGTGTCACCATTCTTCACTCCATATAATTCTGCAAAATAACTGTTACTGAGGTCCTGAATACCTTTAGCCTTGTTCCTAATTTGTACCATCTCCGGCGCATCATCCACAATCGCATCACTGAGTTCCAACATTTCTTCCAAAGTTAACTGTCTTAATTTGCTTCCTTCCACACTATAAATGTTAGACTGAGTTTTTTGCCTTTTGTTTTGAGTAGAAAATTGTCTTTTATACACCATTCTCCTTTTCTTAGCTGAAGCATTACTTCCAAATTTAAATCTAGCTGTACTATCCTCCTCAGAATCAGTGGTTTCAGAATTGGATGTCAGATTCTGATAGGTAGACTTGTTTGAAGTATCCTTAGAATTACGTTTGTTCTCTTCAAACTGACTCTTCTTGTCATGTTCATCATCACTAATAAATACTGTACGAACCGCTTGTTGAGTGAACGTACCTCTTCTAACAGCTTCTCCAAGGACTTCATCCAGCGTATTCTTAGTTCTGCCCCTAGTATCTCCTCCCATATCGACATCGCCTCTAGTTTCAGAAGTCTCATCTGTCTCCTCTCGACGGTTCGAGTTACCCCTATCGTTCCTCCTCTTAGAGCGCTCCTCCCTAGTTCTTTCACCCTGCTGGCTAGGAGGAGCACCATCATTATCGCGATCCCAATGAAAAACCTTACCATGAGAAGTAAAGTTATCCCCCACACGACGTCGAATACCATACAAAGGTTGGCTTAAAGTTTCCTTAATAACGTTCTCCATATTCCATGTAATTTACCTAAGTTTCACTGATGAAATTCCTTCTCGATCAATAGGTTCATCACAGTTATCTCTCTTGTGACCAAGCTTACCATATTCGAAGCAGAACAGTCCAACGTTCTCATATTTGAATGTTATCCACCCAACACCATCCTCCTGACGAAGATAAATTCCAGGAGGGAGTGGGTCAATCACACGAAAGGCAGCCCTAAACCTGAGAATGGGTACAATAGCATTATCATCCTCTGGAAAATCAATTTCCTCCAAATCAGTAAAGGTCCTCGTGATCTGCTTAACAGTCTTGATGGTGTTCTGAATATGCGCTAACCCTCCAACTTGGATCCACGCAGCAGAGTAGTTAGAAGTAGTAAAAGTACCATTAAACATACCACTACCTTTCGTAAAGCCAGCATGAAAACCAATCATAGTACATGGTCTAAGGGCCCAAAGTCTATCTCTCTCGCGTTGATCATCTATCTCAAGCCTAAAGAAGTTGTTACTTACCTCAGATACTATCACGTTACCACGAACATGCCACCTATCGAAGACCCAACGACGAAACCCAGCAAGATTAACGCGTTCATCCCCCATAATACGAACCATGAGAACTCTACCTTTGTCCAGATTTTCCACTCTCCTTACTTTGATATCTAACTCAATAACCCCAATCTCTTCCTCTTCCACCGGGTCAAGGAAGGTAACCGGTAGCGCATAACGTGAGTCTGTAGCCATTAAGAGAATCACGTAGTAAGCAATATGTGAAATATAAGGATACAGAAAGAAGAGAGAATAGAGAGATAGAAAGATGAGAAGATTAGTTGTATTAGAGTGTAAGTAAAAAATGGGAATAAAGAGCGTCGTTACCTTATATACCAGATATTGAACCATAGAAACGAAGCGGTGGTTGATAGTCTCGAGACAAAACAGATGGAAGAAAACCGTGTAATTAATCTGGTTTTCACTTGGTTTTAGTTCCACGCGTACCCCACTAAGTAATATGAACTGATAAGCTCTCCTAGTAAATCCCAATTGATCATCGTTAACCCTGTCTATAACCCTGCATGTGTGCCACCTAATCCCACTATTATCCTTGTAAGCCCAATCCACTAAAGTAATCCAATAAGATAATTGGACCAAACAATCCAAAATCCTAACCCATTCTTCTAAACCCCAAATAGAATCCGGGAATATAACAAGGCCGAATTTCATAGAGTCCATTCGTGTTGGACCCTCAAAGTCAATCTCCTCGTTGACCACCGTATAACCACCTCCTCTAACAAGCCAATTCTGAAATTTCAGCTCTCCCAGCCTCACCATCTCAATGAAGCGGAGAAGCGCCTTCCAAAACTCAATAGTATACCCACACCACTCCCTCTTTCTCGTAATCCAACTGGTAATCAAGGTACACCCCCATGAGTCGCCGTTCGTGATTGTCATCTTCCAAGTGCAGGCGCTCCTGTGACCGGAGTAGAGCTCGTTGTCAACAGTATCATCCAACACCATGAGCCATATTCCTTTCACTCCGTCCTCCACCTCCACCAAATCACACATCTTCAAGAAACTCCGTTCCTTCGTAACCCTACCCAGAATCCGCGGTTTCGAAGGTAGACGGTTTTGAGAGCTGTTCTTCCAATTGTACACCTTGTACAGATCTGGGCGAACAAGAATCGGTAGTATGAGTCCATCCATCAGAACTTTGAGAGTGATCAATGAAGGTCCTCGACTTCGCCACTGACCATCCGTAGATAAGCCCATCTTGGACTAATCGAAGTCAGATTTGATGATATCGCCTTAAGATTGATGAGATTCGTAACCAGTATGAAGAATTGTTAAAAGAGAAGATGAAAAATCAGAAACTATATTATCTCTATTTATTAATTTTTCTTAATTTAAAAGTTAATTATGTAAAACATAAAACTATATTATCTCTATTTATCAATTTTTATTAAAAATTATTAAAATTTAACGAATTTATTTATAATTAATATTGTGTTTTGTAGTTGGAATCATAATTAGGCCATTTAATTCCTGTTTAGACCGTATTTAGGTTATCCCATACCACATTTATTTGCCTTTAACACTCAACTTTTGCAGGGTTATTATATAAAAATGCAAATAATTATTAAAAAAATATGTGTAGGTTAATAGTAGTCATTTATGATTGGATACCTGTTTTTCTCTAACATTCGGATTGTATCCAAATAAAATGTGATGTGTAGATTTCAAACTGTCATTTAAAGATAAAAAAATAAAAATAAAAGAAATGGATGTTTGCGACTTTCACACCCTAAAACTAGTACTATATATAAGTAAATATTACACATTCATACTATTCGTAGATTACTTATATATATATCTTTCTAAATATTACTTCTTAGATCGGTCTTTTCTTACACTATCTGTTTCTCTTTCTTTTAACTCTCTTTCTAAATTTCTAAACCTAAATAGAGGGTTTATTATAACCACCGGCAAATTTTGAGGGGTTTGCGTCGTTTCTTGTCTATATTTTATCTAATAATTTTTCTTGTACCTACCATACAGAATTTCTTCCGGGTGAGTGAGATTTTGATCAAATTCTTCGATTAAAAGAAAATATTTGTTTTCTCTCTTTTCTTATTTGAGTATGTATTGTTTGACTTTATATATATTATTAATATGTTTATATATGTATAAATTTAGTTGATTTTAAGCTGATTTTGAGCTGATAATTTGAATATTGTGTTGTGATTTAATTTCTTTTTATGTTGATTTTTCTGCTATTTAAATTGTTTTCTTTCTTAATTTTATATTATGTATATTTTCGTGGTATATGATAGAATTATTAATTATCTATTTATAAAAAAAATGGGATTAATCATTTTAAAAAAACCAACCTTAATATTTTTTTTGGTAGAATTTTTATAGAGGGTTTGAATTTTCTTTGCAAGGTTATTTTTATAGAGTTATAATTAAGTCTTTATTATTTTGCTTTAAATGATAATAAATGAACATATATTTGACTTCATGCCTATACCATTACCATTGGTTTGTGAGTATAATTTTGTTATTTATAATTTAGACAAGTATAGTTAGAGTTTTAATACTTATTTCTTTCATTTTATTTTATTTGGAGAAATGAGCCTCACGTGTTTGTTGCCGAATTTGATATTAATTGATGTAAAGCGATGCTCCGGCTATTCTAAGACCTGACGATGTAACTTCACATCGGTGTACTTCGAAATCTTGAACAAAATTTAAATAAATAAGTTTATGCTATCTGTAAATTTTATGCTCAGCAAATTATGGTACTGATTTTTTTTTTTTTAATGCTAGGTCAGACTTATATTGAAGTATGGCCTCCAAGTCGTCCGCATCCATCATGGAAATTGATTCGCTGGTGGTAGATTTAAATATCCCGGCAATGCAGACTGATACAAGAAATTGTCGACATTTTAGTATTCGGTAAGCTTAATTTTATATAGCCTGAATTTTTATCTTATTTATATTCTAATCGTAATCTAATCGTTGTTGTTTATTAGTGTTTTAGTTTTATTGTACTATAATTACCTTGTGACCATGTATGATTTGCCTTTATGTTACCTCAGGCTTAATTGTTTGCCCCTATGTTGATGATTAAATCAGCAACTTCCTAGTATCTTAAGAATGTTAGCGATGAAGGATTTAATTAGATTAGGAATTTGTAGAAGCACTACAAGAAATAATAGTATTAGCGGGGAAGCTATTGCGGCAACAACTAAAATGGCCTCTAATAATATTTTAAAAAATTTTTAGTCACAATATTTGCCGCTAAAGATAAAAGTAATAGAGGCAAAAACAAATAATTTGCTAGTAAAGGTATCTTTAGCGACGAACTTATAGAGGGACAAATAACATACTATTAGCCGCAAAATTAAGATTTTTAGTGTTCAATTTTTTGCCGCTAAAGATACTATTTCTTGTAGTGAAGGTACTTGAGTAAGCGATCTGTGAGTGGTTCAGTTGGATGTTTAACATTAAATGTGAAATTGGTGCCAAGTGGACCAAATCTTTGACAATCATATGAAGTATCTCAATTGTTTTAATTATGTGATGTATGTTGAACTTGTATACATTGGTTAAGTTTTGTTGATATGTTGTTCCTTTGGATGCAGTGAGTATGTTTCTCAAATGAGGGAGAAGAACAAAAATGCGTGTGAACCATTCGCCTCATACGAGGAACTTCCTCCGATGATTGTTCCTAATTATAAATATTGGCGCTGTGAAGGTCAGGACAGATGTGAACTTGTCTGTGATGGCCATTGTGCTAGCATCTTCTCTTCTTGCGAAGCTGCAATTGAGTCAAGACTACCTGAAATTGAAATTAGTGGTGATGTTTTACCTATTGGGTCAGGTGATGCTAAAGAAATAATTCCTGATATGGAGATTGATTGCACAGGTATGCATCAACTTTTATCCAATGTTAATTAATAGTGTCCATGTTTATTTTTTGACCTCTTACTGTTTGCGGGTAATGAGCGTGCATCTGAAATTATGGAAAATGAGAAAACTTGTGGTGCAATTTTTTATAAGTCATTGCCTTCTAGAGGACAATGGGTAGATTCTGCTGGTAATCCTATAAAAATTATGCTTCAATGAAAAAAATAAGGTTCTATTTGACCTAGGTATATATTTGAATCTAAATTTAGACTAAGTATTGTTTGTTTCTTTAAACAGATTCCCCTAGACCACACATCCATGAAACTGTTCACCCGATGGAGCTCAGTGAGCCTGAAATACTCCCTCCCAAAGAGTCCCACAATGCCACTGGTGGATCAGTATCTGCAGCAGATGAGCCTGAAGGTGCTGGTTTAGTTGTTTCTACCAGATCTCATACAGCTCACTTAGAAGAGAACGAGAGTCCCTCTTCAGATAGTGAAAGGACTTTGGATGGATACAGCAACCTTCGTCGCAAGCCAAGAAGACACCGAATTCTTACAGACCTGATGAGTGATATGGAAGCGACATCTCAAGAGGCTCCTGCTCCGATTGAATGTGCTTTATCTCATATACGGGTATACTAAATCTCTCTTAATTCTTAATACTGGAATTTCTAATTATCTTAACTACTGATGCATTGTCAATTATACATAATTTAGGAAGCAAATGATAAGAGTAGGGAAGCTGAATGCCTTATGGAAGCATCAAGGCAACACAATGATCGAAGAGCTGCAATTGGTGCTGCTGATCAAGGGCAGTTAACATTGAGCCAGCTCGAAAACCGTCTAAAATTCTTCATCAATTCGTCAGAGAATCGCCAGTATCCTATTTCTGCTTCTGGGTCACATCCAAGTAAAGGAGCAACATCAGCGTGGTTGTCAAAGAACAAGAATATTCCATTTGGATCAAATGCTTACTCTGCAGAATCCCAGTATAAAGGGAGGACAATCAGTGATCTTAAGGGTGACGAAATGAATGTGCAGCACACGAAATTTGTGGAAGCTAAGGACAATCCATTTTGGAAGACTTCATCAGATAGCATACAAGCTATGAACTTGCTGAAACTGATGAATAAAGGAACACTCTCAAATGCAAATGCAGATCAAAGTAAATTCCGCGGACAAACTTCCTCAGGCTTCGATGGAAACAGTTCAAGCCGACCTTTATCTTCTTCTTCCTGTAAGTAATTTTCTTCATACATTTATATACATATAAATTGAATTAATATTTCTGTTCAAATAATAATTAGGCTGCTCCTATGTCTGTCGTAGCAGGTTTTACAGATTATATGTCGCAGAGAGCTTCTCAGTCTAATTCTGCTCTGTCTCAGAACTATGAGAAACCAAGATACTGGGGTTCTCCAATTCTCCTTGGAGTTGGACATTCGAACACATACCTTCGGTCAACTGATAGAAGCATCTTTAATCAGCAGACATATTCTGGATTCGTAGACCTGCAAGCCATCGACATACACAGCACTCCGATTCCAGTTTGCAGAACATTGCAAGTCGAGGAATGCATGTTCAACCAAAACCCTGCAGACTTTAGCACTCCCGAAGTGGGAAACCAGTACACCATCGATGGGAAAGATCTCATGATCTGAAGGAGGGAAACCTTTTATTTATTGACTTTCAGAATTCATTTTGTTGTTATGTTTAGTAGAGTTTTTGCGGCATCGTTCCCCTGTTAAAATAAGACCATACTTCGACTCTGATAAGTTTGTAATTTTCTATGTTATTGTGTTTTTTTGTTTGGCAATACATATTTGATTGAGTTTGAAATTAATTAATATTTCTATTATATCGATCATGCAGATGATTTCTAATGAGTAACTTGAGGTCCTTTGTACTGCAGTCAGACGATTCCATAGAAAGGCATAGATTATGGTGGGTGAATTAAAAAAGGGTATGTGTGCTTGAAAAATCCTTTTGAGCATAAAGGTGAAAATGATTTTCACTCAGTATATATAGAAATAGAGATCAATGCATAGATACATAAAAATGTGATCAAATAGAATATTATATTTGCTTAGTTGGAATATTCTCTCAACCTATGGTGTAGTTCGCTTCTCCGTATCAAATCCTTTCAAACAAATGTTGGTTTTACCAAATAATAACATAGTCAATTTTAGTAACAGATTTGCGAACAATTTCCACCACTAAACTCTCACGTTCTCGTTGTCGAACCGTCAATTGGACTTTTTTACTGCGTCGAGATGTACACCTAACTGAGTTGTTTCCTTAACAGTGGATTTTGTCGGAAAAATATTTTTCATCGAAGAATTTACCTTCGTTCACGGGCTCTCGCGTTCTAGTTCCATCGACTAACTATCTTGTATTGTTTGAGTGTGTATGTCGAGGTGAGTCTATGATGGGTTATGACTTTTAACGATGAATTTTACCGAAAAAAGGTTTATTACCTTCATTTTCGTTACTAGCAATTTTCTTTTATTGCGGTTTTTGCTTCCAGAGATTGAATTACATTAGTATGGAAGCAATTATCTTTTACTAATACACATGTGGTATTTTTGTCTTAGATTTGTAATAATGTGAGTTGGACCCTTTAACGAATATTTATAGGGAGGATCATCCTTATAGTCAATCTTCATATTAATTTCATTTAAGAAGTTTTGATTTCGTCTTGGATATCCATTCCTTAACTCTTTAACATTTTTTTGACATCTAATATCATCATTGTATCAAAGAGTTACAGATTTAACACACAAATTACACCAAAAATTCTCTAAAAGTGACAAACCTAAAAAATAAGACAAGAATGGGGAAACTAACCATGTAAAAGAAAAGCCCCTAAACTAAGAACATAATACACTTAAAATGATATCTCTAAACTAGATTATCATATCACATGTATGGAGACATCATGTATAAACAAGCTTCCTTACACTATGTTGGATGCTATGGAGCAACTTCCATCTCGCCACCTTAAACGAGCTCGCACTACAATATTATTTCTTATGCATAATTTTGATTGATTAATTTTGAAACGGTTATTAGAGTTAGCATTTTATATACATGTTACTTGAATTTTTGTATGTTATTTTGTTAAGAAAAATTATTATTTAATTTTTAAATATAGGTTTTTCACAACGAGCAACACATAAAAATGTGATCTTATAGAATATTTTATTTGCTTAGTTGTAATATTCTCTCAAGTTAACATGTAGTTAGCTTCTCCTTATCAAATTCTTTCAAACAAATGTTGGTTTTACCAAATAATAACATAGTCAATTATAATAGCAGGGTTGCGAATAATTTTTGCCACTGAACTCTCGCATTCTCGTTCCATCGAAGTGTCAACTGGGTTGTTTTATTGTGTCGTGATGTACTCCTAACTGGGCTATTTTCCTTAACGGTGGATTTTGTCAGAAAATATAAAATCGGGGGTCTCACCTTCGTTAATTGGGCTCTCGCGTTCTAATTCCATCGTCTTATCATCTTGTATTGTTTGAGTGTGTGTCATGATGAAAATTTGGTGGGCTATAACTTTTAACGGTAGATTTTACCGAAAAAGGATTTTTACCTTCGTTTTTGTTACTAGCAATTATCTTTAAATTGGGGTATTTGCTTCCTGAGGTTGGATTAGATAAATATTGAAGCATTTATCTTTTATTAATACACATATGGTATTTTTTTCATAGATTTGTAATAATGTGGGTTAGATCCTTTAATGAATATGTAAGAAGTTTTATACACTATTAGGGAAATAAATTTTACTTAATCTTGTAAATATTACATATATTTTTAAATAATATTAATTTATTTTATGTTTCAAATATATTGATATTAAGTTTATTGAAATAGGCTCAAAAAACAGCTCCGTAATTACAGGAACCCTAAACCGCACTCCCTCATCTGCATGGAACAACCAACGCCGCCGCCGGCTACTGAAGGCGGAACACCACCACCAGACATACCAGTGAACCAGCAACGCCAGGAGAAGGACACGACTATGGAGGACACTACTGTGGAGGATTTTCCTCCGCTAACAAGAGAAACTATAGTGCAGCGCCATGGTAAGAGGCATCGAAGTTACTCAGAAACTGGAGACGGGATTAATGCTACAAACAATCAGATACCTACAATTATTTCGAGCAGGAATGGAGGTAATGTTGACATGGGCAATGGTAAGAAATCCTTCACAGCGCCTAAACTGGGAGGATGGAGAGGTACAGTTACTGGACAAAACGTTGTGATACCTGTTATTGAAGACACAAATGAAGGCAGTAATCACAAAACGCTGGAAGAAAGTATCTTTGAAGAACAAGAAAGCTTAGTGGAAGATGATGTTCCAGGCTTAGATGATAATATCCCTACTGTATTACGAACACGCGACGAAATTCAGGAAGGATTAAGACTATGGCGCAACACCGTCGTGATACGTTTACTCGGTAGGGAGGTAGGTTTCACATATTTAACTTCTAAACTCCGTCAAATATGGAATCCTACTGGTCCTATGGAATTAGTAGACGTTGGATATGGGTACTACATGGTTAAGTTCGAGAATAGAGATGATTTTAACTTTACTATCTCTGGGGGACCATGGATGGTTCTTGATCACTATCTCGTCGTTAAGGAATGGACACCTCAATTCAATGCAATCACGAACTCAATCACATCCACAACGGCATGGGTTAGAATTTCTAATGTAGGTATGCACAACTACACAGCACGAATTCTTAGAAAAATCGGTGATAAGCTAGGGAAAACGGTACGAATTGACCCGTTAACCAAGGGAAGACTAAGAGGAAATTACGCGCGTCTAGCTATTGAAATTGATCTAGAAAAACCATTGGAACCAGAAGTTAGAATTGGCTCGGAGATATGTAAGGTGGAGTATGAGGGACTACACTTAATTTGTTTTGGGTGTGGGAAATTTGGTCACCGGAAAGAACAATGTCCTCTAAATATACCACAACCTTCATGCGGTGATGAAAATGTTACTAGAAATCAACAAGAACTAATTGCGAAGAGAATTACTACTCCAATAGTGAAAGAGAAGTATGGCGAGTGGATGACAGTCCAAAGAGGAAAAAAGGGGAATAGCTATGGATCTGGAAAAAATAACAGCTCTACTAGCTTTAACGCCCCCAAAACAATATTACAAAGAGGACTTGGAACGAGATTTGAAGCGTTACAATTGGAGGAAGAAGACCCACCGAGAAATGATAGATTAAATTACGGGCAAATGGAGAGAGGTCAAGGATCTGGGAGTAAGGGTGCAGCTAATAAAGGGAAGAGTGGGTCGAAAGGTAAGGCGAAGACAACACATAATGGAGCGACACGTGGTCACCACATTGTGGCCTCGCCAAATTTTGAAAAAAATAAAAAGCTAAAAGATGCTGTGGAAATAGTAGAATTTGTTGCTGGAGAAAAAGACAAAGAGACAATGATTGTGGGGCGTGTGGTGTGTAGTGATGGAGCGAAACATGGTCTTAATTGCACTTCAAAAGAACAACAAGTAGAAAAAGAAAACAGTGGTCATATGGGGGGCGAAATAAAGGAGACGGGACTGATAGAAATTGAGGTTCAAAATGATGCTACTGGAATTCGAAGGACCTGTGCTGCAAATTCTGGAAAATCAGGTACAGGATCTTCACAGCAGCCCAGGGATGGGGCGAAAGCAACCTGTTCGGAACCCCCTGATCTGCGCAGTAACATGGCTGCAATGGGAAGCGATTCAGACTTAATGCTACTCGAGAGCCAAATCAGTAGCTCCCCAATAGAACAACCAAGGAACAACAGATGCGCACAAGGAGATGAGGACGTGGTGATGGCCACGCAATCTCTATAAGAACAACCATGGTATCTCGTAACCTTAAACCTTTTAAGTTTACTAATGTGTACAATATTAAATGCAGTAAATAAGTGGGATTGTTCGACAACTCCTCTTAATATCCTCATTTGGAATTGCTACGGTGCGGCACAACCAAGGTTTAGACGGGTTATTAAAGATATGATGGCGAGACACAAGGTTTGGCTAACGGTTATCGTTGAACCTAGAATAAGCGGCGCAAACGCAAACCAAATCATAAACTCGCTTCAGAAAGATAATTCGATAAGAGTTGATTCGGAATGTTACAAGGGTGGCATTTGGCTCCTATGGAATGATTCAGATATATGTGTTCGAGTATTATCAGCTGGAAGGCAAGTTGTCAACATAGAAGTGAGTCAAGAAGGGTGTAAATCATGGATTTTCTCAGCAATCTATGCGTGTCCGAGGTATAAAGTGAGGGAGGAATTATGGACAGCACTCTACCAAGCTTTCCATAATATCCAAACTCCATGGTTAGTAGCGGGTGACTTTAATCAAGTGGGCCGTGAAGAAGATAAGCGAGGAGGTGTTACTGGGGTGTCAAGAAGAATGGAGAAATTCGAAGAATGGAAAGAGGATTGTGGTTTAATCGATTTGGGTTTTGAAGGTCCACGATTTACTTGGAGTGACTCTTGGAACTCAGGACAAAGAATCATGAAACGGTTAGATCGAGCGTATTGTAATGTAGAATGGCAAAATCTATTTCCGACAGCTCGCGTTCAACACTTGGAGAGGGTACATTCGGATCATATGCCGATTCTTATCCAACTTTGCCCAAACCAAAGTATCTTACAACGGCCGCGAAAATTCAGATTTGAGTCTGCTTGGTGCCTCCACAATGGGTTTCAAGACTTGGTTAAAGAGAAGTGGGAAGGTTCACAAGTGGGTATTGGACAAGGTATATTATCGATACAAAGCAGCATAAATAAATGGAAGTTAGAAGTCTTTGGTAATTTACATAAAAAGAAAAGAAGACTAAGTGCAAGAATTAGAGGGGTACAAAGAGCTCTACAGTACTCCTACAATTCATCACTTCGACAGTTGGGTAATCGTTTAATGGATGAATATGATAGCGTACTAGAACAGGAAGAATTAATGGCTTTTGAGAAATCGAACGTTAGGTGGGTCGCATCTGGGGAGCGCAATACAAAATATTATCACCTTGCGGCGTCAATAAGAAAGAAAAAATCTAAATGCACCCGTTTATTGAATGATATGGGAGAATGGGTAGAAGATAAACTGGAATTAGCTGAGCTGGTTCGTGGATATTTTGTGAAATTATATGAAGCACCTACTGAATTTGAAGGGTCTTTTAACCTCCCAACAGTGGGTCCAGTCGAAGAAGATGTAATCCAAGCACTAGGACTACCATTCACAAATGAAGAAATAAAAGAAGCTGTGTTTCAATCTAATCCGACAAAAGCACCAGGGCCGGATGGTATGTCAGCAGCTTTCTATCAGAAGTGTTGGAGTACGATTGGAAAAGATATATGCAAGATGGTTAGAGATACGGTGGATACTGGAAGATTACCTTCCGAGTTAAATGGAACGCTGATTCACCTCATTCCGAAAGTTAAGGATCCTGATCGGGTAAGCCTTCTTCGCCCAATAAGTTTAATAAACTCTCCATATAAATTTATTATGAAGGCCATGGTCAATAGACTTAGGCCGGTGTTAGCTGATATGATTGGACCTTGTCAAAGTAGCTTTCTACCAGGTCGTTCTACTATAGACAATATCGTTCTTGTTCGTGAGGTGGACCACCGAATGAGATATCTTCAGGGTCGAAAAGGAATAATGGCAATCAAAATAGATTTAGCGAAGGCCTATGACAAAATCAGATGGAGTTTTATTGAAGATACGATCAGAAAATTTGGGATTCCGGAGAAATGGATAGCTTTAATCATGTCGAGTATGAAGGAGAATGAAATGAGGGTATTATGGAATGGAGAACCGTTGGAATCATTTAAACCACATCGGGGAATTCGTCAAGGTGATCCACTTTCTCCTTACATTTTTGTAATGTGTATGGAGCGCTTCTCACTGTTAATTCAAAAGCTATGTAATACGGGTGTTTGGGAAGCAATTAAGTTGGGTCGCCAAGGGCCTAAGTTATCTCACTTATTCTTCGCGGACGATTTAATACTATTTGGTGAAGCTTCCCTATCACATATTAGATTAATTAAAAACACGTTGAAGATGTTTTGTAATGAAGCTGGACAGACGGTTAGTGAGGAAAAATCGTTGATTTATTTTTCAAAGAATGTCTCGATCGATGTACAAGAGGAGTTGGCGAGAGAAAGTGGGTACTGCCTTAGTAACTCCTTTGGAAATTACCTTGGAACACCAATCCAATCGGGTAGACTACCCAAAGGTTTCTACAAAAAGATTATCGAAAAAATGAGAGGTAAATTAGCCGCGTGGAAGACGAAAACACTATCACTAGCTGGTCGCATCACCTTAGCTCAATCCGTCCTATGCGCCATGCCGGTGTATCAAATGCAAGTGATGCGTTTACCTATTTATGTGTGTAATGATATTGATAAAATTGTGAAGAATTTCATATGGGGTTCATCAAATGAAGCGCGGAAAATTCACTGGGTTGCGTGGGATCATGTGTGTAGATCAAAACAAAATGGTGGGCTCGGAATTAGAAAGGCGAAACCATATAATACTGCACTTTTGGCAAAGCTTGGATGGATGCTGCTGTGTAATAAAAATACCGCGTGGGTGGAGGTATTTAAAAATAAATACTTCAAGAATGGTATATTAAATAGGGAACCAAAAGCCGGTGATTCAAATGCGTGTAAGGCTATTATGGCTGGATTAGAAATCTTGCGAGATGGTGTAGAGGAATGTCAAAGGGGTTCAAATATTGTGGTGAGGTGGCGCCATGAAAACTCCGGGAATTTTACTGTGAAATCCGCCTTCGAAAGCCTGGAACATGACAATACAGGCTCTGATCTTAAGTGGAGTAACATCTGGAATCTTAAATGCTCGCAAAAGGAAAGGGTACTGTTGTGGCGAATTGTTAAAAACCGAATAGCCACTGGTGAGAATCTGTATAACAGAGGGGTGTTAGAATCTTGCGAGTGTAGAATTTGCGGAGCAAGCAGGGAGGATGTAAAACATATATTTATTGAATGCCCAAAAGCTAAGAAAGTGTGGTGGCTTCTTGGTTTGGAAATACACAGCAGCTCGAATAATTTAGACAGCCTACTACACCCTGGTGTCTCGGTTGAGAGAGCTGCTGAATTGGAGGGTTTAAAATTAATCAATAAAAGCTGGGTTGATGTAGGTAGGGATAACAACTTAAATGGTTTAAGTGAAAGAAATGATACAGGGACCACTTCGCAAATAGCAATATGGGTGGGTCAACACTTGTCCTCAAAGGTGCTAATTGAAGGCATTGAATGGCCTATTTATTTCGCTGCAATATTATGGTCCATATGGACTACAAGGAATATGGAACTTTTCAATCCTTCCACTAGTCCACGTAGAGCTGAAGAGATTAAATATTTTGCTAAATGTCATGCAATAAATTGTATTAAAGCTTGGGGTAGGGACAAAGAAGGTGGGCTAATAACGTCAGCCAGGAACACGTTAGTTCGATGGAATAAACCAGTGAATTCCCATAAACTTAATGTGGATGGGTGCTTTAACCCGGAGAAAAATGAAGCTGGAATAGGGGGCATTTTGAGGGACGAATCAGGTACATTTTTAGCTGGCTTTGCGGGATCGTGTGTAGTAGAGTCTTCATTCACATCGGAATTAGTAGCACTTTATTACGGGTTACGGTGGGCTGTAAGGAAAGGCTACGAAAAGCTTCTTATCGAAACCGACTCGAGGGAGCTCCATGCGCTAGTGAAGGGCGGTGGGAGCTCAGGTAGTCGGCTTTCGCATATGGGGCTCGAGTGCCAGGATTTATTAAAAGCTTATCCAAATTTCGAGTTTAATCATGTGTACAGGGAAGCGAATTTATGCGCGGATAAATTAGCTAAGGAAGGAGCAAACAGTAGGTCCTTCCCTACGGAGTTTAATGATCCACCACGCTTTCTTTGGAAGTGGATTACGAGAGATAGGAGCGGATGGGCGTCTCCGAGAATTGTAATAGAAAACTTAGGAGATTTGTAATATTTCTCTAACTGTTTCTATGATGTAACAAACCGGCTATGAAGCCTCCTATGTATGCAAAAAAAAAAAAATAGGCTCAAAAAATTATAATCTTATAATTTAAGATTCATTATCTTTATATTAATATACTAATCGTGATGAATGTGTAATCTACAAACAAATAAATAATTAGTAATTCATGAGGAATATTGACACGTATGAAAGAATTTATTAACGAGATGTATAATCATAGATTTTTTTAGTTTTAACACAATATTTAAAATTTAATCACTTACAAATAGACCGACCCCTAAAAAGCTATATTTGATGATTTAGAAAGGAATATTGATAATTCAACCAAATATATTAATTAGTTCTTAGACAAAAAGTGTGTTGAATATATTAATAGGAAGGCCAACATTATCGAAAACATTGACAAAGTATTTCCATTAGTCTTAATTAATGAGGGGCAATGTCCCTGCATTTTTGGGCAAAATGGATTTACAAAATGAAGACCCAATATTATTGTGACTACACCTCTAAAGGGGTCTAACTGTTTTTGATCCATGGTTATATGGGAGTCATTATCTTGTACCTGAAGACAAACAAACAAACGAAATGAAAATTGGACAAATTTTAAAAAAAAAAACCTATGGGTACATGCACCTCATTGTTTTCACTAGCCTTAAGGTGTGCACTATGGGACAGTCATTCCAAACGCATGAACTCTTATCAATGTTGTGTTTTTCGAAACTTGTCTACTAAACTTTAAGATTGTAGTACTCAAAATTAAACAATTTTTTAAATCTGACTCCATTTAATTATAACTAGTATATTCTTAGTCTATAATTTCTAATAACTTTTGTTTTTTGGACAAAAGAAGGTGCCTAAGCACCGAAAGGAAACAATTAATAATTATCTAATTCCTACTCTCCTGAAACTCTCCATCATAGTAGTAATGTTGGTGTTACGGTTAACCTCGCTGACTCTGTATCTAGCCTCTTTAGCAAGCTTATATGCTTGATCGTTGAGCCTTCTCGAAAATAACTTAAAGGAGATTGGGCATGTCTTAAGAGCCACTTGTTTGATCCTTTTTATGAACGGTTGGATTAACCAACTTGCGTCTGACATCTTCCTAATACCTTGAATGACTTCGAGGTTAATTATCAGAGAAGATAGTTTTTGTCTTCTATGGGAACTCCTTGCATCTTTCTGTAGCTTGTAAAACTGCTTATGCTTCTCTATCCGCGCTTGATTCACAATAAGTTGTTGTCTTGATATTTTCCATGTAGTTATAATTTTTGTGTCATTCAACAATTCATATGTCGGTGGTCTCATTGTTCTGGCTAAAATATTCATCGCAGTAAAATAAAATTTCAGATTATATATTATTTATCTTTGAACTTAAAATTTCAGATTATATATTATTTATCTTTGAACTTTCCTCCAGGCTCCTCTGTTGTGAAGTATATGTGGTGTTGTTGACTTTCCTCCAATCTATACCATATATCTCATTGACTAGTTTATTGGTAATAAATATTATGCTATCTCTATCGACACAATTTTTATATAACGCTTTCATTTTTGTTTTCCATATATTCCAATTGCATATTGTAATATAGTCTAAAATCCTATTGCTTTCTTACCCTTCTTCTGCGTAGTTCTTTGTTATATTCATTATCCAATCTCCAAGATTTTTCTAAGAATCATTTTTTATTTTTATTTGTAAAGAATATCCTTCCCAAATCGCTCTACTAATGTTACAAAAAAAAGTGAATGTTCAACTGTTTCATTATTGTTTAGAATTAAAAGCAACAATATGTATCATTATAATATCTCTTACAAAGACTGTTACTAGTCTGAATAACATTATGACATGCTTTTCGATTAAATAATTTATTTTCTTTGGAATTTTGGAGTTCCAGATAAGTTTCCACAGAGTAGGATTGTACCTTGTGTATGTCGTGGTTGATGTGGCTTGTTATGAACTTGCTCATCTGTAAGAATTTTGTAACCAATTTTTGTAGTGTAATTGCCAAAATATGAATGTGGCTAGATCAATCTATCATTACTATCAAAATTTAGAATTTGTATCCTAATAATACATGAAATTATTGGTTTAGGAAAGAGATTATCGAGCATTTTCGTATTCCAGATTGTTTGATCCTCTTTAAAAGTTGATTAACATACTTTTTATCATAATCTTTAGGTTTTTCAAGTTCCCAACTTGTATTGATCAACTTATCTTTCCAAATGTCAACTTTCTTACCATATCCAATTTGGTAAATAGTATGGCTTTTACTAAATTCCCTACCTTTCAAAATGCTGGCCCAACTTCATGTTCTGTTTGTCGTAATTTGACATCCAGATAGATTGAATTATTAAGATAAATACCTTTTAGAAGTCTAACGGACAGTGATGTTGGATTATTCATTATCCTCCATGCTTGGGCTGCTAGAAGCACTACACCACATCCTTCTTTCCGCGACTACATTAGTAGTTGCGAAAGAAGGAAAAATTAGTCGCGGAATCCATATTTGGGTTTTATCGACTACCTGTAGTCGTAAATACTTAGTCGCGAGAAACTCATTGTTAGAGGTCACATCTAACGACAAAAGCCAATAAGTAGTCGTTATTAGTCTGGCGTCATTTACGACTACATCTGTAGTCGTGAATGACATAAACCATTACCGACTACTAAGGTTGTCGCTAAAGTAGTACAACTAACGACTACACTGTAGTCGTTATACGTTAAAATTTACGACTACTTGTGTAGTCGTAAAATAATTAAGTATTAGCGACTACGGATTTCGTCGCTAGACGTTGAGCATTAGCGCATACTTGTTAGTGTTTTTCTAGACTACTTATTGTCGTTAATGACCTTCTTTTTTTTAAAAAAAAAATTAAAAAATATGTTTCTGAATTATATTTAGGGTCAGTGACCCAAAAAATCAAAATAATATTATACTTGCCCCAAAGAATCATCCATTAATTACTATTATAAGATTACATGTTTACCCGTCAAGGACGATTCCCGTCAAGGACGATTCCCATCAAGGACGATTCCCGTCAAGGACGATTCCCGTCAAGGACGATTCCCGTCAAGGACGATTCCCGTCAAGGACGATTCCCATCAAGGACAAAATTTAGTTAATGATGTTATTGGGAAGAAATTTTGTCATTGATGTTATTGGGCTGAAAATAATATTATTTTGATTTTTTGGGTCATTTTCCCTTATATTTAATTGCAATTTTATTTATTATTGCAATTAAATATAATTCAAAAAAAATATTTTTTATTTTTATAAAAAATACAATCAATAGTTAAAAACACCAATTACAAAACAAATAATTGATTAAAAATACCAATAATATACTAATGCATTGTTTCAAACCAAAGTAAAAATAAAAGTCAAATCATAGTCAAAGTCTTATTACATAATAAATAGAAATAAAAAACACCAAAATAACCAACATAGCCCAACCTACAGGCTATATAAACGGGTCTCCTGTTCTCCATCGGACTCATCATCATCATTATATTCATCTTCATATTCATCATTCTCTTCATCACCATATTCATCATCTCGGCTCTCAGGTGCACTACCTGCTGGAGGAGGAGGGTTCGCATGCATAGGTTGGAAAGAGGGAAAACCCTGCTATACTCTCATCTCGTTAATCCATCCCATCACATTAGTCACAACTACCTGAGAGTAAACCAAAGGAGCAATGCTAGTAGAGGCTATACCAGGGCGTGTATACGGTAGAAATCCCTGGACTACTCGAAGCTCATTTATTGCCGCCATCATATTCGCGTTATGTTCGTCTTGTACAGGGGTAGTCGATGGACTCGAGACACGCTTCTTCTTTCTCGATCGGCCCATACCCGGTGTCCAAATCCTCTTTGGCGAGCCCATAACCTTAGCAGCATCCCTCACCGACTCAACTTGCTCCTTAAGCGACAAGTCACGAGCTTCAGATGACTCAGATTGACCCTGGGTCACTTTCTCTTTCATCTTCTCCCTTAACACTTTATGTTTAATTAAAGACATGAAAAAAAATTAATATTAAAGTCAAATAATGAATAAAATTAGAATTAAAAAGTAAAGTGTAAAAATAAACTTACATCCCCGTCCTTAAAACCTTCCGACCTCCACTGCTTTGTCTCTTGCCTACAACCTCAAAAAAACGCACCCATTTGTGGAATGGGTACTTGTTGTTTCTTAGCCTCATCCCTCACCATCAAAATCCCATCCTCTCTCTCCTTTAGAACACCATGTTTCATTCAAAAAAATTAGTAAATATTCTAAATAATTTGAACACCTAAAGAAAAAATCTAACTACCTCGTAAAGAATATCCCTAGTGCGAGAATATAATCCAGAACCTGCTCCACTTTTATTCTTTTGCTTCTTTCGATTTAATTTATTCTTTTTAGCCTGGTGCTGGAAAAATTTAAAATAAAAATATTTATAGCATTATATATAATCTAAATGATAAAATAAAGAAAGAAATAAATTTATACCCTTGCTTCTTTCGAACCCCACAACTTACAACACCTCTCCCAAATCTCATCGGATAATTCACTCGGTTTATTTCCCTTCAAGAAATAGTCTCTCTTCATATTATGTTTGTAGTCTTTGTACCTAAGACGCATGGTATCATCTAAATTCCCAGCAATATCTTTCCAATCAGACCTTTTCCTCCAATTAGCAATATCGAAAAATTCCTATATCCAAAATATTAATGAAAGTTAAATTAAATTAAAAAGTTATGCTACATATATGGTGGGATTAGTTTTAAAATTACCGATAATCGCTTAATAACAGCTACTTTATCGGAAGCGGAAACTTTATCCCACGCTTTGTAGCACGGTGGTATCCTCTCTCAAACAGTTAGTCCGACCACTTGGCTAACATGTTTCCCGTATTTACCCGAGGGATTCCACGTGTCATCTAGTATGCAGAAGTCGACCGGCAAAGGATACCCTACCACCTTTAGTGCTCGAATGGCAGTTTTCAGTGCCCCGGTCCCCCTCTTGTTGCGCTTAATTGGTTAAGTTTTAAATTAAATTTAATTAATGTATATTTTGTATTTAAACTAATTTTGGATAAAAAAATATTTTATATACCCAGTTGGTTGTTACAATTTGTAAGGTATTTGTTCGGATTTCGGTTTGGATCGCGGCCCCACCATCCCCTCCATGACTCCTAGCTATCACATCAGCCATCTATTTTGTAATATATTTAGAAGACAAAAATAAAAATAAAATGAAAAACTAAAAAATATTACATCACCAAATTAAATGCATAAATATAAAATAAATACATAACAATTATTACATCACCAAATTAAATACATAAATTTTAATTAAAATAAAAAAAATATTACAATACCAAATTAAATAAATTAAACAAATTAAAAAAATATAATAATACATCCATTCCACTTACTATATGTATTACACAAAAAAAATATTAGTAATATAATAAATAAATAAAATACATAAGTTTTGTTTTCGATATTTCAAAATAGTCTTTTTTTTTAAAAATATTTTATGTAAAATTATTTTCTTTAATTTTTTTTAAATTGAAAATTGGTCCATTTTTTTAGAAATTTTTTTTTAGTCATATTATATTTTCTTACACTTTTTTTAAAATTGAAAATTGGTCTTTTTTTTTATAAAAAACATGTTAATCCTTTTTTTCTATAAATACAATTTAACTCTAAAAATTAGTCCTTATACTTGTATATAATATTTTTTTTAAATTGCCTTTTATTCCATTTTTTTATAAATTCAAAGTATACCCTAAAATTTCCAAATTTTTTTTGTAACTCTAAATCATTCAAATACAATCTACAAAAATTATGAAGTATATATTCCTAAATGGATTCCAAACAGAAATTCACATATATTTTCAACTACATGCATTCATAACCTAAAGTTTTATGCATAATTTTTTTTTTAAAAATCCATTAATTGTTTAACATATTTAGCTACACAGATATGTTAAAACTACCACCATTCACTCTTAACAACACCCTATTACTCTCGGATTACACTACATCTATTAAATATCAAAGAACAAAAAAATTGAAAGAAAAATATGAAAAAATAGATGAAAATAACACCTTAGTTGATTAAATAGAAGCTGATTTGATGTAGTATCCATGCCCATTTGATTCGTACATAAACATAATAAGAAAATAGGTTAGGAAAAATAATTATTAAAATCATTAAAAAAACATAAGAATTAGATGGATATGTTTGATTTGGAGATGATTTTATTACCTTTGGAGTGGACTAGAAGGTTATATGAGCTTCAATTGATGCTGGAAATTGAGGTTCTGGAGAAAGAGTCTCGTTTTTGTGTAGAAGAGAAGGAGAAGAATAAAATGGAGAGACTCGACAGGTTGTACAAATAGTACATTTCGCTTAGCGACTACTTCTAGTAGTCGCGAAAGATAAAGAAGTCGTCGTTATTAATTCAAGTGACCGACACGCATCAGGTAAGTGACCGACACGTACCTCATTCGTGACTAATTTGTAGTCGCGAAAGGTCGGGTTGATAGCGCGTGTCATTTATTGAGCGAGAAAATGGACTGCCCAAATTTAATAGATATTTACTTAATCTTTAGCTACTACCTGTGTAGTCATTGATAATGTTTTATTCATAACGACTAGTTCATACGCATGAACTAGTCGCTAATGATCCCTACTCATTACCGACTAGTTCTTCAACACTAGCGACTACAAAGTAGTCGTTATTGATAAAAATGATTTTTTTTTTCCTTTTTTATTTATTTATAATGAACAGTTTTAAATTCTAACAATCAATAAAAGTAACGTAATCAAATTCCAAACAATCAAAACACATAATCATAACAAATCATCAAATATAACTACCAAGTTTCAAAAAACTAAACACGAAATTGACTACATAAAAACAATAAAGATATAATAAAACACTTCAGTCCATTTCGTAACCACTCGTGTCAACAACTTCCTCATCACTATCAACGTAGATTGGTTCCTCTATTTCATCATCGGCATACTCGTCCTTCGTGTCATCCAAAAACTCATCCTCTTTATCAATAAATAAATCTATATGAAATTGAGAAGGGTCAAATGGGATCTCCTCACCAGTTTTCAAGTGTAGCTTTGAGTAATCTGTCTCCGTGTTCACCAAAGGGATCGTGATACTCTTGTTTTCAGTAGGTAGTGATTCTGCACCCCATAACTCGGGACTCCATCCATGTCGATCATTCATTTACCAAACAATTTCCACCCTTTTTGTGTTTTCCTTAGATTAATCTCATCAATGTAAAACACTTTTTTTGCTTGTGTCGCTAAGATGTATGGCTCTTCTCTCCAAAAAAAATAGACATGTTAATAAAGGTGACCCCATTCTCTGTCCTTGGAGTACTCGTGTTATACCAATTACACTTGAATAACACAACAGAACAACCACCATCAAATGTTACCTCTACATCTTGACTAATTCACCTTAATACGGTTTCTCTTCATAGATGGTGCATACCCCGTAATCCGCAGTAACTCTTTTTTCACCCTTGTCACGAGTAACCCATTTGACACCGTTCACAACACATGAATTGTACTTATAAATTGCACCATGAGACTTACTAGCCAATGAAATCATTTCACTAGTAGTAAATGCATCACCGACTATTTCCATTTCATAAACCTACAAACAAGAACAATTATAACAATGTTGTCTAATATTGAATAATTAAGTTGGTATTTGAATGAATATATACCTTATGCATAAACCAATCTAGAAAATTATTTCGGTGTTTCCTCTCTTTATCGGCTACAGGACCTGATAGCGTGGCTTTGTGTTCTCTGCACATTTGAAGAGTAAAGTCAATAATTTTACCATAACGGAGGAAAAAAATAATAAATAAAATGATCAACTTACGTCATTAAATGCTGGATTTCGTCGCAATTAAGTAGGATGTACTAGTTGATTTGCTCCTTCTCTACGTATTGCAAAACACCAAACTCTTTTTTACCTAGTGGAGTACACTGGCTCTTAAATACGGATAAATATTTAGGTTGAGCTATAGTCTCGGTATATCCAACGGGTACATCCAACGCATCTGAACCGGCCCTCCTAACAGAGCCTTGCCGTATAAGTGTTTAACCAGGTGGATCATTATATCAAAAAACGCGGGAGGCAAAATCATTTCCAATCCACACATAACTTCAACAACTCCCGCCTTACCCAATTCTAACTTTTTCCTACTAAGGTTTTTCTTACAAACGACTCTGAACACGTTAGCTACCCCAATAATCGCATCACTAATCGATTTATCTTCAATAAACCCTGGGATACTAGCCACGAAAAGATACTACATCATCACGTGACAGTCGTGACATTTCATTCCAATAATCTTGCCCGTATCACTTTGAACATTATTTCTCAAACTAGATGCGAAACCATCGGAAAACTTTTGTGCCTTCAACCAGTCAAGAAATATTTTCTTCTTTTCAGTTGACGAAGTATACTTTGCTCGCTTCAATATCGCTTTACCTCCTCTCGATGTCAACCAAAACTCTTTCCTGATGTTCATATCCTTAAGATCCATTCTCACTTTCAAGTTATCTTTGTTTATTTTCCCATCAAGACCTATAATTGCACTGATCAAAATATCACACAAATTCTTCTCGCAATGCATAACGTCAATGTTATGTTTCAACAAATTTTCGGACCAATAAGGTAAATGATAAAAAATACTCTTTTTCTTCCAATTGAGTCGACGAGGAACAGTTTGCTTCACGATATTACCCCCAAAATCCTTGTGTTTACCAGGAAAAAAAATAGGAAGCCAATCTAACTGTGTCTAAATATTAGCAGGTGTATGTTTCCTCGGTGGGCCCCTATGATCGGCAGCCGGGTACGAAACTTTTTCTTTTCTAAATCGATATCTGGGAGGTAACCAACGTCTATGGTCAAAGTAAACAACCCCTTTCTTCACCCTCAATGACGGAGTAGAATCCATGCATTCTGGACAAGCTAAGTAACCTTGACCCGACCATCCTGAAGTGTATGACCTAGCAGGGTAATCATTCGTCGTGGACAACAAACAAACCTTCATTGCAATCTCTTGATTCGTGTGGGAATCATACGTAAGGATTCCTTATCCCACAACTCATCCAACCCATCTATAACATGTCGAAGAACGACATCCATGTCCTTACCGGGTGAACGGGGTTCCGGAATCAACAAACAAAGCTGAAATATCGTCTCCTTCATGCGTTCCCACGGTGGTAGGTTGTAGACATTCAATATAACCGACCACATATTGTACGAGTTGTTCTTCATAGAGAACGGACAAAAACCATCGATACCCAAACCCAAGAACACATCCGAGGTTCACTAGAAAACTTAGGATGTAACTGAACAAATATCTTCCAACTATCACCATCCACTGGATGATGCAACATATATGCATCTGTACTCTTCCCTATACGGTTCCAAATCATATTTTCGGTAGTGTGTCGCGAAGCATAAAGTTGCTGCAACCTCAGGGCAATCGAGAAATATCGAAGTTTCTTATGCGCTACTTTATGGCCCTTCTTCGGGTCCCATCTGGATTCACTACATACTGGACACTTGTCAAGGAACTCATTTTCCTTGTAAAATAAAGCACAATCGTTCACGCAAACATCGATGGTAGTGTACCCCATACCTGAACTTTTTAAATTTTTGTTGCACTCCTCGTATGACTCGGGCAAGGTATGAGGTTTGGGAAACACGCGGCACAAAAGTTCAAGCAACTCGGTGAAAGATGTGTTAGTCCACTTGTTCTTCACCTTCACGTGCATTAGCTTTGTGATGAAATTTAATGAACTCATTACTGTACAACCAGGGTATTACCCAGTCTCCAATTCCTTAAACATAGTTTCGAAACTGCCACCTGTTGAATTGTTCGAGTCTATCATCTCGGTGTCACCTGAATGCCCAACACCCTTGTAATTAGGTCTCAAATATTCATAGACATTCAACATTTCATTTTCTACATATCGAGTATCGGGAATTTCATCGTTCTCACCATGCTTTGTCCAAATCTTATACGTGGACAAAAACCCAAATTGTAAAAGATGTGACCTAACTTTGTCGATGTTAAACGACGATAATTCGAACAACCATTACACGGACAAAGAAAAGTTTTATTAAAATCATCTTTTTTGAGCAAATGCGAGAAATTCTTCTATCCTCTTAACAAATTCACATGAAACACAATGAGCAGAATTAATCCAACTTTTAACACCCGAAGCCATCATCTATTACCAATATAATCAACTATACCAATATAAATGAATACAAAATAAATATTTCATTTGTAAATTTATTTTTCATACAATACTATATCATATAGATTATAAAATTAAAACATGTTTCTAACAACTTAATCATACTATTTAACATTAAATACACAATTGTAATCAAATAAAAGAAATTTTAAAAAGTTTTATGAAGAAAAAATACCTAATTTTGGGCAAATTTGGTTAGAGAAATTGATAATTGAGTAGGTCCCACGGTGTTGATTGGACCGGGAAAGCTTTTTCACGTGTTGAAATAATATATTATGATAATTAGTGAGAAAAAATTGGAAGTGTTTTTAGAGAATAGTGCGAAAGTTATAAAATAGTGGGTATTAAGGATTCCAATTCGCATCTCTCTATAATAAATACGCTGCGAGCATTCGCGACTACACGAGTAGTCGCTAAATATGTACAAGTAGTCGCTATTAATCACTGTTAACGACTACCGAAGTCGTAGTTAAATGCAAAAGGTCATTTGCGACAACTTATGTCGGTGAACAAAAATAATTAAAAATTAAAAAAATACTAGCGACTACGTATACGACATTAACGACTACTTTTAGTAGTCGATAACTATAAAATGTATTTACGACTACTTAAGTAGTCGATAAATATGTAAAGTAGTCGTAAAAACAAAGTAGTCGTTAAAGACCCATCTTTAGCGACTAGAATTATGTAGTCGGGAAAGATTCAGTCGCTAGAGATCACACGTGTAGTAGTGAAGTGTCGTATTCATTCTTATAAAATATTCAAAGCCTAGACCTCCTATAATTTCCCAATTTTAAGCTTCTCCCATGCCACCCAATGAATCATATTTTTCTCTCTTTAGGTCCATTAGAAATTAGAAATTGCTGAAATAAGCTTGTTACAAAATGTAATAGGGAACGAGATAACAGACATCACATAGTTAGGGATAACTTGCATAATATCCTTAATAAGAACCTCTTTACTTCCTTCTGAAGGTAATTTTGCTTTCCATACTTTTGTCTTTTTGAATAGTTTCTTTGCTATCCATTCTAGGGATTCAACTATTAATCTTTTATGACAAAGTGGAATCCTTAGATAGCTTCCTAAATCTGTAGTTTCCGTAATATTTAGCTCATTTACGAATTGATCTATTTTTTCTTGAGGTGTCTCTTTGCTGAATAAAATTGCTGATTTTTTAAAATTAATTTTTTTGACTCAATCCTTCACAATATATATCTAAGCATTCTTTGAATGCTTGAATATTATGTTCATCTATTATGATAAAAAAGAGAGAATCATTTGCAAAGAGTAGATGCTAGGACAATTTGTATTAATTTTTATACCTTGGATATAGTTATTCTGTTCATAATACTCTATAATGCTAATAAGAGATTATGTCATAATTGTAAAAGGAAAGGAGAAAGAGGGTCACCTTGTCTGATTCCTCAACCTGGTGTAAATTTATTGGGTATTTCCCCATTAAGATTAATTTGAAATGAACTATGGTCATACAATTTCTGGTCCAATGTCTCTAAATATCACTAAAACCCTTTTTTTAAGAAAAAGGAGTAAGAAACCCCACCTTCCCTTGTCATAAGCCTTTGCCATGTCTATCTTTATTGCTGTTATATGATTTTTACTTATCCTCCTTCTACTCATGAAAAAAAAAATTTCTTGAGCTATAATAATGTTATCATGGATGACTCTACCTTTAATGAAAGCTGATTAAGTTGGAGATACTATATCATTCATAAATCCTTGTAAATGATTGGATAATATCTTTACAGTGATTTTATTAACAAAATTAGCGCAGGATATAGGACGGTAATCACCTAATTTTTCCTAATAATCCCCTTAAGGTATAAGAGTGATTAACGTGTCATTGAGCTTATTAGACTAATAGTATTGAGAAATAAATCATTAATCATATTAAAAACATCATCTTTAATAATTTCTCAATATTCTTTATGAAACTTACCATTGAGTCCATCCGGACCAATAGCTTTTGTCGGAGATAATTCCTTAATTGCTTTCTCTACTTCTTCCATCATAGGAGGCCTAGTTAGTTATCATTCATATCTTGAGTTACCTTAGGTTTTATAAACTGTGAAGCTCTTTCCATTTGCTCCGTGCTTGCCCCCTGTTCAGTTAAGAGATTATTATAAAAATTCTGAAAGCAATTTTTGATATTTGAGATGGCCATTCACCATGTTCATCCTCAATTCTAGAAACTCTATTAATGCATCTTCTTTGTACTATAGAAAGGTGAAATTTATTTGCATTTTTGTTTCCACATGTGAGCCAATTTTGACGTGATCTATCGGCCAAATATTTTTCTTCACATTCATATTCAAACTAATTCAGACTTGGATATGAGATATTTTTTGATCTTGGAAAACTTCTCTAAGAGAATTTTTATTTGAGTTTCATGATTCTTGAATGTTTCTTTTCTCCATTTCTTCAAATGATAGATAGTGTTATTTGTTTGGTTAATATAATTGGGTAAGGGTGGATTAATAGAGTAAGCATAAACGTAGACTCTTTCATGCATAACCAAGGCTGCAAGTTGTAAATCGTCAGTATAACCGGCCACATGCTATATGAGTTGTTTTGCATAGAGAAAGGAAAAAACCCATCGATCCCCAAACCAAGGCGTACCTTACGTGGTTCACTAGCAAACTCGAGATTCCTCTCGTCAAATGTTTTCCAACTATGACCATCCACGGGATAACGCAACACATCTTCGTCGGTACTCTTTCCGGTATGGTGCCAAATCATATCTTTCGCGGTGTGCCTCGAAGCATACATTCTCTGTAACCTAGGCACAATCGAAAAATAATTCAGCTTCTTATGTGACACTTTCTTCCCCTTCTTTGGGTCCCACCTTGATTCTCTACAAACGGGACAGTTCTCAAGATTCTTATTTTCTTTGTAAAACAATGCACAATCATTCAAACACATGTCGATCGTGATGTATACCATTCCCAAACTTTTCAACTTTCTATTGCAATCCGCATAAGAATTTGTTAAGTTATGAGGTTTAGGAAACACACGACCCAATAAATGAAGAAGTTCGGAAAACGAGGTGTTCGTCTACTTGTTCTTCACTTTCACATGCATTAGATTTTCTATGAAATCCAAAGAACTCGTCTTAGTACAACCGAGGTACAAATCTGTTTCCATTTCCTTGAACAACGCGTCGAAAGACCCACGACCACTTCAATTGACATTCTCGTCACGCATCTTGGTGTCACCGGAGTTCCCACCAGTTTCAAACGTGGGTCCCAAATCATGAATTACATTACACATTACATTATCTTCGTTTGGTTGATCCACAGAATTAATACTTCTTCCCCGTGTTTCATCCAAACCTCATTCTCTGGCCAAATACCCCACTGAAATAGATGTGCTTGAACAACTTCAGGTGTAAACTTTACATTATTATAACAATAAGTACACAGACAAAATATGTTACAGCGTGATCCAATTTCTTGCACGCAAACTTAAGAAACTGTATTATACCCTTGATATATTCCCTCGTAACCTTATTCTTTGATTTAATCCAACTCTTGTCTATTCTCTAAAGTAAATTAAAACACTAATTATTATTTCATAAGGTTTAATTTAAATACTACTTAGATCATACGATTATAAAGAGTTACTTCAATCCCCACATTGTATGAAAAAGTCACTAAGGCGGCTAATGTTTATTAAAATGTCAATTATACCCCTAAAGTTAATTAAATGTCACTAAGGCACCTAAGTTTACTAAAATTCTAGTTATACCCCTAAATTTTATAAAATGTCACTAACTAAGGCACCTAAAGTTTATTAAAATGTGGTGGGTCTTGATGTGTTATAAAATTAAGTACTGAAAATAAAGGAACCACAATATCGCAAGTGCACGGTTGTCCAGGTAATATCCGATAAATCGGGTTTCATTCTCAGGGATTGGACTGGTATAACCCAAGTGTTCAATAGATAAATAGTAGTAATTGTAATTACAGAAAATAAAAGATAGAATATATTTGTTTTGTTTCGAGTTATTAAACTACTAGACGCACATAAATAAATTACTGAACATAAATACTAAAAGATAAGATGCTTATGAGCTATACTTGAGTCTCGCTAGGGAATCACCTAAACTTACGTAATTAATGCTTTCGTTAAGGGCAGAATTGATATTTCTATATTAGTTAGGACTCTAATGTATCCTAGCCCCTGTCAGGGTGGACCTAGGAGTTATCCTAAAGTACTATAAACTCCTATATGTACGAATATGCCTCTTCGGATGCTATGTAATTACCTCTTTGGCTATGTAATTAGTTGAGCCAGTCGGTCAATAACGAACATTACACGGATATTACCTAAGTCTATAATCAAACCCCCTTGTCGGATGATCACTTCGCCACTAAAGTGAATAGCCCATTTACTAAAATCTATTTCTAATTAGCTAGGTCAGAAATAGTAAATAAGAACAAAATAATATCCAATATAAAATACCCAATTCAAATTAAACTAGAAACTAATCCCAAATTGAAATACATGTATTAAATAAATTAGGGATTAACCCATTACGCGATTCTCAAGTAATTGAAGTTTAGCTCATAACTGAAATAGAAACAAAAAAAAGAAATTAATAATATACATGTTCCTAATAACAGAAATAAAATAAGAACCTTGATAGAGGAATTGACTTGAGCTGTTGTTGGAAGAAAAGGACTCTCCAACTTCTGGTCTTACTTCCGCCTCTTGATGCTCTCTCTAAGGATTATTTAATTTGAAGGTTTAATGAGAGGTGCTAAATAATGAGGTCTAAAGAAGCTTATAGAGTGCTAAAAAGCGGATTAGGGCTTAGGTTAAGAGGGTTAGGTAAAATTATAAAAATCCCAAGCCCATCTTTACTTTTAATTCTCGTAAGGTGTGCAGCCTTTAGTAAAACGGCTGTAAATTTGCATCTCAACTCCAAATGGGCTTATTCAACTTGGAGAATCTTTCTAACTCAATAGGCTATCAAACAATGTTTCACGACCCAAGGCTAAATCCGCTCCTAAGTAGCCCAAAATCAGCAATCTTTAACAACCTTTCAGATATGTAAGTTCTTTAATTAAGTTCTTGGAAATTCTTTTCTTTCCTTTAGCTCCTCCACTCGATTTAAGACTTTAATTCTAAATTCTCCTCCTTGTAGTGGTTCTTCATGAATTCATAAACCTACCAACTTTTCACTAAAACAAACAAAAGCTCTAAAAAAGCAAATAGTCTAATTCTAAGGGGAGAAAGTGTAATATGACGAAATAAGCATAGAAGTCTATATGATAAGTCAAATATTCACCTAAAATGATGTATCTGAAGGGCTAATATTTAGAACAAATAGGGAGACATCAAGACCCCAAACTCAAACCTTTGTTGTCCCGACAAAGTAAAATAAAAACAAAGGCCTTTTAGGTGAACGCAGAAGGTAGAATCTAGTAAATATTCCCAAAGCACAACTTAGAACAAATCTCATTTAGTATGATCTATGAATTAATATACACATACACATATAATGCAAAATCAAACACAAAATAATATCAATCCAAAATTAATTTCACAATGCTAGAAGGTTACGCTTAGTACTTATCTCAAGATGGTGGCTATAGGGTGTTCCTCGATCCTTACTTGCTTTGAAAACTCCACTTGGCATACTCCCTATTAGCTGAATCACATATTCACTATGCATCTAGGATCCACGAGGTTTTAATATAGACTTAGGGACGGTATGGTATGTATATTTGGTAAATTTGAAGTGAGCTTTTGCTCTCTCTCCTCACTTACCATCAACAAACTGTCCAAGAGCTTGAGTTTACACTCGAATATGTTCTCACTCAACCCATTTGACGCGCTAATTTAGAGTTCCCAGATTAACCCAATAATCACTAAAGATGATTCACATAAAAATTTCCTCTTTGCCAGTCCAAATATATATTCATTTCATATGAATTTCTTTTTTTTCTTTTTTTTGTATAGCCATGAATCTCTTTTTAATGTTGAGATATCATGCTATTTTTCATAAAAAAAAAATTTCATATCTTTTTTTTTCATTTACTCTTACCCCGGCAAAGGGTTATAATATAATCACTGTGAATCATCATCAGAATATAAAACACAGCACAATTGATAAGCTCAAAAATCCCAACCTAATGTAAATTCCCATAATAGTGGACCCACCACCCCAAACTCAAGCTCAAGACATGAAGTCTCAGGGTCGTGATTCAAGTGCATGTCATATAGAAATTCCTAATAAAATAAAGGGATATTGGCTTATTTGTGGCGACAAAAGAAAAGCTTAAAGGCTAAAAATTTGGCTAAGCCGGATATAATTAATTCAGGGATAAAAGGCCAAAAAGGATTCAAAGGGCTAACAAAGAACTGCCTCTATCATTTTCCTATTTACACAGCTTGCCTCTAGTTCATACCTAAGTGGGTTCTCTACTCATTCAGATCTCACGTTCTACAAACCACTCATTTTACTTAAGCAAAAGTTTACTTTTTTTGCATTGTTCATTAATTATTCCTATCAATTACCTCATGTTTGCATGCAATCAAAGTGCGTTTTACACTAACTCCTAAAGTCAACTATATTATATCATAAATTTGCAAAAAGTATGTTTATGGGGACATTTATTATACTCTACAATCAAAACATTCCTCAAACTAATTTTTATTTGATTTTTTAATTTTTTTAAAAACATTAAAACACATAAAATTGGGATGAGGCAACGAACCCCACTCCAAACTAAAAAATGAGTCGTGTCCCCACGAATCGAAAAATGACTCAATAAAGCAACTAATTAATAAGAATGAGAAAAGGATAGGAAAACGTATTTGAACTAGCACGAAGCTGGTTTCCATGGTTGCGCGTAGGTTGAGCTCCTCTTGTTGCGTAGGTGGTATGTGTAAAATCAAAGAAGTGGCCACGTAATATTTCTTCTCGTCTCGGCATAATACCCGAGTCAAAGACCCGAGGCCACTTTTTTCCGTCGCCGGCAATACCGGTCATATGACCGGCTAGCCGGTCAGGCTCTGCAAAATTTTTCTTTTTGTTCCTTATCACCCCAAACTCAATTCCTGCACTATTTCAACACACTACCTTTCTCATTTCTGTAAAAGTATATGCTAAGACTCGACAATTACTTATAATATACACTAGGAATTGAAAAACATAAAGCAGTAAATTAAAACATGGGTTGTCTCCCAAGAAGCACTTTTGTTTATTATGTCTTTAAGTTCGACGCGTTACCTTTCATGAAGATGGTATTGAGGCCTTTGCGCTTATCCTCCGCTTAAATTCGCCTCTTCCTTGACATGTAAGCTTAAGAACTTTCCCACCTAGAATTTTATTTAATCGATCTTTGAAAGGAGGTGGGTAAGTACTTCGTTTCGCCTTCTTATTTTCACGACGAAACTCATTTTCCCCCATATAATAGTAAATACCGTTCTCCACGGTATAATCTCACTTTTATTCCTCGTTTCAATGCCGTGTTCCTCTTTAAAATGTGGTGGGTAGGTACTCCTCCTTGCCGCTTTACTCTCGCGGTGTGACACCTTGCTTGTATAGCACATGTTGATCCTTTGTATTGGTGGTGGAGGTAATTCTACAGCTCTATTTTCATTCAATATTCGTGGTGGAGATGGTGATTGGTGAACTTTTTGTGGCGGAGATTCAACTTCTATTTTATTGTGAACCTTTATTTCTTCAATTGATACCTCAACCACTTCACATTCATTTTCTTGTTTGAGCATACACTATATCATAATTTAGTGTGTTTTGTTTTAGTTTTAAAAAATAGTTAAAAGTTTATTAAGGTGTTAATTAAGGAATATATTATTTATATGGGGTAATTTTGGTACTAAATAATTTTAGAGGCATAAAATTAGAAGACTAATTATATTTAGGCCTATAGTTAGAATAAAAATCTTAGGTGACCTATAATTAGAAGACTAATTCTACTTTAGACCTAAAAATAGAATTAACCCTTAAAAAATAGCACACAAAAACAAATTAACTCGACACAATCTGTATTGCGAACCTATACACATACACACACATGTGAAATTCAAATATTTTTTTTCTTGCTAACATCAATTTTTGTTTCAAGCTAGTCCTATAATTATGATATAGTGTATGCTCAAACAAGAAAACCTCATCTTAACCATATGAAATAAAGAATTTCACGAAAAGCTTAGCTTAAATTCGAAAATCTGAATTTGCATTTAGTATTTTGGAACATTTAATAAATGCATTATAAGAACTTTAAAAGTTACTGGTGTTGCAAACCAACTAAAAGAAGATTAACAAAAAATATAGAAAGTTATAAAACTATTTGAAAAAGCTGAACAGAATATAATGTTCAATTCATAGAGTGGTCTATGAACAAACCTGGACGAAAAAAAAAAAAATCTAAGAACCAATCACAACATACAAACTTTTTTCTATCAGTTTTCTAGGTCACCCCTCATTACACTCCAAGATATGATTTTGGGAACTCTCTGATCAGAACAGAGGATCATCACAAAATTCTCTTGCCTATGTTTCTGCATTACTATCCTGAGCACCTTCTCCTCTATTCATTTGCCTCACATTTCTCCTTGACTGCCTTTGATCATTTTGTCTACTTGATTCTCCAACAGGGCCTTGAGATCCATTGTTTGCTTCCAATGCATTCCTCCCACGCTGATTTTTTTATAAAGTTATAACATACCAATAAATTATACATATTAATCACACCATGAAATAACAATGTTCATGAATCGCATAATACTAAACCAAATCAAGTTTTATTTAATTATTTAGTGTCGGATATATGGATCCGATAACACCTTACAATCCTATCCGGGATCATTCATCTCATATTAATGTTCAGTGTTCCCCCGATTTTTTTTCTACATAATTGCACTATATAGTTCCCTGAACTATGCAAAATTGCCCTATCAGACATGTATTGCCTATAACATACCGCATAACCTTATATATATATATATATATATATATATATATATATAAATATATATATATATATATAAAGAGAGAGAGAGAGAGAGAGAGAGAGAGAGTACCAGTATTTCTCCCACTGTAAACGGCCTATTCATTGGCAGAACACCGTTTAGGGCCATTCGTGTTGCATATCTCAAGTGAAGATCCCACCCTACTTCTCCCGGAATATGTAAGATTGGCAAGGGATGGAATTCTCCATAGACACCTTGTGCATTTGGAAAACCTCCTACAGATTCTTGTCTCTGTTCGTATATAAGCGGAAAGGGATCCAAAGCAGGAGCCGGAGCTGTAGCCGGAGCTGGAGCCGAAGGTCCAACAGTATTTTTTTCGTTTTCACTACTTTCATGTCCACTCTCCCCACCTGCATACACACAGCAGTAAGATGTTATACAATTATAAACACGGAAAACTATTTTTGCAGGAGCTAAAACATATTAACCAACACTTTATCGAGTGGATTCATACCTGAAATATCCATCTCCATATCAGGACTTATTACTTCATGAATCTGCTGCATAACAGGCAATGCATTTGCAACTTTAGCACCATCACTTACGAGTACACATTTCTCCTGATCAACTTCACAGCGCCAATATCTATAATTGGGAATTATCAATGGAGGAAGTTCCTCATGACTTGAGGCAAAAGGTTCACACAACATTATATCCTTCTCCCTCATTTCTGCTACATATCCACTGCATCAAAAGGAACAATATATGAATAGAATTTTACCAAATAGCAGTTCAAAACTTGAGATATTTCATATGATCTTCCAAGATTTGATCGACTAGCTAGGAACCAGTTTCACCTTTTTCGAACACTGTAAACTCTAATGAAAAAATCCAACTAACTTATTCATATGGCTAATATTATGAATTGAAGATAATTTAATCAGAAATATATATAACCTAACTCTGAGAAAGCATTAATGCAAACCCTACAATGTGACGAGGTAATTATAGTACAATAAAACTATAAACACTGATAAATAACAACAATTAATTAAAATATAAATGAGAAACAAAATAATAATTTTGAACAAGTTTCGTTAAAATAAAAAAAATAAAAAATTCACGTGATATACAATTAGGCTTACCGTATAGTGAAATGTCGACAATTTCCAGTATCAGTCCTCACTTCCGGGAATTGTAAGTCTATCTCCAGTGAATCAATGTTGATGATTGATGGTGATGACGTGGTAGCAACACTCTTTGTCATATCTAAAGTATACGTATACATAAACATATAAATGTTCAATATTATTCTGACCTTGTATAACAAACTATAGTAAGGAATAGAAATATAAAACATATAATAAACAGCTGACAGTAATATAAATCGATGGAGAATCCAATGGATAGTAAAGAATATGACTTATTAATTTATTCAGATCATGCCTATGATTTTGAAGGGCTTGCATGTAAAGAAGCATTTTATTTATTTTTATATATATATATATATATATATATATATATATATATATACAAAGTGACTACTCTAACGAATCATAGTTTAGAATAGTCGACAATCAATAAACATTAGTTATTAATAAATGGACATTAATTATCAGTTAGTGAAAATAATAATGACTTTAATTACTAGCTGTTTAAATAAGCACCTCCAAGCAAATTCAATCACCCTATACCATTGTATACAGATTAATCTTCTGCATGAACTCAACCACAAAATATTAGGGTTTTGTCTAGTTATCTATATCTTCAATTTATTAAATAAATAAATCTTGCTTTTGCACAAAATAAGCATCATACTAAAATTAATGTCATTAAATATGATTCAAACATATATATACATAAATTACAAAAGAAAGTAAACAAGATAAATAGAAGAAAGTGAAGCTTAAATTAAAGCACAACACCGTATTTGAAACATCAGCTCAAGTCATCGAAATTTATACATATATCAGCAAAGAAATATATATATATAAAAGAGTAAACAAGATATAACCCATTAGAAAAGAGGAAAACATACCTTTGTTATGATCTATAAGAATCAGATGAAAACCTTAATGATTGAACACAGAATCAATCCTTCAGGAATCAAAATGGGTATCTTAAAAATTAAAAGACAGACAAGATATCAAGAAAGACCCACAATCGTTTTCCTTTATTTAAATCTGTGTGGTGAACTTTGTGCAGTGAGTGTGAGAATCTCTTGTTCAATGTTTGGAAATTTGAAGAGCGAAAAAGTGAAAGATACAGAGTGGAAGAAAAAAGTGAAAAAATGACATATGTAAGTAGGTAGGGTGTAATCTTTATGTATAATATATAGTAGTGTGTTAGTGTGTGTGGGGGGTGTACAATATCATTACTTTTCTATTACTGTCTTGTATCTTCAGTTAACGGATTTATAATCTACTCAACTTTTTTTTAATTCCTTTGATCAAATATACGTTATGAAATGTACAAAATATTTATGCAAGATTATCTGTTAGCTAGTTTGATTGGATAACCTAAAAAAAGCGTGGAATAGAAATTAACGCCCAATAAAATGGCTTAATTAACTTTTCAAATACAAAATACAAAGGAAATTCATGAATGCACTACATTCATTATAGGATTTGTACGTAGCGAAAATATGCTTATAGTTTTACATAACATATACGTTCAAGAAAATCTCATATGGTGAAGTTTACAAAATTTAATTATCCAACTATTGCAATCGCTTTTTAATTTCAATGACCTTTTGCTTTCATGCTATATAAGAAATTTTTTATTTATTTTTTACTAGAGAAAGTGCCTAAGACAACAAAAAAAAACATAAAACAAATTACAATACTGCTAGGATATTAACCAACCCTAGCTCGACCGAAATTTTCCATAAATTCAAAAAGTGCTCTAGATGAGTTAAAAGCCGAAAGTACCCCGTGCCTAACTTGTTTAGCAATATTGTCCGCCAAACTATTGCAGCCCCTTTAGATATGAAATAAGGCTATTGGACCAAAGTCCTTCGCCTTTTCCTTGATTTTCTGAATAGTCCACCGGATACGCCAATCTGCACCTGACACCTGTTTGATATATTGAATAACATCAAGGTTGTCATACATTACTATTTTTGTTCTATGTTGTGTGCATTCACATGTTTGTACTGCTCTAAGTACTGCATATGCCTCTCCTTCTAATATTGAGTCGCACATGATATCTGTTTTGATTGTCGAAAGCTCCCCTGATCTTTTGTTCTTAAATGCTATTCCAATGCCTGTTGGTTCGTACTTTACGTTGAAAGACGCATCACAACTTATAACAATATAAGGAAAGTAATTACAAGTCAATTTTTTTATCAAATAATATTCAATAAAACAATAGTTTTGCAAAATTAATATTTTTTTCCGATCTAATTTCATCAGATATGTGCTAAATTATAAAATATTAATTTTTAATAATATAGTATAATTCCCCATGAATATGAATAATATTACTAATAAAAAATACATGTATAATGACAATCTTAAAAACTTATAGAAATCAGAATCAACTAGTGATTGGTAATGTAAAAGGACTCTTTCTCTCTCTAGGATCACGCTCTCTCTCGTTTCTCTCTTACGTCATATAATTTATAGTATTTTTCTTTTATTTCTCGGTCCCAATCTCATCCTTAGATCGGCGACTGATCACCTAGATCCACACCATCTACGGGTGCAACATACGAATAGGGGAAGACTACTAATCACGTGGTTGATCTTGTAGAAGATGGGGCTCTCGTCTACAGGAAGAAGAAAGGATATCGAGGAACTCAAGAAACCTAAATCTCTAGCTAACCTCTCGATCTCACCTCAAATACGGTAATAAAGGATTTAGATTCATAGGGAAGGAAGGAATTAGGGGTAGAAAATCATTACCTAGACCTAATCTGAACTGGGTTAACCCTAAGAAGAACACGAAAGAGGGTAATCATCACTATATACGGGGAAAACGAATTTGCAAGGTAAGTAACTCAATTTCTATAATTTGTTTTTATATATTGTCGTATGTGAGCTGCAAAATAGCGTGGAAGGGAAGAATGAAAGAAGAAGGTGTTTTAGCAGTTATGATTAGGAAAGAAGGAAGAAGCGTGCTTAGTTTCTATCAATTAACCACCGCGGTTATTTTGACACTGTTAACAAAGCCCATTAAAAAGCTTTTTGAAGTCCACGAGGTCATCGAGTTTACCAAGAGAAAAACGGAGAGTCAATTCCACAGAGCTGCAACAATCATAATTACTCTTTGGTGGTCCTTTGTGTGTTCTAAAATAAAATGCAAATAAAGAAAAGAGAACCACAACTGCAAGTGTATAGTTGTCCCAAGTAATATATGTGATAATACAACTTCGTTCTTAGGGACAGATTGGTTGACTCTAATGCTTATCGAATAGTGATTAATTGCACGTAAAAGCAAGTAAATAATTTTGAGAATGTTTATTTTGGTTTTATATAGCTAAGACAATAAATAAAAATACTAAATTAATGCAAGTATTATACTAGACGCGAGAAAATAAAGTAGTTTATGCAAGGTATGAAAGGCAGTACTTGAGAGATGCAAGGATTTCACCTAACTATCATTCATTTCATGTAATGTTTAAGGGACAAATCGGTAAATATGTAATGGTCGGGATTCGGAATTCTCCTTACCCCCGTCAGGGTGGACTAAGGAGCTACTCTTAGGTGCTACAAACCCTGTCAGGGTGATTATAGTCCACCTTCAAGTGATTAAGTCTATTTATACACAATTGGCCATAGGATTGACTAAGCTTGTCAAAGTCTATAATTTCTATCCTACATTCATTAATTAGGTCTGTATCTAAACACCCCGTCAAGGTGATCCATACGCCACTATATGGAATAGCCTAGTTACTAAGTCCTATGATTGGTTAATTACGTCAATAATAGTAGATAAAAGCAAATGAATGGAAAATACAATTTACCCAATTTGAATTCATTTATTAAAATCCCAAATCCAAACACATGAAACGAAATCAAATTAGGATTAACCCATTATGCGTTCTCAAGCACTTTATAAGTTTAGCTCATACTAATACGAAAAACTAAGAAATTAAATTGAAAGGAGTTCATAATTTTTTTACAGAATAAAATAGATGAACCTAATTACGGAGTTTAATTGGCTGGGAATTGGAGATATTGACAGTCTCCAGCTCTTGACTTCTTCTCTTCCATGCTCTAGCTTCTTCTCTGATGTTTAGACTCTAAAGTGTATGAATTATGTGTGAATTTTGTGTAAACATAAGAGTCTAAAGCCTGTTTATACTATGAAATTCGGACTAGGTCTTTTCTTAAAGATTAAATGAAAATTAGAAAAGCCCAAGTCCATAATTAAGCCCAAATCCCGTGACTGCTGCACCACTTTCAGAAAATCAGCTCTAACCGATTCGTTTCAACTCGGATTGACCCAATTCTAGTTGCTAAATTTCCGTAACTCAATGGGAAACAAATTCTCTTCACAAGTTAGAGGCTAAATCCACACTTAGATGGCTCGAAATCGGCAATCTTTATCAACTTTCCAGATTTGCAGCTTGAAATTATTAATTCTTTCAGGATATTTCTTCTTGCTTTGACTTCATTAAACGATATTTGACTTTACTCTTGGATTTCTCTCCTAGCTAGTATTCAAAACCTACAAACTTTTCACTAAAAAGAACAATATTACGTGCATAAGTTTAATAAATGAAAAATACTAGAATTAAAAGAGGAAAATCGATTTATTGCATATTAACACCAAAAGTCTATCTAAATAGTCGAATAAACACAAATAATGATGTCTCCCAAGGGCATAAATTTAGAACATTTAGGGAGACATCAAGACCCCCAACTCAAACCTTTGTCGTCCCGACAAAGCAAAACTAAAAACAAGGGGAATGGAGTAGATGCAAGAGAAAATAGAAGCTAGTAAATACACCCTAAAGAAATTCTTAAGATAAATCTCATATAGCAAACATTAAGAACTAACATACTCATACACTAATCATGCAACATCAAACGCAAACAACTTCAATCATAAAATTAACTTCGCAATGCTGGAAGGTTACACTTGTACTTATCTCGATATGATGGCTATAGTTTGTTCCTCGATCCTTACTATCTTTGAACGCTCCACTTAGTATACTCCCTATTAACTTACCATGTACCTAGGAATCACGAGGACTTTACGGTTTTAGCGTAGGCTTAGGGACGGTGTGGTATGTATATTGGTTAATTTGAAGTGAGCTTTTGGCTCTCTCCTTACTTACAATCAACAACTGTCCACGAGCTTGAGTTTTCACTCATATAATGTTCTCACTCAACCCATTTGACGCGCTAATGTTGCGTCCCCAAGTTAACCCAATTAATCTAAGATGATTTTCAAAAATATTCGACTTTGCCGGTTATTTATTCTTTCTTTTTATTTTTCTTTTCTTTTTCTCTTTTCTCTTTTTTTTTCAATCCCGGCAAAGGGTTACAAATAATATTATCATCTCACTTTTCGTGCCTTAATACAAACACATATAATCCCCTACCAATGTAATTTCCCAAATATGGACCCTCCACCCCAAACTCAAGCTCGAGACAAGTCTCAGGATCGTGATTCAAGTGCGGGTCATTTGGTCATGCCTAATAATCTAAGGGGCAATGGGCTATATCGTGGCTACAAAAGAAAAGGCTTAAGGCTCAAAATTGGGCTAAGACAAATAATATTAATATAAGGGATAGTAGGCTAAAAAGGCTTCAAATGGCTAACAAAGAAATGCCCCTATCATTTTTCTAGTTACATGGGTCGTCTCTAGTTCATATCTAAGTGGGTTCTCTACTACTTTAGATCTAACGTTCTACAAACTAAACATTTCCTTAAGTACAAGCTTACTTCTTTTGCATTGTTCATTAATTTTTCCTATTCATTATCTATGTTTGCATGCAATTAAAGCGCGTTTTATGTTATTCCCTAAAGTCCACTATTTACTATCATAGATTCATCAAAAGTATGCTTAAAAGGGACATTTAGTAACTTCTACAGTGAAACGCAACTCGTAATTATTTTATTGAAAGCAATTAAAAACAAATAACACATAAAACTTGGAATGAGGCAACGAACCCCACCCCAAACTCAAAAATGAGTCGTGTCCCCACGACTCGAAAAGACGCAAAGTAATCAAACTAATCTACACTAAACGCGAAAGGGATAGAAAACGTAGCTTAACCAGCGCGTGGCTGGTCATCGGTGTTGCGTCCATGGACTTTATCCTTCGTAAGTAAACCATAGGTGGCGTGTTGAATGGTGCTCACCTTAAGTAGCATGTTCCGGATAAGGTCCAGCTATTTTGTAACGTTTCCTAAAGTAGCAATCATCTTCACTTGATTCTCTTCCAACACTTTTATTTTTGATTCCAACTCATTATCGGATTGTACCTTCTTCTTTGGAGGAGGAGCTCTAGGAGTCCTACAACTTGTGTGGCTTCGTCATGGGAATTTTGAATCGAGCCTAAAGATATATGTTCCCCAACTACGGAAGGTTCAACTTCTTCACACCTACGCGGGATTTTAGCGACTAGACACGAGGTAGTTATGGTACAAGGAAATTTAAGATTTAGCTGAGTAGTAGGGGCTTTATCGAACTCCATAATATTGTCATAAAGAAAACGAGCCACATCCATATGTTTGTTCTCAATAATAAACTTGATGAATATAATGTGTTCCTTTTTCAACTCTGAAGTGTGTGTTATACCAAAGAAGGTAGGGATTATGAAACGGGACCAAACCTTAGCACAAGGCAACAAATTGCTGATATAAATCTGTCCATGATAACGCTTTCCTGCTGGAATTGGGCGGGTCCCAGGAATAAGCACATTTCCCCAAAGAGATTCGAAATTGAATGAGGGATCGGTGAGGGTTTCTTGGAAAGGGCAAGGGCCAGTGAAGTCGGGCAATTTCAATGATTTCCGAATAAGCTCAGCAGAGAGAGGTATTACCTTTTTGTGTACAATAATTGATTCCTTTGAAAACGCTAGTCCCTCGTAAAAATCACGCACCAAGGTAGGAATATATTCAAGTTTTCTTTTTCTCAACTCTTTGCACCCAAACTTGTCACAAGTAGTAGCATAATCCTTAAAAGCACTATTAAAAATACCCTTTGGAAGACCCTTCTCAACACCAAATTTCAAGTAATTAATTCTGTAACGAACATGATCATTCCAAGTCATAGCAGCTCTCTTCGGTTTCTGAGAAAACATCTTTCTTCATGTGGATCTTTGTTCTTGAACGGGTGCTTGCGGAGTTTCTTCTTCAGACTCTTCCTCAATTTCTGGTTCATCGATTAGTCTACTTTTCTTAGGATTAGCCTTAATCGGATTCTCTTTCCTTTTCGGAGCCGCTGGGATTTCTTCAGTCTTGCGTTTGGAACGCGAATCAGGAAACTCAATTGCTTGTTCTGGACTAGTACCAACATTGTTTCTGTTTCTTGGAAAGTTCCTTCGATAAGTATACATGGAATCGGTTCTGTTAGTCATCTCTTTTCACCCCAAACTCAAAACTTCAAATAGTGAAATGCTAGAGAAAAGCTTAGAACTTTGATGTTTTGAGGCTTAAAACTTGAAGAATATGGTGGAATATGAGATGGGTAAAGGCTAATTGATGGGAATTAGGAAGGAATTGGTTTTAATTTGATGCTAGGAAGAAGAAAAAATCTTGGAGAAAAGTGTGAATTTAATGGTGTTTTGGAGAGGATAAGAGTTGATTGTGTGTTTTTGTGAGAAAAGAGGGCTTGATTTGATGATTATATAGTGTTTAGTTGATGATCTTCGGAGTAGGTGGAGGCTAGAATTCAGAATAAGAGTTTGTCTGGGGAAAGAAGCTAAAAAAGTAGGGTTTTAACCCTTAAAACCGCCTCTCACAGCAGCTGACCGGCAAGCCGGTGGCTGACCGGCGTACTGGTCGTTGTGTCGGCGAAAATTATATTACCAGTTTAATTTTTTTTACCTCAGACGCAAGCCTTCTTGCGTCATACGTGACGCACTAACTAGAGAACCTTCCTTCGTTGGCCGGCAAGCCAGTCAGCCACCGGCATGCCGGTGGGCTCTCGCTGGCGCAACCTCAGACGCAGCACCTTGCGTCATACGTGACGCACTAGTCAGAACTTTTCACCTTCGCGGGTCGGCAAGCTGGTCAGCCACCGACATGCCGGTGGAGTCTCGCTGGCACAAACATGGACGCTACGTCATGCGTTAAACTTGACACACTAGTCAGAGTTTGGGGGGGTCTTCAGCGCGTTTGACCGGCTTGCCGGTGATCGCAGTCTTCGAATTCAATTTTTTTCGTTTTTTCATCCTTTGGACCCCAAACTCTTGACCTTTTTAACCCCTGAAATTATCAAAAACAACTACCCTTCCTCATTTCTTAATAATAAACACTAAATTAGCGAAATTTATCTAATATACAATACGAAAATTGAAAGAGTTAAACTAATATACAATGAATTGGGTTTTGTTTAACGTCGTTAAGCTCGACGGGTTACCTCACGCTTTCAAGAAGCTTCGAGGAGATACATGATCTCCCCGGGATGTGGATCTTCCAAGCGATTGGTGTCTTCACCTCCATGGTATATCTTTAATCGATGACCGTTTACCATGAAAGTACGGTTCTCGAGTGGATGTTCTATTTCAATTGCCCCATGAGGTGTAACCTTGGTCGCAATATAAGGACCCGACTACTTTAATCTTAATTTACCCGGATAATTGCCGAACTTTGAGTTATACTTCAATACTTTCTACCCCACTACAAAGTTCTTTTCACGAATACGATTATCATGCCACCTCTTAGTGTTTTCTTTGTAAAGCTTAGCATTTTCATAAGCATGTAATTGGAATTCATCAAGTTCATTAAGATTCATCATTCGATTCTGATCGGCTAAAGTAGGATCTATGTTTAACTGCGCAATAGCCTAATATGCACCCATTTCAAGCTCAAGAGCTAAGTGACAAGCCTTACCATAAACCATACGATACGAGGATGCACCAACTGGAGTTTTGAACGCAGTACGATAAGCCCATAATGCATCGTCTAATTTCATTGACCAATCTTTTCTCGTAGGACCAACAGTCTTCTCTAAAATAGATTTTACCTCACGATTTGAGACTTCAGCTTGACCATTGGCTTGTGGATGATAAGCGGTAGATATGCGATATCTCACTTCATACTTCTCTAAAACTGTCTTCAAATATTTATTCACGAAATGAGAACCTCCATCTCTAATAATTACTCTCGGTGTACCATGTCTAGTGAAGATGTGTGATTTTAGAAACTTAATCACTACTCGCGAATCATTAGTTGGTAGAGCAACAGCCTCTAGCCATTTAGACACGTAATCAACAACTAATAAGATGTAGAGGTTCCCATTAGAAGGAACAAACGGACCCATAAAATCAATACCCCATACATCGAATATCTCTACTTCAAGGACATTATTACGTGGCATCTCATCCTTTTGGATATATTTCCCGTAAACTGACATCTTTCACACCTCTCAACATATTCATGACAATCTATCATTATTGAAGGCCAGTAAAAACCTGATCGTAATACCTTAGCAGCAGATCGATCTCCTTTGAAATTTCCTCCATAAGGTGAGTCATGACAACCAGCTATGATTGACTCAGTTTCTTCGTTTGGTATACATCTTCTCACCATTTGATCAGCACATACTTTGTAGAGGAAAGAATCCTCCCCAAAGAATTGTCTAGCACGGTGAGCGGGTCTTTTTCTTTTGTGATAAGTAGAACCTTCAGGGAATGAACCACTTACAATTAAATTTGCAATATCAACATACCAAGGAGTATTGTGTAGGTGAATCGCGAATAAGCTCTCATCAGGAAATTCTTCTCTAACTACATCAGGTCCACCATTTGATTCTGAACCTTCAAGACAAGATAGATGATCTGCAACTTGATTCTCACGACCCTTTTGATCCTTAATCTCTAAATCAAACTCTTGTAGCAATAACACCCATCTTATTAACCGTGGTTTAGCATCTTTCTTCTCCATAAGATATCTAATAGCAGAATGATCTGTATAAACAACAACTTTTGCTCCAAGGAGATAGGAACGAAACTTATCGAATGAACAAACAACACCTAGCAATTCTTTCTCTGTAACAGTATAATTAATTTGAGCACCATTGAAAGTCGTGCTTGCATAATAGATCGAATGAAATATCTTATCTTTTCTTTGGCCTAAAACAGATCCCATAGCTAAATCACTAGCATCACACATAACTTCGAAAGGCATATTCCAATCAGGTGGTAATACAATAGGAGTGGTAATGAGTTTTTCTTTGATTGCTTGGAAGGCCACCATGCAAGCTTTAATGAAAATGAATTTGGTGTCCTTCTCAAGTAAGTTACATTCTCAAGTAAGTTACATAATGGTTTAGCAATCTTAGAAAAATCTTTAATGAATCTCCTATAAAAACTAGCATGGCCAAGAAAACTTCTCACCCCTTTTACAGAAACAGGAGGGGGAAGAGTTTTTATTACCTCTATCTTTGCGCGATCAGCCTCTAAACCAGCACTCGAAACCTTGTGACCCAATACTATATCTTCTCGAACCATAAAATGACACTTCTCCTAGTTTAAAACTAAATCACTTTCCTTAGATCTAATCAAAACTCTCTATAAATTTTGTAAACACTTATCGAAGTCATCACCGAATACAGAGAAATCATCCATAAATACCTCAAGGAAGTCATCGATCATATCCAAGAAGATTTCCATCATACATCTTTGAAACGTAGCACGTGCATTAGATAACCCAAATGGCATTCTGCGATATGCAACGTACCAAAGGGACATGTAAAGGTTGTCTTATGTTGAGCTTCTGGAGCTACGTAAATTTGATTATATCCGGAATATCCATCCAAAAAGCAGTAATACTCTCTACCAGCTAACTTGTCTAACATTTGATCTATGAAGGGAAGAGGGAAGTGATCTTTTCTGGTGGCCTTGTTCAATTTGTGGCAATCCATACATACTCTCCAACCAACAATAGTTCTGAATGAATAGCTTCATTTTGATCGTTAAGAATTGTAGTAATTCCTCCTTTTTCCGGCACACACTGAACCGGGCTCACCCATTCACTACTCAAAATGGGATAGATAATCCCTGCATCTAACAACTTAATAACCTCCTTCTTTACAACTTCCTTCATGGCTGGCATTAATATCCTTTGACATTCAACTGAGCGTGCGTTATTACCTTCAAGAATAATTTTGTGTTGACAATAGGAGGGGCTAATGCCTTTGATGTCAGCAATAGTCCACCCTATCACCTCTTTGTTAGATCTCAACACACGCAACAATTTATCTTCTTGAGGACTTGTTAAATTTGCTGAAACAATAACAGGTAGAGTTTCATTAGTACCTACATATGCATACCTCAAGTGTGATGGCAAAGGCTTTTCTTCCAATTGCGGGGGAGATTCGATTGAATGTTTCTTTTTAGTTACAATCTCCCCCGGTTCTCTCACAGGTTCATAGGCAAGACGCCTATATTTTGGATTCTCAGAGTTAAGAGCTGCCACTGTTTCGGCAAGCTCTTCCATCAATTTAGGTAGATCAAGTGTCAAGGCTGCCTGCAATACATCATCATAAGTAAATTCATTATATACCTCTTGCGTGGCACGCTCAATCACATCCATTCGGAAATAATCCTCTTGAGAATCTGGAAACTTCATAGCTCGGAACACGTTGAACTTCACTTCCTCGTCTTGGATTCGCACTGTTAATTCTCTATTTTCTACATTAATTAAAGTACGCCCCGTGGCTAGGAATGGTCTTCCCAAAATAATGGGGACATTCCTATCCGCGTCGTTTTCAAGAATAACAAAATCAACGGGAAATATTAAAGTACCTGCCTTGACGAGGACATCTTCTATGCGACCCTCAGGATGTGCAAGGGATCGATCCGCCATTTACAAGACCATAGAAGTGGGTCTTGCTACTCCAATTTTCAATTTTTCAAAAATTGATTTGGGCATAATATTAATGCTTTCACCCAAATTACATAGTGCTTTACCTTTCCATTCTTCTCCAATTGATATAGGAATTGTGAAACTCTCAGGATCAAGTAACTTCGGAGGTAGCTTACATTGACAAATAGCACTACATTATTCAGGTAAACCAATCATTTCATTATCGCAATACGGCCTTCTGTTGGTGAGAGCTCTTTTCAAAGACTTCGTATACTTGGGTATATCTCTGATAGTTTCTAACAACGGAATATTAATGCTAAGACCTCCCACTCTATTAAAGAACTTTTGATATTCAGCCATATCACGTTTCTTTTGAACTCTAGAAGGAAATGGTGGAGGGGGACGATTTATTACAAATTCATCTTTCTTTTTCGGAATTTCAATAGGCCTCTCCACTTCCTCTACTTCATCATCTTTATTTTTGTCCACCACATCCTTTTCTTTTCTAGTAACTTCTTTCTCTTTTATAACAGGAAAAGGAGGTGGAGGAAGGTTCTTACCACTTATGAGAGTCACCGCATTACAATCTTTTTTCTGCTTCGGATTTTCTATGTCACTAGGGAGTTGCCCTTGTGGACGTTGATTCAGTTTTTTTGACATTTGTGCAAGTTGATTCTCTAACATCTTAATGTGTGCTTCAGAAGCTTGTTGCCTTTGGTATGACTGTGCATGAAGTGCCATTAAATCTTCTACGGTTTTCTGAAGGTTATTTGTACCTTCTTGTGGTTGAGCAGGTAAGGCTTTCTGGTTCATGGTGTCATTATAATTGTCTTGACAAGGTTGTCTCTGAACATAATTTCCTTGGTTTTGTCCCCCTTGATAATTATTCTGAGGTCTTGGATTATAGTTGTTACCTTAGGGACGCTGCTGATACGCGTATGTCGGATTTGCTGCCCCATTAGGATTTGAATACTGAAACTTATGATGGTTTCTGTTAGGTTGATACCCTTGACTACTCGAACTGTAATTTCCTCTGTTGGAAACAAACATCACGGACTCTTGATTATTCTGACAATTCTCCCATTCATGATCATTCACACCACAATACGAAAATCCATAAACTTCTTGCGTAGCATTCACTTCAACCCTTTTACTTGAAAAACCTTTTTTCACGGCTAACGTGAGTTGTTTCAATTGTTGTTCCAAGGTGGTTTGTATTTTGTTCTTTAAAGAGGTGAACTTTTCTTCGATATTGACGTTATTAACTCCCCCTTTAACAGGTGTTCTCACAGTATTCCAACCCACTTCATTAGTTACCGTTCTATCTAAAATAATCTTCGCGTGAACGGGTAGAACCTGCAAAAATCCACCACCACATAATAAATCTAAATCCTTTCTTGATTTTCCCTCAAGGCCTTTGTAAAAGATCTTCATTTGTGTTGTTCAGAAAAACCATGATCAGGGACTCTTCGCAAAAAATTCTGAAATCTCGACCAACTTCTACCCAAAGCTTCATCATATTCTTGTCGGAAATATGTTAATTCGAGTTGAGCATCTAATCTCATGTTAGATGGATAGTATCTATCGAAAAAACGCAGTCTGTAATTGTTCCCAATTCGTAATCTTTCCAGGCTTTTATGAATCATGACAATCACTCGCTCCATCTATCACGAAAAATCTGAATGTAGCAAAATACATTTGCTCTTTTGTTACTCCTTGCGTGATGTAAGAGTCGCAGATTTGCATAAACGTTTGCACTACGCGAATAGGATCTTCTCCGGGCTTGCCACGAAAATTTCCGAAATTCTAAAATTAAGCTAACATACCCGAATCCCAAATCTGGACGGAATCTCGGAACATCAATATCGGCTGGGCCAATCCCAAGAGAAGGATCACGGAACAGTTCTTGTTCTGGGCCATTAATGAACCATGGATCGGCTACTTGGGCTTGAACTGGAGGATTAGGAGGTGGGACTTGACCATTGTTCTGACCGTTATGATTAATCGGAAGTTTGGCCATTTCTCTAGTTAATCTCTCTTCTAACTCTTTCGCTTCTTTTTCTTCTCTATTTTTCTTGTTAGCAAGTTTGACTAATTATTCAGGATTATCAAGGATCAGAGGTAATGTCTCAAGATCCTTAAATAACTTCCTTCGCATACACCAAACCTAAAAACCTGAAAAAGATGTACAAACAAAGCGTAAAACATAAAAATAAAAATGCAACTAACACTAAAGGATAAACACCGGGGTCACACGCTACCGTCCCCGGCAGCGGCGCCAAAAACTTGGTGGTCCTTTGTGTGTTCTAAATAAAAGTCAAATATGGAAAAGAGAACCACAACTGCAAGTGTACAGTTGTCCCAAGTAATATATGTGATAATACAAATTCGTTCTCAGGGACGGATTGGTTGACTCTAATGCTTATCGAATAGTGATTAATTGCACGTAAAAGCAAGTAAATGATTTTGAGAATGTTTTATTTGGTTTTCTATAGCTAAGACAATAAACTAAAATACTAAATTAATGCAAGTATTAAACTAGACGCGAGAAAATAAAGTAGTTTACGCAAGGTATGAAAGGCAGTACTTGAGAAACGCAAGGATTTCACCTAATTATCATTCATTTCATGTAATGTTTAAGGGAAAAATCGGTAAATATGTAATGGTCGGGATTCGGAATTCTCCTTACCCCCGTCAGGGTGGACTAAGGAGCTACTCATAGGTGCTACAAACCCCGTCAGGGTGATTATTGTCCACCTTCAAGTGATTAAGTCTATTTATACCCAATTGGCCATAGGATTGATTAAGCTCGTTAAAGTCTATAATTTCTATCCTACATTCATTAATTAGGTCTGTATCTAAACCCCCCCATCAAGGTGATCCATACGCCACTATATGGAATATCCTAGATACTAAGTCCTATGATTCGTTAATTACGTCAATAATAGTAGATAAAAGCAAATTAATGAAAAATACAATTTACCCAATTTGATTTCAATTATTAAAATCCCAAATCGAAACACATGTAACGAAATCAAATTGGGATTAACCCATTATGCTTTCTCAAGCACTTTATAAGTTTAGCTCATACTAATACGAAAACTAAGAAATTAAATTGAAAGAAATTCATAATTTTTTCACATAATTAAATAGAAGAACCTAATTACGGAGTTGAATTGGCTGAGAATTGGAGATATAGACAGTCTCCAGCTCTTGGCTTCGTCTCTTCCTTGCTCTACCTTCTTCTTTGATGTTCTGACTCTAAAGCGTATGAATTGTGTGTAAAGATAAGAGTCTAAAGCCTATTTATACTATGAAATTTGGACTAGGTTTTTCTTAAAAATTAACTGAAAATTATAGAAGCCCAAGTCCATAATTAAGCCCAAATCCCGTAACTGCTGCACCACCTTCACTAAATCAGCTCTAACCGACTCGTTTCAACTCAATTGACCCCATTCTAGTTGCTATATTTCCGTAACTCAACGTGGAACAAATTCTCTTCACAAGTAAGAGGCTAAATCTACTCTTAGATGGCTCAAAATCAGCAATCTTTATCAACTTTTCAGATTTGCAGCTTGAAATTATCAATTCTTTTGGGATATTTCTTCTTGATTTGACTTCAGTACACGATATTTGACTTTATTCTTGGATTCCTCTCCTAGATAGTATTCAAAACCTACAAACTTTTAACTAAAAAGAATAATATTACGCGCAAAAGTTTAATAAATGGAAAATACTAGAATTAAAAGAGGAAAATCGATTTATTGCATGTTAACACCAAAAGTCTATCTAAATAGTCGAATAAACACCAAAAATGATGTCTCCCAAGGGAATAAAATTATAACATTTAGGGAGACATCACTCTTCTAGTAACGAAGAGACTCAACCTATTAGCTAACAAGATGACAATCATACACAGGTTATTTTTACAGTATAAATTCACCTCTTTCGAACTAGGTAAACTTCATATTCTCTCTGCAACATCCTTAGCCTGCAAAAATTTTTCTTTCATCTTCTTACAATTAAAAATCCTTTTACTCTTCGCCCAACTCCCCTATTATCTTTCTCTTGTCTTTAACATATATTCTTTCTTTTCTAACTGTGTGTTTTGCAAGAACTGTTACATGGCATCCAGGGACTTTCACTCGCTACCCATTATACCACTCACATAACATAAGTTTAGGAAGCTCTGTGTTATAAATATTGGCATTAAGGCCAGGTTAGCTGAAAGCATGAAGGAGGAAAAAGCAATTCTACTCAAAGTGATAGGAGACACCACGGTGTATGCAGTTCAAATGAGAAAGTTCATAGAAGAAAGGTTGGGGATTCAAGGTCATTTCAGAGTCTCGGAGGTCAAAACCAACACTTTCAAGCTAGAAATCTTCAACGAGAGAGAATTTAAAAGAGTGTGGGAGCTGCACCAGAGTATAATTCAAAAAATGCACATGAGAATGACAATATGGCCTCAGGTAATTGAATTCCCAGATTTATCTACTGACTATTCCTCCATATGGGTTCAGGTTAGAGGGTTAGATTTTAAGAAGAACAACAGATTCACATTCAAAGCTCTTGAAGTTTGTTTTATCAAAGTTGAAGTTGTTTACTACCCAACTGTCACAAACTGCGACATAAAAATCCTTCGCTTTAGAGTTAAATTCAGCACCAAATACCCTTTACCTCCAGGGACTTATTTACTACAAGAGGATGGCGCAGCTTGGGTTATGTTCCAATACGAAAATACTGGTACATTGTGCTTCAGGTGTGGGAGAATTGGTCACCAATACGGGGAGTGTCCTGTGAAGATTGTTAAACAAATTGAAGACATAGACGAGCGCAGGAAGTGACGTGGAGCATAGATAACATTGCGAAGTTCCCACCCTTTAATCCTATTTATGGACTCCAATTAAAGATTGATGGTGAGTTTGTTCACTTTACTTACAATGATAAGAACGCTAGATGTACAGGTGGAAACTTAGAGACTCGCAATCCTGCAAGAGGAATAGTGATCAGAGAAAGTAGGGACAATGATTTAAGCAAGTATAACTACACAAAAAATGCGAGCTGTAGTTGAACAGGTGTTCAGAGACTTGCAGAGGAAGAGAAAGAAGGAGAATATAGACATTGGAACAGCTGGAATAAACAAATGCATGACCTTAGGATTGAAATTCATGAATCAGCTCAGAAAATTGAGGCGTTTAAAAGAACACATAGAATTGTGGATGAAGGCGAAAATGATAATTCTGGTAATATGCGAGCAGTGCTGATGGCTTTTAAGGAGGAGGTCAGAAAGATTAAAGGAAAAAAAGTAATGATACATAGCACCAACAACTCAGCTAATCAAGAGGGTTGTTCTGAGAGTCAACAAAATGTGAAAAGAAGAAGAGATGTTAAGGCTACCCACTTGGAGACAGAGTACATCAAGAAGAAGACACATATTACTGGAAGTTTTAAAAATTATGAGTTGTTGATGCTATAGAAGAATTTGTGAACAACAACAAGTACAGTCTACTTGAAGATGAAAATGAAGATGGTGGGTCAGTTCAAAAAGGACATGAGAACAAGAAGAATATGAAGGACTTATTAAGGATGATAGATGACTATGATTCGCAATACGAACCTGAGGAAGAGAAGAAGGAAGCTACGAGAACAGTGAAAATTACTTCGAGAAGGACTATCACTACTATAGCGCGGATCTCTAGCGACGAAATTTCTCGCGACTACGCGAAGTAGTCGCTAAAGACAAGAACCATTCTCTTTAACGACTACATGTTATGTTTCTCGACTACACAGTAGTCATTAGTAATTTTTGTCTTTAACGACTACATGAGGTAGTCGTTAAAACGTAGTACGTAGTCGCTAGTGTTTTTTTATTTTTTAATTATTTTCCCACCGCCAATGAGTAGTCGCTAGTGTTTGGTTTTTTTAACGACTACTTCATGTAGTCGTTAGAAGTTATTACTAACGACTACTTTTGAGTCTTTGGCGACTACCCGTGTAGTCGCGATTAGTGGTGGCTTATTTATTACAGCAACTTGCGAATTGGGATCCTCAAAACACAATTATTTTATAATTTCTCTTTCTTTCTCTCAAAACTCTCCAATTTTTTTTCACAATTCATCATCAAATATTAGTTCAAGACGTGGAAAAGCTTTCCCGGGTCAATCAACAACGTGGGACCTCCTCAATTATCAATTTTTCCTTCTAAATTTGCCCAAAAGTAGGTATCTTTTGTTCCATAAAACTATTTTAAATTTCTTTTATTTGCATACAATTGTGTAGTTAATGGTAAATAGTATTAATTATTAGGTATTTCAACACGTGGAAAAACTTTTCCGGGTCAATCAACATCGTGGGACCTCAATTATCAATTTTTACTTCTAAATTTGCCGAAAAGTAGGTATCTTTTGTTCCATAAAACGTTTTTCATCTCTTTTTTATTTGATTACAATTGTATAATTAATGCTAAATATATAGTATCACTATATATCTCTAATCATCTTATAATTTTATATGACATATATATATTATTGTATGAGACATAAATGCATAAATGGGATATATATTTATTTAGTGATGTAATATTTTGTATGCTTTTCATTTAATATTTATGTATTTATTTGCTGATGTTATATTTTGTATGCTTTTAATTTTATATTTATGCATTTATTTGGTGATGTAATAATTTGTATGCTTTTAATTTTATATTTATTTATTTAATTGGTGATGTAATAATTTTTTTTTTCATTTTATATTCATGTAATTTAATTGGTGATGTAATAATTTTTTTTATATTTATGTATATAATTGGTGATGTAATAATCTTTCTTTTCATTTTATTTTTATGCATTTGATTGGTGATGTAATAATTTTTTTTCATTATATTTATGAGACATTTATGTTGTATTCTTTTATATTGGAGTAGTTGATTCTGGCTTCGGGTATTGATAAAAGTTGGATTACTTCCGCTCATAAAGTTTCGTGTGAATTTATTGAGGGGATAGAAGCATTTCTCGCTTTTGCTCAAAAAATAAAGATCCTGAAGAAACTTTGTTTTGTCCGTGTAATGAGTGTTCGAATTAGCGTCGGTATGATGTGGTCAAAGTTAGGGCACATCTTTTACAATTTGGGGTTTTGTCCACGTATGTGATTTGGACAAAGCTTGCTGAGAACGAGGAAATTCCCGAGACTCGATATGAAGAAAATGAAATGTTGGATGTCTACGAAGATTTGAGACCTAATTATGAGGGTGGTGGTCATTCGGGTGACACGAGATGATAGACTCGAACAGTTCAGCACGTGGCAAATTCGAAACGATGATTTCCGAATTAGAGACCAAGTTATACCCTGGTTGTACAGTAACGAGTTCATTAAATTTCATTGCGAAGCTAATGCACGTGAAGGTGAAGAACAAGTGGACTAACACGTCTTTCACCGAGTTGCTTGATCTTCTGTGTCGTGTGTTGCCCAAACCTCATACCTTGCCCAAGTCATACAAGGAGTGCAACAAAAATTTAAAAAGTTTAGGTATGGGGTACAATACCATCGATGTGTGCGTGAACTATTGTGCTTTATTTTACAAGGAGAATCACTCCCTCGATAAGTGTCCAGTATGTAGTGAATCCAGATTGGACCCTAAGATGGGTCAGAAAGTAGCGCATAAGAAACTCCAATATTTCCCGATTGCCCCTAGGCTGCAGCGACTTTATGCTTTGAGACACACTGCCGAAAATATGATCTGGCACCGCACATGGAAGAGTACAGATCCAGATTTGTTGTGTCATCCAGTTGATGGCGATAGTTGGAAGAGATTTGTTCAGTTACATCCTGAGTTTGCTAGTGAACCTCGGAATGTGTTCTTGGGTTTGGGTATCGATGGCTTTTGTCCTTTCTCTATGCAGAACAACTCGTACATCATGTGGCCGGTTATATTGACCGTCTACAACTTACCACCGTGAGAGTGTATGAAGGAGACGACATTCCAGCTTTGTTTGTTGATTCCTGGACCCCGTTCACCTGGCAAGGACATGGACGTCTTTCTTCGACCTGTTATAGATGATTTGGATGAGTTGTGAGATAAAGTGATCCTTACGTATGATGCCCACAAGAAGGAATAGTTTACGATGAAGGTTTGTTTGTTGTCTACGACTAATGATTACCCCGCTAGGTCATACACTTTGGGATGGTCGGGTCAAGATTACTTAGCTTGTCCCAAATGCATGGATTCTACTCCGTCATTGAGGGTGAAGAAAGGGGTTGATTACTTTGACCATAGACGTTGGTTACCCATCGGGCATCGATTTAGAAGCGAAAAGGTTTTGTACCCGAAATCCGATCATAGGGGCCCACCGAAGAAATATTCTCCTGCCGATATTCAGACACAGTTAAATGGGCTTCCCAATGTGTTTCCCGGTAAACACAAGGATTTTTGGGGAAAGATTGTGAAGCAAACTGTTCCACATCTATTCAACTGGAAGAAAAAGAGTATCTTTTATCGTTTACCTTATTGGTCCAAAAATTTGTTGAAACATGACATTGATGTCATGCATTGCGAGAAAAACGTGTGTGATGCTCTTCTCGGTACAGTTATAGGTCTAGACGGGAAAGTTAACAAAGATAACGTGAAAGCAAGAATGGATCTTGAGGTTATGAAAATCAGGAAAGATTTGTGGTTGACAGCGAGAGGCGGTAAACAAACACTGAATCGAGCAAATTATACGTTATCAACGGAAAAGCAGAAAATATTTCTTGACTGGTTGAAGGAACAGAAGTTTCCCGATGGCTTCGCATCGAGTTTGAGAAATAATGTTTAAAGTGACTTGGGAATGATTATTGGAATGAAATCTCACGACTGTCACGTGATGATGCAGTATCTTTTTGTGGCTAGTATCCCAGGGCTTATCAAAGACAAAGCAATTAGTGATGCGATTATTGAGCTAGCTAACGTGTTTAGAGTCTTTTGTAATAAAAATCTCAGTAGGAAAGAGTTAGAATCGGGTAAGGTGAAAGTGATTGAAGTTATGTGTAGATTGGAAATGATTTTGCCTCCCGCGTTTCGATATAATGATCCACCGGGTTATACACTTATACGACGAAGCTTTGTTAGGGGGACCGTTTCAGATGCGTTGGATGTACCCATTTTAGCGGTATCTAAAGAAATTAAAGGAGTACATACGAAACCCGGCTGGGCCAGAGGGTTCAATCGCCGAGGGGTACGTTGTAGAGGAGACTTTGATTTTCATATCACGTTATCTTCAAGAAGATAAAACAAAGTTCGATGAACCGGGTAGATATACCGAGACCGAAGCTCAACCTAAATAATTTTCCGTATTTAAGAGCCAATGTACTCCTTTAGGTAAAAAAGAGTATGGTAATTTGCAATACAACGAGAAGGAGCAAATAGACTGGTATATCGTACTTAATTGCGATGAAATCAAACATTTGATGACGTAAGTTTTCAATTTATTTATTATATGTTTATTTATTACGAAAAATGTATTCAATTTGCTCGTCAAATGTGCAGAGAACACAAAACCACGCTACCGGGTCCTGTAGCTGATAAAGTTAGGAAACACCGACAAAATTTCCGAGATCGGTTTATGCATAAGGTATAGATCCATTCAAATACCAAATTAAGATTCTATTTTGAACAACATTGTTATAATTGTTTATGCTTGTAGGTTTATGAAATTGAAAAAGAAGGTGATGCATTTGCTATAAGTGAGATGAATTCATTAGCTAGTAAGTCTCATAGTGCAGTTTATAAGTACGATTCATGTGTTGTGGATGGTGTTAAATGGGTTACTCGTGAAAAGGATGAAACAAGGGTGACACAAGATTACGGGGTATGCACCATGTACGAAGGAAAACCGTATTACGGTGAATTAGTCAAGATTGTAAAGGTAACATTTGATGATGATTGTTCCGTTGTGCTATTCGAGTGTAATTGGTATAACACGAGCACCGCGAGGACAGAGAATGGGGTAACTATTATTAACACGTCTAGATTTTTTTGGGGAGGATATCCATAGATCTTAGTTACTCAAGCAAAAAAAGTATTTTACATAGTATGGGAACTCAATGATAGACATGGATAGAGTCCCGAGTTATGGGATGCAGAATCACTACTTATTAAAAACTCGAGAGTCACGATCCCTTTAGTGAACACCGAGACGGTTGCCGATTCGGTGAACTTAGAATCCACCGAGGAGGTAATCCTATATGTTGCGCACCGCAAGGAAAACAGACAATTAATCAAAACACATAGACTGAAAATAAAACATAAATTCCAATTAAATACCGTAGTATCCCAAATTAAATAGAAAAACTAGGGTTCATACATAAATGCTAAATCTCAAGCTAAAAGTAAATTAGTTCATACTAGAGAAAGAAAAGAAAGAAATTACAAATTTAAAGGTAGAAGAAGACATGATATGGTGTTCAGCTCCTTCCAGACTTCTTCTCTTGTGTTGCAGCTTCCTCTTGGCTTAAGGTTTTGCCAAGGATGATTTTTCTAATGATAATAGGTTGTATTTATAGTGTATAGGAAGATCTAATCGTGTTCTTGAAGGAAAAGGTAAGTATTGGACTCCTAGCCCAACTCAAATTCGTAACCCAGAAATATGGAATCAGCCTCATTTTTGTTTTGGTCCTAACAGCTTCAATTCTTATCGGTTTGACGCGTATGAGTAGTCGAAATTCATCGTCTCGGAAAGATCTTTAACTTTTCTCTTGACCATGTCTCCAAATTCCTCACCATTTTTGAGATATAAGCTGTTTTGTGGTCGTGGGTGGTGAAATTCAGATTTATGGCAACTTTTCCTTTTCCATATTTTTAGCTTTTGTTTCCTTATCTTCAATCTCCATGTTTATCTTCTTTCCTTGAGCTCTTAGAATTGACTTGGACTCTAATTAATTACCATATATCTTTAAAGCTTCACACTAAATAAATAATAAAACCCAATATGCTCTAAAAATAATAAATAATTAATTCAAGACACAAAATAGGAAAGTGTACTAAATCATGTGAAAATCGACCTATAAACTAATAAATACAATTAAAATAATGTCTCCAAGTAAGATTAATTCATGACAAATAGGGAGACATCAATAGACCGAGAACTTGATGAATTACGCGACCTAGCGCGAGAAATAGCTCAGGGAAATCTAGTACATACTTTACCTTCGTGTTCGAGTTGTGGAGCAAGAGATCACTCGTGGGAGAATCGCATGAATAATCCAGCTTCGATTTCCTCCATACCTTATCAAAGAAACCATTATTATGATGGTTATTATCAATCTCAAGGAAATTACGCTAATTATCAGCCCCCACAGAAATATAATTGGGTCGGAAATCAACAGACATATTATCAACCGCGACCACAATCTTATTATCCTCCAAAACCTGTCTATTAAGAAGAGCCGATTTATAATGAAGCTTATCAAGAACCACTTTCTTATTCAATGCAACAAACCATACAAGAGCAACCTTCGAGTTTGAATTCAAGCATGGCTAAGATGATGAACTTAGTTGAAGAAAATATGAAGATTAGCCAGCAAAGATTCCAAAACCAATCCAATGTGCTTAAGAATATTGAGCATACCATTTCACAAATGGTGAGTAAACTTCAAAACATGCCAAAAGGGCAGCTCCCAAGTGGTATTATTGCTCCAGAAGAAGATGTTTGTCATGCAGTTCAATTAAGAAGTGGAAAACAATTACCTCCACTGAGTGTAGAACCAGAACCAACCTCTATTCCTGAAAAAGTGGTTGAAGAAACAATTGAAGACAAGGTGGAAGTGGTAATTGAACAAACGAGTGCCCCAGAGAAGACACCAGAAAAGAAAGAAAGCACAGTGGTAACCAATACACGTCCCCCTCCACCATTCCCATCACGTGTCAAAACCAAGAACAACGAAAATTTCCAAAAGTTCCTTGACATGGTGAACAAGATAAAGATTAACATACCGTTTGTAGAAGCTCTCAAAATAATGCCAAAATATCTGAAATTCATGAAGGACGTTCTTTCTAACAAACGAAGATTCAAAACTGAGGATATGAGCGGATCATTAGAGGAGTGTAATATTATTAAGTTACCACCAGACACACCCACAACCACGAACTCTTGGATGGCACCACCCATGATTATAAAGAATAGAGCTGAGAAGTTCGTGGGAATTAGTGGCAAGGGGTGGAAATTTCGTCATTCTTAATCGAGGTAACACGTCTAACTTTAAAAGACGTTAAATAAAAGTTCTATACGGGAGACAACCCGCAGTTGTTACGTTTTTAGGTTTTTAATTCATGTTTAGTTTAGTTATTTTTTAGTTGATATTGCATATTTGAGAAAGGTATTAGTGTTTTTGATGTTCAGGAATTTAAAGAAATTGAGTCGGGGAGAAAAAAAAGATTTTATGGGAGTATTCTGACCTGCCACCGGCATACCGGGCCTTACCGGCGGTATACCGCAGGTTAGAAACCCGAGGCCTCGGGTACGTGTCATGTGTTCAAGGCAGGAAGGTAAATTTCGAAGGAGGACAGCTCCGGTATACCGGGCCATACCTCCGGTATACCGGCCAGAACAAAAACCCGTGCACACGTGTTTATAACTCGGGTATTTTGCCGTAACTCGAGTCTGGAAGAATAGTAGCTCCGGTATACCGGGCACTACGGCCGGTATACCGCCCACAGCGGCTGGAGAAAAAAATTCGCGTTTTTTTGGTTATAAAGAAGAAGAGGTTGGTCTAGTCCGAATTTTTCAATCCTTAAGATTCTCCTTCTTCTCCAAACCTCTCCCATCTCCATTAAAGCTTCATCAAACCTTCCCTGAACATCAAAACACTACCCAATAACCATAAAAACACATCCAATCCGTTCTCCACATAATTACAAAGAAGATTCAACTACCCAAATCTTACCAAAACACATTGAATCCAAGAATCAAAAGCTTAAATTTCAGAAATTCATCCAACAATTTCTTAAATTCATACCAATCCATGAAGAATCCATCTTACCCATACAGAGGATCATCATCAAAACACATTCCCTAACCCAAATAAAGCTTTTACAACCAATAATCAAGAGTTTCAAATTCCAAGAGTGGTTAAAGGTTTGAGTTGGGGGTCAATTGAGATATTAAGAGAACATAAACAATATCTACTGTAAGGGAGATGAAGAAAATCAAGGTATTGGATTCTAGTGAGAAGAAATCAAGTAAGAAATGTTCTAGTTCCAATACAAAGGGTAATACAGGACAAAAGAAGAGAGGTCAGCTAGTTGTGTTTGATTCAATGGGTAAAAAGGTTCCAGCTTTAGTGAAGAAAACAACACAACTTCTACAGATCAAAGGTCCTACACCCAAAGAAAAAGAGAAAGCTTCAATGACCATGATAGCTTTTCCAAAGAAATAAAGAACTACCTTTTGCTTATGAGAAAGTATTTGAAGAAGAAGTTGATAAATGAGAATACAAGAATATTATTGAAGATTAGAGAAAGATTGGGTTGGTCTACGTTCATGGTAAGACGTTCTAAAAACGCTATCTTTGTGAATTGTACTTTGAGAGGAGAAGAAGAGGATGTGGCACAGTTGATCTATGAGAAGGTGATACGATTTTTCGATCTTTCCCATGTCGTTATTTAATATGCAATATCCTACTATGATCACGTGTCGTGATCGGAAATCGAATAAGAAGTTGGGTGAAGGAGAAACACGTGAGTTTAAGATGAGTAATAATATTGAAAATGCTTGGATCATTAAAGTTTTGAGAGTAATTACGCAAATTTCAAAAGAAGAAAAGGAGTACATCATAACACTCTGTGAGCAATTAAAGAAAATCCAGCAAATCCTATCTTGGACGTCGATAAGGCGAGGTAATAGCCTCGAAGAGTATGTTTTCTTTCTTCCCTACCATTTATCTATGTGCAATATGTGTGCTAATTTTAAATTTTATTTCTTTCTTGAGTCTTTTTCGAGTCGTGGGGACACGACTCATTTTTGAGTTGGTGGTGGGGATTCGTTTTCCTCATCTTCCCTTTTTGTTTTTTGCATAAAATTTAAATTTTTTTGGTTGAAATAGGCATAGAGTATGTTGAATGTACCTATTGAGCATGATTTAATTAATTTAATGATAGTAGGTTGTATGTTTTTGAAAGATGTCACAAATATGTTTAGTATGCATGTATGAAAACAGGAAATAAAAGATAGAAAAATTAATGAGCAATGCTAAGAAGTTATGTTAAAACTTAGGGAGAGTTATTTGGTGTGTAGAACGTGAGGTTTGAAATTAGTTGAAAACCCGCTTGTCTATGAACTATTAGTGAAAAAGTAACAAAATCTGGTAGTTAGAAAAATGAATAAGGTAGTTCTTTCATATTGAAGCCACTTGAAGCCTTTTTATACCTTCTCACCCTTTTATTTGATATTGTTATTATTTATCCTTCTTAGCCCCTCTGAGCCTTTCTAAAGACTTTTATTTAACCAAATTAGAATCCATACCCTTAGTTTGTAGGACTTATCTATATGACCCGCACTCGAATCACGAAACCTAACACAAGTCGTTTTAGAGCTTGAGTTTGGGGTGGTGGGTTTCATCATTAAGGAACATTGAAAATTGGGAATTTGTAATGGTAATTTTATTGATGATGAAAAAGTTAATATTGTAACCCTTTGCCGGGGTAATAGTGAATGAAAAAGAAGCTACGAGCTAGATTTGAAAAGAAAAAAATATATGAAAAAAATAGTGTGATATCTCGAACATAAAAAAGAGAGTCATAGCTATACAAAAGAAAAAATTGATATGAAAAGAATATATATTCGGACCGGCAAAGTGGAATTTGTATATCATCATAATTTTGGATTAATTTGGGATGCACATCAAAAGCATAAAAAATTGGGTTGAGTGAAAACATCTTCGAGTGAAAACTCAAGCTCTAGGGCGATTCGTTGATGGAATGTGAGGAGAGAGCCAAAAGCTCACTTTTCATTATCCAAATATACCACACCGTCCCTAAGCCACGTTATAACCAAAGACCTTAGGATTTCTAACTGCTTTGTGGAGAAACAATTGAGCTATTAGGTAGTAGGTGAGTGGACCATTAGATGCTATATTAGGATCTATGAACAACCTATAGCCATTAGCACGAACTAAGTTAATACCTTTCCTTCTGGCATTGCGAAATTAACCTTGACTTGAATTCATGGATTGTTGATTATGTGTATATTAAGCATAAGTGTGCATTATTTCTTAAGCATTACTACATGATACTTGTTAGATATTTATGCTCTAGGATCATTCACTATGTTCTGTTCTTATTCTTCTCCTACTTCTTCTTCTTGTTTATTTGACTACCCTACCGTTCTTTATTTTTATTGTCTCGGGACGATACAACTTTGAGTTGGGGGTCTTGATGTCTCCTTATTTTTGATAATAAAATCTATCTTGAAGACATCATTTAAGTTGTATTTATTAGAGTGTAGGTCGATTTTTTCATGATTTAGTACACTTTCCTATTTTGTGTCTTGAATTGATTATTTATTATTTTTAGATCATATTGGGTTTAATTGTTTATTTAGTGTGAAGCTTTAAAGATATATGGTAATTAATTAGAGTCCAAATCAAAGTCTACAAGCTAAAGGAAAGAAGATAAACATAAAAATTGAAGATAAGGAAACAAAAGCTAAAAATATGGAAAAGGAAAAGATGCCATAAATATGAATTTCACCACACACGGCCACATATTGGCTTGTATCTCAAAATTGGTGAGGAATTTGGAAGAATGGTAAAGAGAAAGGTTAAATATCTTTCCGAGACGATGAATTTCGACTACTCATACGCGTCAAACGGACAAGAATTGAAGATTTTGGACCAAAACAAAAACGGGGTTGATTCCATATTTTAGGGTTACGAAATTGAGTTGGGCTAGGAGTCCAATACTTACCTTCTCTTTCAAGAAAACGAATTAGGTCTTCCTATACACTATAAATAAAACCTTTTATCATTATAAAATCATCCTTGGCCAAACCTTAGGTCAGGAAGAAGTTACAACACAAGAAGAGAAGTCTGGAAGGAGCTGTGCATCAATCATGTCTTTTTCAACCTTCAATTCTGTAATTCTTTTCTTTTCTTTCTTAGTATGAACTAAATTATATTTAGCTTGAGTTTTAGCATATATTTATGAACCCTAGTTTTGATTGACATCTATCTAGTTTGAGAATTATATGTTTTAAATTGATTTATGTTTTGATTTCTCTGTTTATGTGTTGGATTTATATTCTGTGTACTTTACGGTTGCAAACGTATAGGATTACCATCATAGTAGTTAGATAACCATTTACAATGGTATATTTAACTATAGAATTAGCACATAGCGTCTAGAACAAGGTTTAGATTTGACAAATCAGCCTAACTAGATAGCCAATGGTTTAGTTTATTGCTATTTAAACAATTGCAGGAAAAGTTTGCTTAGGTTCTTATTGACACAGGTAAACCCTATTTAAAATAACTACCTAGAGCAATTGATACCAACTATTGAAATACTACATGATTCACCCTTACATGTTTAGAACGGCAAAACTAGTGGGGATTACTTGCTAACTACTCAGGCTAAACTATCATACTATTTATTCTTGCTTATTTGATTTTCTGTCTTTAGTTTATTAGTTTAATTTTCCTTTATTAAAAACCAAATAAAAATCGTTTTATCTTTCTTTCTCTTGGGAATTATTATTCTAGCTTTTTATATCCGCACTTGATAATTTGCATAAGTTCTTCCTAACCTTCGTAGTCTCAGAGGAACGAATCTTCTTATCATTAAAACTTGCATACGCCCTGTAATACTTGCAGAACCGTGCTCAGCCTAGGGTTTTATTTGCACTTATTTTATACATTATTTTATAACACCTTAGGCGACACCAATATATATATATATATATTCGTTGAAAATAGAGTACACGTTAAAAATTGACTAGAAAGAGGCTGTTTCCATAAGTTACCAAAATATTGTAGTCCTAAGATAGAGAAAGGTTTAAAGAACCAAAATCTTCATCTTGTAACAAGAGGATAGCCATGGAAGTGAGAGTTAATTAGTCAAGATATCGAAGAAGTATTACAGGCATTCATCACCAGTAGTTTGAATAAACACGGCTAGATCACATAAATGTGTGGTCTTTATTAGGATAATTGTTCTTGGGAAGCGAAAGAATTAAGAAATTAATTAAGCCTGAAAGTAATGATGCCGATATTTCATTTGGAGAATACGCAAAATATATCTAACCCTCCTTTTCCTTTTTACAATCGTGGGCCAGTAACACTTGCCGACACACTTCTTCGTAGAACTTCCTCGAGAACACATAACAAGCAATAATACTGGCTTTGGACATAGTATCTTCATAAAATACCCTTAACTTATGTTTTTAAATTGCTAAGTGAACATTTCATTTCTTAGCCACCTCTCACGCAAGTTGCTCTTCGCAAAACCTACTTCACCCTCAGAAATCAATTGATCATTCTTTGATTGTATCCGAATGACCGAGTCCCTCACTTCATCACTTTCATTGTGGAAGCAGCAAGGAATAGATGCATCACTCCTTAATAAAACTCAGGAACAGATGATTATTATCCCCAAATAGACTGAAAAACACCTCATACCATGAACATCTCAATAGACATTAAATTTTGTAGCAATTGTACAGATGGACTACCTTTCAATCACGTGTCTTATTCCAATTTACAAAGTTTTGTAAATGTAGCGCACGAGTTTAAGGATATAATTATGATCATTAAAAACAACATAATTGAGATAATTTTGTTTGCCCGAGGTTTGGAATATTTACATTAAACATGTGACTTTACTATAGCTTTTCCGCACTACTACGACTATATTGCCAACTAAATATTACCCGATAAATTATATTATATGGATGCGCATATGGAGGAATTTATACGTAATCTTGAACTCGCTTGTATTCTTACCTATATGATATAAAAATTCTTAAAATTCTTACAAACCTTTTCTATATGTTATCCAAAATTTTATCAGCAAGATTTATGAAATTTGACCTACATTGATGTGTCTGAATAATATAGTGTTCTTACTAATTTTTGTGACCCTTTTGATTTTTTTTACCGTGTTAGTGTATTATATTACTTGATATATTGGTAAAATTTAGCTGTCCAGCCCTTAATACAACATTATGTTAGAAAAGGAGATATTGGAATTTTCTAAGAAATAAAATTTTTCTATTATTTATAAAAAATTATTCATTTTTCTAAAATATTTAGTTCAGTTTGATGTATTTTTATTCTTTCTGGTTTGGATTTACACTCTCTCTTGTTTCTATATGTCATGGCTAAGTGCCTTAGGGGATCATAGCTAAAGAGTTAGTAGGGTTTAAGTGAATTTGTAATTTAACTCGATTATTTATTACCAAGTGCGGCACACTATTTATTAATTGTAATGTTTGTGTATTTTATCTTCTAAGTTAATAATTTTCCTCTCCATAAATGAGGACCATATGGGCTTAAGCTTATCCTAAGGCTCGATATTCCCATTGTTCCAACTAAACATAGGTGTATGATAACATTTGGGAGGATTTAGAGTCTACTATTATATTTCATGTATATTGGAAGCATATGAATAATGTATGTTGATATTTGGATCACTGTGTTATACCCAGATTCTCCTTCATCGACAAGTTAAAGAATATGATTTTCATTTGGTGATCTATCACCTAAGTAGCCCCTAATAAAGGAGATCGAAACCCTTTATTCGCTTTTATTATTGTACTTTGATTTTGTTTGATCCTATATTTTCCTTTTTTACATCTCTCTTTTTTGTATAATCCACATTTATCCATAACAAATTATTAAAGTTGTACTCCATATACCGAATCGCTTCAGATGATAACAAATTTGTATAGATCAACACTTGATCTTCTCAATTTTATATTAGTTTAACGGTGTATACATGTATATTTCTTTGGTTGGTGGCGAAAAATCTTATCGTGTTGCGGTTAATCACCAATCGTACCACAATATAGAAATGAATAAAACCTAAAGTTTCCTCGACTAATACTCTTTATTAACTACTACATATAACTACAAGATTTGTAGCCTCACACATCTGCCAAATAAATTGATTTACCGTAGTATAACTTGGTTTTTAGCATCCGATGAATCTGATTATGTCTTCAAATTTACATGTTCTTTAATCAAAACCAGTAATTATCACATAATTAAACAATCTACACCAAGAATTCATATCTCACACCTCTAATTGAAAGTGTTAGAGTAGATAGAGTAGATAGAATTTATATAATGATTAAAATTATTGACATTAACATGAACGTATTTTATGTTATTAATTTAGCCATAATAATATATGGGTTCAATGCATCTGTATTGCTTACATAGTGACTAGGAATGTATTATAAGTAGTTATGGGATTTCATAAATCGACGATAATATAATTGTTAATACAAATTTATAAATTTTGATGAACCTAAAAATGATAATACAAACGTTGAGCTTCGCGAATATAAACCTAGCAATTTAAAAGAAAGAGTAATTAATACGCAAAATGACAACAAACATATTCAAACACTAATACTTTAGGTTGAAGCATCACTTAAATAACTACCAACAGTTGTAACATCTTCTTTATTGTTATCATTAGATCCATGAGACGATTCCTCCTCTAAATTAGGAGAACCACTAAATATATTTTGTCTCTCTAAGCACAATCTATCCAGAGTTTCCTTTTTGTTGGCATTGGCATCCCTCATTTTTAAGCTTTGAGGATTTGACATCTTTCTTTTTTTCAGGGGATTTTTTATCTGACGGGATTTGACAGCATGCCTGAATGAAGATGAATTTTTTTGTGAACCCCTTGACACCACATCTTCCTTATCACCAACTATCAATTTACCATTCGGCTGCCTCTCATGTTGGGTTATTGCAGCTTCACCAAATGAACTTTCGGATGCTTCATTGAGCCTACATCTTGCCCCACCCTCCATTTCACAGCGCCAATATCTATGCCTAGGAGCACTGAGCGGAGGAAGTTGCCCAAACAATTCATCAAACTTTGGATTATTGTGTCTCATCTCGGCTACATATCCACTACATTAAAATGAAGAATATTTCAAGAAAATTTTAAGTAATGTATCACATAAAATAATTTATTTTTATTTCATATGGTAGTCCAAGATATAAACTATTATGAAACAATTTAATATTTTTGAAGCCTGCCAAATTTAATGTTAAATATCTAAGTAGCCCACTTATATACTGGATACTCAAATAAAACGTTCAAATCCTTAAAACTTCAAAAAAAAAAATCCAATCTAATTTAATCTGACACCGCTAATATTTTTATATATTGATTATACTACTTGTAGACTTATTCAATTATGCTCTTTACATTATACAATTGCATCAACTTCAGCATACTATGAAGTATTAGAGAAAATAAACATGAACCGTGCATAAATGGTGACAAATTAATTATACATCACAAGAAAAAAAACATTAACTAATGAATAACAACCACAAAACATATATGAGAATTTTTTTTAACTATATTCGTGATAACAAATGATAAAATAGATAAATAAAATTAATCTTACTGAATAGTGAAATGTTGACATCTTCCGTTTATAATCTTGTTGTCCATATCTAAAGGTCAGAAGAATTTAAATGTTAAATATAAATTTATAGTTTTATAGAAAAAATTGAGTATGAAAACCAAACATATAATAGCTTGTTGGTCTTTTATCAAGCTTGAGATTAAGTAATGGAAAATCAATAGATAAGTAATAATGAATAAATTTTATTCATTTCTTTAGATTGATTTTAATATTTCAAAAGGCATGCATTGAAAGGTACACTTAAGTCTAACAAGAACAATATGCTCACTTTATTACTAAATAAACGTCTTTTAAATAAATTATTATTAAAAAAATTTATGCTACTATTCATATTAAAATATTAAAATTTATGTTACAACACGTATTTACAATATCAAAATACTTATATAACATAATTGTAACAAAAATTTTATCTTTATATATTTAAAACTATTTGAATAGATAAATGGACATTTATTTAGAAACACATGGAGGAAATTTGTAAGTGTATGATAAATTTGAAATAAAGAAATGAAAATAGAACGTTGATCTTATTTTTAAGCTTCAAATTAAATGAAGTAAATATGAAGCACACATGTAATCATTACATGGTCAACCTCTGCAAAATCTGGGAAAAAAGTATGCAATAAAACTAATAATATTACCATTACACGGCTCCTGAAAGCCAATGAAAGAGTAAGGTGTTTCACAAACTATAACAAAAACTGCCTCAAGCAAATTTAAATCATTTGTTCAAATAAAATAAATTAAATAAAATGTCATTTACTGATATGACATACATAATTATGTTATCAATCTATACCAAATGATAAGGGTAACTATTAACATACAATTAAATTAGCAGTATTGTATGAATAACAAATATATACAGAAACACCCAAACAACCAAATGTAATAGAATTGGAAATAAGTTAAAGAGAAAGGAAGATTTTTGACGTGTAAAATAATATGAATTATAAATAGTGTAAGATAACAAATACTTACATCACATAGCTATTCAAATTCAAAACTCTACCAAATTAAAGTCTACAACGAAAATCATACAATAAAGGTTAATATTTCACATGAATTCAACAACAAAATATAGAGGTTTTAACATATATTTAAGTATTTATATATATATAATAATTATTACCCGCAATATACACAAAAGAATTCAAAAAGATGTATCAAGATTGTCATCTAATATCATTCCGACATATATTAAATAAAAGTAAAAAGTGGGAGACTTTAATAGTAAAACAAATTTAAAAATAAATTTATACATATATTTGTGCATAAATACAAAGTAAATGAAAAAAAGAAACATCAAATACAATACAAACCTTTGTTTTTTGATCAGATTAAAACCTAGCTGATTAAACACAAACTAATTATTTGTTGTTGGGTACAACTAAAGATATTCTATAATATATGAATTATAAATGAAGCAAGATCCACAATTTCTTTATGATAATATAAATTAGGGACTGGAAGAATTTGTGTGATTAGTATATAGAAAACCCTAATTTAGGTGTAAAATATGAAAGAGGGAGGAAACAATAGAGTGAGAAAGTAATTACTTTTTAGACGCGTACTATATTTATATATGTATATTATAAGCTATAAGTAGAAAGTAGGTCCAGATTTATCTAGAGAAAAAAAATATGAGCCATAATATACGACCCGGTAAAAAATTTACCTCATTTATTAATAAACATTATTCATTAGGCATTGTGTAGATAAACACTACCAAACAATATAGTGTATGTGGGGGTTGAACTTTTTAAACTTTATTGGTGATAAGCCCTAAGGATTACTCGACCATCTCAAACCTATAAGCGAACACTACGTGACTTTCTTCTGAAGATAATTTAGAGATTTTGCATACAAGACCCTCGCAAGTAGGAATTCATGAGGATAACTATTGCGGAGACAAATAGGGTATATTTAATATAAATATATAACAAAAGAAGATACATGGGAAAAGGGAAAAGAGGAAGGACATACTTGAAGATAAAACTTAGGATGTTGAGGAAACCTTCCAACGTATTCCAAATGTATTTTCGTAATATACATTAAAAGGAAATTTCCATTTTATATGCTCAAGGAAATTCTTTGGATTTCTTAAAGGAATTGTGTATTGAGTATGACCCACCTTGATTATGAACTTGGAAATAGTGCAAGATGAATTGGAAAAAATTTGACTGAATTTGATTAAGGTTTTTGGGAGAAAATTGGGGGAAAATGGGGTTTTGGGGGTTTTTTGTGATGAAAACAAGTCTGTCCTCAATAAATACGTTTCTTTTTTACCAATGAGTAACGTGTTGTCGGTAAATAAACTCATCCGTCGGTATATTTCATTTTACCGACAAAATACTGTTGTCGATATATTTTGCGATGACGTTTCAAACAACAAAAAAATCAAAAATAAAAAAACAAATGGAGACGACGTATTCCTTTATTACCTACAAATGTTTGTCATCGGTAATTTAACGACGACGTGTTTCGTCGGTAAACATGTGTCATCGGTAAATTTGCATCATCACCGACGAACTACATGTCGTCGGTAATCTTGTCGTGGGTAAATGCCCGTTCTGCAGTAGTGCAATACAACAATCACAACACTCTGTATATATGTAAAACATAATATAACTGTAATGCACCATATGTAAATAACAAGAAAGTTTTGACAGATTATAAATACAGTTCTCAGGATCACTTGTTACTATCTTAAGAAAATGAAGCCTTCAACAGGTCAAAGAAACGCAGTATAGTAACTCGAGAGTTATTACGTTTGTTAAAGAGTATGAAGGTATTAGCCAAAAAGGTGTACAAGAAATGGATTGTTGACAAGGTTGGGTCAAAGGGATTTTTAAGGAGAGGTATCCTCGATCAACGAGGGACTTCAAAAAGTTTTATTAAGAGAAACCATAAAAAATCCCATCAAACAAATGTATACCTTGTCAAGATCAATCGGTCTATATCGTAAAACAGAAAAAAGTGAAGATGATCGGAGTAATGAATATATATATATATATATATATATATATATATATATATATATATATATTGACTGGAAAGTGGCTCTTTCCATAAGTTACCAAAATATTGTAAGCCTAAGATAGAGAAAGGTTTAAAGAACAAAAATCTTCAACTTGTAACAATAGGATAGACAAGGAAGTGAGAGTTAATTAGTCAAGATATCAAAGAAGTATTACAGGCACTTATCATTAGTAGTTTGAATAAAAACGGCTAGATCACATAAATGTGTGGTCTTTATTAGGATAATTGTTCTTGGGAATCGAAAGAATTCAGAAATTAATTAAGCCAGAAAGTAATGATTTCGATCTTTCATTTGGAGAATACGCAAAATATATCCAAGCCTCCTTTTTACAATCATGGGCCAGTAACGCTTGTTGACACACTTCTTCGTAGAACTTCCTCGAGAACACATAACAAGCAATAATACTTGCTTTGGACATAATATTTTCATAAAATACCCTTATCTTATGTTTTTAAATTTCTAAGTGAACATTTCATTTCTTAGCCACCTTTCACGAAAGCTCCTCTTCGCAAAACCTACTTCACCCTCAAAAATCAATTGATCGTTCTCTGATTGTATCCGAATGAGAGTCCCTCACTTCATCACTTTCATTTTCGAAGATGCAAGGAATAGACGCATCACTCCTTAATTAAACTTAGGAATAGATGATTATTATCCCCAAATAGACTGAAAAACACCTCATACCATGAACATCTCAATAGAAATTAAATTTTGTAGCAATTGTACAGATGGACAACCTTTCAATCATATGTCTTATTCCAATTTACAAAGTTTTGTAAATAGAGCGCACGAGTTTAAGGATATAATTATAATCATTAAAAACAACATAATTGAGATAATTTTTTTTGCCCGAGGTTTGGAATATTGACATTAAACATGTGACTATCTATAGCTTTTTCGCACTACTATGACTATATTACCAACTAAATATTACCGATAAATTATATTATATGGATGCGCATATGGAGGAATTTATACGTAATCTTGAACTCTCTTGTATTCTTACCTATAAAATTTAAAAATTCATAAAATTATTACAAACCTTTTCTATATGTTATCCAAAATTTTATCAGCAAGATTTATGAAATTTGACCTACATTGATGTGACTGAATAATATAGTGTTCTTACTAATTTTTGTGACCGTTTTGATTTTTTTTACCATGTTATTTTTTTATATTACTTGATATATCGGTAAAATTTAGGTTTCCAGCCCTTAATACAACATTATGTTAGAAAAGGAGATAGTGGAATTTCGTAAGAAATAACAATTTTCTATTATTAATAAAAAATTATTCATTTTTCTAAAATATTCAGTTTAGTTTGAAGTATTTTTATTCTTTCTGGTTTGGATTTACACTCTCTCTTGTTTCTATATGTCATGGCTAAGTGCCTTAGGGGATCATAGCTAAAGAGTTAGTAGGGCTTAAGTGAATTTGTAATTTAACTTGATTATTTATTACCACGTGCGACACACTATTTATTAATTGTAATGTTTTTGTATTTTACCTTCTAAGTTAATAATTTTCCTCTCCATAAATGATGACCATATGGTCTTAAGCTTATCCTAAGGCTCGATATTCCCATTGTTCCAACTAAACATAGGTGTATGATAACATTTGGGAGGATTTAGAGTCTACTATTATGTTTCATGCATATTAGAAGCATATGAATAATGTTTGTTGATATTTGGATCAATGTGTTATACCCAAATTCTCCTTCATCGACAAGTTAAAGAATATGATTTTCATTTGGTGATCTATCACCTAAGTAGCCCCTAATAAAGGAGATCGAAACCCTTTATTCGTTTTTAGTATTGTACTTTGATTTTGTTTGATCCTATATTTTCCTTTTTTACATCTCTCTTTTTGTATAATGCATATTTATCCATAACAAATTATTAAAGTTGTACTCTGCATATACCGAATCGCTTCAGATGATAACAAATTTGTATAGATCAACACTTGATCTTCTCAATTTTATATTAGTTTAACGGTGTATACATGTATATTTCTTTGGTTGGTGGCCAAAAAGCTTATCGTGTTGCGGTTAATCAACAATCGTACCACAATATAGAAATGAATAAAACCCAAAGTTTCCTCGACTAATACTCTTTATTAACTACTACATATAACTACAAGATTTGTAGCCTCACACATCTGCCAAATAAATTGATTTACTGTTGTATAACTTGGTTTTTAGCATCCAATGAATCTGATTATGTCTTCAAATTTACATGCTCTTTAATCAAAACCAGTAATTATCACATAATTAAACAATCTACACCAAAAATTCATATCTCACACCTCTAATTGAAAGTGTTAGAGTAGATAGAATTTATATAATGATTAATATTATTGACATTAACATGAACATATTTTATGTCTTTAGTTTAGCCATAATAATATATGGGTTCAATGCATCTGTATTGCTTACATAGTGACTAGGAATGTATTATAAGTAGTTATGGAATTTCATAAATCGAAAATAATATAATTGTTATACAAATTTTTAAATTTTGATGAACCTAAAAATGATAATACAAACGTTGAGCTTCGCGAATATTAACCTAGCAATTTAAAAGAAAGAATAATTAATACGCAAAATGACAACAAACATATTCAAACACTAATACTTTAGGTTGAAGCATCACTTAAAGAACTATGAACAGTTGTAACATCTTCTTTATTATTATCATTAGATCCATGAGACAATTCCTCCTCAAAATTAGGAAACCACTTAATATATTTTGTCTCTCTAAGCACAATCTATCCAGACTTTCCTTTTTGTTGGCACTGGCATCCCTCATTTTTAAGCTTAGAGGATTTGACATCTTCCTTTTTTCAGGGGATTTTTTATCTGACGGGATTTGACAACATGCCTGAATGAAGATGAATTTTTTTCTGAACCCCTTGACACAACATCTTCCCTATCACCAACTATCAATTTACCATTCGGCTGCGTCTCATGTTGGGTTATTGCAGCTTCACCAAATGAACTTTCGGATGCTTCATTGAGCCTACATCTTGCCCCACCCTCCATTTCACCGCGCCAATATCTATGCCTAGGAGCACTGAGCGGAGGAAGTTGGCCAAACAATTCATCAAACTTTGGATTATTGTGTCTCATCTCGGCTACATATCCACTACATTAAAATGAAGAATATTTCAAGAAAATTTTAAGTAGTGTATCACATAAAATAATTGATTTTTATTTCATATGGCAGTCCAAGATATAAACTATTATGAAAGAATTTAATATTTTTGAAGCCTGCCAAATTTAATGTTAAATATCTAAGTAGCCCACTTATATACTTACTCGATACTCAACTAAAACGTTCAAATCCTTAAAACTTCAAAAAAAATCCAATCTACTTTAATTTGACACTGCTAATATTTTATATATTGATTATACTACTTGTAGACTTATTCAATTATGCTCTTTACATTATACAATTGCATCAACTTCAGCATACTATGAAGTATTAGAGAAAATAAATATGAACCGTGCATAGATGGTGACAAATTAATTATACATTACAAGAAAAAAACATTAACTAATGAATAACAACCACAAAACATATATGAGAAAAAGAATTTAACTATAATCGTGATAAAAAATGATAAAATAGATAAATAAAATTAATCTTACCGAATAGTGAAATGTTGACATCTTCCGGTTTCAATCTCGTTGTCCATATCTAAAGGTCAGAAGAATTTAAATGTTAAATATAAATGTATAGTTTTATAGGAAAAATTAAGTATGAAAACCAAACATATAATAGCTTGTTGGTCTTTTTATCAAGCTTGAGATTAAGTAATGGAAAATCAATAGATAAGTAACAATGAATAAATTTTATTCATTTATTTAGATTGATTTTAATATTTCAAAAGGCACGCAGTGAAAGGTACACTTAAGCCTAACAAGACCAATATGCTCACTTTGTTATTAAATAAATGTCCTTTAAATAAATTATTATTAAAAAAATTATGCTACTATCTATATTAAAATATTAAAATTTATGTTAGTATTTACAATATCAAAATACTTATATAACATAATTGTAACAGAAATTTTATCTTTTTATATTTAAAACTATTTACATAGTTAAATGGACATTTATTTAGAAACACATGGAGTAAATTTGTATGTGTGTAATAAATTTGAAATAAAGAAATGAAAATAGAACGTTGATCTTATTATTAAGCTTCAAATGATGTAAATCTGAAGCACACATGTAATCATTACATGGTCAACCTTTGCAAAATCTGGGAAAAAAATATGCAATAAAACTAATAATATTACCATTACACGGCTCCTGAAATACAATGAAAGAGTAAGGTGTTTCACAAACTATAACCAAAACTGCCTCAAGCAAATTTAAATCATTTGTTCAAATAAAATAAATCAAATAAAATTTCATTTACTGACATGACATACATAATTATGTTACAATCTATACCAAATGATAAGGGTAACTATTCACATACAATTAAATTAGCAGTATTGTATGAATAACAAATATATACAGAAACACCCAAACAACCAAAGGTAATAGAATTGGAAATAAGTTAAAGAAAAAGGAAGATTTTTTATGTGTAAAATAATATGAATTATCAATACTGTAAGATAACAAATACTTACATCACATAGCTATTTAAATTCAAAACTCAACCAAGTCTACAACAAAAATCATACAATAAAGGTTAATATTTCACATTAATTCAACAGCAAAATATAGAGGTTTTTACATATATTTAAGTATTTATATATGTAATAATTATTACCAGCAACATACACAAAAGAATTCAAAAGGATGTATCAAGATTGTCATTTAATATCATTTCGACATATATTAAATAAAAGTAAAAGATGGGAGACTTTAATTGTAAAACAAATTTAAAAATAAATTTATACATATATTTGTGCATAAATACAAAGTAAATGAAAAAAAGAAACATCAAATACAATACAAACCTTTGTTTTTTGATCGAAGTATCAGATTAAAACCTCGCAGATTAAATACAAACTAATTGTTTGTTGTTGGGTACAACTAAAGATATTTTATAATATATGAATTATAAATGAAGCAAGATCCACAATTTCTTTATGATAATATAAATTCGGGGCTAGATGAATTTGTGTGATTAGTATATAAGAAACCCTAATTTAGGTGTAAAATATAAAAGAGGGAGGAAAGAATAGAGTGAGAAAATAATTACTTTTTAGGCGTGTACTATATTTATATATGTATATTATAAGCTACAAGTAGAAAGTAGGTCCAGATTTATCTAGAGCACAAAAATATGAGCCAAAATATACGACCCTCTAACGGTAAAAAATTTACCTCATTTCTTAATAAACATTATTCATTAGGCATTGTGTTGATAAACACTAGCAAACAATATAGTGTATGTGGGGGTTGATTTTTTTATACTTTATTGGTGATAAGCCCTAAGGATTACTCGACCATCTTAAACCTATAAGCGAACACTACGTGACTTTCTTCTGAAGATAGTTTAGATATTTTGCATACTAGACCCTCGCAAGTAGGAATTCAAAAGGATAACTATTGCAGAGACAAATAGGGTATATTTCATATAAATATATAACAAAAGAAGATACATGGGAAAAGGGAAAAGAAGAAGGACATACTTGAAGCTAAAACTTAGGATGTTGAGGAAACCTTCCAACGTATTCCAAATGTATTTTCCTATGAAAGTGAGTAAGATACATAAAAAGGAAATTTCCATTTTATATGCTCAAGGAAATTCTTTGGATTTCTTAAAGGAATTGTGTATTGAGTATTACCCACCTTGATTATGAACTTGAAAATAGTGCAAGATGATTTGAAAAAAATTTGAATGAATTTGATAAAGGTTTTTAGGAGAAAATTAGGGGAAAATGGGGTTTTGGGGGTTTTTTGTGATGAAAAACATGTCTGTCCTCAATAAATACGTTTCTTTTTTACCGATGAGTAACGTGTTGTCACTAAATAAACTCATCCGTCAGTATATTTAATTTTACCGACAAAATACTATTGTTGAACAACAAAAAAATCAAAAATAAAAAAACAAATGGAGACGACGTTTTCCTTTATTACCTACGAATGTTTGGCATCGGTAATTTTACGACGACGTGTTTCGTCGGTAAACATGTGTCATCGGTAAATTTGTATCATCACCGATGAACTACATGTCGTCGGTAATCTTGTCGTGGGTAAATGCCCGTTCTGCAGTAGTGCAAGACACCAATCACAACACTCTGTATATATGTAAAACATAATATAACTGTAATGCACCATATGTAAATAACAAGAAAGTTTTGACAGATTATAAATACAGTTCTCGGGATCACTTGTTACTATCTTAAGAAAATAAAGCCTTCAACAGGTCAAAGAAACGCAGTATAGTAACTCGAGAGTTATTACGTTTGTTAAAGAGTATGAAGGTATTAACCAAAAAGGTGTACAAGAAATGGATTGTTGACAAGGTTGGGTCAAAGGGATTTTTAAGGAGAGGTATCCTCGACCAACGAGGGACTTTAAAAAGTTTTATTAAGAGAAACCATATAAAATCCCATCAAACAAATAAATACCTTGTCAAGATCAATTGGTCTATATCGTAAAACAGAAAAAGTGAAGACGATCGGAGTAATGAATATATATATATATATATATATATATATATATATATATATATATATATATATATATATATATATATATATATATATATATATATATATATATATATATTGACTGGAAAGAGGCTCTTTCCATAAGTTACCGAAATATTGTAAGCCTAAGATAGAGAAAGGTTTAAAGAACAAAAATCTCCATCTTGTAACAATAGGATAGACAAGGAAGTGAGAGTTAATTAGTCAAGATATCAAAGAAGTATTACAGGAATTCATCATTAGTAGTTTGAATAAACACGGCTAGATCACATAAATGTGTGGTCTTTATTAGGATAATTGTTCTTGGGAATCGAAAGAATTCAGAAATTAATTAAGACATAAAGTAATGATGTCGATCTTTCATTTGGAGAATACGCAAAATATATCCAACCCTCCTTTTGACAATCATGGGCCAGTAACACTTGCTGACACACTTCTTCGTAGAACTTCCTCGAGAACACATAACAAGCAATAATACTGGTTTTGGACATAATATTTTCATAAAATACCCTTATCTTATGTATTTAAATTTCTATGTGAACATTTCATTTCTTAGCCACCTCTCAGGCAAGCTCCTTTTCGCAAAACCTACTTCACCCTCAGAAATCAATTGATCATTCTCTGATTGTATCCGAATGAGAGTCCCTCACTTCATCACTTTTATTTTGGAAGCAGCAATGAATAGATGCATCACTCCTTAATAAAACTTAGGAACAGATGATTATTATCCCCAAATAGACTGAAAAACACCTCATACCATGAACATCTCAATAGACATTAAATTTTGTAGCGATTGTACAGATGGACTACCTTTCAATCATGTGTCTTATTCCAATTTACAAAGTTTTGTAAATAGAGTGCACGAGTTTACGGATATAATTATGATCATTAAAAACAACATAATTGAGATAATTTTTTTTGCCCGAGGTTTGGAATATTGACATTAAACATGTGACTTTTCTATAGCTTTTAATGCACTACTACGGCTATATTACCAACTAAATATTACCCGATAAATTATATCATATGGATGCGCATATGGAGGAATTTATACGTAATCTTGAACTCTCTTGTATTCTTACCTATAAAATATAAAAATTCATAAAATTATTACAAACCTTTTCTATATGTTATCCAAAATTTTATCAGCAAGATTTATGAAATTTGACCTACATTGATGTGTCTCAATAATATAGTGTTCTTACTAATTCTTCTGACCCTTTTAATTTTTTTTAACGTGTTATTTTTTTATATTACTTGATATTTTGGTAAAATTTAGGTTTCCAGTCCTTAATACAACATTATGTTAGAAAAGGAAATATTGGAATTTCATAAGAAATAACAATTTTCTATTATTAATAAAAAAAATTATTTATTTTTCTAAAATATTTAGTTTAGTTTGCTATATTTTTGTTCTTTCTGGTTTGGATTTACACTCTCTCTTGTTTCTATATGTCATGGCTAAGTGCCATAGAGGATCATAGCTAAAGAGTTAGTAGGGCTTAAGTGAATTTGTAATTTAACTTGATTATTTATTGCCATGTGCGGCACACTATTTATTAATTGTAATGTTTGTGTATTTTATGTTCAAAGTTAATAATTTTCCTCTCCATAAATGATGACCATATGGGCTTAAACTTATCCTAAGGCTCGATATTCCTATTGTTCCAACTAAACATAGGTGTATGATAACATTTGGGAGGATATTGAGTCTACTACTATATTTCATGCGTATGGGAAGCATTTGAATAATTTTTGTTGATATTTGGATCACTGTGTTATACCCAAATTCTCCTTCAGCAAGAAGTTAAAGAATATGATTTTCATTTGGTGATCTATCACCTAAGTAGCCCCTAATAAAGGAAATCGAAACCCTTTATTCGTTTTCAGTATTGTACTTTGATTTTGTTTGATCCTATATTTTCCTTTTTTACATCTCTCTTTTTTGTATAATCCATATTTATCCATAACAAATTATTAAAGTTGTACTCTGCATATACCGAATCGCTTCAGATGATAACAAATTTGTATAGATCAACACTTGATCTTCTCAATTTTATATTAGTTTAACGGTGTATACATGTATATTTCTTTGGTTGGTGGCGAAAAAGCTTATCGTGTTGCGGTTAGTCAACAGTCGTACCACAATATAGAAATGAATAAAACCTAAAGTTTCCTCGACTAATACTCTTTATTAACTACTACATATAACTACAAAATTTGTAGCCTCACACATCTGCCAAATAAATTGATTTACCGAAGTATAACTTGGTTTTTAGCATCCGATGAATCTGATTATGTCTTCAAATTTACATATTCTTTAATCAAAACCAGTAATTATCACATAATTAAACAATCTACACCAATAATTCATATCTCACATCTCTAATTGAAAGTGTTAGAGTAGATAGAATTTATATAATAATTAATATTATTGACATTAACATGAACGTATTTTATGTCTTTAATTTAGCCATAATAATATATGGATTCAATGCATCTGTATTGCTTACATAGTGACTAGGAATGTATTATAAGTAGTTATGGGATTTCATAAATTGACGATAATATAATTGTTAATACAAATTTTTAAATTTTGATGAACCTAAAAATGATAATACAAACGTTGAGCTTCGCGAATATTAACCTAACAATTTAAAAGAAAGAGTAATTAATACGTAAAATGACAACAAACATATTCAAACACTAATACTTTAGGTTGAAGTATCACTTAAATAACTACCAACAGTTGTAACATCTTCTTTATTGTTATCATTAGATCCATAAGACGATTCCTTTTTGGTGGCATTGGCATCCTTTATTTTTAAGCTTAGAGGATTTGACATCTTCCTTTTTTCCAGGGGATTTTTTATCTGACAGGATTTGACAGCATGCCTGAATGAAGATGAATTTTTTTCTGAACCCCTTGACACCACATCTTCCTTATCACCAACTATTAATTTACCATTCGGCTGCGTCTCATGTTGGGTTTGCATTTTCACCAAATGAACTTTCGGATGCTTCATTGAGCCTACATCTTGCCCCACCCTCCATTTCACAGCGCCAATATCTATGCCTAGGAGCACTGAGCGGAGGAAGTTGCCCAAACAATTCATCAAACTTTGGATTATTGTGTCTCATCTCGGCTACATATCCACTACATTAAAACGAAGAATATTTCAAGAAAATTTTAAGTAGTGTATCACATAAAATAATTGATTTTTATTTCATATGGCAGTCCAAGATATAAACTATTATGAAAGAATTTAATATTTTTGAAGCCTGCCAAATTTAATGTTAAATATCTAAGTAGCCCACTTATATACTTACTCGATACTCAACTAAAACGTTCAAATCCTTAAAACTTCAAAAAAAATCCAATCTACTTTAATATGACACTGCAAATATTTTTATATATTGATTATACTACTTGTAGACTTATTCAATTATGCTCTTTACATTATACAATTGCATCAACTTCAGCATACTATGAAGTATTAGAGAAAATAAATATGAACCGTGCATAGATGGCGACAAATTAATTATACATTACAAGAAAAAACATTAACTAATGAATAACAACCACAAAACATATATGAGAAAAAAAATTAACTATATTCGTGATAAAAAATGATAAAATAGATAAATAAAATTAATCTTATCGAATAGTGAAATGTTGACATCTTCCAGTTTCAATCTCGTTGTCCATATCTAAAGGTCAGAAGAATTTAAATGTTAAATATAAATTTATAGTTTTATAGAAAAAATTTAGTATGAAAACCAAACATATAATAGCTTGTTGGTCTTTTTATCAAGCTTGAGATTAAGTAATGGAAAATCAATAGATAAGTAATAATGAATAAATTTTATACATTTATTTAGATTGATTTTAATATTTCAAAAGGGATGCATTGAAAGGTACACTTAAGCCTAACAAGACAAATATGCTCACTTTGTTATTAAATAAATGTCCTTTAAATAAATTATTATTAAAAAAATTTATGCTACTATCTATATTAAAATATTAAAATTTATGTTACAACACGTATTTACAATATCAAAATACTTATATAACATAATTGTAACAAAAAATTTATCTTTATATATTTAAAACTATTTAAATAGTTAAATGTACATTTATTTAGAAACACATGGAGTAAATTTGTAAGTGTATGATAAATTTGAAATAAAGTAATGAAAATAGAACGTTGATCTTATTTTTAAGCTTTAAATTAAATGACGTAAATCTGAAGCACACATGTAATCATTACATAGTCAACCTTTGCAAAATCTGGGACAAAAATATACAATAAAACTAATAATATTACCATTACACGGCTCCTGAAATCCATTGAAAGAGTAAGGTATTTCACAAACTATAACCAAAACTGCCTCAAGAAAATTTAAATCATTTGTTCAAATAAAATAAATTAAATTAAATGTCATTTACTGACATGACATACATCATTATGTTATCAATCTATACCAAATAATAAGGGTAACTATTCACATACAATTAAATTAGCAATATTGTATGAATAACAAATATATACAGAAACACCAAAACAACCAAAGGTAATAGAATTGGAAATAAGTTAAAGAAAAAGGACGATTTTTGATGTGTAAAATAATATGAATTATCAATAGTGTAAGATAACAAATACTTACATCACATAGATATTCAAATTCAAAACTCAACCAAATTAAAGTCTACAACGAAAATCATACAATAAAGGTTAATATTTCACGTTAATTCAACAACAAAATATAGAGGTTTTTACATATATTTAAGTATTTATATATGTAATAATTATTACCAGCAATATACACAAAAGAATTCAAAAAGATGTATCAAAATTGTCATTTAATATCATTCCAACATATATTAAATAAAAGTAAAAAGTGAGAGACTTTAATTGTAAAACTAATTTAAAAATAAATTTATACATATATTTGTTCATGAATACAAAGTAAATAAAAAAAAGAAACATCAAATACAATACAAACCTTTGTTTTTTGATCGAAGTATCAGATTAAAACCTCGCTGATTAAACACAAACTAATTGTTTGTTGTTGGATACAGCTAAAGATATTTTATAATATATGAATTATAAATGAAGCAAGATCCACAATATCTTTATGATAATATAAATTTGGGGCTGGAAGAATTTGTGTGATTAGTTTATAAGAAACCCTAATTTAGGTGTAAAATATGAAAGAGGGAGGAAAGAATAGAGTGAGAAAGTAATTACTTTTTAGGCGTGTACTATATTTATTTATGTATATTATAAGCTACAAGTAGAAAGTAGGTCCATATTTATCTAGAGCAAAAAAATATGAGCCAAAATATACGACCCTCTAACGGTCAAATTTTTTACCTCATTTCTTAATAAACATTATTCATTAGGCATTGTGTAGATAAATACTAGAAAACAATATAGTGTATGTAGGGGTTGATATTTTTATACTTTATTGGTGATAAGCCCTAAGGATTACTCGACTATCTTAAACCTATAAGCGAACACTACGTGACTTTCTTCTGAAGATAGTTTAGAGATTTTGCATACTAGACCCTCGCAAGTAGGAATTCAAGAGGATAACTATTGCGGAGACAAATAGGGTATATTTAATATAAATATATAATAAAAGAAGATACATGGGAAAAGGGAAAAGAGGATGGGCATACTTGAAGCTAAAACTTAGGATGTTGAGGAAACCTTCCAACGTATTCCAAATGTATTTTCATATGAAAGTGGGTAAGATACATAAAAAGGGAATTTTTGTTTTATATGCTCAAGGAAATTCTTTGGATTTCTTAAAGGAATTGTGTATTGCGTATGACCCACCTTGATTATGAACTTGTAAATAGTGCAAGATGAATTGGAAAAAATTTGAATGAATTTGATTAAGGTTTTTGGGAGAAAATTGGGGAAAATGGGGTTTTGGGGGTTTTTTGTGATGAAAACAAGTCTGTCCTCAATAAATACCTTTCTTTTTTACCAATGAGTAACGTGTTGTCGGTAAATAAACTCATCCGTCGGTATATTTCAATTTACCGACAAAATACTGTTGTCGCTATATTTTGCGACGACGTTTCAAACAATAAAAAAAGCAAAAATAAAAAAACAAATGGAGACGACGTTTTCCTTTATTACCTACGAATGTTTGTCATCGGTAATTTAACGACGACGTGTTTCGTCGGTAAACATGTGTCATCGATAAATTTGTATCATCACCGACGAACTACATGTCGTCGGTAATCTTGTCGTGGGTAAATGCCCGTTCTGCAGTAGTGCAAGACACCAATCACAACACTCTTTATATATGTAAAACATAATATAACTGTAATGCACCATATGTAAATAACAAGAAAGTTTTGACAGATTATAAATACAGTTCTCGGGATCACTTGTTACTATCTTAAGAAAATAAAGCCTTCAACAGGTCAAAGAAACGCAGTATAGTAACTCGAGAGTTATTACGTTTGTTAAAGAGTATGAAGGTATTAACCAAAAAGGTGTACAAGAAATGGATTGTTGACAAGGTTGGGTCAAAGGGATTTTTAAGGAGAGGTATCCTCGACCAACGAGGGACTTCAAAAAGTTTTATTAAGAGAAACCATATAAAATCCCATCAAACAAATGTATACCTTGTCAAGATCAATTGGTCTATATCGTAAAACAGAAAAAGTGAAGACGATCGGAGTAATGAATATATATATATATATATATATATATATATATATATATATATATATATATATATATATATATATATATATATATATATATATATATATATATATATATATATATATATATATTGACTGGAAAGAGGCTCTTTCCATAAGTTACCAAAATATTGTAAGCCTAAGATAGAGAAAGGTTTAAAGAACAAAAATCTTCATCTTGTAACAATAGGATAGACAAGGAAGTGAGAGTTAATTAGTCAAGATATCAAAGAAGTATTACATGCATTTATCATTAGTAGTTTGAATAAACACGGCTAGATCACATGAATGTGTGGTCTTTATTAGGATAATTGTTCTTGGGAACCGAAAGAATTCAGAAATTAATTAAGACAGAAAGTAATGATGTCGATCTTTCATTTGGAGAATACGCAAAATATATTCAACCCTCCTTTTGACAATCATGGGCCAGTAACGCTTGCTGACACACTTCTTCGTAGAACTTCCTCGAGAACACATAACAAGCAATAATACTGGTTTTGGACATAATATTTTCATAAAATACCCTTATCTTATGTATTTAAATTTCTAAGTGAACATTTCATTTCTTAGCCACCTCTCACGCAAGCTCCTCTTCGCAAAACCTACTTTACCCTCAGAAATCAATTGATCATTCTCTGATTGTATCTGAATGAGAGTCCCTCACTTCATCACTTTCATTTTGGAAGCAACAAGGAATAGATGCATCACTCCTTAATAAAAACTTAGGAATAGATGATTATTATCCCCAAATAGACTGAAAAACACCTCATACCATGAACATCTCAATAGACATTAAATTTTGTAGCAATTGTACAGATGGACTACCTTTCAATCATGTGTCTTATTCCAATTTACAAAGTTTTGTAAATAGAGTGCACGAGTTTACGGATATAATTATGATCATTAAAAACAACATAATTGAGATAATTTTGTTTGCCCGAGGTTTGGAATATTGACATTAAACATGTGACTTTTCTATAGTTTTTTCGCACTACTACGGCTATATTACCAACTAAATATTACCCGATAAATTATATTATATGGATGCGCATATGGAGGAGTTTATACGTAATCTTGAACTCTCTTGTATTCTTACCTATAAAATATAAAAATTCATAAAATTATTACAAACCTTATCTATAACTTATCCAAAATTTTATCAGCAAGATTTATGAAACTTGACCTACATTGATGTGTCTGAATAATATAGTGTTCTTACTAATTTTTGTGACCCTTTTGATTTTTTTTACCGTGTTATTTTTTATATTACTTGATATATTGGTAAAATTTAGGTTTCCAGCCCTTAATACAACATTATGTTAGAAAAGGAGATATTGGCATTTCATAAGAAATAACAATTTTCTATTATTAATAAAAAAATTATTCATTTTTCTAAAATATTTAGTTTAGTTTGATGTATTTTTGTTCTTTCTGGTTTGGATTTACACTCTCTCTTGTTTCTATATGTCATGGCTAAGTGTCGTAGGGGATCATATCTAAAGAGTTAGTAGGGCTTAAGTGAATTTGTAATTTAACTTGATTATTTATTGCCATGTGCGGCACACTATTTATTAATTGTAATGTTTGTGTATTTTATGTTCTAAGTTAATAATTTTCCTCTCCATAAATGATGATCATATGGGCTTAAGCTTATCCTAAGGCTCGATATTCCCATTGTTCCAACTAAACATAGGTGTATGATAACATTTGGGAGGATTTAGAGTCTACTATTATATTTCATGTGTATTGGAAGCATTTGAATAATGTTTGTTGATATTTGGATCACTGTGTTATACCCAAATTCTCCTTCATCAAGAAGTTAAAGAATATGATTTTCATTTGGTGATCTATAACCTAAGTAGCCCCTAATAAAGGAGATCGAAACCCTTTATTCGCTTTCAGTATTGTACTTTCATTTTGTTTGATCCTATATTTTCCTTTTTTACATCTCTCTTTTTTGTATAATCCATATTTATCCATAACAAATTATTAAAGTTGTACTCTGCATATACCGAATCGCTTCAAATGATAAAAAATTTGTATAGATCAACACTTGATCTTCTCAATTTTATATTAGTTTAACGGTGTATACATGTATATTTCTTTGGTTGGTGGCGAAAAAGCTTATCGTGTTGCGGTTAATCAACAATCGTACCACAATATAGAAATGAATAAAACCTAAAGTTTCCTCGACTAATACTCTTTATTAACTACTACATATAACTACAAGATTTGTAGCCTCACACATCTGCCAAATAAATTGATTTATCGCAGTATATCTTGGTTTTTAGCATCTGATGAATCTGATTATGTCTTCAAATTTACATATTCTTTAATCAAAACCAGTAATTATCACATAATTAAACAATCTACACCAAGAATTCATATCTCGCACCTCTGATTGAAAGTGTTAGAGTAGATAGATTTTATATAATGATTAATATTATTGACATTAACATGAACGTATTTTATGTATTTAATTTAGCCATAATAATATTATGGGTTCAATGCATCTGTATTGCTTACATAGTGACTAGGAATGTATTATAAGTAGTTATGGGATTTCATAAATCGACGATAATAAAATTGTTAATACAAATTTTTAAATTTTGATGTACCTAAAAATGATAATACAAAGGTTGAGCTTCGCGAATATTAACCTAACAATTTAAAAGAAAGAGTAATTAATATGCAAAATGACAACAAACATATTCAAACACTAATACTTTAGGTTGAAGCATCACTTAAATACTTACCAACAGTTGTAACATCTTCTTTATTGTTATCATTAGATCCATGAGACGATTCCTCCTCTAAATTAGGAGAACCACTTAATATATCATGTCTCTCTAAGCACAATCTATCCGGAATTTCCTTTTTGTTGGCATTGGCATCCCTCATTTTTAAGCTTAGAGAATTTGACATCTTCCTATTTTTTAGGGGATTTTTTATCTGACGGGATTTGACAGCATGCCTAAATGAAGATGAATTTTTTTCTGAACCCTTGACACCACATCTTCCTTATCACCAACTATCAATTTACCATTCGGCTGCGTCTCATGTTGGTTTATTGCAGCTTCACCAAATGAACTTTCGAATGCTTCATTGAGCCTACATCTTGCCCCACCCTCCATTTCACAGCGCCAATATCTATGCCTAGGAGCACTGAGCGGAGGAAGTTGCCCAAAAAATTCATCAAACTTTGGATTATTGTGTTTCATTTCGGCTACGAATCCACTACATTAAAATGAAGAATATATCAAGAAAATTTAAAGTAGTGTATCACATAAAATAATTGATTTTTATTTCATATGGTAGTCCTTTAAATAAATTATTATTAAAAAAAGTTCTGCTATTATCTATATTGAAATATTAAAATTTATGTTACAACACGTCTTTACAATATCAAAATACTTAAAAATATAATATAATTGTAACAGAAATTTTATCTTAAAGTGTTTCACAAACTATAACCAAAACCGCCTCAAGCAAATTAAAATCATTTGTTCAAATAAAATACGAACCTTTGTTTTTTGATCGAAGTATCAGATTAAAACCTTGCTGATTAAACACAAACTAGTTGTTTATTGTTGGGTACAACAAAAGATATTTTATAGTAGATGAATTATAAATAAAGCAAGATCCACAATTTCTTTATGAAAAATTAAATTCCAGGCTGGAAGACTTTGTGTGATTAGTATATAGAAACCCTAGATTAAGGTGTAACATAAGGAAGAGGCAGGAAACAATAGAGTAAGAAAGTGGTCACTTTTTGGGCGTGTACTTTTTATATCTATATCTATATTATAATCGACAAGTAGAAAGTAGGTCAAGATTTATTTAGAGCAAAAAATATGAGAGAAAATATATGACCCTCTAATGGTCAAAATTTTGCCGCATTTCTTAATAAAAATTATTCATTAGACATTGTGCAGATAAATGTTGAACATTTGAAAGTAAACAAATGTAACTTTCCCACATCGGTGGTGGTAAAGGAAAAAAGGCTAATTTTATACTTTGTGGTATTAACAAAGCCCAAAGAGCCAATACCTATGCACATGGCAAGGCAATGATTAAGCCCACACGCGCGCACCACCACCAACCCGCCCGGCCCGGCACCGGCGAGGGCGAGGGCGAGGGGCGTGGTGCGTCGAAAAATGAAAGGGATTTTTCTACCAACTCTTATAGTGGGCATTGACAACTCAAACGTGAACGTAGAGACAAATCTCCACCAATCACGCACACGTTAGAATCAAGGGAATATTCTAGCAGCTGTCAATTAGTCAACACGTGGGAATATCAATCAAAGGTCAAAGCTGTTACAAGGATTAAAAACGTGGAGGTTACAAGAATCGAAACTGTCAACTCAATCAAGCCAAATCTGGGAGGGAATCATGGGATTTGATTGGGACATTTTCAGAGTGGCTTGGGGCTTGGGTCTTCATTTCCCCTATATATAGACCCCATTCTCCACCAGTCTTCAACACGAAAATCACAACAAAGCTAAAGCAAAAACACTCTCTCTACCTACTTCACTTCTCAGAGATAAACCATAGTAGTAGTCATCTAGTCTTTTCCGTTACGCCGGAATATCTTTTAAACGCTAGGCTTATTTCCGTGTAATCGTTTTTCGCTTTGTATTCCGTGTAAGTTTTGATATTCGTTTGTGAAAGAAATAAAATAAATTAATATATTAATTTTATTTCCATGTCACCCATGATGGGTTTGACATGAACGTTCTGGGGAGTTAATCAGGAAGTTACCTGGGTTTAACTGAAAGAACTTACCACTAAGATAGTGCTTGGGGTGGAGATCATGGGAAGGTGGTTTATTATCAGTTAATAAACCAACGCTTCCTGGACTCTATAAATAGGAGTCTCCTACTCCATCTTCAAGACAGCTTCACAGCACACAATTTCTTCAGCAAAATTCCTTCTCTTATTCCATTACACTTAAACAAGATTCTCAGACACTTAGGTGGTGAAAACAAAGAATTTAATTCTTGTAATTAAATTCACGATCAGAAAGAAAGAATTCAGAAAATAGGAATTCAGAAACCAATCCGCTGCGTAAGAGGTTTGTCTAAAAACTTTTTTCTATTTAATTTAAGAAAGGTAACAATTGGTATCAGAGCGTTTGTTACCTGGATAATTATTTGCTTCCTCCTCTGTGTTATATGCGATTCATGTTATTAATAAAAAAAAAAAAAAAAATTGTTGAAAGTTTTTTTTTCTTCTCTCTGTCGCATGTATGCATGTATTTAGAAAAGAAAAGAAAAGAAAAGTTATTTTTATTTTTTTTGTTATGTCGATTATATGCTGCTGCTTAGTAGGTTAAATTTTTGGACCTAATATACAGCCCAAATTAATTTATAGCCTTATGGATTTTTTTTTGGACCTTAGTTAATTTCCTTTTGGGCCATAATTAATTTCAGATTTAATAATTTATTTTTGGACCGAACCTATTATTTATTTTTTGGGCCGAGATTTAATATTTTATTTTGGGCCGAATCTTATTTACTATTTATTTAGTTTGGGCCCGGTTTTATTTTAGGATTAATTTTTCGGACCTATTTTAGGATTTTTTTTTGGACCTTAGTTAATTTCCTTTTGGGCCATAATTAATTTCAGATTTAATAATTTATTTTTGGACCGAACCTATTATTTATTTTTTGGGCCGAGATTTAATATTTTATTTTGGGCCGAATCTTATTTACTATTTATTTAGTTTGGGCCCGGTTTTATTTTAGGATTAATTTTTCGGACCTATTTATGAGTAGTAAAATTGTTTTGCATGTAAGGGGGTTTGAACCCTGGCCAACCCTACCACTGACTAGTGACTTAACCACTTGTTCTATACAATTAGTTGTTACTTAAAAGAATATATGTTTCATTTATAACAAATTTCGGAAATGTATTATTTTAATTCAAAAAGGTGGTGAATTATTTTTGTTCTTAATTTTTCTATAGAGGAAAATGGTGATTACACGATCCCAGGGATTACGTGCATTCAGACGCGACCTGTTGATGAACTACAGGACTGATTACAAGAACATAAAGAATACTAATGAAGCAAAATTGGTTTACACCGCCAAAGAACCCGAGTCAGATGGACAAAGGGAAGATTTGAAAAACAAAATAATGACACTTCGAAATTATAAGATGAAATCATCACATTCTTTAATACAACACGTGAAGATTGTAAATGATATGATACAAGGTGTCATAAAATATGCCTATCACATGAATGAGAATGACAAGGTTGATGCCCTTCTCAGGACTTTGCCAAAAGACTTGAGAAAAGATCTCCTTGATATATGGAGGAATGTGAATCCCGAAAATTATGTAGATAGGAGATCAAAAACATATGGTTGGGTCGTATATGCCTTCACTGAATCTCATATGTGGAATCATTTTAAAAGGCATACAAGTTTTTTCAAATGTCCTTGTGAGATGAATTCGCCTACTAAGTATGATCCGATAAGTCTCTATGTAAAAGAGGGTTTTGAAAAATCGATTCCTTTGAAAACGAGATACGAGTGATTGTCATGTATAAGTTAGAGTTTCTTTGCTAGGTAGTTTATTTTGGTAGTTCATTTCAAATGTTAGTCTTTGAATTATATTTGGTTATTTGTTTACCAAACATGTTTTTTCATTTATGTATGAATTCAACTAGATTATTTGCTTTTATGTTATTAGTTGTTTAGTTTTCATACATTTTTGCTCTATTCATGTTAGAGTAAGTGGGAGTTCTTGAAGAACTTAATTTTGCAGTTAATGAAATTGATTGAATGGTTAAGACAAACAAAATATAGTGGTTCATGATTGGGAACATAGTGAACTTTCTTTATCACTTATTTTGTTATCTTTCTTATTCATTCCGTTTGCATTAATAGCATAGAGTTGTTAAATAAATGTATGACACTAATGGAAATCTCTTACTTTATAGAGAAAATGGCATCGAAAACCATCATTGCTGATCTCAACAAAGGAGAAAAGATGAATGGTGAGAACTATAACCTTTGGAAGCTCAAGATACACTATGTTCTAGAAGAGCAAGATGTTCTTGAGGCTGTTAACAATGTCATGGCTCAGCCTGAGGAAGGCAACACAGCTCAAAACAGAAGGGACATGGAGGCTTATGAGAAGTGGAAAAAGAAAGATTCCACTGCAAGAGGCATCTTGATAGGCTCCATGAATGACGATCTTGTCTATGAATGTCAACGATACCTCACTGCTCACGAAATGTGGAATGCTCTTAAGGAGAAGTATGGGGGTACGACTGTGACTAAGTTGCGTCAATTGACCATTAAGTTTGACACTTTCAAGAAGAAGCCTAATCAAACCATGCAACAACATCTCCGAGAGATGTCTAACATGATTAGGGAACTTAAGAATGCAGGTCATAACCTTACTGATGAACAACAGGTTCAAGCTGTGATCCGATCTCTTCCAAATAACTGGGAGCATTTGAAGATAAACTTGACTCACAATGACAACATCAAAACCTTTAATGATGCTGCTCGTCATGTGACATTGGAAGATGAACGTCTAGATGCAATTAAGCCTCAGGGTCAGGCTTATGTTGCTGAGTCAAGTTCCCACAAAGTTTCTGGCAATAAGCGCAAGAACAATGGGAAGAAGAACGGAAATGAGCATGTTTCCAAGAAGAACAAGAAGGGTGGTAACAATAATGGAAAACGTTTCCGTAAGAAGAAAGACAAGAGTAAGATGAAATGCTTTAACTGTGAGAAAATGGGTCACTTCGCTCGCGAGTGCAGCGAGCCCAGAAAGGTAGCAATGTCATTTACTTCTTGTAATTTTACTTATGTTACCAGTACTGTATTGCTTGCTGATTCTAATCCTTTGTGGACTGTGGACTCAGGAGCGACAGACCATGTAGCCAAAGACCGAGAGGCATATGTAGAGTACCGTCGGATTCCAGAGGGATCAAGGTGGATATATGTAGGAGACAACAATAAGGTTGAAGTCAAAGGAGTTGGCACTTGCAAGTTGAACTTGCGAGGTGGTCAAACCTTGTACCTGCATGATGTACTTTACGCACCTGACATTCGACGGAACTTAGTCTCGGTCACTGTTCTTCTAGGATTAGGTTTTAATTTGCATTTTCATAACAAACAAGTAGATATCTATTATGATGCTAGGTATTATGGTTCTGGTTTTATTTCGCATGGTTTAATTGTACTAGATGATGATAACTCGTTTAATAGTTATTGTTTAAGTAGTTGCTTTTCCACTAATACTTCTTCTTCTAGTAATTCTAATGTAGAAGAAAATGTATGGCATGCTAGATTAGGTCATATTGGTCAAGACCGTATGAATTTGTTGGCTAAGGCGAACCTTTTGGGTTCGTTGACTAAAGTCAACTTGCCAACTTGTGAAAATTGTCTAGCAGGTAAAGCAAAACGGAAACCATTTGGAAAGGCTAAACGAGTCGAGTACCCATTACAAGTAATTCATTCAGACATCTGTGGCCCGATGAGTGTTCAAACTAGACGTGGGGAACGTTATTTCATCACTTTCATAGATGATTTCACTAGGTTTGGTTATGTCTACCTGATTTCTCACAAATCCGAAGCATTGAAATGTTTTATGACATTTATCAATGAAGTGGAAAATCAGTTAGAGAGGAAGGTGAAAAACCTAAGAACCGATCGAGGACGTGAATATCTATCTGATCAGTTTAAAGAACTGTGTGATGAAAAAGGGATAGTAAGGCAACTTACAATTCCTAGAACACCACAACAGAATGGTGTGGCTGAAAGGAGGAATAGAACACTCCTAGAAATGGTTAGGTCTATGATGGCACAAGCAAATCTTCCAATATCTTATTGGGGAGATGCCTTGTTAACCGCCTGTTATATACTTAACCGAGTACCCACAAAGACTATTCCATCAACTCCTTATGAACTATGGACAGGTAGGAAACCTAATCTGTCATACTTGCGACCTTGGGGGTCGGCAGGCTATGTTCATGATCTATCTCATAAGTATGGGAAGTTAGGTCCAAGAGGTAAGAAGTGTATCTTTATTAGATACCCAGATCACTCTAAAGGATATGTGTTTATTGGTGAACATAATGATGGGGGTCTTACTGAAATTGAGTCACGAGATGTTACATTCTTAGAGAATGATTTTCCTAGCAGAGGTGAGGTTGACAGAAATTCCATTTTATGTGAATTAAATGAGATTCAGGAAGATGATATGCAAACAAATGTGACGCCTGATGAGGTAACACATACTCAAGAAATAGAGACGGACACTCCTCTAAATCTTGAGACGGAAGAAACTATTGCATCATCTAGTGATCCAATTTCTCAAGATTCTCAACTTAAGAGAAGTGCTAGAGGTTTAGTTCCTCGTCGCCGATTTGAAATCGAAGGAGAAGTCTTTATGATAACTCCACAAGACGAAGAAGAACCTCGAACAGTTAATGAAGCACTCTCATGTCCCGCTAAGAATGAATGGAGGAAAGCAATGGAAGAAGAAATGGAGTCGATGAAGAAAAACTAGGTATGGGAACTGGTTGATCTCCCAAAAGGACGTAAAGCAATTGGGAACAAATGGGTTCTCAAAATAAAGAGGAAACCTGACAATTCCATTGACAGGTATAAAGCTCGCTTGGTAGCGAAAGGCTATACTCAACGGGAAGGAATAGATTTTGAGGAAACTTTTTCTCCTGTTGTTAGATTTACCTCAATACGTCTTATTTTAGCTATTGTGGCGCATCTCGATCTGGAGTTGCACCAAATGGATGTTAAAACTGCATTTCTAAATGGAGATTTAGAAGAGGTAATTTTCATGGAACAACCCTCGGGGTTCGTTGCAAAAGATCAAGAGAATAAAGTATGTAGATTGTTGAAATCAATCTATGGTCTTAAGCAAGCCTCGAGACAGTGGAATTTGAGATTTCATGAAGTCATCTCGTCAAATGGATTTGAGATGATAAGTGAAGACCACTGTGTTTATATTAAACGTTCCAAGAAAAATTTCATGATTTTATCTCTATATGTGGATGACATCCTATTAGCTGGGAATGATAAAGAGTTTATTCAAGCTAACAAGGAGTGGCTAGCTTCTCAATTCGATATGAAAGATATGGGAGAAGCAAATTATATTCTTGGTGTTAAGATTCATAGAGATAGGTCTAGAAGACTATTATCTTTATCTCAAGAACCTTACATCATGAATGTACTTGAGCGCTTTGGTATGACTACGTGCAATGCCATTGACACTCCTGTAGCAAAGGGAATAAACTTAACTCTCGACATGTGTCCTAGTACTACAGAAGAAAAACAGAAAATGTCAACAGTACCATATTCTAGTGCCATTGGCAGTCTTATGTATGTTATGATGTGTACGAGACCAGACATTTGTTATGCAGTAGGTTTAGTTAGTCGTTTTCAATCGAACCCGGGACAAGAGCATTGGAAAGCTGTAAAAAGGATATTGAGATACCTAAAAGGCACCAAAGATCATGCCTTATGCTTTCGAGGATATAGATTACGCCTAGAGGGATATACAGACGCTGATTGGGCTGGTGATATAGATGGGCGTAAATCCACTTCAGGTTATGTATTCTTGCTAAATAATTGCGCAATCTCATGGAGTAGCAAGAAACAAACCTGTGTAGCTTTGTCGACGATGGAAGCTGAGTTTGTAGCTTGCTCAGCTGCGGTTCAGGAGGCTGTTTGGTTAAAAAGGTTCTTTGAACATTTAGGATTCTCTGGTGATAGTGGGAGTCAAATAACAATATACTGTGATAGTCAAGCTGCAATGGCTTATGTGAAAGATCCAAAATATCACAGCAAGACCAAACACATTGATATAAAGTATAACTTCGTTAGAGATATAATTGCACAAAAGGATGTTACTTTGCAATATATACCCACACGCAATATGCTTGCTGATCCATTCACAAAAGCTATCCCAAGGGATGTATTCATGGATCATGTTAGATCTATAGGATTAAGCAAGATATAATGTATGAATGATTGCTAGTTTATGTGCATTCATGTAAATATTTCCATTAGTATGTTTATTTAACTGTTTGTTTTAATGATATCATGTTTGATATGTATTATATATATTGCGTGTGATTTTGTAAGTATGTATGTCCTATAGACTGAGATTGGCCCTGTCACACGGGCAATCGCCTTTGGCATAAGAAGTGCACAAAGATGAGACTAACTCATAGTAGTGAAGAACCCTTAAGATAACTTGAGTTAAGATAGTCGCCTTAACTAAGTGTTAAGATGAGATCATAAACATGGATAAACCATGTTAAGCTTATATTATGATCGAAGTAGAATCCCACTATCTACTTAGTCTATAATAGCCAGATATGAGTTGCTTGATTGATTTCATAGAAGGGTTGATCGATCGAAGAATTCATCTTAGGCAACAAGGCTTGTCTAATTATATATCTGTATGGTATTTGTAAAATTGTGACATACAATTGGAGATATATGAATAATACCATAACACGTGTGTCATACCACGTGTGCTTTCGACCAAAAGGAAGTGAAGAATTGATCCCTGTTTCTTCACTGTGTGATACCTTTGATTTGTTCCCTTATTACTTTTGACTATATCTTGATATTTTGATTAGGTGTATGCTACTTTGAACACATTACCAATGATCATGAGTGATTCGGTCTAATGGGGTATGTTTGGGAAAGCAACCTAATCAATATAAAAGGATATAAGTGTAAAGGGAAGACTAGAATTGTGTATCAAATGTGTGCTTGCAGGTTAACCGATCATGTAAGTCAATACGGACTATAACATGATAGTGAGACACATAAATGAAATGACAGTGAACTCTTTTTCACATAGAAGTTGTGATATAAATTTGAAGGGGTCAGAGTTACTGTAATATGATACTACATATTGTTAGTCTGGGGTACTACAAGATACGTAAGGAATGAGATTTCATTTGAGCAACTATGTACCCTAACAGGTTAATAGTAACATATGCTCGTATGCTTGTCGGTCGCACGACCTATTTGTCAAGTATGATGAATTATTGTAGTAGTGTGTATATGAGAGAATTTTGAGAAATTTTGATGAATGGGACATTGTGATGCACGTACCTAATAGTACGATGGTAACCCCATCATGTGCGAGTGGGAGAATGAAAGAAATAAAATAAATTAATATATTAATTTTATTTCCATGTCACCCATGATGGGTTTGACATGAACGTTCTGGGGAGTTAATCAGGAAGTTACCTGGGTTTAACTGAAAGAACTTACCACTAAGATAGTGCTTGGGGTGGAGATCATGGGAAGGTGGTTTATTATCAGTTAATAAACCAACGCTTCCTGGACTCTATAAATAGGAGTCTCCTACTCCATCTTCAAGACAGCTTCACAGCACACAATTTCTTCAGCAAAATTCCTTCTCTTATTCCATTACACTTAAACAAGATTCTCAGACACTTAGGTGGTGAAAACAAAGAATTTAATTCTTGTAATTAAATTCACGATCAGAAAGCAAGAATTCAGAAAATAGGAATTCAGAAACCAATCCGCTGCGTAAGAGGTTTGTCTAAAAACCTTTTTCTATTTAATTTAAGAAAGGTAACAGTTTGTAATAGCTAGTTGACACTTTAAATCGATTTTTCTATTTCTGTTTTGAATTGCCTTTTATTTCTTTTCGTTTCGAACGGTGAATATTTCACCTACAATTTTATAAGATATCCCGGTTTTTGTTTTTCACCGTTCTCCATTTTTCTGAAATGGCTTTTCAAAACACGGCAGTTGCTTCATCATTGAATGCAAAGGCCTTTCCCAACGTGAATCAGGTGGAATCTCTTAATGGTTCCAACTACAAACGTTGGGCACAAAAGATCCTTATCTGTCTTGAACAGTATGAACTGGACTTCGTTCTATACGAGGATCCTCCACTTTTAGTGGACAATGGAGTTCCCACTGAAGAAGAACAGACTAGGCATCTTGCTCTGGAAGCCAAGTTTAAACGAGCTAATACCATGGCTCGAGGGTGGATATTGAACAATGTCTCAAACCTCATTTTTGATCTTCTTGCCAAATAAAAATCGGCAAAGATCATATGGGAGACACTTGAGAAAAAATATGGGGCTGAGGATTCGGGTAAGAAGAAATATGTCACTGGGGCTTGGTACAACTTTCGTCTCACCGATCAAAAACTCATGACCGAACAACTCCACGTCTATGAGAACCTTTGCGCAGATGTGATTGATGAAGGTATGAAAATGTGTGAAGTTCTCCAAGCCAATATCTTGTTAGAAAAGTTTCCACCTTCCTGGAGCGAATACCGTAATCAACTGAAGCACAAGAAGAAGGAAATGACACTACAAGAGCTGATTAGCCACATTCAAGTCGTAGAGGCTAATCGACTCAAAGACAGGTCTATCTCTTTTCCTACTCAATCCTCCAAAGCTAATCTTGTTGAATGTTCTGGTGAAGGTAACTAAGGCAGGTTCAAAGGAAAGGGTAAACAACAAGGCCACAACAAATCCAAATCTGGGGGGAACAAGAACCGCGGCAACTCCAAAGGTGGTGGGTTCAAAACCTCTGGTAAGATTCAGAAACCCAAAGGAGCTTGCTACTGTTGTGGGAAGGAAGGACATAGGGCTTTTGAATGAAAACTTAGAGCCTATCAAGGTCCTAAACCTGCCGCAAATCTGGTCGAGACTTAAGAGGTTATCGCTGCAGTAATGGTCGAGGTAAACCTAATTGAGAACAAAACCGAGTGGATCCTTGATACTGGAGCTTCTCGTCATTTCTGCTCAACAAGATCCATGTTCAAGAAATTCGAAGAAGCAACAAATGGTGAATTTGTCTACATGGGTGACTCCTCAACCGCCATGGTCTTCGGTAAAGGACAGGTTTCTCTCAAACTCACTTCTGGTAAAATCTTAGAGTTGAATGATGTTCTCTTCGTCCCCTGTCTCCGTAGGAACCTAGTTTTTGGAGCTCTTCTTAATAAAGTAGGCCTCAAACTTGTATTTGAAGGGGGAAATGGTTATTACCAAAAATGATGAGTTTGTGGGGAAAGGGTACATGAATGGTGGTTTATTTGTTTTAAATACTGTACCAATGAATGAGAATGCCTCTGATTTTGCTTATGTCTTTGAATCTCTTGACACTTGGCATGCTAGACTAGGTCACCTTAATATCTCTTCTATTAAAAGGCTTAAAGAACTTGGACTAATACCCCTAAATAAAATAGATGACTTTTCCAAATGTCAAATATGTGTAGAGTCCAAACTTGCGAAGAAACCCTTTAAGCCTGTGGCCACGAGAAAGACTAAACTACTAGAATTAGTGCATTCTGACTTAGCTGATTTTAAAAACTCCGCTAGTAGAGGAGGCAAACTTTACTATATAACCTTTGTAGATGACTACTCTAGGTTCACTAAAGTGTATCTCCTTAAAACTAAAGACGAGGCAGAGAACGCGTTTTTAAAATACAAAGCTGAAGTAGAAAACCAACTAGACTGTAAAATCAAAAGATTTAAGTCAGATAGAGGAGGCGAATATAGTTCTAATTCACTTAAAGAGTTTTGTGAAACAAATGGGATAATCCACGAACTTAGTGCCCCCTATACACCCCAACAAAATGGCATAGCCGAGAGAAAAAATAGATCCCTTAAAGAGACTATGAATGCTATGTTCATAAGTTCAGGTTTACCAACGAACATGTGGGGGGAAGCTGTTTTGTCAGCCTATTATATCCTTAATAGGGTACCCTATAAATCCCTAGATAAGACCCCATATGAGATGTGGAAAGGCTATCCATCTAACCTGAAATTTTTAAAAGTGTGGGGGTGTCTGGCCAAGGTCAAACTGCCTGATTTTAAAACAGTCACTGTTGGACCCAAAACAATAGACTCTGTATTCATAGGGTATGCTCAGAATAGTGCAGCCTATAGATTCCTATCATTAGATGATAACTCCGTTTTTGAATCTAGAGATGCTGAATTCTTTGAAAACATTTTCCCTTTGAAAACTGTGAATACTATTGATGCTTCTTTGTCTTCTAGTAACTTATCTGATGATGTTAATGTACCTTTGTGTGATAATGCCCCTGACCCCTCTAACTCCTATGCAACTAGTAGTATTCCTGAGGAAGAACCTAGGAGGAGTAAGAGACGTAGGACCGAGTCTAGCTTCGGAACTGATTTTATCACAGCCTTCTTAACCGAAGGTTTTCACATTGACCTGATAAGTGAACAGGTTGTCACCTGTCTCCTCATGGAGGAAGACCCAAAAACTTATGCCGATGCTTTGAGATCGGTAGATGCCAGTTTTTGGAAAGAAGCTATTAATAGCGAACTTGAGTCTGTTAGAAGTAATCATACGTGGGAATTGACTGACTTACCCAAAGGCAGCAAACCCATCAACAGCAAATGGATTTTTAAGAAAAAGTTGAGGCCAGATGGCTCAATAGAAAAATTCAAAGCTAGGCTTGTTATCAAGGGTTTCACCCAAAATAAAGGCCTTGATTACTTCGACACTTATTCCCCTGTGACCAAAATCGCCACCATTAGGACCCTCATCGCTATTGCGGTCATTCACAAACTTGTCATACATCAGATGGACGTTAAAACTGCATTTCTGAATGGGGACCTAGATGAAGAGATCTATATGACCCAGCCTGAAGGGTGTGTGGTTCCTGGTCAATGGGATAAAGTATGCAAGCTAAAGAAGTATTTGTATGGCTTAAAACCGGCACCCAAAAAATGGTATGAAAAACTCGATAGTACCCTAATTTCAAATGGGTTTGTGGTCAACACTTCTGACTCATGTGTTTACTCCAAAGTAAAAGGATCAGAGTGCACCATCATCTGCCTGTATGTAGATGACATGCTCATCTTCGGCACTTCCCTTCATACCATAAATGAGACCAAACGCTTCTTGTCTTCTAAGTTTGACATGGAAGATATGGGAGAAGCAGATGTGATTCTTGGGGTAAAAATCATTAGGAGAGATAATGGCATTACCCTGAATCAGTCTCATTACGTAGAGAGGATGTTGAAGAAATTCGACTCCTTTCAGGTGACACCTGTAAATACTCCTTATGATTCCAGTATTCATTTGTCAAAAAATTCTGGGGATGCTGTATCCCAAAATGAATATGCCAAAATCATAGGTAGTGTGATGTTCTTAATGATCTACACTCGACCCGATATTGCCTACGCCGTTAGTAGACTTAGTCGCTATACTCATAACCCGAGTAATGACCACTGGGTTGCACTTCGTCGTCTTCTAAAGTACCTGCGAGGTACTATGGATCTAGGTCTGCATTTCAGCTCATTCTCTGCAGTTCTTGAGGGATTATGTGATGCAAACTGGATCTTTGACAATGACGAAGTTAAATCCACCAGTGGTTATGTTTTCTCCTTAGGAGGAGGTGCTATATCATGGAAGTCCTCCAAACAGACTTGTATAGCACGCTCCACCATAGAGTCTGAGTTTATAGCACTAGAAATGGCTGGACAAGAAGCTGAGTGGTTGAGAAGTCTCTTATCAGATGTGCCCCTTTGGGAAGGTAAGGCCACACCTGTGTGTATCCATTGTGATTCACAAGCAGCCATTGCAGTCGCTCATCAAAGTTCCTACAATGGAAAGAAGAGACATATACGCATCAGACATGGCTCAGTAAAACAGTTACTGAAGAATGGTGTAATAGCCTTAGAGTATGTACGATCAGAGGAAAATCTCGCTGATCCTTTTACCAAAGGCCTACCCAGGAGAGTAGTCCTGGAAACGTCGAGGGGGATGGGGTTGAGACCCATCAATGGGGAACATGTGACTCTTGAGTCAAGGTGATCTCCATCCATCCCTATGGCACAAAACTCAAGTAATATGGATTCATAGCCACTTGTGGTGGTCCTTTTGAGAAGGAATTGATGAATCAGAATTCATAGCCTCTATGGTGGTCCTTTCGAGAAGGACTTGATGAATTCAAGGGTAGTAGCAAAACCCAAAACCTTTATAAACTAAATGTTAAGGAGACGTCCTTGAACAAATGCGAATAAAGGTACCCACAAAGTTCATGGCCCGCAAGGGTGGTTCTTAGAGAAGGACTTGATGAACCTAACGAAAAGGTGAGGTTCGAGGAAACCATAACCTTCAGCAGGGTAGAGTATGTGTTGTGAGGGCCTCGATCGAAAACCGTGAAAGTTCAAGAGCATGTTCACTTAAAACGGAATTCGGTTGTTGCCTCACTTCACTACGTGACAATTTAAATCGAAAGATATTGGCACTTAAGTACAATTCACCCAAACGCTGAAAGTCATGGAAACCTGATCACCTTCTCTTCAAACCTTTTGTTGACATTCAAATATGGGGGGGATTGTTGAACATTTGAAAGTAAACAAATGTAACTTTCCCTCATCGGTGGTGGTAAAGGAAAAAAGGCTACTTTTATACTTTGTGGTATTAACAAAGCCCAAAGAGCCAATACCCATGCACATGGCAAGGAAATGATTAAGCCCGCGCGCACCACCACCACCACCACCCACCCGCCTGGCCCGGCACCGGCGACGGCGACGGCGTGGGGCGTGGGTCGTGGCTCGTGGCTCGTGGGGAGTTTGGGGAGTTTGGGGAGTTTGGGGAGTTTGGGGAGTCAAAAAATGAAAAATGAAAGGGATTTTTCTACCAGCTCTTATAGTGGGCATTGACAACTCAAACGTGAACGTAGAGACAAATCTCCACCAATCACGCACACGTTAGAATCAAGGGAATATTCTAGCTGCTGTCAATTAGTTAACACGTGGGAATATCAATCAAAGGTCAAAGCTGTTACAAGGATTAAAAACGTGGAGGTTACAAGAATCGAAACTGTCAACTCAATCAAGCCAAATCCGGGAGGGAATCATGGGATTTGATTGGGACGTTTTCAGAGTGGCTTGGGGCTTGGGTCTTCATTTCCCCTATATATAGACCCCATTCTCCAACAGTCTTCAACACAAAAATCACTACAAAGCTAAAGCAAAAACACTCTCTCTACCTACTTTACTTCTCAGAGATAAACCATAGTAGTAGTCGTCTAGTCTTTTCCGTTTGAAGATACCGGTACGCCGGAATATCTTTTAAATGCTAGGCTTATTTCCGTGTAATCGTTTTTCGCTTTGTATTCCGTGTAAGTTTTGATTTTCGTTTGTAATAGCTAGTTGACACTTTAAATCGATTTTTCTATTTCTGTTTTGAATTGCCTTTCATTTCTTTTCGTTTCGAACGGTGAATATGTCACCTACAATAAACACTAACAAATGATGTAATGTATGTGGGTGTTGATTTTTTCTTTTATACTTGAATGGTGATAAGCTCTAAGGATTACTCGACCATCTTGAACCTATAAGCTAACACTACGTGACTTTCTTCCGAAGATAGTTTAGGTACTAGTCCCTAGCGAGTAGGAATTCATGAGGTTAACTATTGAGGAGACAAATAGGGGATGTTTAATATGAAACTATAACAAAAGAAGATATGTGGGAAAGGGGAAAAAGAGGAAGGTCATACATGAAGCTAAAACATAGGATGGTGAGGAAACCCTTCCAACGTATTCCAAATGTATATTCGTATGAAAGTGAGTAAGATACAAAAAAGGAAATTTCCATTGTATATGCTCAAGAAAATTCTTTGGATTTCTCAAAGGAGTTGGAAAACATCAAGACACCTATCACAACCCTCTATATATATTTTAAACATTATATAACTACAACGCACCACATGTAAATAACAAAAAAGTTTTGACAAATTTTAAATGCAGTTCACCGAATCAATTGTTACTAACTTAAGAAATTGTAGCCTTCAACAAGTCAAAGAAACGTAGGATAGTAACTCGAGAGTTATAACGATTATTAAAACAGTATGAAGGTATAAGACAAAAAGGTGTACAAGGAACAGATTGTTGATAAGGTTGGATCAAATAGATTGTGAAGGAGAGGTATCCTCGACCAACAAGGGACTTTAAAAGGTTTAATTAAGAGATACCATCTAAAATCCCACCAAACAAATATATACTTCCTCGAGATCAATTGGACAATATCTTAAAATGGAAAAAAAGTGAAAAGGATTGAAGTGATGAATATATATATATATATATATATATATATATATATATATATATACATGGAAAATAGAGTACACGTTAAAAATTGCCTGGAAAGAGGCTCTTTCAAAATATTACAAAAATATACTAGGCCTAAGACAGAGAAAGGTTTGAAGAACCAAAATCTTCATCTTGTGATAAGAGGATAGCCAAGGAAGGGAGAGTTAATTAGCCAAGATATCGAAGAAGTATTATAGGCATATATCATCGTTAGTGGAAAGAACACGACTAGGTCACATAACTGTGTTGTCTTTAGTACATAACTAATGAATAAAAACCATAAAACATATATGAGAAAAAAAATTTAACCATCATCATGATAAAAAAATTATTAACTAGATAAATAAAATTAATCTTACCGAATAGTGCAATGTTGGCATCTTCCGGTTTCAATCTCGTTGTTCATATCAAAAGGTCAGAAGTATGTAAATGTTAAATATAAATTAATAGTTTTACAAATAAATTTTTGAGTATGGAAACCAAACATATAATAGATTGCTGGTCTTGTTATCAAGCATGAGATTAACTAATGGAAAATCAAATGGTAAGTAATAATGAATAACTTTTATTCATTTATTTAGATTGATTTTAATATTTCGAAAGAAATGCCTCCAAAGGTACACTCAAGCTTTAACAAGACCAATATACCCAGTGTGTTACTGAATAAATGTCCTTTAAATAAATTATTATTAAAAAATTCCACTAATATCTATATTAAAATATTAAAATTTATGTTACAACACGTAGTTACAATATCAATATACTTAAAAAAATAATATTCTAGTAACACAAATTTTATTTTTTTATATTTTAAACTATTTAAAAAGTTAACACTACTACAGATCGGCGTTTTAGCGACGACCCACGTTCGTCGCTAAACGCGAAAACTCGTCGCTAAAGTCAACTAGCGACGACTACTCGTCGCTAATTTTTCGTCGCTAGAAAGTCGTAGCTAATAGTCAATCTTCGCGACGAAAAAGAGTTGGTTCGCCCCAAAATCGTGAAACCTTTTTGCGACAACCAAGTTCGTCGCTAATATGTCAATGTTAGCGACGAAGAAATCTCGTTGCTATTACAAAATATAGAGACGACATTCATCGTCCCTATTTTGTCGTCGTTAATTGTTCCAAAAGTTAGCGACGCAATTCATCTATATCTAGCGACGAATTTTTCGTCGCAAATATGTTTTTTTTTAATTCGAATTCTAAATTAAAAAATTGATTTTTAAATAATTTTTTATTCGTATTTTAAATTTAATTTTTTATTCGTATTTTAAATTTAATTTTTTTTATTTTCAAATTTATTTATATTTTTCATTTTATTTATAAATTAATTTTTATTTGCATAATTATACAAATATATCTAATAAATAATTAAAAATCACAAATATTAATCGGAAAGCAAAACTTAATTAAAATTAATACCAAACACCGTAAATAAAGTCAAACATAGCCAACAAAAGTCAAACGAAACCGATCAAGTCAAACAAAACATAAAAAGTAGTCAAAATACATCAAAATATAATATAATTAAAATCAAGGAGCAAATAAATCTTCACCATCATCACCATCTTCATCTTCATCCTCATCATCATCATCATCATCTCCATCTCCTCTAGGTGCTTCGGGGGGGATAGGTTCAAGACCTTGAGCGGCACTCATATCATTCAACGCCGCCATAGATGTGTCAAGCACGCTCATCGAATAGCGACCACCAGTCGAGGTAGCTAAGGAAGGAGTCGCTGAAGGGGTAGGCTGGATAGGGGGAGACCTTGAAGCGCGCGAAGCTCGTTCATCGCCGTCATCTTCACATCTAGCCTCTCCGCATTTCACCTAACTTCGGGATCCAACTGGGAGACACGAGCCTTCTTATGGACATGTCCGAATCCGGTCACCCAAGCCGTCTTCGGAGGGCCCATGACTTTTTCAACAGCCTCTTTCATGTCGTCTATTTGATCCTTAAGCGGCGCTTCATGGGCGGTCCCACCAGATGACCCTGCCCCTTTCTCGCAAACAATCTCCTTGAACTTCTCCCTATACACATCTTGTTACAAGTCATGAAAAGTTAATTAATAAGCATTTAAAAAAAGACAATTTAAAAGTTTAAAAAGGAAAGTTACTATTTTAGGAAACTTTCCAAATAAGGAAAAATTCCATTTCAAAGAACTTTCCATTCTGGTAAAGTTTCCTAAAATGGAAACTTTCCTTATTTGGAAAGTTCGTGTTTTAAGAAACTTTCCCAAAATAGAAAGTTTCCTGAAATGGAAATTTTCCATATTTGGAAAGTTTCCTAAAATCGATAAATGTAAGTAATAGTTTAATAAATTTAATAATAAAAGTAAAGGAAACTCACATTACACTCTTTATAGTCGGGGTTTCTCCACTCGTCTTTGTCCGAGTCGTAATTCATATACTCGAAAAAAAACCCAAGATTAGGGAGTTCTCTCTCCTGTTGGGTAGCCTCGTCGAGACAGGTTAACGACTCCTTAGTCTTCTTCTGCAGCTTCCCATATGCATTAATATTTTAAACAAAATATATTAATAATTAATTGAAATAAGTAATTTAATTTCTGAAAATCTAAAAATATACCTTATGAATAACCTCTCGAGTCTGCGAATAATTTCTATAACCAGCCTTGCCTGATTTTTTCTGTTTCTTCCTATTCTCCTCGTTAGTTTTTGCTTGGTTCTGTTTCAATATGTTTTAAAAAGGTTAAATAATTGTTTTTTTTAAATAATAAAAGTTTCTACCTAAAAGTCTTTGTGGACTCACATCTTACAACTCCTCCTCCAAATATCTGGATTAACATCAGGTGGTGTTTTCTTCTTATAATAGTAGTTCTTCTTATAATAGAAACTTTCCTAAAATGGAGAGTCTCCAAATAAGGAAACTTTACTATTTTAGGAAACTTTAGGAACCTAGTCTAAAAATTAAAGTTTCATAAAATGGAAACTTTCCTTATTTGGGATTGTAAACAAATTTTTTTTTACAAAGAACTCTTAAAACCCTAAAAATTAATTTATTTTACTTTTTTTTCTAAATTATTTCCAAAAACCTAAAAAATTGTTTTCTATTTTAAAAATTACATATCATAATTATAATAATTTTATAATAAAAAAATTATTTAAAAATATCCGAAAACATATAATAAAAATCGGATTTATTTAAAAAACATATTTTAACTCATTTTTTCAATAAAAAATGTTAAACAATTATTTTCTGTGTAAAAAAATCACAAAATAATTATTATTAATGTTATATATACAAATTAACTACCAAAACATCCAGAAAAAATACACATTTAATTCGGAATTGATAAAAAACCACATTTAATCACAATTTTTTTCAATTAAAAAATAGAAAAAAATTAATTTCTTCAACTAAAAATCAAAAATCTCTTATTAAACATGTTATACATACAATAAACCTACCAAATCATCCAGAAAACAACATAAACAGCTCGGAATTGCTCAAAAATCATATCTAATCACATTTTTTTCAATCAAAACATAGAAAAAAATTAATTTCAATACCTAACACCCTAAAAATTACTTATTAATCAGGTTATATATACAATAAAACTACCAAATAGTCCAGAAAATTACATAAACAACTCGGAAATGCTCAAAAATTAATTACAATCACTAAAAATTTCAATCAAATGATGGAAAAAAATTACATAAAATGAATGAAAATTGCACCTTTTTACGTTGGAATTTATCAATATACGTTGATGAAGCCATGCCAAGCCATGATTGTCATAAACAACAAAGAAATTTGAAGATTAGAATATATAAAGTAATAAAAATGAAAAAATGGAATTAGAGATAGGATTTTACCTTGTTAGCAATGGATTGAGTTTCTAAAAAGCTTGGATTATGCTCGGAAATGGAGGGGGTGATTTGGGGCGGATTAGAATTTTGGTGGAGAAGAAATAAGAGAGTGAATGAGTTCGCGTAGGGTTTTATAGAACTTTTTAGTTAGCGACGAAAATCCTCGTTGCTAAGTTATTAAATTTCGTCGCTAATAAATACACGAGTCACGTAACCTGCGCACGACCTTGCGTGTCTGTACTTAGCGTCGACGCGTGTCGTCGCTAACTTTACATGTGTCGTCGCGAATTCGAATGGGCGGGAATACTGACCGCCCAAATTGACCAATCGAAAATTTGGGAATTATTAGCGACGAGGTTTCTCGTCGCTAAGTACTTTGAATGTCGTCGCTAGTAGTTAGCGACGAGTTCTTACTAAGAACTCGTATCAAATAATTAGCGGCGAGTTATTCGCTTAAATCTCGTCGCTAAGTATAAGAACTCGTCGCTAAATATTTTTTTTCCTTTTCTTTCTTTTGATTGATTTAAATTATACTACTTATGAGATCTGAAATTTAAAACAACAAAATTAGTCATCAACATGAATCAATACGTAACATTTTAACAACAATAAATTTAAAATCAAATCTATGCTACGACAATTTAAAACTAAAACAAAAAATGCTTAAAAATAAAATATCTAATCATTTCGTATCCACTAGTGTCTACAGACTCCTCATCACTATTAATCGTAATAGGTTCCTCATCTCCGTACTCCTCCTACGTGTTATCTAACATCTCCTCATTTTCATCAATAACTAAGTCAACATGCAAATCACTGATGAGTGTCTTCGTGTCAAACACGATCTCTTCGGTAGTTGCTAAGTACTCCAGTCGTGAGTAATCAGTTTGCATGTTAACCAAAGGAATCATGATACGCGTGTTGTCAGTGGATACTGACTCTGCACCCCATAACTCGGGGCTCCACCCGTGACGATCGTTGATTTCCCAAACGGCTTTCCATCCTTTCATTGTTTTCTTTGTGCTTATCTCGTCAATGTAGAACACCTTTTTGGCTTGAGTTGCTAAGATGTATGGTTCTGTCTCCCACCAAAAAGTAGATGTGTTGATGAAGGTTACACCGTGTTCTTTCCTTACCTTCGATGTATTACAAGCGAATAACACAACAGAAAAACCATCATTGAATGTAACCTCTATAATTTTCACTAATTCACCGTAAATAGGGGTATCATTATACATCGTGGATACTCCGTAATCTTGAGTCATTATTTTTTCTCCTTTTTCCCTCGTAACCCATTTAACACCATTCACGATACATGAATCGTATATATGTACCGGACCATAAGACATGCTGTCCAAGGATACTATCTCAGGTGTAGCTATTGGATCACCAGCCACGCGCATGACATGAATCTAGCAAACGTAAAAAGGGTTGATTAATAGTCAAATCAGAAAAGTTTCCGAAAAGAGAAAGTTTCCAACTAAGGCAAGTCTACAAATAAGGTAAGTTTCCAAATAAAGAAAGTTTCCAAATAAGTCAAGTCTACAAATAAGGTAAGTTTCTAAACAAAGAACGTTTCCAAATAAGTCAAGCTTCCTAATAAAGAAAGTTTTCAAAAAGGAAAGTTTTCAAATAAGGCAAGTCTACAAATAAGGTACGTTTCTAAACAAAGAATGTTTCAAAATAGGGAAAGTCTACAAATAAGTCAAGTTTCCTAATAAATAATGTTTACAAATAAGGCAAGTCTACAACTTAATATACATGTTACGTACCTTTTCCAAAAACCACTCCTTAAATATTTGTCGGTGCATCTCCTGCACTGCTTTAGCCGTCCCTGATAGCGTGGATTTGTGTTCTCTAAATTTTAAGAAAATAATTAAAATTAATGAGCAAATAATTTTTTTAACATAAATTACGTTAACTTACGTCAGATTTGTTTCGATCTCGTCGCAATTATTCAGAATGTACCAGTTGATTTGATCCTTCATTTTACGTGGTATATGACTCAACTCTTTTTTACCAACGGGAGTACACTGACTCTTAAAAATGGATAGCTCTTTCGATTTGGGTAGTGGGTCGTTGTATCTACCCGAATCATTGAACTTTGTCTTTTCTTCTCGAAGATACCGTGATATGAATGTCAACGTCTCTTCCACAACATAACCCTCGGCGATTGAACCCTCTAGCCTAGCAGGGTTTCAAATATACTCTTTTAACTTTTTCAAATACCTTTCAAATGGATACATCCACCGCATTGTGTTTCTAAATAAATGTCCATTTACTTAAACAGTTGATAGAGCAATAGTTTTTGCGAAAGTTTTGGTACACGTTGGTTAAAGTTAATTATTATTTTTTTTAAAAATTAATAAATTGTTGCATTATTAGTAATCATAAGTTATTCTGTAAGAAAAATCTTATTTTGTTTTTTACAATAATTTTGAATAATATGTTATTGGCAAAATTTTACACTGTTTATTAAAAAAAATTCCAATGGGCTAAAGATTTTGTTGCCACGTGCTATAAAATATTGCTTAAGTTTCTTGCAATGGTTTTTAATAACATTATTTGATATAGCTAATTATTCACAAGTAAATATTATATAAGAAATTACGTCTAGTGGTCATGAATAATATTAATGTGATTATTTTTTAATTTTAACTAGAAATAAAAATATTACTTAATATAATAGAACCATTGTTACAGTTAAAATCAAATGTGTTACAATAAGTAATACTTTTACCAAAAGTAGAATAAACTGTTGTATATAAAGAATATCATATCATATAACTTAAAAATAACTCATTGCAAAAAGTATCAAATATAATCGAATTTTAATTGTTGCAGTAAATTTTATTAAAAAAATATTGTTTTAAATTATGCAACCGCTAGCAAATTCAATATTCATTGCATAAAGTCAAGTGAAATATATTGTTATTTTGCAACGGTTTTAAAAAATTTTAAGATAATCAAAATGTTGTAGTGAATAAATAATCAAGATTTGCCAAAAATTCCATAAATATCATCACATTAGACCTAAAATAAAATAGGAAATGAAACGGCTTAAATACCACATAAAAAAGATAAAATTCTTTGTTGGAACAAATCAACTCAAACTCTCCTTAATTTATACATATGTAAATGCACCAATTAATTAAAAATAAATTACGAGATATCCAAATCAGAAAATATAGATAATAAACCTTTTGATAGGATCAGAAAATCGAATCAAAGCCTCGCTGATCGAACCGAGAATCTATTGTTAAGTGTCTATAGCAGAAAAGGTAATAGTAATACATGAACTAGAAATAAAGCAAGATCCTCTTTTAGTTAAAGTAATCTCAGTTTGGTGAATTTATGTGTGTTGAAGGTGAAAAATCCTTGGTTTATGTTTTAAAAAATGAAAAGAAAGAAAATAATAGACCGAGAAATTCTCATATGTCTGCAATGTACCATTGTTATATTTAGCAGTGAATGTGTACTATACTGATATTTAATTTCATTTATCCTTCAATGATGACATTTGTTAATCTAGTGATGAAATATATACATCATATATATATGGGTCCAACATGTTTTTGGTCTTGTGGACTTCTTTTAGCTAGCTGAAATCCACCAAAAATGTTCAATAAATGGGTGGATGGACTGGTTCGAACCATGGCAATGGTAAATTTACTAACTTTCTCAATTCAGCTCAAAATCAAAAATCGTAACTTTCTCAATTCAGCTTTGGATCACAAAATGTCAGTTTCTACCCGCTCCTGACTGCAAGTACTATCTATAAACCAAATGGGTCCTCCAAAATCGTTATCAATCTCATGTGGTAACTCGTACAATACGCTTTCTAAATCTGGCCGACACATGCTTTCACTCTCTAAAAGTGGTTGAATATTCCTTTTCCCCATGACTAAGGGGTCATCTTGTTTTCTTGACTTATTATCATCATATCGGAGTATTCTAGCATCCAAGTACCTAAGAGATGCACATTTAATACACAAATTATGCACAAAAGTTCTAAAAATAACATAAAGACCAATACTAGATTAGAAAGTGTTAAACGTGAAATAATGGGAAAAGCCCTAAACTAAGTGTGAAATATTCCTAAAATGATGTATTTTGACTAGATTAATCTATCACATTAATGGAGACATCAAGAACCCCTAACTTACAGTTTTGTCGACCCGACAAAAACTTGTCGTCTCCTAAGGTGTGACAAAATAAGATAACAGATACACACCTCGATGGAGCTAACTACTGCAAGTGTAAGAATTTTTAACAAGTAATTATGTAAGTATTATACTCTCCAAAAGGACTACGAAGGTTAATTATTGAATTGTTTTTCTAGGAAGTTTTTAGAATGGGCTGCTAAAGTAACTAGGTAAGCTAAAAGACAAATATTTATTTTGTTTTTGATTTATGAACTAAGACGAAATAAATGTAAATTAACTAAGAAAATAATATTAAACTAATTAAGTAAGACCGAAAAATAAACTAAGTATAAAAGATGACCGTATAACTTGAGAACTTGCAAGTACTCACCGCTAGTATTGGTTTTATGTTTTATTGATTAAGGGAGAATTGGTAATTATGTAACTGTCGGATTTCTAACTTCTTCCTAACTTCTGTCAGGGTAGTTTGAGAAGTTGCTTCAACACTATTATGGGACTCGGGTGAGGTAACCTTACGCTATGATCGGTAAATAAAAGTCTTTAACCCTATTGACTATCCGGCTGGAAAACTGTCAGGATCGCTACAACATACTAAACGACTATGCGTCATATTCAATAACCAAACCCCCTTTCCCATCAAGGTGACAGTCCTAATTACTTAGGTCAATCCAATACTTGGCCAGAGTAAGGGCTGGAACTAAGAGGTTGATACCTAAGCAAATCATGGTAAATATTAGTTCAGTTTAAAGTGTAATCTCCCAAAAAGCCAAGTCAATGAGAGTCAACTTACCAAAAAAATCCTCCCTAGCCATTCAACCACTAAATTTTATTCCATCTTAGTTTTTCCACCCATACACCACTTTTTAGACTTTTTTCCACTTGTTTTCTTTTTTATTTTTTTGATTTAGTGTTTGACCTTGAATTTTCTAGGATCTAGCACTATCTCATACTTTTTTTATCCTACTTTTCACCTCACTTTCACTCCACCCATCACTACTCACTCCGTCTTTTTTAATTTTCTTTCTTCTTCCTTTTATCTGTTCTTCTCACAGTGACTAAAATGTTAAACTCCGCTCGAGTCAATAAAGTTGTGAACGCATCTGAGAAAATCACCGCTAATCCGAAGACGAAAACCATATATCGTGATATTACTAAAGAAATGCTTTCACCGAGTACGAATCTGCTCAATACACCAAAGTCATACAAAGGTGATGAAGAGTTCATCGAGACAAACCTAACCCAAGATAAGCCAGTGACTAAGGTTACGGAGACAGTGAAAATGATTACAGATCGTGGTGCACTGGAAGAAAACAAGGGTGTATCGTGGTCAAATCTATTTGGTAAATGTGCGAGTGGGTCGATGAAGCTTGAACGTCATTCTCCTTCTAGATTAGAAGGTAAGAAGCTAAGTAAACCGCCTCAAGACGTCTTAGATGAAGGTGCTGAGCAATGGGCTAATAGTTTGGTAGGTCAATTTCTTGATACTCCTCCTCCTTTCTTTGCCATCGTGAATTTTGTCAAGTTTCAATGGAGTAAATTAGGGAAATTGATATTAAATCGAGTGCTAAAGGTAGTGTTGTGTTTAAATTTAAGAATCAGCAGTATTACAGCAAAGCTCTTGAACAAATTTGGAACATTAATGATAAACCGCTGCTTCTAAGGCCGTGGAAACCGGGTATGCAGTTCGACAAGATTGATGTTTCGAAAATTACGATAGGGGTAAAGCTAATTAACGTTCCAATGATCTTATGGACACGGAGAGGGCTTGGGTATGTTGCTAGTGGTGTTGGAGTCCCTCTACAAATGGACTTCATCACTGAGTCAAAAACAAGACTCGGTTACGCTAGAGTCTGTGTAGAAGTTGATACAAAAGAGGAGATGCCTGAGGAATTATTGGTAAACACTGGATTAAAGGAATTACAGATAGTTAAATTGGAATATGAGTGGAAACCGATAATATATGGAAAGTGTAATAGATTTGGGCATATAGAGGGTAAATGCAACAATGTTCAAAAAGTTTGGGTGCCAAAGAAAGTTTCAGATGATAAAGATAAGAAAACTAACAAGGGCAAAGAGGTTGTAGAAGAGTAAAGTGTTATAAGAAGTAATAGGAGACAGGGAAGTAATAAAAGTGAATCTAGTTCTATTTCTACAAGAAATAAATATGACAAACTTGTAGAGGTTGAATAAAGTGGGATTGATAGAGATGTTAGAGTGTTTATCAATCATAATGGTGGAGAAGAAATAACAAGACCACCCAATATATGAATTTAGCAGTATGGAATGTCATAGGTTTCAATAAGTTGTTAAGGCAATTAGATGTTAAAGATTTCTTAGTTACAAATAAAGTTAGAGTGATTGGGCTACTTGAAACAAAAGTTAAAGTAAAAAGTTACCCTGCTATAATAAAGGAGCATTTCTCTCATCTTGAAATGCTTCACAATTATAATAATGATGATAGTGGTAGAGTAGGGATATTGTGGGATAAAAGGGATGCGGATATTAAACTAATAAGTCAATCAGCTGAGTCCATTCTAATAGAGTTAAATGTGACTGAAAATAACATTACACTTTATGTAGATTTTGTTTATGCGAGCAATGATGTGGGTGAAAGGAAGTTATTATGGAAGGATATGGTTGAGTGGTATGAAATACAACACTGAAAAGTTGTGTATATTGGGGGACTTTAACGAAATATTGAAAATCCAAGACACGCTGAATTGTACTAGTTTGGATAAAGGTTCTAATGAGTTTATAGAGTGTATTGATGATGCTAGCTTGCTTGAACACAGTTATGGAGGTCAATAATACACCTGGACTAATAGGAACAGTGTGGGTCAAATCAGAGCAAGTAAAATAGACAGAATATTCATAAATATAAAGTGGTTGGATAATATAACTTCAACTGCTATCATTCATCCTCCATCTACATCAGATCACTGTGCCCTGTTGTTGAGTTTAGGTGGAAAGAAAAAGTCAAACCCTAGTCAATTAAAAAAATTTAATGCTTGATTTAATCATGACAATATAGACATTGAAGGTAACTTCATGTATAAACTGTGTATGAAGCAAAAGAACACTAAGATTGAATTGAAGAAGTTCAATAATATGTTCTTTAAGACGAACTCAGATGAGATAGAGGCAGCTAGAACAAGGCTCAGTGTTGTTCAGACAAGTATTATGAAGGGAAACACTAATAACTACACTATTAATGAAGATAAGATTTTGAGTAAAGAATTAGAAGAAGCTGTTTTAATTCAACATAACAAACTCAAGTAGAAAGCTAAAGTTCAATTCAACAATGACATGGATTGCAATTATGCCTACTATTATAAAATTATTAAAGGCAGGTTTGCAAAAAAACAATATTGATGTACTAATCAATGGTGAAGGTGACACTATTACAGATCCTGAACTCATTAAACAAGAATTTGATAACTTTTACCAACTACTGCTTGGAGAAGAAGATATTCATATAGAAATATGTTCAAGTGATGTCTTAAAAGAGTTAATATCTACAAAACTCACTGAAGAGGAGAGGAATGAACTGATAACCCCTATAACTGATAGGGAAGTAAAGGAAGATATCTTCTCTATTAATGGAAGTAAGAGTCCAGGTCCCGATGGGCTAAACTCTGCTTTCTATAAAGCTTCTTGGAGTATATCGGGTGATGACTTTACTAAGGCAGTCCAACAATGCTTCAGAAATGGGAGATTACTTAAGCAAGTTAACACAACTAATATAGTTCTCATTCCTAAAGAGAAAAAGCCTTCAAATGTGAGAAAATTCAGGCCTATTTCCTGTATCAATACTATTTATAAAACAAGTATTAGAATCATGTGTGCGAGACTTAAGAAAGTAATGAGCTCTATAATATCTATAAACCAGGCAGCATATGTTAGTGGCAGAATTATTAGTGACAACATATTGGTTGCCCAAGAGATAGTATTAGGCTATGACAAGAAGAGTACAGATTCAAGATGCACCTTAAACTTAGACCTTCAAAAGTCCTATGACAGTGTGAACTGGGGTTTCTTAATCAACACCATGACCGCTTTCAATTTTCCAAGTCAATTCATTAGTTGGATCAAGATGTGTGTGTGTGTGCACACCCACCTATTCAGTGTGCATTAATGGTGAAGCATGTGGATTCTTTAAAGGGAAGAGAGGGATAAGACAAGGAGACCCTCTCTCCTTATCTATTTTCCATGTGTATGGAAATATTCAAAGGTTTATTTAATCAGTTAGCCTTGAAGAGGGAGTTTATCTTTTATCAAAAATGTAAAGAGATGAGACTTAACCATATAATCTTTGCAGATGACTTATTAGTCTTCTTCAAAGCTGATGTAAATTTTGCAGAATTAATAAAAGACAGACTTAATCTCTTCTCCAGAATCTCAGGTCTAAAGATAAATTATCAAAAGTGTGAATTGTATTTTGGTGGAGTTAGTCTGAACATTAAAGAAAGAATTTCTAATCTACTCAACATCAAACTGGGAAATCTTCCTGTAAGATACTTGGGGGTCCCTCTCCATTCAAAAGAAACTAAGTGTGGATGATAGAAACAAGCTAGTAGAGAAGATATATAGCAGTATTAATCAATGGGCTTCTAAACTACTATCTTATGCTGGTAGAATAGAGCTGATAAAGAGTATTCTCATATGGAAAATCTTATATTGGTGCAGAGTATTCCTTCTAACTAAACAAGTTATATACAAATTAAATCAACTTATGAGTAGTTTTTTGTGGAAGGGAAATACAAATGGTGCATAAGAGGCGAAAATTGCGTGGGATAATGTGTGCAAAAGTAAATCAAATGGAGGTCTTGGAATACCAAGAATAGAAGATTTAAATGTGGTTTGTCTCCTCTTACCTTTTGGAGAATGTATTCTCAAAAACAAAACTTATGGAGTATATGGGTTAGAACAAACATCACAAAGAATTGGTGTATTTGGAGTATGGATGAAAAATAGAACAATACTTGGATGTGGAAAAAACTTATGAAAATTAGAGGTGTAGCTTACAAGTTTATTCAACACATAATATTTAATGGAAAAAATACATTTATATTGTGGGATAAGTGAATTGAATGTAAAAGTATTCAGGAGATTATTGGAGTTGAATTTGATAAGAGTAATATAAATAGAAACAAAACAGTGGATTCGTGCTATGGAAGAGAGGGGTGGAGGTTACCACCTTATATTGCGAAGATTCTCCCTATCATTAATAAATTTGTGCTAAAAAACAGGGAAGATAAAATTGTATGGAGTGAAAGCAATAAAAGAGGTTTCTCATTTAAGAAAACTCTAATGCAAATTTCTCAGAATGCAGAAGTGGAGGTTGAATGGGCTGATGTAATTTGGCAAAGTTAAATATTCCTAGATGTGCTTTCATTTCTTGGTTAGCTATTCAAAACAGGCTCAGTACAAAGTGTAGAATGCTTGAATGGGGTTGTACAATTAACCCTTTGTGGAGATTTTGTAATGCTTCAATGGAATATAACATACATCTTTTCTTTGTGTGTTCCTTCTCGAAAAGAATATTGGGCAGGTTGTTATGTAAATGCGGAATTCATGGCACAGTTGGAGATTTTAGCAGTTTGATTAACATTGTTAAAGTTGTGTCTAGTAAAGAATTGAGAAGCTGTTTAAGTGCGTTAACCACTACTTATATATATGTCATGTGGTGGGAAAGAAACAACAGGGAGCACGGGTATGCTGAGCTGAATGAAGATCAGTTGGTAATAAAAATATGCAGCTGGACTAGTATGAAATTAAAGAGTAGAAGTTTTAAAAATATTAGAATGATGGATGTACTTAATAGCTTAGAGTTGGGATAAGTTTGTTCCCTTTATCCTTATGTTTTAACTATGTATTTCGGACAATTGATTTGGGCCGAGAAAAGTTGTAATAGTTAGAGTATTATGCTATTAATGTAGTTAATGTGGATTGGGCCTTTCAGGAGTTATAACCATGTTTGGGATTAATACTTAAAGGCCTAAATGCAAAGACATGTGTAGTTGATTTTAAATGATATAAAATTGATTTTTCCGATAAAAAAAAGTGTAATCTCCCAAATTCAATAAAATCATAAATTCAAACTAGAATTCATACATAAATCGATTCTCAAGTAATGAGAATTTAGTTCATACTAAAAAAATTAAAAATAAAGATTAAAAGTGAAATAATCATATTCAAAAGACAAAACAGAATCAAGTTACACTATTAATTGAAAACTATATGTTGAAGGTAGAGTTAGAATGTATGAACTACTTCCAAACTTCTTCACCTTTTCTTTGTCTCTGAACCTGACAGGTTTATTTTGTTATTATGACCTGGGAACCCTTTTCTAATGTTTAAAATGGACATATAAAGGACCCAACACGTTTTTTGTCTTGTGGGCATCATTTAGCTAGCCCAAATCCACCAACACCGTTTTGATAAATGGGTGGACAGGTTTAAACCACGACAACGGGAAATTTAGTAACTTTCTCAATTCAACTCCAAATTACAAATCGTCAGTTTTTATGCTCTCTTGAAACCAAAGGGAACCTCCATAATTTTCATGAATCTCGCGTGGTAAATCGAGCAAGTCTCTTTCTAAATCTGACCGTCACTTGTTTTCACTATCGAAAAGTGGTCGAATCTTCCTTTTTTGCCATGACTGAGGGGTGATCTTGTTTTATTGACTTATTATATTCATATAGGAGTATCCTAGAATCCAATTACCTAAGTGTTTCACACTTAACAAAGAAATCCACACAAAAACTCTAAAAATAACATAAAGATCGAAACTAGACAAGAAAGTGTAAAATATCAAATAATGGGGAAAATCCCTCAACTAAGTCTGAAATACCCCTAAAATAATATCTCATGACTATATTAATATATCACATAATTATGGACATCAATACCTCTGTTTCAAAGTTTTGTTGTCCCGACAAAATAAGAACTATATTAGGGAATCTAAGTCCAACTAATCATAGAAGAAGGTGTAGAAAATAATGAATGGTATCAAAGCACTATCCTAAAAAGTATTATATATATAATAATAAATAATATATAAACAATCAACACATCATAAGTTCAAGATTAGATTAGTTTCGCAATGCAAGAAGGAGCGGTTTTCACTTAGTTTGATATGACGGTTATAGGGTGTTACTCGGTCCTAACATAGTATCCAATGGTCCAACTGGCTATTCCCTAATTGATAAATTGTTTATTAACCATGTGGTTAGAAATCCTAATATCTTTTGGGTTATAGTGTAGGCTTCGTGACGGTATGATATGTATATTTGGGTAATGTGAAGTGAGCTTTTGGCTCTCACTCCTCACTTGTCATCAAGGATTCTCCCTAGAGCTTAATTTTATACTTGAAGATGTTCTCACTCAATCCAGTTTGATACTCTTGATTAGCTTCCCCAATAATCCTTAATAATTCACGATGATTTCAAAATAATTCCACTTTTTTGGTTTGTTTCTTTTGATTTTTCTTTTCATAAATTCTTTTTTGTAATTTTGCCATGACACTGTTTTTTAGGTGAGATGTCATGCTACTGATTTTCTCATTTTTCTTAATTTTTTCAAACAATTTTTTTTTTCAACATACCCCCGACAAAGGGTTATAATAAGAGACGCGTCATCAACATAGAACATACATATAAGCTCAAAAAATACCACCCAATTTCTTCCCATAATGAATTCCCACCACCCCAAACTCAAGTTCTAAAGACGATTGTCTTAGCATTGCGATTCGATTGCCGGTCATATGGAAAAGTCCTAAGATCTAAGGGGTATGTCTTATAATGTGCGACAAAGAAAAGGCTATAGGACAAAAGGGGGCTAAGATGGATATATATTCGATTCAATTCGGGTTAGCAATCTAAAGGATTCAAGTGGATTATTAAAGAACTTCCTTAATCATTTTCCTAACTACTAAACCATGTTACGTTTTCACTTTTAGTTCATAGGCTAAGTGGGTTTTCAACTAGTCCATACCTTATGTTCTATACACCTCTTAAGGCACCCTAAGATTGAACTTGCTTCTATGCATTGCTTACTAATCTTTTCTATCCTTTAATTCATGTTTTGCATGCAAATTATCTTATACGGGTTGTGGCATTGTTCTAAAACACACTATATACTATCATTGACTCACTAAAATCATTCTTAAATAGGTACATTCAATATATTCTATGCAAAATCCCTATTTATAAAACTAAAAAAATCAAATTTTATGCTAAAAATAGAAAATGGATATGAAAATAATGAATCCCCACCCCCAACTCAAAAGTGAGTCATATCCCCATGACTCAAAAAAACTCAGAAAGGAATAAAATTAAACTAATTCACACTTACACATAGCAATTAAGGAGAGATATCAAAAAACATTACTCGGTAAGCGACTGAGCCATCCAAATTGCCATCAACATGTCGCTTTGATCCTTTCCCAAGCATAGAGAGGATAATGAATACTTTAGTGTGTAACCTTTATTGGTGATCGATGGTGTTGAATTGATTTGACTATATGTTCTCCAACTTTGTGACCATCATCCTTTCCTGTATAGGTATCTCGTACTCTCAGTAATTGGTCCCTCTTGCGGAGTACGGGATGAGCCACGATCATTATCTAATGGTTCTTTCTTCTTTGGTTCAACCAGTAATTTCCTTCTCATATTGTATTCCCTTGGTTGAGTAGGTACATTGAGCTTTTGTTTCGTCTCATACGGTTTACCAATAAGGATCGTTTGTTCTTTTGTTGCTTGATGTCCCCAGTGTGTGAGGACACTCCGCAATGTACGGATCAAAGACAAGTAAAAGTGATAAGTATGGGTATCGTTTTCCATAGGGATTAACTGTGAGACTAATGATGTTTAAACTAATGTAAATGCGTGAAACTTGTAATAGAAATAACAAAATACTAAATAGTTTAAATAGTAAAATGTTTGTGTTTTCAAAAAAAATAACTAACAATAAAGTAATAGCAATAATGATTAAACTAAGAATGGAAATAGACAAGTAAATAAACAAAGGCTGAAAAAATAGGATATGGTTCATCTCCTATTTGTTATTGTTAATATTGTTATTGATGTCGCTACTTAATATTGTTATTGATAAGGGTGAGTGGTTGTGTTCACATTAGCCGGGATTCAAGAGCACTCTAACTCCCGTCCGGGTAGATTTCGAGCTCAACCTTACACATGAGTTGGCTATCCGATGAGTTACGCTCCCAACCCTTAATGATTACCTAGAAGACAACACCTTCTGGTTCACTGCCTTGCGATAGGTGTTTATGTATTAGGTTAGTAACTAAACCCTCTGTCCGGTTGCAATTACAACAGCTACCCACTACTTGGACAGAGCACCTATAGGTTTTAAATTAAAAACATAATACAATGGAAAATAAATCAACCCAACTCAATTAAATGTAATCATAATACCCCAAATGCAATAACTCAATAAAAAATCTAAACTCAAATTCTTACACTAGCAACCTCAAGCAATGAGGGTTTAGTTCATAAATAAAGAAGAAAAACTAATTAAAGGAAAAATAATTAAAGGAAAACTAATTAAAACTAAAATTAAATTTATATCTAAAATGAAAAATAAAGTGAAATTACTCTTGGGTTGAAGGAAATACGATGTGGGATAGAGAAGAATCATTGGGTTCATTGACAAACCCTCAATTTCTTCTCCTCCTATTCTTCTGCTTGCTCCTTCTTAATAAATTGTGTTGTGCATTGATGGATAATGTAAGATAATGATATAGGGCTGGAAAATGGCTTATATATCAGTTAAAAAGGATTAGGTATTCCATGGGCTCACTAATTAGGTTAGAATAGCCCAACCCGTTGTTACTTAACAGGTTCGAGCCACGACAACGATTATTAGCATAACTTCTTCATCTTAAATCCGAATTGACTTTAGTCATTTCCCACGTGACACTGACTTCAAGATATTTCTTAATTAAAAGTATCAAGGGCAAAATCTCTCACCAACATGTCGTAGTGACTGAAACACTAAGGCGCAAAGACTTCTCCAGTAATCGCCCCAACTTCCTAAAGTGCCTTTAAGCTCATTTCACGCTTTGAATTGGGGGTTATCTTGACTTTTTGGCTTCTTTTTCTCATCTTGGAACATTGTATCAACCATGTACCTAAAATCTACACACTTAACACACAATTAAGGCACAAAAGCTTTATAAACAGTATTATTACCAAAACGAGAAGCAAAAGTACAATATAGAAAATAATAGTGAAAATCCCTCACTTAGGCCCAATAAACTACCAAAAGAATGTCTCGCGAATGGAATAATCCATCATAAAGAGATAGACATCAAGACCCAACTCAAATTTTTGTCGCCCTGACAAAATAAAAAGAAAAATAGAGTTTAGCAGGGCTTAAGTCCAATCAATCCAAAGAAGATAGCAATAGAAAAATATTGAATGATACTAAAGAAATTTTTTTTAAGAAGTCTCATATAGTATTTTTTACAAACTAAATCAAATATACAATCCACACAATTTAATTTCAAGATCAAAGTAGTTTTGCAATGCGCGAATTTAAGTTCTTTCATAGTGCACAATAGTGGCTATAGGGTGTTCCTCGAGCCTCACATAGTTTCTAAGGTCTATCTAACTACTCTCTATAACTCGAAAGCTCCTAAATTGTATAGTAAAAAATCATGAGGTCTTTAAGTCTGTAACGTTGGCTTAGGGTAGGTGTGATACGTTTATTTAGATAATTTAGAGTGATTTTTTTACTCTCTTCTCACTAGCCATCAATGAGTCTCCCTAGAATTTGAGTTACACTCAAAGTTGTTCTCACTCAACCCAATTGATGCACTTATCCAGCTCCCCAATGACCCAAATGAAACCCTTTCATGATCGCCTAAAGGATTCCCACTTTGCTGGTCCAATATATATATTTTTTCTTTTTTAAGTAAGAAGTCAAGTCATTATGTTTCTTTTTCTATCTCATTCATAATTTTCTTTCTTTCAATATTCTTTTTCTTTTCACCCCGTAAAAGGGTTACAATGTGTACACAAGTGATCAAGAATCTCAATTACAAAGCACAAAGCCCTACCAATGATAATTCCCATAAAACCACCACCCCAAACTCAAGCTCTAGACGAGTGTCAATGTATTACAATCGAGTGTGGATCATATGGTAAAAGGCCTAACGACATAAAGGATAAGGCTTGTAATATGGCTAATTAAAAAGGATTAGAAAGTCAAAGACGGGGCTAAGACGGATAATATATCAAATATACATGGACAGCAGGCTAAAAGGCACAAAGGCACAATGAACTGCCTTAATCATGTCATATCCTATACAAAGTAGTTACTTTCTCACTTCTAGCACGTTCATTAAATGGTTTATCAACTAGTTAAGATCTCAGATGCTACGCACCACACATGCTCCCTAAAATCAAACTAATGTCATCGCATTGCTCACTACTCCCTCCTTTACTTTCAATTTGCATATCATGTAAGTTCTTTAAGCATATAAAAGACAAGTTTATAAACCTACTATCTATTATCATTAACTTATTAAAATATTGCTTAAAAAAGTTACATTCACTACATTCTAAATATTACTTAAAAGTTACATTCACTACATTCTAAACCTACCCATTGGTAATATACACGCAACCCAATATAAAAACCCACGCAACCCATTAAAAATACTAAACCCATTAAAAATAGAAAGATAGTTTATCAATTATTCAAAATTTGAACTTGTTGAGGTTGAGCGAACATTTTGTGGACCTTTTGAACAATTGACTCTTTAATGATCTATTTAATTTATAAAAGGAGAATCAATGTTTGATTCTGCCATGTGGTATTTGACAACCATGTGCCATCGATTTAATATATAAAAGTAGAATTAGCGATTGACAATGGCATGTGTTATCTAACTTTTGTTTACCATGTGTCTTTCAATATCTTTATTACTATTTCAAGTGTCTTTTGATATTTTTATTTCTCAAATATTTTGATTAAAATATCTTTAGTTTGTATTTTTTTTCCACTTGAATTGTGTTCCCGTGAATCACACGAGATTAGAAACTAGTTGGTCATGTTGTATGTACGCTCCGCTTCCACACTACATTTTGGGTTCTAATCATGTTGTTTTATTTTTGTAACAATATATCTCCAAAACTTAACACTCAATTTATCATTTGATATTAAACTTTTGACCATTTAATGTTATATTCTTATTCTCTAATATAATAGGTACAACATTGATCGACATATCAAGTAATTCCAAACTACGAAAACCACTATTATTTTAAGATTTAGTAAGTCATTTACCATGGGTTAAAACATATTTTCCAACAAAACAGAACCGGTAAAAGAACGGGACCCAACCAGTAGTATTCACAAAATAAGTAAGAGACCGACTAATCTAGAACATCATGACCGTTTTCCAAGATAACGTGAATACCACCAATTTATTTAATGTTACAAGTAGAAGTTTTCAAAATGATATGATGAGCCTTCGTAAACGCAATGTCAGATTTTTGACGCGTTATTATTTAATAATCAAGTTATCGACTTGATTTTATTTTATTTATTCGCTAACATGTCGCAAATTATTTAAATAAATAAAAACCAAATAATATTTTTTATCTTGTAAATTCTATATATGTTGAATTTCAAAATTGCATTTGATATTTAAATTTTTGCTAATACTTAATTTAATTTATTTTTTTCATGCCCAAACTTTATGATATTCTTTTTATAGTTTTGGTAAATTAAATTATTTTTCACGATACCTCTGAACCTTCATATGTATAAAAAAAGATATCTTTCAATTTATGGCACAAATAGAAAAGTTAACTTTACATGGACAAAAAAATAAAAAAAGACACATAAATCTTTGAGTTCTTGATATTGGAACTCTTAGGTCTCACAATTCTTATTTATCTTTTGTTAAATAACTTTTTTAACATGGATAATTATATTTTACCGTCAAAATATTGAGTCTCTTAAACAAATTAAACTCTTTATTAACTACTTATATAAATATGTAACTTCATATTTTAAGACATTTAAATTGTATTATTAATTTAAGAGAATTAAGAAATAATATTTATAGTGTTAGAAATAAATCTTTTGAATTTTTTCACCAAAAATTATATAATAGATTTTCAATATCAATTTTTAAAATCTACTTTTATATTTGTAAGGTGAACATATTTTTTTTCGGTAATATACTTTATAAAATAAAATATGATAAATTTTTCAGATAATATTTTGTGTAAATAATATTTTTTCGCATAAAAATAAGAGATGATTCTCAATTAATTACAATCCCCACTTTTCATTCCCAAACAATAGGAAGGTACTTACTCACAAATTTTCAACTTAATTCTCAATTAAACGTATTGTCATATTTTCCTTCCATTATTGCCTTGTGATTTTTTTTAAAATTTTTTTCTAATTTATTTTCTAATTTTTTTTAAAATTTTTTCTTTTTCGAAATATTTTTTCCCAATTTTTTTATTTTATTTTCCCACGGATTTTTTTTTTTGAATTTTTGTTTAAAAAAATCAAAATTCTGGCTTGTGTGTTACTGTAACACACAAATATATAGATTTATGTCTTCCTGTAACACACAAAGTCATTAAATCGGTCTAAAGGATTCTCTTCTTTAACAAAATTGTTTTTTTCTCTTGATTAATCGCATATACCCTTTTTTTTTATTCGTTTTTAACTTTCTTGATATATTATCTTTTTGTCCAACAGTTTTTTGTTATTTTTTGTGTCTTTATGTTTTAGGATTTTGTGTGTTCCAGGTCACACAAAACTTGATTTTGTTAATTCCAATTCGGTGTATTCTTGGAACACACAAATCTCAGAATTATGTATTCTTATAACACACAAATATAAGATTTGTGTATACATGGAACACACAAATCTCAAATTTGTGTATTCATAGAACACATAAAAATCGAATCTATGTATTCCTAGAATACACAAAACTTGATTTTGTTTGTTCTAATTCTGTGTATTCCTTGAACACACAAAAAAATTCAGATTTGTGCATTCCTAGAACATAAACTCAAATTTGTGTATTCATGTAATACACAAAACTTGATTTTGTTTGGTCCAATTCTGTGTATTTCTGAACACACAAATTGCAATATTGTGTATTCCTGAAGCACACAAATCTCGGATTTGTGTATTCATGAAACACATAAAACTCAAATTTGTGTATTCCTGGAATACAAAAAACTTGATTTTGGTTGTTCCAATTCTGTGTGTTCCTGCAACACACAAATCTCAGAATTGTGTGTTCATGGAACACATAAAAAAATCATGTTCTTGTGTCTAAAATTTTCTTGAAACACTAACAAAAATATATCCAATATTTAAATTAGAGAAAAAATATTATCTACCATATGATTAACATGTTCACAAGACATGATGAAAATAACATTTGTACTAAAAATCAATTATCTACATTGCCGAGAAGAGATTGCCTCCTTTACATCATTGTTATATTTTGTTGAACCATAGTTGATGAGGCGGCCTCTTCTCGACATGGAAAATAATTATTTTTTTAGTATGAATGTTATTTTTGTCATGTCTTGTAAACATGTTAATCGTATGGTTAAGGTACATTTTTAGTCTAATTTGAATATTGATTTTTTTGGGTTTTTGAAAGAAAAATGTAGGTACAAGATAATGATTGGTATGAATCTAAGTAAATTTGAACAATTTTGCTATATTTAATGCTCGTATGGGATTGTTTATGAGTTTATCTTTGTAGAATGAGATAAAGATCCAAGGAAATAATCTTTGGATAAGGTCGTCGTGTTAAATATTTATAAGTTAAATAGAAAATTCACTTTTATACTAGATCATATTATTTATACGAAATATTAACTATAATATTAATTTTATAAAATATTTAACTCAAATATACCTTACAAATAATGAAAAAGTAATAGATTTAAAATATTGACAGTAAATTTTATTTTATTATTTTTGGTTGGAAAAAATATGAAAGTTTGTGTCTTAAAAATATAAATTCCATTTGTTAAAAGAACGCAATTAAAATGGTTTAAAAAAATTAAATTGCATGTCTATATATGTAGTTAATGAACGGTAAAAATGAAATTTTATCAGAATCTTTAATCGTTAAATATAACTATCAGTGTTAAAAATGAGATTTGACAAGAAAAAATATTAAGAATTTTAAGTATATCAATATCAAAAACTCAAGGATTTAAATATCATTTTTTCAAACATGAGAGAAAATAACAATACTTAATATTTTTAGACAACAATTATTGCAATATCCTAAACATGAAGGACCAAATAAAAAACCAGATATTATAGAAGTTGGATTTATTACCTAACGCATCTTTTTAATTCTCTCATTATACAAAGCAAAGTTTTCACTCTCACCTCTCGTCGCCCTCTATCTTTCTCTTTCAGTCATTGTATAATGGATCACAATAACATTTTTTCAAGACACTACGCCGCGTCAAAGGTCTCGCGACTACATGAGTAGTCGCTAAAAATAATAAAAGTAGTCGCTAGAAATCGGATCAAGGATCTAACAACTACATGTAGTCGTTAAAAATTAGTCGCGAAAAACTAGTCGTTAGAAGGTAAACCTTACGACTACACGCGAAGAAATAGTCGTTAGAGTCAGTGGCATTACTAACGACTACTTTGTAGTCGTTAGATAACGCTTCTTCTAGCGACTACTTAGTAGTAGAGAAAAGCTATGTTTATCATCGACTACAACGTAGTCGAGAATAGAGAAGTTTATTAACGACTACAAAGTAGTCGTTATTACTACAAGGTATAGCGACTACTTGATGTAGTCAATAACGACTACTATGTAGTCACTACTATTAATTTTTTTTTTTTAAAAAAAATAAAAAACACAATTTTCGAATTATTTTTAATTACAATTCTGTAATTAAAAATAATTCGAAAATTGTGTTTTTTTATTTTTTTTAAAATACAATTAATAAATAAAAATACAATTAACAATTCAAAATAATTAATTAAAATATATAATTAAACCAAAGTCAAACTTAGTCAAACCAGGTCAAAGTCAGAGTCATACCAAACTACACCAAAATAAAATAAAAAGTCTTAATACAAACCAAATAAAATTAAATTAAAAGTCTTAAAATATAATAAATTAAACACCAAACAACCACAATATCTAAAATCCGAGCTTTGTATAAACGTTTTCATCATTCCTGGGCTCGTAATCATCTTCATCCATTTCAACATCTTCAACATCTTCACCATCATCACTACTACTACTATCATCATCTTCTTCATCTTCATCACCGCTAGGAGGAGTGGGGCCCGCATTCATAGGCTAGAAGGGGGTCTCGCCTTTATCTGCCCTCAACTGATTAACGTACCTGATGGAATCATTCACAACAGCCATCAAAAAAAGTGGAGGCGCGGTGCTAGTAGATCCTTCAGGGCGAGGGAATGGGGGAAGACCGCTGGACACTCGGAGCTTGTTAATCGCCGCCATCATCTCCTCGTGCTACTCGTTCCGGGCTGGAGTAGTATTAGCCTTGTTCTTCGATTTTCTCGGACGGCCAATGCCCGGAATAAAGCTCCTCTTCGGTGACCCAACCGCCTTCGCGGTGCTCCTCACGTAATCGTATTGCTCCTTTTGACTCATTCCTTCCCAATCGGTTGACTCTGATTGACTTTGAGTCACCTTTTCCTTCATCGCGTCCTTGAGCAATTTCTATTACATAAAAAACAATATATCAATTAAATTTGACTTTAGATGGAAAAAAATAATTAATAATAAACTTATAAAAAAACTTACATCGGCTTTTTCGTAGCCCACCGACCTCCACTCTCTGGTCTTCTTGCTTTTCCCCACCACCTCGTAAAAACCACCCATACGCGGAATTGGGATGTCTTGTTGGATAGACTCATCCCTTATCACCAGATTCCCTCTCGGGATTAATTCTTCACCCTGTTTCAGAATAATAAAAAATATTCAAAAAAAATAATAAATTAATAATTAAAAAATTTACTTAAATAAAAAACCACCTCGTATAGCATATCCCGAGTTCGGGAATACCTCCTCGACCCCGCTTCACTCTTGTTTTTCTACTTTTCTCGATTCTTTTTATTTTCCTTTGCTTGATTCTGAAAAAATTTAAAATTTAATTATTAATAAAAAAATTTATAATTTTAAATATATACTAAAATTAAAAATAATCAAAATTTCACCTTAGCTTTTTTCGAGCCCCAATACTCACAACACTTAGCCCACACCTCATCCGATATCCAATCCGGCTTCAAACCCTTTCTCCAATAATGCTTCTTCACGTAATATTTGTAATCCTTAAATCTCATCCTCATCGTATCGTCCAAGTTTCCGTAAATCGAATTCCAATCTTTCCTCTTTCTCCAAGTCTTTATGTCAAAATATTTCTGTAAAAAAATATATAATTTAAATTTAAATTAGAATAATAAATTAAGCTTTAAAAATATTAAAATTAAATTTATACCGCTAATCTCTTAATCACGGCGTTTTTTTCCGCGTCCGGCACTTTTTTCCAAGACGGGTGATAGGGCGAAATCCTCTCTCGTACTGCAATCCCAATCACTTGCGCAACGTGGTGTCCGTACTTGCCTGATGGACTCCACGTGTTGTCTAATATACAAAAATTGACCGGCAATGGCCACCCAACAGCTTTTAGTGCCCTCATCGCAGTTTTTAGGGCACCTCCACCCCTTGTTTTCCGTGTAGGGGGGTCTGTTTTAACATTAAATTAATTAGTAGTGACTTTATTTTTTAAGCAAGTATTGAGTTGAATTTGTTTATTTACCGGGCTGGTTTGCACAGTCGGCTAGGTTTCGGTTCGAATTCTCATTTGGGTCCCTCCCCCACCAGCCCCTCCGTGCTGTCGAGACATGACATCGGCCATCTAGCATTTTATAGGTAAATTAAAATACAGAATAAAAAATAACATAAAAAATACTAAATTATTACATCAACTTAAATAAAAACATGAAAGTAAAATTAAATAAATTATTACAATCATAAATAAAATAAATCAAATAAATAAAAAAACGTAAATAAATAAAAAAACGTAAATAAATCATCGGGAATCTTTAACATCCAATATATAGCACATAGCAAACGTACAATCTGTATTATACAAAAATATTTATATTAGTCATATAATAAAATAAATTATAATTAATTTTAATATTTAAAAATCTATTATAACATAGTAAAATAAATATATGTTTCTTAAATTGCATAAAAGTCCCTATATTTTTTTATAAATTTGCATAAAAGGTCCCTATATATTTTAAAAAAATGCATAAAAGTCCCTTTATTTTTTTAAAAATTGCATAAAAGTCCCTTTATTTTTTTTTAAATTGTATAAAAGTCCCAATTTATTTTTCTAAAATTTCATGAAAGTCCCTATTCATTATTATAAAATTGCATAAAGGTCCTTATATATTTCTTTAAATTGCATAAAGGTCCCTATATATTTTTTAACACATAACAAAGATTAATCTAACATTTTCTAAAAAACATAACAAAGATTAAAAAATTCCCAAAAAATCATCCTACTTAATTTTTCAATCAAAAACAATGAATTACATGTTTAAATTAACAAAAACCAAACCCTATTAACACTAATCATTCTCGGAATTAAGAATAAAGCATAAAAAAAAGGAAAAAAATTTAATTAGATTTCACAAATCAAATTTTTCACCCATTTAACATCAATTTTTGGTTTAAAAAATCCATACAACACTCTAATTACACCTACTATATTCGGAATTAAAAATAACATGTAATCATCAAAGAAAAAAAATCAAAAAAAAAGACATGAAAATTAAAAATCAAAAATTGGTTGGAATACTAACCTTTTTGGATGAAATTGGAGCTGATTTGGTGTTGAATCCATGTCATATTGATTCGGAATGAAACACAAACAAAAAAAAATTAATTAAAAAGGTAAAAATGGAGGAAAAAAACTTAATATAAGATTGAAAATACAATAGAATGAGATATGGTGTTGGATTTGTTTACCTTTGTTGAAGATATGATGCTAGAATCGCCCCTTGGAGTGGCTGAAAATGGAATGGAATGAGCTCTCGTTTTTTAGAAATTTTGTAGAAGGAATGAGAGTGAAGAAATGAGCTCTCGGTTTAGATATAGGGTTTTTTTTCTAGCGACTACTTTGTGTAGTCGCTAGATAAAAGGTTACTTACACGTGTCTTGACTTTGACCACGTCAACTAGTCTTTAGCGACTACAATGTAGTCGCTAGACGTAAAACTAAAACGCGTGTCCTTTCGTGGGCGGGAAAATGGACCGCCATCGAGTAATGGGAATTAATTCGACAAATCGTGACTACAAAGTAGTCGCTAGTGGCTTATGGTTATTAGCGACTAGTTCATGAACATGAACTAGTCGCTAGAGGTGTAAAGTAGTCGCTAAATCTTTCTTTTTTATAATTTAGAAAATAGGCATAAATCCACTTACAATTACCCAATATTTTAATTCACTTCCAAATAATCATTTAAATTAAATTCAATTCCACAATCTCGATAAATTCTATTTGGGTGTTTAGAGTCAAAGTTGAGTGCTTAGAGTCAAAGTTGAGTGTTTAGAGTCAAAGTTGAGTGTTTAGAGTCAAAGTTGAGTGTTTAGAGTCAAAGTTGAGTGTTTAGAGTCAAAGTTGAGTGTTTGTGGTCAAAGTTGAGCGTTTAGAGTAAAAGTTGAGTGTTTAGAGTCAAAGTTGAGTGTTTATAGTCAAAGTTGAGTGTTTAGAGTCAAAGTTGAGTGTTTAGAGTCAAAGTTGAGTGTTTAGAGTCAAAGTTGAGTGTTTAGAGTCAAAGTTGAGTGTTTGTGGTCAAAGTTGAGTGTTTATAGTCAAAGTTGAGTGTTTAGAGTCAAAGTTGAGTGTTTATAGTCAAAGTTGAGTGTTTAGAGTCAAAGTTGAGTGTTTGTGGTCAAAGTTGAGTGTTTAGAGTCAAAGTTGAGTGTTTAGAGTCAAAGTTGAGTGTTTAGAGTCAAAGTTGAGTTTTTGTGGTCAAAGCTGAGTGTCTGTGGTCAAAGTTGAGTGTTTAGAGTCAAAGTTGAGTGTTTAGAGTCAAAGTTGAGTGTTAATAGTCAAAGTTGAGTGTTAATAGTCAAAGTTGAGTGTTTAGAGTCAAAGTTGAGTGTTTGTGGTCAAAGTTGAGTGTTTAAAGTCAAAGTTGAGTGTTTAGAGTCAAAGTTGAGTGTTTATAGTCAAAGTTGAGTGTTTAGAGTCAAAGTTGAGTGTTTGTGGTCAAAGTTGAGTGTTTAGAGTCAAAGTTGAGTGTTTATAGTCAACGTTGAGTGTTTAGAGACAAAGTTGAGTGTTTATAATCAAAGTTGAGTGTTTGTGGTCAAAGTTGAGTGTTTGTGGTCAAAGTTGAGTGTTTTTGGTCAAAGTTGAGTGTTTAGAGTCAAAGTTGAGTGTTTATAGTCAAAGTTGAGTGTTTGTGGTCAAAGTTGAGTGTTTGTGGTCAAAGTTGAGTGCTTATAGTCAAAGTTGAGTGTATAAAAAATTTAAGTCAATAAAATGTTTTAATACAAATAAACCCAAAGAAAAAAAACTCCTAATCAGAATCATATACACTAACAACTATAGGTTCGTCATCGCTATCAACCTCAATAGGTTCTTCCTCATCACCGTATTCATCCAAGGTGTCATCTTCAATTTCCTCGTTTTCATCAACAACCATATCAAAATTCAAAGCAACAAAAAAAAATGAGCAGGGTCAATCTCGATCTCCTCGGTGGATGCCAAGTTCACCGGATCGGAAATCGTCTCGGTATTCACTAAAGGGATAGTGACACTCGCGTCTCCAGTGGGCATTGATTCTGCACCCCATAACTCAGGACTCCATCCATGTCTATCATTGAGTTCCCATACTACTTTCCGCCCTTTTTGTGATTTCCTTAAATTAATCTCGTCTATGTAAAAAACTTTTTTTGCTTGAGTAGCTAAGATGTACGGCTCTGATTCCCAAAAAAAATTAGACATGTTGATAAGAGTTACCCCATTCTCTTCTCTCGGTTTACTCGTGTTATACCAATTACACTCGAACAGCACAACAGAACAGTCATCGTCATATGTGACCTCTATAACCTTGACTAATTCACCGTAAAACGGTTTTCCATCGTAGATGGCGGATACCCCGTCATCTTGTGTCACCCTTGTTTCACCCTTTTCACGAGTGACCCATTTAACACCATTCACAACACATGAATCGTACTTATAAACTGCACCATGAGACTTACTAGCCAATGCAATCATCTCACTTGTAGCGAATGCATCACCTTCTTTTTCCATTTCATAAACCTGCAAGCATAAACAATTATAACAATGTTTCCTAAAATGGAATATTATTTTTGTATTTGAATGGATCCATACCTTATGCAGAAACCAGTCTCGAAAATTAGGCCGGTGTTTCCTATCTTTGTCAGCTGTGGTACCCGATAGCGTGGCTTTGTGTTCTCTGCACATTTGACGATCAAACTGAATACATTTTTCTATATTGAATAAATATTTAATAAATAAATTGAAAACTTACGTCATCAAATGTTGGATTTCATCGCAATTAAGAAGGATATACCAGTCGATTTGCTCCTTCTCGTTGTATTGCAAATTACCATACTCTTTTTTACCAATAGGAATACATTGGCTCTTAAATACGGACAAATCTTTAGGTTGAGCTTCGATATCGGTATATCTACCTGGATCATTAAACTTTGTTTTTTCTTCTTTAAGGTAACGCGATATGAATGTCAAAGTCTCCTCTACAACGCATCCCTCGGCGATTGAACCCTCCGGCCTACCCGGGTTTCGTATGTACTCCTTTAATTTCTTTAGATACCGCTCAAACGGGTACATCCAACGCATCTGAACCGATCCCCCTAACAAAGCCTCGTCGTATAAATGAATGACCAAGTGGATCATTATATCGAAAAACGCGGGAGGTAAAATCATCTCCAATCTACACATAACTTCAACCACTTTCTTCTTCCCCTTTTCTAACTCTTTCCTACTCAGATATTTATTACACACAACTCTAAAAACGTTGGCTAGACCGATAATCGCGTCACTAATCGATTTGTCTTCGAAAAGCCTAGGGAGACTAGCCACAAAAAGGTACTGCATCATCACGTGACAGTCGTGAGATTTCATTCCTATAATCTTGCCCAAGTCACTTTGAACGTTATTTCTCAAACTCGATGTGAATCCATCAGGAAACTTCTGTGCCTTCAGCCAGTCAAGAAATACTTTCCTTTTTTTCCGTGGATAACGTATAATTAGCTCGAGGCATTACTTGTTTACCATTTCTCTCTTTCAACCACAAATCTGGCCTGATATTCATTTCCTTGAGATCAATTCTCGCTTTCACGTTGTCTTTGTTAAGTTTCCCATCAAGACCTATTACTGTGCCGAGAAGAGCATCACACACGTTTTTCTCGCAATGCATGACATCAATGTTATGTTTCAACAAGTTTTCGGACCAATAAGGTAAAAGATAAAAGATACTCTTTTTCTTCCAATTGAATACACGAGGACCAGTCTGTCTCACAATCTTTCCCCCAAAATCCTTGTGTTTCCCGGGAAGCACAATGGGAAGGCCATCTAACTGTCTCTGAATATCGGAAGGTTTATATTTCTTCGGTGGGCGCCTATCATCAGATTCCTTGTACAAAACATTTTCATTTCTAAAACGATGGTTGATAGGTAACCAACGTCTATGGTCGAAGTAAGCAACCCCTTTCTTCACGCTCAATGACAGAGTAGAATCCATGCATTCTGGACAAGCTTTGTGACCTTGACCCGACCATCCCGAGGTGTATGACCTAGCGGGAAAATCGTTAGTCGTAGACAACAAACAAACCTTCATAGTATTACATCACCAAACAAATACATAAAAATAAAACGCAAAAAATTATTACATCACCGATTACATAAATGAATAAAAAATAAAAACAATTATTACATCACCGATTAAATAAATATAAAATTAAAAAAATTATTACATCACCGATCAAATAAATAAATACAAAATTAAAAGCACACAAAATATTACATCACCAAATAAATGCATAAATATAAAATTAAAAGCATACAAAATATAACATCACAAAATAAATACCTAAATAAAAAATTAAAAGCATACAAAATATAGCATCATACATTAATATATCATACATATATAAATATAAATATATATATATATATATATATATATATATATATATATATATATATATATATATATACTTAATATATACTTAATATAATATTTATAATTCACATAAAATTATTAAATGATTAGAGATATATACATAGTGATATTATATATTTAGTATTAACTATACAATTGTAATCAAATAAGGAAAAATGAAAAAGACACATACTTTTGGGAAAATTTGGAAGGAAATATTGATAATTGAGGCGGTCCCACGTTGATGTTTGACCCGGGAAAGCTTGTCCACGTGTTGAAATACCTAATAAGTGATACTATTTACCATTTACTACACAATTGCATGAAAGTAAAAGAAATTTGAAAGAGTTTTATGGAATAAAAAGTACCTACTTTGGGACAAATTTGGAAGGAAAAATTGATAATTGAGGCGGTCCCACGTGATGATTGACCCGGGCAAGGTTTTCCAAGTGTTGAAATAAATTTTGATGATGAATTGTGGAAAAAAATTGGGAGAGTTTTGAGAGAAAGAAAGAGAAATTATATAATAATGGTGTATTGAGTAAAGCAATTCGCAAGTTACTGTTGGAAAACACGCTACCACTATTCGCGACTACACGAGTAGTCGCTAAAGACTAAAACGTAGTCGTTAGAAAGAACTACTAACGACTACACAAAGTAGTCGTTAAATACTCTAATATCTAGCAACTACTTAATGGCGGTGGGAAATTAATTAAAAATTACAAAAATCACTCGCGACTAATTCTTATCAATAACGACTACATAAAGTAGTCGTTAATAACAAAATTAACTAACGACTACTTAGTAGTCGAGAAATGTACCACGTAGTCGTTAAAGAAAAGTAGTCGCCAATGATGCTTATCTTTAGCGACTACTTTAGGTAGTCGCGGAAAATTTAATCGCGAGAAGCTCGCGCTGTAGTAGTGATAATGGTTCAAGATTCGATTCTGATTCAAGGGATCGAACTGGAGGCGTGGGGAAGTGGTTCCAATGATGGAAATTGGAGAAGCTCGTTGCCACAAGAGGATCGACAAAGTTACCAAAAAAATGTAAGATTTACTTTCCCTTTTTTATATATTGTTTAATGATAAAAATAAATTTTTTCTATTGATGGCTTAATTGTGTGTATTTTTTATTCATGTATTTTTAAAATTTTTGTTCAAAGCTGTTTCTATAATGACTATCATAATATCAAGCATTTTAATTTTTGATTTCAATAAATAGTGAATTTTAAAACCCAATCATTATTTATTCGTAACAAGTTGATCGGTAAACGAAATTTCTAGAAATGTATATTTTTATTATTTATTTTTTAAAACAAAATCTCTTACCACCTAAAAGTCACTCAATTTTATTTCGTAGCACTTAGGGATGGCAGTGGTTACGATTTTAATCCGAAACCGACGGATTACCGAACCGAATAAAAACCGATTATGTAACCGTGGTTAAATCCGTTAAGGTTTGGTTTTAAAAAGTGAAACCGATGGTTAAAACCGTTAGGTTATGGTTTAGATTTAAAAAAACCCGAAAAACCGAAAATCTGATATATATATATATATATATATATATATATATATATATATATATATATATATATATATATATATATATATATATATATTATTTTACCTACTAAAGGCTAAAATCCATGTATTCTTATATTTTGAAGTCCATCTTTTTTATATTTTTTTTGATTTTTAATTACCAAAATGCCAAAAGTCTCAACCCAACTATAGATAAGGATGGAAATGGTTATGGTTTAAAATCAAAATCGATGAAAATTTAAACCGATTAAAAACCGATTATGCAACCATGGATAAAACCGTTAGGTTATGGTTCTGAAAAATGTAACCAATGGTTAAATCCTTTAGGTTAAAATTTTAGATAAAAATAAAACCGAATAACCAAAAACCCATTTATTATCATCTATTTTTGTGTTTTATAGTAATATAGATAAAAAAGTATTTTCATATCTCAAAACGAAAATCTAAATATTAGAATTAACAAAAGAAGTAACAAAATCGCTATTTAATTAAAGATTAACATAATATTTTATATATTGGAGATTTTTCATGTATTAGTGATTTTGTTTCAATCTTTTCCATATATTTAGAGAGATATAGTTTGGCATGTCCCAAGAGCGAGGCGAGGTTGGGAATCCTACTGCGAGAGGGACGCCTCGCGAGCCGGGTTATGGTTAAAATCCGAAAAAACCGTTTAAAAAACCGAATCCGAATTATTCGGATATGGTTTTGAAAAGTAAGTCTGATGGTTAAATCCGTTAGGGTTTGGTTTTTGATAAATTAAATGGATATGGACATGGTTTTGGATTTTTTTGCAATAATCTTATCCGTTACCATCCCTAGTAGCACTGGAGTTTAGAGGTGGTTCAGTTGACTATCTTTTACTTAATATAAAAAAGAATATTTATTTAAAATAATAAAAACCTGATAAAATAGATAGGTCGTAGCTAAACTTGTTTTTTACTTGGATGGAAAAGTTGAAAGTATGTTTGTTATGTTAGGTTGTTCAACTGTAGGGTCCGTTTTACAATTGAGCCGGATCATTTTGTACCATATTAAAAATTACGTTTGCATACTTGTTCAAGTTAATATGATATATTTTAATGTTTGGTATATATAGATTTGAGACCTTGCAAACGGGTTTTTATCCAAATGGAATACCCAATGGACTTGAAGATATTGTCATGAAATTTGAATATAAGTGTTATAATGATGCAACTGATAGAGTATGTTGGAATTATCTGTTTCTTTAGTTATTACTTCCTCCGTCCCAAAAATAATGTCCACTTAGCATTTTCACACAGATTAAGAAGTGTCATTATTAAACCCAACATGTACAAAAATACCCCTAATAAATATCATCATTAATGATAGTGCACACCTATTCCTATGCCTAGGAACATGCAATCAAGTATAAAATAATAATTCACTTAATTATAAATTAAAAGAAAAATAGGGGTAATAAGGGAAAAAAGTAGAAAACATTGTCTTGAAATGGTAGGTGGACATTATTTTTGGGACACCATATTTAGTAATGTGGACATTATTTTTGGGACAGAGGGAGTAGTAATTTGTATGTTTACATGTTTCTAAATTTAATAAATATAATTACTTAATTGAAGACGGATTATTTGAGTATTATTGCATCCAAGCTCAAAAGTTTAAGTCACAAAGCGAAAAGTATAGGTGATTTTAATGTCTTTAGCTTCTTTCTTTTTTTCTTATATGAATTTAAATTATTTATTTATTTTCTAATTATCTTTATATATGGTGCTAATTGTGGGCTGAAAGAGATAAAAAAATTATTTTTATCCCATGTCACCCATGATGGGAAAGACATGAGCGTACAGGGAAGTTATCAAAGATAACTTCCCACTTAGATGGTGGAGGAGGTGGAGAAAGTGGGAGATTGGTTTATTTACAGGCAATAAACCAACTCTCCACCTCCATAAATAGAGCCTCTCTTTCTCACAAAATCACAACACAACAGACAATCAAAGCTAACAAGCGTACAATTCTTTTCTCTCCAAATCAAGAATACAACACAAATAATTCTGAGACATTTAGGTTGTGAAAACAAAAGGTTTAGTTCTAGTAATTAAACTTACGACCAGATAGCAGAAGCGATTCATTCCAATTCAATCAATTACAAGAAGGCTAAAGTCAGGACTCTTCATTCCAATCCGCTGCGTATAAGGTTTGTCTGATTAAACCTTCTTGTTTATATTCAAGAGTAACAATTGGTATCAGAGCATGTTACCCAATTGAATATATGAATATAAAAAAAAATTCTTTTAAAATTTTTCTGTGTCGAACAGAAAAAAAAATTGAGAATTTCTTTTGTCTTTTTGGTTCTGTCGTTTAAGTAGAAGAAGAAAAGAAAAAAGTTTTGATTTGTTAGAAAGTTTTTTTTTCTATCGATATATATATTAGGTTAAGAGCCCAAAACATAGTCCAGGAGCCCATATTGGGGTCTTTAATTAATTTTTTTTTTGGGCCCATAGATTAATTTTTTTTTTTGGGCCGAATATCTTGAATTGTTTTTTGGGCCTTTTGGGCCTGTCTGAATTGGACATTTTTTAATTAATATATTGGACCGAATTTTTTTTGTTTGGGCCGCTGGATTATTTTTTTAATATTTTTTTCGGACCTATATATTGTTTGAAAAATCGAAATGCATGTTAAGGAATTCGAACCCAAACCACCTAGTCAAGTGACTAGTAGCCTTACAAGATTTGCTACCTTAAATTATTGTTAATGAATAAAGTTTCTGAAAAGATACTATTATTATTTTTCCTTGTTTCCTATATCAATTTTGGTGTATTATTTTTTACCGTTCTTAATTTTTTCTATATGTAGAAAAATGGTGTTGACACGATCCAGGGGATCACGAGCATCAAGGCTTGAGCAACTGACAGTGTACAGATGGCTCAACAGGAACGTAAGAAATCCTAATGGAACATCAGAGATCCATAGACCAAAAGTTGCAAGGACACCGAAAGAAAAACAGTCTTTGAAAAATAGTATCAAAGCACTCCGATATAAAAGGAGACCTAATCATACATTAGTGCAACATGTAGTAGTTGTGAATAAGTTGATTCAAGATGTCATTAATTGGGGTGATATCATATGTGAAGGACACAAAGTAGAAGTTCTTTACAATACTTTTCCAAGAGAGATGCAAAGGGATCTCATAATTTTATGGGAGAATGACTTTCCGGAAGACTATGTTCATGGAAGACAAGCTACATATGAGTGGCTAGTCTATGCTTTGACTGAATCTCACTTGTGGAGGCACTATAATAACTCTACTAGGTCGGATCAGTGCAACTGTGGAATGCATTATCTAACTACTAGTGTTGATAATTATTTTCCAATTAGACTCTATGAGGAAGTGAACTTTGAGCAGTCAATTCCTAAATTAAGGTTTTGGATATGAAAGGCGTATTCTAGTTAGGACTTGCAATAGGTAGTTTGCTTAGTGGTTTGTTTTTCCAATGTTTTTTTAATCCCTGTTTGTTAGGAATTGCATTAGTTGCTTTGATTCAGTTATTTCTTTATTGAACATGTATTTCATTTATGTATGAATTCAACTAGTTTCTTTATTTTTATGTTATTAGTTGTTTATTTTCATACATTTTCGCTCTATTTATGTTAGAGTAAGTGGGAGTTCTTGGAGAACTTAATTTTTGCAGTTAATGAAATTGATTGAATCATTAAGACAAACAAAATATGGTGGTTCATGATTGGGAACATAGTGAACTTTCTTTATCACTTATTTTGTTATCTTTCTTATTCATTCTATTTGCATTAATAGCATTGGGTAGTTAAATAACTGTATGTATACTAATGAAAAATCTCTTACTTTATATGAAAATGACAACTATTATTGATGATCTCAAAAGGAGACATAATGAATGGTGAGAACTATACCCTGGTAAACTCAAAATACATTATGTTCTAGAGGAACAAGAATTCTTGAGGTTATTAACAATGTCATGGCTCAGCCTAAGGAAGGCATCACAGCTCAAAACAAAAGCGACATGGAGGTTTATGAGAAGTGGAAAAAGAGATATTCCACTACAAGAGGCATCTTGATAAGCTCCATGTATGACAATCTTGTCCATGAGTGTCAATAATACACCACCGCTCACGAGATGTGGGACGCTCTTAATGAAAAGTACAAAGGTACAACTATGACTAAGATGAGTCAATTGATCATTAAGTTTGACACTTACAAGAGGAAGCCTAATCAAACCAAGCATATTTGGGAGATGTCTAATATGATTAGGGAACCTAGACTGCAGGTTATAACCTTACTGATGAACATCAGGTTCAAGCTGTGATCAGATCTCTTTCAAATAAGTGGGAGCATTTGAAGATAAACTTGACTCAGAATGACCATATCATAACTTTTGATGATGATGCTTATCATGTGACGTTGGAAGATGAACGTCTTGATGCACTTAAGTCTCAGCGTCAGACTTATATATTGCTGAGTCAAGTTCCCACAAATGTTCTGGCATTAAGTGCAAGAACAATGGGAAGAGAAACGGAAATGAGCATGCTTCCAAGAAGAACGAGAATGGTGGTAACAACGTTTTTTTTTTTAAGAAAGACGACAGTAAAGTAAAATGCTATAATTGTAACAAGATAGGTCACTTCGCTCGCGAGTGAGGATAAAGATAGCAATATCATTTACTTCATATAACTTTACATATGTTACCAGTACTGTTTGCTAGTTGATTCTAATCCTTTGTGGATTGTGGATTCAGAAGTGACAGACCATGTAGCCTAAGACCAAGAGACATATATAGAGTACCATCTAATTCCAAAGGAAACGTGATGGATATGAGGTAGGAGACAACAACAAGGTTGAAGCCAACATATTTGACACTTGCAAGTTGAACTTGCAAGGTGGTAAAACCTTATATCTAGATAATCTACTTTACGCACCTGAAATTCAAAGGAATTTGGTCTTGGTCACTGTTCTTCTAGGATTAGGTTTTAATATGCATATTCATAACAATCAAGTAACATCTATTATGACGCTAAGTATTAAGTTTTTGGTTTTATTTCTCATGTTTTAGTAGTACTAGATGATGATAACTCATTTAATAGTTATTATGTAAGTAGTTGCTTTTCTACTAATACTTCTTCTAGTAATTTTAACGTAGAAGAAAGTGTATGGAAGGCTAGACTAGGTCATATAACAAAGACCATATGATTTTGTTGGTTAAGGTGAACTTTGTGGGTTCATTGACTAAAGTCATCTTGCCAACTTGTGAAAAGTGTCTAGCAGATAAAGCAAAACGGAGACCATTTTGAAAAGGCTAAACGAGTCAAATACTGATTGCAAATAATTCATTCATACGTCTGTGACCCAATATATGTATAAAATAGTCGTGGTGAACATTATTTCATCATAATTTTAACTGATTTTTCATACATCTGTAGCATTGAAATTTTCTTATGATATATTTCAATGAAGTAGGAAATCAGTTAGAGAGGAAGGTGAAAAATCTTAAACCTTAATCGTGGACGTGAATATCTATTCAGACAGTTGAAAGAACTGTGTGATGAAGAAGGAATAGAACACTCCTAGAAATGGTTAGGTCTATGATGGCACAAGCAAATCTTCCAATATCTTATTGGGGAGATGCCTTGCTTACCGTCTGTTATATACTTAACCGAGTACCCACAAAGACTATTCCATCAACTCCTTATGAACTATGGACAGGTAGGAAACCTAATATGTCATACTTGCGACCTTTGGGGTCAGCAGGTTATATTCATGATCTATCTCATAAATATAGGAAGTTAGAGGCAATAAGTGTATATTTATTAGATACTCAGATCACTCTAAAGGATATGTGTTTATTGGTGAACATAACGATGGGGGTCTTACTGAAATTGAATCATGAGATGTCACATTCTTAGAGAATGATTTTCCTAGCAAAGGTGAGGTTGACAGAAATTCTATTTTATGTGAATTAAATGAGATTCAGGAAGATGATATGCAAACAAATGTGACACCTGATAAGGTAACACATACTCAAGAAATAGAGACAGACACTCCTCTAAATCTTGAGATGGAAGAAACCATTGCTTCATCTAGTAATACTATTTCTCAGGATTCTCAACCTAAGAGAAGCGCTAGAGGTTTAGTTCCTCGTCGTCGATTTGAAATCGAAGGAGAAGTCTTTATGATAACTCCACAAGACGAATAAGAACCTCGATCAGTTAATGAAGCATTCTCATGTCCTTCTAAGAATGAATGGAAGAAAGCAATGGAAGAAGAAATGGAGTCGATAAAAAAATCAGGTATAGGAACTGGTTAATCTCCAGAAAAAACGTAAGGCGATTGGGAATAAATGGGTTCTCAAAATAAAGAGGAAACCTGACAATTCCATTGACAGGTATAAAGCTCGCTTGGTAGCGAAAGGCTATACTCAACGGGAAGGAAGAGATTTTGAGGAAACCTTTTCTCCTGTTGTTAGATTTACCTCAATACGTCTTATTTTAGCTATTGTGGCTCATCTTGATCTGGAGTTGCACCAAAATGGATGTTAAAACTACATTTCTAAATGGAGATTTAGAAGAGATTATTTTCATGAAACAACCCTCGGGTTTCGTTGCAAAAGATCAAGAGAATAAAATATGTAGATTGTTAAAATCAATATATGATCTTAAGCAAGCCTCGAGACAGTGGAATTTGAGATTTCATGAAGTCATTTCATCAAATTGATTTGAGATGATAAGTGAAAATCACTGTGTTTATGTTAAATGTTCCAAGAAATTTTGTGATCTTATCTCTATATGTAGACGACATCCTATTAGCAGGGGATGATAAAGAGTTTATTCAAGCTAATAAGGAGTTTCTAGCTTCTCAATTTGATATGAAATATATGGGAGAAGAAAATTATATTCTTGATGTTAAGATTAGTAGAGATAGGTATAGAGGACTATTATCTTTGTCTCAAGAACCTTAAATCATGAATATAATTGATCGCTTTAGTATGACTAAGTGCAATTCCATTGACACTCCTATAGCAATTGGAATAAACTTAACTCTCGACATGTGTCCGAGTACTCTAGAAGAGAAACAGAAAATATTTACAATGTCATATTTTAGTTCCATGGATAGTCTTATATATGTTATGATATGAATTAGGCTAGACATATGTTATGTGGTAGATTTAGTTAGTCATTTTAATTGAACCCTGGACAAGAAAATCTGAAAGTTGTGAAAAAGATATGGATATATCTAAAAGCCACTATGGATTATGCCTTTGCTTTCGAGGAAATAGATTACACCTAGAAGGATATATAACGCTATTTGGGATAGTGATATATATGGGGGTAAATCTACCTCATGTGATGTATTCATGTTGAATAATTGCGCAATTTCTTGAAGTAGCAAGAAACAAAACTGTACAATTTTTGTCCACAATGGAAGCTGAGTTTGTAGCATGCTCAGATGTGGTTCCAGAGGCTGTTTGGTTAAAAATGTTATTTTGAACATCTAGGATTCTCAGGCGATAGTGGGAGTCCCGTTATTATACATTGTGATAGTCAAGCCGAAAAGGCTTGTGTGAAAGCTCCTAAGTATCACAATGTAACCAAACACATTGATATGAAGTATAATGTTGTTAGAGATATTATTGCACAAAAGGATGTTGATTTGCAATACATACACACATGCAATATGCTTGCTGATCCATTCACAAAGGATATGCCAAGGTATATATTTATGGATATGTTAAATCTATATGATTAAGCAAGATATAATGTATGTATATTGCGAGTTTATGTGCATTCATGTATATATTTTCATTAATATGTTTATTTAACTATTTCTTTTAATAATATCATGTTTGATATATATTATAATGCGTGTAATTTTGAAGTATGTATGTCCTATAGACTGAGATTGGCCCTATCACACGGGCAATCACCTTTGGCACAAGAAGTGCGTAAAGATGAGACTGACTCATAGTAGTGAAGAACCCTTAAGATAACTTGAGTTAAGATAGTCACCTTAAATAAGTGTTAAGATGAGATAATAAACATGGATGAACCATGTTAAGCTTATATTATGATTGAAGTAGAATCCCACTATCTACTTAGTCTATAAGAGCCAGATATGAATTGCTTGATTGATTTCATTGAAGGGTTGATCGATCAAAGAACTCATCTTAGTCAACGAGGTTTGTCTAATTATATATCTGTATGGTATTTATAAAATTGTGACATACAATTGGAGCTATATGAATAATACCATAGCATGTGTCTCATACCACGTGTGCTTTCGACCAGAAGGAAGTGAAGAGTCGATCCCTGTCTCCTCATTGTGTGATGCCTTCAAAATTGTGCCCTTATTACTTTTGACTATGTCTTGATATTTTGATTAGGTGTATGCCACTTTGAACATACTACCAATGATCATGAATGATTCGGTCTAATGGGGTATGTTTGGGAAAGCAACCTAATCAACGTAAAAGGATATAAGTGTAAAGGGAAGACTAAAATTCTGTATCAAAGTGTGTGCTTGCAGGTACCGATCATGTAAGTCAATTTGGACCATAACATGATAGTGAGACACATGAAGTTATGTCAGTGAACTCTTTTGATCACATAAAGGATGTGATATAAATTTAATGGGGTCAGAGTTACTGAATATGATACAATAAATTATTAGTCTGGGGTACTACAAGATACGTAAGGAATGAAGTTTCATTTGAGCAACTATGTACCCTAACAGGTTATTAGTAACGTATGCTTGTCGGTCGCACGACCTATTTTGTCAAGTATGATGAATTATTCTAGAAATGTGTATAAGAGAAGATTTGAGAAATATTGATGTATGGTGCATTGAAATGCATGTACCTAAAGGTAATGACTGTAACTCCATCATGTGCGAGTGGGAGAATGAAAGAGATAAAAAATATTTTTATCCCATGTCACCCATGATGGGAAAGACATGAGCGTACATGGAAGTTATCAAAGATAACTTCCCACTTAGATGGTGGAGGAGGTGGAGAAAGTGGGAGAGTGGTTTATTTACAGGCAATAAACCAACTCTCCAGCTCTATAAATAGAGCCTATCTTTCTCACAAAATCACAACACAACAGACAATCAAAGTTAACAAACGTACAAATCTTTTCTCTCTAAATCAAGAATACAACACAACTAATTTTGAGACATTTAGGTTGTGAAAACAAAAGGTTTAGTTCTAGTAATTAAACTTACGACTAGATAGCAGAAGCGATTCATTCCAATTCAATCAATTATAAGAAGGCTAAAGTCAGGACTCTTCATTCCAATCCGCTGCGTATAAGGTTTGTCTGATAAACCTTCTTGTTTATATTCAAGAGTAACATGGGCCATCAAAAGTTCACCCCCAAGAGCAGGTGTTATCCACCCAGGCTGTAGCGCTGAATGCGGGTGGTCAAATAGTATCAACCATGCAGAATGGTTCGAGTTTTGCTCAAAAATCCGCTGCAAATTCATGGGGCCCACAAGCGGGCCAAACATATGCTTTTGACAACTTACAACAGCAAATTCAACATCAAAGGATGAAGTCAACTTCTTTACAATCAATTAATTTGCATCAAAAAAGAGACACAAGTCAGCAGCAACAACAAAGTGACACGCGTCAGCAGCAACAGTTTGGTTTGATCCAGGGGCTGAACACGTCAACCATGTCCAGTCAGCAGGAACCTCTGATCGATCAACTCAATCAGCTCTCCTCAGGTTTATATGTTCCTCCATCTTTTTTTGTTACTTCAATTTCATATATATAATATGGTTAGCTAATAATGGTGTAGCCTCTTCACACTTTAACTCCCAGACAGGAGGGGATTGGCAACAGGAAATTTATCAAAAGGTAATATCAGATATATACATACATTCATTTCGTGTTACAACAATTTATTAAAAATTATATAATTACAGATCAAGAATATGAGGGAGAAGTACTGTACAGGGATGGTTATACTGTACCAGAAAATTTCCTCGAAAATCCACAAGGTAAGTAAGTCTAGACGTTCTTCTCTAAAATAAAAAAATAAAAAAATCCGTTAACATGTTTTATAATGCTTGCAGCTTGATTCTCTTCCTTATCACAACCAAGCTATGCATGATAAGCTTAAATTTTTGAACTTCCATAAAACAATAGTGGAGCGCTTCATACGATTTCTGCAGCGTAACAAAAATGAAATCCAGCTTGAGGACAGGGATAAAGCTGGCATGTTTGAGCGACAGATGGCAGATATTCTCAGTTGGGAAATGAGTATTTCACAGAGCGTACATGAGCAGATGCATCATCAGCTTTTGCCTGCACCATTGATGTCTCAACATCAACAAGGCTTTGATCAGTTTGAAACTCCTATTCTCAACCTTCCGGAAGCATATCCAGAGACCTCAAATGGCGCAAATGGTACATTTGGTGTTGTAACAACAATTTCTCAACAGGAGCCAACTGTTCTAGAACAGCCTGACCAACACTTGGTGAGATCGTTAAGTAGCTATAATATATAGCATTTTGTAACTATCCAATATAATTCTCTTTGCATCTCTTACTGTGGATCTTTGTTACTCTTTCTTGGTAAAGAGTATGCAGGGTAGATCAATGAATGCACTTGCAAAAGAATTAAAAACCATAAATCAACAGCTTATAGAGACTATGTGGTGTGGCCTAAGGTGTGATAAAAAGATGATATAATTTAGAAAACACCCTAAGCTAACACAGTACTGCAAGTATTACAGGACGTATGCAAGTTTTAATGATAAGAAGATTTGTTCCTCAGAGACTGACGAAAGTTAGAGAGAACTTATGCAAATTATCAAGTGCAAATATGAAAGATAGAAAAGATAATACGCAAGAGAAAGAGAGAAAAATAGATTTTTATTTTATTTTTAATTAAAGAAAACTAAACTAATAAATTAAAAGACAGAAAATTAAATAACAGAAAAGAAAAGAAGATAGTATGAACGTTTAGCTTGAGTAAATAGCATGTAATCCCCACTAGTTTTGCCGTTCTAAACATGTAAGGGTGAATTATGTAGTATTTCAATAATCGGTTCCAATTACGCTAGGTAGTTTTAAATATGATTAACCTGTGTCAATAAGGCTTCCTAAGCAAACTGTTCCTGTAATGGGTAAATAGTCACATGTGCTAAACCATAGTGATTATCTAGTTAGGTTGATTTGTCAGATCTAAACGAATATTAGACGCTATGTGCTAAACATGTAATTAAACACCGTTTTCAATGTTTACATAATTACTAGATGGTAATTCTATATGGCCTAGGTTCCACAAGAACACAGAATATAAATCCAAACACATAAACAGAGAATAAAAACAATAATTCAATTTAAAACATAGAATTCCCAAATTAGATAGATGTCAATCAAAACTAGGGTTCATACCTATATGCTAAAACTCAAACTAATGTAATTAATTCATACTAAGAAAAGAATTACAGAATTAAAGGTTGAAGGAGACATATGGTGTTCAGCTCCTTCCAGACTTCTTCTCTCGTGTTGCAGCTTCCTCTTGGCCTTAGGGTCTGGCCAAGGATGATTTAAGAGTGTTAAGAGGCTGTATTTATTGTGTATAGGTTGACCTAATTCGTTTCTTGAAGGAGAGGTTAAGTAATGGACTCCAAGCCCAACTCAAATTCGTATGGAAATAAAGATAATTACTGCTTATTTGTCTTGAGCATATCTTCTTCCTTATTGGTTGGTTTTTGCTCCACAATATACCAAAAGAATCCTCACAGAATTATCTACGTCCCTATGAAATAAATCTTCCAAAATCGGCTCGGTTTTGGAGTTATCACCACTTCTTTAGGCGTAGCTGCAGAAATTCAGATTTAAGGTAGCTTTTCCTTTTCCTAATTGAACTCTGTTTCCTTCTATCTCCAATTACCATGCTTATCTCTTTCCATATCTTGTAGTCTTTGACTTGGACTCTAATTAATCTCCATAATTATCTTTAAAGCTTCACACTAAATAAATCATTAAACCCAATATGCTCTAAAAATAATATTTTACTAAATCAAGACTCAAAATAGGAAAGTGCACTAAATTAAGCTAGAATCGACCTATAAACTAATAAATACGCCTAAAATGATGTCTCAGAAATACATTAAATCATCACAAATGAGGAGACATCACTATGGTAGATTTTACTCATTAACAATCAAGTGTACTGAATGCTAGTGGACAAGTGGGTGGAGTTACTGTTAAATGCTCTTACAATCTAGAGCCTTATTTCAATCTGGTGAGTGATTTTATATTCTTTATCTGAATTTCAAGCCGTATATGTTCAATTTTTATGTTTTTTTTACTGATTTGCAGTCACCAATTCAACCACTGTTGATTCTTATTCCATACAATTATCCTCATTGTTCCCCGAAAATTTTGGACAGCTTTCAAGTTGATATCAGGTTATTGTCTCTCTTTCTCATTTATGAACGTTTAACAAGATTAATAATCAAATTGGATTATTTCATTCCCTATTGCAGCAGTGAAAAGGAAGATCTCTCCATGAAAATTAAGACAAATCTTGACGTCTCGCTAAGAAGTTTTGCACAGCCTGTGTCACTCGGAGAGATAGTACGGACATGGGATGCTTGTATTCGAGCAGTTCTGACTGAATATGCTCAATCTGGTGGAGGAAGCTTCAGCTCCAAGTATGGGACTTGGTAGGAAGACACTCGTGTATTGGAGGTTCGATAATACACCATTTTCATAGCCTTCTGATCATTCTAGAAGCTTTTACAATATTATAGAATGTATTTGTGAATCCTGTTATTTGTTTATGCTCGTGATTGAGGTCCTTTTAATTTTGTGACCGAAACTTTTTATGGAGTTAATACTGTAATAACCATAGTCGACTTATTCTTAGATAAAGTGTCAACATGGGTCAATTATATGATTTTAATTTATGGTGAGTGTTATAGAAAATAAATTAAAGAATAAAGTATTATCTATAATTAGAGGATGAAAACCATGCGCAATCCTTTATATTTATCGAAATTGTGTGTAAAGTACATTATCTAAAAATTTCTTCGAAATTGATTTTAAGTTAAAATTTGTGATACTGTTAGCCTTTTTTTACATTTTGTTGGTCAACGGTGCGTGACGCCATCTCCGTGTCACGTTCTCGCCATATTAGCACGACGTCATCAGCATTTATACATCATTAATCTTTTTTTAAAATCATAATATTTTTGTATAGTCCAACAAAAAACCTTTATCTTCTTCTTCGCTCTCCCCTACAAGAAAACCAGGCCACTCTCTCCTCCATCTGCCCAAGAAAACCGCCGCCACTCGTGTCCATTCTCCACCATCATCAACCAGCTTGGCACTCCATCAACAATTGGAGAACCCAAATTAAGGTAAAAACAAAAAAAAAAATCTCCACACCAAACCGCTCTTTACACAAGGAAACCGTCGCCACTCAAGGACTTTTATCCACCATCATCAATTGGCTTGGAGTAGAACCCAAATTAAGGTAAAAAAATGAATTATTTTTAACCTAATCTCATTACTTTGACAATTTTTCAGAATTATCTGATTTAAGTATAATTACAGTCGTGATGTTTATTTTTTGTATACAATTCCTAGAATGGCCATTTTATGCCATGACTGTTGGAGTGAGCAATTTTGTCTTATAATGTAATTACAGTCGTGATGTATATTGTATTTTTATACAAATCCAAGAATGACCATTTTATGCCATGATTGTTGGAGTGAGTATTTTATCTTATACTATGTATGCTATGTTTTGATTCACAACCCTTATTGTACCTATATAGCAGCTAGACTCTGATCACACTTTTGCTAGTGTGTATGATATATTTGGATTTCTAATGGTTCATGTGACCGGTGAGGAAATAATAATCAAATTAATGGCTGGTACAGGATTTGAGATGGCATCGCTACAAGGGTCAGATATTACTCCTGCAATTCTAGCAAAACAAACTGGAGCATACACTATCCCTGCCCTCAAGAGTATAATCCTTGCAACTGGTTTCATGGGACGCAAAATGATAGTTGACTCGGCTAATCGACCCAATTTAAAGAGAAATACGTCGATTAAGTGTACTTTTAGCTCTTCATCAAACGGTAATGGTAGCACGGCTGAGAATTTCAATGAGAATGGCGTTGATTGCTTTTTAATGGTAATTCGGCTGTTTTACCTGCTTTGGTTATACCGTGTGGATTTTCCAAAGGACGATCCGTTGGACTTACCGTGTGTTTTTTGTACAAATCGTACTTACATGATTTTTTGTGTACGTTTTAAAAATTTGTAATATCCATTTTACAATTTCATTTACCACTAGTTATATTTACAGTTTCACCAAGCAAGTAAAATATTATAAACAATGTTGTAGAGGAAGCTTCAGCTCCAAGTATGGGACTTGGTAGGAAGACACTCCTATATGGAAGGTTCGATACACCATTTTCATAGCCTGCGGATCATTCTAGAAGCTTCTACAATATTATATAATGTATTTGTGAATCATGTTATTTGTTGATGCTCGTGATCGAGGTCCTTTTAATTTTGAGAATGAAACATTTTAATAAAGTTAATACTTTAATAACCATCATCGACTTGTGTTGTATGTGTGTACGTTATACTGTAATTTTTTAGATAATATTTTGTATAAATAATATTTTTTAGCATAAAAATAATTTTTCCTATTTAAATTTTAAACAACATGAAAGTGTTATATTTTTTCAAGAAACAAAATTATGTTTACGTTAAGAAAGAAGTTGGATATTATCCAAAGAATATGCATTTAGACATTTATCTTATTTTACAAAGTTAAACACATAAACAATCTCAAACATTCATTAAATACCACAAGATTGTTGAATTTTGCTCATATTCATACCAAAATCATGTTCTTGTGTCTAAAAAAAATTCTTGCAGAAACTAACAAAAGTATATTCAATATTTAAATTTAAATCATAGAAAAAGTCTTCTCAACCATATGATTACCATGTTCACAACACATGACGGAAAATAATATTCATACAAAAACTTAATTATCTACATTGCCAAGAAGAGATTGCCCCCTCTACATTGTTGTTATGTTTTATTGGACCATAGTGGATGAGGCGGCCTGTTCTCGACATGGCAAATAATTTTTTATAGTATGAATGTTAGTTTTGTCACGTCTTGGGAACATGGTAATTGTATGGCTAAAGTATATTTTTTGTCTAATTTTAATATTGAATTTATTTATCTTTTTTTGTTTTTGGAAGAAATATATAGGTACAAGATCATGATTTGGTATGAAATTAAGTAAATTTGAAAAATTTGCTATATTTAATGCAGGTGTGAGATTGTTTATGTGTTTATCTTTGTAGAATGAGGTAGAGATCAAAGAAAACAATGTATGGATAACGTCGTCAAAATAATCTTTCAATGTATACGTAATTTTGATTCTTAAAAAGATATAATATTTCGTATTAAAAAATCACTTTTATACTAAATAATTTTAATTATACCAAATATTAACTATAATATTTAATTTTATAGAATATTTAATGTAAATATACCTTATAAATAATGTAAAACTAATGTATTCAAAATAATGATATTAAAATTTATTTTATTATTTTTGGTTAAAAAAATATTTAAAATATTGTGTCTAGATTTGACAAGAAAAAAAATTAAGAAATCTAAGTGTATCAATATCACAAACTCAAGGATTTAAGTATCATTTTTCTAAAAAATAAAAAAATATGAAATACTCGATATTTTTGGACAACAATAATTTGCAATATCCTAAACATGAAGGACCAAATAGAAAACCAGATATTATACAAATTGGATTTATTACCTAACGCGTCTTTCATTCTCTCATTATACAAAGCAAAGTTCTCACTCTCACTTCTCGCCACTCTCAATCTCTCAATTTCTTTTTCAGTCATTGTTTAATGGATCGCAACAACAATTTTTCGAGAATGGATCAAGATTTGATTCCGATTCAAGGGATTGAACTGGAGCCACAGAGAAGTGGAGCCAACGGTGGAAATTGGAGAAGCTCGTTGCCACGAGAGGATCGACAAAAGGTTACCAAAAAGATGTAAGATTTACTTTCTCTTTTTTATATATTGTTTAATGATAAAAATAAATTCTTTTCTATTGATAGCTTAATTGTTTGTGTTAATATTTTTCATGTACTTTTAAAAAATTTGTTCATAGTTGTTTCTATAAATGACTATCATAAGATCAAGAATTTTAGTTTTTGATTTCAAGAAATAGTGAATTTTGAAACCTAATTATTATTTATTCGTAACAAGTTGATCGGTGCACGAAATTTCTAGAAATGTATATTTTCATTAATTATTTTTTAAAACAATCTCTCTCACCACCTTAAAGCCAATCAATTTTAATTTTGTACCACTGGAGTTTAGAGGTGGTCCAGTTGGTTGTCTTTTACTTTATATAAAAAAAAATTATTTGAATAAAAATAATAAAAACCCGGTAAAATAGAACCGCAGCTAAACTTGTTATTTTTTACTTGAAAGGAACAGTTGAGAGTATGTTTGTTTTGTTAGGTTGTGTAACTTTAGGGAGAGTCTGTTTACAATTAAGCCGCATTGTACCATATTGAAATTGTATTTGCTTACTTGTTTAAGTTAATATAATATATTTTAATGTTTTGTATATATATATATATAGATTTGAGACCTTGCAAACGATACTTTATCCAAATGGAGCACCCAATGGACTTGAAGGTGTTGTCATCAGATTTGAAGAAAAGTGTTACAATGATGCAATTAGCAGGGTATGTTAAAATAACTGTTTTTCTTAGTTTTTAGCAATTTGTATGTTTACTCAGTTTTTAAATTTTTTTCTAATAAATATAAATGCTTGCAGGCAAATTATTTAAATATAATTGGATCCAAACTCAGAATGTTAGGTCACAAGGCGAGAAATATAGGTGATTTTAATGTTTTCAGCTTTTTTTTCTTATATAAAATTTAATTATTGTGAGATTGATAGTTGGCCTAGTGGTTAGGCTACTCCGCAGAGACCAAGAGGTCCTGGGATCGAATCTCATTGGAGTCAAAATGACTCCGAGTCCAAAGTGGCTCTCTCATGTACTCAAAAAAAAAAAAAAAAAAAAAATTAATTATTGTTTTTTTTTTTTCTAATTTTCTGTATATATAGATGCTAATGGTGGGCCATCACAAGTTCACCCCATAGAGCAGGTGTTAGCTCCTTTTTTGCATGGTTCCACCCAGGCTGTAACGCTGAATGTGGGTGGTCAAATGATATCAAGCATGCAGAATGGTTCGGGTTTTGCTCAAAACTCCGCTGCAAATTCATGGGGCCCACAAGCTGGGCAAACATATACTGACAACTTTCAGCCGCAAAGTCAACAGCAAAGGATGAAGTGCATTGTTCCATCAACTTCTATACAACCAGTTAATTTGCATCAACAAAGAGACACACGTCAGCAGCAACATGTTAGTTTGCAACAACAAAGTGACACGTGTCAGCAGCAACAATTTGGTTTGATCCAGGGGCTGAACACGTCAACCATGTCAAGTCAGCAGCAACCTCTGATCGATAAACTCAATCAGCTCTCCTCAGGTATATATGTTCCTCCATCTTTCTTTGTTACTTCAGTTTCATATATATAATATGGTTAGCTAATAATGGTGTAGGTGTAGCCTCTTCAGACTTTAACTCCCAGACAGGAGGGGATTGGCAAGAGGAAATTTATAAAAAGGTAATATCAGATATATACATACGCTCATTTCGTGTTACAACAAGTTATTAAAAATTATATAATTACAGATCAAGAATATGAGGGAGAAGTACTGTACAGGGATGGTTATACTGTACCAGAAAATTTCCTCTAAAATCCACAAGGTAAGTAAGTCTAGACGTTCTTCTCTATAAAAAAAATAAAAATAAATGTTAAGTTCAGCTAACATGTTTTATAATGCTTGCAGCTTGATTCTCTTCCTTATCGCAACCAAGCTATGGATGATAAGCTTAAATTTTTGAACTTCCATAAAACAATAGTGGAGCACTTCTTACGATTTCTGCAGCGTAACAAAAATGAAATCCAGCTTGAGGACAGGGATAAAGCTGGCATGTTTGAGAGACAGATGGCAGATATTCTCAGTAGGGAAATGAGTATTTCACAGAGCGTACCTGTACCTGAGCAGATGCATCATCAGCTTTTGCCTGCACCATTGATGTCTCAACATCAACAAGGCTTTGATCAGTTTGAAACTCCTATTCTCAACCTTCCGGAAGCATATCCAGAGACCTCAAATGGCGCAAATGGTACAACAATTTCTCAACAGGAGCCAACTGTTCTAGAACAGCCAAACCAGCACTTGGTGAGATCGGTAAGTAGCTATAATAATAATATATAGCATTTTGTAACTATCTAATATAACTATCTTTGCATCTCTTACTGAAACTGGATCTTTGTTACTCTTTCTTGGTAAAGAGTATGCAGGGTAGATCGATGAACGCACTTGCAAAAGAATTAAGAGCCATAAATCAACAGCTTATAGAGACTATGGTCGATTTTACTGATCAACAATCAAGTGTATTGAGTGCTAGTGGACAAATGGGTGGAGTCACTGTTAAATGCTCTTACAATTTAGAGCCTCATTTCAATCTGGTGAGAGATTTTATATTCTTTATCTGAATTTCAAGCCGTATATGTTTAATTTTTATGTTTTTTTTACTGATTTGCAGTCACCAATTCAGCCACTGTTGATTCTTATTCCATACAATTATCCTCATTCTTCCCCGATAATTTTGGACAGCTTTCAAGTTGATATCAGGTGATTGTCTCTCTCATTTATGAACGTTTAACAAGATTAATAATCAAATTGGATTATTTCATTCTCTATTGCAGCAGTGAAAAGGAAGATCTCTCCATGAAAATTAAGACAAAGCTTGACGTCTCGCTTAATAGTTTTGCACAACCTGTGTCACTCGGGGAGATAGTACGGACATGGGATGCTTGTGTTCGAGCAGTTCTGACTGAATATGCTCAATTTGGTGGAGGAAGCTTCAGTTCCAAGTATGGGACTCGGTAGGAAGACACTCGTGTATTGGAGGTTCGATACATCCCGTTATTTCTTTGTTTATGCTCGTGATCTTTTTTTTTTTAAGCAAAAGCTCGTGATCGAGGTCCTTTTAATTTTGAGAATAAAACTTTTTAATGGAGTATTGAATACTGTAATAACTATCGTCGATGACTTGTATTGTATGTGTGTTATCCTTTATATGATTAAATTTTAGGTGGGTGTTATAGAAATTTTAATTAAGGATAAAGTCTCATTTACAATTAAATGTAATCCTCTTTTGGTTATATCCAATTGTGTAAATGAAAAACAATAGATTCCGAATCCAAGGTGGCTCTTTCATGTACTAAAAAAAAAACAATAGCTGCAATCCTATCATCATAGATCCAATAGAAAATATTGATGAATAGCGTGATACTACTATAGATCGGATTTCACGACCACACATTTACTCATCATTAACGATATTCGTTGCTATTAAATAGAGATATAGTAGACAGTTCAACTACAAATAAAAAATTTAATCAATTATTTAATGTTAATTGATGACATAACTAGTGGTCGTTAAAGGTTAGTCATTGATCTATAATGTCGGAGTAAGTGTCACAACCGCATAATGGTCGGAATATCATATACTCGTTTGGTCAGTATTGACGTAAGGAAAAATAAAATTAAAAAAATAATTAACAATTACCAACCATGATTGAACTATATATATATTTTTACTTTACTAACCACAAGGTAGTCATTATTCAATTATTTTTACCGACCACATTCCTACTATTACTAACTATCCTCGCAGTCATTAAAAGATCATGAATTTGATTCCAGATGAGTAGTAGTTAAATTCTATTTATTTTACATACCTAAACAAAACCCTTTAAAAATAAAAACGAAAAAAATTAAACCGGCTGTGATTCCACCAGAGCTACCATACTATCGTTTTTGCACTTACTGTCACCGCCGCACACTGAATAGTAGAACCCATCTCAAGAGTACTCATTTTCATCATTGATTTTAACCATTTTATTTGAAATATTTTTCACAATTTTTTTAAAAAAAAAAAAATATCCTAAATTAATAAATTTCTATAGATATTATGCTTGAAAATTGATAGGAAGATAAAATATAGTCTACTGTGGTTGAATGTTGGTTAAATTATGAGAAGTTAGTATGACTTATGGAAAAATTATAAATAAATTTGACACAAAAATATGTATATTGATTAGGTAATTTATATAGTTTAAATTACACAAATATTCATTCACGATATTGCCCTATTCATGTACAATGAAATATAATCAAAATGGATGTGTCTATTGATAAACAATGTATTAAGAAAACAAAAATAAGCCTAGCTTAACAGGTTTTTATACGTATTGCTTAAAGTTAACATGTTTTTTTAACGATCTTAATATATTGTTGCATTATTTAATAAATGTATGTTTTGTAAATGAATTGTTCATTTTGTTTTTTGCAACGATGTTTAATAAGGTGTAATTTGAAACATGTTTTAAACTGTTGATTAAAATATCTTGTAATGGGTTTTTCCAAAAAATTTATTTGTAAGGCATTGTAAACCATTGCTTAACTTTTTTGCAATGTTTATTAATAGCAATATTTTGTATACCTATTTATTCAATATAAATAATATATACACTGTCATTCTATTTTGGTTATATCCAATTGTATAAGAAAATAAAAGATAGTTGCAGTTCTTGATATATTTATGGAGACTTATTGATTAGGTACAAGTAATTTTGATTACAAGAAACTTTATTACCTATTTTAGCTTTACTTAGACTTCAAGGTATCTAAACACCAAGTTATCTTTGGCTCAAAGTTTTCTCTCATATATATATATATATATATATATATATATATATATATATATATATATATATATATGTATAGTATGGGTATAGGAAATATAGAGAGGTATGAGACCAACAAAGTGAGTCTAAGTGATACATGTGTGATAAAACATAAGAGTGATTCTTGTAGAATATAAAAAAGGGTTGTTCTTCTTGTTCAAGGTATTCAATATTATAGTGAAAAAATGTGAATCTAGGTGGACGTAGGCGATTTGCGAAACCACGTAAATCTTGTATCTCTTTCATTTTCTATCATTATTTTATTTGTTTTTCTATCTCCATGTTTTTCTTCCCAGCAACTATATCAGAGTTCCGGTTCAAGTGGGAGTAATGGCAGACAAAGGGAAGGTCACGATTGAGAAATTCAATCGTAAATTTGGTTTCTGGCAGATAAATAGAAGACTATTTGTATCAAAATGATCTTTTTCTACCTCTAGGCAGAAAGATAAAGACCACCAATGATAAGCGGCTCGGATTAGGAGATCATGGAAAGAAAGGAACTAGGGACAGTACGATAAACTCTAATGCCATCGAATTCTTTTAACATTAAAAATAAAAAGACCACTAATTATGTAATCGCGACTATAAAGAGGACGTACAAGAACCATTAATATCAAATAAAGTCTATTTAATGAAATTCGTATTCAACATGAAGATGGGTGAAGGCGTAAATGTTGCAAAACATGCGAATAAGGAAAATATCGTGACTAGTGAGTTGTCTTATGTGGGTATTAATTTTGAAGATGAAGACATGGACCTATTAATTATATTTTCTTTGTCAGGCTTGTAGAATGACATGGTTATGGCCTTAAGTGATTCACGAGGTCTAATTAAATTGCGATTTGTAAATGTTATTGATGCAATTCTCAGTGAGTAAATGTGAAGAAGAACTACTAGCTTATCTTCTGGTATGGTTCTTAATGTTGAGGGTAAAGGAAGGTCTAATTCACGTGGTGGTAACAACAATGGTCAAGGGTTTAGATGAGGAAAATTAAAATCTCATAGGAATAATTACAAACATTGCCAAGATGGAAAGGGTGATGAAAAAGATTAAGGTTGTTGGCACTATGGTAAGATGGGACATTACAAGTGAAATTGTTTTGCTCCGAATAAAAAGGTAACAATTAAGGTGAGAAATTTAATGCCTTCAATATTATTGAATAATTACATGATGCATTAATTTTGGTCTTAGATACACATAACAAGTCTTGGGTTATAGATTTGGGTGCTTCGTTTCATTTACATGTAAAAAGGAGATTCTCTCAAAACTTTGTACAAGAAGTCCTTGGAAAGGTATAATTAGATGATTATACAAGTTGTTGCATTACCGGCAAAGGAGACATAAAAATAAAGTTGTTGAATGGGTCAACTTTTATATTGAAAGATGTCAGATTTGAGAAAAAAAATCTGATCTCAGTTGGACAACTAGCTTATGATGGATATTCCACGTCATTTCTTGAGGACTTGTGTAGAACCACTGAAGGATCTCTAGTAGTAGCTCGAGAAAAGAAAGAGGACATCTTATATCTTACACCTGGTAAGAACAATCAGATTCCTATCGCATCCAACGGTATGGGATACAAAATTATGGCACTGCAGCTTGGACATATGGGTGAGAAGGGTATAAAATACTGGTGGTCCTTTGTGTGTTCTAAAATAAATGCAAATAATAATCGAACCACAACCGCAAGTGTACGGTTGTCCCAAGTAGTATAACTGATAAAACAGATTCGTTCCAAGGACGGGATGGTTGACTACAATGCTTATCTATTAATAATTGAATGCACTTATGAAAGCAAATAAAGATAATATGTTTGTTTGGTTTTGTATTAATGCTAAATAAATTAAAGACAATTATTAAAATGCAAATAAAAGCTAAGACGCAAATAAAATGATGTAAAACGCAATATGAGAAGTAGTACTTGAGATACGCAAGGATTTCATCTAACTCTTATTTATTCCATGTTTCGTTTAAGGGACAAATTGGTAAAAAGTAATGGTCGGGATTCTAAGGTCATCCTTACCCCCGTCAGGGTGGACTAAGGAGCTACTCTTAAATGCTACAAACCCCGTCAGGGTGATTATAGTCCATTCTTAAGTGATTAAGTTTATTTTACCCAATTGGCCATAGGATTAATTACGCTCGTCAGAGTCAAATAATTTCTATCCTACATTCATTAATTATTTCTGTACCTAAACCCCCCGTCAAGGTGATCCAATCGCCACTAATTGGAATAGCCTAGATACTAAGACCTATGATTGGTTAATTACGTCAATTATAGTTATTAAGAACAAATTAATGAAAAATACCTAATACCCAATTTGATTTCAATTGTAAAAATCCCAAATACAAAAGCATAGAATAAAATAGAATCAAGATCAATCCATAATGCGATCTCAAGCACTAATTAAAATTAGCTCATAATTGGAAAAACTAAGAAAATAAATAAAAAGGAATTCATAATTGTTTTACAGAAAGGAAAATAGAAACCTAATTAGGAAGATGAATTGGCTGCAACGTGGAGATATAGACAGTCTCCAGCTCCAAGCTTCTTTTCTTCTTGACGCTTTCTTCTAATGATGTTTTAATTTGAAGAATATAATGAGAGGTGAGAAATAATGAGGTCAAAAACTCTTTTTATAAGGTTAAAAACGGATTAGGGCTTGGACCAGAAAATAAAACACTAATTAAATGTCCAAACCCAAATTCTAAGCCCAAAATCTCGTAACTGCTGATACACCTTCACTAAAACGGCTTTTCCCGATGCGTTACAACTCCGATTGACCTCATTCCAGTTGCTAAAGTTCCGTAACTCGATAAGGAATGTTTTCTCTTCAAAGGTCAGCAGCTAAATCATCTCTTAAGCACCTCGAAATCAGCAATCTATAGCCTGGAAAATGGATTTTCAGCTCTAAAAATAATATCTTCGGGATTTATCTTCAAGTCTTGACTCTATATCACGATCTTTGACTTTCTTCTCGGGTTCCTCTTCTAGCTAACATCTAAAACCTGTAAAATCTTCACTAAAAATACCAATATTACGCGCAAAAGCTTAATAAATAAAAAATGCTAGAAATAAAAGAGGAAAATCATATTATTGCATATTAGCACCAAAAGTCTATCTAAATAGTCAAATAAACACCAAAAATGATGTCTCCTAAGGGTCGAAAATAAGAACAATTAAGGAGACATCAAATACTTCACTCAAAAGGTAAGATTTCCGGTCCAAGATATGTTGAATTTACTCTTTATGTAGATTGTATTTATGGAAAGTAGAAATGAGTTAGTTTCACAAAGGTTGGAAGAACGCCAAAGTTCCATAGACTTGAATTGGTGCATACTTATGCTTGTGGTCCTACTCAGGTACCTTCTCTTGAAAACTCTGTTTATTTTGTTCCCCTCAATGATGACTGTAAAATAAATTTATTAGTTTATTTTATGAAAAATAAATCTAATGTGTTTGAAATATCCAAAAAATGGAGATCTCTTGTTGAGAATGAGATAAGGTTGAAACTAAAATGCTTGTAGTCAGATTTTGGAGGAGACAATGGTCTTAGAAGGGAAAAAATATTTGGCGTACTCCACAACAAAATGATGTAAGCGAATACATAAATAGTAACATTATAGAAAGATATAGAAGTATGAGACTTTATGCAAGATTGCCAAAACAATTTTGGGCAGATGTAGTTAGTACGACGGATCATTTGATAAACAAGAGAGCTTTCAGTGCCTTTGGATGGGAGAATTCTTGAGGAATCTTGGACCGAAAAGAGGTACACTTTTCTCATTTAAAAGTTTTTTGTTGTACCTTTGTCGTTCATTTTATCCCGAGAATAGAAATAAACTTGATTTTAAATCTAGATAATGCACTTCCATTAGTTATGGTATCGATAATTTTGGTACCAATTTTGAGATAAAGATAATTGAAGATTTAGCAAAAGTAGGGATGTTGTTTTTAATTATCTTAATCTATACAATGACATAGACCAATGTAAATTCGTGCAATAGTATGAAAAAAAGTATATTGAGATGGATAAAATTCTTGAAAATAATGTTTTAAAAACTTAAGATATAAATAATGGTGTGAAACCCCACTACACCTCCTACCAAAGGTTGGAGGTTACTAGAGTTTGTAGAGCTCCAAACCGTTTTTCACAATCTCTACATTATTAATTATTGACTAAAAATGGTGAACAGAAAGTTTTGAAAAAAGCTTTGCATCTAGAAGCCAAAAGCAAGTAAGAGGAAGCAATAGACAGGTAGATATGATTTATGCACTATAATCAGACTTGGGATCTAGTTAAACTGCCAAAGGGAAAGAAGTCTCTCCACAATAAATGTGTATATAAGATAAATAAGGAACGTGATGGTTTGTGATGTTATAAATTCAAGTTAGTGTTGAAAAAATTTGAGCAAATATAAGGTATTGACTATACTTAAATATTTTCTCTTGTTGTGAAGATGACTACTATTAGAGCTGTTTTAATTATTGTTGCTGGTAAATATTTACATTTAGAAAAACTAGACATCAAAAGTGGTTTTCTTCATGGATATCTTGATGAAGATATTGACATGCACCAACTGGAAGGATATATGCTCGTGGGCGATGCGAAGTTGGCTTACCAGTTGAAGAAAAGTTTTTACGGATTAAAACAAGCTCCTAGCGAGTGGTATTTGAAGTCTGAAAAGTGCATGAGTCAGAATGACTACATGATATGTGGACCCGATCATTGTTTCTTTTACAAAAAGTTCAATAATTCATTTAATATACTACTCTTATACATAGAAGATATGCTTCTTGCAGGATCCAACGAGACAAAAATTGAAATACTAAAGACAAATCTATCCATATAATTTTCAATGAAATATTTGGGTGCAGCTAAACACATACTTGGCATAAAGATCAGTAGAAATAGATATAAAAGAGGCCTCCGGTTCTTTCAAAGTGGTTATGTGTAAAAATATTGGAGAGAGTCAACATGGAAGATACCAAGAATGTTAGTACTCCATTGGAAAGGCAGGTTAGTTGATGTCTCTCTATTTGTGATATATTAATGTATAATTGATACATCATTTAAGGTTTATTTAGAGTATTAATTTCAGGATTTTCCCCATTTATTTATACTTTACACTTTCTTGTCTAGTTTTAGGTCTTTTGCGCGTAATTTGTGTGTTATTTGTGTAGCACTTAGATATATGGAAGCTATTACACCTATGTAAACTGATTTAAAAAGTAAAAGTAAAGGAAAACCCTTAGTCAAAGTCAAAAAAGAAGAGTTTGGATATATTTGGAATGTAAAGAAGATGTCAAAACTGCACATACATCCACTAATTAAATTACTGCAGAAACACGGTCTAGAATTATGGATATATTTTCATATGCGCAGCTAGATCTTTCCATCACGGCCGTTTCCATATAAAGAACGTCAAAATCCGATAAGTAGCAAAGGAGATATACCAAAACAAAACCTGATTAGATTTATCCCTTCCTACAAGTTAGGAATACGAATTTTTGTAAGATCTGGATTCCTTAACTTGGGGATTACTCCTAATTTCTACCAAAGCCCTATATATACTCATGTCTACTCTAGGGAACTCGTCCTTGGTCATCCTTTGACATCAAAAGACCAAGAGGAAGATTACATCAAGAGAAGAGAAGATCAGAAGAAGTTGGACAACAAATAATGTCGTACCAATCCTTCAAATTTGTAATTGTTTTTCTTTCTTTCTCTAGTACAAACTAATTCTATTTTAGCTTGAGATTAGCATATGGGTTTGAACCCTAGACTTGTTTTATATCTATTTAATTTGGGATGTCTTTTATATTTAATTGAAATCAGTGTTTTATTCTCTACTTTAATGTGTTTTGATTTATTGTATGTAGTTCTTGTGGTGTACAACGTATAAGATTACCTTAATAGTAGTTTGACGGCCACCCGAGAGGGGTGTCTAATTATTGAAACAACACATAAACGTCTAGTGTGTGGTAGTGATCCAGAAGGGCTTGCCTAACTAGATAGTCATTACGGTTTGAGATTTAACCACCGATCACGCAGGGTCCCCTTACCCAAGTCCCCTTCTAATTGTTAGGTTGCCACCTACGACAACCCGGAAGGGGGTTAGGGGGAACATAGAATCTTGGCTATTGCATATCACGCAATTCTCCCTTACATAAGTATATTTTAACAAGGCTAATGGAATTACTTTTTAGATCTCGAGCTAAACTCTCATACTATCTTCTTCTCTTTATTTTCATGTCTTTATTTTATTTAGTTAATTGTTTAGAGTCTTAAAAACCAAACAAATATTTCTAAATCTTTTATTTTCAGCGTATTATTCTTTTAGTTTTCATATTTGTACTTTATATTGCATAAGTTCTTCCTAACTTTCGTAGTCTCCGAGGAACGAATCTTACTTAATATTAAAACTTGCATACAATCTGTTATACTTGCAGTGAGTAACGTATTCAGGTTAGGGTGATTAATCACATCTTTATTTATCGTTATATTATCATGCCCTAACCGACACCAAGTTTTTGGCGCCGCTGCCGGGGACTACATCGTTAGTCCTTGTGCATTTATTTAGTGCTTTTATTAGTTCTATTTTACACATTTGTTTAGTTTTGTCTATTTCAGGTTTATTCAGATGGAAAGTCTAAGGAAACTCGATCTTTCCATCTCGTATAGGGTGCAACCTCGAGGAATCCGCACTCCAAAAATCCAAGCCGCTAAATTCAGGCCTGATCCAGTCATGATTGAACAATTTTTTAGTTATGGCCGATTTAGTGGTGCTGCACATCAGTATCTGTGTCGTTATATTTAGAATTTCATGCAGATCTGTGATGCCTACATTATCAAAGGTGTTGCACATGAATAGATGTACTACGTTATGTTCCAGTTCATTTCAACTGGAAGTGCAAGCGATTGGTATGACTACCAACACCCTGATTCAACTCCAGATTGCGATCAACTCCAAGAAAACTTCCTAGACAGATTCTATCCAGTGAGTAAGGCTTAAAAGATATGTGCGAGTTAGAACAATTTATGCAAGAAAAAGGGGAAATTGTTGGTGAAGCATGGTTACGTTTCAATGAGAAGAAAGTGAGGTGTCCATTCCACGTCTCCTCGCCCGAATATTAATTAACCATTTGTTATGGAGGACTCAATAGCGAGTCCAAGGCAAGGGTAGATAATTTAGGAGATGGAAGTTTTGTGTTATTAGATCCATAGAATGCTCGTATTATCATGGAAAAAGTTTTTGAGAATGAGAGAAGTTGTCTGTTAGAATCAGAAAAAGAAGAAGTTGCCTTAGAAGCTCAAGGAATTACAAAAAAATCACGTTTAGAAAGCAGTTCTATAGCTCAGGTAAATCTAGTACACGCATTACCTTCATGTCCTGGTTATGGAGAAAGAAATCATTTATGGGAGAATTGTATTCATCATCAAGCTTCGATTTCCTTCATATCTCATCAAAGAAACCATTACTCGAATGGGTATTATCATCTTCACGGAAGTCACGCTAATTATTATTCCCCACAGAATCAAAATTGGGTTGAAAATCAAGGTAACTATTATCATACTCAACCTCAAAATTATTATCAACCACAACCAATCTATCAACAAGTGCCAAAGTACGAAGATTATTATCAAGAACCACATTCGTATTCAACGCAACAAGCTACTTATGATCAATCTTCATCGCAACCTTCAAGTTTGGACCAAAATCTAGATAAATTTATGAAGATAAGTCAGCAAAAATTTCACCAACAAGCGAGAATTATTAAGTATCTCGAGAATACTCTATCACAAATTTCTAATGCAATACAAATCAGACTAAAAGGGAAACTCCCGAGTGATACTGTAACTTCTCAAGATGATGCTTGTCATGCGGTTGAACTAAAAAATGGAAAAAAATTACCTCCGCCTAGAGTGGAAGAAACAGAACAGCCAAAAGAACCAACCCTATTCCTGAAGAGGTGGTTGAAGGAAAGTTGAAGATAAGAGTGAAGAGGTAGTTGAACCAAAGAGTGTCCCAAAGAAGACACCAAAAAAGAAGAAAAGTTCAGTGGTAAACGATACACGTCCTCCTCCATCATTTCTATCACGTGTCAAAAACAAGAACAATGAAAAAGAATTTAAGAAGTTCCTTGACATGGTGAGCAAGTTAGATATCAACCTACTGTTTGTAGAAGATCTCAAGAGAATGCCAAAAAATCTGAAATTCATGAAGGACATTCTTTCTAACCAACGAAGCTTAGAAATTGGGGAATTGATTGGATTACCTGAGGAGTAAAGTGCTATATGTCAAAGCAAGTAGCCACGGAAGCTACAAGATCCCATAAATTTTACAATTCCTATAGCTATTGGCGAAGGATGGACAGGGAAAGTATTATGCCACTTAGGCGCGAGTATCAATCTCATGCCAAAGTCCCTGTTCGATAAGCTCAACATAGGAGAGGTAGTACCTACTTTAATGGTACTACAAATAGCGGATCGCTCCCTCTCCGAACCAGTAGGTAAAATTGAAGATGTTTTAGTTAAAGTTGGTATTCTATATTTCCTTGTGATTTAATTATTCTTGACTACGACGCAGATAAGAATGTCCCCATCATCTTGGGTAGACCATTCTTATCCACGGAGTGTACACTAATAGATGTTAAGAATGGTTAATTGGTCATGAGGGTCCAAGACAAACAGGTACGGTTCAATGTATTTAAGGCTATGAAATATGCAGATACAAAAGATGAGTGCTTTAAAATAGATGTCATGAGCAAAATTACGCAAAAAGTTTTTAACGAATCAAGCTTTTATAACACTCTAACAGCAGCCTTAGCACTTGAATCCCCAAAGATAAATGACGATATAGCTGAAGAAGTTGTTGCATTAGATTCAGTTAACGGTAGAGCAAAAGCGAGAATTCATGAACAACTTCGAAAAGTAGGGGACATTGAATCAATGAAGAAGCCACCTATCATATGTCCTCTTGTTCTTGAAGAAAAACCGCTTTCAGCTCATTTGCGCTATGCGTATTTAGGTATTAACAACACTTTGCCAGTTATTATTTCTGCTAACCTTTCAGGTCCTCAAGAAGATAAGTTACTATGGGTGCTTCGAGCCAACAAGGAAGCAATTGGGTAGACTATAGTCGATATAAAGGGAATTAGTCCTACCATTTTCCAACACAAAATCATTCTTGAAAATGAAGGAGGGCGTTCTATAGAGGGGCAAAGAAGACTTATGCAAGCAATGAAGGAGGTGGTGATAAAATAGGTGATCAAGCTATTAGATGTGGGTATTATTTATTTGATTTCAAGTAGCGAGTGGGTTAGTCCAGTGTAATATGTTCCAAAGAAAGAAGGTATCACTACCATCCTTAATGATTAAAATGAGGACATTCCATCAAGAACAGTTGTGGGGTAGAGAGTATGCATGGATTACCTCAAGCTCAACAAAGCCACGAAGCAAGATCACTTCCCTTTACCGTTCATTGATCAAATGTTCGACAAGCTTGCAGAGAGAGAGTATTATTGTTTCGTTGATGGATATTCATGCTATAATCATATTTGTGTAGATCCAACTAATCAACACAAAACAACTTTCACTTGACTGTTTGGCACCTTTGCTTATAGCAGGATGCCGTTTGAGCTATGCAAAGCACCTGCCACGTTCTGGAGGTGTATGATGGATATATTTAGGTATATGATTAATAAATACTTAGAAGTCTTTATGGATGATTTTTTGGTATTTGATGATAGTTTTGATGAGTTCCTCAACAATCTTGAAAAGGTACTTCTGCGATGTAAAGAAACAGGTCTTGTTCTTAATTGGGAAAAGTTCCACTCTGTGGTTCGAGAAGGGGTTGTATTGGGACATAAAGTTTCGAGTGCGAGAATGGAGGTTGATCGTGCTAAAATTGAAGTTATAAAGACCTTACCACATCTGACTTCTGTGAAAGGAGTTAGAAGTTTCTTGGGTCACGCAGGATTTTACAAAAGATTTATCAAAGATTTCTCCAAGATCGCAAAATCTCTTTGTGCTTTACTTGAGAAGGCTACTCCATTAAATTTTAATGACGCATGTCTTGAAGAGCTTTTAACGATTAAAGATAAACTCATCTCTACACCAATTGTCATACCTCCAGATTGGAACATTCTGTTTGAACTTATGTGCGATATAAGTGATAACGCAATAGGTGTTGTGTTAGGACAAAGTAAATAGAAGATTTTCCACATGGTATATTATGCAAGTAAGACCTTTCATGCTGCGCAATTGAATTATACATTAACGGAGAAAGAGTTGTTAGCCGTAGTATATGCTTTAGATGAGTTGTGTTCCTATCTTCTTGGAATGAAAACTATCATATACACTAATCATTCAGCAATTAAATATCTTATGGCGAAAAAGGATGCTAAGCCGCGTCTTATTAGATGGGTACTGTTGCTACAAGAATTTAACATAGATATTCGAGACCGAAAGGGATGCGAGAATCAAGTAGCTGATCATTTATCCACGCTCGAAGAATCTGATGTTAACAAAGAACCAGAATTGGTCAAAGAGGTATTCCCAGATGAACAACTTTTTACTATTGAAGATGCGTTTGTAACTTTGTATGCAGATATAGCTAATCTCATAGTGAGTGGTGTATTCCCTACGGATTTCAATCCACAACAACGAAAGAGGTTAAGCTATAGAGCTAGACAATTCTTTTGGGATGAGCTCTACCTCTTCAAAGTTTGCAGTGACCAAGTTATTAGAAGATGCATCTATGAGGGAGAAACAAGTAAAATCATTGCGAGATGCCATGGTTCACCATATGGTGGCCACTTCAATGGCGATAGAACCGCAACTATAATTCTTCAATCTGGATTCTATTGGCATACCCTACACAAAGACTGTCATCAATTCATCCAACTTGTCAAAGATGCCAATTTACTGGCAATATATCAAAAAGAGACGAGATGCCACTCAACAATGTTTTAGAAGTCGAAATATTTGATGTATGTGGGATAGATTGCATGGGACCTTTCATCTCTTCCCATGGTAATCTTTATATTTTGCTAGCAGTAGATTATGTATCAAAGTGGGTAGAAACAGTGGAAACACCGAAGAACGATGCCAATACAGTCATTTTGTTCCTCAAATCAAATATCTTTTCAACACATGGTACGCAACGTGTTCTCATCAATGATAAAGGTACCCACTTCATAAATTTTCAGTTGAGAGCTTCCCTTCGTAAGTTGGGGGTGAGACACCGCACTTCAACATGTTATCATCCCCAAACTAACGGTCAAGTCGAGGTCTCTAACCGAGAGATCAAATCTATCCTAGAGAAGACCGTGAACAAAACGAGGAAGGACTGGTCATTAAAACTAGATGATGCTCTCCGGGCTTACAGAATAACATTCAAAATAGCAGTTGGGGCATCTTTCTATCGCATAGTCTACGGCAAAGCTTGTCATCTTCCTATCGAGATTGAATCCCGTGAGTTTTGGGCTATTAAAGATCTAAATCTGAACGTAGAACTAGCATGTAAGCGAAGGATGATGCCGTTGAATGAGTTAGATGAATTTCGTTTTCATACCTATGATAATTAATGCGTCTACAAGGATAAAACAAAAATATGACATGATAATTGGATTCGTCCAAAGAGCTTCGGGAGAGGACAGAAAGTGCTCCTATACAATTCAAGATTCTCGAACTACCCAGGTAAGCTTAAAGCCCATTGGGGAAGACCTTATGTTGTTACGAAAGTCACGCCTCATGGCGCAATAGAAATTGAACATCCAACTGAGCAAAGGACCTTCATAGTGAATGGTTATCGCTTAAAATTATACCATGACAGTGAGGACTTCGGAAGAAATGAGACGATACATCTCCAATAACACGCTTAGCTCAAGGTACACGTCTAACTTTGAAAGACGTTAAACAAAAGTGCCATTGGGAGACATCCCTTTTTTTATTGCCTTTTAGTTAGTTTTATGTTTTGTAGTGTATAATATTAAGTTAGTGTATATTTTTAATGAGTTTACAAGCTAATAGGAGAGAAAGGTAGTGTGTTAATGTGCAGGAAATGAGTTTGGGGTCAAAAAGAAGGGAAAGTTTGTGCTAACCAGTAGCTTGGTGCGGTATACCGCACCTAGATGCGGTGCACCACACCCCAAGGACCGTTACAACAGTGTGCAAATCAGGTGTAATGCCGAGAAGAGGGTCTTGGACAGCGTGTCGTCAAGTTGCTCAAGACTGTGGCCACGGTGTCATCCAGAACTTACCTGTGGTACATCGCGGGTACGGCGGTGCACCCCGCCCGGTCAAAACTGTTAAAACGGTAAGGAAATCAGGGTCAATGCCGAGAGTCAACTATTTTATACCGTATTGTCAAATCAAAGACCTGTCGCCATGGTAGCCATGACGTCACATGCGGTACACCACAGGGATCGCTCGGTGCACCGCATGAGGCGGTTTGGAGAGAGGAATTTGACCTCTAATTGGATTCCTATCTTATAAAAGTTAACCGTAGCCTCTTCCAACCTTCCCAACACGAAATTTTCAGACCCAAACACTATAAATATACCTTGAAGCTTGATTAAACCTTCAAACAAACACAACAACATCATGAAATATTTCCCCCATCTTTCATAAACACATATTCTTCATCAAATCCATTACATAACACCACAAAACACCAAAGATCATCAATCTTTCAAGAATTCTTCCAATACAAATCAAGAATTCCTTCTTCTACCATTGATAATCATTCATCCAATCAACAACATCAAGTCATGCCAATCTTTCATAAACTTATTCTATACTTGGTGCAACTTGAGTTGTCGGTTAAACAAGGATGACAAACAGAACTAATGATATGGATTACAATAGGAAGTGTTCAATCTTAGGGAAGAATAAGAATTTGCCCGGAGCTACAAAAGAAAAGGTCACTGATCTTGATGGCAAGGCGCGAGGCAACAATACAACCACTACGAAGAAAACTTACAAAGTGAATGATTGTACCACCAAGGCCTAAAGCAAATACACCAGTCCAAAATCAATGTTCATCTTCAAATCTTAATGAAAATTCTGAAAGTCTATCCACACCACCAGTATAAACAGTTAAATTAATGGAAGAGATCGATAGTAAAAAAGAGATTTCAAAACTTGCATGGATGGAGATTTTGAAGATAGACTACGTGATGAACAAAGTGACAGAAAATTTGGATATATATATATATATATATATATATATTCTTGATTAAGAATATAATTTAGAGATAATTCCCAATTAATTACACTTCCTCACTTTTCATTCTCAAAAAAAAGGAAGGAGGAAATTACTTCCTACTTACTCACAAATTTTCAACTTAGTTCTCAATTAAGCACATGGTCATATTTACCTTCCATTATTGCCCTTATATGGTTTTTTATTTTATTATATATTTATATTATATTTATATTTAATATCTGAATTTATTTTTTTATTTTTTTAAATATTTTTTTTTCAATTTTTTTTAAATTTTTTTTTTCGAAAAATTTTTTTTTTTTCAAATTTTTTTTTTCGGTTTTTTTTTTTCGAAAAATATTTTTTTTTTTTCGGAAATTTTTTTTTTCGAAATTTTTTTCCCGAAGATTTTTTTATTAACACACAAGTCTATACTATTTTGTGTTACTGTAACTCATACATCAAGCGATTGTGTGTTACATTAACACACAATCAGATGTTCAGACTATCTGTACACTATAATCTATTTCTGTATATCTTATTCTGTGTTCCTGCAACACACAATTCTTATTTGTGTGTGTTTAAGCAACGCAAAACTGTAAATGACACACAAGTCTATACTGTTTTGTGTTACTATAACTCACACATCAAGCAATTGTGTGTTACATTAACACACAATCAGATGTTCAGACTACCTGTACACTATTATCTATTACTGTGTACAAATATTCTGTATATCTTATTCTGTGTTCCTGCAACACACAATTGTTATTTGTGTGTGTTTAAGCAATGCAAAACTGTAAATGATAAACGCATTGTGTGTCTTACCAACACAAATCCCATACTGTTGTGTGTTACTGTAACACATACTTCCAGCAATTGCGTGTTGCATGAACACATAATCAGCCTACATATACATTAGTCTATACCTTTGTGTACAAATATTCTATCTGTCTGATTTTGTGTTCATGTATCACACAATTTGTTATTTATGTGTGTTTAAGCAACTCAATATTATACATATTGGGTGTTCATGCAACACACAACACATATGATTTTGTGTTACTTTAACACACAATTATCATATGTACTAATAATCTTACATCATGTTATTATGGAAAAAAAAATTCCGGGGGAAAAAATCGAAAAAAAAATTTCGAAAAAAAAAAATTCGAAAAAAAAATTTTTTTTGAAAAAAAAAAATTTTGAAAAAAAAAATATTTTAAAAAAATAAATATTTTTAAAAAAATCTGAAAAAAATAAATAAACATTAAACTATAATTAATAAAATATATAATTAAAGTAATTAATAATAGGTGGAAGGATATTTTGGTAATTGGGTAATATTTTGTGCTTAATTGGGAATTAAGTTGAAGTTGTAATTAATAGGGATACTTACCTTCTCCGCGTAATTAATTGGGCATTGCCCCTATAATTTATCATAATTAGAGAACCTATTTGTGCCCAATTTTTATATTATTAAAAATATAATTATATTATATTGTAATTATTACTTCATTTATACAACCTATAATTTATTTTAATCATGTCTTTCACTTATAAATTTTTACAGTTTTTGTATATGTGAAAATTACGTAGCAATCAGAATGAAGAAAACAATTTACATAATTATCCAGTGGCGTATCTAGAAACATAAATGAGGGTGGGCTTGAATATTATGGGGGTTCGGGGGCAACACCCCCGGAAAAAAAATTATTGGTATTTAATATCACATGAAATAATTGAATTTAGGGATTTAATAAAATCATATAAATATAAAAAAAAATTATAATCGTCGACAATATCCTATTCAATTATTTTCTTTTTTCTTTTTTTCAAATAAAATAGATTCAGATCAATCAATTAGAAGAAATTTTATTGTATAAGTTAATAATTTTCTATCAATTAATGTTCATTATGATATTAACAATAATTAACAAAAGTGTAAAGAATATCTGATATCTTATATAAAATTATTCATAAGGTGAAGATTATAATAAGAGTAAAATATAATTTTAAAACTAAATTTGAGATTAAATGGATTAAAAGTCTAATTATATATTAGATTTTAAAAAGATACTAAACAAATAGGTTTTTTTTTTTAAATTTGAGGGTGGGCTTGAGCCCACCTTTTGATTAAGTAGATCCGCCTCTGTAATTATCTTATCAATATTTTGTCCTCGACTTGAATTGATTAAGAAATGTTTTAAATTAAGAGGATTCTACAATTTAGAGCCTAAATCCCATCCCTTTTAGGTTTTAAAGCCTAGTTAGAATTTTGTTCTAATTAAAGCCTAGTTTCAAATTTTGGCTGGATTTTTCCATCTATACCCTTTTCAATTTTTTTTTTCCAGAAATTTGTTTTTATTCCTTTTCTTCTTTTCTTTAAACGAATGGATCCGTACCCACGGTACGGACATATATTTAGATGTGTCCAGACATATATATTAGTGTGTACAGACCTATATTTTTTTTTAACATTTTTAAGGTGTGTTTGTGCCGATTTTTTTTTGTATATGTTCATTTTCTCAGGCATGTCCAAGTACGTGTACCCAATGGTCCGTACACAAGTCATTATTTGTCCATATTTAGGCTAATGTGTCCATTAATATATTGGAAATCATTAACTATACCCCAGGGTACAGACCCTCGAATCCGTACACACCCACATTTCCAAATCTCTCACACATGTATAGGAACAAAACCCAATTAAAACATACCACATATAGACACTAGGGGCTGGACCAGGGAATATACCAATTCTGCTGGACTCAAAATATAACAGGGTTTTTTTTTGGGCTAGACCATGTTTTGAAAAGAAAAGAATGGGCTGGACACAACATTCACACGTCAAACAACAAAAAAATAAATAGGCATGGAAATGTGATGGGCTGGACCCATGGCTGGACACTGGCGGAACATATGGGCTGGAACTGGAATATGGCTGGACATGGAACTGGACCTATGGCTGGTCCTGGACCTACGGCTGGAACAACAAAAACAACAAAGATCGAAGGCTGGACCAAAGGGGCTCAACGTGTCTGGACATAGATCGGAGAAGACGAATAGAGGCGGCGGAGGTGGCTGGTGGCTCTCGAAGGTGGTCTTCACAGCAGATCGGAGTGATGGTGGTCATCGTGGTGGTGGCTCTTCGTGGCTCTTCGTGGTGGTGTTTTTGTGAACGGAGCATCGGAGGAGAAGATTAGAGCGTGGCCCTTCGTGGTGGATCTGAACGGAGCATCGGAGGGGAAGAGAAGAGATGAGCGTGGCCCTTCAGATCTGCAGCGCAGCCTCGGAGGAGAAGAGAGGAGTGCGGCTTCGTGGTGGTGGTGACTGTTAGGATCTGCAGCTGGGCTTCGAAGGAGAAGATCTGCATCGGTGGACCTTGCTGCAAGATCTGAAGGATGCTGTGGTGGCTCTGTTGTGGTTCTTGAAAGAGGCTGTTATGGTGGAGATCTCCAGCGAAGGGTGGTGGAGCAGTAAGGGAGGAGGGCATCGGTGGCTCTATGGTGTGAAGGTGGTTCGGTGGTGGGATGATGGCAGAGAGAGAGGGGAGAGAGAGAAGCCGAAACCCTATATGGGTTTTTGGTTTTGGTTTTTTATTTCTCACTGTAGGATTAGATTCTTGTATAGAAAGGGGAGGGGTTTTTGGTCTTTATTGGGTTTTTAGTTAGGAATGGATAAGTAGTTAATAGGTAAAGATGGTTGGGCTTTACTATAAAGTATGGAGGTATGGTAGGCCTGGCCTTAAACATTAATTCACCCTTAAATTAATAAAGGATTTCATATACTCCCTTTTTTTTTTTTTTGTTCAAATTCATATACTCCCAATATATGACCAAGAAATATAATAATAATTCTTTTTTTGGTCGAAATATTTAAATAAGATGAAACAGTTCACAATAGTACGATTCCAAGCTATAGGAAAACAAAAGCAGGAAATAAGAACAATTAATCATGTATAAAGATATCAAATATTATTCCTTTAAGGACCTGCGATAAAATGGAAATGATACAGAGATAATTTTGATTGTCCTTGCATACGAACGAAACACACATTATCTTACACCTCTCTCTTAATACTTTATGACCACCTTTACGCAATTTGCCTGGTGAAAGTGCTCAAATGCTTTCGTTATATCATTAAGTGAAACTTCATGAGTTAATAGCACATCTAATTGGAATTCCTGTTTAAAATATAGATTGTTACAAAATTAGTCATCATAAATTACCAAAACAATTCTCAGCATTTTTCAGGCTTGGCTTAACTATGTGAGGCTGCATTCTATATTAATATTTGTATAATAACTAATATTACTGATCACATGAAACTTCTGTTATATACAATGCTTTGCCAAAGTTTGAGCCCAGTTATAAAATTAACCTCAAGAATTGAAAATATCAATTAATATGAACGGTACCTTATTTATGCATTTTTCAACAATAATAGGAAGGTCTGATTGTGTTCGCACACCGCCATAAAGGCATCCTTTCAATGTTCTTCCGCTAAAGAGGGGAAGTAAATTGATTTCACTAGTTAGCTCTGTTCCTGCTCCGATCATTACAATTGTCCCAATACCCTATAAATATATACAATCATGAACTAATACGAGCTTCACAATTTTAAGTATGCTAAGATAAAGGGTTTACCAGATAAGTGTTATAACTTAAATGTATAGCGCAATAAAAATTGTTTATAACCAAAAAGAGTTTCTAAGATAATAACCATCAAATGTGAAAATGAATACCATTTTTGTTGCCTCAATTGCTTCGTTCAGCAAGGTTTTCACTCCAGAGCATTCAAAACAATAATCAACACCTAATCCCCCTGTTGCTTCTTTAATCAAGTCTGAAACTGCTTTATCTGAACTTTTAGGGTTTATAAACTCAGTCATACCAAAAGCCTCTCCTTTTGCACATTTTGTTTCATTTATGTCTACGCCAATTATCTTAATTGCCCCCTGTGCTCGAGCTCCTTCTATCGCCTGGATTTATTACATGTAACAGATTTACAATCATAGTTTTCAGATAGGTTTTTCGCCAATACATTCCCTGTTCTATTTTATACATATATATATACCTTCACTCTACCCATTCACATATTATATCCAAAAACTAACACAAAATGCATATAACCCTATTTTAACATGTCTTTGCTATAGTACATTTTATTTTATATATATATATATATAAAAAATTGTGAGTCTCATTGAAAAACTGCATAATGAAATTAACAAGGATAAGAGCAATTATGAATAGTGAAATTATTTTATGTTTGGGGTGAGATATAATATTGCATCGTTTTAGATTATGGTGGTTAAGAAGAACATTAAAGATCTACAAAAATTATCCGTGTGGTCATCATTCATTGATCAACAACAGAAAAGTGTTGAAAGATGGTTTTACATTGGCAAAAGCAAGGTTCCAGAAGTTTGTTTTCTCGTAGTCATGCTTACCAAGGTAATATGCCAATATATGCACTTATTATATGCATAGAAAGTCTGAGATCATATCACATACTCCTTGGTAAATTATTATTTACAAGATTTATGTGTTATATTGATCTTATGCAGAGCACTGGAAACACGTCGTTAAGTAAGTGAAACGCGGTGAAAAATGAAGAATTTATAGGGTCAGATTTCGTGTAAACCAAAGATTTTTCCATCGGAGAAGAAAAGATGCGGCGGAACAGTTGGGTATGATGGACCTATTTTTGCTTAATACAGGGACCAAAATTTCAATTAAATCGAAAACATAGGACCTTACTCCTTAATACAAGTTTTGCATAATATAATTTATTTATTTTTGTCAAAGTTTTGCATAATATAAGGACTATAACTACGGCGGATTTTAGAAAAAAAAATCAGATCTTACTACAATGTCTGCATAATATAAGGACCATAGTGCGGGTTTTAAAAGAAATGTATGAGCCTAAGTACAATTTTTGCATACTATATAATATATAGTGAGATTTTTGAAATAGAGAAACCCAAGTGCTATATTTGTTCAATTTTTTTATTAATAATATATGAAAAACACCTATCAGTAAAATGACATCTCAAAATAATTTAAAAATAATTAGATAACAAACATGTGTTGAAACTAAAAAGACATTGGATAAAAAAGGTATATCAGCAATATTTAATTATGTGCTGCACAAAATGTATAATTTACTAAAAATATATGAAAATATTTTAGCAATTTATAAATAACATATGTATAATGTATTCGTTAAAAACCATTTTTGAATCTTTAAATATAAGTTTCAATAATATTAAATTAAAGAATATAAATATTTTACATCATTTTTTTAATTTCTTTGGTAACATCTTAATTTTATGACATAACCTTGAAATAAACAAAGAGAAAAAGATAAGTGAAATGTTATATATGAACTTACTCCAAGTCCAACGGCACCAAGGCCTAGGACAGCAACCGTGGATCCTTTTTCAACATTAGCTACTCTCCATGCTGCACCATAACCTGTTGTGAATCCACAAGAAAGAAAGCTGGCATGTTGAAGATGAAGTCTTGGGTCAATTTTTAAAACATAGTTGGCATCAATAACAATGTACTCCGACCATGTTGAGCAACTAAAAATATGATATATTGGTTGGCCTTTGATCGACATTCTTGATGTTCCATCAGGCATTAAACCACTAAAACTGTAGAGATACTTGTGGCAAAGATTTGTTTTTCCTGACGTGCAATTAGAGCATTCTCCGCATTCTCCTAAGTAAAGTGGCATAACAATGTCTCCTTCTTTAATTCTCGTAACATTTTCACCAACACTTTCAACCATGCTGTTATTGCATTAAGAAAAATTTATATTTGATAGTTATGACGTAATTTGCCATTAAATATGTGTTTTAATATATACACAAGCAACGATAGAGCCAAGGATTTTCCTTTATAAGAGCAACAGGGCCCTTATAATATGAAAGAAAATAAAATATAGGTCTCCATTAAGAAATATAATATATATATATATATATATATATATATACAAATAAAATAAGTCCTAATGATCTCTAATATTAAGCTCAAACAAGTAAAAGTTTTTCATGTAAGATCAATTTACTAAAAAATAAAAAATAGTCACCATAGGATAGTTATTTTGGCTAATTAATACGGTTACCACTTGCGTGGATTAGGATTTTAATGATTTTTTTACTTTTAACGATGTATATACCTCATACTATTATATTTACTTGTTTAAAAAAATTGTAGTTTTGCTCCTTCCTCTTCTTCCATATTATTCTTCTCTACACATCAATCATATCATCAAGCTTGATTCGTCAAGCACATAATCATGCTACGTGGAGATCATTTTTTACCTAACAACATTGACGCTCTTATTAGAGTGAGTAGTTTTCTCTTAATGACACTGTTATATAATAAATTCAATGAGAATAATATTTTACAACTGAATTTATGCATGTGGTTTGATGTATTAAAAAATTTGTTATCTACAATAAATGTTGATTTTTCTTTGGAGCTTGATTTTCCTTGTTATTTTGGAATTGGTGTTTGCTTTTTTTTATTAATAATGTTAGTGTTTGATTTTAGAATTTAGGTTTGTTGGAAAAAGACGAAAGTGGTAATGTGTAGTGATGGTGTTTCTAAGATGTTGTAATTTAGGTACATATAATGAAGAATATGTGTTTCATGGATGCAAAGGTGGTGATGGCAATGTGTAGCGACAGTATTTCTAAGATATTTAAATAGAGGTGTATATAATGAAGGATATGTGTTTGGATTTGCGATGGAGGCAAAGATGGTGATGGAGATGTGTAGCATGTGGTGATGGTTTTGTTATGGTGATCGAAGTTACAGAGGTCATGAAAGATATTGTAGATGATGGTAGTATGGTTATACTGTTCATTGTTTGGTCTGGTCTTGCACGAAGGAGTGTTAAACTTTTATAATCACCATTGATTGGAATATAATATCTTAAAACTTGAAACAATTGCTTTCTCTTATTGATGCTTACTAAATAAGGAAATGTTCTCATATATACAATCTAACAAAGGTAACAACAAACATACTAACTAATCTAGCTTACAACCTAAGCTACTAAAGTTAGCAATTTACATGAGATATTTGAGTATTTGCACTTGAATTCCTTGTTGTTGTAGGCAATAATAAGGCATAAATGATTAAATTGACATTCCAATATTCCATCATAAGTAAAACATGAATATTAATAATATTTAGCTTGGATAAAATACTATGAAATGACAAAGAACCAAGAGGTTTAGTAATTATGTCAGCTAGGTGCATATGAGAAGGCATGTAAAATATATTCAAAGTACATGTCGTCAACTTTTCTCTTTTATAAACTTGCAATCAATGTCCACATTGTTTGTCCTCTCATGGTAAACTGGATTTGTGGTCATAGCAAAAGTCGACGTGCTATCTGATTAAACAAGTGTAGGAGAAGAATATGAAATCTTATAATTATGAAGGTATAAAAGAAGTCATTAGATTTCAAAAGTTATAGTTGTATAGGTTAGAGCTCTATATTTTGCCTCAAGAAATGATCTATTGAAAATCAAAAGAAACTTAAAAGTTTTTTTTATTAATTTCATTCACTTGGAGAAAAAAGACCAATAGACTTTTTTTAAATAAAATGTTCCACATATAAAGTGGGGAAGAAAAATATTATTTTATATTATGTTTATCTTCCATATTTTTAAAAAATCCAAGACTCTAGAAATGAAGAGGAAGGTAAATACCTCACATACGTGCACCACTACCATCACCCACCCAAACAGCCCGACCCGACACCGACGACAGTGAGATAAGGCATGGAGTTTCACATATTGATCGTTGTTGTGGAGAGTCTTGGGAATTAAAAAATAAAAATAAAACCTTACTTTGTATATAAATCTTATATACTTGTTTGTAAAAACCATCTGAAGTAGAAAATGTCCAACTTTGAATGCTACATCACCAACGCTGAAAAACTCATTCAAGACTTGAATGATCTATCCCAACAGTAAAAAACTCTGGGGCTCATTACTCAAATAGGAGTTATTTGCCTTTTCCAAATTCATTCTTCCACTTGTTGAAGAGAAATGTCTAGGTTCATGTCAAGAATCAAAGTAGAAGAAAAACTTTTTTGGTTTTATGATGGACTCTTTATGTAAGTAGTTATTTTCAACGGTTTTGAAACCTCATAAACTCTATATAAGAGCAGTTGGGTTCATTTGCAAAATACACCAAGAAATTTCTTCAGCATCCAGATCACTCAAAATCTCATCCTCTCTAAAATGTTCCCAAGCTTAGACTGGAGCAGAAATAGTAATTCCTTAGAGGATACCGCCTATATCCAGAAATTCCTTTTTTAATGAACTAGTTGTAGAGGTCATACTATTACTAAGATTTTTGGGATTACGTTGTGAGTATTGGTTGTAATCGTTATTTATTTTTCATATAACTTGTTGTAAGTTTACTTTTGTATTTAAATATATTTTTTATGATTATCGTGTTTCGATTAGCGTTCATATTTTACCAATAACGTAAAAAGGATTTTAATAAAACCACTAATCAAGAATAGTTTTTCACTACTCTGTTTTTGCTTCACTTTAGAATGCAAACAAACTTCCTGGCATGTCAAAGTTATGGTTCCAACTACAAACTTTGGGCAAAAAAACTTCTACTTATCTCTACCCGTTTGATCTTAATTCAGTTTTGTTTAAGAAGACTTCTTCTATTAACAATGAAATTGCTACCAAATAATCATTCGCAAGGTATTTTGCCCTCGAAGCCAAGTTCAAGAATAGTAAATCAGTGGATAGAGGACGACTCGTGAACATGAAGAACCTATTTCTCAAATTTGTTTTCTAAGGACGAGTCTGCAAAGATCATTTGGAAGATACTTCAAAAGAAGGAAATGATCCTTCAAAAACAGATTAGTCATTTACACTAATCAAGAATATCTGATTCAAGCTTTCTTTGACAAATAGTAATACCCTTAGATGATCTAGCAACTTAATACCCAAGAAAAACTTTAGAGGACCTAATTCCTTAACAGTGAAAGCCTTATGTAAAAAAAATTAAATGAGAAGTTTCCTCCAAACTATCACTTGCAATGATAATGTCATAAACATAGACCAAAATCAAACAAAGGTAATCAAAGGCCTCTAGTGACACAATGAAGAATCACTATCAATTTGTACAAAGCCATAAGAAAGTAAGGAAGTTGGATGCTTTTCAAACCATGGTCTAGAGGATTTCTTTAGAATGTATAGACTTTTTTAAACTTGAAGGAGGAGAATTCAAGCTTGGAGGGACCTTCATATATACGTCTTCATTTGAATCACCATGGATAAAGGCCTTGTTGGCATCTAATTGATGTAGATGCCAACCCATAGTGGATGTGAGAGCAAGAGCAACCTTGTCGAGAAAATTTTAACAACATGAGAAAAGGTGTCATACAAGTCCAAACCTTCGTATTGATTATAATCCATAGAAACTAATATTGTTTTATGTCTTTCAATGGTGCCATCTAATTTCAATTTGAGTATGAAAACTCATTTGCAACCAACAAGATTCATAGAAGAAGATAAAGAAACTATGTTCATGTGTTGTTGGATTCCATAGCAGATATCTCATTAGTATTAGCATTAATTTGTTCAGAAGATTTAAAGTCTTGAATGTAAGATCAAGGTTCATAAGTGAGAGTAATGGATTCAACGAAAGGATCATAAGAAGAAGATAGTTTATCAAGACTTAAGAACTGAGAGATTGTATATAGAGTACCTATGTGGAAGAACTATTAATTGAAGAAGATTGAGGAGAGTTATGAGAAGTTATAGGAATAGAACCACGAAACATTCATATAGTCTAGAAAAAAAATTCTTAGATCTGACTGGTCTAGAAGGTGCAGATTGATCTGAAGAAGATGATTAGGGTTTATCAAAATGAGAAGACGATGTGTGAAAAAAAGTAGAAGATGATAAAGGTGATGAAGGAGAATGCATTTCAAGAGAGAAATGAGGGATTAGATATGGGGATGGATATGGATATGGAGCAGGAGAAAAAATAATGAAAAGCATAAAGTTTAAAGATGTAGTAGAATAAAAGAAATGAATGAAGGTCTGAGGGAGTGATTCATAAGCAAAAGGGAAACATTTTTTTTGAACATAACATTTTTAGACACAAAAAACATATGACTAACCATATCAAGAAGCTTGTAACCTTTAGTGTGAGGGGGATAGCCAAGAAAGACACATTTGACAACTCTTGGATCAAATTTAAGTCTAAAGAATGAAAGCATAACAAAGAGATCCAAAAACTTTTAGATGTGTGAGTATATTTGGTTTATGATAAAGAAGCTCATATGTTGATCTTCTTTGAAAAGTAAGTGTGTGTAATTTGTTTAAGATACGATCTACAATAAGGATAGAATGAGGACAATTCTCTAGTGGTAAATGTGATTGAAACAATAGTTCTCTAGCAGTAGTAAGAAAATGTTGATGTTTTTTCAATGAGGCCATTTTGTTGGGTTTTTTCAACACGTCTAGCTGATGAATGATTCCATATCAGGAGTAAAAATTTGATAAAATAAATTAAGAAGCATTTTAATCTTCATAATTTGATTTTAGCATTTAGTGAGAATGAAATTATTAAAGTCACTAAATAATTTAGCAACATCATATATTTGTGCAAGAAGATAAATCAGTGTACATCTACTATAATCATCCAGAATAGTAAGAAAGGATCTAAAAATAAAATAAGAAGTAAGACTAAAAGGTCACCAAACATCTCAATTTATTAGATCAAAATAATTGAGTGAATGACAAAATGAATACAGGAGAATGAAAAACGTTTTTACTTAGAAAATTGACAGACATCACAAAATGGTGTAGAAGAAGAATCATATGATGGAAGTTGAGAAATGAGGTTATAGAGATGGTACATGACTTTATTCTCGTATGCAATCTCAATCATATTTTGTGTGAATTTGTCATGTAAAGAACAATATAAAGAGAGAGAAAATTCGAAATATCTTTTGTAAGTTTTGAAACTGAAAGAAGATTGTACTAGAATAAAGGAACACAAAGAACATAGTGAAATAAAATAGATTGAGTTAAAGTAACATAACCTTTTTTATGTGACCATTAGGTAAAGTGGTAGGAATAGAAACTATTTGAGGAGTAGTAGAGTAAAGAGATGATGAACAAATCAAATGAACTGTGGTTCATGTGTCTAATATCCAAGAGAAAGATTGAGAGAGATAATTACATGAAGCACTAGAAACATGATGAATTTCAGGAAGATGGTCAACACTATCTGAAGAAGGAGGTGAATGAAACATTAATGAGAGCTTACTAAATTACTCTACAGTGTAAGTATAAGGAAGAGTAGTTGCATATTCTCCTTACAAATAGTTGGTGAAGAATATGTGATAGCACTATTTGCATAAGTGATGTATTGTCTTTTGTGACATATTCATAAGGACATGCATCTTTATGGGTGTTGGACTTACTTAAAGGATTTATCCCTTATATGTGACGTTGTTTGAGTTTGTTGTTATTCTCAAATATTTTAATAATTTTGGAAATTTTTGCGTTAATTGTTTGCTAAGTGTATAGCTCCTAGATACATAAATGATAAGAGACCCCAAGATGAATCGGGAAGTAAAAATGACAAATTCAATCCCAAGTTGAGTCGTGAAAAGATATAAAATTCACCTTAGAGAATCTAGTGAATTTAGCGGAAAAACTTTGATATCAACTTGAGAGAGTCACCACACACATTTGGTGAGGTTTATGATAAATACCCTTGAGATCAATAGAGTCCTTCGAATCGGGAGTGCTTGAGAGAAAGCAATTTGTGAATAAAATTTGATACTACAGATTTATGGTAATGTTTCCACTATGATTCGAACTTGTCCGATAGAAAACATTTATGGGAGACTTTTGACCTACCCAAGTGGTACCCACAATCCAAAAATGTTTTCGCACTTTACTTACATGGAAAATTCAATTTGTACATAAGTGACACAACTATTGGAGAAGCCATACACGCCTGGGAGAAAAAAAGCATAAGTAAACTCAATACCTTTCCATCATCTATTTTCGTCAAAAATTTAATTATTACTCTAATTTATTATACATATCAATTCTATATATAAATTTGACTCTAATGATTATTGTATTTTCTTCCATTAGTATGAACTAAACACTCATTAGCTTAAGAATTGCCATGAACACTAGGTGTTGAATTTATCGCTTTCATGTAATTTGGGATTGGTTATTTAAATGATATTGATGTTGATCTGTTGAATATAAATTTGTGTTAATTTTTGAATCTCTTATGTTGTATAAGTTAGTGGTTAGTAGGAATTAGACTACATTCGGACAGGGTCAGATTGTGGAGCTAGTTTGTATTCGTTTGATGTTCGTCTATGCACCGGGAGATCTGGACTAGTTGGATAGTCAATAGGGTTAAAGTTTACCATTTGAGGGTTTTTATAGGGTCACTATTTAGAGGTCCCTAAATATTAAGTGCAGCCCCAATATACTTTAGAGGGATATAGTTGGATAGTTGAATTCCGATAAACGTTAAAAAGTCAAATTCTCCCTTAAAAGAAGAAACGGTTTAGTCATGTTTAGTAGGATTTTTAAAGGAATTTCTCGAGTTGACTTCTCATATATTATATTCATATTAAAAATTTATTCACTACTCTATTTTCATATTATATTTTCTTGATATTTATCTTTAGTCCATGTAGTTATTTAATTTACGAAAACCTGCAAAACAAGTAGACTTTTTTCCTTTCCATTTATGTCATGTCAACTATTCCAAATACACCTTAAGAACACGATAATTAACTCCATAGTAATGTGGAAAACAATAATAAAATAATGACTTTTACTACTAGGTACGACTCGTACACTTGTGAGGAGTCGTACTCAACTATGATTTTTACATCACGCCTCAAAGAAAATCAAGTTTTTGGCGTCGTTGGCAAAGACTATTTAGTTAATTTTTGTTTTTATTTTGGTATTTGAAGTAGTAGTTTTTAGTTTTTAATTTGTCCCTTTATTTTTTCTATACGGGATATCAGGTTGATGCATGCTCTCAAACCCTGAGAGGTTGCTACAAAAAAAGACAATGATAGAGAAGATAACAATAGATGACAGCAAATGCTAATGCCGGTTTGGATGCTAACAGGAAATCCAATCAACATTAACCCCTGGGGTTGGAAATATAAATATGTCTATCAACCAAGTAATCACGGGATTTCAATCAACTACAAATGCAAACTTGCAACAAGGATTTGAGCGTGGAAATAAAAATCAGAGTGTTCAACCAAATGCTATTCAATCGGGAGCTCAAGTCCAAGGAGGAAAAGAGGCATAGTTCATGCAACCACCAATTGACGGTTTTCATTTCCGGCTACAACCACTTGGAATCCTCTTACCTGAAATTAAATAAGGAGATCCAAGCTGAATGTTGGGATGTTGAATCAATTCGTGAGATACGGTCGCTATAGTGGGGCCGCACATGAGGATCGGGTCTGGGCCGTGCAAAAGTTCATGAAAATATGTGACGCCTATGTCACTCAATGCATCACTGGAGAGAAAATGTACTTGATCATGTTTCAATTTTTTTATTGGAAGTTAAGCGAATGGCTAGACCTCCATCCACGCAAGAGTATCACTACATGGTAACAACTTCAAACCAAATTTTTTGATAGGTTCTGACCTCATAGCATGAGGGTGAAAGAACAAATAGACTTATTCACTTTTTTCCAAGATCAAGACGAGTTGTTTGGTGCCGCTTAGACTATGCTCTAAATTCTTGAAAAAGTGACCTCCATAGGTAGAACAAGAAATGCAATTGGCATGTAATATCATGGACTTGACTCGAGCTCAAGAGATGCTAGATGGTTATGAGGATGAGGCTATAAATGTCATTTAATATTTTAATTGTAATGACATACTTATAGAGGGATGTTATATAATGATGAATCTCAAATTTGTTGAAGTGTGATTATGGAAACAATAACATTAATTATAATATTTATCAAACTTTTTTTAACACATTGGAGAGCCACTTGGACTCGGAGTCAATTTTTTTTAAACTTTATTTACTTTATTACAATATACTAATCACATCTTTAGTGATACAATTAAAAAAAATTCAAATTTTTCATGTAACAAGGTTTTACAATAAAATATGACAAAATTTAAGTTAAATGTCTAATTGCACATTACTTTTTTTACAATACTTAAAACTTTATTGAAGGTACTCATTAATTATGTCATGAATGTTATAAATTTGATTCATTGTGATTTACTCAATTAAATTTAAATATAAATAGAACTATCTTTAATTTACTTTTAATCATATCATATGTTTAAACAGAGTGCTACTGAGAAAGCTTGGTTGGAAGCTTATGTAAGAGGAGTCAACGTTATGGGTGCGAGCGCTTAAACAGCGGTATTTTAAGAATATTATTCTCCATTATTCAGCAAAACCGTACGATTCATAGGTTTGTCGAGCCATTGTGGAAGGTATCGCCGTGGTGAGACGGGGATCCTGGTGGCTGGTAAAGAATGTTTTTAGTGTAGAATTTTGGTTGGATGTGTGGATTGGGAAGAGCCACTAATATCTTTTGTCACGGGCTCAATTGGGAGAGAAACAGGGGACCTGCTACGTAAATACTGAAGAATTGGATCACATTGTTAGTTTCGATCCTTGGCAATACAGCGATTCTGAAATACTACACGCACAGTTAAATACGAGCAATCGGAGTAGTCAACAGCACCCAACAAGAGTTATAGTTGTTGCACACGGACTGGATCAAATGTAAGAAAGAATTCAGATTCAATCTCAGATGGTTACAGATGAGCATGGAGACGAGGGATGGTGGAATAAGAACCTCGGGGCAAAAGAGTTCTTTGCGGGGATCAACTAGGACATATTTTTTGCTTTGTTAATTAACGTCATTTGGTTTGGAAAAAATGAAAGTATTTTTAAGGGTGGTTCGTTCTCAGCGCTAATGTAATAATTAAAAAGGCAAAAAGTGGGGTGATTGATTATATAAGGGCTTGGTAATCAAATATGGGTAAATTGGAGAAGATTCGCAGCCATGTGGAGTGGATAGGTAGGCCAACCAAGCAGGAGATTCACTCTTAATATGGATGGAAGTTTAAATAAATGGATGAGAAAAAGAGGTGTTGGTTGCTTGATACGAGATGCCGAAGGGAATTGGGTTAAAGGATTCTGCATGAGTGTCGAGTGTTCTTTGGTAATAATTGCAAAGTTGATTGTCTTGCTTGAAGGGCTTAAGATGGTGGTAGGTATGGTTGTCCAGGAGTTAACAGTTGAGGTAGATTCTGAAGATGCAGTGCGAGCGGTTAGGCAAATTGAGTAGAGGAGGAGCCCAGCGTTCTACTAGGTTAACGAGATTCAAGGAATTTTAAGCAAAAATGTTGGCTTTAAACTTAAACGCGTATATCGAGAAGAAAATGAGAGTGCGGGCCTATTAGCAAGATTGGGAGTGAAGCAAGAGCAAATTTATTGTATACTTGATGACCCCCGGGATGTGGCTTGGGTAGTACTCAATAAAATAGATTTTGGGCGAAAGATTCTGCAACAAGTCTACACAAATGAGTTTAAGGATGTTCTAAACATGTAGCAAGTTTCTTTTTAAACCGGTCTTCTAACCTCCATTGTATTAAAATATATATATATATACACACAAATCACAGAAACACGTTAATTATTAGATTAGATTGCGCAATCACAACTTAGTTATCTTAGAGTCAAATATTCAAATTATTATTCTTAGGGTATAATAATCAAATGGAAGCACATGATGTTTATATATATATATATATATATATATATGTGTGTGTGTGTGTGTGTGTGTGTGTGTGAGAGAGAGAGAGAGAGAGTACCCAACGCCTTCATGTCCAGGGATCCGTGGAAACAGAGGCTGCAAAATATTAAACTATAAATGATACTAATTACTCCCTTTGTGCAGCTTGATTTATTCATCTTTTTAATACAAAACTTAAAAATGATTTAATACTCTACTTATTTACATAATTATCATTAATTAATACAAATAAAATCATTCATTGTAATACTCTTTCTATTATTTAAGTAGAGTAATATTGAAAAAAGTAAAAAAAAAAATGTCTTGGTATTGACAAAAAGACAAATAACATTAGACATCTTGTTTAGAAAGTTGGACACTTACTCGAGGAAAGCCGTTGATGCATAAGATGTCTGTATGGCATAAACTAGCATAGATCATCTTGATTCTAACTTCACAAGATTTGGGTGGTTCCACTTGTATTTCTTCTATTTGTGGGGTTTCCCCTGATTTGGATACCACAGCAGCTGCATAGCAATATATGGATTTAATTGCTCATAAATGAAAAAACATTTTTTCTCATTCTTAACCAGTCTAAATTTTGAATAATTGATAAGTTATTTTTTTTATTTATTATTGGTTGTAGATTTTTTTTCAATGGGTTACATAATTTTTAATGAGTTGCGCGCATGTACTTTTTAAATGGTTGTCTGCATTTATCAATGGGTTACATGTGTATCTTGTTAGACAATAGTCTTTTTGCATTAATATTTTGGGTTAAGCACCCTAATATATACTCAATATATTAATTTATTTTTACTAAAGACATAATTACTCAACTTGGATAAATTTTAGGGAGTTTCACTTAAAAAAACCACAAACCCAACAAATTTGTCACAAAAAAGGCCCAAGCAAAATGTTTGACCGTCTGTGACAAAACAATCCCTATATAATTTGTCAGACAAGTTGGGTTACGCTGTAAAAAATAATTTGTCGGGTTATGTTAATTACTTGTTGGGTTGTGTTGTATAATCTGTTGTGTCGTGTTTAGTAATTTGTTAGGTTTCAATGGTTGTGGGTTGCAAATTAAACAAAGATGGAGTTATGTGTTAATGACGACGAAGAGTATTGGGATGTATTTACTAATTTATTGGGTTTGTCCAAAAAATTATTATAATTCTTGAATATTTGATGTTTAAGCTGTAATATTTTTATTTTATTATTTTTATTATTTATTTGACTTTTCTTATTATTGAAAGGTTAAATTATTATATTTTACTTTCGTATAACTTTTCTATTTACAAAGTGTTTTTTCCATTTTTTACCAATATTTTGTACATATTTTAATTTATATACCTTTCTTATCTTTTTAATAATTTCATTAATCATCATCTTAAGTTATAGTAACAATGAATTAGAAATGTCAAAAGCAAGATTTAAATAATTATTTTAATTTGTTGGGTTTGTATGTATCGGTGTTAATATTGTCGATGGTGTTGAGTTGTAAGTAGAGGTGTTTATGGTTAGAGTGATAGCGAAGAGTTATTACACCCAAAAAAATGGTAAATATATTGTATGTATTTGAAAAAATTTATGATTGAGATCGATAGCTGGCCTAATGGTTATGTTACTCCGCTACGACCAAGAGGTCTTGGGATCGAATCTCATTGGAGTCATTTACTCCGAATCTAAAGTGGCTCTCTCATGTATTAAAAAAAAATATAAGATTGTATTAGATATGATTTGAAGTATAAATTTAGTAATTAATTTTATTTTATTTTTAATTTATCATTTAATATATTGTAAAGAAGTAAGGAGTGTATATAATAATAACTAAAAAATATTTTAGACTTTATTAAAATAAACTATTTAAGTAGACAAATAAGAGTATGGTTTTCTTTTTTTCGGGGGGAGGTCAATTAAAAAATTTCGAATTACTTGAAAATCATCAATATCACTAAATTAAATCTCACTCAAATGATTGTTATATTTTGTACTAAATCATAGTAAATCTACATAGTCATACCTTTGCATGTAATTATTTGAGGATTTGTTTGCGTCATGGTAGCTGATCAACTTGAAGTTCTCTTCGACAGTTGAGACTTTGTACGTCTGTTATTATAATATGAGATTGTGTGACCTTCATTACTAAGTGCATGTATTTATACAAACAGACTTATCCAAAATAGGCCAGCTTTCTTGCCCAACCACAATTAAGCAAAGTAAAAACATTTAATACTGTTGGGTTCCTGTTATACTCGTGGACCATATGGTTGTGTACTTGACCATTAAAGCACAGAACGGGTAAAGGTTAATTACAACAGGTCAATGTCGCCGTCGTACAGGAAAGATGAACCACGTGATAGATCGAAATACAGCCTGACTACTAACATGCCATGTCAGGAGCTTATACACTATACGCATGTACTCTCTAGCGATAGCTAAAGTGATCACTAAAAATGGGAAAATCAGTCGTTAAAGATACCAAGGATCACTTGTCGCCAAATATAGTCGCTAGTGACTAATTAGTAAAGGTATTTTTAAATAATCATCCAACACTATTATCAACCCGCGATTGCTTATCGGTCCCTAATCACAACTACAGATTGGTTTTTTAGCGACGACCCGTGTTCGTCGCTAAGCATGATTAGTCGTCGCTAAAGTGAATTAGCGACGACAACTCGTCGCTAATTTTTCGTCGCTAGAAAATCGTAGAGAGAAGTCAATCGTTGCGACGAAACAAAGTGGTTTCGTCGCGAATTTGTGGGACGTCTTTGCGACAACCAATGTCGTCGCAAATTTTTCTTTGTTATCGACAACAATATTTCATCGCTACACCAGAATATAGGGACGACTTAACTCGTCGCCATTTAGTCGTCGGTAATTATTCTAAATACTAGCGACAACTTTCATTCATTTCTAAGGACGAGTAGATCATCGCTAATTTGTTTTTTCGAATCCTAAATTGAAATTTTGATTTTAATATAATTTTTTTTTCATATTTTAAACTTAATTAATTGTTTTTTTATTTAATTTTTATTTTAATTTTAATTTTAATTTTAATTTTAATTTTAATTTTAATTTTAATTTTAAGTTTTATTGATAAATTTATATTTTAAATTTTTTTATAAATTTATTTTTATTTGCATAATTATACGAATATATCTAATAAATAATTAAAAATCTCAAATATTAATCGGAAAGCAAAATTTAAACTAATTTAATTCTAAAAACCGTAAATAAAGTCAAACACGGCCGATAAAGTCAAACAAAACAGATAAAGTCAAACATAAAATAAAAAGTAGTCAAAATATATCAAAATAAAATATAAATAAAATCAAGGAGTATCCAAATCTTCACCATCGCCATCTTCATCATCATCGTCATCTTCTCCATCTGTTGTCGGTGCTTCAGGGGGATCAGGGCAAGACCTTGAGCGACCCTCATCTCATACAACGCCGCCATAGCCGTGTCAAGTATGCTCATCGAAAAGTGACTGCCAGTCGGGGTAGCTGTGGAGGGAATCGGTGAAGGGGGAGCCTCGATAGGGGGAGACCTTGAAGCGCGCGAAGCTCGTTCATCGTCGTCGTCATCACATCTAGCCGCTCCGCATTTTGCCTAACTTCGAGATCCGGCTGGGAGACACGGGCCTTAGGACCTGTCCGAATTCGGTTACCCAAGCCGTCTTCGGAGGGCCCATGACTTGTTTAACGGCCTCTTTCATGGCGTCGATCTGGTCTTTCAGCGGCACTTAAAGTGCGGTCCCACTAGATGACCCTGCCCCTTTCTCGCAAATTATTTCCTTAAACTTCTCCCGATACACATCCTGTTACAAGCCATGAAAAGTATTTAAAAAAGACAATTAAAAAAACTAAAAAATGAAATTTTCTATTTCGGGAAACTTTCCAAATAAGGAAAGATTCTATTTTAGGAAACGTTCCTAAAATGGAAAGTTTCCCGAAATAGAAACTTTCCTAAAATGGAAAGTTTCCTAAAACAGATAAGGTAAGTAATATTTCAATAAATTTAATAACAAGACGAATCGAAACAAACACTCACGTTACACTCTTTGTATGCCGGGTTCATCCACTCGTCTTTGTCGGAGTCGTAGTTCATGTACTCGAAAAAAAACCCCAAGATTTGGAAGCTCTCTCTCCTGTTGGGTAGACTCATCAAAACAACTTAACGGGTCCTTAGTCTTCTTCTTCAGCTTCCCCTATGCAATAACATTTTAAACAATATATATTAATAATTAATTAAAGTAAGTAATTTAATTTTTTAAAATCAAAGAATATACTTTATGAATGACCTCTCGGGTCTGCGAATAATTTCTCGAACCAGCCTTGCCCGATATTTTCTGTTTTTCCTTGTTCGCCTTGTTAGTAACAGCCTGGTTCTGTTTCAATATATTTCAAAAATGTTAAATACTTTTTTTTTTAAATAATAAAACTTTCTACCTGAGAGTCCTTGTTATCTCACATCCTACAACTCCTCCTCCAAACATCTAGATTAACATCAGGTGGTGTTTTCTTCTTATTATAGTATGCTTTCTTCAAGTCACCCTTCCACGCCCTATACCTAATCGACTGGCTCTTGTTCAAATCCTTTGGATTTCCGGCCAGTCGGGTCTGGTACACCAGTTATCGAGGTCAAAAATTGCTTAAGTCGGTCTATAATAGTACCTTTCATCCAATCAGGCACCTCCTAACAGGTCTGGTAGCAAGGCGGGACATTCTCTCGTACAGTCGTCCCTATAACCTGTGTAACGTGGTGACCATACTCTCCAATAGGGTTCCACGTCTCGTCTAGCATGCAAAACTCTACGTGCAAATGGTAACCGTGTTTCTCTAGGGCTTCAAGGGCATCAAAGCATTGGTTCCTCGGGATTTTCTTTTGCGTGTTTCTGGTTTAAAATAATTTGGATTAATTTTAAATTGATAAATTCTTATGTTTTTAATATTTTAATTACCGGAGGGGCCGACACAGGTGGATAAAGTGTGGTCCAGATTCCTAGAGGGATCTCGACCATCTCCATCACCGTCATGTCCTCGAGCCATTACATCAGCCATCTAAAATTTAACGGAATAACATAAAAATAAAATATTACAAACCAATCGAATAAATTAAATTAATTATTTCAAACCAATCGAATAAATTAAATTAATTATTACAAATAATAAATGTATAATATGATAAAATAACATTAATCCAATCCGGATGGACTCTGTATTAAAAAATAACAAGTTAGAATAGTAAAGTTTCCTAAAAAGGAAACTTTCCTAAAACGGAAAGTTTCCAAATAAGGAAAGTTTCTATTCTGTGAGCTTTACTTTTTAGGAAACTTTCGTAAAAAGTAAAGTTCACAAAAATGGAAACTTTCCTAAAATGGAAGTCTCGAAATAAGGAATGTTTCCATTTTTGTGAAATTTACTTTTTAGAAAAGTTTCCAAATTTAGGAAACTTCCCTATAAAGTAGAGTTTTCTAAAATGGAAACTTTCCTTATAAGGCATTTTTAAACAAATTTTTTTCCAAAAAATTCTTTACCCTAAATATTTTTTAAAAAAAATTCTTTCTAAAAACCCTAAAAATTAATTTATTCTACTTTTTTTCCCTAAATTCTTTCCTAAACCCCTAAAAATTAATTTATTCTACTTTTTTCCCTAAATTCTTTCCTAAAACCCTAAAAAAATGTTTTCTATTTTTAAAAATTACAAATCTTATACTAATCATGTTATGAATACAATTATTCTTTTAAAGCATCCAAAAACATATATAAGTAATTCAGATTTATTTAAAAACCCTATTTAAACACATATTTTTAATCAAAAAATTTAAAAAAAAATTATATATTTAAAAATCACAAAAAAAAACATTAGTGATGTTATACATACAATTCCACTATCAAATCACCCAAAAAAGTACATATATAATTCGGAATTAATAAAAGTCCTATTTAAACACTTATTTTTTCAATCAAAAAATAGAAAAAATTAATTTCTATACTTAAAAATCACAAATCACTTAATGATGATGTTATACATACAATTCCATTTTCTAAAGACCCTAAAATATACATGTATAACTCGGGATGTATCAAAAATTAAATATAAACACAAAATTCAATCAAAAATGGAAAAATAATTAATTGCACAAAGGGGATGAAAATTGCACCTTTTTACGTTGAAATTGATCAAGCGGTGTTGATGAAGCCATGCCAAGCATAGATTGTCATAAACAACAAATAAAAAAGAAGATTAGAATAAAAGAAGTAATAACAAATGAATAACAATTAAATTAGATGATGAGTATACCTTGTTAGCAAGAGATTAAGCTTTGAAAATACTTTGATTGTGCTCGGAAATGGAGTGGGGGTGATTTGGGGCGGAATGGAAGGTTTTGGTGATAATATAAGTGAGCAAATGAGCTCACGATAGGGTTTTATAGATTTTTATTGTTAGCGACAACTTTGATCGTCGCTAATTTTGTAAAAGTCGTCGCTAACTTTGCCACGCGTCATGTAATGTACGCACGACATTTGCGTGTCTACACTTAGCGATGACGCGTGTCGTCGCTAACTATACGTGTCATCGCGAATACGAATGGGCGGGAATTCTGACCGCCCAAATTGACCAATCGAAAATGTGGGAATTGTTAGCGACGAGTAAAGTCGTCGCTAAGTTGTTTGAATCTCGTCGCTAATTCTTAGCGACGCGTTCTTCGCCTAAATTTCGTCGCTAAGATGAAGAACTCGTCGCTATTTTTTTTCCTTTTCTTTTCTTTTCTTTCTTTTTATTGATTTACATGATACCTATTTATGACATCTTAAATTTAAAACAACAAAATTAGACATCAAAATGAATCGATAAATAACATTATAACAACATTTTAACAACCATGAATTTAAAATCAAATCCATGCTAAGAAAATTTAAAAATGAAACAAAAACGCTTAAAAATCAAATATCTAATCAGTTTCATATCCGCTAGTGTCTACAGGCTCCTCATCACTATCAATCGTAATGGGTTCCTCATCTCCGTACTCTTCCCATGTGTCATCTAACATCTCCTCGTTTTCATCAAAAACTAAGTCAACATGCAAATCAGTGATGAGTGTCTCCGTGTCAAACACGATCTTTTCGGTAGTTGCCAAGTCCAGTCGTGAGTAATCAGTTTGCGTGTTAACCAAAGGAATCGTGATACACGTGTTATCAGTAGATACTAACTCCGCACCCCATAACTCGAGGCTCCACCTGTGACGATCGTTGATTTCCCAAACGGCTTTCCATCCTTTGAATATAAGTGTTATAATGATGCAACTGATAGAGTATGTTGGAATTATCTGTTTCTTTAGTTATTACTTCCTCCGTCCCAAAAATAATGTCCACTTAGCATTTTCACACAGATTAAGAATTGTCATTATTAAACCCTACATGTACAAAAATACCCCTAATAAATGTCATCATTAATGATAGTGCACACCTATTCCTATGCCTAGGAACATGCAATCAAGTATAAAATAATAATTCAATTAATTATAAATTAAAAGAAAAATAGGGGTAATAAGGGAAAAAAGTAGAAAAAATTGTCTTGAAATGGTAAGTGGACATTATTTTTGGGACACCATATTTATTAATGTGGACATTATTTTTGGGACGGAGTTAGTAGTAATTTGTATGTTTACATGTTTCTAAATTTAATAAATATAATTACTTAATTGCAGACGGATTATTTGAGTATTATTGCATCCAAGCTCAAAAGTTTAAGTCACAAAGCGAAAAGTATAGGTGATTTTAATGTCTTTAGCTTCTTTCTTTTTTTCTTATATGAATTTAAATTATTTATTTATTTTCTAATTATCTTTATATATGGTGCTAATTGTGGGCTGAAAGAGATAAAAAAATTATTTTTATCCCATGTCACCCATGATGGGAAAGACATGAGCGTACAGGGAAGTTATCAAAGATAACTTCCCACTTAGATGGTGGAGGAGGTGGAGAAAGTGGGAGATTGGTTTATTTACAGGCAATAAACCAACTCTCCAGCTCCATAAATAGAGCCTCTCATTCTCACAAAATCACAACACAAAAGACAATTAAAGCTAACAAGCGTACAATTCTTTTCTCTCCAAATCAAGAATACAACACAAATAATTCTGAGACATTTAGGTTGTGAAAACAAAAGGTTTAGTTCTAGTAATTAAACTTACGACCAGATAGCAGAAGCGATTCATTCCAATTCAATCAATTACAAGAAGGCTAAAGTCAGGACTCTTCATTCCAATCCGCTGCGTATAAGGTTTGTCTGATAAACCTTCTTGTTTATATTCAAGAGTAACAATTGGTATCAGAGCATGTTACCCAATTGAATATATGAATATAAAAAAAATTCTTTTTTCATTTTTCTGTGTCGAACAGAAAAAAAAATTGAGAATTTCTTTTGTCTTTTTGGTTCTGTCGTTTAAGTAGAAGAAGAAAAGAAAAAAGTTTTGATTTGTTAGAAAGTTTTTTTTTTCTATCGATATATATATATATATTAGGTTAAGAGCCCAAAACATAGTCCAGGAGCCCATATTGGGGTCTTTAATTAATTTTTTTTTGGGCCCATAGATTAATTATTTTTTTTTGGGCCGAATATCTTGAATTATTTTTGGGCCTTTTGGGCCTGTCTGAATTGGACATTTTTTAATTAATATATTGGACCAAATTTTTTTTGTTTGGGCCGCTGGATTATTTTTTTAATATTTTTTCCGGACCTATATATTGTTTGAAAAATCGAAATGCATGTTAAGGAATTCAAACCCAAACCACCTAGTCAAGTGACTAGTAGCCTTACAAGATTTGCTACCTTAAATTATTGTTAATGAATAAAGTTTCTGAAAAGATACTATTATTATTTTTCCTTGTTTCCTATATCAATTTTGGTGTATTATTTTTTACCGTTCTTAATTTTTTCTATATGTAGAAAAATGGTGTTGACACGATCCAGGGGATCACGAGCATCAAGGCTTGAGCAACTGACAGTGTACAGATGGCTCAACAGGAACGTAAGAAATCCTAATGGAACATCAGAGATCCATAGACCAAAAGTTGCAAGGACACCGAAAGAAAAACAGTCTTTGAAAAATAGTATCAAAGCACTCCGATATAAGAGGAGACCTAATCATACTTTAGTGCAACATGTAGTAGTTGTGAATAAGTTGATTCAAGATGTCATTAATTGGGGTGATATCATATGTGAAGGACACAAAGTAGAAGTTCTTTACAATACTTTTCCAAGAGAGATGCAAAGGGATCTCATAATTTTATGGGAGAATGACTTTCCGGAAGACTATGTTCATGGAAGACAAGCTACATATGAGTGGCTAGTCTATGCTTTGACTGAATCTCACTTGTGGAGGCACTATAATAACTCTACTAGGTCGGATCAGTGCAACTGTGGAATGCATTATCTAACTACTAGTGTTGATAATTATTTTCCAATTAGACTCTATGAGGAAGTGAACTTTGAGCAGTCAATTCCTAAATTAAGGTTTTGGATATGAAAGGCGTATGCTAGTTAGGACTTGCCATAGGTAGTTTGCTTAGTGGTTTGTTTTTCCAATGTTTTTTTAATCCCTGTTTGTTAGGAATTGCATTAGTTGCTTTGATTCAGTTATTTCTTTATTGAACATGTATTTCATTTATGTATGAATTCAACTAGTTTCTTTATTTTTATGTTATTAGTTGTTTATTTTCATACATTTTCGCTCTATTTATGTTAGAGTAAGTGAGAGTTCTTGGAGAACTTAATTTTGCAGTTAATGAAATTGATTGAATCATTAAGACAAACAAAATATGGTGGTTCATGATTGGGAACATAGTGAACTTTCTTTATCACTTATTTTGTTATCTTTCTTATTCATTCTATTTGCATTAATAGCATTGGGTAGTTAAATAACTGTATGTATACTAATGAAAAATCTCTTACTTTATATGAAAATGACAACCATCATTGATGATCTCAAAAGGAGACATAATGAATGGTGAAAACTATACCCTGGTAAACTCAAAATACATTATGTTCTAGAGGAACAAGAATTCTTGAGGTTATTAACAATGTCATGGCTCAGCCTAAGGAAGGCATCACAGCTCAAAACAAAAGCGACATGGAGGTTTATGAGAAGTGGAAAAAGAGATATTCCACTACAAGAGGCATCTTGATAAGCTCCATGTATGACAATCTTGTCCATGAGTGTCAATAATACACCACCGCTCACGAGATGTGGGACGCTCTTAATGAAAAGTACAAAGGTACAACTATGACTAAGATGAGTCAATTGATCATTAAGTTTGACACTTACAAGAGGAAGCCTAATCAAACCAATCATATTTGGGAGATGTCTAATATGATTAGGGAACCTAGACTGCAGGTTATAACCTTACTGATGAACATCAGGTTCAAGCTATGATCAGATCTCTTTCAAATAAGTGGGAGCATTTGAAGATAAACTTGACTCAGAATGACCATATCATAACTTTTGATGATGATGTTTATCATGTGACGTTGGAAGATGAACGTCTTGATGCACTTAAGTCTCAGCGTCAGACTTATATATTGCTGAGTCAAGTTCCCACAAATGTTCTGGCATTAAGTGCAAGAACAATGGGAAGAGAAACGGAAATGAGCATGCTTCCAAGAAGAACGAGAATGGTGGTAACAACGTTTTTTTTTTTTAAGAAAGACGAGAGTAAAGTAAAATGCTATAATTGTAACAAGATAGGTCACTTCGCTCGCGAGTGAGGATAAAGATAGCAATATCATTTACTTCATATAACTTTACATATGTTGCCAATACTGTTTGCTAGTTGATTCTAATCCTTTGTGGATTGTGGATTCAGAAGTGACAGACCATGTAGCCTAAGACCAAGAGGCATATATAGAGTACCATCTAATTCCAAAGGAAACGTGATGGATATGAGGTAGGAGACAACAACAAGGTTGAAGCCAACATATTTGACACTTGCAAGTTGAACTTGCAAGGTGGTAAAACCTTATATTTAGATAATGCACTTTACGCACCTGAAATTCAAAGGAATTTGGTCTTGGTCACTGTTCTTCTAGGATTAGGTTTTAATATGCATATTCATAACAATCAAGTAGACATCTATTATGATGCTAAGTATTAAGTTTTTGGTTTTATTTCTCATGTTTTAGTAGTACTAGATGATGATAACTCATTTAATAGTTATTATGTAAGTAGTTGCTTTTCTACTATACTTCTTCTAGTAATTTTAACGTAGAAGAAAGTGTATGGAATGCTAGACTAGGTCATATAACAAAGACCATATGATTTTGTTGGTTAAGGTGAACTTTGTGGATTCATTGACTAAAGTCATCTTGCCAACTTGTGAAAAGTGTCTAGCAGATAAAGCAAAACGGAGACCATTTTGAAAAGGCTAAACGAGTCAAATACTGATTGCAAATAATTCATTCATACGTCTGTGACCCAATATATGTTTAAAATAGTCGTGGTGAACATTATTTCATCATAATTTTAACAGATTTTTCATACATCTGTAGCATTGAAATTTTCTTATGATATATTTCAATGAAGTAGGAAATCAGTTAGAGAGGAAGGTGAAAAATCTTAAACCTTAATCGTGGACGTGAATATCTATTCAGACAGTTGAAAGAACTGTGTGATGAAGAAGGAATAGAACACTCCTAGAAATGGTTAGGTCTATGATGGCACAAGAAAATCTTCCAATATCTTATTGGGGAGATGCCTTGCTTACCGTCTGTTATATACTTAACCGAGTACCCACAAAGACTATTCCATCAACTCCTTATGAACTATGGACAGGTAGGAAACCTAATATGTCATACTTGCGACCTTTGGGGTCAGCAGGTTATATTCATGATCTATCTCATAAATATAGGAAGTTAGAGGCAATAAGTGTATCTTTATTAGATACCCAGATCACTCTAAAGGATATGTGTTTATTGGTGAACATAACGATGGGGGTCTTACTGAAATTGAATCATGAGATGTCACATTCTTAGAGAATGATTTTCCTAGCAAAGGTGAGGTTGACAGAAATTCTATTTTATGTGAATTAAATGAGATTCAGGAAGATGATATGCAAACAAATGTGACACCTGATAAGGTAACACATACTCAAGAAATAGAGACAGACACTCCTCTAAATCTTGAGATGGAAGAAACCATTGCTTCATCTAGTAATACTATTTCTCAGGATTCTCAACCTAAGAGAAGCGCTAGAGGTTTAGTTCCTCATCGTCGATTTGAAATCGAAGGAGAAGTCTTTATGATAACTCCACAAGACGAATAAGAACCTCGATCAGTTAATGAAGCATTCTCATGTCCTTCTAAGAATGAATGGAAGAAAGCAATGGAAGAAGAAATGGAGTCGATAAAAAAACCAGGTATAGGAACTGGTTAATCTCCAGAAAAAACGTAAGGCGATTGGGAATAAATGGGTTCTCAAAATAAAGAGGAAACCTGACAATTCCATTGACAGGTATAAAGCTCGCTTGGTAGCGAAAGGCTATACTCAACGGGAAGGAAGAGATTTTGAGGAAACCTTTTCTCCTGTTGTTAGATTTACCTCAATACGTCTTATTTTAGCTATTGTGGCTCATCTTGATCTGGAGTTGCACCAAAATGGATGTTAGAACTACATTTCTAAATGGAGATTTAGAAGAGATTATTTTCATGAAACAACCCTCGGGTTTCGTTGCAAAAGATCAAGAGAATAAAATATGTAGATTGTTAAAATCAATATATGATCTTAAGCAAGCCTCTAGACAGTGGAATTTGAGATTTCATGAAGTCATTTCATCAAATTGATTTGAGATGATAAGTGAAAATCACTGTGTTTATGTTAAATGTTCCAAGAAATTTTGTGATCTTATCTCTATATGTAGACGACATCCTATTAGCAGGGGATGATAAAGAGTTTATTCAAGCTAATAAGGATTTTCTAGCTTCTCAATTTGATATGAAATATATGGGAGAAGAAAATTATATTCTTGATGTTAAGATTAGTAGAGATAGGTATAGAGGACTATTATCTTTGTCTCAAGAACCTTAAATCATGAATATAATTGAGCGCTTTAGTATGATTAAGTGCAATTCCATTGACACTCCTATAGCAATTGGAATAAACTTAACTCTCGACATGTGTCCGAGTACTCTAGAAGAGAAACAGAAAATATTTACAATGTCATATTTTAGTTCCATGGATAGTCTTATATATGTTATGATATGAATTAGGCCAGACATATGTTATGTGGTAGATTTAGTTAGTCATTTTAATTGAACCCTGGACAAGAAAATCTGAAAGTTGTGAAAAAGATATTGATATATCTAAAAGGCACTATGGATTATGCCTTTGCTTTCGAGGAAATAGATTACACCTAGAAGGATATATAACGCTATTTGGGATAGTGATATATATGGGGCTAAATCTACCTCATGTGATGTATTCATGTTGAATAATTGCGCAATTTCTTGAAGTAGCAAGAAACAAAACTGTACAATTTTTGTCCACAATGGAAGCTGAGTTTGTAGCATGCTCAGATGTGGTTCCAGAGGCTGTTTGGTTAAAAAGGTTATTTTGAACATCTAGGATTCTCAGGCGATAGTGGGAGTCCCGTTATTATACATTGTGATAGTCAAGCCGAAAAGGCTTGTGTGAAAGCTCCTAAGTATCACAATGTAACCAAACACATTGATATGAAGTATAATGTTGTTAGAGATATTATTGCACAAAAGGATGTTGATTTGCAATACATACACACATGCAATATGCTTGCTGATCCATTCACAAAGGATATGCCAAGGGATATATTTATGGATATGTTAAGTCTATATGATTAAGCAAGATATAATGTATGTATATTGCGAGTTTATGTGCATTCATGTATATATTTTCATTAATATGTTTATTTAACTATTTCTTTTAATAATATCATGTTTGATATATATTATAATGCGTGTAATTTTGAAGTATGTATGTCCTATAGACTGAGATTGGCCCTATCACACGGGCAATCGCCTTTGGCACAAGAAGTGCACAAAGATGAGACTGACTCATAGTAGTGAAGAACCCTTAAGATAACTTGAGTTAAGATAGTCACCTTAAATAAGTGTTAAGATGAGATCATAAACATGGATGAACCATGTTAAGCTTATATTATGATTGAAGTAGAATCCCACTATCTACTTAGTCTATAAGAGCCAGATATGAATTGCTTGATTGATTTCATTGAAGGGTTGATCGATCAAAGAACTCATCTTAGTCAACGAGGTTTGTCTAATTATATATCTGTATGGTATTTATAAAATTGTGACATACAATTGGAGCTATATGAATAATACCATAGCATGTGTCTCATACCACGTGTGCTTTCGACCAGAAGGAAGTGAAGAGTCGATCCCTGTCTCCTCATTGTGTGATGCCTTCAAAATTGTGCCCTTATTACTTTTGACTATGTCTTGATATTTTGATTAGGTGTATGCCACTTTGAACATACTACCAATGATCATGAATGATTCGGTCTAATGGGGTATGTTTGGGAAAGCAACCTAATCAACGTAAAAAGATATAAGTGTAAAGGGAAGACTAAAATTCTGTATCAAAGTGTGTGCTTGCAGGTACCGATCATGTAAGTCAATTTGGACCATAACATGATAGTGAGACACATGAAGTTATGTCAGTGAACTCTTTTGATCACATAAAGGATGTGATATAAATTTAAAGGGGTCAGAGTTACTGAATATGATACAATAAATTATTAGTCTGGGGTACTACAAGATACGTAAGGAATGAAGTTTCATTTGAGCAACTATGTACCCTAACAGGTTATTAGTAACGTATGCTCGTATGCTTGTCGGTCGCACGACCTATTTTGTCAAGTATGATGAATTATTCTAGAAATGCGTATAAGAGAAGATTTGAGAAATATTGATGTATGGTGCATTGAAATGCATGTACCTAAAGGTAATGACTGTAACTCCATCATGTGCGAGTGGGAGAATGAAAGAGATAAAAAATATTTTTATCCCATGTCACCCATGATGGGAAAGACATGAGCGTACATGGAAGTTATCAAAGATAACTTCCCACTTAGATGGTGGAGGAGGTGGAGAAAGTGGGAGAGTGGTTTATTTACAGGCAATAAACCAACTCTCCACCTCTATAAATAGAGCCTATCTTTCTCACAAAATCACAACACAACAGACAATCAAAGTTAACAAACGTACAAATCTTTTCTCTCTAAATCAAGAATACAACACAACTAATTTTGAGACATTTAGGTTGTGAAAACAAAAGGTTTAGTTCTAGTAATTAAACTTACGACTAGATAGCAGAAGCGATTCATTCCAATTCAATCAATTACAAGAAGGCTAAAGTCAGGACTCTTCATTCCAATCCGCTGCGTATAAGGTTTGTCTGATAAACCTTCTTGTTTATATTCAAGAGTAACATGGGCCATCAAAAGTTCACCCCCAAGAGCAGGTGTTATCCACCCAGGCTGTAGCGCTGAATGCGGGTGGTCAAATAGTATCAACCATGCAGAATGGTTCGAGTTTTGCTCAAAAATCCGCTGCAAATTCATGGGGCCCACAAGCGGGCCAAACATATGCTTTTGACAACTTACAGCAGAAAATTCAACATCAAAGGATGAAGTCAACTTCTTTACAACCAATTAATTTGCATCAACAAAGAGACACAAGTCAGCAGCAACAACAAAGTGACACGCGTCAGCAGCAACAGTTTGCTTTGATCCAGGGGCTGAACACGTCAACCATGTCCAGTCAGCAGGAACCTCTGATCGATCAACTCAATCAGCTCTCCTCAGGTTTATATGTTCTTCCATCTTTTTTTGTTACTTCAATTTCATATATATAATATGGTTAGCTAATAATGGTGTAGCCTCTTCACACTTTAACTCCCAGACAGGAGGGGATTGGCAACAGGAAATTTATCAAAAGGTAATATCAGATATATACATACACTCATTTCGTGTTACAACAATTTATTAAAAATTATATAATTACAGATCAAGAATATGAGGGAGAAGTACTGTACAGGGATGGTTATACTGTACCAGAAAATTTCCTCGAAAATCCACAAGGTAAGTAAGTCTAGACGTTCTTCTCTAAAATAAAAAAATAAAAAAAAATCCGTTAACATGTTTTATAATGCTTGCAGCTTGATTCTCTTCCTTATCGCAACCAAGCTATGCATGATAAGCTTAAATTTTTGAACTTCCATAAAACAATAGTGGAGCGCTTCATACGATTTCTGTAGCGTAACAAAAATGAAATCCAGCTTGAGGACAGGGATAAAGCTGGCATGTTTGAGCGACAGATGGCAGATATTCTCAGTAGGGAAATGAGTATTTCACAGAGCGTACATGAGCAGATGCATCATCAGCATTTGCCTGCACCATTGATGTCTCAACATCAACAAGGCTTTGATCAGTTTGAAACTCCTATTCTCAACCTTCCGGAAGCATATCCAGAGACCTCAAATGGCGCAAATGGTACATTTGGTGTTGTAACAACAATTTCTCAACAGGAGCCAACTGTTCTAGAACAGCCTGACCAACACTTGGTGAGATCGTTAAGTAGCTATAATATATAGCATTTTGTAACTATCTAATATAATTCTCTTTGCATCTCTTACTGAAACTGGATCTTTGTTACTCTTTCTTGGTAAAGAGTATGCAGGGTAGATCAATGAATGCACTTGCAAAAGAATTAAAAACCATAAATCAACAGCTTATAGAGACTATGTGGTGTGGCCTAAGGTGTGATAAAAAGATGATATAATTTAGAAAACACCCTAAGCTAACACAGTATTGCAAGTATTACAGGACGTATGCAAGTTTTAATGATAAGAAGATTTGTTCCTCAGAGACTGACGAAAGTTAGAGAGAACTTATGCAAATTATCAAGTGCAAATATGAAAGATAGAAAAGATAATACGCAAGAGAAAGAGAGAGAAATAGATTTTTATTTTATTTTTAATTAAAGAAAACTAAACTAATAAATTAAAAGACAGAAAATTAAATAACAGAAAAGAAAAGAAGATAGTATGAACGTTTAGCTTGAGTAAATAGCATGTAATCCCCACTAGTTTTGCCGTTCTAAACATGTAAGGGTGAATTATGTAGTATTTCAATAATCGGTTCCAATTACGCTAGGTAGTTTTAAATATGATTTACCTGTGTCAATAAGGCTTCCTAAGCAAACTGTTCCTGTAATGGATAAATAGTCACATGTGCTAAACCATAGTGATTATCTAGTTAGGTTGATTTGTCAGATCTAAACCGAATATTAGACGTTATGTGCTAAACATGTAATTAAACACCATTTTCAATGTTTACATAATTACTAGATGGTAATTCTATATGGCCTAGGTTCCACAAGAACACATAATATAAATCCAAACACATAAACAGAGAATAAAAACAATAATTCAATTTAAAACATAGAATTCCCAAATTAGATAGATGTCAATCAAAACTAGGGTTCATACATATATGCTAAAACTCAAACTAATGGAATTAATTCATACTAAGAAAAGAATTACAGAATTAAAGGTTGAAGGAGACATATGGTGTTCAGCTCCTTCCAGACTTCTTCTCTCGTGTTGCAGCTTCCTCTTGGCCTTAGGGTCTGGCCAAGGATGATTTAAGAGTGTTAAGAGGCTGTACTTATTGTGTATAGGTTGACCTAATTCGTTTCTTGAAGGAGAGGTTAAGTAATGGACTCCAAGCCCAACTCAAATTCGTATGGAAATAAAGATAATTACTGCTTATTTGTCTTGAGCATATCTTCTTCCTTATTGGTCGGTTTTTGCTCCACAATATACCAAAAGAATCCTCACAGAATTATCTACGTCCCTATGAAATAAATCTTCCAAAATCGGCTCGGTTTTGGAGTTATCACCACTTCTTTAGGCGTAGCTGCAGAAATTCAGATTTAAGGTAGCTTTTCCTTTTCCTAATTGAACTCTGTTTCCTTCTATCTCCAATTACCATGCTTATCTCTTTCCATATCTTGTAGTCTTTGACTTGGACTCTAATTAATCTCCATAATTATCTTTAAAGCTTCACACTAAATAAATCATTAAACCCAATATGCTCTAAAAATAATATTTTACTAAATCAAGACTCAAAATAGGAAAGTGCACTAAATTAAGCTATCTATAAACTAATAAATACGCCTAAAATGATGTCTCGGAAATATATTAAATCATCACAAATGAGGAGACATCACTATGGTAGATTTTACTCATCAACAATCAAGTGTACTGAATGCTAGTGGACAAGTGGGTGGAGTCACTGTTAAATGCTCTTACAATCTAGAGCCTTATTTCAATCTGGTGAGTGATTTTATATTCTTTATCTGAATTTCAAGCCGTATATGTTCAATTTTTATGTTTTTTTACTGATTTGCAGTCACCAATTCAGCCACTGTTAAATCTTATTCCATACAATTATCCTCATTGTTCCCCGAAAATTTTGGACAGCTTTCAAGTTGATATCAGGTTATTGTCTCTCTTTCTCATTTATGAACGTTTAACAAGATTAATAATCACATTGGATTATTTCATTCTCTATTGCAGCAGTGAAAAGGAAGATCTCTCCATGAAAATTAAGAGAAATCTTGACGTCTCGCTAAGAAGTTTTGCACAGCCTGTGTCACTCGGAGAGATAGTACGGACATGGGATGCTTGTATTCGAGCAGTTCTGACTGAATATGCTCAATCTGGTGGAGGAAGCTTCAGCTCCAAGTATGGGACTTGGTAGGAAGACACTCGTGTATTGGAGGTTCGATAATACACCATTTTCATAGCCTTCTGATCATTCTAGAAGCTTTTACAATATTATAGAATGTATTTGTGAATCCTGTTATTTGTTTATGCTCGTGATTGAGGTCCTTTTAATTTTGTGACCGAAACTTTTTATGGAGTTAATACTGTAATAACCATAGTCGACTTATTCTTAGATAAAGTGTCAACATGGGTCAATTATATGATTTTAATTTATGGTGGGTGTTATAGAAAATTAATTAAAGAATAAAGTATTATCTATAATTAGAGGATGAAAACCATGCGCAATCCTTTATATTTATCGAAATTGTGTGTAAAGTACATTATCTAAAAATTTCTTCGAAATTGATTTTAAGTTAAAATTTGTGATACTGTTAGCCTTTTTTTTACATTTTGTTGGTCAACGGTGCGTGACGCCATCTCCGTGTCACGTTCTCGCCACATTAGCACGACGTCATCAGCATTTATACATCATTAATCTTTTTTAAAATTAAAATATTTTTGTATAGTCCAACAAAAAACCTTTATCGTCTTCTTCGCTCTCCCCTACAAGAAAACCAGGCCACTCTCTCCTCCATCTGCCCAAGAAAACCGCCGCCACTCGTGTCCATTCTCCACCATCAGCAACCAGCTTGGCACTCCATCAACAATTGGAGAACCCAAATTAAGGTAAAAACAAAAAAAAATCTCCACACCAAACCGCTCTTTACACAAGGAAACCGTCGCCACTCAAGGACTTTTATCCACCATCATCAATTGGCTTGGAGTAGAACCCAAATTAAGGTAAAAAAATGAATTATTTTTAACCTAATCTCATTACTTTGACAATTTTTCAGAATTATCTGATTTAAGTATAATTACAGTCGTGATGTTTATTTTTTGTATACAATTCCTAGAATGGTCATTTTATGCCATGACTGTTGGAGTGAGCAATTTTGTCTTATAATGTAATTACAGTCGTGATGTATATTGTATTTTTATACAAATCCAAGAATGACCATTTTATGCCATGATTGTTGGAGTGAGTATTTTATCTTATACTATGTATGCTATGTTTTGATTCACAACCCTTATTGTACCTATATAGCAGCTAGACTCTGATCACACTTTTGCTAGTGTGTATGATATATTTGGATTTCTAATGGTTCATGTGACCGGTGAGGAAATAATAATCAAATTAATGGCTGGTACAGGATTTGAGATGGCATCGCTACAAGGGTCAGATATTACTCCTGCAATTCTAGCAAAACAAACTGGAGCATACACTATCCCTGCCCTCAAGAGTATAATCCTTGCAACTGGTTTCATGGGACGCAAAATGATAGTTGACTCGGCTAATCGACCCAATTTAAAGAGAAATATGTCGATTAAGTGTACTTTTAGCTCTTCATCAAACGGTAATGGTAGCACGGCTGAGAATTTCAATGAGAATGGCGTTGATTACTTTTTAATGGTAATTCGGCTGTTTTACCTGCTTTGGTTATACCGTGTGGATTTTCCAAAGGACGATCCGTTGGACTTACCGTGTGTTTTTTGTACAAATCGTACTTACATGATTTTTTGTGTACGTTTTAAAAATTTGTAATATCCATTTTACAATTTCATTTACCACTAGTTATATTTACAGTTTCACCAAGCAAGTAAAATATTATAAACAATGTTGTAGAGGAAGCTTCAGCTCCAAGTGTGGGACTTGGTAGGAAGACACTCCTATATGGAAGGTTCGATACACCATTTTCATAGCCTGCAGATCATTCTAGAAGTTTCTACAATATTATATAATGTATTTGTGAATCATGTTATTTGTTGATGCTCGTGATCGAGGTCCTTTTAATTTTGAGAATGAAACATTTTAATAAAGTTAATACTTTAATAACCATCATCGACTTGTGTTGTATGTGTGTACGTTATACTGTAATTTTTTAGATAATATTTTGTATAAATAATATTTTTTAGCATAAAAATAATTTTTCCTATTTAAATTTTAAACAACATGAAAGTGTTATAGTTTTTCAAGAAACAAAATTATGTTTACGTTAAGAAAGAAGTTGGATATTATCCAAAGAATATACCTTTAGACATTTATCTTATTTTACAAAGTTAAACACATAAACAATCTCAAACATTCATTAAATACCACAAGATTGTTGAATTTTGCTCATATTCATACCAAAATCATGTTCTTGTGTCTAAAAAAATTCTTGCAGAAACTAACAAAAGTATATTCAATATTTAAATTTAAATCATAGAAAAAGTCTTCTCAACCATATGATTACCATGTTCACAACACATGACGGAAAATAATATTCATACTAAAACTTAATTATCTACATTGCCAAGAAGAGATTGCCCCCTCTACAATGTTGTTATGTTTTATTGGACCATAGTGGATGAGGCGGCCTGTTCTCGACATGGCAAATAATTTTTTATAGTATGAATGTTAGTTTTGTCACGTCTTGGGAACATGGTAATTGTATGGCTAAAGTATATTTTTTGTCTAATTTTAATATTGAATTTATTTATCTTTTTTTGTTTTTGGAAGAAATATATAGGTACAAGATCATGATTTGGTATGAAATTAATTAAATTTGAAAAATTTGCTATATTTAATGCAGGTGTGAGATTGTTTATGTGTTTATCTTTGTAGAATGAGGTAGAGATCAAAGAAAACAATGTATGGATAACGTCGTCAAAATAATCTTTCAATGTATACGTAATTTTGATTCTTAAAAAGATATAATATTTCGTATTAAAAAATCACTTTTATACTAAATAATTTTAATTATACCAAATATTAACTATAATATTTAATTTTATAGAATATTTAATGTAAATATACCTTATAAATAATGTAAAACTAATGTATTCAAAATAATGATATTAAAATTTATTTTATTATTTTTGGTTAAAAAAATATTTAAAATATTGTGTCTAGATTTGACAAGAAAAAAAATTAAGAAATCTAAGTGTATCAATATCACAAACTCAAGGATTTAAGTATCATTTTTCTAAAAAAGAAAAAAATATGAAATACTCGATATTTTTGGACAACAATAATTTGCAATATCCTAAACATGAAGGACCAAATAGAAAACCAGATATTATACAAATTGGATTTATTACCTAACGCGTCTTTCATTCTCTCATTATACAAAGCAAAGTTCTCACTCTCACTTCTCGCCGCTCTCAATCTCTCAATTTCTTTTTCAGTCATTGTTTAATGGATCGCAACAACAATTTTTCGAGAATGGATCAAGATTTGATTCCGATTCAAGGGATTGAACTGGAGCCACAGAGAAGTGGAGCCAACGGTGAAAATTGGAGAAGCTCGTTGCCACGAGAGGATCGACAAAAGGTTACCAAAAAGATGTAAGATTTACTTTCTCTTTTTTATATATTGTTTAATTATAAAAATAAATTCTTTTCTATTGATAGCTTAATTGTTTGTGTTTAATATTTTTCATGTACTTTTAAAAAATTTGTTCATAGTTGTTTCTATAAATGACTATCATAAGATCAAGAATTTTAGTTTTTGATTTCAAGATATAGTGAATTTTGAAACCTAATTATTATTTATTCGTAACAAGTTGATCGGTGCACGAAATTTCTAGAAATGTATATTTTCATTAATTATTTTTTAAAACAATCTCTCTCACCACCTTAAAACCAATCAATTTTAATTTTGTACCACTGGAGTTTAGAGGTGGTCCAGTTGGTTGTCTTTTATTTATATAAAAAAAATTATTTGAATAAATAATAAAAACCCGGTAAAATAGAACCGCAGCTAAACTTGTTATTTTTTACTTGAAAGGAACAGTTGAGAGTATGTTTGTTTTGTTAGGTTGTGTAACTTTAGGGAGAGTCTGTTTACAATTAAGCCGTATTGTACCATATTGAAATTGTATTTGCTTACTTGTTTAAGTTAATATAATATATTTTAATGTTTTGTATATATATATAGATTTGAGACCTTGCAAACGATACTTTATCCAAATGGAGCACCCAATGGACTTGAAGGTGTTGTCATCAGATTTGAAGAAAAGTGTTACAATGATGCAATTAGCAGGGTATGTTAAAATAACTGTTTTTCTTAGTTTTTAGCAATTTGTATGTTTACTCAGTTTTTAAATTTTTTTTTAATAAATATAAATGCTTGCAGGCAAATTATTTAAATATAATTGGATCCAAACTCAGAATGTTAGGTCACAAGGCGAGAAATATAGGTGATTTTAATGTTTTCAGCTTTTTTTTCTTATATAAAATTTAATTATTGTGAGATTGATAGTTGGCCTAGTGGTTAGGCTACTCCGCAGAGACCAAAAGGTCCTGGGATCGAATCTCATTGGAGTCAAAATGACTCTGAGTCCAAAGTGGCTCTCTCATGTACCCAAAAAAAAAAAAAAAAATTTAATTATTGTTTTTTTTTTCTAATTTTCTGTATATATAGATGCTAATGGTGGGCCATCACAAGTTCACCCCATAGAGCAGGTGTTAGCTCCTTTTTTGCATGGTTCCACCCAGGCTGTAACGCTGAATGTGGGTGGTCAAATGATATCAAGCATGCAGAATGGTTCGGGTTTTGCTCAAAACTCCGCTGCAAATTCATGGGGCCCACAAGCTGGGCAAACATATACTGACAACTTTCAGCCGCAAAGTCAACAGCAAAGGATGAAGTGCATTGTTCCATCAACTTCTATACAACCAGTTAATTTGCATCAACAAAGAGACACACGTCAGCAGCAACATGTTAGTTTGCAACAACAAAGTGACACGTGTCAGCAGCAACAATTTGGTTTGATCCAGGGGCTGAACACGTCAACCATGTCAAGTCAGCAGCAACCTCTGATCGATAAACTCAATCAGCTCTCCTCAGGTATATATGTTCCTCCATCTTTCTTTGTTACTTCAGTTTCATATATATAATATGGTTAGCTAATAATGGTGTAGGTGTAGCCTCTTCAGACTTTAACTCCCAGACAGGAGGGGATTGGCAAGAGGAAATTTATAAAAAGGTAATATCAGATATATACATACGCTCATTTCGTGTTACAACAAGTTATTAAAAATTATATAATTACAGATCAAGAATATGAGGGAGAAGTACTGTACAGGGATGGTTATACTGTACCAGAAAATTTCCTCTAAAATCCACAAGGTAAGTAAGTCTAGACGTTCTTCTCTATAAAAAAAATAAAAATAAATGTTAAGTTCAGCTAACATGTTTTATAATGCTTGCAGCTTGATTCTCTTCCTTATCGCAACCAAGCTATGGATGATAAGCTTAAATTTTTGAACTTCCATAAAACAATAGTGGAGCACTTCTTACGATTTCTGCAGCGTAACAAAAATGAAATCCAGCTTGAGGACAGGGATAAAGCTGGCATGTTTGAGAGACAGATGGCAGATATTCTCAGTAGGGAAATGAGTATTTCACAGAGCGTACCTGTACCTGAGCAGATGCATCATCAGCTTTTGCCTGCACCATTGATGTCTCAACATCAACAAGGCTTTGATCAGTTTGAAACTCCTATTCTCAACCTTCCGGAAGCATATCCAGAGACCTCAAATGGCGCAAATGGTACAACAATTTCTCAACAGGAGCCAACTGTTCTAGAACAGCCAAACCAGCACTTGGTGAGATCGGTAAGTAGCTATAATAATAATATATAGCATTTTGTAACTATCTAATATAACTATCTTTGCATCTCTTACTGAAACTGGATCTTTGTTACTCTTTCTTGGTAAAGAGTATGCAGGGTAGATCGATGAACGCACTTGCAAAAGAATTAAGAGCCATAAATCAACAGCTTATAGAGACTATGGTCGATTTTACTGATCAACAATCAAGTGTATTGAGTGCTAGTGGACAAATGGGTGGAGTCACTGTTAAATGCTCTTACAATTTAGAGCCTCATTTCAATCTGGTGAGAGATTTTATATTCTTTATCTGAATTTCAAGCCGTATATGTTTAATTTTTATGTTTTTTTTACTGATTTGCAGTCACCAATTCAGCCACTGTTGATTCTTATTCCATACAATTATCCTCATTGTTCCCCCATAATTTTGGACAGCTTTCAAGTTGATATCAGGTTATTGTCTCTCTCATTTATGAACGTTTAACAAGATTAATAATCAAATTGGATTATTTCATTCTCTATTGCAGCAGTGAAAAGGAAGATCTCTCCATGAAAATTAAGACAAAGCTTGACGTCTCGCTTAATAGTTTTGCACAACCTGTGTCACTCGGGGAGATAGTACGGACATGGGATGCTTGTGTTCGAGCAGTTCTGACTGAATATGCTCAATTTGGTGGAGGAAGCTTCAGTTCCAAGTATGGGACTCGGTAGGAAGACACTCGTGTATTGGAGGTTCGATACACCGTTTTTCGTAGCCCTGGGACCATTCTACACTTTTACAATGTTATAAAATGTAATTGTGCATCCCGTTATTTCTTTGTTTATGCTCGTGATCTTTTTTTTTTTTTTAAGCAAAAGCTCGTGATCGAGGTCCTTTTAATTTTGAGAATAAAACTTTTTAATGGAGTATTTAATACTGTAATAACTATCGTCGATGACTTGTATTGTATGTGTGTTATTCTTTATATGATTAGATTTTAGGTGGGTGTTATAGAAATTTTAATTAAGGATAAAGTCTTATTTACAATTAAATGTAATCCTCTTTTGGTTATATCCAATTGTGTAAATGAAAAACAATAGATTCCGAGTCCAAGGTGGCTCTTTCATGTACTAAAAAAAAAACAATAGCTGCAATCCTATCATCATAGATCCAATAGAAAATATTGATGAATAGCGTGATACTACTATAGATCGGATTTCACGACCACACATTTACTCATCATTAACGATATTCGTTGCTATTAAATAGAGATATAGTAGACAGTTCAACTACAAATAAAAAATTTAATCAATTATTTAATGTTAATTGATGACATAGCTAGTGGTCGTTAAAGGTTAGTCATTGATCTGTAATGTCGGAGTAAGTGTCACAACCGCATAATGGTCGGAATATCATATACTCGTTTGGTCAGTATTGACGTAAGGAAAAATAAAATTAAAAAAATAATTAACTATTACCAACCATGATTGAACTATATATATATTTTTACTTTACTAACCACAAGGTAGTCATTATTCAATTATTTTTACCGACCACATTCCTACTATTACTAACTATCCTCGCAGTCATTAAAAGATCATGAATTTGATTCCAGATGAGTAGTAGTTAAATTCTATTTATTTTACATACCTAAACAAAACCCTTTAAAAATAAAAACGAAAAAAATTAAACCGGCTGTGATTCCACCAGAGCTACCATACTATCGTTTTTGCACTTACTGTCACCGCCGCACACTGAATAGTAGAACCCATCTCAAGAGTACTCATTTTCATCATTGATTTTAATCATTTTATTTGAAATATTTTTCACAATTTTTTTTTAAAAGTTTAAAATATCCTAAATTAATAAATTTCTATAGATATTATGCTTGAAAATTGATAGGAAGATAAAATATAGTCTACTGTGGTTGAATGTTGGTTAAATTATGAGAAGTTAGTATGACTTATGGAAAAATTATAAATAAATTTGACACAAAAATATGTATATTGATTAGGTCATTTATATAGTTTAAATTACACAAATATTCATTCACGATATTGCCCTATTCATGTACAATGAAATATAATCAAAATGGATGTGTTTATTGATAAACAATGTATTAAGAAAACAAAAATAAGCCTAGCTTAACAGGTTTTTATACGTATTGCTTAAAGTTAACATGTTTTTTTAACGATCTTAATATATTGTTGCATTATTTAATAAATGTATGTTTTGTAAATGAATTGTTCATTTTGTTTTTTGCAACGATGTTTAATAAGGTGTAATTTGAAACATGTTTTAAACTGTTGATTAAAATATCTTGCAATGGGTTTTTCCAAAAAATTTATTTGTAAGGCATTGTAAACCATTGCTTAACTTTTTTGCAATGTTTATTAATAGCAATATTTTGTATACCTATTTATTCAATATAAATAATATATACACTGTCATTCTATTTTGGTTATATCCAATTGTATAAGAAAATAAAAGATAGTTGCAGTTCTTGATATATTTATGGAGACTTATTGATTAGGTACAAGTAATTTTGATTACAAGAAACTTTATTACCTATTTTAGCTTTACTTAGACTTCAAGGTATCTAAACACCAAGTTATCTTTGGCTCAAAGTTTTCTCTCATATATATATATATATATATATATATATATATATATATATATATATATATATATATATGTATAGTATGGGTATAGGAAATATATAGAGGTATGAGACCAACAAAGTGAGTCTAAGTGATACATGTGTGATAAAACATAAGAGTGATTCTTGTAGAATATAAAAAAGGGTTGTTCTTCTTGTTCAAGGTATTCAATATTATAGTGAAAAAATGTGAATTTAGGTGGACGTAGGCGATTTGCGGAACCACGTAAATCTTGTATCTCTTTCATTTTTTATCATTATTTTATTTGTTTTTCTATCTCCATGTTTTTCTTCCCAGCAACTATATCAGAGTTCCGGTTCAAGTGGGAGTAATGGCAGACAAAGAGAAGGTCACGATTGAGAAATTCAATCGTAAATTTGGTTTCTGGCAGATAAATAGAAGACTATTTGTATCAAAATGATCTTTTTCTACCTCTAGGCAGAAAGATAAAGACCACCAATGATAAGCGGCTCGGATTAGGAGATCATGGAAAGAAAGGAACTAGGGACAGTACGATAAACTCTAATGCCATCGAATTCTTTTAACATTAAAAATAAAAAGACCACTAATTATGTAATCGCGACTATAAAGAGGACGTACAAGAACCATTAATATCAAATAAAGTCTATTTAATGAAATTCTTATTCAACATGAAGATGGGTGAAGGCGTAAATGTTGCAAAACATGCGAATAAGGAAAATATCGTGACTAGTGAGTTGTCTTATGTGGGTATTAATTTTGAAGATGAAGACATGGACCTATTAATTATATTTTCTTTGTCAGGCTTGTAGAATGACATGGTTATGGCCTTAAGTGATTCACGAGGTCTAATTAAATTGCGATTTGTAAATGTTATTGATGCAATTCTCAGTGAGTAAATGTGAAGAAGAACTACTAGCGTATCTTCTGGTATGGTTCTTAATGTTGAGGGTAAAGGAAGGCCTAATTCACGTGGTGGTAACAACAATGGTCAAGGGTTTAGATGAGGAAAATTAAAATCTCATAGGAATAATTACAAACATTGCCAAGATGGAAAGGGTGATGAAAAAGATTAAGGTTGTTGGCACTATGGTAAGATGGGACATTACAAGTGAAATTGTTTTGCTCCGAATAAAAAGGTAACAATTAAGGTGAGAAATTTAATGCCTTCAATATTATTGAATAATTACATGATGCATTAATTTTGGTCTTAGATACACATAACAAGTCTTGGGTTATAGATTTGGGTGCTTCGTTTCATTTACATGTAAAAAGGAGATTCTCTCAAAACTTTGTACAAGAAGTCCTTGGAAAGGTATAATTAGATGATTATACAAGTTGTTGCATTACCGGCAAAGGAGACATAAAAATAAAGTTGTTGAATGGGTCAACTTTTATATTGAAAGATGTCAGATTTGAGAAAAAAAATCTGATCTCAGTTGGACAACTAGCTTATGATGGATATTCCACGTCATTTCTTGAGGACTTGTGTAGAACCACTGAAGGATCTCTAGTAGTAGCTCGAGAAAAGAAAGAGGACATCTTATATCTTACACCTGGTAAGAACAATCAGATTCCTATCGCATCCAACGGTATGGGATACAAAATTATGGCACTGCAGCTTGGACATATGGGTGAGAAGGGTATAAAATACTTCACTCAAAAGGTAAGATTTCCGGTCCAAGATATGTTGAATTTACTCTTTATGTAGATTGTATTTATGGAAAGTAGAAATGAGTTAGTTTCACAAAGGTTGGAAGAACGCCAAAGTTCCATAGACTTGAATTGGTGCATACTTATGCTTGTGGTCCTACTCAGGTACCTTCTCTTGAAAACTCTGTTTATTTTGTTCCCCTCAATGATGACTGTAAAATAAATTTATTAGTTTATTTTATGAAAAATAAATCTAATGTGTTTGAAATATCCAAAAAATGGAGATCTCTTGTTGAGAATGAGATAAGGTTGAAACTAAAATGCTTGTAGTCAGATTTTGGAGGAGACAATGGTCTTAGAAGGGAAAAAATATTTGGCGTACTCCACAACAAAATGATGTAAGCGAATACATAAATAGTAACATTATAGAAAGATATAGAAGTATGAGACTTTATGCAAGATTGCCAAAACAATTTTGGGCAGATGTAGTTAGTACGACGGATCATTTGATAAACAAGAGAGCTTTCAGTGCCTTTGGATGGGAGAATTCTTGAGGAATCTTGGACCGAAAAGAGGTACACTTTTCTCATTTAAAAGTTTTTTGTTGTACCTTTGTCGTTCATTTTATCCCGAGAATAGAAATAAACTTGATTTTAAATCTAGATAATGCACTTCCATTAGTTATGGTATCGATAATTTTGGGTACCAATTTTGAGATAAAGATAATTGAAGATTTAGCAAAAGTAGGGATGTTGTTTTTAATGATCTTAATCTATACAATGACATAGACCAATGTAAATTCGTGCAATAGTATGAAAAAAAGTATATTGAGATGGATAAAATTCTTGAAAATAATGTTTTAAAAACTTAAGATATAAATAATGGTGTGAAACCCCACTACACCTCCTACCAAAGGTTGGAGGTTACTAGAGTTTGTAGAGCTCCAAACCGTTTTTCACAATCTCTACATTATTAATTATTGACTAAAAATGGTGAACAGAAAGTTTTGAAAAAAGCTTTGCATCTAGAAGCCAAAAGCAAGTAAGAGGAAGCAATAGACAGGTAGATATGATTTATGCACTATAATCAGACTTGGGATCTAGTTAAACTGCCAAAGGGAAAGAAGTCTCTCCACAATAAATGTGTATATAAGATAAATAAGGAACGTGATGGTTTGTGATGTTATAAATTCAAGTTAGTGTTGAAAAAATTTGAGCAAATATAAGGTATTGACTATACTTAAATATTTTCTCTTGTTGTGAAGATGACTACTATTAGAGTTGTTTTAATTATTGTTGCTGGTAAATATTTACATTTAGAAAAACTAGACATCAAAAGTGGTTTTCTTCATGGATATCTTGATGAAGATATTGACATGCACCAACTGGAAGGATATATGCTCGTGGGTGATGCGAAGTTGGCTTACCAGTTGAAGAAAAGTTTTTACGGATTAAAACAAGCTCCTAGCGAGTGGTATTTGAAGTCTGAAAAGTGCATGAGTTAGAATGACTACATGATATGTGGACCCGATCATTGTTTCTTTTACAAAAAGTTCAATAATTCATTTATTATACTACTCTTATACATAGAAGATATGCTTCTTGCAGGATCCAACGAGACAAAAATTGAAATACTCAAGACAAATCTATCCATATAATTTTCAATGAAATATTTGGGTGCAGCTAAACACATACTTGGCATAAAGATCAGTAGAAATAGATATAAAAGAGGCCTCCGGTTCATTCAAAGTGGTTATGTGTAAAAATATTGGAGAGAGTCAACATGGAAGATACCAAGAATGTTAGTACTCCATTGGAAAGGCAGGTTAGTTGATGTCTCTCTATTTGTGATATATTAATGTATAATTGATACATCATTTAAGGTTTATTTAGAGTATTAATTTCAGGATTTTCCCCATTTATTTATACTTTACACTTTCTTGTCTAGTTTTAGGTCTTTTGCGCGTAATTTGTGTGTTATTTGTGTAGCACTTAGATATATGGAAGCTATTACACCTATGTAAACTGATTTAAAAAGTAAAAGTAAAGGAAAACCCTTAGTCAAAGTCAAAAAAGAAGAGTTTGGATATATTTGGAATGTAAAGAAGATGTCAAAACTGCACATACATCCACTAATTAAATTACTGCAGAAACACGGTCTAGAATTATGGAGATATTTTCATATGCGCAGCTAGATCTTTCCATCACGGCCGTTTCCATATAAAGAACGTCAAAATCCGATAAGTAGCAAAGGAGATATACCAAAACAAAACCTGATTAGATTTATCCCTTCCTACAAGATAGGAATACGAATTTTTGTAAGATCTGGATTCCTTAACTTGGGGATTACTCCTAATTTCTACCAAAGCCCTATATATACTCATGTCTACTCTAGGGAACTCGTCCTTGGTCATCCTTTGACATCAAAAGACCAAGAGGAAGATTACATCAAGAGAAGAGAAGATCAGAAGAAGTTGGACAACAATTAATGTCGTACCAATCCTTCAAATTTGTAATTGTTTTTCTTTCTTTCTCTAGTACAAACTAATTCTATTTTAGCTTGAGATTAGCATATGGGTTTGAACCCTAGACTTGTTTTATATCTATTTAATTTGGGATGTCTTTTATATTTAATTGAAATCAGTGTTTTATTCTCTACTTTAATGTGTTTTGATTTATTGTATGTAGTTCTTGTGGTGTACAACGTATAAGATTACCTTAATAGTAGTTTGACGGCCACCCGAGAGGGGTGTCTAATTATTGAAACAACACATAAACGTCTAGTGTGTGGTAGTGATCCAGAAGGGCTTGCCTAACTAGATAGTCATTACGGTTTGAGATTTAACCACCGATCACGCAGGGTCCCCTTACCCAAGTCCCCTTCTAATTGTTAGGTTGCCACCTACGTCTACCCGGAAGGGGGTTAGGGGGAACATAGAATCTTGGCTATTGCATATCACGCAATTCTCCCTTACATAAGTATATTTTAACAAGGCTAATGGAATTACTTTTTAGATCTCGAGCTAAACTCTCATACTATCTTCTTCTCTTTATTTTCATGTCTTTATTTTATTTAGTTAATTGTTTAGAGTCTTAAAAACCAAACAAATATTTCTAAATCTTTTATTTTCAGCGTATTATTCTTTTAGCTTTCTTATTTGTACTTTATATTGCATAAGTTCTTCCTAACTTTCGTAGTCTCCGAGGAACGAATCTTACTTAATATTAAAACTTGCATACAATCTGTTATACTTGCAGTGAGTAACGTATTCAGGTTAGGGTAATTAATCACATCTTTATTTATCGTTATATTATCATGCCCTAACCGACACCAAGTTTTTGGCGCCGCTGCCGGGGACTACATCGTTAGTCCTTGTGCATTTATTTAGTGCTTTTATTAGTTCTATTTTACACATTTGTTTAGTTTTGTCTATTTCAGGTTTATTCAGATGGAAAGTCTAAGGAAACTCGATCTTTCCGTCTCGTATAGGGTGCAACCTCGAGGAATCCGCACTCCAAAAATCCAAGCCGCTAAATTCAGGCCTGATCCAGTCATGATTGAACAATTTTTTAGTTATGGCCGATTTAGTGGTGCTGCACATCAGTATCTGTGTCGTTATATTTAGAATTTCATGCAGATATGTGATGCCTACATTATCAAAGGTGTTGCACATGAATAGATGTACTACGTTATGTTCCAGTTCATTTCAACTGGAAGTGCAAGCGATTGGTATGACTACCAACACCCTGATTCAACTCCAGATTGCGATCAACTCCAAGAAAACTTCCTAGACAGATTCTATCTAGTGAGTAAGGCTTAAAAGATATGTGCGAGTTAGAACAATTTATGCAAGAAAAAGGGGAAATTGTTGGTGAAGCATGGTTACGTTTCAATGAGAAGAAAGTGAGGTGTCCATTCCACGTCTCCTCGCCCGAATATTAATTAACCATTTGTTATGGAGGACTCAATAGCGAGTCCAAGGCAAGGGTAGATAATTTAGGAGATGGAAGTTTTGTGTTATTAGATCCATAGAATGCTCGTATTATCATGGAAAAAGTTTTTGAGAATGAGAGAAGTTGTCCGTTAGAATCAGAAAAAGAAGAAGTTGCCTTAGAAGCTCAAGGAATTACAAAAAAATCATGTTTAGAAAGCAGTTCTATAGCTCAGGTAAATCTAGTACACGCATTACCTTCATGTCCTGGTTATGGAGAAAGAAATCATTTATGGGAGAATTGTATTCATCATCAAGTTTCGATTTCCTTCATATCTCATCAAAGAAACCATTACTCGAATGGGTATTATCATCTTCACGGAAGTCACGCTAATTATTATTCTCCATAGAATCAAAATTGGGTTGAAAATCAAGGTAACTATTATCATACTCAACCTCAAAATTATTATCAACCACAACCAATCTATCAACAAGTGCCAAAGTACGAAGATTATTATCAAGAACCACATTCGTATTCAACGCAACAAGCTACTTATGATCAATCTTCATCGCAACCTTCAAGTTTGGACCAAAATCTAGATAAATTTATGAAGATAAGTCAGCAAAAATTTCACCAACAAGCGAGGGTTATTAAGTATCTCGAGAATACTCTATCACAAATTTCTAATGCAATACAAATCAGACTAAAAGGGAAACTCCCGAGTGATACTGTAACTTCTCAAGATGATGCTTGTCATGCGGTTGAACTAAAAAATGGAAAAAAAATTACCTTCGCCTAGAGTGGAAGAAACAGAACAGCCAAAAGAACCAACCCTATTCCTGAAAAGGTGGTTGAAGGAAAGTTGAAGATAAGAGTGAAGAGGTAGTTGAACCAAAGAGTGTCCCAAAGAAGACACCAAAAAAGAAGAAAAGTTCAGTGGTAAACAATACACGTCCTCCTCCATCATTTCTATCACGTGTCAAAAACAAGAACAATGAAAAAGAATTTAAGAAGTTCCTTGACATGGTGAGCAAGTTAGATATCAACCTACCGTTTGTAGAAGATCTCAAGAGAATGCCAAAAATTCTGAAATTCATGAAGGACATTCTTTCTAACCAACGAAGCTTAGAAATTGGGGAATTGATTGGATTACCTGAGGAGTGAAGTGCTATATGTCAAAGCAAGTAGCCACGGAAGCTACAAGATCCCATAAATTTTACAATTCCTATAGCTATTGGCGAAGGATGGACAGGGAAAGTATTATGCCACTTAGGCGCGAGTATCAATCTCATGCCAAAGTCCCTGTTCAATAAGCTTAACATAGGAGAGGTAGTACCTACTTTAATGGTACTACAAATGGCGGATCGCTCCCTCTCCGAACCAGTAGGTAAAATTGAAGATGTTTTAGTTAAAGTTGGTATTCTATATTTCCTTGTGATTTAATTATTCTTGACTACGACGCAGATAAGAATGTCCCCATCATCTTGGGTAGACCATTCTTATCCACGGAGTGTACACTAATAGATGTTAAGAATGGTTAATTGGTCATGAGGGTCCAAGACAAACAGGTACGGTTCAATGTATTTAAGGCTATGAAATATGCAGATACAAAAGATGAGTGCTTTAAAATAGATGTCATGAGCAAAATTACGCAAAAAGTTTTTAACGAATCAAGCTTTTATAACACTCTAACAGCAGCCTTAGCACTTGAATCCCCAAAGATAAATGACGATATAGCTGAAGAAGTTGTTGCATTAGATTCAGTTAACGGTAGAGCAAAAGCGAGAATTCATGAACAACTTCGAGAAGTAGGGGACATTGAATCAATGAAGAAGCCACCTATCATATGTCCTCTTGTTCTTGAAGAAAAACCGCTTTCAGCTCATTTGCGCTATGCGTATTTAGGTATCAACAACACTTTGCCAGTTATTATTTCTGCTAACCTTTCAGGTCCTCAAGAAGATAAGTTACTATGGGTGCTTCGAGCCAACAAGGAAGCAATTGGGTAGACTATAGTCGATATAAAGGGAATTAGTCCTACCATTTTCCAACACAAAATCATTCTTGAAAATGAAGGAGGGCGTTCTATAGAGGGGCAAAGAAGACTTATGCAAGCAATGAAGGAGGTGGTGATAAAATAGGTGATCAAGCTATTAGATGTGGGTATTATTTATTTGATTTCAAGTAGCGAGTGGGTTAGTCCAGTGTAATATGTTCCAAAGAAAGAAGGTATCACTACCATCCTTAATGATTAAAATGAGGACATTCCATCAAGAACAGTTGTGGGGTAGAGAGTATGCATGGATTACCTCAAGCTCAACAAAGCCACGAAGCAAGATCACTTCCCTTTACCGTTCATTGATCAAATGTTCGACAAGCTTGCAGAGAGAGAGTATTATTGTTTCGTTGATGGATAGTCATGCTATAATCATATTTGTGTATATCCAACTAATCAACACAAAACAACTTTCACTTGACTATTTGGCACCTTTGCTTATAGCAGGATGCCGTTTGAGCTATGCAAAGCACCTGCCACGTTCTGGAGGTGTATGATGGATATATTTAGGTATATGATTAATAAATACTTAGAAGTTTTTATGGATGATTTTTTGGTATTTGATGATAGTTTTGATGAGTTCCTCAACAATCTTGAAAAGGTACTTCTGCGATGTAAAGAAACAGGTCTTGTTCTTAATTGGGAAAAGTTCCACTCTGTGGTTCGAGAAGGGGTTGTATTGGGACATAAAGTTTCGAGTGCGAGAATGGAGGTTGATCGTGCTAAAATTGAAGTTATAAAGACCTTACCACATCTGACTTCTGTGAAAGGAGTTAGAAGTTTCTTGGGTCACGCAGGATTTTACAAAAGATTTATCAAAGATTTCTCCAAGATCGCAAAATCTCTTTGTGCTTTACTTGAGAAGGCTACTCCATTAAATTTTAATGACGCATGTCTTGAAGAGCTTTTAACGATTAAAGATAAACTCATCTCTACACCAATTGTCATACCTCCAGATTGGAACATTCTGTTTGAACTTATGTGCGATATAAGTGATAACGCAATAGGTGTTATGTTAGGACAAAGTAAATAGAAGATTTTCCACATGGTATATTATGCAAGTAAGACCTTTCATGCTGCGCAATTGAATTATACATTAACGGAGAAAGAGTTGTTAGCCGTAGTATATGCTTTAGATGAGTTTTGTTCCTATCTTCTTGGAATGAAAACTATCATATACACTAATCATTCAGCAATTAAATATCTTATGGCGAAAAAGGATGCTAAGCCGCGTCTTATTAGATGGGTACTGTTGCTACAAGAATTTGACATAGATATTCGAGACCGAAAGGGATGCGAGAATCAAGTAGCTGATCATTTATCCACACTCGAAGAATCTGATGTTAACAAAGAACCAGAATTGGTCAAAGAGGTATTCCCAGATGAACAACTTTTTACTATTGAAGATGCGTTTGTAACTTTGTATGCAGATATAGCTAATCTCATAGTGAGTGGTGTATTCCCTACAGATTTCAATCCACAACAACGAAAGAGGTTAAGCTATAGAGCTAGACAATTCTTTTGGGATGAGCTCTACCTCTTCAAAGTTTGCAGTGACCAAGTTATTATAAGATGCATCTATGAGGGAGAAACAAGTAAAATCATTGCGAGATGCCATGGTTCACCATATGGTGGCCACTTCAATGGCGATAGAACCGCAGCTATAATTCTTCAATCTGGATTCTATTGGCATACCCTACACAAAGACTGTCATCAATTCATCCAACTTGTCAAAGATGCCAATTTACTGGCAATATATCAAAAAGAGACGAGATGCCACTCAACAATGTTTTAGAAGTCGAAATATTTGATGTATGTGGGATAGATTGCATGGGACCTTTCATCTCTTCCCATGGTAATCTTTATATTTTGCTAGCAGTAGATTATGTATCAAAGTGGGTAGAAACAGTGGAAACACCGAAGAACGATGCCAATACAGTCATTTTGTTCCTCAAATCAAATATCTTTTCAACACATGGTACGCAACGTGTTCTCATCAATGATAAAGGTACCCACTTCATAAATTTTCAGTTGAGAGCTTCCCTTCGTAAGTTGGGGGTGAGACACCGCACTTCAACATGTTATCATCCCCAAACTAACGCTCAAGTCGAGGTCTCTAACCGAGAGATCAAATCTATCCTAGAGAAGACCGTGAACAAAACGAGGAAGGACTGGTCATTAAAACTAGATGATGCTCTCCGGGCTTACAGAATAACATTCAAAATAGCAGTTGGGGCATCTTTCTATCGCATAGTCTACGGCAAAGCTTGTCATCTTCCTATCGAGATTGAATCCCGTGAGTTTTGGGCTATTAAAGATCTAAATCTGAACGTAGAACTAGCATGTAAGCGAAGGATGATGCCGTTGAATGAGTTAGATGAATTTCGTTTTCATACCTATGATAATTAATGCGTCTACAAGGATAAAACAAAAATATGACATGATAATTGGATTCGTCCAAAGAGCTTCGGGAGAGGACAGAAAGTGCTCCTATACAATTCAAGATTCTCGAACTACCCAGGTAAGCTTAAAGCCCATTGGGGAAGACCTTATGTTGTTACGAAAGTCACGCCTCATGGCGCAATAGAAATTGAACATCCAACTGAGCAAAGGACCTTCATAGTGAATGGTTATCGCTTAAAATTATACCATGACAGCGAGGACTTCGGAATAAATGAGACGATACATCTCCAATAACACGCTTAGCTCAAGGTACACGTCTAACTTTGAAAGACGTTAAACAAAAGTGCCATTGGGAGACATCCCTTTTTTTATTGCCTTTTAGTTAGTTTTATGTTTTGTAGTGTATAATATTAAGTTAGTGTATATTTTTAATGAGTTTACAAGCTAATAGGAGAGAAAGGTAGTGTGTTAATGTGCAGGAAATGAGTTTGGGGTCAAAAAGAAGGGAAAGTTTGTGCCAACCAGTAGCTTGGTGCGGTATACCGCACCTAGATGCGGTGCACCACACCCCAAGGACCGTTACAACAGTGTGCAAATCAGGTGTAATGCCGAGAAGAGGGTCTTGGACAGCGTGTCGTCAAGTTGCTCAAGACTGTGGCCACGGTGTCATCCAGAACTTACCTGTGGTACATCGCGGGTACGGCGGTGCACCCCGCCCGGTCAAAACTGTTAAAACGGTAAGGAAATCAGGGTCAATGCCGAGAGTCAACTATTTTATACCGTATTGTCAAATCGAAGACCTGTCGCCATGGTAGCCATGACGTCACATGCGGTACACCACAGGGATCGCTCGGTGCACCGCATGAGGCGGTTTGGAGAGAGGAATTTGACCTCTAATTGGATTCCTATCTTATAAAAGTTAACCGTAGCCTCTTCCAACCTTCCCAACACGAAATTTTCAGACCCAAACACTATAAATATACCTTGAAGCTTGATTAAACCTTCAAACAAACACAACAACATCATGAAATATTTCCCCCATCTTTCATAAACACATATTCTTCATCAAATCCATTACATAACACCACAAAACACCAAAGATCATCAATCTTTCAAGAATTCTTCCAATACAAATCAAGAATTCCTTCTTCTACCATTGATAATCATTCATCCAATCAACAACATCAAGTCATGCCAATCTTTCATAAACTTATTCTATACTTGGTGCAACTTGAGTTGTGGGTTAAACAAGGATGACAAACAGAACTAATGATATGGATTACAATAGGAAGTGTTCAATCTCAGGGAAGAATAAGAATTTGCCCGGAGCTACAAAAGAAAAGGTCACTGATCTTGATGGCAAGGCGCGAGGCAACAATACAACCACTACGAAGAAAACTTACAAAGTGAATGATTGTACCACCAAGGCCTAAAGCAAATACACCAGTCCAAAATCAATGTTCATCTTCAAATCTTAATGAAAATTCTGAAAGTCTATCCACACCACCAGTATAAACAGTTAAATTAATGGAAAAGATCGATAGTAAAAAAGAGATTTCAAAACTTGCATGGATGGAGATTTTGAAGATAGACTACGTGATGAACAAAGTGACAGAAAATTTGGATATATATATATATATATATATATATATATATATATATATATATATATATATATATATATATATATATATATATATATATATATATATATATATATATTCTTGATTAAGAATATAATTTATCATAATTAGAGAACCTATTTGTGCCCAATTTTTATATTATTAAAAATATAATTATATTATATTGTAATTATTACTTCATTTATACAACCTATAATTTATTTTAATCGTGTCTTTCACTTATAAATTTTTACAGTTTTTGTATATGTGAAAATTACGTAGCAATCAGAATGAAGAAAACAATCTACATAATTATCTTATCAATATTTTGTCCTCGACTTGAATTGATTAAGAAATGTTTTAAATTAATAAAGGATTTCATATACTCCCAATATATGACCAAGAAATATAATAATAATTCTTTTTTTGGTCGAAATATTTAAATAAGAAGAAACAGTTCACAATAGTACGATTCCAAGCTATAGGAAAACAAAAGCAGGAAATAAGAACAATTAATCATGTATAAAGATATCAAATATTATTCCTTTAAGGACCTGCGATAAAATGGAAATGATACAGAGATAATTTTGATTGTCCTTGCATACGAACGAAACACACATTATCTTACACCTCTCTCTTAATACTTTATGACCACCTTTACGCAATTTGCCTGGTGAAAGTGCTCAAATGCTTTCGTTATATCATTAAGTGAAACTTCATGAGTTAATAGCACATCTAATTGGAATTCCTGTTTAAAATATAGATTGTTACAAAATTAGTCATCATAAATTACCAAAACAATTCTCAGCATTTTTCAGGCTTGGCTTAACTATGTGAGGCTGCATTCTATATTAATATTTGTATAATAACTAATATTACTGATCACATGAAACTTCTGTTATATACAATGCTTTGCCAAAGTTTGAGCCCAGTTATAAAATTAACCTCAAGAATTGAAAATATCAATTAATATGAACGGTACCTTATTTATGCATTTTTCAACAATAATAGGAAGGTCTGATTGTGTTCGCACACCGCCATAAAGGCATCCTTTCAATGTTCTTCCGCTAAAGAGGGGAAGTAAATTGATTTCACTAGTTAGCTCTGTTCCTGCTCCGATCATTACAATTGTCCCAATACCCTATGAATATATACAATCATGAACTAATACGAGCTTCACAATTTTAAGTATGCTAAGATAAAGGGTTTACCAGATAAGTGTTATAACTTAAATGTATAGCGCAATAAAAATTGTTTATAACCAAAAAGAGTTTCTAAGATAATAACCATCAAATGTGAAAATGAATACCATTTTTGTTGCCTCAATTGCTTCGTTCAGCAAGGTTTTCACTCCAGAGCATTCAAAACAATAATCAACACCTAATCCCCCTGTTGCTTCTTTAATCAAGTCTGAAACTGCTTTATCTGAACTTTTAGGGTTTATAAACTCAGTCATACCAAAAGCCTCTCCTTTTGCACATTTTGTTTCATTTATGTCTACGCCAATTATCTTAATTGCCCCCTGTGCTCGAGCTCCTTCTATCGCCTGGATTTATTACATGTAACACATTTACAATCATAGTTTTCAGATAGGTTTTTCGCCAATACATTCCCTGTTCTATTTTATACATATATATACCTTCACTCTACCCATTCACATATTATATCCAAAAACTAACACAAAATGCATATAACCCTATTTTAACATGTCTTTGCTATAGTACATTTTATTTTATATATATATATATATATATATATATATAAAAAATTGTGAGTCTCATTGAAAAACTGCATAATGAAATTAACAAGGATAAGAGCAATTATGAATAGTGAAATTATTTTATGTTTGGGGTGAGATATAATATTGCATCGTTTTAGATTATGGTGGTTAAGAAGAACATTAAAGATCTACAAAAATTATCCGTGTGGTCATCATTCATTGATCAACAACAGAAAAGTGTTGAAAGATGGTTTTACATTGGCAAAAGCAAGGTTCCAGAAGTTTGTTTTCTCGTAGTCATGCTTACCAAGGTAATATGCCAATATATGCACTTATTATATGCATAGAAAGTCTGAGATCATATCACATACTCCTTGGTAAATTATTATTTACAAGATTTATGTGTTATATTGATCTTATGCAGAGCACTGGAAACACGTCGTTAAGTAAGTGAAACGCGGTGAAAAATGAAGAATTTATAGGGTCAGATTTCGTGTAAACCAAAGATTTTTCCATCGGAGAAGAAAAGATGCGGCGGAACAGTTGGGTATGATGGACCTATTTTTGCTTAATACAGGGACCAAAATTTCAATTAACTCGAAAACATAGGACCTTACTCCTTAATACAAGTTTTGCATAATATAATTTATTTATTTTTGTCAAAGTTTTGCATAATATAAGGACTATAACTACGGCGGATTTTAGAAAAAAAAATCAGATCTTACTACAATGTCTGCATAATATAAGGACCATAGTGCGGGTTTTAAAAGAAATGTATGAGCCTAAGTACAATTTTTGCATACTATATAATATATAGTGAGATTTTTGAAATAGAGAAACCCAAGTGCTATATTTGTTCAATTTTTTTATTAATAATATATGAAAAACACCTATCAGTAAAATGACATCTCAAAATAATTTAAAAATAATTAGATAACAAACATGTGTTGAAACTAAAAAGACATTGGATAAAAAAGGTATATCAGCAATATTTAATTATGTACTGCACAAAATGTATAATTTACTAAAAATATATGAAAATATTTTAGCAATTTATAAATAACATATGTATAATGTATTCGTTAAAAACCATTTTTGAATCTTTAAATATAAGTTTCAATAATATTAAATTAAAGAATATAAATATTTTACATCATTTTTTTAATTTCTTTGGTAACATCTTAATTTTATGACATAACCTTGAAATAAACAAAGAGAAAAAAATAAGTGAAATGTTATATATGAACTTACTCCAAGTCCAACGGCACCAAGGCCTAGGACAGCAACCGTGGATCCTTTTTCAACATTAGCTACTCTCCATGCTGCACCATAACCTGTTGTGAATCCACAAGAAAGAAAGCTGGCATGTTGAAGATGAAGTCTTGGGTCAATTTTTAAAACATAGTTGGCATCAATAACAATGTACTCCGACCATGTTGAGCAACTAAAAATATGATATATTGGTTGGCCTTTGATCGACATTCTTGATGTTCCATCAGGCATTAAACCACTAAAACTGTAGAGATACTTGTGGCAAAGATTTGTTTTTCCTGACGTGCAATTAGAGCATTCTCCGCATTCTCCTAAGTAAAGTGGCATAACAATGTCTCCTTCTTTAATTCTCGTAACATTTTCACCAACACTTTCAACCATGCTGTTATTGCATTAAGAAAAAATTATATTTGATAGTTATGACGTAATTTGCCATTAAATATGTGTTTTAATATATACACAAGCAACGATAGAGCCAAAGATTTTCCTTTATAAGAGCAACAGGGCCCTTATAATATGAAAGAAAATAAAATATAGGTCTCCATTAAGAAATATAATATATATATATATATATATATATATATATATATACAAATAAAATAAGTCCTAATGATCTCTAATATTAAGCTCAAACAAGTAAAAGTTTTTCATGTAAGATCAATTTACTAAAAAATAAAAAATAGTCACCATAGGATAGTTATTTTGGCTAATACGGTTACCACTTGCGTGGATTAGGATTTTAATGATTTTTTTACTTTTAACGATGTATATACCCCATACTATTATATTTACTTGTTTAAAAAAATTGTAGTTTTGCTCCTTCCTCTTCTTCCATATTATTCTTCTCTACACATCAATCATATCATCAAGCTTGATTCGTCAAGCACATAATCATGCTACGTGGAGATCATTTTTTACCTAACAACATTGACGCTCTTATTAGAGTGAGTAGTTTTCTCTTAATGACACTGTTATACAATAAATTCAATGAGAATAATATTTTACAACTGAATTTATGCATGTGGTTTGATGTATTAAAAAATTTGTTATCTACAATAAATGTTGATTTTTCTTTGGAGCTTGATTTTCCTTGTTATTTTGGAATTGGTGTTTGCTTTTTTTTATTAATAATGTTAGTGTTTGATTTTAGAATTTAGGTTTGTTGGAAAAAAACGAAAGTGGTAATGTGTAGTGATGGTGTTTCTAAGATGTTGTAATTTAGGTACATATAATGAAGAATATGTGTTTCATGGATGCAAAGGTGGTGATGGCAATGTGTAGCGACAGTATTTCTAAGATATTTAAATAGAGGTGTATATAATGAAGGATATGTGTTTGGATTTGCGATGGAGGCAAAGATGGTGATGGAGATGTGTAGCATGTGGTGATGGTTTTGTTATGGTGATCGAAGTTACAGAGGTCATGAAAGATATTGTAGATGATGGTAGTATGGTTATACTGTTCATTGTTTGGTCTGGTCTTGCACGAAGGAGTGTTAAACTTTTATAATCACCATTGATTGGAATATAATATCTTAAAACTTGAAACAATTGCTTTCTCTTATTGATGCTTACTAAATAAGGAAATGTTCTCATATATACAATCTAACAAAGGTAACAACAAACATACTAACTAATCTAGCTTACAACCTAAGCTACTAAAGTTAGCAATTTACATGAGATATTTGAGTATTTGCACTTGAATTCCTTGTTGTTGTAGGCAATAATAAGGCATAAATGATTAAATTGACATTCCAATATTCCATCATAAGTAAAACATGAATATTAATAATATTTAGCTTGGATAAAATACTATGAAATGACAAAGAACCAAGAGGTTTAGTAATTATGTCAGCTAGGTGCATATGAGAAGGCATGTAAAATATATTCAAAGTACATGTCGTCAACTTTTCTCTTTTATAAACTTGCAATCAATGTCCACATTGTTTGTCCTCTCATGGTAAACTGGATTTGTGGTCATAGCAAAAGTCGACGTGCTATCTGATTAAACAAGTGTAGGAGAAGAATATGAAATCTTATAATTATGAAGGTATAAAAGAAGTCATTATATTTCAAAAGTTATAGTTGTATAGGTTAGAGCTCTATATTTTGCCTTAAGAAATGATCTATTGAAAATCAAAAGAAACTTAAAAGTTTTTTTATTAATTTCATTCACTTGGAGAAAAAAGACCAATAGACTTTTTTTAAATAAAATGTTCCACATATAAAGTGGGGAAGAAAAATATTATTTTATATTATGTTTATCTTCCATATTTTTAAAAAATCCAAGACTCTAGAAATGAAGAGTAAGGTAAATACCTCACATACGTGCACCACTACCATCACCCACCCAAACAGCCCGACCCGACACCGACGACAGTGAGATAAGGCATGGAGTTTCACATATTGATCGTTGTTGTGGAGAGTCTTGGGAATTAAAAAATAAAAATAAAACCTTACTTTGTATATAAATCTTATATACTTGTTTGTAAAAACCATCTGAAGTAGAAAATGTCCAACTTTGAATGCTACATCACCAACGCTGAAAAACTCATTCAAGACTTGAATGATCTATCCCAACAGTAAAAAACTCCGGGGCTCATTACTCAAATAGGAGTTATTTGCCTTTTCCAAATTCATTCTTCCACTTGTTGAAGAGAAATGTCTAGGTTCATGTCAAGAATCAAAGTAGAAGAAAAACTTTTTTGGTTTTATGATGGACTCTTTATGTAAGTAGTTATTTTCAACGGTTTTGAAACCTCATAAACTCTATATAAGAGCAGTTGGGTTCATTTGCAAAATACACCAAGAAATTTCTTCAGCATCCAGATCACTCAAAATCTCATCCTCTCTAAAATGTTCCCAAGCTTAGACTGGAGCAGAAATAGTAATCCCTTAGAGGATACCGCCTATATCCAGAAATTCCTTTTTTAATGAACTAGTTGTAGAGGTCATACTATTACTAAGATTTTTGGGATTACGTTGTGAGTATTGGTTGTAATCGTTATTTATTTTTCATATAACTTGTTGTAAGTTTACTTTTGTATTTAAATATATTTTTTATGATTATCGTGTTTCGATTAGCGTTCATATTTTACCAATAACGTAAAAAGGATTTTAATAAAACCACTAATCAAGAATAGTTTTTCACTACTCTGTTTTTGCTTCACTTTAGAATGCAAACAAACTTCCTGGCATGTCAAAGTTATGGTTCCAACTACAAACTTTGGGCAAAAAAACTTCTACTTATCTCTACCCGTTTGATCTTAATTCAGTTTTGTTTAAGAAGACTTCTTCTATTAACAATGAAATTGCTACCAAATAATCATTCGCAAGGTATTTTGCCCTCGAAGCCAAGTTCAAGAATAGTAAATCAGTGGATAGAGGACGGCTCGTGAACATGAAGAACCTATTTCTCAAATTTGTTTTCTAAGGACGAGTCTGCAAAGATCATTTGGAAGATACTTCAAAAGAAGGAAATGATCCTTCAAAAACAGATTAGTCATTTACACTAATCAAGAATATCTGATTCAAGCTTTCTTTGACAAATAGTAATACCCTTAGATGATCTAGCAACTTAATACCCAAGAAAAACTTTAGAGGACCTAATTCCTTAACAGTGAAAGCCTTATGTAAAAAAAATTAAATGAGAAGTTTCCTCCAAACTATCACTTGCAATGATAATGTCATAAACATAGACCAAAATCAAACAAAGGTAATCAAAGGCCTCTAGTGACACAATGAAGAATCACTATCAATTTGTACAAAGCCATAAGAAAGTAAGGAAGTTGGATGCTTTTCAAACCATGGTCTAGAGGATTTCTTTAGAATGTATAGACTTTTTTAAACTTGAAGGAGGAGAATTCAAGCTTGGAGGGACCTTCATATATACGTCTTCATTTGAATCACCATGGATAAAGGCCTTGTTGGCATCTAATTGATGTAGATGCCAACCCATAGTGGATGTGAGAGCAAGAGCAACCTTGTCGAGAAAATTTTAGCAACATGAGAAAAGGTGTCATACAAGTCCAAACCTTCGTATTGATTATAATCCATAGAAACTAATATTGTTTTATGTCTTTCAATGGTGCCATCTAATTTCAATTTGAGTATGAAAACTCATTTGCAACCAACAAGATTCATAGAAGAAGATAAAGAAACTATGTTCATGTGTTGTTGGATTCCATAGAAGATATCTCATTAGTATTAGCATTAATTTGTTCAGAAGATTTAAAGTCTTGAATGTAAGATCAAGGTTCATAAGTGAGAGTAATGGATTCAACGAAAGGATCATAAGAAGAAGATAGTTTATCAAGACTTAAGAACTGAGAGATTGTATATAGAGTACCTATGTGGAAGAACTATTAATTGAAGAAGATTGAGGAGAGTTATGAGAAGTTATAGGAATAGAACCACAAAACATTCATATAGTCTAGAAAAAAAATTCTTAGATCTGACTGGTCTAGAAGGTGCAGATTGATCTGAAGAAGATGATTAGGGTTTATCAAAATGAGAAGACGATGTGTGAAAAAAAGTAGAAGATGATAAAGGTGATGAAGGAGAATGCATTTCAAGAGAGAAATGAGGGATTAGATATGGGGATGGATATGGATATGGAGCAGGAGAAAAAATAATGAAAAGCATAAAGTTTAAAGATGTAGTAGAATAAAAGAAATGAATGAAGGTCTGAGGGAGTGATTCATAAGCAAAAGGGAAACATTTTTTTTGAACATAACATTTTTAGACACAAAAAACATATGACTAACCATATCAAGAAGCTTGTAACCTTTAGTGTGAGGGGGATAGCCAAGAAAGACACATTTGACAACTCTTGGATCAAATTTAAGTCTAAAGAATGAAAGCATAACAAAGAGATCCAAAAACTTTTAGATGTGTGAGTATATTTGGTTTATGATAAAGAAGCTCATATGTTGATCTTCTTTGAAAAGTAAGTGTGTGTAATTTGTTTAAGATACGATCTACAATAAGGATAGAATGAGGACAATTCTCTAGTGGTAAATGTGATTGAAACAATAGTTCTCTAGCAGTAGTAAGAAAATGTTGATGTTTTTTCAATGAGGCCATTTTGTTGGGTTTTTTCAACACGTCTAGCTGATGAATGATTCCATATCAGGAGTAAAAATTTGATAAAATAAATTAAGAAGCATTTTAATCTTCATAATTTGATTTTAGCATTTAGTGAGAATGAAATTATTAAAGTCACTAAATAATTTAGCAACATCATATATTTGTGCAAGAAGATAAATCAGTGTACATCTACTATAATCATCCAGAATAGTAAGAAAGGATCTAAAAATAAAATAAGAAGTAAGACTAAAAGGTCACCAAACATCTCAATTTATTAGATCAAAATAATTGAGTGAATGACAAAATGAATACAGGAGAATGAAAAACGTTTTTACTTAGAAAATTGACAGACATCACAAAATGGTGTAGAAGAAGAATCATATGATGGAAGTTGAGAAATGAGGTTATAGAGATGGTACATGACTTTATTCTCGTATGCAATCTCAATCATATTTTGTGTGAATTTGTCATGTAAAGAACAATATAAAGAGAGAGAAAATTCGAAATATCTTTTGTAAGTTTTGAAACTGAAAGAAGATTGTACTAGAATAAAGGAACACAAAGAACATAGTGAAATAAAATAGATTGAGTTAAAGTAACATAACCTTTTTTATGTGACCATTAGGTAAAGTGGTAGGAATAGAAACTATTTGAGGAGTAGTAGAGTAAAGAGATGATGAACAAATCAAATGAACTGTGGTTCATGTGTCTAATATCCAAGAGAAAGATTGAGAGAGATAATTACATGAAGCACTAGAAACATGATGAATTTCAGGAAGATGGTCAACACTATCTGAAGAAGGAGGTGAATGAAACATTAATGAGAGCTTACTAAATTACTCTACAGTGTAAGTATAAGGAAGAGTAGTTGCATATTCTCCTTACAAATAGTTGGTGAAGAATATGTGATAGCACTATTTGCATAAGTGATGTATTGTCTTTTGTGACATATTCATAAGGACATGCATCTTTATGGGTGTTGGACTTACTTAAAGGATTTATCCCTTATATGTGACGTTGTTTGAGTTTGTTGTTATTCTCAAATATTTTGGTAATTTTGGAAATTTTTGCGTTAATTGTTTGCTAAGTGTATAGCTCCTAGATACATAAATGATAAGAGACCCCAAGATGAATCGGAGAAGTAAAAATGACAAATTCAATCCCAAGTTGAGTCGTGAAAAGATATAAAATTCACCTTAGAGAATCTAGTGAATTTAGCGGAAAAACTTTGATATCAACTTGAGAGAGTCACCACACACATTTGGTGAGGTTTATGATAAATACCCTTGAGATCAATAGAGTCCTTCGAATCGGGAGTGCTTGAGAGAAAGCAATTTGTGAATAAAATTTGATACTACAGATTTATGGTAATGTTTCCACTATGATTCGAACTTGTCCGATAGAAAACATTTATGGGAGACTTTTGACCTACCCAAGTGGTACCCACAATCCAAAAATGTTTTCGCACTTTACTTACATGGAAAATTCAATTTGTACATAAGTGACACAACTATTGGAGAAGCCATACACGCCTGGGAGAAGAAAAAGCATAAGTAAACTCAATACCTTTCCATCATCTATTTTCGTCAAAAATTCAATTATTACTCTAATTTATTATACATATCAATTCTATATATAAATTTGACTCTAATGATTATTGTATTTTCTTCCATTAGTATGAACTAAACACTCATTAGCTTAAGAATTGCCATGAACACTAGATGTTGAATTTATCGCTTTCATGTAATTTGGGATTGGTTATTTAAATGATATTGATGTTGATCTGTTGAATATAAATTTGTGTTAATTTTTGAATCTCTTATGTTGTATAAGTTAGTGGTTAGTAGGAATTAGACTACATTCGGACAGGGTCAGATTGTGGAGCTAGTTTGTATTCGTTTGATGTTCGTCTATGCACCGGGAGATCTGGACTAGTTGGATAGTCAATAGGGTTAAAGTTTACCATTTGAGGGTTTTTATAGGGTCACTATTTAGAGGTCCCTAAATATTAAGTGCAGCCCCAATATACTTTAGAGGGATATAGTTGGATAGTTGAATTCCGATAAACGTTAAAAAGTCAAATTCTCCCTTAAAAGAAGAAACGGTTTAGTCATGTTTAGTAGGATTTTTAAAGGAATTTCTCGAGTTGACTTCTCATATATTATATTCATATTAAAAATTTATTCACTACTCTATTTTCATATTATATTTTCTTGATATTTATCTTTAGTCCATGTAGTTATTTAATTTACGAAAACCTGCAAAACAAGTAGACTTTTTTCCTTTCCATTTATGTCATGTCAACTATTCCAAATACACCTTAAGAACACGATAATTAACTCCATAGTACATGTGGAAAACAATAATAAAATAATGACTTTTACTACTAGGTACGACTCGTACACTTGTGAGGAGTCGTACTCAACTATGATTTTTACATCACGCCTCAAAGAAAATCAAGTTTTTGGCGTCGTTGGCAAAGACTATTTAGTTAATTTTTGTTTTTATTTTGGTATTTGAAGTAGTAGTTTTTAGTTTTTAATTTGTCCCTTTGTTTTTTCTATACGGGATATCAGGTTGATGCATGCTCTCAAACCCTGAGAGGTTGCTACAAAAAAAGACAATGATAGAGAAGATAACAATAGATGACAGCAAATGCTAATGCCGGTTTGGATGCTAACAGGAAATCCAATCAACATTAACCCCTGGGGTTGGAAATATAAATATGTCTATCAACCAAGTAATCACGGGATTTCAATCAACTACAAATGCAAACTTGCAACAAGGATTTGAGCGTGGAAATAAAAATCAGAGTGTTCAACCAAATGCTATTCAATCGGTAGCTCAAGTCCAAGGAGGAAAAGAGGCATAGTTCATGCAACCACCAATTGACGGTTTTCATTTCCGGCTACAACCACTTGGAATCCTCTTACCTGAAATTAAATAAGGAGATCCAAGCTGAATGTTGGGATGTTGAATCAATTCGTGAGATACGGTCGCTATAGTGGGGCCGCACATGAGGATCGGGTCTGGGCCGTGCAAAAGTTCATGAAAATATGTGACGCCTATGTCACTCAATGCATCACTGGAGAGAAAATGTACTTGATCATGTTTCAATTTTTTTATTGGAAGTTAAGCGAATGGCTAGACCTCCATCCACGCAAGAGTATCACTACATGGTAACAACTTCAAACCAAATTTTTTGATAGGTTCTGACCTCATAGCATGAGGGTGAAAGAACAATTAGACTTATTCACTTTTTTCCAAGATCAAGACGAGTTGTTTGGTGCCGCTTAGACTATGCTCTAAATTCTTGAAAAAGTGACCTCCATAGGTAGAACAAGAAATGCAATTGGCATGTAATATCATGGACTTGACTCGAGCTCAAGAGATGCTAGATGGTTATGAGGATGAGGCTATAAATGTCATTTAATATTGTAATTGTAATGACATACTTATAGAGGGATGTTATATAATGATGAATCTCAAATTTGTTGAAGTGTGATTATGGAAACAATAACATTAATTATAATATTTATCAAACTTTTTTTAACACATTGGAGAGCCACTTGGACTCGGAGTCAATTTTTATTAAACTTTATTTACTTTATTACAATATACTAATCACATCTTTAGTGATACAATTAAAAAAAATTCAAATTTTTCATGTAACAAGGTTTTACAATAAAATATGACAAAATTTAAGTTAAATGTCTAATTGCACATTACTTTTTTTACAATACTTAAAACTTTATTGAAGGTACTCATTAATTATGTCATGAATGTTATAAATTTGATTCATTGTGATTTACTCAATTAAATTTGAACTATCTTTAATTTACTTTTAATCATATCATATGTTTAAACAGAGTGCTACTGAGAAAGCTTGGTTGGAAGCTAATGTAAGAGGAGTCAACGTTATGGGTGCGAGCGCTTAAACAGCGGTATTTTAAGAATAGTATTCTCCATTATTCAGCAAAACCGTACGATTCATAGGTTTGTCGAGCCATTGTGGAAGGTATCGCCGTGGTGAGACGGGGATCCTAGTGGCTGGTAAAGAATGTTTTTAGTGTAGAATTTTGGTTGGATGTGTGGATTGGGAAGAGCCACTAATATCTTTTGTCACGGGCTCAATTGGGAGAGAAACAGGGGACCTGCTACGTAAATACTGAAGAATTGGATCACATTGTTAGTTTCGATCCTTGGCAATACAGCGATTCTGAAATACTACACGCACAGTTAAATACGAGCAATCGGAGTAGTCAACAGCACCCAACAAGAGTTATAGTTGTTGCACACGGACTGGATCAAATGTAAGAAAGAATTCAGATTCAATCTCAGATGGTTACAGATGAGCATGGAGACGAGGGATGGTGGAATAAGAACCTCGGGGCAAAAGAGTTCTTTGCGGGGATCAACTAGGACATATTTTTTGCTTTGTTAATTAACGTCATTTGGTTTGAAAAAAATGAAAGTATTTTTAAGGGTGGTTCGTTCTCAGCGCTAATGTAATAATTAAAAAGGCAAAAAGTGGGGTGATTGATTATATAAGGGCTTGGTAATCAAATATGGGTAAATTGGAGAAGATTCGCAGCCATGTGGAGTGGATAGGTAGGCCAACCAAGCAGGAGATTCACTCTTAATATGGATGGAAGTTTAAATAAATGGATGAGAAAAAGAGGTGTTGGTTGCTTGATACGAGATGCCGAAGGGAATTGGGTTAAAGGATTCTGCATGAGTGTCGAGTGTTCTTTGGTAATAATTGCAAAGTTGATTGTCTTGCTTGAAGGGCTTAAGATGGCGGTAGGTATGGTTGTCCAGGAGTTAACAGTTGAGGTAGATTCTGAAGATGCAGTGCGAGCGGTTAGGCAAATTGAGTAGAGGAGGAGCCCAGCGGTCTACTAGGTTAACGAGATTCAAGGAATTTTAAGCAAAAATGTTGGCTTTAAACTTAAACGCGTATATCGAGAAGAAAATGAGAGTGCGGGCCTATTAGCAAGATTGGGAGTGAAGCAAGAGCAAATTTATTGTATACTTGATGACCCCCGGGATGTGGCTTGGGAAGTACTCAATAAAATAGATTTTGGGCGAAAGATTCTGCAACAAGTCTACACAAATGAGTTTAAGGATGTTCTAAACATGTAGCAAGTTTCTTTTTAAACCGGTCTTCTAACCTCCATTGTATTAAAATATATATATATATATATATACACACAAATCACAGAAACACGTTAATTATTAGATTAGATTGCGCAATCACAACTTAGTTATCTTAGAGTCAAATATTCAAATTATTATTCTTAGGGTATAATAATCAAATGGAAGCACATGATGTTTATATATATATATATATATATATATATATATATATATATATATATATATATATATATATATATATATATATATGTGTGTGTGTGTGTGAGAGAGAGAGAGAGAGAGAGAGAGAGAGAGTACCCAACGCCTTCATGTCCAGGGATCCGTGGAAACAGAGGCTGCAAAATATTAAACTATAAATGATACTAATTACTCCCTTTGTGCAGCTTGATTTATTCATCTTTTTAATACAAAACTTAAAAATGATTTAATACTCTACTTATTTACATAATTATCATTAATTAATACAAATAAAATCATTCATTGTAATACTCTTTCTATTATTTAAGTAGAGTAATATTGAAAAAAGTAAAAAAAAATGTCTTGGTATTGACAAAAAGACAAATAACATTAGACATCTTGTTTAGAAAGTTGGACACTTACTCGAGGAAAGCCGTTGATGCATAAGATATCTGTATGGCATAAACTAGCATAGATCATCTTGATTCTAACTTCACAAGATTTGGGTGGTTCCACTTGTATTTCTTCTATTTGTGGGGTTTCCCCTGATTTGGATACCACAGCAGCTGCATAGCAATATATGGATTTAATTGCTCATAAATGAAAAAACATTTTTTCTCATTCTTAACCAGTCTAAATTTTGAATAATTGATAAGTTATTTTTTTTATTTATTATTGGTTGTAGATTTTTTTTCAATGGGTTACATAATTTTTAATGAGTTGCGCGCATGTACTTTTCAAATGGTTGTCTGCATTTATCAATGGGTTACATGTGTATCTTGTTAGACAATAGTCTTTTTGCATTAATATTTTGGGTTAAGCACCCTAATATATACTCAATATATTAATTTTTTTTTTACTAAAGACATAATTACTCAACTTGGATAAATTTTAGGGAGTTTCACTTAAAAAAACCACAAACCCAACAAATTTGTCACAAAAAAGGCCCAAGCAAAATGTTTGACCGTCTGTGACAAAACAATCCCTATATAATTTGTCGGACAAGTTGGGTTACGCTGTAAAAAATAATTTGTCGGGTTATGTTAATTACTTGTTGGGTTGTGTTGTATAATCTGTTGTGTCGTGTTTAGTAATTTGTTAGGTTTCAATGGTTGTGGGTTGCAAATTAAACAAAGATGGAGTTATGTGTTAATGACGACGAAGAGTATTGGGATGTATTTACTAATTTATTGGGTTTGTCCAAAAAATTATTATAATTCTTGAATATTTGATGTTTAAGCTGTAATATTTTTATTTTATTATTTTTATTATTTATTTGACTTTTCTTATTATTGAAAGGTTAAATCATTATATTTTACTTTCGTATAACTTTTCTATTTACAAAGTGTTTTTTCCATTTTTTACCAATATTTTGTACATATTTTAATTTACATACCTTTCTTATCTTTTTAATAATTTCATTAATCATCATCTTAAGTTATAGTAACAATGAATTAGAAATGTCAAAAGCAAGATTTAAATAATTATTTTAATTTGTTGGGTTTGTATGTATCGGTGTTAATATTGTCGATGGTGTTGAGTTGTAAGTAGAGGTGTTTATGGTTAGAGTGATAGCGAAGAGTTATTACACCCAAAAAAATGGTAAATATATTGTATGTATTTGAAAAAATTTATGATTGAGATCGATAGCTGGCCTAATGGTTATGTTACTCCGCTACGACCAAGAGGTCTTGGGATCGAATCTCATTGGAGTCATTTACTCCGAATCTAAAGTGGCTCTCTCATGTATTAAAAAAAAAAATATAAGATTGTATTAGATATGATTTGAAGTATAAATTTAGTAATTAATTTTATTTTATTTTTAATTTATCATTTAATATAGGGGTAATTAGAGATAAATGCCTCCTTAATGATGCCTTTCATTTTTTTAAGCCTCTAATTTTCTTATTTAGAGATAAATGCCTAATAGAACAATTATTTATAGAAAACATCCCCTTTATATTTTTTATACATATACTATCCTTATTATTAAATATATTATTTTATTTTTAATACAATATTTATTTTTAAATCTTAAACAAATAATAGGATATTTCCACCACCTCCACCACCACCACCACCACCACCACCACCACCACCACCACCACCACCATCACCGCCTCCACCATCATAACCACCACCACCACCACTACAACCACCACAACCATCACCGCCACCACCACCACCACCACCACCACCACCTACTACTAATTTCATCACACGCGCGCGTCCGTGAAATTTTTTTAAAATCGCCATAACTAATTCAAAAAAAATCAAAAAAATCGAAAAAAATCATATTTGGATAAATCAAATTAATATTTACGTCTATGATTTTTTTCGGAATTTTCTGAATTTTTTGATTTTTTTTATTTTTTTTTAAATTTTTTAATTCGCAGAACATGGAATTCCATGTTTTAAACATGGAATTCCATGTTTTAAACAGTGAATTTCGTGTCTGCGGAAAACAAATTCCTTATATCAAAACATGGAATTCCATGTTTAAAACATGGAATTCCATGTTTAAAACATGGAATTCCATGTTTCCGTGTTTTAAACATGGAATTCCATGTTTAAAACATGGAATTCCATTTTCTGCGAATTAAAAAATTCAAAAAAAATCAAAAAATCAAAAAATTCAAAAAATTCTGAAAAAAATCATAGACGTAAATATTAATTTGCTTTATCCAAATATATAATTTTTTTATTTTTTTGATTTTTTTAGAATTAGTTATGACGATTTTAAAAAAATTTCACGGACGCGCGCGTGTGATTATTAGTTTTTGTTTTGTTTTTTTTCTACTTTCTTTTTTTTAATTGTTAATTATAAGGGTAGTTTGGGATGAGGCATTTTTCTATAAAAAATCTTATTCTAGGCACCTTTTTTTAAATAAGTTTTTTAATAGGCATTAATCTCTAATTGGCTCAATATATTGTAAAGAAGTAAGGAGTGTATATAATAATAATTAAAAAATATTTTAGACTTTATTAAAATAAACTATTTAAGTAGACAAATAAGAGTATGGTTTTCTTTTTTTCGGGGGGAGGTCAATTAAAAAATTTCGAATTACTTGAAAATCATCAATATCACTAAATTAAATCTCACTCAAATGATTGTTATATTTTGTACTAAATCATAGTAAATCTACATAGTCATACCTTTGCATGTAATTATTTGAGGATTTGTTTGCGTCATGGTAGCTGATCAACTTGAAGTTCTCTTCGACAGTTGAGACTTTGTACGTCTGTTATTATAATATGAGATTGTGTGACCTTCATTACTAAGTGCATGTATTTATACAAACAGACTTATCCAAAATAGGCCAGCTTTCTTGCCCAACCACATTCAAGCAAAGTAAAAACATTTAATACTGTTGGGTTCCTGTTATACTCGTGGACCATATGGTTGTGTACTTGACCATTAAAGCACAGAACGGGTAAAGGTTAATTACAACAGGTCAATGTCGCCGTCGTACAGGAAAGATGAACCACGTGATAGATCGAAATACAGCCTGACTACTAACATGCCATTCAGCCTGGCTATCGGACACGGGTTATCGGACCGCCGGTCCGGCCCGGACCGATAAGCACCGGCGACGGAACGGGGCCGGTATGATGGAGGTGGCCGGAACGGAACGGAACGTCGGTTCCTTTACCGTGCGGCGTTTTCAGATGCTGCGATTTCTATTGGACCGAACCGGTCCGTGACTGATACGGACCGGTAACGGCCCGTTATAATTTTTTTTCTTTTAATATAATGGCCCAATTCATTAGTTAGCCCAATAACCCAACCTTGTATCTATCTATCGTGTATATGTATCTATCGTGTCTTGTATTCATAAAGAAGGTGAAAAAAAGTTTGTTTGCAAAGCATTCACCAATGTTGGATGATATTAGTGGGGTCCCTAATTGGAATAAGTTTAATAGTGGGTTGCTTAAGATGTACAAAATCGAAGTTTTGGAAAAGGTCCCTATTATGCAGCATTTTCTTTTTGGCTCCATTATCAAATGGTAAGCTTTTCATTTTAATATGCTTTCATTATAGGATTAATTCCCCTAGAGTTGTGTCCGGAAATTTAGTTTGTTTTATCTCATCTCGTATTTCAGGGAATAAATGTGGGAGCCTTCAGCTTTTTGCGTCTCTTGAAACCCAGTTTGTTTTTTAGTGTAATTAACTACTTTAATTATTTTCCTGGTGTGAAATACTTGTGTAAATTAAATTGTAGTTTTGTGTAATTCTTGTTAGATTATCATCATTGTTATTTTCTTTTTAATTTATGGGCAGAAGCAAGTTGAGTTTTGAATTTATTGAAAACTGAATTTAATTTGGGGTTCTCTCGTTTGTGATTAAGAATCGGCTGTTAACACTGATAAGTAGCGTTATAGAAAGATACGTTATGTAGTTTGAATTTATAAGTAAAATTTTACTTCCAGATGTTTGATTTTATGCTTATAAGGTCTGTTATTGTGGAATTGAGATAAATAGATGATACAATTTAAATTTTCTCATGAGATAATTATCCTCTTGTGTATAGATTGGAAAAGTATTACGTATACAAAAGATATCAAGAGATGAATGTGAGTATGAAAATGGTCAATCAACTTTAACAAGCCATGAATGTGAATTATGGAAAGAATTAAAAGATCTTGTAACTGCCCCTACAAAAGAGATTGCAGAGCAACTATACGTGAAGCATGTTATGGTTCCTTTATTAGACATGCTAAAGTTACTGCTCTGTTTGGATCAGTTCTTTTGCTCTCATTTAAAAAAAAAAAAAAAGGCATAAACCGATAAACCGATAGTGGGACCGGTCCGGGACCGAAACCGGAACCGATAAACCGGTCCCCGTTATCGGTCGGTTTTCTATAATTTGGGACCGAAGAACCGGTCCGGACCGGGACTGATAGTGGGTGTCCGATAGACCGGTCCGGTCCGATAAGGGCGTTACACGATAAAGACCGGTCCGAACACGGACCGGTACGGCCGATAGCCAGGCTGACATGCCATGTCAGGAGCTTATACACTATACGCATGTACTCTCTAGCGATAGCTAAAGTGATCACTAAAAATGGGAAAATCAGTCGTTAAAGATACCAAGGATCACTTGTCGCCAAATATAGTCGCTAGTGACTAATTAGTAAAGGTATTTTTAAATAATCATCCAACACTATTATCAACCCGCGATTGCTTATCGGTCCCTAATCACAACTACAGATTGGTTTTTTAGCGACGACCCGTGTTCGTCGCTAAGCATGATTAGTCGTCGCTAAAGTGAATTAGCGACGACAACTCGTCGCTAATTTTTCGTCGCTAGAAAATCGTAGAGAGAAGTCAATCTTTGCGACGAAACAAAGTGGTTTCGTCGCGAATTTGTGGGACGTCTTTGCGACAACCAATGTCGTCGCAAATTTTTCTTTGTTATCGACAACAATATTTCATCGCTACACCAGAATATAGGGACGACTTAACTCGTCGCCATTTAGTCGTCGGTAATTATTCTAAATACTAGCGACAACTTTCATTCATTTCTAAGGACGAGTAGATCATCGCTAATTTGTTTTTTCGAATCCTAAATTGAAATTTTGATTTTAATATAATTTTTTTTTCATATTTTAAACTTAATTAATTGTTTTTTTATTTAATTTTAATTTTAATTTTAATTTTAAGTTTTATTGATAAATTTATATTTTAAATTTTTTTATAAATTTATTTTTATTTGCATAATTATACGAATATATCTAATAAATAATTAAAAATCTCAAATATTAATCGGAAAGCAAAATTTAAACTAATTTAATTCTAAAAACCGTAAATAAAGTCAAACACGGCCGATAAAGTCAAACAAAACAGATAAAGTCAAACATAAAATAAAAAGTAGTCAAAATATATCAAAATAAAATATAAATAAAATCAAGGAGTATCCAAATCTTCACCATCGCCATCTTCATCATCATCGTCATCTTCTCCATCTGTTGTCGGTGCTTCAGGGGGATCAGGGCAAGACCTTGAGCGACCCTCATCTCATACAACGCCGCCATAGCCGTGTCAAGTATGCTCATCGAAAAGTGACTGCCAGTCGGGGTAGCTGTGGAGGGAATCGGTGAAGGGGGAGCCTCGATAGGGGGAGACCTTGAAGCGCGCGAAGCTCGTTCATCGTCGTCGTCATCACATCTAGCCGCTCCGCATTTTGCCTAACTTCGAGATCCGGCTGGGAGACACGGGCCTTAGGACCTGTCCGAATCCGGTTACCCAAGCCGTCTTCGGAGGGCCCATGACTTGTTTAACGGCCTCTTTCATGGCGTCGATCTGGTCTTTCAGCGGCACTTAAAGTGCGGTCCCACTAGATGACCCTGCCCCTTTCTCGCAAATTATTTCCTTAAACTTCTCCCGATACACATCCTGCTACAAGCCATGAAAAGTATTTAAAAAAGACAATTAAAAAAACTAAAAAATGAAATTTTCTATTTCGGGAAACTTTCCAAATAAGGAAAAATTCTATTTTAGGAAACGTTCCTAAAATGGAAAGTTTCCCGAAATAGAAACTTTCCTAAAATGGAAAGTTTCCTAAAACAGATAAGGTAAGTAATATTTCAATAAATTTAATAACAAGACGAATCGAAACAAACACTCACGTTACACTCTTTGTATGCCGGGTTCATCCACTCGTCTTTGTCGGAGTCGTAATTCATGTACTCGAAAAAAAACCCCAAGATTTGGAAGCTCTCTCTCCTGTTGGGTAGACTCATCAAAACAACTTAACGGGTCCTTAGTCTTCTTCTTCAGCTTCCCCTATGCAATAACATTTTAAACAATATATATTAATAATTAATTAAAGTAAGTAATTTAATTTTTTAAAATCAAAGAATATACTTTATGAATGACCTCTCGGGTCTGCGAATAATTTCTCGAACCAGCCTTGCCCGATATTTTCTGTTTTTCCTTGTTCGCCTTGTTAGTAACAGCCTGGTTCTGTTTCAATATATTTCAAAAATGTTAAATATTTTTTTTTAAATAATAAAACTTTCTACCTGAGAGTCCTTGTTATCTCACATCCTACAACTCCTCCTCCAAACATCTAGATTAACATCAGGTGGTGTTTTCTTCTTATTATAGTATGCTTTCTTCAAGTCACCCTTCCACGCCCTATACCTAATCGACTGGCTCTTGTTCAAATCCTTTGGATTTCCGGCCAGTCGGGTCTGGTACACCAGTTATCGAGGTCAAAAATTGCTTAAGTCGGTCTATAATAGTACCTTTCATCCAATCAGGCACCTCCTAACAGGTCTGGTAGCAAGGCGGGACATTCTCTCGTACAGTCGTCCCTATAACCTGTGTAACGTGGTGACCATACTCTCCAATAGGGTTCCACGTCTCGTCTAGCATGCAAAACTCTACGTGCAAATGGTAACCGTGTTTCTCTAGGGCTTCAAGGGCATCAAAGCATTGGTTCCTCGGGATTTTCTTTTGCGTGTTTCTGGTTTAAAATAATTTGGATTAATTTTAAATTGATAAATTCTTATGTTTTTAATATTTTAATTACCGGAGGGGCCGACACAGGTGGATAAAGTGTGGTCCAGATTCCTAGAGGGATCTCGACCATCTCCATCACCGTCATGTCCTCGAGCCATTACATCAGCCATCTAAAATTTAACGGAATAACATAAAAATAAAATATTACAAACCAATCGAATAAATTAAATTAATTATTTCAAACCAATCGAATAAATTAAATTAATTATTACAAATAATAAATGTATAATATGATAAAATAACATTAATCCAATCCGGATGGAATCTGTATTAAAAAATAACAAGTTAGAATAGTAAAGTTTCCTAAAAAGGAAACTTTCCTAAAACGGAAAGTTTCCAAATAAGGAAAGTTTCTATTCTGTGAGCTTTACTTTTTAGGAAACTTTCGTAAAAAGTAAAGTTCACAAAAATGGAAACTTTCCTAAAATGGAAGTCTCGAAATAAGGAATGTTTCCATTTTTGTGAAATTTACTTTTTAGAAAAGTTTCCAAATTTAGGAAACTTCCCTATAAAGTAGAGTTTTCTAAAATGGAAACTTTCCTTATAAGGCATTTTTAAACAAATTTTTTTCCAAAAAATTCTTTACCCTAAATATTTTAAAAAAAAATTCTTTCTAAAAACCCTAAAAATTAATTTATTCTACTTTTTTTCCCTAAATTCTTTCCTAAACCCCTAAAAATTAATTTATTCTACTTTTTTCCCTAAATTCTTTCCTAAAACCCTAAAAAAATGTTTTCTATTTTTAAAAATTACAAATCTTATACTAATCATGTTATGAATACAATTATTCTTTTAAAGCATCCAAAAACATATATAAGTAATTCAGATTTATTTAAAAACCCTATTTAAACACATATTTTTAATCAAAAAATTTTAAAAAAATAATTATATATTTAAATATCACAAAAAAAAATATTAGTGATGTTATACATACAATTCCACTATCAAATCACCCAAAAAAGTACATATATAATTCGGAATTAATAAAAGTCCTATTTAAACACTTATTTTTTCAATCAAAAAATAGAAAAAATTAATTTCTATACTTAAAAATCACAAATCACTTAATGATGATGTTATACATACAATTCCATTTTCTAAAGACCCTAAAATATACATGTATAACTCGGGATGTATCAAAAATTAAATATAAACACAAAATTCAATCAAAAATGGAAAAATAATTAATTGCACAAAGGGGATGAAAATTGCACCTTTTTACGTTGAAATTGATCAAGCGGTGTTGATGAAGCCATGCCAAGCATAGATTGTCATAAACAACAAATAAAAAAGAAGATTAGAATAAAAGAAGTAATAACAAATGAATAACAATTAAATTAGATGATGAGTATACCTTGTTAGCAAGAGATTAAGCTTTGAAAATACTTTGATTGTGCTCGGAAATGGAGTGGGGGTGATTTGGGGCGGAATGGAAGGTTTTGGTGATAATATAAGTGAGCAAATGAGCTCACGATAGGGTTTTTATAGATTTTTATTGTTAGCGACAACTTTGATCGTCGCTAATTTTGTAAAAGTCGTCGCTAACTTTGCCACGCGTCATGTAATGTACGCACGACATTTGCGTGTCTATACTTAGCGATGACGCGTGTCGTCGCTAACTATACGTGTCGTCGCGAATACGAATGGGCGGGAATTCTGACCGCCCAAATTGACCAATCGAAAATATGGGAATTGTTAGCGACGAGTAAAGTCGTCGCTAAGTTGTTTGAATCTCGTCGCTAATTCTTAGCGACGCGTTCTTCGCCTAAATTTCGTCGCTAAGATGAAGAACTCGTCGCTATTTTTTTTCCTTTTCTTTCTTTTTATTGATCTACATGATACCTATTTATGACATCTTAAATTTAAAACAACAAAATTAGACATCAAAATGAATCGATAAATAACATTATAACAACATTTTAACAACCATGAATTTAAAATCAAATCCATGCTAAGAAAATTTAAAAATGAAACAAAAACGCTTAAAAATCAAATATCTAATCAGTTTCATATCCGCTAGTGTCTACAGGCTCCTCATCACTATCAATCGTAATGGGTTCCTCATCTCCGTACTCTTCCCATGTGTCATCTAACATCTCCTCGTTTTCATCAAAAACTAAGTCAACATGCAAATCAGTGATGAGTGTCTCCGTGTCAAACACGATCTTTTCGGTAGTTGCCAAGTCCAGTCGTGAGTAATCAGTTTGCGTGTTAACCAAAGGAATCGTGATACACGTGTTATCAGTAGATACTAACTCCGCACCCCATAACTCGAGGCTCCACCTGTGACGATCGTTGATTTCCCAAACGGCTTTCCATCCTTTGAATATAAGTGTTATAATGATGCAACTGATAGAGTATGTTGGAATTATCTGTTTCTTTAGTTATTACTTCCTCCGTCCCAAAAATAATGTCCACTTAGCATTTTCACACAGATTAAGAATTGTCATTATTAAACCCTACATGTACAAAAATACCCCTAATAAATGTCATCATTAATGATAGTGCACACCTATTCCTATGCCTAGGAACATGCAATCAAGTATAAAATAATAATTCAATTAATTATAAATTAAAAGAAAAATAGGGGTAATAAGGGAAAAAAGTAGAAAAAATTGTCTTGAAATGGTAAGTGGACATTATTTTTGGGACACCATATTTAGTAATGTGGACATTATTTTTGGGACGGAGGGAGTAGTAATTTGTATGTTTACATGTTTCTAAATTTAATAAATATAATTACTTAATTGCAGACGGATTATTTGAGTATTATTGCATCCAAGCTCAAAAGTTTAAGTCACAAAGCGAAAAGTATAGGTGATTTTAATGTCTTTAGCTTCTTTCTTTTTTTCTTATATGAATTTAAATTATTTATTTATTTTCTAATTATCTTTATATATGGTGCTAATTGTGGGCTGAAAGAGATAAAAAAATTATTTTTATCCCATGTCACCCATGATGGGAAAGACATGAGCGTACAGGGAAGTTATCAAAGATAACTTCCCACTTAGATGGTGGAGGAGGTGGAGAAAGTGGGAGATTGGTTTATTTACAGGCAATAAACCAACTCTCCAGCTCCATAAATAGAGCCTCTCATTCTCACAAAATCACAACACAAAAGACAATTAAAGCTAACAAGCGTACAATTCTTTTCTCTCCAAATCAAGAATACAACACAAATAATTCTGAGACATTTAGGTTGTGAAAACAAAAGGTTTAGTTCTAGTAATTAAACTTACGACCAGATAGCAGAAGCGATTCATTCCAATTCAATCAATTACAAGAAGGCTAAAGTCAGGACTCTTCATTCCAATCCGCTGCGTATAAGGTTTGTCTGATAAACCTTCTTGTTTATATTCAAGAGTAACAATTGGTATCAGAGCATGTTACCCAATTGAATATATGAATATAAAAAAAAATTCTTTTTTCATTTTTCTGTGTCGAACAGAAAAAAAAAATTGAGAATTTCTTTTGTCTTTTTGGTTCTGTCGTTTAAGTAGAAGAAGAAAAGAAAAAAGTTTTGATTTGTTAGAAAGTTTTTTTTTCTATCGATATATATATTAGGTTAAGAGCCCAAAACATAGTCCAGGAGCCCATATTGGGGTCTTTAATTAATTTTTTTTTTTGGGCCCATAGATTAATTATTTTTTTTTGGGCCGAATATCTTGAATTATTTTTTGGGCCTTTTGGGCCTGTCTGAATTGGACATTTTTTAATTAATATATTGGACCAAATTTTTTTTGTTTGGGCCGCTGGATTATTTTTTTAATATTTTTTTCGGACCTATATATTGTTTGAAAAATCGAAATGCATGTTAAGGAATTCAAACCCAAACCACCTAGTCAAGTGACTAGTAGCCTTACAAGATTTGCTACCTTAAATTATTGTTAATGAATAAAGTTTCTGAAAAGATACTATTATTATTTTTCCTTGTTTCCTATATCAATTTTGGTGTATTATTTTTTACCGTTCTTAATTTTTTCTATATGTAGAAAAATGGTGTTGACACGATCCAGGGGATCACGAGCATCAAGGCTTGAGCAACTGACAGTGTACAGATGGCTCAACAGGAACGTATGAAATCCTAATGGAACATCAGAGATCCATAGACCAAAAGTTGCAAGGACACCGAAAGAAAAACAGTCTTTGAAAAATAGTATCAAAGCACTCCGATATAAGAGGAGACCTAATCATACTTTAGTGCAACATGTAGTAGTTGTGAATAAGTTGATTTAAGATGTCATTAATTGGGGTGATATCATATGTGAAGGACACAAAGTAGAAGTTCTTTACAATACTTTTCCAAGAGAGATGCAAAGGGATCTCATAATTTTATGGGAGAATGACTTTCCGGAAGACTATGTTCATGGAAGACAAGCTACATATGAGTGGCTAGTCTATGCTTTGACTGAATCTCACTTGTGGAGGCACTATAATAACTCTACTAGGTCGGATCAGTGCAACTGTGGAATGCATTATCTAACTACTAGTGTTGATAATTATTTTCCAATTAGACTCTATGAGGAAGTGAACTTTGAGCAGTCAATTCCTAAATTAAGGTTTTGGATATGAAAGGCGTATGCTAGTTAGGACTTGCAATAGGTAGTTTGCTTAGTGGTTTGTTTTTCCAATGTTTTTTTAATCCCTGTTTGTTAGGAATTGCATTAGTTGCTTTGATTCAGTTATTTCTTTATTGAACATGTATTTCATTTATGTATGAATTCAACTAGTTTCTTTATTTTTATGTTATTAGTTGTTTATTTTCATACATTTTCGCTCTATTTATGTTAGAGTAAGTGGGAGTTCTTGGAGAACTTAATTTTGCAGTTAATGAAATTGATTGAATCATTAAGACAAACAAAATATGGTGGTTCATGATTGGGAACATAGTGAACTTTCTTTATCACTTATTTTGTTATCTTTCTTATTCATTCTATTTGCATTAATAGCATTGGGTAGTTAAATAACTGTATGTATACTAATGAAAAATCTCTTACTTTATATGAAAATGACAACCATCATTGATGATCTCAAAAGGAGACATAATGAATGGTGAAAACTATACCCTGGTAAACTCAAAATACATTATGTTCTAGAGGAACAAGAATTCTTGAGGTTATTAACAATGTCATGGCTCAGCCTAAGGAAGGCATCACAGCTCAAAACAAAAGCGACATGGAAGTTTATGAGAAGTGGAAAAAGAGATATTCCACTACAAGAGGCATCTTGATAAGCTCCATGTATGACAATCTTGTCCATGAGTGTCAATAATACACCACCGCTCACGAGATGTGGGACGCTCTTAATGAAAAGTACAAAGGTACAACTATGACTAAGATGAGTCAATTGATCATTAAGTTTGACACTTACAAGAGGAAGCCTAATCAAACCAAGCATATTTGGGAGATGTCTAATATGATTAGGGAACCTAGACTGCAGGTTATAACCTTACTGATGAACATCAGGTTCAAGCTATGATCAGATCTCTTTCAAATAAGTGGGAGCATTTGAAGATAAACTTGACTCAGAATGACCATATCATAACTTTTGATGATGATGTTTATCATGTGACGTTGGAAGATGAACGTCTTGATGCACTTAAGTCTCAGCGTCAGACTTATATATTGCTGAGTCAAGTTCCCACAAATGTTCTGGCATTAAGTGCAAGAACAATGGGAAGAGAAACGGAAATGAGCATGCTTCCAAGAAGAACGAGAATGGTGGTAACAACATTTTTTTTTAGAAAGACGAGAGTAAAGTAAAATGCTATAATTGTAACAAGATAGGTCACTTCGCTCGCGAGTGAGGATAAAGATAGCAATATCATTTACTTCATATAACTTTATATATGTTGCCAATACTGTTTGCTAGTTGATTCTAATCCTTTGTGGATTGTGGATTCAGAAGTGACAGACCATGTAGCCTAAGACCAAGAGGCATATATAGAGTACCATCTAATTCCAAAGGAAACGTGATGGATATGAGGTAGGAGACAACAACAAGGTTGAAGCCAACATATTTGACACTTGCAAGTTGAACTTGCAAGGTGGTAAAACCTTATATCTAGATAATGCACTTTACGCACCTGAAATTCAAAGGAATTTGGTCTTGGTCACTGTTCTTCTAGGATTAGGTTTTAATATGCATATTCATAACAATCAAGTAGACATCTATTATGATGCTAAGTATTAAGTTTTTGGTTTTATTTCTCATGTTTTAGTAGTACTAGATGATGATAACTCATTTAATAGTTATTATGTAAGTAGTTGCTTTTCTACTATACTTCTTCTAGTAATTTTAACGTAGAAGAAAGTGTATGGAATGCTAGACTAGGTCATATAACAAAGACCATATGATTTTGTTGGTTAAGGTGAACTTTGTGGATTCATTGACTAAAGTCATCTTGCCAACTTGTGAAAAGTGTCTAGCAGATAAAGCAAAACGGAGACCATTTTGAAAAGGCTAAACGAGTCAAATACTGATTGCAAATAATTCATTCATACGTCTGTGACCCAATATATGTTTAAAATAGTCGTGGTGAACATTATTTCATCATAATTTTAACAGATTTTTCATACATCTGTAGCATTGAAATTTTCTTATGATATATTTCAATGAAGTAGGAAATCAGTTAGAGAGGAAGGTGAAAAATCTTAAACCTTAATCGTGGACGTGAATATCTATTCAGACAGTTGAAAGAACTGTGTGATGAAGAAGGAATAGAACACTCCTAGAAATGGTTAGGTCTATGATGGCACAAGAAAATCTTCCAATATCTTATTGGGGAGATGCCTTGCTTACCGTCTGTTATATACTTAACCGAGTACCCACAAAGACTATTCCATCAACTCCTTATGAACTATGGACAGGTAGGAAACCTAATATGTCATACTTGCGACCTTTGGGGTCAGCAGGTTATATTCATGATCTATCTCATAAATATAGGAAGTTAGAGGCAATAAGTGTATCTTTATTAGATACCCAGATCACTCTAAAGGATATGTGTTTATTGGTGAACATAACGATGGGGGTCTTACTGAAATTGAATCATGAGATGTCACATTCTTAGAGAATGATTTTCCTAGCAAAGGTGAGGTTGACAGAAATTCTATTTTATGTGAATTAAATGAGATTCAGGAAGATGATATGCAAACAAATGTGACACCTGATAAGGTAACACATACTCAAGAAATAGAGACAGACACTCCTCTAAATCTTGAGATGGAAGAAACCATTGCTTCATCTAGTAATACTATTTCTCAGGACTCTCAACCTAAGAGAAGCGCTAGAGGTTTAGTTCCTCATCGTCGATTTGAAATCGAAGGAGAGGTCTTTATGATAACTCCACAAGACGAATAAGAACCTCGATCAGTTAATGAAGCATTCTCATGTCCTTCTAAGAATGAATGGAAGAAAGCAATGGAAGAAGAAATGGAGTCGATAAAAAAACCAGGTATAGGAACTGGTTAATCTCCAGAAAAAACGTAAGGCGATTGGGAATAAATGGGTTCTCAAAATAAAGAGGAAACCTGACAATTCCATTGACAGGTATAAAGCTCGCTTGGTAGCGAAAGGCTATACTCAACGGGAAGGAAGAGATTTTGAGGAAACCTTTTCTCCTGTTGTTAGATTTACCTCAATACGTCTTATTTTAGCTATTGTGGCTCATCTTGATCTGGAGTTGCACCAAAATGGATGTTAAAACTACATTTCTAAATGGAGATTTAGAAGAGATTATTTTCATGAAACAACCCTCGGGTTTCGTTGCAAAAGATCAAGAGAATAAAATATGTAGATTGTTAAAATCAATATATGATCTTAAGCAAGCCTCTAGACAGTGGAATTTGAGATTTCATGAAGTCATTTCATCAAATTGATTTGAGATGATAAGTGAAAATCACTGTGTTTATGTTAAATGTTCCAAGAAATTTTGTGATCTTATCTCTATATGTAGACGACATCCTATTAGCAGGGGATGATAAAGAGTTTATTCAAGCTAATAAGGATTTTCTAGCTTCTCAATTTGATATGAAATATATGGGAGAAGAAAATTATATTCTTGATGTTAAGATTAGTAGAGATAGGTATAGAGGACTATTATCTTTGTCTCAAGAACCTTAAATCATGAATATAATTGAGCGCTTTAGTATGATTAAGTGCAATTCCATTGACACTCCTATAGCAATTGGAATAAACTTAACTCTCGACATGTGTCCGAGTACTCTAGAAGAGAAACAGAAAATATTTACAATGTCATATTTTAGTTCCATGGATAGTCTTATATATGTTATGATATGAATTAGGCCAGACATATGTTATGTGGTAGATTTAGTTAGTCATTTTAATTGAACCCTGGACAAGAAAATCTGAAAGTTGTGAAAAAGATATTGATATATCTAAAAGGCACTATGGATTATGCCTTTGCTTTCGAGGAAATAGATTACACCTAGAAGGATATATAACGCTATTTGGGATAGTGATATATATGGGGCTAAATCTACCTCATGTGATGTATTCATGTTGAATAATTGCGCAATTTCTTGAAGTAGCAAGAAACAAAACTGTACAATTTTTGTCCACAATGGAAGCTGAGTTTGTAGCATGCTCAGATGTGGTTCCAGAGGCTGTTTGGTTAAAAAGGTTATTTTGAACATCTAGGATTCTCAAGCGATAGTGGGAGTCCCGTTATTATACATTGTGATAGTCAAGCCGAAAAGGCTTGTGTGAAAGCTCCTAAGTATCACAATGTAACCAAAGACATTGATATGAAGTATAATGTTGTTAGAGATATTATTGCACAAAAGGATGTTGATTTGCAATACATACACACATGCAATATGCTTGCTGATCCATTCACAAAGGATATGCCAAGGGATATATTTATGGATATGTTAAATCTATATGATTAAGCAAGATATAATGTATGTATATTGCGAGTTTATGTGCATTCATGTATATATTTTAATTAATATGTTTATTTAACTATTTCTTTTAATAATATCATGTTTGATATATATTATAATGCGTGTAATTTTGAAGTATGTATGTCCTATAGACTGAGATTGGCCCTATCACACGGGCAATCGCCTTTGGCACAAGAAGTGCACAAAGATGATACTGACTCATAGTAGTGAAGAACCCTTAAGATAACTTGAGTTAAGATAGTCACCTTAAATAAGTGTTAAGATGAGATCATAAACATGGATGAACCATGTTAAGCTTATATTATGATTGAAGTAGAATCCCACTATCTACTTAGTCTATAAGAGCCAGATATGAATTGCTTGATTGATTTCATTGAAGGGTTGATCGATCAAAGAACTCATCTTAGTCAACGAGGTTTGTCTAATTATATATCTGTATGGTATTTATAAAATTGTGACATACAATTGGAGCTATATGAATAATACCATAGCATGTGTCTCATACCACGTGTGCTTTCGACCAGAAGGAAGTGAAGAGTCGATCCCTGTCTCCTCATTGTGTGATGCCTTCAAAATTGTGCCCTAATTACTTTTGACTATGTCTTGATATTTTGATTAGGTGTATGCCACTTTGAACATACTACCAATGATCATGAATGATTCGGTCTAATGGGGTATGTTTGGGAAAGCAACCTAATCAACGTAAAAAGATATAAGTGTAAAGGGAAGACTAAAATTCTGTATCAAAGTGTGTGCTTGCAGGTACCGATCATGTAAGTCAATTTGGACCATAACATGATAGTGAGACACATGAAGTTATGTCAGTGAACTCTTTTGATCACATAAAGGATGTGATATAAATTTAAAGGGGTCAGAGTTACTGAATATGATACAATAAATTATTAGTCTGGGGTACTACAAGATACGTAAGGAATGAAGTTTCATTTGAGCAACTATGTACCCTAACAGGTTATTAGTAACGTATGCTCGTATGCTTGTCGGTCGCACGACCTATTTTGTCAAGTATGATGAATTATTCTAGAAATGTGTATAAGAGAAGATTTGAGAAATATTGATGTATGGTGCATTGAAATGCATGTACCTAAAGGTAATGACTGTAACTCCATCATGTGCGAGTGGGAGAATGAAAGAGATAAAAAAATATTTTTATCCCATGTCACCCATGATGGGAAAGACATGAGCGTACATGGAAGTTATCAAAGATAACTTCCCACTTAGATGGTGGAGGAGGTGGAGAAAGTGGGAGAGTGGTTTATTTACAGGCAATAAACCAACTCTCCAGCTCTATAAATAGAGCCTATCTTTCTCACAAAATCACAACACAACAGACAATCAAAGTTAACAAACGTACAAATCTTTTCTCTCTAAATCAAGAATACAACACAACTAATTTTGAGACATTTAGGTTGTGAAAACAAAAGGTTTAGTTCTAGTAATTAAACTTACGACTAGATAGCAGAAGCGATTCATTCCAATTCAATCAATTACAAGAAGGCTAAAGTCAGGACTCTTCATTCCAATCCGCTGCGTATAAGGTTTGTCTGATAAACCTTCTTGTTTATATTCAAGAGTAACATGGGCCATCAAAAGTTCACCCCCAAGAGCAGGTGTTATCCACCCAGGCTGTAGCGCTGAATGCGGGTGGTCAAATAGTATCAACCATGCAGAATGGTTCGAGTTTTGCTCAAAAATCCGCTGCAAATTCATGGGGCCCACAAGCGGGCCAAACATATGCTTTTGACAACTTACAGCAGCAAATTCAACATCAAAGGATGAAGTCAACTTCTTTACAACCAATTAATTTGCATCAACAAAGAGACACAAGTCAGCAGCAACAACAAAGTGACACGCGTCAGCAGCAACAGTTTGCTTTGATCCAGGGGCTGAACACGTCAACCATGTCCAGTCAGCAGGAACTTCTGATCGATCAACTCAATCAGCTCTCCTCAGGTTTATATGTTCCTCCATCTTTTTTTGTTACTTCAATTTCATATATATAATATGGTTAGCTAATAATGGTGTAGCCTCTTCACACTTTAACTCCCAGACAGGAGGGGATTGGCAACAGGAAATTTATCAAAAGGTAATATCAGATATATACATACACTCATTTCGTGTTACAACAATTTATTAAAAATTATATAATTACAGATCAAGAATATGAGGGAGAAGTACTGTACAGGGATGGTTATACTGTACCAGAAAATTTCCTCGAAAATCCACAAGGTAAGTAAGTCTAGACGTTCTTCTCTAAAATAAAAAAACAAAAAAAAAACCCGTTAACATGTTTTATAATGCTTGCAGCTTGATTCTCTTCCTTATCGCAACCAAGCTATGCATGATAAGCTTAAATTTTTGAACTTCCATAAAACAATAGTGGAGCGCTTCATACGATTTCTGTAGCGTAACAAAAATGAAATCCAGCTTGAGGACAGGGATAAAGCTGGCATGTTTGAGCGACAGATGGCAGATATTCTCAGTAGGGAAATGAGTATTTCACAGAGCGTACATGAGCAGATGCATCATCAGCATTTGCCTGCACCATTGATGTCTCAACATCAACAAGGCTTTGATCAGTTTGAAACTCCTATTCTCAACCTTCCGGAAGCATATCCAGAGACCTCAAATGGCGCAAATGGTACATTTGGTGTTGTAACAACAATTTCTCAACAGGAGCCAACTGTTCTAGAACAGCCTGACCAACACTTGGTGAGATCGTTAAGTAGCTATAATATATAGCATTTTGTAACTATCTAATATAATTCTCTTTGCATCTCTTACTGAAACTGGATCTTTGTTACTCTTTCTTGGTAAAGAGTATGCAGGGTAGATCAATGAATGCACTTGCAAAAGAATTAAAAACCATAAATCAACAGCTTATAGAGACTATGTGGTGTGGCCTAAGGTGTGATAAAAAGATGATATAATTTAGAAAACACCCTAAGCTAACACAGTATTGCAAGTATTACAGGACGTATGCAAGTTTTAATGATAAGAAGATTTGTTCCTCAGAGACTGACGAAAGTTAGAGAGAACTTATGCAAATTATCAAGTGCAAATATGAAAGATAGAAAAGATAATACGCAAGAGAAAGAGAGAGAAATAGATTTTTATTTTATTTTTAATTAAAGAAAACTAAACTAATAAATTAAAAGACAGAAAATTAAATAACAGAAAAGAAAAGAAGATAGTATGAACGTTTAGCTTGAGTAAATAGCATGTAATCCCCACTAGTTTTGCCGTTCTAAACATGTAAGGGTGAATTATGTAGTATTTCAATAATCGGTTCCAATTACGCTAGGTAGTTTTAAATATGATTTACCTGTGTCAATAAGGCTTCCTAAGCAAACTGTTCCTGTAATGGGTAAATAGTCACATGTGCTAAACCATAGTGATTATCTAGTTAGGTTGATTTGTCAGATCTAAACCGAATATTAGACGTTATGTGCTAAACATGTAATTAAACACCATTTTCAATGTTTACATAATTACTAGATGGTAATTCTATATGGCCTAGGTTCCACAAGAACACATAATATAAATCCAAACACATAAACAGAGAATAAAAACAATAATTCAATTTAAAACATAGAATTCCCAAATTAGATAGATGTCAATCAAAACTAGGGTTCATACATATATGCTAAAACTCAAACTAATGGAATTAATTCATACTAAGAAAAGAATTACAGAATTAAAGGTTGAAGGAGACATATGGTGTTCAGCTCCTTCCAGACTTCTTCTCTCGTGTTGCAGCTTCCTCTTGGCCTTAGGGTCTGGCCAAGGATGATTTAAGAGTGTTAAGAGGCTGTACTTATTGTGTATAGGTTGACCTAATTCGTTTCTTGAAGGAGAGGTTAAGTAATGGACTCCAAGCCCAACTCAAATTCGTATGGAAATAAAGATAATTACTGCTTATTTGTCTTGAGCATATCTTCTTCCTTATTGGTCGGTTTTTGCTCCACAATATACCAAAAGAATCCTCACAGAATTATCTACGTCCCTATGAAATAAATCTTCCAAAATCGGCTCGGTTTTGGAGTTATCACCACTTCTTTAGGCGTAGCTGCAGAAATTCAGATTTAAGGTAGCTTTTCCTTTTCCTAATTGAACTCTGTTTCCTTCTATCTCCAATTACCATGCTTATCTCTTTCCATATCTTGTAGTCTTTGACTTGGACTCTAATTAATCTCCATAATTATCTTTAAAGCTTCACACTAAATAAATCATTAAACCCAATATGCTCTAAAAATAATATTTTACTAAATCAAGACTCAAAATAGGAAAGTGCACTAAATTAAGCTAGAATCGACCTATAAACTAATAAATACGCCTAAAATGATGTCTCGGAAATATATTAAATCATCACAAATGAGGAGACATCACTATGGTAGATTTTACTCATCAACAATCAAGTGTACTGAATGCTAGTGGACAAGTGGGTGGAGTCACTGTTAAATGCTCTTACAATCTAGAGCCTTATTTCAATCTGGTGAGTGATTTTATATTCTTTATCTGAATTTCAAGCCGTATATGTTCAATTTTTATGTTTTTTTACTGATTTGCAGTCACCAATTCAGCCACTGTTGATTCTTATTCCATACAATTATCCTCATTGTTCCCCGAAAATTTTGGACAGCTTTCAAGTTGATATCAGGTTATTGTCTCTCTTTCTCATTTATGAACGTTTAACAAGATTAATAATCACATTGGATTATTTCATTCCCTATTGCAGCAGTGAAAAGGAAGATCTCTCCATGAAAATTAAGACAAATCTTGACGTCTCGCTAAGAAGTTTTGCACAGCCTGTGTCACTCGGAGAGATAGTACGGACATGGGATGCTTGTATTCGAGCAGTTCTGACTGAATATGCTCAATCTGGTGGAGGAAGCTTCAGCTCCAAGTATGGGACTTGGTAGGAAGACACTCGTGTATTGGAGGTTCGATAATACACCATTTTCATAGCCTTCTGATCATTCTAGAAGCTTTTACAATATTATAGAATGTATTTGTGAATCCTGTTATTTGTTTATGCTCGTGATTGAGGTCCTTTTAATTTTGTGACCGAAACTTTTTATGGAGTTAATACTGTAATAACCATAGCCGACTTATTCTTAGATAAAGTGTCAACATGGGTCAATTATATGATTTTAATTTATGGTGGGTGTTATAGAAAATTAATTAAAGAATAAAGTATTATCTATAATTAGAGGATGAAAACCATGCGCAATCCTTTATATTTATCGAAATTGTGTGTAAAGTACATTATCTAAAAATTTCTTCGAAATTGATTTTAAGTTAAAATTTGTGATACTGTTAGCCTTTTTTTACATTTTGTTGGTCAACGGTGCGTGACGCCATCTCCGTGTCACGTTCTCTCCACATTAGCACGACGTCATCAGCATTTATACATCATTAATCTTTTTTTAAAATCATAATATTTTTGTATAGTCCAACAAAAAACCTTTATCGTCTTCTTCGCTCTCCCCTACAAGAAAACCAGGCCACTCTCTCCTCCATCTGCCCAAGAAAACCGCCGCCACTCGTGTCCATTCTCCACCATCAGCAACCAGCTTGGCACTCCATCAACAATTGGAGAACCCAAATTAAGGTAAAAACAAAAAAAAATCTCCACACCAAACCGCTCTTTACACAAGGAAACCGTCGCCACTCAAGGACTTTTATCCACCATCATCAATTGGCTTGGAGTAGAACCCAAATTAAGGTAAAAAAATGAATTATTTTTAACCTAATCTCATTACTTTGACAATTTTTCAGAATTATCTGATTTAAGTATAATTACAGTCGTGATGTTTATTTTTTGTATACAATTCCTAGAATGGCCATTTTATGCCATGACTGTTGGAGTGAGCAATTTTGTCTTATAATGTAATTACAGTCGTGATGTATATTGTATTTTTATACAAATCCAAGAATGACCATTTTATGCCATGATTGTTGGAGTGAGTATTTTATCTTATACTATGTATGCTATGTTTTGATTCACAACCCTTATTGTACCTATATAGCAGCTAGACTCTGATCACACTTTTGCTAGTGTGTATGATATATTTGGATTTCTAATGGTTCATGTGACCGGTGAGGAAATAATAATCAAATTAATGGCTGGTACAGGATTTGAGATGGCATCGCTACAAGGGTCAGATATTACTCCTGCAATTCTAGCAAAACAAACTGGAGCATACACTATCCCTGCCCTCAAGAGTATAATCCTTGCAACTGGTTTCATGGGACGCAAAATGATAGTTGACTCGGCTAATCGACCCAATTTAAAGAGATATATGTCGATTAAGTGTACTTTTAGCTCTTCATCAAACGGTAATGGTAGCACGGCTGAGAATTTCAATGAGAATGGCGTTGATTACTTTTTAATGGTAATTCGGCTGTTTTACCTGCTTTGGTTATACCGTGTGGATTTTCCAAAGGACGATCCGTTGGACTTACCGTGTGTTTTTTGTACAAATCGTACTTACATGATTTTTTGTGTACGTTTTAAAAATTTGTAATATCCATTTTACAATTTCATTTACCACTAGTTATATTTACAGTTTCACCAAGCAAGTAAAATATTATAAACAATGTTGTAGAGGAAGCTTCAGCTCCAAGTATGGGACTTGGTAGGAAGACACTCCTATATGGAAGGTTCGATACACCATTTTCATAGCCTGCAGATCATTCTAGAAGCTTCTACAATATTATATAATGTATTTGTGAATCATGTTATTTGTTGATGCTCGTGATCGAGGTCCTTTTAATTTTGAGAATGAAACATTTTAATAAAGTTAATACTTTAATAACCATCATCGACTTGTGTTGTATGTGTGTACGTTATACTGTAATTTTTTAGATAATATTTTGTATAAATAATATTTTTTAGCATAAAAATAATTTTTCCTATTTAAATTTTAAACAACATGAAAGTGTTATATTTTTTCAAGAAACAAAATTATGTTTACGTTAAGAAAGAAGTTGGATATTATCCAAAGAATATACCTTTAGACATTTATCTTATTTTACAAAGTTAAACACATAAACAATCTCAAACATTCATTAAATACCACAAGATTGTTGAATTTTGTTCATATTCATACCAAAATCATGTTCTTGTGTCTAAAAAAATTCTTGCAGAAACTAACAAAAGTATATTCAATATTTAAATTTAAATCATAGAAAAAGTCTTCTCAACCATATGATTACCATGTTCACAACACATGACGGAAAATAATATTCATACTAAAACTTAATTATCTACATTGCCAAGAAGAGATTGCCCCCTCTACAATGTTGTTATGTTTTATTGGACCATAGTGGATGAGGCGGCCTGTTCTCGACATGGAAAATAATTTTTTATAGTATGAATGTTAGTTTTGTCACGTCTTGGGAACATGGTAATTGTATGGCTAAAGTATATTTTTTGTCTAATTTTAATATTGAATTTATTTATCTTTTTTTGTTTTTGGAAGAAATATATAGGTACAAGATCATGATTTGGTATGAAATTAATTAAATTTGAAAAATTTGCTATATTTAATGCAGGTGTGAGATTGTTTATGTGTTTATCTTTGTAGAATGAGGTAGAGATCAAAGAAAACAATGTATGGATAACGTCGTCAAAATAATCTTTCAATGTATACGTAATTTTGATTCTTAAAAAGATATAATATTTCGTATTAAAAAATCACTTTTATACTAAATAATTTTAATTATACCAAATATTAACTATAATATTTAATTTTATAGAATATTTAATGTAAATATACCTTATAAATAATGTAAAACTAATGTATTCAAAATAATGATATTAAAATTTATTTTATTATTTTTGGTTAAAAAAATATTTAAAATATTGTGTCTAGATTTGACAAGAAAAAAAATTAAGAAATCTAAGTGTATCAATATCACAAACTCAAGGATTTAAGTATCATTTTTCTAAAAAAGAAAAAAATATGAAATACTCGATATTTTTGGACAACAATAATTTGCAATATCCTAAACATGAAGGACCAAATAGAAAACCAGATATTATACAAATTGGATTTATTACCTAACGCGTCTTTCATTCTCTCATTATACAAAGCAAAGTTCTCACTCTCACTTCTCGCCGCTCTCAATCTCTCAATTTCTTTTTCAGTCATTGTTTAATGGATCGCAACAACAATTTTTCGAGAATGGATCAAGATTTGATTCCGATTCAAGGGATTGAACTGGAGCCACAGAGAAGTGGAGCCAACGGTGAAAATTGGAGAAGCTCGTTGCCACGAGAGGATCGACAAAAGGTTACCAAAAAGATGTAAGATTTACTTTCTCTTTTTTATATATTGTTTAATTATAAAAATAAATTTTTTTCTATTGATAGCTTAATTGTTTGTGTTTAATATTTTTCATGTACTTTTAAAAAATTTGTTCATAGTTGTTTCTATAAATGACTATCATAAGATCAAGAATTTTAGTTTTTGATTTCAAGAAATAGTGAATTTTGAAACCTAATTATTATTTATTCGTAACAAGTTGATCGGTGCACGAAATTTCTAGAAATGTATATTTTCATTAATTATTTTTTAAAACAATCTCTCTCACCACCTTAAAACCAATCAATTTTAATTTTGTACCACTGGAGTTTAGAGGTGGTCCAGTTGGTTGTCTTTTACTTTATATAAAAAAAAATTATTTGAATAAATAATAAAAACCCGGTAAAATAGAACCGCAGCTAAACTTGTTATTTTTTACTTGAAAGGAACAGTTGAGAGTATGTTTGTTTTGTTAGGTTGTGTAACTTTAGGGAGAGTCTGTTTACAATTAAGCCGTATTGTACCATATTGAAATTGTATTTATTTGCTTACTTGTTTAAGTTAATATAATATATTTTAATGTTTTGTATATATATATAGATTTGAGACCTTGCAAACGATACTTTATCCAAATGGAGCACCCAATGGACTTGAAGTTGTTGTCATCAGATTTGAAGAAAAGTGTTACAATGATGCAATTAGCAGGGTATGTTAAAATAACTGTTTTTCTTAGTTTTTAGCAATTTGTATGTTTACTCAGTTTTTAAATTTTTTTTTAATAAATATAAATGCTTGCAGGCAAATTATTTAAATATAATTGGATCCAAACTCAGAATGTTAGGTCACAAGGCGAGAAATATAGGTGATTTTAATGTTTTCAGTTTTTATTTCTTATATAAATTTTTTTTTTCTAATTTTCTGTATATATAGATGCTAATGGTGGGCCATCACAAGTTCACCCCATAGAGCAGGTGTTAGCTCCTTTTTTGCATGGTTCCACCCAGGCTGTAACGCTGAATGTGGGTGGTCAAATGATATCAAGCATGCAGAATGGTTCGGGTTTTGCTCAAAACTCCGCTGCAAATTCATGGGGCCCACAAGCTGGGCAAACATATACTGACAACTTTCAGCCGCAAAGTCAACAGCAAAGGATGAAGTGCATTGTTCCATCAACTTCTTTACAACCAATTAATTTGCATCAACAAAGAGACACACGTCAGCAGCAACATGTTAGTTTGCAACAACAAAGTGACACGTGTCAGCAGCAACAATTTGGTTTGATCCAGGGGCTGAACACGTCAACCATGTCAAGTCAGCAGCAACCTCTGATCGATAAACTCAATCAGCTCTCCTCAGGTATATATGTTCCTCCATCTTTCTTTGTTACTTCAGTTTCATATATATAATATGGTTAGCTAATAATGGTGTAGGTGTAGCCTCTTCAGACTTTAACTCCCAGACAGGAGGGGATTGGCAAGAGGAAATTTATAAAAAGGTAATATCAGATATATACATACGCTCATTTCGTGTTACAACAAGTTATTAAAAATTATATAATTACAGATCAAGAATATGAGGGAGAAGTACTGTACAGGGATGGTTATACTGTACCAGAAAATTTCCTCTAAAATCCACAAGGTAAGTAAGTCTAGACGTTCTTCTCTATAAAAAAAATAAAAATAAATGTTAAGTTCAGCTAACATGTTTTATAATGCTTGCAGCTTGATTCTCTTCCTTATCGCAACCAAGCTATGGATGATAAGCTTAAATTTTTGAACTTCCATAAAACAATAGTGGAGCACTTCTTACGATTTCTGCAGCGTAACAAAAATGAAATCCAGCTTGAGGACAGGGATAAAGCTGGCATGTTTGAGAGACAGATGGCAGATATTCTCAGTAGGGAAATGAGTATTTCACAGAGCGTACCTGTACCTGAGCAGATGCATCATCAGCTTTTGCCTGCACCATTGATGTCTCAACATCAACAAGGCTTTGATCAGTTTGAAACTCCTATTCTCAACCTTCCGGAAGCATATCCAGAGACCTCAAATGGCGCAAATGGTACAACAATTTCTCAACAGGAGCCAACTGTTCTAGAACAGCCAAACCAGCACTTGGTGAGATCGGTAAGTAGCTATAATAATAATATATAGCATTTTGTAACTATCTAATATAACTATATCTTTGCATTTCTTACTGAAACTGGATCTTTGTTACTCTTTCTTGGTAAAGAGTATGCAGGGTAGATCGATCAACGCACTTGCAAAAGAATTAAGAGCCATAAATCAACAGCTTATAGAGACTATGGTCGATTTTACTGATCAACAATCAAGTGTATTGAGTGCTAGTGGACAAATGGGTGGAGTCACTGTTAAATGTTCTTACAATCTAGAGCCTCATTTCAATCTGGTGAGAGATTTTATATTCTTTATCTGAATTTCAAGCCGTATATGTTTAATTTTTATGTTTTTTTACTGATTTGCAGTCACCAATTCAGCCACTGTTGATTCTTGTTCCATACAATTATCCTCATTGTTCCCCCATAATTTTGGACAGCTTTCAAGTTGATATCAGGTTATTGTCTCTCTCATTTATGAACGTTTAACAAGATTAATAATCAAATTGGATTATTTCATTCTCTATTGCAGCAGTGAAAAGGAAGATCTCTCCATGAAAATTAAGACAAAGCTTGACGTCTCGCTTAATAGTTTTGCACAACCTGTGTCACTCGGGGAGATAGTACGGACATGGGATGCTTGTGTTCGAGCAGTTCTGACTGAATATGCTCAATTTGGTGGAGGAAGCTTCAGTTCCAAGTATGGGACTCGGTAGGAAGACACTCGTGTATTGGAGGTTCGATACATCCCGTTATTTCTTTGTTTATGCTCGTGATCTTTTTTTTTTTAAGCAAAAGCTCGTGATCGAGGTCCTTTTAATTTTGAGAATAAAACTTTTTAATGGAGTATTGAATACTGTAATAACTATTGTCGATGACTTGTATTGTATGTGTGTTATTCTTTATATGATTAAATTTTAGGTGGGTGTTATAGAAATTTTAATTAAGGATAAAGTCTCATTTACAATTAAATGTAATCCTCTTTTGGTTATATCCAATTGTGTAAATGAAAAACAATAGATTCCGAATCTAAGGTGGCTCTTTCATGTACTAAAAAAAAAACAATAGCTGCAATCCTATCATCATAGATCCAATAGAAAATATTGATGAATAGCGTGATACTACTATAGATCGGATTTCACGACCACACATTTACTCATCATTAACGATATTCGTTGCTATTAAATAGAGATATAGTAGACAGTTCAACTACAAATAAAAAATTTAATCAATTATTTAATGTTAATTGATGACATAACTAGTGGTCGTTAAAGGTTAGTCATTGATCTATAATGTCGGAGTAAGTGTCACAACCGCATAATGGCCGGAATATCATATACTCGTTTGGTCAGTATTGACGTAAGGAAAAATAAAATTAAAAAAATAATTAACAATTACCAACCATGATTGAACTATATATATATTTTTACTTTACTAACCACAAGGTAGTCATTATTCAATTATTTTTACCGACCACATTCCTACTATTACTAACTATCCTCGCAGTCATTAAAAGATCATGAATTTGATTCCAGATGAGTAGTAGTTAAATTCTATTTATTTTACATACCTAAACAAAACCCTTTAAAAATAAAAACGAAAAAAATTAAACCGGCTGTGATTCCACCAGAGCTACCATACTATCGTTTTTGCACTTACTGTCACCGCCGCACACTGAATAGTAGAACCCATCTCAAGAGTACTCATTTTCATCATTGATTTTAACCATTTTATTTGAAATATTTTTCACAATTTAAAAAAAAAAAAAAAAAATATCCTAAATTAATAAATTTCTATAGATATTATGCTTGAAAATTGATAGGAAGATAAAATATAGTCTACTGTGGTTGAATGTTGGTTAAATTATGAGAAGTTAGTATGACTTATGGAAAAATTATAAATAAATTTGACACAAAAATATGTATATTGATTAGGTCATTTATATAGTTTAAATTACACAAATATTCATTCACGATATTGCCCTATTCATGTACAATGAAATATAATCAAAATGGATGTGTCTATTGATAAACAATGTATTAAGAAAACAAAAATAAGCCTAGCTTAACAGGTTTTTATACGTATTGCTTAAAGTTAACATGTTTTTTTAACGATCTTAATATATTGTTGCATTATTTAATAAATGTATGTTTTGTAAATGAATTGTTCATTTTGTTTTTTGCAACGATGTTTAATAAGGTGTAATTTGAAACATGTTTTAAACTGTTGATTAAAATATCTTGCAATGGGTTTTTCCAAAAAATTTATTTGTAAGGCATTGTAAACCATTGCTTAACTTTTTTGCAATGTTTATTAATAGCAATATTTTGTATACCTATTTATTCAATATAAATAATATATACACTGTCATTCTATTTTGGTTATATCCAATTGTATAAGAAAATAAAAGATAGTTGCAGTTCTTGATATATTTATGGAGACTTATTGATTAGGTACAAGTAATTTTGATTACAAGAAACTTTATTACCTATTTTAGCTTTACTTAGACTTCAAGGTATCTAAACACCAAGTTATCTTTGGCTCAAAGTTTTCTCTCATATATATATATATATATATATGTATAGTATGGGTATAGGAAATATAGAGAGGTATGAGACCAACAAAGTGAGTCTAAGTGATACATGTGTGATAAAACATAAGAGTGATTCTTGTAGAATATAAAAAAGGGTTGTTCTTCTTGTTCAAGGTATTCAATATTATAGTGAAAAAATGTGAATCTAGGTGGACGTAGGCGATTTACGAAACCACGTAAATCTTGTATCTCTTTCATTTTCTATCATTATTTTATTTGTTTTTCTATCTCCATGTTTTTCTTCCCAGCAACTATATCAGAGTTCCGGTTCAAGTGGGAGTAATGGCAGACAAAGGGAAGGTCACGATTGAGAAATTCAATCGTAAATTTGGTTTCTGGCAGATAAATAGAAGACTATTTGTATCAAAATGATCTTTTTCTACCTCTAGGCAGAAAGATAAAGACCACCAATGATAAGCGGCTCGGATTAGGAGATCATGGAAAGAAAGGAACTAGGGACAGTACGATAAACTCTAATGCCATCGAATTCTTTTAACATTAAAAATAAAAAGACCACTAATTATGTAATCGCGACTATAAAGAGGACGTACAAGAACCATTAATATCAAATAAAGTCTATTTAATGAAATTCGTATTCAACATGAAGATGGGTGAAGGCGTAAATGTTGCAAAACATGCGAATAAGGAAAATATCGTGACTAGTGAGTTGTCTTATGTGGGTATTAATTTTGAAGATGAAGACATGGACCTATTAATTATATTTTCTTTGTCAGGCTTGTAGAATGACATGGTTATGGCCTTAAGTGATTCACGAGGTCTAATTAAATTGCGATTTGTAAATGTTATTGATGCAATTCTCAGTGAGTAAATGTGAAGAAGAACTACTAGCTTATCTTCTGGTATGGTTCTTAATGTTGAGGGTAAAGGAAGGCCTAATTCACGTGGTGGTAACAACAATGGTCAAGGGTTTAGATGAGGAAAATTAAAATCTCATAGGAATAATTACAAACATTGCCAAGATGGAAAGGGTGATGAAAAAGATTAAGGTTGTTGGCACTATGGTAAGATGGGACATTACAAGTGAAATTGTTTTGCTCCGAATAAAAAGGTAACAATTAAGGTGAGAAATTTAATGCCTTCAATATTATTGAATAATTACATGATGCATTAATTTTGGTCTTAGATACACATAACAAGTCTTGGGTTATAGATTTGGGTGCTTCGTTTCATTTACATGTAAAAAGGAGATCCTCTCAAAACTTTGTACAAGAAGTCCTTGGAAAGGTATAATTAGATGATTATACAAGTTGTTGCATTACCGGCAAAGGAGACATAAAAATAAAGTTGTTGAATGGGTCAACTTTTATATTGAAAGATGTCAGATTTGAGAAAAAAAATCTGATCTCAGTTGGACAACTAGCTTATGATGGATATTCCACGTCATTTCTTGAGGACTTGTGTAGAACCACTGAAGGATCTCTAGTAGTAGCTCGAGAAAAGAAAGAGGACATCTTATATCTTACACCTGGTAAGAACAATCAGATTCCTATCGCATCCAACGGTATGGGATACAAAATTATGGCACTGCAGCTTGGACATATGGGTGAGAAGGGTATAAAATACTTCACTCAAAAGGTAAGATTTCCGGTCCAAGATATGTTGAATTTACTCTTTATGTAGATTGTATTTATGGAAAGTAGAAATGAGTTAGTTTCACAAAGGTTGGAAGAACGCCAAAGTTCCATAGACTTGAATTGGTGCATACTTATGCTTGTGGTCCTACTCAGGTACCTTCTCTTGAAAACTCTGTTTATTTTGTTCCCCTCAATGATGACTGTAAAATAAATTTATTAGTTTATTTTATGAAAAATAAATCTAATGTGTTTGAAATATCCAAAAAATGGAGATCTCTTGTTGAGAATGAGATAAGGTTGAAACTAAAATGCTTGTAGTCAGATTTTGGAGGAGACAATGGTCTTAGAAGGGAAAAAATATTTGGCGTACTCCACAACAAAATGATGTAAGCGAATACATAAATAGTAACATTATAGAAAGATATAGAAGTATGAGACTTTATGCAAGATTGCCAAAACAATTTTGGGCAGATGTAGTTAGTACGACGGATCATTTGATAAACAAGAGAGCTTTCAGTGCCTTTGGATGGGAGAATTCTTGAGGAATCTTGGACCGAAAAGAGGTACACTTTTCTCATTTAAAAGTTTTTTGTTGTACCTTTGTCGTTCATTTTATCCCGAGAATAGAAATAAACTTGATTTTAAATCTAGATAATGCACTTCCATTAGTTATGGTATCGATAATTTTGGGTACCAATTTTGAGATAAAGATAATTGAAGATTTAGGAAAAGTAGGGATGTTGTTTTTAATGATCTTAATCTATACAATGACATAGACCAATGTAAATTCGTGCAATAGTATGAAAAAAAGTATATTGAGATGGATAAAATTCTTGAAAATAATGTTTTAAAAACTTAAGATATAAATAATGGTGTGAAACCCCACTACACCTCCTACCAAAGGTTGGAGGTTACTAGAGTTTGTAGAGCTCCAAACCGTTTTTCACAATCTCTACATTATTAATTATTGACTAAAAATGGTGAACAGAAAGTTTTGAAAAAAGCTTTGCATCTAGAAGCCAAAAGCAAGTAAGAGGAAGCAATAGAGAGGTAGATATGATTTATGCACTATAATCATACTTGGGATCTAGTTAAACTGCCAAAGGGAAAGAAGTCTCTCCACAATAAATGTGTATATAAGATAAATAAGGAACGTGATGGTTTGTGATGTTATAAATTCAAGTTAGTGTTGAAAAAATTTGAGCAAATATAAGGTATTGACTATACTTAAATATTTTCTCTTGTTGTGAAGATGACTACTATTAGAGTTGTTTTAATTATTGTTGCTGGTAAATATTTACATTTAGAAAAACTAGACATCAAAAGTGGTTTTCTTCATGGATATCTTGATGAAGATATTGACATGCACCAACTGGAAGGATATATGCTCGTGGGTGATGCGAAGTTGGCTTACCAGTTGAAGAAAAGTTTTTACGGATTAAAACAAGCTCCTAGCGAGTGGTATTTGAAGTCTGAAAAGTGCATGAGTTAGAATGACTACATGATATGTGGACCCGATCATTGTTTCTTTTACAAAAAGTTCAATAATTCATTTATTATACTACTCTTATACATAGAAGATATGCTTCTTGCAGGATCCAACGAGACAAAAATTGAAATACTCAAGACAAATCTATCCATATAATTTTCAATGAAATATTTGGGTGCAGCTAAACACATACTTGGCATAAAGATCAGTAGAAATAGATATAAAAGAGGCCTCCGGTTCATTCAAAGTGGTTATGTGTAAAAATATTGGAGAGAGTCAACATGGAAGATACCAAGAATGTTAGTACTCCATTGGAAAGGCAGGTTAGTTGATGTCTCTCTATTTGTGATATATTAATGTATAATTGATACATCATTTAAGGTTTATTTAGAGTATTAATTTCAGGATTTTCCCCATTTATTTATACTTTACACTTTCTTGTCTAGTTTTAGGTCTTTTGCGCGTAATTTGTGTGTTATTTGTGTAGCACTTAGATATATGGAAGCTATTACACCTATGTAAACTGATTTAAAAAGTAAAAGTAAAGGAAAACCCTTAGTCAAAGTCAAAAAAGAAGAGTTTGGATATATTTGGAATGTAAAGAAGATGTCAAAACTGCACATACATCCACTAATTAAATTACTGCAGAAACACGGTCTAGAATTATGGAGATATTTTCATATGCGCAGCTAGATCTTTCCATCACGGCCGTTTCCATATGAAGAACGTCAAAATCCGATAAGTAGCAAAGGAGATATACCAAAACAAAACCTGATTAGATTTATCCCTTCCTACAAGTTAGGAATACGAATTTTTGTAAGATCTGGATTCCTTAACTTGGGGATTACTCCTAATTTCTACCAAATCCCTATATATACTCATGTCTACTCTAGGGAACTCGTCCTTGGTCATCCTTTGACATCAAAAGACCAAGAGGAAGATTACATCAAGAGAAGAGAAGATCAGAAGAAGTTGGACAACAAATAATGTCGTACCAATCCTTCAAATTTGTAATTGTTTTTCTTTCTTTCTCTAGTACAAACTAATTCTATTTTAGCTTGAGATTAGCATATGGGTTTGAACCCTAGACTTGTTTTATATCTATTTAATTTGGGATGTCTTTTATATTTAATTGAAATCAGTGTTTTATTCTCTACTTTAATGTGTTTTGATTTATTGTATGTAGTTCTTGTGGTGTACAACGTATAAGATTACCTTAATAGTAGTTTGACGGCCACCCGAGAGGGGTGTCTAATTATTGAAACAACACATAAACGTCTAGTGTGTGGTAGTGATCCAGAAGGGCTTGCCTAACTAGATAGTCATTACGGTTTGAGATTTAACCACCGATCACGCAGGGTCCCCTTACCCAAGTCCCCTTCTAATTGTTAGGTTGCCACCTACGTCTACCCGGAAGGGGGTTAGGGGGAACATAGAATCTTGGCTATTGCATATCACGCAATTCTCCCTTACATAAGTATATTTTAACAAGGCTAATGGAATTACTTTTTAGATCTCGAGCTAAACTCTCATACTATCTTCTTCTCTTTATTTTCATGTCTTTATTTTATTTAGTTAATTGTTTAGAGTCTTAAAAACCAAACAAATATTTCTAAATCTTTTATTTTCAGCGTATTATTCTTTTAGCTTTCTTATTTGTACTTTATATTGCATAAGTTCTTCCTAACTTTCGTAGTCTCCGAGGAACGAATCTTACTTAATATTAAAACTTGCATACAATCTGTTATACTTGCAGTGAGTAACGTATTCAGGTTAGGGTAATTAATCACATCTTTATTTATCGTTATATTATCATGCCCTAACCGACACCAAGTTTTTGGCGCCGCTGCCGGGGACTACATCGTTAGTCCTTGTGCATTTATTTAGTGCTTTTATTAGTTCTATTTTACACATTTGTTTAGTTTTGTCTATTTCAGGTTTATTCAGATGGAAAGTCTAAGGAAACTCGATCTTTCCGTCTCGTATAGGGTGCAACCTCGAGGAATCCGCACTCCAAAAATCCAAGCCGCTAAATTCAGGCCTGATCCAGTCATGATTGAACAATTTTTTAGTTATGGCCGATTTAGTGGTGCTGCACATCAGTATCTGTGTCGTTATATTTAGAATTTCATGCAGATCTGTGATGCCTACATTATCAAAGGTGTTGCACATGAATAGATGTACTACGTTATGTTCCAGTTCATTTCAACTGGAAGTGCAAGCGATTGGTATGACTACCAACACCCTGATTCAACTCCAGATTGCGATCAACTCCAAGAAAACTTCCTAGACAGATTCTATCTAGTGAGTAAGGCTTAAAAGATATATGCGAGTTAGAACAATTTATGCAAGAAAAAGGGGAAATTGTTGGTGAAGCATGGTTACGTTTCAATGAGAAGAAAGTGAGGTGTCCATTCCACGTCTCCTCGCCCGAATATTAATTAACCATTTGTTATGGAGGACTCAATAGCGAGTCCAAGGCAAGGGTAGATAATTTAGGAGATGGAAGTTTTGTGTTATTAGATCCATAGAATGCTCGTATTATCATGGAAAAAGTTTTTGAGAATGAGAGAAGTTGTCCGTTAGAATCAGAAAAAGAAGAAGTTGCCTTAGAAGCTCAAGGAATTACAAAAAAATCATGTTTAGAAAGCAGTTCTATAGCTCAGGTAAATCTAGTACACGCATTACCTTCATGTCCTGGTTATGGAGAAAGAAATCATTTATGGGAGAATTGTATTCATCATCAAGTTTCGATTTCCTTCATATCTCATCAAAGAAACCATTACTCGAATGGGTATTATCATCTTCACGGAAGTCACGCTAATTATTATTCTCCACAGAATCAAAATTGGGTTGAAAATCAAGGTAACTATTATCATACTCAACCTCAAAATTATTATCAACCACAACCAATCTATCAACAAGTGCCAAAGTACGAAGATTATTATCAAGAACCACATTCGTATTCAACGCAACAAGCTACTTATGATCAATCTTCATCGCAACCTTCAAGTTTGGACCAAAATCTAGATAAATTTATGAAGATAAGTCAGCAAAAATTTCACCAACAAGCGAGGGTTATTAAGTATCTCGAGAATACTCTATCACAAATTTCTAATGCAATACAAATCAGACTAAAAGGGAAACTCCCGAGTGATACTGTAACTTCTCAAGATGATGCTTGTCATGCGGTTGAACTAAAAAATGGAAAAAAATTACCTCCGCCTAGAGTGGAAGAAACAGAACAGCCAAAAGAACCAACCCTATTCCTGAAGAGGTGGTTGAAGGAAAGTTGAAGATAAGAGTGAAGAGGTAGTTGAACCAAAGAGTGTCCCAAAGAAGACACCAAAAAAGAAGAAAAGTTCAGTGGTAAACGATACACGTCCTCCTCCATCATTTCTATCACGTGTCAAAAACAAGAACAATGAAAAAGAATTTAAGAAGTTCCTTGACATGGTGAGCAAGTTAGATATCAACCTACTGTTTGTAGAAGATCTCAAGAGAATGCCAAAAAATCTGAAATTCATGAAGGACATTCTTTCTAACCAACGAAGCTTAGAAATTGGGGAATTGATTGGATTACCTGAGGAGTGAAGTGCTATATGTCAAAGCAAGTAGCCACGGAAGCTACAAGATCCCATAAATTTTACAATTCCTATAGCTATTGGCGAAGGATGGACAGGGAAAGTATTATGCCACTTAGGCGCGAGTATCAATCTCATGCCAAAGTCCCTGTTCGATAAGCTCAACATAGGAGAGGTAGTACCTACTTTAATGGTACTACAAATGGCGGATCGCTCCCTCTCCGAACCAGTAGGTAAAATTGAAGATGTTTTAGTTAAAGTTGGTATTCTATATTTCCTTGTGATTTAATTATTCTTGACTACGACGCAGATAAGAATGTCCCCATCATCTTGGGTAGACCATTCTTATCCACGGAGTGTACACTAATAGATGTTAAGAATGGTTAATTGGTCATGAGGGTCCAAGACAAACAGGTACGGTTCAATGTATTTAAGGCTATGAAATATGCAGATACAAAAGATGAGTGCTTTAAAATAGATGTCATGAGCAAAATTACGCAAAAAGTTTTTAACGAATCAAGCTTTTATAACACTCTAACAGCAGCCTTAGCACTTGAATCCCCAAAGATAAATGACGATATAGCTGAAGAAGTTGTTGCATTAGATTCAGTTAACGGTAGAGCAAAAGCGAGAATTCATGAACAACTTCGAGAAGTAGGGGACATTGAATCAATGAAGAAGCCACCTATCATATGTCCTCTTGTTCTTGAAGAAAAACCGCTTTCAGCTCATTTGCGCTATGCGTATTTAGGTATTAACAACACTTTGCCAGTTATTATTTCTGCTAACCTTTCAGGTCCTCAAGAAGATAAGTTACTATGGGTGCTTCGAGCCAACAAGGAAGCAATTGGGTAGACTATAGTCGATATAAAGGGAATTAGTCCTACCATTTTCCAACACAAAATCATTCTTGAAAATGAAGGAGGGCGTTCTATAGAGGGGCAAAGAAGACTTATGCAAGCAATGAAGGAGGTGGTGATAAAATAGGTGATCAAGCTATTAGATGTGGGTATTATTTATTTGATTTCAAGTAGCGAGTGGGTTAGTCCAGTGTAATATGTTCCAAAGAAAGAAGGTATCACTACCATCCTTAATGATTAAAATGAGGACATTCCATCAAGAACAGTTGTGGGGTAGAGAGTATGCATGGATTACCTCAAGCTCAACAAAGCCACGAAGCAAGATCACTTCCCTTTACCGTTCATTGATCAAATGTTCGACAAGCTTGCAGAGAGAGTATTATTGTTTCGTTGATGGATATTCATGCTATAATCATATTTGTGTAGATCCAACTAATCAACACAAAACAACTTTCACTTGACTGTTTGGCACCTTTGCTTATAGCAGGATGCCGTTTGAGCTATGCAAAGCACCTGCCACGTTCTGGAGGTGTATGATGGATATATTTAGGTATATGATTAATAAATACTTAGAAGTTTTTATGGATGATTTTTTGGTATTTGATGATAGTTTTGATGAGTTCCTCAACAATCTTGAAAAGGTACTTCTGCGATGTAAAGAAACAGGTCTTGTTCTTAATTGGGAAAAGTTCCACTCTGTGGTTCGAGAAGGGGTTGTATTGGGACATAAAGTTTCGAGTGCGAGAATGGAGGTTGATCGTGCTAAAATTGAAGTTATAAAGACCTTACCACATCTGACTTCTGTGAAAGGAGTTAGAAGTTTCTTGGGTCACGCAGGATTTTACAAAAGATTTATCAAAGATTTCTCCAAGATCGCAAAATCTCTTTGTGCTTTACTTGAGAAGGCTACTCCATTAAATTTTAATGACGCATGTCTTGAAGAGCTTTTAACGATTAAAGATAAACTCATCTCTACACGAATTGTCATACCTCCAGATTGGAACATTCTGTTTGAACTTATGTGCGATATAAGTGATAACGCAATAGGTGTTATGTTAGGACAAAGTAAATAGAAGATTTTCCACATGGTATATTATGCAAGTAAGACCTTTCATGCTGCGCAATTGAATTATACATTAACGGAGAAAGAGTTGTTAGCCGTAGTATATGCTTTAGATGAGTTTTGTTCCTATCTTCTTGGAATGAAAACTATCATATACACTAATCATTCAGCAATTAAATATCTTATGGCGAAAAAGGATGCTAAGCCGCGTCTTATTAGATGGGTACTGTTGCTACAAGAATTTGACATAGATATTCGAGACCGAAAGGGATGCGAGAATCAAGTAGCTGATCATTTATCCACACTCGAAGAATCTGATGTTAACAAAGAACCAGAATTGGTCAAAGAGGTATTCCCAGATGAACAACTTTTTACTATTGAAGATGCGTTTGTAACTTTGTATGCAGATATAGCTAATCTCATAGTGAGTGGTGTATTCCCTACAGATTTCAATCCACAACAATGAAAGAGGTTAAGCTATAGAGCTAGACAATTCTTTTGGGATGAGCTCTACCTCTTCAAAGTTTGCAGTGACCAAGTTATTATAAGATGCATCTATGAGGGAGAAACAAGTAAAATCATTGCGAGATGCCATGGTTCACCATATGGTGGCCACTTCAATGGCGATAGAACCGCAGCTATAATTCTTCAATCTGGATTCTATTGGCATACCCTACACAAAGACTGTCATCAATTCATCCAACTTGTCAAAGATGCCAATTTACTGGCAATATATCAAAAAGAGACGAGATGCCACTCAACAATGTTTTAGAAGTCGAAATATTTGATGTATGTGGGATAGATTGCATGGGACCTTTCATCTCTTCCCATGGTAATCTTTATATTTTGCTAGCAGAAGATTATGTATCAAAGTGGGTAGAAACAGTGGAAACACCGAAGAACGATGCCAATACAGTCATTTTGTTCCTCAAATCAAATATCTTTTCAACACATGGTACGCAACGTGTTCTCATCAATGATAAAGGTACCCACTTCATAAATTTTCAGTTGAGAGCTTCCCTTCGTAAGTTGGGGGTGAGACACCGCACTTCAACATGTTATCATCCCCAAACTAACGCTCAAGTCGAGGTCTCTAACCGAGAGATCAAATCTATCCTAGAGAAGACCGTGAACAAAACGAGGAAGGACTGGTCATTAAAACTAGATGATGCTCTCCGGGCTTACAGAATAACATTCAAAATAGCAGTTGGGGCATCTTTCTATCGCATAGTCTACGGCAAAGCTTGTCATCTTCCTATCGAGATTGAATCCCGTGAGTTTTGGGCTATTAAAGATCTAAATCTGAACGTAGAACTAGCATGTAAGCGAAGGATGATGCCGTTGAATGAGTTAGATGAATTTCGTTTTCATACCTATGATAATTAATGCGTCTACAAGGATAAAACAAAAATATGACATGATAATTGGATTCGTCCAAAGAGCTTCGGGAGAGGACAGAAAGTGCTCCTATACAATTCAAGATTCTCGAACTACCCAGGTAAGCTTAAAGCCCATTGGGGAAGACCTTATGTTGTTACGAAAGTCACGCCTCATGGCGCAATAGAAATTGAACATCCAACTGAGCAAAGGACCTTCATAGTGAATGGTTATCGCTTAAAATTATACCATGACAGTGAGGACTTCGGAATAAATGAGACGATACATCTCCAATAACACGCTTAGCTCAAGGTACACGTCTAACTTTGAAAGACGTTAAACAAAAGTGCCATTGGGAGACATCCCTTTTTTTATTGCCTTTTAGTTAGTTTTATGTTTTGTAGTGTATAATATTAAGTTAGTGTATATTTTTAATGAGTTTACAAGCTAATAGGAGAGAAAGGTAGTGTGTTAATGTGCAGGAAATGAGTTTGGGGTCAAAAAGAAGGGAAAGTTTGTGCCAACCAGTAGCTTGGTGCGGTATACCGCACCTAGATGCGGTGCACCACACCCCAAGGACCGTTACAACAGTGTGCAAATCAGGTGTAATGCCGAGAAGAGGGTCTTGGACAGCGTGTCGTCAAGTTGCTCAAGACTGTGGCCACGGTGTCATCCAGAACTTACCTGTGGTACATCGCGGGTACGGCGGTGCACCCCGCCCGGTCAAAACTGTTAAAACGGTAAGGAAATCAGGGTCAATGCCGAGAGTCAACTATTTTATACCGTATTGTCAAATCGAAGACCTGTCGCCATGGTAGCCATGACGTCACATGCGGTACACCACAGGGATCGCTCGGTGCACCGCATGAGGCGGTTTGGAGATAGGAATTTGACCTCTAATTGGATTCCTATCTTATAAAAGTTAACCGTAGCCTCTTCCAACCTTCCCAACACGAAATTTTCAGACCCAAACACTATAAATATACCTTGAAGCTTGATTAAACCTTCAAACAAACACAACAACATCATGAAATATTTCCCCCATCTTTCATAAACACATATTCTTCATCAAATCCATTACATAACACCACAAAACACCAAAGATCATCAATCTTTCAAGAATTCTTCCAATACAAATCAAGAATTCCTTCTTCTACCATTGATAATCATTCATCCAATCAACAACATCAAGTCATGCCAATCTTTCATAAACTTATTCTATACTTGGTGCAACTTGAGTTGTGGGTTAAACAAGGATGACAAACAGAACTAATGATATGGATTACAATAGGAAGTGTTCAATCTCAGGGAAGAATAAGAATTTGCCCGGAGCTACAAAAGAAAAGGTCACTGATCTTGATGGCAAGGCGCGAGGCAACAATACAACCACTACGAAGAAAACTTACAAAGTGAATGATTGTACCACCAAGGCCTAAAGCAAATACACCAGTCCAAAATCAATGTTCATCTTCAAATCTTAATGAAAATTCTGAAAGTCTATCCACACCACCAGTATAAACAGTTAAATTAATGGAAAAGATCGATAGTAAAAAAGAGATTTCAAAACTTGCATGGATGGAGATTTTGAAGATAGACTACGTGATGAACAAAGTGACAGAAAATTTGGATATATATATATATATATATATATTCTTGATTAAGAATATAATTTATCATAATTAGAGAACCTATTTGTGCCCAATTTTTATATTATTAAAAATATAAGTATATTATATTGTAATTATTACTTCATTTATACAACCTATAATTTATTTTAATCGTGTCTTTCACTTATAAATTTTTACAGTTTTTGTATATGTGAAAATTACGTAGCAATCAGAATGAAGAAAACAATCTACATAATTATCTTATCAATATTTTGTCCTCGACTTGAATTGATTAAGAAATGTTTTAAATTAATAAAGGATTTCATATACTCCCAATATATGACCAAGAAATATAATAATAATTCTTTTTTTGGTCGAAATATTTAAATAAGATGAAACAGTTCACAATAGTACGATTCCAAGCTATAGGAAAACAAAAGCAGGAAATAAGAACAATTAATCATGTATAAAGATATCAAATATTATTCCTTTAAGGACCTGCGATAAAATGGAAATGATACAGAGATAATTTTGATTGTCCTTGCATACGAACGAAACACACATTATCTTACACCTCTCTCTTAATACTTTATGACCACCTTTACGCAATTTGCCTGGTGAAAGTGCTCAAATGCTTTCGTTATATCATTAAGTGAAACTTCATGAGTTAATAGCACATCTAATTGGAATTCCTGTTTAAAATATAGATTGTTACAAAATTAGTCATCATAAATTACCAAAACAATTCTCAGCATTTTTCAGGCTTGGCTTAACTATGTGAGGCTGCATTCTATATTAATATTTGTATAATAACTAATATTACTGATCACATGAAACTTCTGTTATATACAATGCTTTGCCAAAGTTTGAGACCAGTTATAAAATTAACCTCAAGAATTGAAAATATCAATTAATATGAATGGTACCTTATTTATGCATTTTTCAACAATAATAGGAAGGTCTGATTGTGTTCGCACACCGCCATAAAGGCATCCTTTCAATGTTCTTCCGCTAAAGAGGGGAAGTAAATTGATTTCACTAGTTAGCTCTGTTCCTGCTCCGATCATTACAATTGTCCCAATACCCTATAAATATATACAATCATGAACTAATACGAGCTTCACAATTTTAAGTATGCTAAGATAAAGGGTTTACCAGATAAGTGTTATTATTGAATGTGAGAGAAGAAAATATAAAAAGATAAATTGTATTTGTTATTATGAAAGTGTAGTACAGATAGTGTTTATATAGATAAGATATTAGCCTCTCATCATATTCTATCCTCTATGTTTGTTACACAAGTTTGTCCTATATGTAACTAATTCTGTGATATTATTCTCTTGTATTACACGTGAGACTTCTCATGCTTATCATCCCCCCTCAAGCTGATCATGTTAAGCAATGGAAGCTTGGACAATAAAGAAGTAAAAACAGGTGAAGATAGACCTTTAGTAAATATATCAGCAACCTGTAAATGAGAGGGAACATGAAGAAGAGAGAGCAGCTTAGATTTAACTTGCTCACGAACAAAATGAACATCTACATCAATATGTCTAGTACGAGTATGAAATACGGGATTGGTAGCTAAGGCAAGTGCAGAGATATTATCACAGGCTAGAGAAGGAGTAAAAACGTCAAGGTGAAGATCCTTAAGTAAATAAGTGAACCATTTAATTTCTGCAGATACATACGCCATAGCCCTATACTCGGCTTCAGTAGAAGATCTGGAGACAGTAGTTTGTTTCTTTGAGCCCCAAGAAACAAGATTGGAACCCAAAAATATACAGTATCCTGTTGTGGAGCGCCTATCTCTAAGATCACTTGCCCAATCCGAATCGGAAAAGGCTTTTAAATGAGTATTAGAGGCAGAGTAAGATAAGCCATAATGAATTGAACCTTTAATATAACGCAAGAGTTTCTTGAGAGCCTCATAATCTGAATTGGTTGGATGATGCATAGCTTGACACAAGTGATTAACAGCAAATGCAATATCCGGCCTAGAAATTGTAAGATATTGTAAACCACCAATTAAACTGCGAAAAAATGTAGGATCTTCATATGGTTGTGCTCCATGATCAGAGATAATAGAATATTTATTTAACGTTGGAAGAGGAGAGGCACGACAATCACTCATTCCTGCTCGATGTAACAAAGTTCGAGCATAATTAGCTTGAGTAATAACCAAGCCTGAAGTAGATTTAATAACCTCCAAACCCAGAAAATATGAAAGAGAGCCCAAGTCTTTCATCTGAAATCTAGCTTTAAGGGAAGATATAATAGAACTAATAGCTGATTTATCTGCACCAGTAATCAAAATATCGTCTACATAAACAAGAACAATGGTTAAACAAGTTGATGATCCATGAATAAACATTGAAGAATCAGCTGAGCTGATCACAAAACCTTGCTGCAGAAGAAAAGAAGCAAGTAATTCATACCAAGCTCTTGGAGCTTGTTTCAATCCATAGAGAGATCGATTTAACTTACATACAAAATTTGGATTATCCTGATCAATAAAACCAGTTGGTTGCACCATATAAACATCTTCATTAAGGTGACCATGTAAAAACGCATTAGACACGTCTAGTTGTTTAATATCCCAATTATAAGAAGCAGCAAGAGCAAGAATAACTCGTATTGTTTGGTGTTTAACCACAGGACTAAAAGTCTCTGTATAATCTAACCCATATTCCTGCAAAAAACCTCGAGCAACAAGTCTAGCTTTATAGCGAGCTATAGAACCATCTGCATTACGTTTTAATTTAAACACCCATTTACAAGTAATAGGAACACGACCGTGAGGTGGAGGAACTAAAGTCCATGTGTTCTGACTTTGTAAAGCTCGAAATTCTTCAGCCATAGCTATCATCCAACATTGATCTTTAGAAGCTTCTTTATAAGAAGACGGTTCAGTGATAGAAGAATTTAGTACTAAGGACTGACACTTATAAGAAGGGCGCAAAGAACCAGTCTAAAAACGAGTCACCATAGAGTGTTTGGGTCTAGACACAGGTGGTGAAGAAGAGTCATTTATTGAGGCTGAAGAACTAGAGTTATTAGATAGAGTGTGTGTTGATGAAGTTGAAGAATTTAGTGGATTTGGTGATGGTTGCGCAGGAGGTGACTCAATAAAGGGAGGAATAGAGTTAGTTTGAATAGGGGAAATTACTGAGGGGTTAATAGAACAATCAAATAAGTCCACAAATAAAGAGGGAGAAGAATGTGAAATTGAGATAGAAGAGAGAGACTTATTTTGAAAAGGAAAGACTGTTTCATCAAACTGAACATGTCTAGAAATAAAAATCTTATTTGAACTTAGAGACAAACATTTATATCCTTTGGAAAAATTGCAATAACCAAGGAACACACAAGGTTGTGATTTAGGAGCCAATTTATGGGAAGAATAAGGCTTAAGCCATGGATAACAAAGACAGCCAAAAATTCTAAGATGAGTATATGTAGGTGAGGTGGTATATAATTTGGAAAAAGGTGTAGAGTTTGATAAGGTAGGTGTAGGTAAAATGTTTATAAGATAATTGGCTGTAGATAAAGCCTCAAGCCAAAACTTAGTTGGCATAGAGCAGTGAGAAAGGAGTGTTAATGTTGTCTCAATTAAATGTCTATGTTTTCTCTCTGCAACCCCATTTTGTTCAGGGGTGTGTGGACAACTAGTTTGATGTATGGTGCCACAAAGTTGAAGGTAGTGTTTGAAAGGTAGGCTTAAATATTCCCCACCATTGTCAGTTCTAAGAGTCTTAATTTGAGTATTGAATTGAGTTAAAATCATGGAAGAGAACACTTTATACACTGAACACACATCAGATTTAAATTTAAGAGGATAAATCCACACAAATTTGCTGAAATCATCAATAAACAATACATAGTATTTGTAAGAAGAACAAGTTAGTACAGGTGATGGTCCCCAAACATCACTATGCACTAAATCAAAAGGCTTACAAGAGGTTGTTTTAGATATAGAAAAAGGTAATTTATGAGCTTTAGACACAGCACAAGAATTACAAGAGGTTCCATAATAATCTAGCTTAACATTTAAAATAGAAGTAAGAGGAGATGAGACTTGAATAGAGGGATGACCAAGGCGACAATGCCACAATTTTGCAGAAGATGAATTTGATGTGGAAGATAAACAACACAGACTAGGTGAAGAAGGACTTGATGGAATCGAAGATGCACCAAAACAAAGTGGATAGAGTCCATCTTTACATGGGCCCTGAAAAAGAACACGATGAGTGTGTGCATCATGAATACAGACAGATGAAGAAGAGAAGGAAATAGTGCAGTTATTATCTGCAGTGAATTTGGAAATTGAAAGCAAATTGGAGGAAATCGATGGTACATGAAGAATAGAGTTTAAAACAAAAGATGAATGAGAAGAAGAGAGCTTACTATGACCAATGTTGGCGATATCCAAGGCTTGTCCATTTCCAACTGAAACCGTGTTTGAGCCATTATAAGGTGAAGATTGATGAAGAAGTTGAAGATCATTAGTAACATGACTGTTTGCCCCTGAATCTAGATACCACATCTCAGGATTATAGTTAGAAGATGAAGCATTATTCGACTGAAATGAAGGAGCAGAGGTAGAAACATTTGCAGCTAAAGCCATTCTATTCTGAGCTTTAGGGGACGGAAAATTGACAAAATCCGTTCTAGACCAGCAATCAATAGCAAGATGACCAAATTTCAAACAAATTTGACAAGTAAACGAAGGGGAATTGGTGTTCATACCTTGGGAATTTTGAGAACCACCAAAACCAGAGTTATTCGAATAATTACCACGAACATTATTGCGACCACGACCTCGTCCACGTTGATTATAACCACGACCTCGAGTTTGATTAGAGTTGAAATTCGTAGTAGAGTTATGAATCGAAGGTGAGGATGAGGTAGAACTCACATTTGGAACAGAGGAGGTGAATAACGCAGTATGAACTGAAGATGAATTTTCACTAACATCACTCATCTTCATATGCGATTCTTCAGAAACAAGAAGACTACCCAAAGAGTGAAATGTAAGGGTTGATGTTTGAGCATTCGTGATACGAATGCTAGACTTAAACTGATTATACTCCATAGGAAGGCCCTTGAGAGTATACATAATAACATCCTCAAGAGGAAGAGCAGAAGCAGCTGTTGTTAATCCATCACAGATATCCTGGATCTCAGATAAGTAATCAGTCATGCTGCGATCTCCTTTGGTGATGTTACACAACCTCATCTTTAACTGATGAACATGTGTACGACATTGGCTAATAAAGATCTCTTCTAATTTAGTCCATACTTCAGCTGAAGTTTTCAAACGAACAATCTGTGACAAAATTGAAGGAATCATAGAGGAAATCAATGAAACCTTCAATTGTTGATCTTCAATCAACCATGTTGGAAACGTTGAATCGGTAGAGGAAGGAGTAGGACGAGAACCCGTAACATGGTGTAAATAACCATGAGCATCTAAAATAGCTTCTAGCTGGGCACGCCAAATGACATAATTAGAAGCATCAAGTTTAATTTGAACCAATGATGCCCAATTTTGACGTAATAGAAGAAGACCAGCTGGAAGAGAAGAACTAGAAGTGATATGTGGTGAATGAGCGGAAGACGAAGCCATAAATGAAGGCTATAAGGATCGATTTAGAGCAGAGGTAAAATAACACAGCTCAAAAACGCCATTAATGGCGGAAAAAGAAAAATTGAGATGTGTTTCCTCTTTTGACTCTTGATACCATATTGAATGTGAGAGAAGAAAATATAAAAAGATAAATTGTATTTGTTATTATGAAAGTGTAGTACAGATAGTGTTTATATAGATAAGATATTAGCCTCTCATCATATTCTATCTTCTATGTTTGTTACACAAGTTTTGTCCTATATGTAACTATTTCTGTGATATTATTCTCTTGTATTACACGTGAGAATTCTCATGCTTATCAGTTATAACTTAAATGTATAGCGCAATAAAAATTGTTTATAACCAAAAAGAGTTTCTAAGATAATAACCATCAAATGTGAAAATGAATACCATTTTTGTTGCCTCAATTGCTTCGTTCAGCAAGGTTTTCACTCCAGAGCATTCAAAACAATAATCAACACCTAATCCCCCTGTTGCTTCTTTAATCAAGTCTGAAACTGCTTTATCTGAACTTTTAGGGTTTATAAACTCAGTCATACCAAAAGCCTCTCCTTTTGCACATTTTGTTTCATTTATGTCTACGCCAATTATCTTAATGCCCCCTGTGCTCGAGCTCCTTCTATCGCCTGGATTTATTACATGTAACACATTTACAATCATAGTTTTCAGATAGGTTTTTCGCCAATACATTCCCCGTTCTATTTTATACATATATATACCTTCACTCTACCCATTCACATATTATATCCAAAAACTAACACAAAATGCATATAACCCTATTTTAACATGTCTTTGCTATAGTACATTTTATTTTATATATATATATATATATATATATATATATATATATATATATATATATATATATATATATATATATATATATATATATATAAAATTGTGAGTCTCATTGAAAAACTGCATAATGAAATTAACAAGGATAAGAGCAATTATGAATAGTGAAATTATTTTATGTTTGGGGTGAGATATAATATTGCATCGTTTTAGATTATGGTGGTTAAGAAGAACATTAAAGATCTACAAAAATTATCCGTGTGGTCATCATTCATTGATCAACAACAGAAAAGTGTTGAAAGATGGTTTTACATTGGCAAAAGCAAGGTTCCAGAAGTTTGTTTTCTCGTAGTCATGCTTACCAAGGTAATATGCCAATATATGCACTTATTATATGCATAGAAAGTCTGAGATCATATCACATACTCCTTGGTAAATGATTACTTACAAGGTTTATGTGTTATATTGATCTTATGCGGAGCACTGGAAACACGTCTTTAAGTAAGTGAAACGCGGTGAAAAATGAAGAATTTAGGGTCAGATTTCGTGTAAACCAAAGATTTTTCCATCGGAGAAGAAAAGATGCGGCGGAACAGTTGGGTATGATGGACTTATTTTTGCTTAATACAGGGACCAAAATTTCAATTAACTCAGAAAACATAGGACCTTACTCCTTAATACAAGTTTTGCATAATATAATTTAGAGTAAATAACACTTTTGCCCCCTGGGTTTATACGCGATTGACAGGTTGCCCCCTAACTCTTAAAATGCGCCTCGTTGCCCCCTAAGATTTGTTTTTGTGACCCGTTACCCCCTACTGCGTGTTCCGTCCATTTTTTCCGTTAAAAGTGACGTGGCATTTCCATGTCACAATTTTTTTTTTTTTTTTAATCCAGGTGTTAATTGAGTTTTTAATTAATTTAAACCAAGGGCAAAAAAGGAATTTCATTAATAGGTTTTATAATATTAAATATAATTAATATAATAACCACCCCCCACCCCACCGCACCCCCCTACCCCCCCCCCTCTCTCTTCCCCATTCCTCTTCTTCCCCGTTCTTCTTCTTCCCGTTCATCTGGTTCTTAAAAAAAAAAAAAAAATTCAAAGCTAATGAAATGGCATTGAAATCCATTCTTGTCCGCTGGATCTGCGCAAGATGGAGCTCGGACTGGTGTAGCAGCTGGAGATGTAGATGGTGCTTCGTGGTGTAGCAGCTGGAGATGGTGCTTCTGTCCATATATTAACGGCTGCTGTTGAAACCCACCAGCACCAGCTCCGGCGTATGCACCAGCTAAAGGTGCGGCAGCGTATGGATGAACAGGGAAGCTACCATATCCAGGGTTAGGAATGTAATTTGGGAGTGGTGTTGAACTCTGAGCTACACCAACGCCACCACCGCCGCCTGTATCGTATTTCTTTTCTGTTTGTGGCTTTGCGAGTACTACTTCTAACACCTGGCCTGCATTTTAACACCAGTTAAGATATAATAAATATAGCACAAATTTAGGAAAATAGAAAACATATCTAGAGTGAGCATTAACATTATTAAGAAACTCAGAAGGTGGAATGAACTTGTCTTGTAATTTATATGGTCATCAAGATTCAAGAGTAACTTTTCATAACCTCATGGTGATATATGACTTTAGTGCTGGTATATTTCATATATAATTTCTTTAAATTTCATAGATTTGGTTTTATATGGGGTTTTAGATATGGAAATTATATTTCTGGTGTATGGCTGGGGTTTATATATAGAATTGTGTAGAGAAGATTGATTATGCCAAGTATGCCCCTCAAGTAGCGTCAAACTCTTTGGGAAAGCAGATAATCCGATCTGTAGCTCAAAGCAAGAATTTTTTTTTTTTTTTTTTAAGAACCAGATGAACGGAAAGAAGAAGAACGGGGAAGAAGAGGAATGGGGAAGAGAGAGGGGGGGGGGGGTAGGGGGGTGCGGTGGGGTGGGGGTGGTTATTATATTAATTATATTTAATATTATAAAACCTATTAATGAAATTCCTTTTTTGCCCTTGGTTTAAATTAATTAAAAACTCAATTAACACCTGGATTAAAAAAAAAAAAAAATTGTGACATGGAAATGCCACGTCACTTTTAACGGAAAAAATGGACGGAACACGCAGTAGGGGGTAACGGGTCACAAAAACAAATCTTAGGGGGCAACGAGGCGCATTTTAAGAGTTAGGGGGCAACCTGTCAATCGCGTATAAACCCAGGGGGCAAAAGTGTCATTTACTCTATAATTTATTTATTTTTGTCAAAGTTTTGCAATAAGGACCTATAACTACGGCGGATTTAAAAAAAAAAATCAGATCTTACTACAATATCTGCATAATATAAGGACCTATAGTGCGGGTTTTAAAAGAAATGTATGAGCCTAAGTACAATTTTTGCATAGTATATAACATATAGTGAGATTTTTGAAATAGAGAAACCCAAGTGCTATATTTGTTCAATTATTTTATTAATAATATATGAAAAACACCTGTCAGTAAAATGACATCTCAAAATAATTTAAAAATAATTAGATAACAAACCTGTGTTAAAACTAAAAAGACATTGGATAAAAAATGTATATCAGCAATATTTAATTATGTACTGCAGAAAATGTATAATTTATTAAAAAAATATAAAAATATTTTAGCAATTTATGAATAACATATGTATTCGTTAAAAACCATTTTTAAATCTTTAAATATAAGTTTCAATAATATTAAATTAAAGAATATAAATACTTTACATCATTCTTTTAATTTCTTTGGTAACATCTTAATTTTACGACATAACCTTGAAATAAACAAGAGAAAAAGATAAGTGAAATGTTATATATGAACTTACTCCAAGTCCAACGACACCAAGGCCTAGGACAGCAACCGTGGATTCTTTTTCAACATTAGCTACTCTCCATGCTGCACCATAACCTGTTCCACAAGAAAGAAAGCTGGCATGTTGAAGATGAAGTTTTGGGTCAATTTTTAAAACATAGTTGGCATCAATAACAATGTACTCCGACCATGTTGAGCAACTAAAAATATGATATATTGGTTGGCCTTTGATCGACATTCTTGATGTTCCATCAGGCATTAAACCACTAAAACTGTAGAGATACTTGTGGCAAAGATTTGTTTTTCCTGACGTGCAATTAGAGCATTCTCCGCATTCTCCTAAGTAAAGTGGCATAACAATGTCTCCTTCTTTTATTCTCGTAACATTTTCACCAACACTTTCAACCATGCTGTTATTGCATTAAGAAAAAATTATAATTATGACGTAATTTGCCATTAAATATGTGTTTTAATATAAACACAAGCAACGATAGAGTCAAGGATTTTCCTTTATAAGAGCAACAGGGCCCTTATAATATGAAAGAAAAAAAATATAGGTCTCCATTAAAAAATATAATTTATATATACAAATAAAATAAGTCCTAATGATCTCTAATATTAAGCTCAAACAAGTAAAAGTTTTTCATGTAAGATCAATTTACTAAAAAATAAAAAATAGTCACCATAGGATAGTTATTTTGGCTAATACGGTTACCACTTGCGTGGATTAGGATTTTAATGATTTTTTTACTTTTAACGATGTATATACCTCATCTTATTATATTTACTTGTTTAAAAAAATTGTAGTTTTGCTCCTTCATCTTCTTCCATATTATTCTTCTCTACACATCAATCATATCATCAAGCTCGATTCGTCAAGCACATAATCATGCTACATAGAGATCATTTTTTAACTAACAACATTGACGCTATTATTAGAGTGAGTAGTTTTCTCTTAATGACACTGTTATACAATAAATTCGATGAGAATAATATTTTACAACTGAATTTATGCATGTGGTTTGATGTATTAAATAATTTATTATCTACAATAAATGTTGATTTTTCTTTGGAGCTTGATTTTCCTTGTTATTTTGGAATTGGTGTTTGCTTTTTTTTATTAATAATGTTAGTGTTTGATTTTAGAATTTAGGTTTGTTGGCAAAAGACGAAAGTGGTAATGTGTAGTGATGGTGTTTCTAAGATGTTGTAATTTAGGTACATATAATGAAGGATATGTGTTTCATGGATGCAAAGATGGTGATGGCAATATGTAGCGACGGTATTTCTAAGATGTTTAAATAGAGGTGTATATAATGAAGGAGATGTGTTTGGATTTGCGATGGAGGCAAAGATGGTGATGGTGATGGAGATGTGTAGCATGTGGTGATGGTTTTGTTATGGTGATCGAAGTTACAGAGGTCATGAAATATATTGTAGATGATGGTAGTATGGTTATACTGTTCATTGTTTGGTCTGGTCTTGCACGAAGGAGTGTTAAACTTTTATAATCACCATTGATTGGAATATAATATCTTAAAACTTGAAACAATTGCTTTCTCTTATTGATGCTTACTAAATAAGAAATGTTCTCATATATACAATCTAACAAAGGTAACAACAAACATACTAACTAATCTAGCTTACAACCTAAGCTACTAAAGTTAGCAATTTACATGAGATATTTGAGTATTTGCACTTGAATTCCTTGTTGTTGTAGGCAATAATAAGCCATAGATGATTAAATTGACATTCCAATATTCCATCACAAGTAAAACATGAATCTTAATAATATTTAGCTTGGATAAAATACTATGAAATGACAAAGAACCAAGAGGTTTAGTAATTATGTCAGTTAGGTGCATATGAGAAGGCACGTAAAATATATTCAAAGTACATGTCGTTAATTTTTCTCTTTTATAAACTTGCAATCAATGTCCACATTGTTTGTCCTCTCATGGTAAACTGGATTTGTGGTCATAGCAAAAGTTGACGTGCTATCTGATTAAACAAGTGTAGGAGAAGAATATGAAATCTTATAATTATGAAGGGATAAAAGAAGTCATTAGATTTCAAAAGTTATAGTTGTAGAGGTTAGAGCTCTAAATTTTGCCTCAAGAAATGATCTATTGAAAATCAAAAGAAACTTAAAAGTTTTTTTTATTAATTTCATTCACTTGGAGAAAAAAGTCCAATAGACTTTCTTTAAATAAAATGTTCCACATATAAAGTGGGGAAGAAAAATATTATTTTATATTATGTTTATCTTTCATATTTTTAAAAAATCCAAGATTCTAGAAATGAAGAGTAAGTGATAGTCCTAGAGGGGGGGTGAATAGGATTACTAATAAGATAATGCCTAATTAAAAATCTTTTGGACAATAATAAGTTTAAGAGAAAACTTCTAGGTCAACTAATTAAATCAAACTCTTATGGGATCATGCAATGGAGAGAGTAAGGTTTGATATAAAAGTATAACAAGTAAAAAGCTAATCCAATATCTTTAAACTACTCTAGAAGACTATATGTTAGATATCCTAGATAAACAATATCATAGAATTCATGCAAGCATATAATCAAACATATAAAGTGCGGAAAGTAAATAGAGTAGGGATAGAAAGATACACACGATTTATAGTGGTTCGGTTTCCCTACATCCACTACCTAAGGAAGCCTCCTTAGGATTTCAAGCTTTTCACTAAGCTCCCGTGTCTCTCTTAACCGGGTCGAGAACACAATAACCTTTACAAACTCTTCGATAACACGAAGGACACACCACTTGCGTAATCACAACACAAGGACACCAAGTATACTCCCTATACTTGAATTCTCTCTTAATCTATCTATTACAAGATCTAGACTTAAGAGGATAGCAACAAAGTGTTTAAAGGTTTGCTAATTAAAGCTTGTATCTAAAACTCCTAATAGAGTGGATATGACTATAAGCTTGAATACTCCTTCTTGAGTGGATAGAACCTTGTGGCTTAATTGATTAACTCCTTGAAAGGATTTATAAGCTCACTAAGATTGAATTTGACTATGTATAGCTCTTGACACCTTCTTGAATGATAGCAATTAAGCCCCTTAATGTTTGTAATTAGTTGGTGTGGTTGTAGCCTTCAAAGAGCTTCAATTTATAGTAGAAAATGGCTTCCAACGGTCATAAGGTTTGAGTCCAACGGATCTATTAATCTCCCAACGGATATATTTCTTATGACTTGTCTTTTGTGCAGAAAACCCTATCTTGCGGTGTACCGCAGCGGTGTACCGCGCTTCAGTGGTTGATTTTCTGGCATACTGACGGGCTAGTCCTCTATACCGCGCCCTGGTCCGCGCCTTGGTCCGGTATACCGCACCGGTGTATCGCGCCAAGTATTCTTTGAAGAATAACAACTTGGATCAATAGCTCTTCTTCATGAAGGTTGTTGCAAACATCATTCTATGAATCTTTGAAGTTGAACACTAAAGCTAATTCTCAATATACATAAAGATAAGGTTAATAGCACTTGTGAGAGAATTAGTTTCTAAAGATAAAACTATAAGGTTGATCAACAAGATAAAGAAAGAGCTTTTTGATGAAATAGAGTGCAAGAAAGAATGTCAATAATAATAGTAATTAGCACACTAATCACAAGAGGATTTGTCACATTAAAACACCTTAATAAGGGAGGCTATATGCCAACAATCTCCCCCTTTTTGATGATGACAAATCCTTCACTAAAACAACTTAGGAAAGATATAAAAGTTTAAGCACTTATGAAATAAAGCTCCCCCTCACAATAAGCATAAAATTTGAGATGCATTTGTGAGTTTTAAAAACGTGCAAGTTTTGAAAGTTTTAGTGCACATAATATTTCTCCCCCTTTGTCTTCATCAAAAAGACGGGGTAAGAACAACTAAGAGTAGAAGAGCAAAGACAACTCGAGTGAATAGATTTTAAACAATGATAGAGAGAGTGAGCTAAGGATGGAGATGTTTACCAACTTCTTGATAGATTTTGATTTCATATGCTTTCTAAAGACATAAACGATTAGTTGCAACATATGAAATAAATGATTAGTCTAAGCATTTGAGTCTATAAAAAAATTATTTAGCAAAGACTCCCCCTTACAAAATGCATATAGTTTGTTTTTAATTTTGTAATTGTTTGATAGACAATTTTCCCTAAAAAGAACATTTGAAATCATTTTGAAAAAGATATAGGGGTAAAAACTGAATTTTTTGAAAAACAAGGGGTCAAGATGTATTTTTCAAAAGTTTGGGGGCCAAACGCAATTTTGAAAGATCTATTTGGGACCGCAATGCAATTTTCAAACTATTTAGGAACAAAGCTAGAGAGAACAAACTATAGGGACTAAGAAGCAATATCAAGAAGTACCTATAACATCAAAGAACTTGTTAGCAACATAAGAATCAAATCAAAGATAATAAGCAACTAACATTCATGATAAAAACACAACAAGTTAACCAATTATCCAAATAAAACATTTAGCATCCTAACATAAAAACCAAATAAACCAAAGTAGCAATTTTCTAGATGTCCAAAACACGGACCCACAAATACTAAAAAGCATAAACAAGTACTAAAATAACCACATAAGCACATAAAAGACCCATAAACCACCAAGAACGATAAAAACAAGATTTTGACCATCAAGCACCAAGCACTAAACACCAAACACCAAACACCAAACAAAGATGAATTAACGATTATCACGAGGAGAGCGGCTCCTAGATCTTCTTCCATTTCCAATATCATCGCGAATGCACGAAACATCACTTTTCATACACGAAAGCTCATTCGCAAGATGCCCTATCTTTTCTTCCAAAACTCCAAATTTTCTTTCTATTTTATCTTCCAAAGCCACAAATTTACTCCCTATATAATCCATGAAACGGGACATAGCACTTTCGAAACCGGATGGATTAGGAGGGTTAACAAAGGTGGGTTGGTTTGGAGTGGGCTCATTAGGAATGGGGTTTTGTTGATCCGGGTTATCTACTAAAATAAGAGTCTCAAGCTCCGGACCATCGGTTTCGCTTTTAGCTCCAAGGATGCGATTACGAATAGTATCATCCGAGATACGATTAATAGTGGAGAATGAAACATATGTGTTGTTATAAATAACAAATTTCATCCTAAGAATCGTGAGATAATCGAAGTTCCATGACTTATTCATTGGTTTCACATTAGTTCCTCCAAAAGAAATACCATTAGCCTCAAAGATTTTGGATAGAAAAATACCGTAAGGGACTTTATCCCGAGAGGCACGAGCGTGATTCATCCATTTTAACATAATAGCAATGATGTTTATTGGTTGTTTGGAGAAGATCAAGAATAAAAGATAAGCTTCATACGGGATAAGTTTAGCATCATGCTTATCTTTCGGAATAAAGGCCGAGATAAGAAACTTGTGGGCCACGATAAATTCCGGATCAAAGTTACGAATATTCCAATTTCCATCCGCAACAACCATTCTACTATTAACGAACTCATTCACTTCATTTTGAGCAACAATATCTATATTTGAATTATCCCAACCACTCGACCAAAACCCGCTAAAACCATCCGAAGGTACATTAAATTTAGAGCACAAAGCATTCGATTTTAAACGTATAACGGTACCCGAAACGGTTGATTTAACCGAAGTAGTAGCATGATTAAATTCAAAATTAGTATAAAAATCTTCAATTAACCCGGTTGCTAAATGACTACCCGAAAAAGCAAAGATATGATGAAATTGTTGAATTGAAAATAGTTTAAAGAGAGAATCATCACCGGAGGGAAAAGCCGAGGGGCAAATCGTTCTTCCCGGTAGAGCATCGAATGGCCGGAGTGGTGGTGGTGGTGGTGATGGTGACTTCGCCGGAGATGGTTCACGGTGGCGGCTTGAGGAGGCTCCGGTGGAAGCTTTTTTCTTGTTAGCAATGGATTTGGTCCTAACCATGGTGATTGATAGGATGGGTAATGAAGTAGGAAGAAGGAGGAGTGATTTGAGTGGTGAAAGAGGGTGTTTATGGTGGTGGAATCGGAGTGTTGGTGGCCGGAATTCGCCAAAGAGGAGGAGAGAAGAAGATGTTATGAAGGAATGAAGATGAAAAAGCTGAAAAAACGGGTCTTAAAACTGTCAAAACCCTTACGTGCGGTGTACCGCGGGATTCGTCCGGTGCACCGCACGAGTGTTCGGTTTGGCCAATGAAAATGAAATTTTTGATTCTTTTAAAAACACCCGAAACACAATCGAAACTTCCCCAAATGACTCGGAATGATATAAAATAATTTTGAGCATCTTTGTTTTGAAAAGAGAAGCCAAGGGGAACCTAAAAACTCATATAACAGTTAATTTCACAAAAGTCCCTAAGTTCTCTAAAAGTGCAAAAAGACCCTATGCAAGAATAAAGTAAAACTAAAGCATGAAAAAGGTCAAGAACTACAAGATAGCATCACAAGTTGATAAAACACATAAAACACAATATAAAAACATAAACAAAAACACAAGAGAGGAAAGAATTTCACCGTAGTTTCCTTTTATGAGGTTTGAACGTCCTTTTGCATAAAATTCCATTTTCTTGACGCTCAACACCTTCAATGCATATTACTATGGTAACCGAGGTGGAATGGATCCGGAAATGTTGTTAGCATTTGTCACGATCCATATTGGTTTTTCCCATGAAGGTATCAAAGATCCACTAATAAGTTGTTCATGATAATGGCACGTAGAAGCATGATGACCGGGTTTACCACAATAGTTGCAATAACTTCCTTTTTGAATAGAGTAACCATGTAGAGGTTTTGAACAAGAAGTTTCCACATTTTTTCCAATATCCAAATTATCACTAACATATAACTTTTCTTTGAAAAAATCATTTGGATCAAAAGGAGTGATATTTGAGAAAGGATGATTTTTTAAAGTATCAAGAGCAAGGGAAAAAGCTTCATCCAATTTTTTAAAACCTTCTATGTTTTTCTTCAAAGGATGTTTCCATTTATTTAAAATAAAAATGTTTTCAAAACAAGGGTTTTTAGTATTGCCAAGAATATCATCCAAGGTAATACAACATTTAAAACAATTTTTTAGCTCAATATTACCCTTTTTTAACATAAGATTATTCAAATGGATTTGAGAATCAAGGATTTTGAGAAGGGATGAAATTTGCCTAATATCACAATAATTATAAGGAAGAGATAAAGAGTTAGGATAAAGTGCTACCTCATGATTAGGTTTAAAATCGTTGTGAGATTCATCATTGATTAAGACTTCTTCTTCTTCGTCATTTTCGACAATTCCATATAAAAACTCCAAACGTTTCCAAAGCTCTTTTGCGGTTTTACAATCTAACATTTGTGAGAAAATTTCTTCGGAAATTCCACGAATGAGAGTGTACATTGGTTTTGCATTTTGTGTGAGCTTAGCCTTTTCCTCAATGGTGAGTTCATCAAAATCTTTTTCTTCTTGATTTAGCTTGAGAACTCCTTCTTCATTTAACTCTTCTTTATAAGGGACAAATGGACCTTCTTTTACAATTCTCCATTGATCGGGATCTTCGGCTTTTATAAATTCCTCCATTTTTGTTCTCCAAGCGAAATAGTAAGTTCCTACAAAAAGTGGAGGTCGTGTAGAAGACGAACTTTCCAAAAGATTAAATTCCATATCGTTTACTCTACTAACGATTAAGCTATTCACGTAGAGTTAGGCTCTGATACCAATTGATAGTCCTAGAGGGGGGGTGAATAGGATTACTAATAAGATAATGCCTAATTAAAAATCTTTTGGACAATAATAAGTTTAAGAGAAAACTTCTAGGTCAACTAATTAAATCAAACTCTTATGGGATCATGCAATGGAGAGAGTAAGGTTTGATATAAAAGTATAACAAGTAAAAAGCTAATCCAATATCTTTAAACTACTCTAGAAGACTATATGTTAGATATCCTAGATAAACAATATCATAGAATTCATGCAAGCATATAATCAAACATATAAAGTGCGGAAAGTAAATAGAGTAGGGATAGAAAGATACACACGATTTATAGTGGTTCGGTTTCCCTACATCCACTACCTAAGGAAGCCTCCTTAGGATTTCAAGCTTTTCACTAAGCTCCCGTGTCTCTCTTAACCGGGTCGAGAACACAATAACCTTTACAAACTCTTCGATAACACGAAGGACACACCACTTGCGTAATCACAACACAAGGACACCAAGTATACTCCCTATACTTGAATTCTCTCTTAATCTATCTATTACAAGATCTAGACTTAAGAGGATAGCAACAAAGTGTTTAAAGGTTTGCTAATTAAAGCTTGTATCTAAAACTCCTAATAGAGTGGATATGACTATAAGCTTGAATACTCCTTCTTGAGTGGATAGAACCTTGTGGCTTAATTGATTAACTCCTTGAAAGGATTTATAAGCTCACTAAGATTGAATTTGACTATGTATAGCTCTTGACACCTTCTTGAATGATAGCAATTAAGCCCCTTAATGTTTGTAATTAGTTGGTGTGGTTGTAGCCTTCAAAGAGCTTCAATTTATAGTAGAAAATGGCTTCCAACGGTCATAAGGTTTGAGTCCAACGGATCTATTAATCTCCCAACGGATATATTTCTTATGACTTGTCTTTTGTGCAGAAAACCCTATCTTGCGGTGTACCGCAGCGGTGTACCGCGCTTCAGTGGTTGATTTTCTGGCATACTGACGGGCTAGTCCTCTATACCGCGCCCTGGTCCGCGCCCTGGTCCGGTATACCGCACCGGTGTACCGCGCCAAGTATTCTTTGAAGAATAACAACTTGGATCAATAGCTCTTCTTCATGAAGGTTGTTGCAAACATCATTCTATGAATCTTTGAAGTTGAACACTAAAGCTAATTCTCAATATACATAAAGATAAGGTTAATAGCACTTGTGAGAGAATTAGTTTCTAAAGATAAAACTATAAGGTTGATCAACAAGATAAAGAAAGAGCTTTTTGATGAAATAGAGTGCAAGAAAGAATGTCAATAATAATAGTAATTAGCACACTAATCACAAGAGGATTTGTCACATTAAAACACCTTAATAAGGGAGGCTATATGCCAACAGTAAGGTAAATACCTCACATACGTGCATGATGTCTCCCTAATTGTTCTTATTTTCGACCCTTGGGAGACATCATTTTTGGTGTTTATTTAATTAATTTGATAGACTTTTGGACTAAATATGCAATAATCCGGAATTCCCTTTTTATTTCTAGCATTTTTAATTTATTAAACTTTTGCGCGTAATGTTGGTATTTTTAGTGAAAAGTTTACAGGTTTTAGATGTTAGCTAGGAGAGGAATCCGAGGAGAAAGTCAAAGATCGTGAATTAGAGTCAAGACTGGAAGATAAATCCCAAAGATATTATTTTTAGAGCTGAAAATCCATTTTCCAGGCCATAGATTGCTGATTTCGAGGTGCTTAAGCGATGATTAGCCGCTGACCTTTGAAGAGAAATCATTCCTTATCGAGTTACGAAACTTTATCAACTGGAATGAGGTCAATCGGAGTCATAACGCATCGGGAAAAGCCGTTTTAGTGAAGGTGTATCAGCAGTTACGGGATTTTAGGCTTAGAATTTGGGCTTGGACATTTAATTAGTATTTTATTTTCTGGTCCAAGCCCTAATCCGTTTTTATGCTTATAAAAGGAGGTCTGGACTTCTATTTTTCACACAATTCACATTCCACAAGATTTAACACCAGAGAGAAGCAACAGAAGGAAGAAAGAAGAAGCTGCAAGAACTGGAGAGTGTCTATATCTCCGTTCTCAGTCATTCCAATTCCGGAAATTAGGTTCTTTTTATCTTTAATTTTGTAATCAAATATGAATTCCATTTCTTTTGATTTAGTTTTTAGTTTTAATATGAGCTAAGCTTTTCATAGTGCTTGAGAACAATTAATGGGTGAATCCCAATCGTATTGAATAACGAATGTTGAATTTGGGTTTCTGTTAAATTAAACTAGATTGGGGCTTTTACTCTTTTCTTTAAATTGAGATTATTTACTGTTTTTAGCGTCATGAACTAGGAACAGGTGTTAGTATTTAGGCTATTCCAATTAGTGGCAATTGGATCATCCTGACGGAGGGTTTAAATACAGAACCATTTATTCAATCTAGGATAGAAGCTATTGATTCTGACGAACTTAGCTAATTCTAGGGCCAATGAGGTAATAAAACTTAATCATCCAAAGGTGGATCATATTTACCCTGACGGGACTAGTGACACTCTAGGATTGCCTTATAGTCCACCCTGACGGGGGTATAAGGAATTTAGAATCCCGACCATTGTAATTGACCAATTTAGCCCTTAAACAACATAAGTTAGGAAATAGGATTGGGAGGATCCCTAGCGTTCTCAAGTGCTACTTCTCATATTGCGTTTTACATCATTTTACTTGTGTCTTAGCTTTTATTTGCATTTTAATAATTGTCTTTCGTTTCTTTAGCATTAATACAAAACCAAACAAACATTTTTACCTTTATTTGTTTTCATAAGTGCAACAATCATTAATAGATAAGCATTGTAGTCAACCATCCCGTCCTTGGAACGAATCTGTATTATCAGTTATATTACTTGGGACAACCGTACACTCGCGGTTGTGGTTCGATTATTCATTGCATTTATTTTAGAACACACAAAGGATCACCAAGTTTTTGGCGCCGCTGCCGGGGACGGTAGCGTGTGACCACGGTGTTTATCCTTTAGTGATAGTTCGTTTATTTTATTTTATCAGTTTTACGCTTTTTGTGTGTTTATCTTTCTTAGGTTTTTAGGTTTGGTGTATGCGAAGAAGGCTATTCAAGGATCTAGAGCCAACACCTCCGATCCTTAGTAATCCAGAATCGTTGATCAGACTCGCTAACAAGAGAAGAAGAGAACAAGAAGCTTTAGAAGTAGAAAAATTAATTAACAGAATGGAAGGGATCAACCTTCAAGATCAACAAAATAATCAACCAGGTCAATTAGGTGCAAATGGCCAACCTTTGGCTCCAGGCGCTATTCCTCCAATTCCACCAGTGATTCCTAATCCTCCAGTCCAGATAGTAATGAATCAAGATCCATGGTTTACTAATGGTCCACCAGAAGTTCCATTTCGTGCTCCTGCTATAGGAGTAGGTGCTCCAGATATAGATGTTCCGCGATTCCGTCCAGATTCGGGTATGTTAGCTCAATTCCAGAATTTTGGGAATTTTCGTGGTAGACCATCAGAAGATCTTCTTAGAGCAGTACAGAAGTTTAAGCAGATATGTGATTCTTATATCACACAAGGAGTTTCAAGAGAACAGATGTATTTTGCTGCGTTTAAATTCTTTGTTATTAATGGAGCGAGTGAATGGCACGATACGCAAGATCCTACGAAGATAACTAACTGGGACCAATTAGAGACTGCTTTCTTTGACAGGTATTACCCAAGTAACATGAGATTAGATGCTGAATTAGAATTGACGCATTTCCGTCAAGAATATGATGAAACTGTGGGTAAGAGTTGGACAAGATTTCAGATGTGTTTACGTAGAGTTCCCACTCATGGCTTTTCAGAACAACAATAGCTAAAAATCTTTTATAGAGGCCTTGATAGGACTTCAAGAGAGAAATTGGATACTATATGTGGTGCATGTTTTCTTCAAGTTCAACCCGCTCATGCTAAAATTATTTTGGAAAGAACAGTCAAGAATGAAGTTGGATGGAATTCAGTAAGAACACCGGTTAAAGGAGTGAATAATGTTGATATGGAAGAAAAATTTGCTACGCTTGAGAATAAGATTCAGAGTACTATAGAGCAACAATTGAAGCAGCTTACTTTAGCTGTAAAAGAAGGATTTTCGGGTAAGAAGGTAGATGTGCATGCTGCACAAGAGGTTTATATGTGTTCGATTTGTAGGGTAGATGATCATGATGAGGAAAGTTGTCCGAATAATCAAGAGTCCGTGATGTTTATGTCCAATAGAGGTAACTTTAATTCAAGTGGTAATGGATATCAGCCTAACAGAAACCATCCTGGGTTTCAATACTCAAATCCTAATGGGGCAGCCAATCCTACATATGCGTATCAGCCGCGTCCCCAAGGTAACAACTATAATCCAAGACCACACAACAATTATCAAGGAGGACAGAATCAGGGTAATTATGTACAAAGACAAGCTCCTCAGAATACTTATGATGAAAATTTGAACCAGAAAGCCTTACCTGCCCATCCACAAGAAGGAGTAGTCACCCTTCAGAAAACAGTTGAAAGTTTAATTGCTCTTCAGACACAAGATATGGAACGTCAAAATGCAGCCGAAGCAAATATGAAGTTGTTCCAGAATCAGCTAAGTCAAATTAATAAACAACTGAGTCAACGTCCACAAGGACAACTTCCTAGCGATACTGAAAATCCAATACAACGTGAAGATTGCAAAACTGTTACATTACGAAGTGGTAAGAACCTTCCTCCACCTCCTTTTCCCGTTATAAAAGAGAAAGAAGTTCCAAGAAAAGAAAAGGAAGTGGGTGAGAAAGAGAAAGAGAATGAGAAAGATAGTGAGGTGGAAGAAATAGTGAGGCCAAGAGAAGTTCCGAAAAAAAAAGATGATATTGTGATCAATCGCCCGCCACCACCGTTTCCATCTCGAGTTCAGAAAAAGGGTGATTTGGGTGATTTCCAGAATTTCTTCAATAGAGTGAAGGGTCTAAGTATTAATATTCCGTTACTAGAAGCGATTTGAGATATTCCTAAGTATACGAAGTTTTTGAAGAGGACCCTCACTAATAAAAGGCCTTATTGTGATAATGAGATGATTGGTCTTCCTGAAGAGTGTAGTGCGATTTGTCAGAGTAAATTACCTCCAAAGTTAGTTGATCCGGGGAGTTTCACGATTCCGATATCAATTGGAGAAGAATGGAAAGGAAAAGCGCTGTGTGATTTGGGGGCAAGCATCAATTTGATGCCCAAGTCAATCTTTGATAAGCTTAAAATTGGAAACGCAAGACCTACCTCTATGGTCTTGCAAATGCCGGACAGGTCTCTTGCACATCCTGAAGGCCGAATTGAGGATGTCCTTGTTAAGGTAGGTACACTTATATTTCCTGTTGATTTCGTAATACTTGAGTACGATGCAGATAGAAACGTCCCCATTATTTTGGGTAGACCATTCCTAGCTACAGGACGTACATTGATCGATGTGGAGAATGGCGAATTAACGATGAGGATACAAGATAAGGAAGTCAAATTCAATGTATTTCGAGCTATGAAATTCCCAGATACTCAGGAAGATTGCTTCAGAATGGATGTAGTAGAGCAAGCATCGCAAGAGGTATTTAATTGTTTTAATTTTGATGATATCTTGCAGGCTGCTTTGACATTAGATTCACCTGAGATGATGGAAGAGCTTACCGAAACAGTAGCAGCTCTCAATTCTGAAAATCCGAAGTATAGGCGTCTTGCCTATGAACCTGTGAGAGAACCGGGGGAGATTATTCCTAAAAAGAAGCCTTCAATTGAATCTCCTCCGGAATTGGAAGAAAACCCGTTACCAGCACACTTGAGGTATGCGTATTTAGGTACTAATGAAACTCTACCTGTTATTGTTTCAGCTAATTTAACAGGGCCTCAAGAAGATAAACTGTTGCGTGTGTTAAGAGCCAACAAAGAAGCAATAGGTTGGACAATTGCTGACATCAAAGGCATTAGTCCATCCTATTGTCAACACAAAATCATACTTGAAGATGTTAACGCACGCTCAGTTGAAGGTCAAAGAAGATTAATGCCCGCTATGAAGGATGTAGTGAAGAAAGAGGTGATCAAGCTTTTAGATGCGGGGATTATTTATCCCATTTCGAGTGGTGAATGGGTGAGTCCGGTTCAGTGTGTACCGAAGAAAGGAGGAATGACAACGGTTCTTAATGATAAAAATGAGGCGATTCCTTCAAGAACGGTAGTTGGTTGGAGAGTTTGCATGGATTACAGAAAGCTGAACAAAGCCACCAGAAAAGATCATTTCCCTTTGCCCTTCATCGATCAAATGTTAGATAAATTAGCCGGAAGAGAGTAATATTGCTTCTTGGATGGTTACTCCGGGTACAATCAGATTTACGTGGCTCCAGAAGATCAACATAAGACTACCTTTACATGCCCATTTGGTACTTTTGCATATCGCAGAATGCCATTTGGGTTATGCAATGCTCCCGCTACTTTTCAAAGGTGTATGATGGCCATCTTCTGGGACATGATAGATAATTTCCTTGAAGTGTTTATGGATGATTTCTCCGTGTTCGGTGATGATTTTGATATATGTTTAGATAACTTGGAGAAAGTGTTAGTGAGATGCAAGGAAACAGATTTGGTGCTCAACTGGGAGAAGTGTCATTTCATGGTTCGCGAATGTATTGTTCTGGGTCACAAAGTTTCGAGCGCTGGGTTAGAGGTTGATAGAGCAAAGATAGAGGTAATTAAAACTCTTCCCCCTCCTGTTTCTGTTAAAGGGGTAAGGAGTTTTCTGGGCCATGCTGGCTTTTATAGGCGTTTTATCAAGGATTTTTCTAAGATTGCTAAACCGTTATGCAACTTACTCGAAAAGGATTCCAAATTCCTTTTTGATGAAGCCTGTTTAACGGCCTTCAAAGCAATCAAAGAAAAGCTTATTTATGCTCCTATAGTGTTACCTCCATATTGGAATTTACCGTTTGAAGTTATGTGTGATGCGAGTGATTTGTGTATGGGAGCTGCGTTAGGACAGAGGAAAGAGAAGGTTTTTCATTCAATTTACTATGCTAGTAAAACTTTTAGTGGTGCTCAGATTAATTACACAGTTACAGAGAAGGAGTTACTAGCAGTTGTATATTCATTTGATAAATTTCGCTCTTATCTTGTTGGAGCGAAAGTTATTGTTTATACAGATCATTCCGCGATCAGATATCTTATGGAAAAGAAAGATGCGAAACCAAGGTTAGTCAGATGGGTGTTATTGCTTCAAGAGTTCGATCTAGAGATCAGAGATAGAAAGGGTTGTGAGAATCAAGTTGCAGATCATCTATCGCGTTTAGAGGGTTCAGAGATGAATAGTGGTACTGAAGCAGTTAGAGAAGAGTTTCCTGATGAGAGTTTGTTCGGTGTTCGAGATTATGAAGCTCCGTGGTACGCAGATATTGCAAATTTAGTGGTGAGTGGTGTTTTTCCTGAAGGTTCTACTCATCAAGAAAGAAAAAGGTTAGCTCATCGTGCGAGACAGTTCTTTTGGGAGGATCCGTTCCTCTATAAAGTTTGTGCTGACCAAATGATACGAAGATGTGTAGCAAGGGAGGAGACTGAAGCCATTATAGCTGGATGCCATGATTCATTATATGGAGGACATTTCAAAGGAGATAGAACTGCTGTGAAGGTATTCCAATCAGGTTTTTACTGGCCTTCTCTTGTTAAAGATTGTCATGAATATGTTAAGAAATGCACGAGATGCCAGTTTACCGGAAACATATCCAAAAGGGATGAGATGCCGCGAAATAATGTGTTAGAAGTTGAAATATTCGATGTTTGGGGTATAGACTTTATGGGTCCTTTCGTTCCTTCAAATGGTAACCTCTACATCTTATTAGCTGTTGATTATGTGTCTAAATGGGTAGAAGCTGTGGCTTTACCTACCAATGATTCACGAGTGGTGATCAAGTTCTTGAAATCACATATTTTCACTAGACATGGCACACCTAGAGTAATTATTAGCGATGGAGGATCTCATTTCGTTAATAAATATCTGAAGACTGTTCTAGAGAAATATGGAGTAAGACACCGTGTATCTACCGCATATCATCCACAATCCAATGGTCAAGCTGAAGTATCGAATCGTGAAGTCAAGTCAATCCTAGAGAAAACCGTTGGTCCTACAAGAAAAGATTGGTCAATGAAGTTAGATGATGCGTTGTGGGCCTATCGTACTGCGTTTAAGACTCCAGTGGGTGCATCTCCCTATCGTATGGTGTATGGTAAGGCTTGTCACTTACCTTTAGAGCCTGAAATGGGTGCCTATTGGGCGATTGCGCAGTTGAACTTAGATCCTATCTTAGCCGGAAAGAATCGTATGATGAACCTTAATGAACTTGACGAATTTCGGTTGCATGCTTATGAAAATGCCAAACTTTATAAAGAAAACACGAAGAAATGGCATGACAATCGGATTCGTACAAAGAACTTTGAAGTGGGGCAAAGAGTACTGAAGTATAACTCAAAGTTCAGCAATTATCCGGGTAAGTTAAGATCCAAGTGGTCAGGTCCATACATTGTGACCAATGTTACACCTCATGGGGCGATAGAAATAGAACATCCGCTAGAGAACCGTACTTTTATGGTAAACGGTCACAGATTGAAGATATACCATGGAGGTGAAGATACCAATCGCTCGGAAGATCGACATCCCGGGGAGGTCATGTATCTCCTCGAAACTCCCTAAGAGCGTGAGGTAACCTTTCGAGCTTAACGACGTTAAACAAAAGCCAATTCTTTGTATATTAGCTGAGTTTTTAATTTTTCGCAATTTAGAATAGTTTGATTTTCGTAATTTTAGTGTTTATTATTAAGAAATGAGGAAGGGTAGTTGTTTTTGATGATTTCAGGGGTAAAAAGGTCATGAGTTTGGGGTCGATTTGGCGAAAAAAGGAGAAGAAGAGGTTGGATGTCCAGGAGGAACCGGGAACCCGGTCTCGCAAAAACCGGGAACCCGGTTTTGGAGCTGGTACCAACCTTTCCAACGCAGCACTTGGCGTCTTGGTTCACGACACAGCGTCGGAACCGGGTACCCGGTTTTGGTGCTGTAACTTCTGAAAATCTCTGACCCAGCGTCTTGGTGGCTTGCGTTTTGCTGCGTTTTGGTTCGCGCCATCGACACAAAACCGGGAACCCGCATTTGGCAAAACCGGGTACCCGGTTTCGGAGCTGTACAATTCCAAAAGTTCTGACCCAGCGTTTTGGGGTTCTGTGTTTTGGCGCGTCTTGACTCGCGCCATCGAGAAAATCCGGGTACCCGCATTCCACAGAACCGGGAACCCGGTTTCGGCGAGTAAAATCTCTGACCCCGCGTCTTGGGGTCCAGCGTTTTCGAAAAAAAAAAAAATCATTAAGTTAATTTTCCGCGCCGTCACAGCGACGCGGAACCGGGAACCCGGTTTTGAAGCTGTGATGTCGGTTTTGGAGGCCTTAACCTAGTTTTCTTAGCCTTTTCTGCAAGTTTTTACCTAAAACGCACCAATAGCCTCCCCACCTCCGAAATTCATCAACCAAAACACTATGTATCATCAAATCCTACCCTCTTTCACCACAAAAACACAAAATCAACTCACCTCCTCTCCAAAATAACATCAAATCCTTAGTTTTTCCCAAGATTCTTCTTCATCAAATCCTTAAATAAAACACAATTCTTTCTTCTCCCATCCAAATTAAACAAGACCCATCTCATATTCCACCTAGTTCTTCAATTCCTAAGCCTCAAAACATCAAAATTCTAAACTTTTCTCTAAGTTTTTCATTATTTGAAGTTTTGAGTTTGGGGTGGAAAGAGATGACTAACAGAACCGGTGATTTCCGAAGAACTGCTCCTAGAAGAAAAACCACCATTGGTGGTTCCCAAGATCAAGCTATTGAGATTCCTGATTCGCGTCCTAAACGAAAAGTTGATGAAGTTAAGCTTGATTCTAACTGAACAGAAATTACAGGTCAAAAGAGAAGATTGATTGATGAGATAGAAAGTGAGAAGGAACCAGAAGAGGAAATTGCGAAGAACATTGAGAAAGAAACTGAATAAGAGGTTCCAAAAGTACCAGTTCAACAGAAACCTCCGCGTATGAAGATGTGGGCCCACAAGCCTAAGAGGGTTTATACTTGTTGGAATACTCAGGTTCGTGAAAGAATTGAATTTTTAAAGTTTGGTGAGGAGACAAATTTTCCTAAGGGTATTATGAGTAGTGAACACAAGGAATATGCTGTGACATGTGCTAAGTTTGGTTGGAAAGAGTTGCAAGAAAGGAAGCTTGAGTTTATTCCTACTTTGGTGCGAGAATTTTATGAAGATTTAGCCACTTCCCGTGATGCCATTGATATCCGCAAAAAGGTAGTTCCTTTCTCTATTGAACGAATTCGGAAATCCTTAAAATTACCCAACTTTTCTGGAACATGCCCTTTCCAAGAAACTCTTAATGACCCTTCTTTCGATTTTGAATCCCTTTGGGGGACCGTGCTTGTTAATGGGGCTAGCCCAATTCCTGAAGGAGAAAGATATCCTGGACAGTTTTACAGCAGTAGTTTGACACCTCGTGCGAAGGTTTGGTCTCGTTTCGTAATACCCACTTTCTTTGGTATTAAACACACTTCCGAGTTGAAGAAAGAGCACGTATTTGTTATTAAGTGTATTTTGGAGGAGAAACCATTTGATGTTGCTAAGATCATTTATGATACAATCATGGAGTTCGCGAAATCACCGATGAAACAACAAAATCTGAAGTTTCCTTGTACTATTACTCAGTTGTGCCTAGACGCAAAGATTCCGTGTAAGAACGCAGATATTGATACTGTTTCAGTTGGTGTGAGTATAGCTTTGAGCACAATCAAGAATATCCATGAAGAAGCAACACGAGCTACCAAGAGTCCGAGAACTCCTCAATCAAAGAAAGTGAAGACTGTACCTGAGTTGGAATCGAAGATTCAGGTGTTGGAAGAGAATCAGGAGAAGATGATTGCTACCTTGGGAAACGTTACAAAAGAATTGGACCTGCTTCGAAATTTGATCTTAGGCGTAAATACACTTCAAAACGCGATTTATGATGCTGTTACGCGAGATAAAGGTCCAGAACGCAACACCGATAACCAGCCTCGCGCTGGTTAAGATACGTTTTCTAAACCTTCCTCTTAGTGTAGATTAGTTTAAATGCTTTATTGAGTCTTTTCGAGTCGTGGGGACACGACTCATTTTTGAGTTTGGGGTGGGGTTCGTTGCCTCATCCCAATTTTTATGTGTTAATTGCTTTATTTGCTTTCAATAGAAAAAAATTCGGAGTTGCGTTTGACTGTAGAAATTTTTAAATATCCCTTTAAGCATACTTTTGATGAATCAATGATAGTAAATAGTGGACTTTAGGGATTGATATAAAACGCATTTAGAATTGTATGCAAACATAGGTGATTAATAGGAAAAATTAATGAACAATGCAAATGAAGTAAGCTTGTACTTAAGGAATATGTTTGGTGTGTAGAAAGTGAAATCCTAATTAGTAGAGAACCCACCTAGATATGAACTAAAGACAAGCTATGTACTTAGGAAAATGATAGGGGCAGTTCTTTGTTAGCCATTTGTGCCTTTTTAGCCTTCTATCCCTTGTATTAATTATTATCCTTTGAGCCTTTAGCCTTTTCTTTGTAGCCACGATATAAGCCATTATCCCTTAGATTATTAGGCATGACCATATGACCCGCACTTGAATCATAATCCTGAGACATGTCTCGAGCTTGAGTTTGGGGTGGTGGGACCACTTATGGGGAATTTAATGGGTTGGGATTGATGTGTTTTGTATTGTAGCACAATTGCAGATGATATGTACTTGTAACCCTTTGCCGGGAATGAAGAAAAATGAAAAAGAAAAGAAAAAATAAAAAAATTCGAAAAATCATACAGTAGAAACCGGGAACCCGGTTTTGTCAAAACCGGGAACCCGGTTTGCTTCTGTACAAAAAAAAATAGAGAAAAAGAGAAAATAAAATAAAAAGAAAAATATGAATGAATAAAACATCCGGCAAAGTGGAATTTTTCTGAAAATCATCTTGTTTATAGTGGGTAGACATGGGACGCTATATTGTTGCGTATATGGGTGAGTGAGAACATCTTTTGAGCGTTAACTCAAGCTCGAGGACACTGTTGATGGTAAGTGAGGAGAGAGCCAAAAGCTCACTTCAAATTTACCAAATATACATCCACACCCGTCCTTAAGCCAATATTATAACCGTAAAGACCTCGTGATTCCTAAGTGCATGGTGAATTTATGATTTTGTTGATAGGGAATACACTAGGTGGAGCGTTCAAAGCGATTTAGGATTAATGACCACCCTATAGCCATCATACAGAGATGAGTACAAGTGTAACCTTCAAGCATTGCAACTTTAATTTTATGATTGAGATTATTTATGTTTGATGTTGCATTCTAGATGTATGTGTACATTAGTTTCTAGTGTTTGCTATATGAGATTTATCTTAAGAATTGCGTTAGGGTTTATTTGTTAGCTTCTACTTGTTTATACGCTTACTTCTACCCCTTTGTTTTGTTTTACTTTGTCGGGACGACAAAGGTTTGAGTTGGGGGTCTTGATGTCTCCCTAATTGTTCTTATTTTCGACCCTTGGGAGACATCATTTTTGGTGTTTATTTAATTAATTTGATAGACTTTTGGACTAAATATGCAATAATCCGGAATTCCCTTTTTATTTCTAGCATTTTTAATTTATTAAGCTTTTGCGCGTAATATTGGTATTTTTAGTGAAAATTTTACAGGTTTTAGATGTTAGCTAAGAGAGGAATCCGAGGAGAAAGTCAAAGATCGTGAATTAGAGTCAAGACTGGAAGATAAATCCCGAAGATATTATTTTTAGAGCTGAAAATCCATTTTCCAGGCCATAGATTGCTGATTTCGAGGTCCTTAAGCGATGATTTAGCCGCTGACCTTTGAAGAGAAATCATTCCTTATCAAGTTACGGAACTTTAACAACTGGAATGAGATCAATCGGAGTCATAACGCATCGGGAAAATACGTTTTAGTGAAGGTGTATCAGCAGTTACGGGATTTTGGGCTTAGAATTTGGGCTTGGACATTTAATTAGTATTTTATTTTCTGGTCCAAGTCCTAATCCGTTTTTATGCTTATAAAAGGAGGTCTGGACTTCTATTTTTCACACAATTCACATTCCACAAGATTAAACACCAGAGAGAAGCAACAGAAGGAAGAAAGAAGAAGCTGCAGGAACTGGAGAGTGTCTATATCTCCGTTCTCAGTCATTCCAATTCCAGAAATTAGGTTCTTTTTATCTTTAATTTTGTAATCAAATATGAATTCCATTTCTTTTAATTTAGTTTTTAGTTTTAATATGAGCTAAGCTTTTCATAGTGCTTGAGAACAATTAATGGGTGAATCCCAATCGTATTGAATAACGAATGTTGAATTTGGGTTTCTGTTAAATTAAACTAGATTGGGGCTTTTACTCTTTTCTTTAAATTGAGATTATTTACTGTTTTTAGCGTCATGATCTAGGAACAGGTGTTAGTATTTAGGCTATTCCAATTAGTGGCAATTGGATCATCCTGACGGAGGGTTTAAATACAGAACCATTTATTCAATCTAGGATAGAAGCTATTGATTCTGACGAACATAGCTAATTCTAGGGCCAATGAGGTAATAAAACTTAATCATCCAAAGGTGGATCATATTTACCCTGACGGGACTAGTGACACTCTAGGATTGCCTTATAGTCCACCCTGACGGGGGTATAAGGAATTTAGAATCCCGGCCATTGTAATTGACCAATTTAGCCCTTAAACAACATAAGTTAGGAAATAGGATTGGGAGGATCCCTAGCGTTCTCAAGTGCTACTTCTCATATTGCGTTTTACATCATTTTACTTGCGTCTTAGCTTTAATTTGCATTTTAATAATTGTCTTTCGTTTCTTTAGCATTAATACAAAACCAAACAAACATTTTTACCTTTATTTGTTTTCATAAGTGCAACAATCATTAATAGATAAGCATTGTAGTCAACCATCCCGTCCTTGGAACGAATCTGTATTATCAGTTATATTACTTGGGACAACCGTACACTTGCGGTTGTGGTTCGATTATTCATTGCATTTATTTTAGAACACACAAAGGACCACCAGTGCACCACTACCATCACCCACCCAAACAGCCCGACCCGACACCGATGACAGTGAGATAAGGCATGGAGTTTCACAGATTGATCGTTGTTGTGGAGAGTCTTGGGGAATTAAAAAATAAAAATAAAACCTTACTTTGTATATAAATCTTATATACTTGTTTGTAAAAATCATGTGAAGTAGAAAATGTCCAACTTTGAATGCTACATCCCCAACGCTCAAAAACTCATTCAAGACTTGAATGATCTATCCTAATAGTAAAAATCTCCCAGGCTCATTACTCAAATAGGAGTTATTAGCCTTTTCCAAATTTATTCTTCCACTTGTTGAAGAGAAATGTCTAGGTTCATGTCAAGAATCAAAGTAGAAGAAAAACTTTTTTGGTTTTATGATGGACTCTTTATGTAAGTAGTTATTTTCAACGGTTTTGAAACCTCATAAACTCTATATAAGAGCAGTTGGGTTCATTTGCAAAATACACTAAGAAATTTCTTCAGCATCCAGATCACTCAAACGCTCATCCTCTCTAAAATGTTCCCAAGCTTAGACTGGAGCAGAAATAGTAATCCCTTAGAGGATACCGCCTATATCCAGAAATTCCTTTTTTAATGAACTAGTTGTAGAGGTCATACTGTTACTAAGATTTTTGGGATTACGTTGTGAGTATTGGTTGTAATCGTTATTTATTTTTTGTATAACTTGTTGTAAGTTTACTTTTGTATTTAAATATATTTTTTATGATTATCATGTTTCGATTAGCGTTCATATTTTACCAATAACGTAAAAAGAATTTTAATAAAACCACTAATCAAGAATAGTTTTTCACTACTCTGTTTTTGCTTCACTTTAGAATGCAAACAAACTTCCCGGCATGTCAAAGTTATGGTTCCAACTACAAACTTTGGGCAAAAAAACTTTTAATTATCTCTACACGTTTGATCTTAATTCAGTTATGTTTAAGAAGACTTCTTCTATTAATAATGAAATTGCTACCAAATAATAATTCGCAAGGTATTTTGCCCTCGAAGCCAAGTTCAAGAATAGTAAATCAGTGGATAGAGGACGGCTCTTGAACAACATGAAGAACCTATTTCTCAAATTTGTTTTCTAAGGACGAGTCTGCAAAGATCATTTGAAAGATACTTCAAAAGAAGGAAATTATCCTTTAAAAACAGATTAGTCATTTACACTAATCAAGAATATCTGAGTCAAGCTTTATTTGACAAATAGTAATACCCTTAGATGATCTAGCAACTTAATACCCAAGAAAAACTTTAGAGGACCTAATTCCTTAACAGTGAAAGCCTTATGTAAAAAAACTTTAAATGAGAAGTTTCCTCCAAACTATCACTAGCAATGATAATGTCATAAACATATACCAAAATCAAACAAAGGTAATCAAAGGCCTCTAGTGACACAATGAAGAATCGCTATCAACTTGTACAAAGTCATAAGAAAGTAAGGAAGTTGGATGCTTTTCAAACCATTGTCTAGAGGATTTATTTAGAATGTATAGACTTTTTTAAACTTGAAGGAGGATAATTCAAGCTTGGACGGACCTTCATATATACGTTTTCATTTGAATCACCATGGATAAAGGTCTTGTTGGCATCTAATTGATGTAGATGCCAACCCATAATGGATGTGAGAGCAAGAGCAACCTTGTCGAGAAAATTTTAGCAACATGAGAAAAGGTGTCATACAAGTCCAAACCTTCGTATTGATTATAATCCATAGCAACTAATATTGTTTTATGTCTTTCAATAGTGCCATCTAATTTCAATTTGAGTATGAAAACTCATTTGCAACCAACAAGATTCATAGAAGAAGATAAAGAAACTATGTTCATGTGTTGTTGGATTCCATAGCAGATATCTCATTAGTAATAGCATTAATTTGTTCAGAAGATTTAAAGTCTTGAATGTAAGATCAAGGTTCATAAGTGAGAGTAATGGATGCAACGAAAGGATCATAAGAAGAAGATAGTTTATCAAGACTTAAGAACTGAGAGATAGTATATAGAGTACCTATGTAGAAGAACCATTAATTCAAGAAGATTAAGAAGAGTTATGAGAAGTTATAGGAATAGAACCACGAAACAGTCATATAGTCTAGAAAAAAATTCTTAGATCTGACTGGTCTAGAAGGTGCAAATTGATCTGAAGAAGATGATTAGGGTTTATCAAAATGAGAAGACGATGTATGAAAAAAAGTAGAAGATGATAAAGGTGATGAAGGAGAATGCATTTCAAGAGAGAAATGAGGGCTTAGATATGGGTATGGATATGGATATGGAGGAGGAGAAAAAATAATGAAAAGCATAGAGTGTAAAGATGTAGTAGAATAAAAGAAATGAATGAAGGTCTGAGGGAGTGATTCATAAGCAAAAGGGAAACATTTTTTTTTTGAACATAACATTTTAAGACACAAAAAACATATGACTAACCATATCAAGAAGCTTGTAACCTTTAGTGTGAGGGGGATAGCCAAGAAAGACACATTTGACAACTCTTGGATCAAATTTAAGTCTAAAGAATGAAAGCATAACAAAGAGATCCAAAAACTTTTAGATGTGTGAGTATAGTTGGTTTATGATAAAGAAGCTCATATGTTGATCTTCTTTGAAAAGTACGTGTGTGTAATTTGTTTAAGATACGATCTACAATAAGGATAGAATTAGGACAATTCTCTAGTCGTAAATGTGATTGAAACAATAGTTCTCTAGCAGTAGTAAGAAAATGTTGATGTTTTTTCAATAAGGCCATTTTGTTGGGTTTTTCAACACGTCTAGCTGATGAATGATTCCATATCGAGAGTAAAAATTTGATAAAATAAATTAAGAAGCATTTTAATCTTCATAATTTTATTTTAGCATTTAGTGAGAATGAAATTATTAAAGTCACTAAATAATTTAGCAACATCATACATTTGTGCAAGAAGATAAATCCGTGTACATCTTTTATAATCATCCAGAATAGTAAGAAAGGATCTAAAAATAAAATAAGAAGTAAGGCTAAAAGGTCACCAAACATCTCAATTTATTAGATCAAAATAATTGAGTGAATGACAAAATGAATACAGGAGAATGAAAAGCGTTTTTACTTAGAAAATTGACAGACATCACAAAATGGTGTAGAAGAAGAATCATATGATGGAAGTTGAGAAATGAGGTTATAGAGATGGTACATGAATTTATTCTCGTATGCAATCTCAATCATATTTTGTGTGAATTTGTCATGTAAAGAACAATATAAAGAGAGAGAAAATTCGAAATATCTTTTGTAAGTTTTGAAACTGAAAGAAGATTGTAATAGAATAAAGGAACACAAAGAAAATAGTGCAATAAAATAGATTGAGTTAAAGTAACGTAACCTTTTTTAGTAGCATAAACTATGTGACCATTAGGTAAAGTGGTAGGATTAGAAACTATTTGAGGAGTAGTAGAGTAAAGAGATGATGAACAAATCAAATGAACTGGGGTTCATGTGTGGTGGGTCCTTGTGTGTTATAAAATAAAGAAATAAAAGTAATAGAATAAAGGATCCACAGACCGCAAAATGTACGGGTCGTACCAAGTAATAGATAAGTAAAATCGGGATTATCGTCTCCACAGGGATTTAAGAAGTTATTCTAAAGTTGTGTTCAATATCAGAATAGATAGTTCTAATTGTTTTAACCAAAAAGACAAATACTAAAGGAGTTTGTTTTCTAATTAACTAAATAGAATAAATACTAATAAACAATAAATAATTATGCAAATAAGATAAGGAGTTGCAAGTATGAATCTATCCTATTGAATCTATGATTACTAAGAATAAGGGTGAATGGGAAATTTCACAATAGTCGGGAATCTATAATCTCCTAGCCCCCGTCAGGGTGGACCTAGAAGCTATCCTACGGTATTACAAACCCCGTCAGGGTGATTATAAGCTACTTTCAGATGAATACTATTTTACCTCTTTGGCTACGTGGTTAGTCAAGCCTGTCGGTCAAATAACGGATACACGCGTCTATATTCTATTTCTGTAATTAAACCCCCCCCCCCCCCCCCCCCCCCGTCAAGGTGATCCATACGCCACTATATGGAATAGCCTAATTACTATGAGCTAAGTTTGATTCATGACTTCAAAATTAGTAATTAAAACAAGAATATAGTCAATGGAAATTAAGAACCAATTCAATTAAATAATAAAATCCCAGATTCAGATTAAAACAGAAAAACAATAATCAAAGGTTCATATAATTACAATCCTAAAGAGAAATTATGCATAATAAAACTCTTGAATAAATAGCTTAGAAATACCTCATAGACAAAATAGATCTAATACGAAATTACCCAAAGAATAGAGATGGAGAAGTGTTGAATTGATGTAGTTAAGCTCTAGCTCTTGCTTCTTCCTCCTCTAGATCCTCTTGATTGCTTCTATGATGATTTAGGTGTGTATATTAAGCTTATGCAGCCAAGGGATAATTTTCTAAGGTTTAGAGCTGGTATTTATAGGTGCTAGGTCGAATTACTTGGAGTGGAAGAGAAGTCAAGGACTCTTTAATTCGTAACCCTAAAATCTAGGAAAGGTAAGCTGATTTGATTTGGTCATATCTTTTTCAATACTTATCCGTTTGAGGAGTTCCAATATATGAAACTGCTTGTCTCGGAAAGAACTTTCCATTGGTGCAGACCATTCGTCCAGAATCCATGCCAATCTTTAGTTATGGAATTATCTTTAAAACGTGGCTGGAATTTCAGATTCACAAGGCAGCTTTTCCTTTTCCTAATTGGACTCTACTTCCTTCTATCTCCAGATTTCTTCAAGATCTTCTTTCCTTATCTCCTTAGCATTGATTTAGCATCTAATTTATTTCCATATTATCTCTAAAGCTTCACATTAAATAAATAATTAAACCGCATATGCTTTGAAAATAATAAATCATTAAATCAAGACTAGAAATAAGAAAGTGCAATTTAAATTCAGGAAACTCGACTAAACACACTAGAAATATTCTAAGACTTTAATTCTCACTTCTCCTCCTTGGATTGGTTTCTCATGAAATTCATAAACCTACTAACTTTGCATTAAAAATAAGTACATTAACGCACAAAAGCTCTATAAATGCAAATAGTCTAATTCCAAGGGGAGAAAGTGCAATATTGCCATTTAAGCACTAAAGTCAATATAAAAAGACCATTTTCATCCTAAAATTATGTCTCCTAAGGGCTTATATTTAGACCAAAAAGGGAGACATCAAGACCCCCAACTCAAACTTGTATCGTCCCGATACAATAAAAAATAAAAACATAGGGAAGTCTCGAAAATATCAGCTATATCAATGAAGCACAGGGGAGAAGAAGATAGCAGAATATATAGAATAAACTCAAAGCAACTACTTAGAAATTTTCATGTAATAATAATTACAAACTACATACCTGCACACTTGTCATATCTACAATCAACACTGCTTGAATTCAAGATTGGATTAGCTTTGCAATGTAAGAAGGAGAGGATCTTTACTCAGTTCACCAAGGAGGCTATAGATTGTTCATCGAACTTTACTAGTATCCAAAGATCCACTTAACTAATCGCTAACGGCTCAATCACTTCTAGATTACATAGCAAAGAATCAAAAGGTCTTTAGGGTTGTAATGTTGGCTTAGGGACGGTATGATAAGTATATTTGGATAATTTAGAGTGAGCTTTTGGCTCTCTCCTCACTAGCCATCAACGAATCGCCCTAGAGCTTGAGTTACTCTCGTAAAACGTTCTCACTCAACCCAATGAATTCCTTGATGCACAAATTAGCATCCCCAATAACCCAATTAAAGCAATATGATGTTCACATAAAAATTCCTCTTTGCCGGTCCAAATATATTCTTTTCATATCAATTTTTTTCTTTTGTATAGCTATGATTCTCTTTTTTTATGTTGAGATATCACGCTATTTTTCATAAATTATGCCTTTTCATAACATTAGCTCGTAGCTTCTTTTTCATTTACTATTACCCCGGCAAAGGGTTACAATATAATAAACCTGTAAATCATCATCAATATATAGAACAGAGCACACTTAATAAGCTCAAAAATCCCAACCCAATAATATTTCCCATAATGGTGGACCCACCACCCCAAACTCAAGCTCTAAAACAATTGTCTATGCATCGCAATTCGAGTGCGGGTCATATGGAAATGCCTAATAAACTAAAGGGATATGGCTTATAATGTGGCTAATAAAAAGGCTTTAGAAAGGCTAGAAGGGGCTGAGAAGGATATATAATAATAAAATGGACAGCAAGCTAAAAGGCAACAAGGGGCTTATGAAAGAACCGTCTTGATCACTTTCTAAACTATGTAATTTCGTCATTCTCTTACCTTTAGCATGTTCATTAAAATGGGTTTATCAACTAGCTTAGATCTCACGGCCTACACACCACTCATGGCTCCCTGAGATTGAACATACTTTCTATCGCATTGCTAACTAATCTTTTCTTTACTATCAATGTGTTTTCCTGCAAATACTCAAAGCATACAAAATAAAGTAGCTCATAAACATACTACTTTCTATCATTAACTTACTAAGCTTATGCTTTCAAGCTATTAAACACATTCCACATCTAATCCATCTCTTAAAAATTTCAAATTTTTCAAATTTCTCTAAAAAAAACAGTAAATTACACAAAAATGGAGATGAGGGACAACGACTCCCCACCCCCAACTCAAAAATGAGTCGTGTCCCCACGACTCGAAAAGACTCAATACAGTAAAAATAGCAAATAGTGCATATAGAGAAATGGTAAGTAAGAAAGAAAACATACTCTTCGAGGCAATTGCCTCGCGTGATTAATACCCAAGATAGGGTGCAGTGATTTCCTTGTATGTAAACTCCATGTATCACCAATTTCACTTTCCCTTACATCCTCTTGTGCTCCATCCCAATCAATCACACTCTAGAAAACTCTTGTATATCTTCTTCCAACACCCAATATCTTGCCTTGATACTTCATCTCCCTTACACTTGATAAAATCTCTATCATCTCTTTATCATCTCTTTTGACCCCCGACTCAAAGCTTTGAACACTTTTGAAATTTGAACTCTTGATTATAGGTGGAACAAGCTTTATTGGATTAGGAAAGGTCTTAGGATGATAATTCTCTATGTGGGTAAGATTGAATCAAGCTTTGGTGATATGGGTTTAAGGATTCATGGAAGAAGATTTTAAAATTCATGGTTTTGATTCTTGGGTTCTAGGTGTTTGATATGATTTGGGTGATTAAAACTTCTTTGTAGTGATGTAGGGAAGGATTTAGATTTGAATTCATGGTGATTTGGTTGTGTTTTGATGGTTGGTGAAGGTTTGAATGAGCTTTAATGGAGTTGGGAGAGGTTTGGAGAAGAAAAAGAGGCTTAAGGATTTGTCATTTCGGAATAATACCTAATTTCCTCCCTTTATAAGCTCAAAACGCAACTTTTTCTCTCTCCAGCGGCTTCGTGCGGACCATGGTGCGGTGCACCGCGGGGGTAGTCCGTGGCTTCTACGTCAAAATACCCGTGGCACCTACCCCGTGGCACGTGTTGACCTGCGGACCAGGGCACGGTGCATGGGGTAGTCCGCGGGTCACTTTTTCTTCGTTTCTGGATCAAACCCGTGGCTCCACCCGTGGTACGGGTTTTTGACCTGCGGTGCACCGCGGCTGAGGTCCGGTGTACCGCACTCTACAAAAACCTCCCCAACAGCTAGATCTCGAAAAGTTATGCAGTTTAGGCTCAAAGATCACCTGATTTCGACATCCGAGCGCAAAGATATGACTTGCCGAAGTTTTCTCAGATTGTGTCCAGGTTTTTTTTCTGCGGGGTTGGGTGGTATACCGGAGGTAGTCTGCACAGGTCTTTTCTCCGTTCCGAGAAATTTTGCTTGCTTCCCTAACTCGATTTCTCAATTCCTGAGCATCAAAAACACAAATACCTTTCTCAAATACGCAATATCAACTAAAAAAAATGCGTAACTAAATAATATACACTAAAAAAAACTAAACTAAGAAAGCAATTAAAGCTTGGGGTGTCTCCCAAGAGCACTTTTATTTAACGTTATTTAAAGTTTGACGGGTTACCTCCATTATCCCTTGATTATGTAGCCTCCCCAGCAGTGGGTGAGGTTATGTATGTCTACAATTCGCAGCTTTTGACCTCTTGGAGGTTGTATCTCTATTAATATTGGTGTTACTACTCGAGTAACAACAAATGGTCCCATCCACTCATTTTTGAAACCTCGTGGCCTATTCTCTTGTTTGGAGGCCTTCCAAGCAACCATGGTTCCGACCCCAAACTCATCTTTAGCTCTCTTCTTCACAGGTTCATGGTGGTGGTCCTTCTCTTTAACCTCTTTAGATACTTCTGGAATAATGGGGAACTCAAGTGGCTCCTCCTCTAGAATTTTGTCTAAAACAAGGGATGTTTCAGAACTTTCTTTTGTTATGAGGGCCACGTTTTCAATCTCGATCTCTACACTCGCATTCTCCTTTGTTTCCGGAATAGCTTCTATGAATACTTGTTGCGGTGTGAGTTCTTTTGTATCAACTTCAAGCATTTGGGTGTAGGCTTTGTCTTTACACACCTCTACAAATGCTTTATTGATATCACCGTTTGAATGATTCGTCGTTATTGGATTGGGAGGTGACATCAATGGAGTACTAGGTGGTGAATCCATCCTAGTATCTTCTTCTTCTATCTCATTTCTAACCAAGACCTCAATATTTACTTCCTCTAAACACGCCTTGGCTGGGTTTTCCATGGATGTAATCGCCCCTTCACAAGGTGTAAATTCAATTTCGACTCCATTACCAACAATTGACTCATCTATGCTTAGCGTGGTTGATTCTTCTATTGTTGGAATCTCTAGTTCACTAGGTGCAACTTGTGGTGATTCCACTTCCTTCTTTTCTTGAAGGCTAAACTCTGTAGCTACATCGAACCAAACATCGCTATCAATTTGAATGGCTTCATCATCAAAATTTGTACTTTGGCCTGTTGGCATAGATGGTACTTGTTGTAATTGCTCAATTGTTTCTGTGAGTTGCGTCAATCGTTGCTCCATTAATTGATGGCTTTGTTGCATGACTTGCACTAATGATATGATAGCATCGATTTTCGCATTACTCTTTATTATATTATCCTCTGTGGCCTTCATGAAACAACTGAGGGAGTCTTCCAACTTCTTGAGCCTATCATAATGATCTGTCAAGCTCTTGCATGTCAAGTCCATGAATTTATGTACTGGCATATAACAGGTCTGTTTTGGAATTGGCTCTTGATAGAGGGAAATCTCCATACCTAAAGAAAAACCTGAAAAGAGACTAAAACAAAACAAACGTAAAACTGAAAACAACTAAAACTACCAACCTAACTTAAACACAAAATAAAATAACCGCTTTAAATCCCCGGCAGCGGCGCCAAAAACTTAGTGGATCCTTGTGTGTTATAAAATAAAGAAATAAAAGTAATAGAATAAAGGATCCACAGACAGCAAGTGTACGGGTCGTACCAAGTAATAGATAAGTAAAATCGGGATTATCGTCTCCACAGGGATTTAAGAAGTTATTCTAAAGTTGTGTTCAATATCAGAATAGATAGTTCTAATTGTTTTAACCAAAAAGACAAATAATAAAGGAGTTTGTTTTCTAATTAACTACATAGAATAAATACTAATAAACAATAAATAATATGCAAATAAGATAAGGAGTTGCAAGTATGAATCTATCCTATTGAATCTATGATTACTAAGAATAAGGGTGAATGAGATTCACAATAGTCGGGAATCTATAATCTCCTAGCCCCCGTCAGGGTGGACCTAGAAGCTATCCTACGGTATTACAAACCCCGTCAGGGTGATTATAAGCTACTTTCAGATGAATACTATTTTACCTCTTTGGCTACGTGGTTAGTCAAGCCTGTCGGTCAAATAACAGATACCACGCGTCTATATTCTATTTCTGTAATTAAACCCCCCGTCAAGGTGATCCATACGCCACTATATGGAATAGCCTAATTACTATGAGCTAAGTTTGATTCATGACTTCAAATTTAGTAATTAAAACAAGAATATAGTCAATGGAAATTAAGAACCAATTCAATTAAATAATAAAATCACAGATTCAGATTAAAACAGAAAAGCAATAATCAAAGGTTCATATAATTACAATCCTAAAGAGAAATTATGCATAATAAAACTCTTGAATAAATAGCTTAGAAATACCTCATAGACAAAATAGATCTAATACTAAATTACCCAAAGAATAGAGATGGAGAAGTGTTGAATTGATGTAGTTAAGCTCTAGCTCTTGCTTCTTCCTCCTCTAGATCCTCTTGATTGCTTCTATGATGATTTAGGAGTGTATATTAAGCTTATGCAGCCAAGGGATAATTTTCTAAGGTTTAGAGCTGGTATTTATAGGTGCTAGGTCGAATTACTTGGAGTGGAAGACAAGTCAAGGACTCTTTAATTCGTAACCCTAAAATCTAGGAAAGGTAAGCTGATTTGATTTGGTCATATCTTTTTCAATACTTATCCGTTTGAGGAGTTCCAATATATGAAACTGATTGTCTCGGAAAGAACTTTCCATTGGTGCAGACCATTCGTCCAGAATCCATGCCAATCTTTAGTTATGGAATTATCTTTAAAACGTGGCTGGAATTTCAGATTCACAAGGCAGCTTTTCCTTTTCCTAATTGGAGTCTACTTCCTTCTATCTCCAGATTTCTTTAAGATCTTCTTTCCTTATCTCCTTAGAATTGATTTAGGATCTAATTTATTTCCATATTATCTCTAAAGCTTCACATTAAATAAATAATTTAACCGCATATACTTTGAAAATAATAAATCATTAAATCAAGACTAGAAATAAGAAAGTGCAATTTAAATTCAGGAAACTCGACTAAACACACTAGAAATATTCTAAGACTTTAATTCTCACTTCTCCTCCTTGGATTGGTTTCTCATGAAATTCATAAACCTACTAACTTTGCATTAAAAATAAGTAAATTAACGCATAAAAGCTCTATAAATGCAAATAGTCTAATTCCAAGGGGAGAAAGTGCAATATTGCCATTTAAGCACTAAAGTTAATATAAAAAGACCATTTTCATCCTAAAATGATGTCTCCTAAGGGCTTATATTTATACCAAAAAAGGAGACATCAATGTGTCTAATATCCAAGAGAAAGATTGAGAGAGATAATTACATGAAGCACTAGAAACATGATGAATTTCAGGAAAATGGTCAACACTATCTGAAGAAGGAGGTGAATGAAACATTGATGAGAGCTTACTAAATTACTCTACATTGTAAGAATAAGGAAGAGTATTTACATATTCTCTTTATAAATAGTTGGTGAAGAATATGTAATAGCACTATTTGCATAAGCGATGTATTGTCTTTTGTGATATATTCATAAGGACATGCATTTTTATGGGTTATTGGACTTACTTAAAGGATTTATCTCTTATATGTGACGTTGTTTGAGTTTGTTTTTAATTTTCAAATATTTTGGTAATTTTGGAAATTTTTGCGTTAATTGTTTGCTAAGTGTATAGCTCCTAGATACATAAATGATAAGAGACCCCAAGATGAATCGGGGAAGTAAAAATGACAGATTCAATCCCAAGTTGAGTCGTGAAAAGATATAAAATTCACCTTAGAGAATCTAGTGAATTTAGCGGAAAAACTTTGATATCAACTTGAGAGAGTCACCACACACATTTGGTGAGGTTTATGATCAATCCCCTTGAGATCAATAGAGTCCTTCGAATCGGGAGTGCTTGAGAGAAAGCAATTTGTGAATAAAATTTGATACTGCAGATTTATGGTAATGTTTCCACTATGATTCGAACTTGTCCGATAGAAAACATTTATGGGAGACTTTTGACCTACCCAAGTGGTGCCCACAATCCAAAAATGTTTTCGCACTTTACTTACATGGAAAAATCAATTTTTACATCAGTGACACAACTATTGGAGAAGCCATACACGCCTGGGAGAAGAAAAAGCATAAGTAAACTCAATACCTTTCCACCCCTTTCCATCATCTATTTTCGTCAAAAATTTAATTATTACTCTAATTTATTATACATTTCAATTCTATTTATAAATTTGACTCTTATGATTATTTTATTTTCTTCCATTAGTATGAACTAAACACTCATTAGCTTAAGAATTGCCATAAACACTAGGTGTTGAATTTGTCGTTTTCATGTAATTTGGGATTGGTTATTTAAATGATATTGATGTCGATCTGTTGAATATAAATTTGTGTTAATTTTTGAATCTCTTATGTTGTACAAGTTAGTGGTTAGTAGGAATTAGACTACATTCGGAAGGGGTCGGATTGTGGAGCTAGTTTGTATTCGTTTGATGTTCGTCTATGCACCGGGAGATCTGGACTAGTTGGATAGTCAATAGGGTTAAAGTTTACCATTTGAGGGTTTTTATAGGGTCACTCTGTAGAGGTCCCTAAATATTAAGTGCAGCCCCAATATACTTTAGAGGGATATAGTTGGATAGTTGAATTCCAATAAACGTTAAAAAGTCAAATTCTCCCTTAAAAGAAGAAACTGTTTAAACATGTTTAATAGGATTAAAGGAATTTCTCGAGTTGACTTCTCATATATTATATTCATATTAAATTTTATTCATTACTCTATTTTCATATTATATTTTCTTGAGATTTATCTTTAGTCCATGTAGTTATTTAATTTACGAAAACCTACAAAACAAATAGACTTTTTTCCTTTCCATTTATGTCATTACGACTATTCCAAATACACCTTAAGAACACGATAATTAACTCCATAGTACATGTGGAAAACAATAATAAAATAATGACTTTTACTACTAGGTATGACTCGTACACTTGTGAGGAGTCGTACCCAACTATGATTTTTACATCACGCCTCAAAGGAAATCAAGCTTTTGGTGTCGTTGGCAAAGACTATTTAGTTAATTTTTGTTTTTGTTTTGGTATTTGAAGTAGTAGTCTTTAGTTTTTAATTTGTCCCTTTGTTTTTTCTATACGGGATATCAGGTTGATGCATGCTCTCAAACCCTGAGAGGTTGCTACAAAGAAAAAGACAATGATAGAGAAGATAACAATAGATGACAGCAAATGCTAATGCCGGTTTGAGGTTGGAAATCCAATGAACATTAACCCCTGGGGTTGGAAATATAAATATGTCTATCAACCAAGTACTCACGGGATTTCAATCAACTACAAATGCAAACTTGCAACAAGGATTTGAGCATGGAAATAAAAATCAGAGTGTTCAACCAAATGCTATTCAATCGGGAGCTCAAGTCCAAGGAGGAAAAGAGGCATAGTTCATGCAACAACCAATTGACGGTTTTCATTTCCAGCTACAACCACTTGGAATCCTCTTACCTGAAATTAAATAAGGAGATCCAAGATGAATGTTGGGATGTTGAATCAATTAGCAAGATACGGTCGCTATAGTGGGGCCGCACATGAGGATCAGGTCTGGGCCGTGCAAAAGTTCATGAAAATATGTGACGCCTATGTCACTCAATGCATCACTGGAGAGAAAATGTACTTGATCATGTTTCAATTTTTTATTGGAAGTTAAGCGAATGGCTAGACCTCCATCCACGCAAGAGTATCACTACATGGTAACAACTTCAAGCCGAATTTTTTGATAGGTTCTGACCTCATAGCATGAGGGTAAAAGAACAAATAGACTTATTAACTTTTTTCCAAGATCAAGACGAGTTGTTTGGTGCCGCTTAGACTATGCTCTAAATTCTTGAAAAAGTGACCTCCATAGGTAGAACAAGAAATGCAATTGGCATGTAATATCATGGATGTTTTTGAGGATGAGGCTTTAAATGTCCTTTAAGATTGTAATTGTAATGACATACTTATAAAGGGATGTTATATAATGATGAATCTCAAATTTGTTGAAGTGTGATTATGGAAACAATAACATTAATTATAATCTTTATCGAACTTTTTTTAACACGTTGGAGAGCCACTTGGACTCGGAGTCAATTTTTATTAAACTTTATATACTTTATTACAATATACTAATTACATCTTTAGTGATACGATTAAAAAAAATTCAAATTTTTCATGTAACAAGGTTTTACAATAAAAATATGACAAAATTTAAGTTAAATATCTAATTGCACATTACTTTTTTTTACAATACTTAAAACTTTATTAAAGGTACTCATTAATTATGTCATTAATGTTATAAATTTGATTCATTGTGATTTACTCAATTAAATTTATATATAAATAGAACTATCTTTAATTTACTTTTAATCATATCATATGTTTAAACAGAGTGCTACTGAGAAAGCTTGGTTGGAAGCTAATGCAAGAGAATTCAATGTTATGGGTGCGAGCGCTTAAACCGAGGTATTTTAAGTATTCTCCATTATTCAGCAAAACCGTACGATTCATAGGTTTGTTGAGCCATTGTGGAAGGTATCGCCATGGCGAGACGGGGATCCTGGTGGCTGGTAAAGAATGTTTTTAGTGTATAATTTTGGTTGGATGTGTGGATTGGGGAAGAGCCACTAATATCTGTGAGATATTTAAATTAAGTGAGATATTTAAATAAGGAGAAGAGAGAAAAGAGAAAAAAGAAATAATATATTATTAATAGAGAGAGCCATGAAGGCTAAAGAACACTAGAATACTTGATACTACATTGTGAATGAATTGGTGATCTAATACAATAGAATGAGTCCTATTTATAGGACTAATAACCTGGTGAACAAGTAAGGTAAGACTAAACTAACTAGGAAATAAATACGATATGGAAATAATCTAGTCTAATAAGGTAATAATATATTATGGTAATAATATATTATATTAATAATATATTTAACACCCCCCCCCCCTCAAACTCAAGTAGGTCGGAGAGAGAGCAACTTGAGTTTGAAATATGAATCGTTGATGATGTATCTTGAGCGTTGTTGATGGAGGAGTTGACGTGGTGGCAATGTTGATGTTGTGGTGTCGAGGTGGAGTGATGAGTCGAGTTGTGAGAACTGTGAACCAAAAACAAGTGATGAGTGAATTACCAAGATGAGACCATGGAAGGTCTAACGAGATGAGACCACCGAATGGCCTAACGAGACGGGACCACTGAATGGCCTAACGAGACGGGACCACTGAATGGCCTAGCGCGACGGGACCACTGAATGGCCTAACGAGACGGGACCACTGAATGACCTAACAAAACGAGACCACTGAAGGGCCTAACGGGACGAGACCACTGAAGGGCCTAACGGGACGAGACCACTGAAGGGCCTACAAGATGCGGAAGCGAACAAAACGATAACGGGAAACCACTTTAGATTGTGGCTCTGATACCATGTGAGATATTTAAATTAAGTGAGATATTTAAATAAGGAGAAGAGAGAAAAGAGAAAAAAGAAATAATATATTATTAATAGAGAGAGCCATGAAGGCTAAAGAACAATAGAATACTTGATACTACATTGTGAATGAATTGGTGATCTAATACAATAGAATGAGTCCTATTTATAGGACTAATAACCTGGTGAACAAGTAAGGTAAGACTAAACTAACTAGGAAATAAATACGATATGGAAATAATCTAGTCTAATAAGGTAATAATATATTATGGTAATAATATATTATATTAATAATATATTTAACACTGTTAACTTGCCAACTCAACCAAAAGTCCGAACTGTTAGAAGAAGGCGGAGAACAGGTTATAGGAGATTTATACTCCAACACGCCCCCTCACGTGCAGGCTTAGACGAGATGTGCATGCTTAGCGGAGGAGATTGATCGATCTAAGCAATGCACGGAGAGGAGATGGATAAGCCATGCACGTGGAGATATCGAGGTGGATGGCGGTGGAGAGACTCGAACCCAGGACCTCAAGTACCTGGAGCTCTGATACCATGTTAACTTGCCAACTCAACCAAAAGTCCGAACTGTTAGAAGAAGGCGGAGAACAGGTTATAGGAGATTTATACTCCAACAATATCTTTTGTCACGGGCTCAATTGGGAGAGAAAAATTGAATGATAGAGTGTGTGATTATGTGACGGAGAATGTATCTTGGGATTGGGAAAATTTTGAAAGGTTATTTCCAATTCGTAAAGTTCATGGAATCGATAAAATTTGAGTCTCTGGTTTGGTGGGTGAACAAGATATTATATCGTGGCAAAATGAGATGGATGGAAAATACTCAATTAAGTCAGGTTTCAAAGAAGTAGTTCCTCCTGATGTGGGAGAAGTAATGAATTGGGGTAGGATTTGGAGGTTGAGAGTTCCGCAAAAAATTAGGGTATTAGTATGGAGGACAGTGAAAGAACGCCTCGCAACGGGTCAAAATTTGGTGAGAGATAGTATGGAGGTCTCCAGTAGATGTCCTTGGTGTGATTTAGATGAAGAAAGTGCCCTTTATTTGTTCCGTGATTGCTCACAGGTTAAGAATGTGTGGAAATTAATTAAAAAATAGAGCATGTGGGGTTGGGCTAGTAGAAGATAGCTATATGAGGGTGGAGCTAGTTTGGATACGAATTTAGTGGTCGGGGGCGTCAACCATTGGGAGGCGAGCAGAAGCGATGGTCATCCTACCGTTATGATCATGGCAGCTTCGCAGCACGAAAAGGTAAGGCTGGTTTGAATGCTTCCAATAATTTTTTTGCAACAGGGGACCTGCTACGTAAATACTGAAGAATTGGATCACATCATTAGTTTCGATCCTTGGCAATACAGCGATTCTGAAATACTACACGAACAGTTAAATACGAGCAATCGGAGTAGTCAACAGCACGCAACAGGAGTTATAGTTGTTGCACACGGACTGGATCAAATGTAAGAAAGAATTCAGATTCAATCTCAGATGGTTACAGATGAGCATGGAGACGAGGGATGGTGGAATAAGAACCTCGGGGTAAAAGAGTTCTTTGCGGGGATCAACTGGGACATATTTTTTGCTTCGTTAATTAACGTTATTTGGTTTGAAAAAAATGAAAGTATTTTTAAGGGTGGTTCGTTCTCAGAGCTAATGTAATAATTAAAAAGGCAAAAAGTGGGGTGATTGATTATATGAGGGCTTGGTAATCAAATATGGGTAAATCGGAGAAGATTCGCAGCCATGTGGAGTGGATAGGTAGGCCAACCAAGCAGGGGGTTCACTCTTAATATGGATGGAAGTTTAAATAAATGGATGAGAAAAAGAGGTGTTGGTTGCTTGATACGAGATGCCGAAAGGAATTGGGTATAAAGGATTCTGCATGAGTGTCAAGTGTTCATTGGTAATAATTGCAAAGTTGATTGTCTTGCTTGAAGGGCTTAAGATGGCGGTAGGTATGGTTGTCCAGGAGTTAACAGTTGAGGTAGATTCTGAAGATGCAGTGCGAGCGGTTAGGCAAATTGAGTAAAGGAGGAGCCTAGCGTTCTACTAGGTTAACGAGATTCAAGAAATTTTATGCAAAAATGTTGGCTTTAAACTTAAACGCGTATATCGAGAAGAAAATGAGAGTGCGAGCCTATTAGCAAGATTGGGAGCGAAGCAAGAGCAAATTATTTGTATACTTGATGACCCCCGGGATGTGGCTTGGGAAGTACTCAATAAAATAGATTTTGGGCGAAAGATTCTGCAACAAGTCTACACAAATGAGTTTAAGGATGTTCTAAACATGTAACAAGTTTCTTTTTAAACCGGTCTTCTAACCTCCATTGTATTAAAATATATATATATACACACAAATCACATAAACACATTAATTATTAGATTAGATTGTGCAATCATAACTTAGTTATCTTAAAGTCAAATATTCAAATTATTATTCTTAGGGTATAATAATCAAATGGAAGCACATGATGTTTATATATATATATATATATATATATATATATATATATATATATATATATATATATATATATATATATATGAGAGAGAGAGAGAGAGAGAGAGAGAGAGAGAGAGAGAGAGAGAGAGTACCCAACGCCTTCATGTCCAGGGATCCGTGGAAACAGAGGCTGCAAAATATTAAACTATAAATGATACTAATTACTCCCTTTATGCAGCTTGATTTATTCATCTTTTTTAATACAAAACTTAAAAATTTACATAATTGTCATTAATTAATACAATTAAAGTCATTCATTGTAATACTCTTTCTATTATTTAAGTAGAGTAATATTGAAAAAAGTTTTAAAAAATAAAACATGTCTTGGTATTGACAAAAAGATAAATAACATTAGACATCTTGTTTAGAAAGTTGGACACTTACTCGAGGAAAGCCGTTGATGCATAAGATGTCTGTATGGCATAAACTAGCATAGATCATCTTGATTCTAACTTCAAAAGATTTGGGTGGTTCCACTTGTATTTCTTCTATTTGTGGGGTTTTCCCTGATTTGGATACCACAGCAGCTGCATAGCCATATATAGATTTAATTGCTCAAAAATGAAAAAACATTTTTTCTCATTCTTAACCAGTTTAAATTTTGAATAATTGATAAGTTGTTTTTTTTATTTATTATTGGTTGTAGATTTTTTTTTTCAATGGGTTACATATTTTTCAATGAGTTGCGCGCATGTACTTTTCAAATGGTTGTCTGCATTTATCAGTGGGTTACATGTGTATCTTGTTAGACAATAGTCTTTTTGCATTAATCTTTTGGGTTAAGCACCCTAATATATACTCAATATATTAATTTTTTTTACTAAAGACATAATCACTCAACTTGGATAAATTTTAGGGAGTTTCACTTAAAAAAAACCACAAACCCAACAAATTTGTCACAAAAAAGGCCCAAGCAAAATGTTTGACCGTCAGTGACAAAACAATCCCTATATAATTTGTCGGACATGTTGGGTTACGCTGTAAATAATAATTTGTCGGGTTATGTTAATTACTTGTTGGGTTGTGTTGTATAATCTGTTGTGTTGTGTTTAGTAATTTGTTAGGTTTCAATGGTTGTGGGTTGCAAATTAAACAAAGATGGAGTTATGTGTTAATGACGACGAAGAGTATTGGGATGTACTTACTAATTTGTTGGGTTTGTCCCAAAAAATTATTATAATTCTTGAATATTTGATGTTTAAGTTGTAACATTTTTATTTTATTATTTTTATTATTTATTTGACTTTTCTTATTATGAAAGGTTAAATTATTATATTTTACTTTCGTATAATTTTTCTATTTACATAGTGTTTTTTCCATTTTTAACCAATATTTTGTACATATTTTAATTTATATACCTTTCTTATCTTTTTAATAATTTCATTAATCATCATCTTAAGTTATAGTAACAATGAATTAGAAATGTAAAAGCAAGATTTAAATAATTATTTTAATTTGTTGGGTTTGTATGTATCGGTGTTAATATTGTCGATGGTGTTGAGTTGTAAGTAGTGGTGTTTATGGTTAGGGTAATAGCGGAGAGTTATTACACCCAAAAAAAATGGTAAATATATTGTAATGATATTGTATGTATTTGAAAAAAAATATGATTGAGATCGATAGTTGGCCTAATGGTTAGGTTACTCCGCCTAGACCAAGAGGTCTTGGGATTGAATCTCATTGGATTCATTTACTCCGAATCTAAAGTGGCTCTCTCATATATTTAAAAAAAATATATATGATTGTATTAGATATGATTTGAAGTATAAATTTAGTAACTAATTTTATTTTATTTTATTTTTAGTCTATCATTTAATATATTGTAAAGAAGTAAGGTGTGTATATAATAATAACTAAAAAATATTTTAGACTTTATTAAAATAAGAGCCAACTGTTAAGAAATGCCCATTAAAAAACTTATTTAGAAAAAGGTGCCTAGAATAAAACACTTTATAGAAAACAGCATCATCCCAAAATACTCTTCCAAATAATAATTAAAAAAAATTAAGTAAATCAACTATTGGGTGCTGATTATAAAATCGATTATTAAAAAAAAATACAAACTACAAAATTCACTCACGCAACACACACACACAATACAATACAGACCCTGAAACGTCAGAGAGGAGAGAGAGATTATCGGCGACAACAAGAACGGCGAAGGCGACGGCGGAACAGTGAGCGACGGCGAACGGCGAGCAAGTTAAGCAACAAACTCAGTCGATCAACGAAGAGATTCGACTCAAAAACACAAAAAAACCTATACGTAAGTGAAAACTCAAAAATAATGCTATTTCTATGTTTATTTCGAGGTTTTTGATAGTATTTCACAAGTTAGAAACTGTTTTCGTCTGATTATTGAAAAAAAACACAACACAAATATAGTGCATGTGGATTTTGTTTAATTTCTACCGATTTCTTAATAAGTTATAAACAAATTCTTACTGATTTATATATAAAAACAGAATTTAGATATTTCTAGGGTTTAAAATATGATTATTTGATGAATGTGTTCTATAAAGTTTGATCGACATGAGAGAATGATGGAATAGAGTCGTAAAACGTGATTACTGTGTTAAACAGGGACCTATAGTGCAATTATTTGAATTTTTTTGAGGAATAACTGTAAAATATATATAAACAGGGTCCTTACATTGAAATTTTGGTATATATTGTGCATATTATATACAGAATAGGTAGTTTAGGGACTTTATAGTGTAATTACTACAAATATATAGACACTTAGAAGGCAAAACATGTGTGTTCTGCAGAAATGTAGTGGTAACTGTTTGAAACATGGAATTCCATGTTTTGTAACTGTATAAAACATGGAATTCCATGTTTTCTACAGTTACAAAACATGGAATAACTCAATTTCAGACTACTAATATATTTTCTTGTGCTTGGATGTTGTGTAAAAACAGGTAAAAATGGCACCAAGAAGAAAAGAGAAAAATCAAGAAGAAGATGAAGAAGAAGGAGGAAAGAGGACATATAAGGAAACATACAAGTCAACTCTAGCTCCAATTGTAAAGTTAATGAATGACAACCCATTTGTTGAGCAACACCTAGAATGGTGTAAGGAAACACCATTCTATGAGCTATTGAAAGGATTATACAACCTGAAAAAAAGAAAAGGAAAGATTATACTAAGGAAGGGTGACATTATTACTCAAGAAATTATAAGATGCTACTCAAATCAGAAAAAAGGATTTAAATTAGGACAAAGAGTAATAAAACTCAGAAGAGAAAATGTAGCTGTAATAATGGGAATTAAAGGTGGAGTAGAAGAATTCCCTAGTCTAACAAATGAAGAAGTTGGTGAATTTACAGAGTGGCATATGAAATACTTTGGAGAGGAAAAAAAGGTGACTGTACAAATGATAAGAGATTTGTTGAAAATTATGTTTGAAGACATTCAAGATGTGGACGGAGAAAGTGAAGAAGAAAAGAAGGAAAGAAGAGAAAGAATCGAGAAAGAAAGGAAGGCAAATTTCCCGCTATTAATGACACTTTATGTAATAGGCAATTTAATGTACCCAACTACAGGAAGTGTAGTTAAGAAAAGAGATGTCAGGACAATAGAAATGATAAGAGAAAAATTGACTGACTATGACTGGACGGGGAGACTGATAGATTTGTTAGAGGAGTCCTTGGAAGCTTATAGTGGTAGAAATCCAAAGAAAGTAATCCGATGTGTCACCGTGCTAGTGGTAAGAAAAATAAATATATTATACATATATATATATATACATTTATAAATTGTACTAATATAATAGTTTGTTATGTTTCGCAGCCTTGGTTGTACGAATACACAAATTTGGGAACTGAATTAAGGCCAAGAGCTTGGCCAAGAATATTGAAATGGAAGCTAGATGATAGAGATAGCAAGTTTAAATCGGAAGTAATTGACAAACTCAGAAAAAAGGAGGTAAAGTGAAGTTGAGGTTTATATATATATATAACTTAAACATTTAACTAAAACTCTACATATCTTACACAGGTTAAAAAGAAGATCGTCATAAGTGATGAGGAAAAAGAAAAACTCAATTTGAAAAAAGAGAATGAAGAAGAAGATGATGACGATAGTGTCGTATCTCTGACACAAAGAGAGTCAGAAGATGAGGATGAGGATGAAGAGGAGGAGGAGGAGGAGGCGCAGGACCAGGAAGAAGGCGAGAAAAATGAAAAAGGTAAAAAACAGCTATAGAACTCCAACTTAGTAAACTGTTAAAAACATGGAATTTCATGTTTTAAACATGCAATTTCATGTTTATAACATGGAATTGCATGTTTGAAACATGGAATTCCATGTTTTTAACAGAAAAACACAACATGTTCCATGTTCAGAATTAGTAAACTGTTAAAAACATGGAATTTCATGTTTTAAACATGCAATTTCATGTTTATAACATGGAATTGCATGTTTGAAACATGGAATTCCATGTTTTTAACAGAAAAACACAACATATTCACTTCTAAATAGACTAACTGTATTTTTTTGACTTGATGGTTGCAGATGAAGAAAATGAAGAAGATAATACTATCAAAGAATTACATGATGAGTTAGACGCGGCTTACAAAATGCAGCATACCCTACAGAAGGAAAAATGCAATTTGCAGAAACAGTTAAAAGAAAGAAAAGAAATAGAAGACAGGAAAACAAAGAAGATGGAGGAAAATATAAAAAAACTGAAAGATGAAATCAAATAGTTGAATATAGACAACATCGAGGTTAATGTACAACTGGTAGAAAGAGATTCAATAATCAAGCAGCTCGAGGTAGAAAAGGAAAAAAGAGATGCAAGAATCAAGCAACTCGAGGAAGAAAAGGAAGAAACAGAAATGAACAGAAATATAGATGAAGCAGTAAACTACGGAATGAACCAAAACACATCACCAGGAACTGAGCAAGAAATAGAGATGGAGGGGAACCTGGAAAAACAACCTGAGGTGTCAAAGGAAAATGAACAAGGAACGAGAAAAGAGATGGAGGGGAACATGGAAAAACAAACTGAGGTGGCAGTGGGAACGAGTAAAGAAAAAGAGACTGGAGAAAGTGTAGGAAAGGAGAATGATCGGTTTGTTGGTGAAACTGAAGAAACTGAAAACACTCCTATAGGAATGGATGAAGGTGAAGTTGTAGTGATAGGGAAGAAGAAAGATGGAGTGAAAGTGATCTCAATGGTAACACGCGTGAAGAATCAGCCAAGAAACGCAAAGAAGAAGATGGGTTCAGATTTCACAACACAGAAAATGAAAAGAAGAAAAGTAAGTAAAGAAATTGAATTCGAGATAGAGGAGCCGGTTACACAAGAAGAACAAGAAAAAGAGGTTCGAAAGAAGACAAAACAAGATCAGGGAAAAGGAAAATCCAAAATTAATGAAGAAGAAAAAAGATGGGGGAAAGTAGTGTACAAAAGAAAAATCAACAAAAAGACACCGTACGAGTTAATCGAAAAAAAATATGTTCAGACAGTGAACAAAATTTATAATATACAGAAAGATAAATTGTAAGAAAAACTGAAAATTTTATAATTATTTAAAAGCTATATATACTAAAATTTGAAAAATGTATCAATTTACAGGTTTGGAGTGTGGGGATCGGAACTGGATAGCCCGGTAACTGTGGAAGACATCGAAGCAATTGCAGAGGAGAAGTCAATCGATGACAATGTAAGTGAAAATAAGTATAAAAAGTGATAATTAAAGACTAATTATAATAATAACAACTGTTTTTTGCAGGTAATAGATGCATACTTCACAATATTACAGGGAGAATTCAATAATTCAAGTAATCACATATCAACTGTACAAATGATCTATGCTGTGGAGTACAAGGTTTTCTTCATGGGGACTGAAACCATGGTGAGTAAATTAGTTTTAGTTATGTACATATAAACCATGTTATGGGAAAACATGAAATTCCATGTTGCTAACAGTACTAAACATGGAATTCCATGTTTTGTACAGTTAACAACATGGAATTTCATGTTATGAGCAAACTGTTAAAAACATGAAATTTCATGTTTAAACATGGAATTTCGTGTTTGATAACTGTATTAAACATGGAATTCCATGTTTAATACGGTTCCATAAACATGGAATTCCATGTTTAATACAGTTACATAAACATGGAATTCCATGTTTATGTAACTGTATTAAACATGGAATTCCATGTTAAGTGCCTATATTATGCAGTAGTTAGACTATAAGGTCCCTAAACCAGTAAAAAAGATTAATTCTGAAATTTTTTCTGTTTATGCAGGGGTATGTGCTTGGTAATGATGAGGAAATCATGGAAAAGCATATGAAAAGTATATTCATGAAAGCTCTCGAGGACAAGAATTCAATCATCCTGTTTCTGATACAAACTGCAGAGGACGACGATGTATTGAAAGACGTGCACTGGACGCTGCTCGTGTTTGAACCGCAAGACTATGCAAAAGACAGATGGAAACTTTACGACCCAGCAAGCACAATTATGAACCATGCATTATCAGAAAAAAGCAAGAAGAATGCTGAAAAGGTATTCAACTACCTAGAACCAGGAGCAGGACCAGATTCCGAGAACCCAACCCAACCAGAACTAAAGATTATGAACTGCCCACAGATCAGTAAAGGAAGCAAAGACAGTGGAGTGTTTATTAGCATGTATGCGGATGACATATACAAAAACGCAAAAGTAATGGACGAATACGAAGAGACTGCAGCAGAGAAGTACCGAGCAAAGATGTATATGCGGTTCATAGACACCAAAGACCAAAGAATCAATTATGAAGAAGAAAAATGAAGAATTTGTTTTAAGTTTTTTAATATTCTGTTGAAGTTAATTTTTATTTAGTATGTTATTTGACTTATTTGGGGAGTTTTAATTTGTAATGTTTAAGATACATATTTAGACTTGTTAAGTATTACCAAGGATTTGATAACTAGTGATATTTTGTTATTTCTTAACAATTGGCTCATGATTTATTATTATTTTTGTTAAAAACTAACTGTTAAGAAAAAAACGAAAATGTTATGTATTTCACGATATAAAAAAAACAAATAGGCATAGTTATGTATGTATAAGTATAGATCACAAAAACAAAGCTCAAGGGAAAAGTGAAGGTCACCAAAACATGGGACAAAAGTCAAATAAGTTAAAAAATTTCCATGTATAAAACATGGAATTTCATGTTCCAAAACCTGTGTATTATGCAAAATGCTTTGACAATTGTATAAAACATGGAATTCCATGTTCTGTTAACTGTATGAAACATGGAATTCCATGTTTCAAAACATGTGTGATCTACAAAATGTACATGTAACTGTATGAAACATGGAATTCATTGTTTTGTAACTGTATTAAACATGTAATTCCATGTTGCAAACATGTAATTCCATGTTTCAAACATGCAATTCCATGTTTCAAACATGAAACTCCATCTTTAAAACATGAATATTAAGATAGCGAGACATGCTACATGACTCAAAACCTGTATTAAAAGACAATAATACTAACAAAATGAACAACAAGACATATAAACACAAAAAAGTTCAAATATTTAACAATACAAAATCAAAAACAATGTTAAATACGTGAATATTAATAGACCGTTACAAGAATATAAAGATCATAAAAATAAAAAACACATCACTCATAGAGGTGCTTGACAGGATTTAGCATTATGGTGTCCTCGGGTGTGGCAACGTCCACATGTTATCAACCTAGTTTCGTGCTCAAATTCACCACGAGACTTGAAACGCTTCGTTTTTGGTCTTCCGGAAGGAACCTTGACGATTGGAGCAAGGACAAAAAGATCACCCGGCGCGGGGATTGGTGAAGGTGGACTGAACGTGGAGAAAGCAGGAACGTTGCGCGAGTAGCATTCCCTATATAAAGCCGTGTGGTAGTACCTCTCGATGTACTCTAAACGATGACATGGCTCTACTGCTTTTTGCAAAACCGCAACAGCGTGAGGACAAGGAAACCCCATAAACTGCCAACCTCCACAAGTACAAGAGCAACTTTGAATATCAACAACGTGAGATGGGTCGGAAACAACTTGATGCAAACCTCCAGATTGACGACACACGGCCCAAGGACGAGATTTATCGAAATTAGAAGCGTAAAGAAGCTCGGCCTCGGGAACCAATTTTGTTGTCCACTTCGAAGATTCTACAAACCTCTCTGAAAATTTACGCATTACCCAAAGACGGATTTGATCGATTAGCTCGATGATAGGAAGTTCGTCCCACTGTTCACGCTTGATTCTAGAGTTCAATGACTCGGCGGCGTTTGAAGTCATCTCCCCGTAACGTTTCCCCGGAAAAAACGCATTGGAGAAGTTCTCTTTCGGAAGATTGTCCATGAAAGTACGACCTACGTCTTTGCCTTCACGGATAAAAACTTCAAAAGCTATCTCGAATTCTGCAACATTTGGAGCATGTGCAACCCTATTTAGCAAAGTAATCATCGATTCCTTGTATGCACCCATGCCTTTTCCTTTTATAGCGTCGCGTAGGTTGTTTTTTATATGAAATAAACAGAAAGAATGGAAGCCGTCTGGAAAAACCTCCCTGACCGATGATATAATGCCTTGGAAACGGTCGGAGATGAAGGTGATTCGACGATCTTGGACCAAAGGTCTAAGAAACCTTAGAAACAGGTTCCAGTTTGTGGTGTCGTCGGCTCGAACGACTGCAAATGCAACTGGAAATATGCCTGCATAAAAACAAACAAAGAGGGGAAACACACCATAAACAAAAGAAAGAGAAAAGTAGAAGAAAAAGGATAGTGTAGAGAAGAAATTCCATGTATAAAACATGGAATTTCATGTTTATAACATGCAATTACATGTTATAAACATGAAATTCCATGTTTTAAGCATGGAATTTCTTCTTAGGATCAGGGGTTAGAAGGAAAAAAAGTGCAGAGAAGGAATTCCATGTTTAGAACATGTACTTCCATGTTTATAACATGTAATTGCATGTTATGAACATGGAATTCCATGTTTTAAACATGGAATTTCTTCTCAGAAACAGGGGAAAACAGGGGATAAGGTCACGAAAAGGTACCTTTGTTCGCGTCCTTTGCAGTTGCAACTAGAAGGTGTCCCTTGTACTTGCTGTTCAGGTGTGTGTCGTCTAAAAATAGCATTGGACGACAAGATTTAAAACCGTGAACACACCCTCCAAACGCAACAAAGCATCGTTCAAACGTGAAAGTCACGGGATCAAACTCGTAATGAACCTGTGTGGATGGATCGGCTGATTTCAACTTGTCTAGGTAAGATCGTAATCGATTGAAAGACAAGGAAAAATCGTCGTGAACTTCGTCCTTGGCCTTTTTTAGACTATTATAAGCTACGGTGTAGGTTATGTCGAAACCATAACCGTGTTTCATCTCCCTAATAATGTCTTTCGGAACAATATCCGGCCTAGCCCTAACTTCTTCAACGACCAAATCAGATATAACATTGGAGTTCATAGCCTTGCTAACCATGGATTTCATAACCGCACCACAGTTGTGCTCGTTCACCAAGCTATGTATGTAAAAGAATCTGTTGCTACATTCAAGAGAGGCGTAGACTTTCCAAGGACATTCTACGGTTCTAAAACCTTTGCAATGCACGGAACATTTCATCTTATAATTATGAGTGAAGTAATAGTTAAATCCCACTTCGCTGGCAAATTTGGCAACTGCAGAACGAAATTCAGTAACGCCTCCGTAAAAGCATTGACCAACATGACTGATTAGTTGACTCCAAGTGTTACTCTTGAGAACCAAATCTTTATGACCACCGAATGTATGCTCCTTGGGATCGTGCAAAGACGAGGACCTTTTATAAGGGGAGCAAGAATCAACAACCGTGATTGCAGAGCAAGCCGTAGACTGAGACGCGTCTATTTCCCGATCATCCGTGACGTATATATCCATACGCTGTAGAGTTGACTCGTTCACCAAAAGCTGCATGTTCGAGAAGTCTTCTTTGTTGTTCAACACACAGTTAACGTCATCTCCGACTGAATAGAATAAATGAGTGGAGTTTAATACCAAGGAAGGCCATTTAGAAGTCACGTACTCGAGAACAGAATCGAGACTCGGGAAAAGATCAAACGAACGCATAGAACGTTGGGAACCGAACCTAACAACAGCCATAACCATCTGCAGTAAACAATTCATAACATTAGGAGTTGGACATAATCACATACACAAGCAAACAAGTCATAACATTGTTGCAGTTGCAGAATTCCATGTTTCAAACATGGAATTCCATGTTTTATACAGTTTCATGTTTTGATAACTGTATAAAACATGGAATTCCATGTTTGAAACATGGAATTCTGCAAATGCAAAAACAAAGGCAGAACATATCAGCTGAAAATCAAACTCCAATCAAATCAATGCAGCTTAAACACGAAATTAATCAAAACTAAAGCAACATATCAACAAAACGAAGAATATACCACACATACATATCAAAAATGCAGGAAAACGTAACTTAAAAACAGAAATATGTATAAAATGAAACAAAAAAAGGAAGAACAACAAACACATAACACAGCTAAACATGTATATGAACGAATTCAGAAAGTATTCAAACAAAAAATCAAATTGCAGTACAAACCTTGAAAAACAGGGGAAAAGGAAGGAAAATGCAGGAGAAAGAGTAAGAAACGTCAATAAAAATGCAGTAACAATGAACAATTCAAACAGTAAAGCTCTTCACTATATGAATTCGTAACAGTAACACAAATCTGCAACAAAAAATCGAAAAAATGAAATCAAAAGTTAGAAGAAAAACAAAAGGATAAAAAGAGAAATAAAAGGAGAAATTATTGAATGAAGTAATGAGCAGAGCTAGAAAAAGATAGAGGAGAAGAGAGTAGAAGAGAACCTGGATTCACATGAGAGAGAGAAGAGCTTGGCAGCTATGGTGAGAGGGAGAAGAATGTGAGCTTCGGCCGTTATGGAGAGAGAAAGAAAGGAGATAGAGTGGAAGAGAGAAGATCTAAATGGATTATGGGAATAATTAATTAATTGTTAAATAAATATAGTATATATATGGGGTAAAGTAGGAAACAAAAATAGATAAGGGATGTTTTTTACAAATAAGTAATTAAGAAGGTATATATGTACAAATAAAATAATTAAAGGCTTAAATAAAAAATAAAAAATCTTAATGGGGATGTTATCAACAATAACCTTTTAAAATAAACTAAAAATAAACTATTTAAGTAGACAAATAAGAGTATGGTTTTCTTTTTTTCAGGGGGAGGTCAATTAAAAAAATTCGAATTACTTGAAAATCATCAATATCACTAAATTAAATCTCGACTCAAATGATTGTTATATTTTGTACTAAATCTTAGTAAATCTACATAGTCTTACCTTTGCATGTAATTATTTGAAAATTTGTTTGCGTCATGGTAGCTGATCAACTTGAAGTTCTCTTCGACAGTTGAGACTTTGTACGTCTGTAATTATAATATGAGATTGTGTGACCTTCATTACTAAGTGCATGTATTTATACAAACAGACTTATCCAAAATAGGCCAGCTTTCTTGCCCAACCACATTCAAGCAAAGTAAAAACATTTAATACTGTTGGGTTCCTGTTATACTCGTGGACCATATGGTTGTGTACTTGACCATTAAAGCACAGAACGGGTAAAGGTTAATTACAACAGGTCAATGTCGCCGTCGTTACCAATCTAAACAGGAAAGATGAACCACGTGATAGATCGAAATACAGCCTGACTACCAACATGCCTTGTCAGGAGCTTATACACTATACGCATGTACTCTCTAGCGATAGCTAAAGTGATCACTAAAAATGGGAAAATCAGCCGTTAAAGATACCAAGGATCACTTGTCACATATTTTAAACTTAATTAATTGTTTTTTATTTAATTTTTTTTAAAATTTTTTTTTAATTTTTATTTTTATTTTAAGTTTTATTTATAAATTTATATTTTAAATTTTTTTATAAATTTATTTTTATTTGCATAATTATACGAATATATCTAATAAATAATTAAAAATCTCAAATATTAATCGGAAAGCAAAATTTAAACTAATTTAATTCTAAAAACCGTAAATAAAGTCAAACATGGCCGATAAAGTCAAACAAAACCGATAAAGTCAAACATAAAATAAAAAGTAGTCAAAATATATCAAAATAAAATATAAATAAAATCAAGGAGTATCCAAATCTTCATCATCGCCATCTTCATCATCATCGTCATCTTCTCCATCTGTTGTCGGTGCTTCGGGGGGATCGGGGCAAGACCTTGAGCGACCCTCATCTCATACAACGCCGCCATAGCCGTGTCAAGTATGCTCATCGAAAAGTGACTGCCAGTTGGGGTAGCTGTGGAGGGAATCGGTGAAGGGGAAGCCTCGATAGGGGAAGACCTTGAAGCGCGCGAAGCTCGTTCATCGTCGTCATCATCACATCTAGCCTCTCCGCATTTCGCCTAACTTCGGGATCCGGTTGGGAGACACGGGCCTTCTTATGGACCTGTCTGAATCCGGTTACCCAAGCCGTCTTCGGAGGGCCCATGACTTGTTCAACGGCCTCTTTCATGGCGTCGATCTGGTCTTTCAGCGACACTTAAAGTGCGGTCCCACTAGATGACCCTGCCCCTTTCTCGCAAATTATTTCCTTAAGCTTCTCCCGATACACATCCTGTTACAAGCCATGAAAAGTTAATTGATAAGTATTTAAAAAAGACAATTAAAAAAACTAAAAATGAAATTTTTTATTTCGGGAAACTTTCCAAATAAGGAAAGATTGTATTTTAGGAAACGTTCCTAAAATAGAAAGTTTCCCGAAATAGAAACTTTCCTAAAATGGAAAGCTTCCTAAAACATATAAGGTAAGTAATATTTCAATAATTTTAATAACAAGAGGAATCGAAACAAACACTCACGTTACACTCTTTGTATGCCGGGTTCATCCACTCGTCTTTGTCGGAGTCGTAATTCATGTACTCGGAAAAAACCCCAAGATTTGGAAGCTCTCTCTCCTGTTGGGTAGACTCATCAAAACAGCTTAACGGGTCCTTAGTCTTCTTCTTCAGCTTCCCCTATGCAATAACATTTTAAACAATATATATTAATAATTAATTAAAGTAAGTAATTTAATTTTTTTAAATCAAAGAATATACTTTATGAATGACCTCTCGGGTCTGCGAATAATTTCTCGAACCAGCCTTGCCCGATTTTTTCTGTTTTTCCTTGTTTGCCTTGTTAGTAACAGCCTGGTTCTGTTTCAATATATTTCAAAAATGTTAAATACTTTTTTTAAATAATAAAACTTTCTACCTAAGAGTCCTTGTTATCTCACATCCTACAACTCCTCCTCCGAACATCTAGATTAACATCAGGTGGTGTTTTCTTCTTATTATAGTATGCTTTCTTCAAGTCACCCTTCCACGCCCTATACCTAATCGACTGGCTCTTGTTCGAATTTTTTGGATTTCTGGCCAGTCGGGTCTGGTACGCCAGTTATCGAGGTCGAAAAATTGCTTAAGTCGGTCCATAATAGTACCTTTCATCCCGTCAGGCACCTCCTACCAGGCCTGGTAGCAAGGCGGGACATTCTCTCGTACAGTCGTCCCTATAACCTGTGTAACGTGGTGACCATTCTCTCCGATAGGGTTCCACGTCTCGTCTAGCATGCAAAACTCTACGTGCAAATGGTAACCGTGTTTCTCTAGGGCTTCAAGGGCATTAAAGCATTGGTTCTTCGGGATTTTCTTTTGCGTGTTTCTGGTTTAAAATAAATTGAATTAATTTTAAATTGATAAATTCTTATGTTTTTAATATTTTAATTACCGGAGGGGACGGCACAGGTGGATAAAGTGCGGTCCAGATTCCTAGAGGGATCTCGACCGTCTCCATCACCGTCATGTCATCGAGCCATTACATCAGCCATCTAAAATTTAACGGAATGACATAAAAATAAAATATTACAAACCAATCGAATAAATTAAATTAATTATTACAAACCAATCGAATAAATAAAATTAATTATTACAAATAATAAATGTATGTTATAAATAGTAGGGAGAAAAGAATAGTGTTTTACTGATAGTAGAAGTGTATAGATTACATAGTGGGAGCTCCTATTTATAGATGATAGGAGACCCTAAACCCTAGTGTTCATGGGCTTGACTACTAGCCCATGGGCTGGAATGAATATCCACTAAATGGGTTTATAACACTCCCCCTTGGATATTCAGTCCCTAAGAATATGCCTCGTTAAAACTTTCCTAGAAAAAACCTAGTAGGAAAAAATCTAGTGAAAGAAAGAGAGTACATTTCTTTATACGCTAAGTAAAACTACCTCATTAAAACCCTTTATAAATAAAACCTATTAGGACAAAACTTTGATGAAGGAAAAGAGTGTAGTGCGTATGTCTCCCCTTCTTGTCAGACTCTTAAGAAAGATCTTGAAATCCTTGCATGCTAATCTTGTGTATAAATTTATTGAACGTAGATGTAGGTAATGATGCCTTTATAAATAAATCGTCCAAATTGTCACTTGAGCAAATTTGATGAACATCTATTTCATATTTCTTCAAGATTTCACGTCTAAAGGATAACTTTGGAGAGATGTGTTTGGTTCGATCACCTTTGAGTAGCCTCTTTAGTCTTCAGTGATACAAGTAGCATGTTGTTGGACTCTGTTTACTAGTTGAAAGATTTCATGGCCCTTAAATATTTAATTTTGAGAATATGCCTCATTAAAACCTTTCTAAGAAAAACTCGATGGGACAAAATCTTAGTAAAGGAAAAAGAGTACAATATTCTTCAATACGCTTATATAAATTGCCTCATTAAAAACCTTGCAAGGAAAACCCAGTGGGAAAAAACCTATGCTAAGGGAAAAAGAGTGCATTGCGTAAATGTCTCCCCCTGATGTAAGTATAACACAATGGTATATAACTTGAAACATTTAATGGGAGTAATAATAATACGACATAAATTTGATCGACACTTCATTCATATATAATGATTTAAAGTGCTCGACGTAAGACTTATATGAAGTCTTTCATAGAAATAATAGCAAATAAAAGTGCATCAACCACCGGAGACTATATCTCTTTAATAAATATATTATGTGTGCTACAACATACTATCTTATATTGTAACTCCCCCTTGTAGCACATTCGTTTTACAATGGTAAAAAATTCACGTCGTGTAAGTGAAATTATAAAAATATTTGCTTTATTTATGTCTTTCTACTGATGGCCAGTCAGTTTATTTAGACATTTTAATTAAAATAAGCCTCGATTTCATTCATATATTAATAGTTATTACGCGTATATAAAAATAATTCGATCATGATCAATTTCTGTTAGGTTCCAATAATTTAAAGTAGTAAAATAACTTATTGAGATCTCAATATATAGTCAGGTACCTGATACTCAGTAGGAGTATTTTAATTTTCAGTTATATACACTACTTTGACATTTATAAGATGTCAAAAAGTCTCATAATTAACAACTTGCTCATGTTGTTGCTCATTTATGCTATCTTTGGAACCAGATAGATCTATTGCGCTTTAAGCGTACAATAGTCTAATTTTATAAGATAGCTATTTTGAGACATAAATTTAATCAGGAGCATTGATAACTGGTTATTGTGACTTAATCACTACACCTTTACAATATTTTTAATTATTTGTATGATTGTACGAGGATCAGTATAAATGGTGTGTTCTTATATTCCAGTTATTCTTTTTAAATCTCCCCTTATCCAGAGAATAACTTAAATAACATGTTCCATCCTTTTACGCGGTGGTGGAGCAATTGTAACGTAAAAATTGCGCAGTTAAGATATTTTGATGAAATAATTTTTATCTTGTTGGTCTTTGACCAATAGGGAGTAATTATTATGAGCAATGGTCATAGAAGATTCAATAGTTAAGTTTGCTAGATTCGTATATATCCCTTGATTTCGTCATGAAAAAAAATAGATGATTTAATATCAAAATGATTTGGGACACAAATTTTTGTTTGGACATAGCCCGTTGATAATATGTATTTGATCATCTAGATCTTTAATTTTTACAATTGTGAATTTTCACTAATATCTATATTATCAAAAAAAAAATACAGATGATGATATTGGCAAGCTAAAAAAAATGATACGTTACCAAATGTAAGCGATAGTGATCTGCGTTATTTTGTTCATGATTTCGCATAGGATCACAATAACAATTTAATCTCCAATACTGTAGAGTAAAAATTCCACAAGAGTAAAAAAACGCTTATTGAATTATATTCCTCAAAAAGCATATTTTTGGTTCTTCAAGAACTTTATACATAATTCCCATTATCATACATCATTTGAATTATGGATAAATGTAAATCTTGGAAGTACAATACAAACTTTTTCAAACCCTTCTATTAGGTTGGATGTACCAGATACGGTATTGACATTTGCTTTAGAAGTTTAAAAATAAGAGAAATGTATTTTATTTCTTAGGTTATGCGAATGAAACACAAATTAAGTGATGGGTTATGCGATATATATGCATAAAATATATCTTTAATCATCCTATATTTCGTCATTTGTTAACCGAAATATGAAATATCCTATAAAAAAAATGAATTATTTCATATTATGACCTCGTGGAGGATTCCAGTCATATACAAAAATTTGATTATTTCAGTATAGGTTATACAATATCAGCGAATATGTATAAAAATGTGTGTATTTTTCTTATTTCAGTTTATATGTTATGTTATATCAGTGGATATAAACATAAAACATACATAGTGTATATTTCATATATAATAATACCATTTAAATTGGTATATATATTATTTCAATAAAAAATTGAAATAAGTAAATAGATTGCTTTCATGCGTCTAAAAAAAATAGACAGCTTTCATGAACCAATAAAATAACAAAATTGTTATATAATTAATATTAATAGATATATTGCTTCTCATAAATACTAAAAAAACGTATTGTGTCAATAAATATGCAATAGATCAATAAATAAGATGATTTCTTTTTATTTTGAGCACTAGTGATAAAAAAAATCAATATTCCATTAAGAAAAAAAATTAATGAAATATCGAGAAATATCGATTTAATTAAAAAAAAATCAATTATCTTATATCTGATAATGAATAATTCACAAAAAAATAATGAATTATTTTATATCATGACCTCATAAAAGATTCGTCCACTTATATGTAGAAAAATTGGTATTTTCATATCTTGAAAATATAACAATAGTATAAGATATTGGCATCTCCATCATATTGAAAAGATTTATAGGTTATACGATATTTATTGATTGTATAAAATACATTTTAAAATGCTCTATATCTTGTTTAATTTTCATATAGGTTATACTATATCAAAGGATATGTATAAAATATACCTATATTTTTATTAATAGGTTATGCTATAAGCATAAGATACATATACGATTAAAGTATATGCCCTATTTAATAAACCATTAAATTGGTTTTGTTTTTCAATATGAAAAAATAAATAAATAATAGTAAAGAAGAAAAAAAATTAAAAGTTAATCAATAATAAAAGAAATCAGTGGCATTCATTTTGTGTACATCATACGAAATGATTGTGTACTAATACAATATTGATTGCCGACCATAAAACTAATAAAATATTGATTGCCAACGAAAAAAAAAACGTTTTCTGCTATGCCGAAAGAAAGAAAAAGAATTAAAAAAAAATTAAAGTAACCTTGCATCCTGTTTACTCCATGGAAATTGGAGTAATGTTAGCATAGGTAAAAAGTACACGTACTCCATGGAATTGGAGTCATGTACATATTTTAAAACATAACATCATATATACACGTAATCCGTTAAATTGGAGTCATGTACATATTTGAAACATAGCATTATATATACACGTACTCCATAGAATTGGAGTCATGTATATTATTCAATGATTACCAAAAAAAATGTTAGGTTTACGTGAAAAAAAATATAAAAGGAATTACCTAAGGTTTGGAAGGAGGCAGAGGCTATCGTGCTGATAACGTGTTATAAATAGTAGGGAGAAAAGAATAGTGTTTTACTGATAGTAGAAGTGTATAGATTACATAGTGGGAGCTCCTATTTATAGATGATAGGAGACCCTAAACCCTAGTGTTCATGGGCTTGACTACTAGCCCATGGGCTGGAATGAATATCCACTAAATGGGTTTATAACAATGTATATAATAAAATAAAATAACATTAATCCAATCCGGATGGAATCTGTATTTAAAAATAACAAGTTAGAATAGTAAAGTTTCCTAAAATGGAAAGTTTCCAAATAAGGAAAGTTTCTATTTTGTGAGCTTTATTTTTAGGAAACTTTCGTAAAAAGTAAAGTTCACAAAAATGGAAAGTCTCCAAATAAGGAATGTTTCCATTTTTGTGAAAATTACTTTTTAGAAAAGTTTCCAATTTAGGAAACTTCCCTATAAAGTAGAGTTTTCTAAAATGGAAACTTTCCTTATAAGGCATTTTTAAAAAAATTAATTGCACAAAGGGGATGAAAATTGCATCTTTTTACGTTGAAATTGATCAAGCGATGTTGATGAAGCCATGCCAAGCATAGATTGTCATAAACAACAAATAAAAAAGAAGATTAGAATAAAAGAGGTAATAACAAATGAATAACAATTAAATTAGATGATGAGTATACCTTGTTAGCAAGAGATTAAGCTTAGAAAATACTTTGATTGTGCTCGGAAATGGAGTGGGGATGATTTGGGGCGGAATGGAAGGTTTTGGTGATAATATAAGTGAGCAAATGAGCTCACGATAGGGTTTTTATAGATTTTTATTGTTAGCGACGACTTTGTCGTCGCTAACTTTGCCACGCGTCATGTAACGTAACGTACGCACGAACTTTGCGTGTCTATACTTAGCGACGACGCGTGTCGTCGCTAACTATACGTTTCGTCGCCAATACGAATGGGCAGGAATTCTGACCGCCCAAATTGACCAATCGAAAATTTGGGAATTGTTAGCGACGAGTAAAGTCGTCGCTAAGTTGTTTGAATCTCGTCGCTAAATCTTAGCGACGCGTTCTTCGCCTAAATTTCGTCGCTAAGATGAAGAACTCGTCGCTATTTTTTTTCCTTTTCTTTTCTTTCTTTTTATTGATTTACATGATACCTATTTATGACATCTTAAATTTAAAACAACAAAATTAGACATCAAAATGAATCGATAAATAACATTATAACAACATTTTAACAACCATAAATTTAAAATCAAATCCATGCTAAGAAAATTTAAAAATGAAACAAAAACGCTTAAAAATCAAATATCTAATCAGTTTCATATCCGCTAGTGTCTATAGGCTCCTCATCACTATCAATCGTAATGGGTTCCTCATCTCCGTACTCTCCCCATGTGTCATCTAACATCTCCTCGTTTTCATAAAAAACTAAGTCAACATGCAAATCAGTGATGAGTGTCTCCATGTCAAACACGATCTTTTCGGTAGTTGCCAAGTCCAGTCGTGAGTAATTAGTTTGCGTGTTAACCAAAGGAATCGTGATACGCGTGTTATCAGTAGATACTAACTCCGCACCCCATAACTCGAGTCTCCACCCGTGACGATCGTTGATTTCCCAAACGGCTTTCCATCCTTTCATTGTTTTCTTTGTGCTGGTCTCGTCAATGTAAAAAAAAATGGCTTGTGTTGCTAATATGTATGGTTCTGTCTCCCACCAAAAAGTAGGTGTGTTGATGAAGGTTACCCCGTGTTCTTTCCTTATCTTCGATGTATTATACCACTTACAAACGAATAACACAACAAAACAACCATCATTGAATGTAACCTCTACAATTTTCGCTAATTCACCATAAAAAGGGGTCTCATTACACATGGCAGATACTCCGTAATCTTGAATCACTCTTTTTTCTCCTTTTGCCATAGTAACCCATTTAACACCATTCACGATACATCAATCGTATATATGGACCAGACCATAAGACATGCTCGCCAAGGACACTACCTCAGGTGTAGCTATTGGATCACAAGCCACACGCATGGCATCAATCTAGCAAACGTAAAAAGAGTTAAGTAATTGTCAAATAAGTAAAGTTTCCAAATAGGGAAAGTTTCCAAATAAGGAAAGTTTCCAAATAGGTAAAGTTTCCAACTAGGGAAAGTTTCCAACTAGGGAGAGTTTCCAAATAAGGAAAGATTCCAAATAAAGAAACTTTCCAAATATGGAAAGTTTCCAAGTAGGGAAAGTTTACAAATAAGGAAAGTTTCCAAATAAGGAAAGTTTCCAAATAAGGAAAGTTTCCAAATAAAGAAAGTTTCCAAATAAGGAAAGTTTCCAACTGGGTAAAGTTTCCAACTAGGGAGAGTTTCCAGATAAGGAAAGATTCCAAATAAAGAAAGTTTCCAAATAGGGAAAGTTTCCAACTAGGGAAAGTTTCCAACTAGGGAAAGTTTCCAACTAGGGAAAGTTTCCAAATAAAGAAATATTCCAAAATAGGGAAAGTTTCCAAATAAGGAAAGTTTCCAAATAAAGAAAGTTTCCAACTAGGGAAAGTTTCCAAATAAGGTAAGTTTCCAACTTAATATACATGTTACGTACCTTTTCCAAAAAACCACTCCTTAAATGTTTGTCGGTGCATCTCCTCCACTGCTTTAGTCGTCCCCAATAGCGTGGATTTGTGTTCTCTAAATTGTAAGAAAATAATAAAAATTAATGAGCGAAAAATTTTTAAACATAAATTACGTTTACTTGCGTCAGATATGTTTCGATCTCGTCGTAATTATTCAGAATGTACCAGGTGATTGGTCCTTCATTTTACGTGGTATATGACCAAACTCTTTTTTACCAACAAGAGTACACTGACTCTTAAAAACAGATAGCTCTTTCTATTTGGGCAGTAGGTCGTTGTATCTTCCCGGATCATTGAACTTTGTCTTTTCTTCTCGAAGATACCGTGATATGAATGTCAGCGTCTCTTCAACAACATAACCCTCATCGATTGAACTCTCTGGCCTAGCAGGGTTCCAAATATACTCTTTTAACTTTTTCAAATATGTTTCAAATGGATACATCCACCGCATTTGAAAGGGACGCCCTATTAATTCTTCATCGTATAAGTGTATCACCAAGTGGATCATTATATCAAAAATGCGGGAGGTAAAATCAATTCTAGTTTGCACATCACTTTGACCACTCATGCCTTACCAAATTCCAACTCTTTCCTACTCAAATTCTTGTTACAAACGACTCTAAACACGTTAGCCAACCCAATGATCACATCGCTAATTGATTTATCCTCTATAAGCTCGGGTAAACTAGCCACAAAAAGATACTGCATCATTACGTGACAGCCATGGGATTTCATTCCAATAATCTTACCCGTGTCACTTTGTACATTATTCCTCAAACTAGACGTGAAACCATCGGGAAAATTTTGTGTCTTCAACCAGTCAAGAAATAATTTCCGCTTATTAGTAGACAACGTATACTTTCCTCTCTTGAGTTCCGATTTACCTCCTCTTGTTATCAACCACAATTCTTTCCTGATGCCCATATCTTTAAGATCCATTCTCGCCTTCGCGTTATCTTTTTTGGGTTTCATATCAAGCCCTACAACTGTACCGAGCAAGCTATCGCAAACACTCTTCTCCCAATAAGGTAAGCAATAAAAAATACTCTTCTTCTTCCAATTAAACTCGCGAGGACCCTTTTTTTTGTCACTTTGCCCCCAAAATCCTTGTGTTTACCAGAAAGACAATGGGCAACCCATCTAGCTGTGTTTGAATATCTACCGGAATATATTTCCTCCGGGGCCCTCATTTCTTCACCAGGATACAAAGTTTTGTCTTTTCTAAGCCGATGTCTCGTAGATAACCATCGTCTATGATCAAAATATACTACACCTTTTTTCACCTTCAACGACGGAGTAAAATCCATGCATTCTGGACACACTAAGTAACCTTGACCCTGCCAACCTGATGTGTATGACCTAGCGGGGTAGTCATTAGTGGTGGACAACAAAAAAACTTTCATCATAAATTCTTCCTTCTTGTGGGCATCATACGTAAGGATCCCTTTATCCCACAACTCGTCCAACTCATCTATCATAGGGCGGAGGTAGACATCCATGTCCTTATCGAGTGAACGAGGAACCGGAATCAACAAACAAAGCTGAAATGTGGTTTCCTTCATGTATACCCAAGGGGCCAGTTGTATACAGTCAATATAACTGGCCACATGTTGTACGAGTTGTTCTGCATAGAGAAAGGACAAAAACCATCGATACCGAGACCCAAATATACATTACGAGGTTCGCTAGCAAACTCAGGATGTACCGCTGCAAATCTCTTCCAACTATCACCATCAACCGGATGACGCAACATATATGGATTGGTACTCTTTCCGGTATGGTGCCATATCATGTCTTCGGTTGTGTGTTTCGATGCGTATAGACGCTGCAACCTCGGGGCAATCGAAAAATAACGAAGCTTTTTATGGGGTACTTTCTTACCCTTTTTTGGATCCCATCTAGAATCACTGCATACTCGTCACTTGTCGAGAAATTCATTCTCCTTGTAAAAAATGGCACAATCATTCAAGCAAACATCAATAGTAGTGTAACCCATACCCATACTTTTTAACTTCTTGTTGCATTCCTCGTAATACCTAGGCAAATTGGGAGATTTGGGCAAAACACGCCCAACCAATTCCAATAGCTTGGTGAAAGATATGTTAGACCACTTGTTTTTTACCTTTATGTGCATAAGCTTTGCAATGAAATTCAAGGAACTCATCACTGTAGATCCAGGATATAATTCGGTCTCCATTTCCTCAGATTTAGCTTCAAAAATGCCACGACTTGGTTGATTTGCTTCTATCATCACGATATCACCCAAATGTCCACCAACATCGTAATTGGTTCTCAAATCGTCATGCGCATTTAACATTTCATTTTCTAGATTTGGCACGGTTTCTATGGAAATGTCTAGTGTTTCACCGTGTTTTATCTAAACCTCATACGTGGACATAACCCCATTAGTTAAAAGGTGAGTCTGAACCGTTTGTGATAGATATCGACGATTATTCGAACAACGAGTACATGGGCAAAAGATATAGTCATTAAAACTATCTTGTTTGGCGGCAAACTCGACAAAATCTGTTACACCATAAATATATTCTTCCAACAGAAGGTCAGTGGTTTTGATCCAACTCTTATCAAGACCCAGAGACATCTTTTAATAACAATTTGATTTAGCTAATCAACTACAAGCGTACGAAAATAAAATAAATAATTATTACAACCCAAATGATAAATAAATTAAAAATTACAACCCAGATGAATAAAATAATTAAAATTACAACACATTGAATGAATTAAAAATTACAAACTATTAAATAGAAAAACAATTTCATATATAACTAATTAAACAAATACACACACACACACATATATATATATATATATATATATATATATATATATATATATATATATATATATATATATATATATATATATATATATATAAGAAAATAATAAACAATTGCATGAATTACAACATATCAATCAAAAATAAAATCATAAAACAAGTATTTATTATCTTAATCACATTATATACAATGTGATCACGTATTTATTAACAATTATAATCAAAACAATCAAATTATAAAAAAATGTGAATTTTATTGAAAATACCTTGAATTGGATGGGAAGATTGAAGATTGACCATACCCCGCCTTGAATGTGGACCCGTTAATGGTGTAACAATTAATTATTAACCTAATCAAACATCAAATCATGCAATTCACCGTCAAATTCAACAAAATAAAAAATAAAAAATTTGTATTTTTAAAAAAAATACCTTGAATTGGATGGGAAGATTGAAGATTGACCATACACCACCTTGAATATGGACCCGTTAATGGAGTAACAATTATTTATTAACCTAATCAAACATCAAAACATGCAATTCACCATCAAATTCAACCAAAATAAAAATAAAAGAAAATTGAATTTTTAGAAAAATACCTTGAATTGGATGAAGAGTATGTAGATTGACCTTACCCAAACTCAAATATGGACCTAAGAATGGTGTTAGATGACTTAGAGAATCAAGTAGTAAAGATTTGAGAAAATAGGAGTTAGGTTTTTGAAAGAAAGTAGGAGAAAATATTAATAATGGGGTATTATCTGTGTAGAAAAAATTGTTTGCGTTTTATTTCAAGGTTTTTTTTGCGGCGACTCGCGTTTTCTTCGCTAATTTTTCGAATTTTCGGCGCTAGTAATTAAACATAGCGTCGACATTACTCGTCGCTAATTACAACCCACAATCAGCGATGACCTTTTTTTTAAAAATTAATCGAAAAAAATTAAAATATTAGCGGCGAAATTCGTATTCTCTAACGACGAAAGCTCGTCGTCGTTAATAAGGATTGTTATTGGCGACGAAAATTTAATTGATTAGCGACGAAATCGCGCGGTCGTTGCTAATCTATGAAAACTAGCGACGAACGCGGGTCGTCGCTAACTTTGTCATCCCTAAAAAGCCGAACTGTAGTGGTGAATTGTTATTTTGATAGCCGGTAATTCTCAGCAACCATTATGTAGTCGCTAGATTTTATGTCATTTTAATGACCATAAAGGTCGTCGGTGGGGTAGTCTTTACCGGCCACTTGTGGTCGCTAAAGACACAAATCACTTCTAGTGATCGTCTGCTCGCTAGAGCTTTGAAGACCACACCTACGGTGTACTGCAGGAGGTGCGGTATACTGCACGAGGACGAAAAGAAAGACAAGGCCTAAATTTCATCCTCCTTTTGACCTAACCTTGAAGCATCTTCTTCCCCAAGCCTTTCACCATCATTAGAGCTTCGACTCAATCTTCACCAAACATCAAAGTACACCTAAATCACCCATATTTCACAACCAAAAACATCCTTACATCATTCCTAACAACAATTACCATCTCAAATCATTCCAACATCACAAGAAATCAATATCAAACCGAAATTGCTCAAAATTCCTTTTTTCTAATTCTTAAATTCCTTCTTATCCCACCAGCAATCCTCCACACCCACATAGAAAAACACATTCCTTACACCTATTCACCTCTAAATATTACCTCATTCATCCATTCAAGGAAAACTTTTAGTCCTGGTAAAATTTGAGTTGAGGGTGAAGAAAGATGACACTAAGAACCGAGACACCTGCTAGTGTGAAGGAGGTGAAGAAGAGTTCAACAACGGATTTGGGTGAGAATAAGAGGAAACAACTAGACATTTATGTGAGTAAAGAAAAGAGGCAAAAGGGTGATCTGAGTCATTTGGCTAGCGAGAAACTGGTTGTTGTGGAGTTTAGTGTGTAAAAACAAGTGATCGAGAATTCAAAGAAGAAGAATCCACAACCTCATCAAGCCAAGATGCCACCATCCAACAAAAGAGGTCTTTATAGGGCCTCATAAGCTATTGCAGTTGACCTTATGCCTACTTTGGCACCCACACACAAGCGAAAGTTTCACAAAAAAGTAGACAAAGGGGAAATATAACAGATTTCTTGAGATTGGAGAAAGGTTAGGTTGGAAGACTTTCAGCATTGAGCGATCTAGTTTTAATATTAAACTAGCTAGAGAGTTCTATCTTGGCCTCTTTAGCCAAGATAACATTGGTAGAGTTCCCATTCGGGGTAAGTTGGTCCTCTTCACAGTTGAAGACATAATAAACTATTTCAAGATGAGGAAATTGGTGGAACCATGCAAGTATCAAAAAGCTATGAAGAAAATCAAAACTTTCGATTGGAACCAACTACACAAAAAGATGTTTAGTGAAGAGTTGGTACTAAGTAATGATGAAGAGAAGTTGAAGACGTCTTGGCCTTACAAGTACCTTCAACCTGATGCAAAAATTTGGTACCACTTCCTTGCACTCTCAGCCCTTGGGAATGCTCGAGTCGCGGATGTACTTCAGGACATCATGTTGAATTATATTATGAGAGAGAAAGAAGTGGATATGACACAATTTATCTTTGATGAGGTAATGCGATTCTTAGTCAAACCAAAGAGTTTCTCTAACTTGAAATACCCATCGATGATCACTAGCCTAGTGATGAAAGCGGATGTGAACAATGGGAAAAGGAGTAACTAGTTATCAGGTCAAGTTTCATCTTAGATGACGAGTGGAATAAGAACATTTTGAGAGGATTACAGTCAAAGGGATCTTCTTGGAAGGATAAGGTGAGAGATACTTAAGCAGATTAGAATAGCTCAAACCTTTCTTACTAATGATGTGGCGCTAATCAAGTATAATCAAATGCACATCATGAAACTCTTAAAGCAAAGAAGATGCGACTGGTGGTCCTTTGTGTGTCCTAAAAATAATGCAATAAGTAAGAGAACCACAACCGCAAGTGTACGGTTGTCAAAGTAATAATAGTGATAAACAGGATCGTTCGCAGGGACGGTATGGTTAACTACAATGCTTATCAATTAATGAATGATTGCACTTATGAAAGCAAATAAAAGATTTAATAGTTGATTGGTTGGTTTGTATTAATCCTAAGTATGAAAGACTAATATGAAAATGCAATTAAATAACTAGACGCAAGTAAATAAAGGTGAGGCGCAAATATGAGCAAGCAGTACTTGAGAGACGCAAGGGATCCTCCTAACTCTATTTCATATCATATGTTGTTTAAGGGTCAAATTGGTCAATTGACATTGGTCGGGATTCAAGAATCTCTGTACGGCTGTACCCCCGTCAGGGTGGACTACAAAGCTATTCTAGAGTGTCACAAGTCCCGTCAGGGTAAATATGATCCACTTTCGAATGATTAAACTAATTTACCTCATTGGCCCTAAGATTAATTATGTTCGTCAGAATCAAGTAATTTATATCTTATATTGAGTAATTAATTCCATACCTAAACCCCTCGTCAAGATGATCCACACGCCACATATGTGGAATAGTTTAGATACTAACACATGTTCTTAGTTAGCTACTCCAAAAACAGTAAATAATCACCAATTACATAATAATGTAAAAGACCCAATTCGATTTAATTAATTAAAACCCAAATTCAAACATATGAAAATCAATAGTTTTAAGATTCACCCAATAAGCATTCTCAAGTACTAAGCGAAATTAGCTCATGCTAATGGAAAGTAAAACTAAATTAAAAGAAATAAGACTCATATTGTTTTACAGAAATAAAAATAAGAAAAACCTAATTTTCGGAATTAGATTCGGCTGTGAATGGAGATATAGACCCTCTCCAGCTCTTCATCTTTCTTCTGCTTCCTTCGTTGACTTCTCTCTGATGCTTTTCTTTCTGAATAATGAGTTGTGTGAAAAATAAAAGTCAAAAGCTCCTTTTATAAGCTCCAAAACGGATTAGGTTTTGTCTTAAGGTCTAAGTTAAAAATTAAAAGCCCAAGTCCATTTTCTAAGCCCAAAATCCCGTAACTACTGCACCACCTCCACTAAAACAGCTCTAGCCGATTCGTTATAACTCCGATTGACCTCAAATCACTTGCTAAATTTCCGTAACTCGATAAGGAACATAATCTCTTCAAAGGTAAGCGGCTAAATCAACTCGTAAGTGCCTCAAAATCAGCAATCTTTGGCCTATTTTCCAGATTTGCAGCTTCAAAATATAATTCTTTTCGGAATTTATCTTCAAGCTTTGACTCCATATCACGATCTTTGACTTTCTTCTCGGATTTCTCTCCTAGCTAATATTCAAAACCTACAAACTTTTCACTAAAATACACAAGATTACGCGTAAAAGTTTAATAAATTAAAAATACTAGAAATAAAAGAGGAAATTCGGATTATTGCATATTTAGCCTAAAAGTCTATCAAAATATTCAAATAAACATCAAAAATGATGTCTCCCAAGGGTCTAAAATAAGAACAATTAGGGAGACATCAGCGACATCGCGAAGGCTCCACCACATACCACCTTGGATGGTGATCATGCGAGGCACTATCCTCAAGAATATGTTTCTCCCTTCTCTACCCCTTACTATAGTTGTAGATTAGTTGTTAGTCTTTAATTTAATTGAGTCTGCTTTGAGTCGTGGATGTCACGGCTCAACTTTGAGTTGAGGGTGGAAACCTATTGATTATATCCCCAATTTTATGTGTTTGCTTTCAATAAGTGTGAAGATTAGGTAGAATTTAGTGAATGTATAGTAAATAGTAGATTCATGAAATATTTTTGTGTATGCTTAATCGATTTATATGAAACACTTATTAAAAGTAAAGAAATAATTAGTAAGCAATGTGGTAGAAATGGGTTTAATCTTAGGAAACATGAGTGGTGTGTAGAACGTGAGAACTAAACTAGCGTATAAACCATTTGATGGACGTGCTAGAAGTGAGGAAGTGATTAATTTGTATACGATAGGACATGATTAAGGCAGTTACTTTTTTATCCCTTTGTGACTTTTAGCTTGTTGTCCATTATAATTGTTATATTATTCGTCTCAACCCCTTTTTTTGCTTTCTGAGCCTTCTTATATAGCCACATTATAAGACTTATCCTTTAGATTTTTAGGACTTTTCGACCCGCACTAGAATCGCGATGCTTTGACACTCGTCTAGAGCTTGAGTTTGGGGTGGTGGTTTTATGGGAAAATTATTAGGCAGGTTTGCATTTGTATTGAGCTTTTAGATCACTTATAAACCTTTGTCGGGGTAAAAGGAAAAGAAAATGATTGAAAAAGATGAGAAAAATAATAATAAAATATACTCCCTCCGTCCCAAAAATAATGTCCACGTTACTAAATATGGTGTCCCAAAAATAATGTCCACTTACCATTTCAAGACAACTTTTTCTACCTTTTTCCTTTATTACCCCTACCTTTCTTTTAATTTATAATTATTTAAATTATTATTTTATACTTGATTGCATTTTCCTAGGAATAGGAATAGGTGTACATTATGACATTTATTAGGGGTATTTTTGTACATATAGGGTTCAATAATGACATTTCTTAATCTGTGTGAAAATGCTAAGTGGACATTATTTTTGGGACGGAGGGAGTATATATATATATATAGAGAGAGAGAGACCGACAAAGTGAGAATTTTTAGGTGATCAGAAAAGGGTTTCATTTGGATTATTGGGGATGCGAATAAGTGCGTCAATTGGGATGAATGAGATTGAGAGTAACTCAAACTATTGGGAGATTTGTTGATGGGTAATAAATATACGTATTACACCTACCCTAAGACTACATTACAGCCTTAAAGACGTTAGGATTCTTGACTATACAAATTAAGATCTTTCACATTGATAGAGAGTAGTTGTATGGACCTTAGAAACTATATGAGGCCCTAGAAAAACCTCTTTCATCCCTAAGGAAACCGATACCCTACTAATCACTTTTACTTGCCTCTAATTCGTACATTGTGGAAGCGTTACCCCATGTATATTACTACGTTATTTTATCACACAATGGTGGACGGCAGTTACTTGAAATGAAATCTTTAATCGAATCAGAAGCTTTTGTTTACCTTCGACTTTGATTTCAACACCAACAGAAGTAGACGAAACTATTTGTTTGTTATTTGAAAAAAATTGAAAAATTGATTTCCAGTGAAACAGAAGAGAACTTTTGGTCTTGAAGGGTTTTAGTATGCGTTTTTTGTGACTTGTGTGTGTTTTTGCTAGAACAAAAGTGCCTATTTTTGTTTTAAAAAATGTATAATTTAAATGGAAAAAAATATAGTCAAAGTAGCAGCGATCTTGGTAAGTAGCTTAGTTGAGGGTATTATGGTAAACTTTCAACCAAAAAGATTGTGTAATCTAATTGGGAATTTAGTATGTCATTTTAATTATGAGGGAATTGGCCCAAAAATAAATTTGTTATTAATATTTTTATTTTGTAAAGAGAAAAAATTTATTTAAAAATAAGATTTGAAAATGAATACTTGTAAATGAGAAAATCATAGAACCCTCTAACAGAAGAAAACTGTTTAAATTGTCTGGGCAAAGCTTTAATTAATTACACAGTTTGATTAATTTCATATATAAAGATTGAATTTGAAATATAAAACATATTATTTAATCATATCAAATATAATCCCTATTGTTGCTTCAAGCACATGCTATAAAATTGATACAATACAGAGATAATTTTCTTGGTCCTTGCATAAATATGTAAATAATTAAGATCCTTTATATTACAACACTCTCTTAAAACTTTATGACCACTTTTAAGCAATCTGCCTGGTGAAAGTACTCAAATGCTTTCGTTATATCACCTAGTGAAACTTCATGAGTTAATAGCTCATCTAGTTGGATTTCCTGTTTAAAATATAGATTTGCACAATTAGTCCTGATAAACTACTAAACACTTCTAACCTGATCATTTGTATATCAATTACAAATATCATTGATCAAAGTGAGTCGATCCACTACATGAAACTTCAATAAATTTTAACCCCCACTTGTGAATTTAATCGTAAGAATTGAAAATATCAGTTAATATACTAGAATGATACCTTATTTATGCATTTGTCAACTATAGTAGGAAGGTCTGATTGTGGTCTTACTCCCCCATAAATGGAGCCTTTTAATGTTCGGCCACACAAAAGGGGAAGCAAATTGATTTCACCAGTTGGATGCATTCCTGCTCCAATCATTACAATTGTTCCAAGGCCCTATAAATATACACCATCATGAGCTAATTAATTAATATGAGCTTTACAATTTTGATTAACCCTGGATTTTAAATTGGTGAGGTTAACGAGTTAATCCTTAACATATTGTCATAGTCTTGAACAATATGTTCAATTTGAGTAAAATATTTAACTTAAATTGTTACTTAAACATTCAATACTTGTTTGTAACACCAAAAACAAGATAAGATAATAACCAACAAATGAATGGGTACCAATTTTGTTGCCTCAACAGCTTCATTCAGTAAGGCTACCACTCCAGTGCATTCAAAACAATAATCAACACCTAATCCTCCAGTTGCTTCTTTAATCAAGTCGGAAACTGATTTATCCGAAGTTTTAGGGTTTATAAAGTCAGTCATACCAAAAGACTCTCCTTTTTCACGTTTCATTTCATTTATGTCTATACCAATTATCTTACTTGCCCCTTGTGCACGAGCTCCTTCTATCGCCTGCATTAATTACATGTCAAGCGAAATTCTTCAATAAACAAAGAGCAAAAGGTAGTAAATATTTAAACACTAACTCCTAGTCCAACGGCACCAAGGCCTAGTACAGCAACAGTAGATCCCTTTTCAACATTAACTTCTCTCCATGCTGCGCCATAGCCTGTTGTGAACCCACAAGAAAGGAAGCTGGCATGTTGAAGATGAAGTCTTGGGTCAATTTTTACAACATAATTGACATCTATAACGATGTACTCTGACCATGTCGAGCAACTAAATACATGATATATTGATTGGCCTTTGATCGACATTCTTGATGTTCCATCCAGCATTAGACCAGTGTAATTGAAGGGATACTTGTGGCACAAATTTGATCTTCCTGACTTGCAATTAGGACATTCTCCACATTCTCCCAAGTAAAGTGGCATAACAATGTCTCCTTCTTTTAGGTTCATCACATTTTCTCCGACACTTTCAACCATGCTGCATTAAGATAGAGTTATATTCGAATGTCGATACATATCTAAGTGTAAACTTGTCCATATAAAAAGAAATGTTGTTTGGGGTCACCAAACTATTGTAAGTAGATTTGGTTTGATCACTTTACTAATTAGGTTTTCAATTAAAACAATAATTTATCAAAATGATTCGAGATCAATCATTTATATTAATTAATTATTAAAAAAATTGTTAACATGCAAATCATATGCATATACAAGAGCATGATGATCAATTTCTTATTACTTATTTTGAATCCCAGTAAATTTTAAATGTTTACCACCAAAATATATTTATCTACACAAAAGCCTTGACAATTTTTTAATAAAAAATATAAATTATTTCTACAATTAATTTTAACACTTGTCCTATAGAATGGTCAATTTGGAACATAAACTAATAGTTTATTTGAAATTTTAATTAGTTAAGGGATCAAAATAGAATTGATGCAATAGTTTAATAAACCTTAAAAATGTTTATCCGAGATAAAGAGAAGATATTATGCATTATTCTTGAGAATGGTAACTGTTAAGCTTTAAATTTAATTATTTAATAGTGTAATATATTTAGAAAATTATTTTGATTTAGATAAAATTTAATCACATTGATCTAATAGTCTTTACCAAATACTCTTAGTTTTAAGACTAAGATGTCATATGTTTTTTAAATGATATATACTGAATACTACTGAATACAAAACTGAATAGAATTTATTTTGTTAAGAGTCCGTGTCTGAATAAATAAGACTTAGGTGTGGATTATTTTCTTGAATGATAAATACTGAATTAATATTGAATAAATAACTTAATAGAATTTATTTTGTTAAGTGACATTGAATGATATATATTTAGTTTGAAATCCTAATAAAACTGACCAAGTAAGAGTTATTTGGATCTGAATTGGGCTACAAAAATAATTTTTTTTATTAATTTAATATCTTAATAAATCAAATTAAGATTTTATCAAGTACAAACCTACATCCTTCAAATATGGATTAACTTTAATTACTTACTCCCTTTGCCTCGTAAATAATGTCCACTTATGATCTACTTAGTAGGGCCACTGACTTGAAAAACTTGTTATATAAATAGTTTGTCATGGACAAATAGCCTACAGAGTTTGTATGTGGTGCGCTATTCAAGACAAATAGCCTACACACTTAGATTCGAAATAAGTGATGAGAGGTTCTAACTGAGGGCTCACAACAGGGGAAATTCTTAGGTAAACTATGACCATACGTAGGGTCATAGTTTTAGTATTTAAATAATACTACTTTTATACTACATGGAGGCAGAGGAGAATAGATTGCTTTAATTTTCTTTTTCCTTCATTTTATAACTTACTTTGTTTTTGTTTGGTTGGAGACATGCTTTGTTTTTTTTTTTTGGACATAACATGTTTTGTTATAATAAAAAGTTTATATCACCGCATGTAAATTCGTTTTATTTTATGATTATATAAATTCTTGTATTTTCTATTAAAAACATATAAATAAAGTAAAAGTATATCATTTTCGTAAATCAAATATTGTTTGAATTTAGTTTTATTTATAAAATAATAAATTATTTTATTTTTTTCATAAAAGAATAAAGACTATATAAACATTTGTATTAATATATGTTTAGGGTGTGCGCGGGTCGGTTTTGGATAAAATATGTCTAATCCACAAACCGCCCGTTCTTGTGCGGGTTTTGAAAAATGAGATCCGTACCCGCCCAATACATTATATAAACCATTGAGTTTCGGGTTGGGCGGGTTGCGGGTGCATTGCGGTTGATTTAGTTAGATAAATAAGCCAAATTTGTATCCATATTCATTTAGCGAGTCAAATTTATATTACAAACGAAAGTTGTAACAATTTTTTTTGTTTAGGATACTCATATGCATTTCAAATCATCTCTAATTAAAAGATATAAAATGATATTCTAGAAAAATAAATTTATGAATTAAACAAAGAATAGAGATAATATCATAATTAAATGAAAAACATATTCATTAGATAAAATATTATTGAAATGTTGAGGGGTTTTAAAAATTTAAAAGGAAAGAAATAAAAAAGAAATGTAGAGTGAGAAACACCCGTACTATTTTATATGAGTAAAATAAACACTACAAAATTTTCTATTTTTTATACTACAAGGTACTCGGGTATATGCGGGTTTGCGGGTTTCAATTTTAAAATCCACAACCCACAAAAAGTGTATATCTTTTTAAAAATGTAAACCGCAACCCACCCAATAAAAAACTAACCCGTATAATTTCGGGTTAGTGTAATCGGGTTGGTCGGGTTATGCGGGTTTTCTAATCCAATGCACACCCCTAAATTGTTTACCTTCTCTATTTTTTTTTTATAAAAATAGAGAATATATAAACATAAAAATAGTAATACAAATGTTTATATATTCATTTTTTAATGAAAAAAATAATAATTTGTTATTTTATAAATAAAACTGAATTCAAAATATTTAGTTTATGGAAATGATATCTTTTTATTTTATTTATTTGTCTTTAATAGAAAGATATCAAGACTTTAAAATATGTTCTTTTTTATTTTTTAAATTGCATAATTAATTTGTAATTTTAATAAATTATACCTACAACTTTTTCTATCTTTTTATATAAATTATTATATAGAACGAATGTACATGTGGTGATATAATTTTTTATTATTTAACAAAGCATGTCTCCAACAAATACAAAAAACAAAGTAAGTTATGAAATGAAAAAGAGAAATGAAAGCAATCTTCTCTCCTCTGCCAGCCATGTAGTATAAAAAGTAGGATTATTTAAATACTAAAACTATGACCCCACGGTCATAGTTTACGCAAGAATTTTCCGAAACTAAGACTAAGTCTAAGTGCCTCCCTGTTGTAGCTTTTTATTACAATTGGGATTTGACTTGTTGTATTTTGGTCTCCAAGAGCCTCCAAGTTCTACCAAACCCAATTCTCTACATCCCTATTTGACCAACTTTATCAACACATCTAGCAAACCCAATCAACATCCCAATTCATTTAATAATTATTTTTTATCAAACATAATGTAAGTTTGCTTTTGTTTCAAGAATTCACCTACGTTTTCTTATTACTTTTATATGATAATTTTCTTTCCTTTTTTATAATAATTAACTAATAAGATTTTTTTTCATTTTTTTAAATTAAGGCTAATTCTAAAAAAGTTTACGTAAATTTTATTTGCAAAACTTCAATTGTAATATAGATTTGGAGATTAAACATCTATCTTTTATATTTATGTTTCAATTTTCTAATTTTTTATTTTTTATGACTGAAACTTTTTTTTTTTTTTAATTCCTTTTTTTTACAAAGTCAATTTTTTAATTGTTTTTTCTAACTATTTTATAATTCATTTTCTATATCAAGAATTATTTTTAATTTTTAAAATAAAAAATCATTAATAAAAATATTTTCAAAAAAATAAAATAATATTTTTTATAAATTACAAAAATATAGAAAATAATAATTACATTAGAATAATATTTTTTTTGTAAAATATATTATTAAATAAAGTTTGATCATAAAATTTTGAAATTGGGAGTTTGAATAGGGAAGCTGTTGGAGTAAAGTTGTTGTGTAGAGTAATATTTAAGAAAAAATGGTAGTTTGACTCCCAATTCTGGTTACAAATCTGAGGAGCTGTTGGACTCAGCCTAAGTGTGTAGGCTATTTGTCTTTTTTTTTTTTTTGTTCGAATCGTAGGCTATTTGTCTTGATTAGCGCATCACATACAAACTCTGTAGGAATTAGTTCAAATTATTCGGACCACTTTTAATCTTTTCAACTTTTAAAACTTTTCATACCTACCATTCGAACTTCTGACAGAAAACAGAAACTACCTTTCTACTATTATATTGACAACATTAAATTTTAAATTATTATTATGTATCGATTAGTACATCCTAATTTAGTGGTCCCAACATCTCAAACACCTAATATTTCTATTCTTATCCTCTTTTTTAATCGAAATACACCTAAATTAGACCATAATAACTCCTGAGTCGGCATGACAGAAAGAAAAAAACGTACCCAACACCTTCATGTCCAGGGATCCGTGGAAATACAGGCTGGAAAAATATTAAACGATAAATGAGACACCAATTAACAATTACATATGTATATAAAGATTATTGGATACTTACTAGAGGGAGGCCATTGATGCATAAGATGTCAGTATGGCATAAACTGGCATAAAGCATCTTGATTCTAACTTCACAAGATTTGGGTGGATCCACTTGAATTTCTTCTATTTGTGGGATTTCCCCAGATTTGAATACCACAGCAGCTGCATCCACACCGCCATATACATACAAATCCCATTAATTTATAACATATATACAAATATGTTACCTCCTTTAAATTTATTGGAGAAAGAATCACAAGACTCAGATATATTTTGATCCTAAAATTCTGTACTTAATTGTAAAAAATTCCTATTACTAAACTCTCAACCACAAATGAATATTACATTTTATACTAACTCAGTGGGGAATTCAAAGTATTATATATTCAATAAGTATAATTACTTGCTTTGACCAGTAGCTAGATTTGAATAAAAGATAAAATTGACCAAAAAGAAGATAAGAAATTTACTGAACGGGATGAAAGTTCTTGTTTATATACCTTTGCATGTAATTATTTGAGGATTTGTTTGCGTCATGGTAGTTGATTCGACTTGATATAACTGAAACTGAGTCTATATGTTATATGAGTATGTGAGATACTGTCAATTCTAAGTGTATGTTTATATATACAAGCTCATAGTCTCACATACTCATCTAGTACCCACCTTTCTTGACCAACAACAGTCAACAAGATTAAATATTTAATCTATTATGGGGGCTCATTACTCTCGTGCACCATATGTACAATATAGTATGACCCATATTAGTCAGCCAATATGAGTATACTCTTTGGTTGTGTTAAATGAGGAAATTACATTTAAAAATCTAATTTTAAAAAAAATTAGTCACAAACTTTTAACTAGAAAATCCGAGGTTTGATTTTTTAGTTAGATTTTTTATCTTTCTACCCCTATTCAATTCGTTATTGGTACATACCAACATTTTTAAATTTGGTATATACCAATATTCATTTCTTTGGAACGTACCAATTTTTCCGGGTTTGGTACGTACCAAATGCTATTTATGTCCGTTTTTGCGTTTTAGGGTCCCTAGTAGTATTTTTCTAGACTTATGGAGGTTTTTTGTCATTCCCAAATTTAATGTCCGGATTTATTTAGAAGCCCGATCGAAGATATCGTGTCGAGATCCACCTATTGGTACGCGCCAAACAAAGTTTTTTCTGCGAAAATAATACACAAATATATTCACGATAACTTTTTTCACGATACAAACGAATTGATAATTCCAAACATATCACTTTTGGTACATTCCAAAGTGATCCAAATCTAGATCTAAAACAAAAAGAAATTTGTTTACAATTTTTTTGGATTTAAACATAAACAGGAAAATAATTAGTCAAACAAAAATTACAAAAAAAGCTGTTGGATCTAGGTGGCCTGGGACTCGTTAGGCCTGAAACATGGTGGCCATGGTTCAAAATGGGGCAGGATGGTGATGCCTCGACGCTGAAGGAGAAGAGCTTGCTTGAGCGGCAAAGAGAATGGCGCTGGGTGAAGGAGGCTCGAGGGTAACGGCGGCGGCAGGTTCACAGCGGCTCGAGTAGAACGGCGACGGTAGGGCGCAGACCTAAATCACGAAAAGGTGAGAGCCACGCCGAGATCTGGAGCTGATGGGTCACGTTTTCTGGAGAGGGTGAGAGCGACGAAGCCACGCCGAGATCTGGAGCGGCGGTGTTGAAGCCACGCCGGTCGTCATGGTGGGGGGTCGTGGCTTGTTGGTGGAGAAGAAAGGCAGAGACATCTGCTTCTCAGATGGCCATGACTGAGATCGGATCTGTTCTATTTGGCGAGAAGGGCGGCGGAGGTGAGGGGCGGTGCTGGTGATGCGTGAGAGGCTAATGGCGGCGCTGTGGCTTTCGTTGCTCTGAAAGGGCGAGGAGATGGCTGCTTTGGTGCCCGCGGATGTTCATGGTGGGCCTGTTGGTGGTGCTGCTTGATGGCAGTTGCTGCTGGTGGTGGGAAGGGGAGGGCAGCCATGGACGAGTGAGTGGGGTAGAGAGAAGAAGGATAGACACAGAGAAATGAGAGACAAATGAGAGAGGGGGAGGTCGGTTCTGATAATCAAAACCCTAATGGGATTTTTTTACTTTTATTTTTTGGTATTAGTATAGTAGGGGTGTTTTGGGTTTTTATATTGGACTAGTTGGGTTTAGTTGGCATAGTTAAGGTGAGGACTTTGGGAGTATTTTGTATGTTGTGTGGGATTTTAAAAATAATTGCCCCATGTTAAATCTGCCTCATCTGCTTCGAACAAAAAAAATTCTACCTTGTCAATATTTTTTTTATACATTGGAAAGCCACTTTGGATTCGAGTCATTGACTCAGTTTAAACTTGTATGGATTAGAAGGAAAACCAAGACTTTGGCTGGTTGAGCTAACCTCAACGGATTAACTTTACTAAATTTGACATAAAATTAAAATACAAATTGTAAATATCATATCATTGTACCTCATTTATTAACACTTTGAATGTGGGGAGTACTGAATATTGCAACTCCTGCTAGAGTTAACCTATATAAAAAGAAGTGTGCAGATTCCAAGATTTACATCTTGTGTAATGATGGTGAATAATCAGTCGAACATCTCTTGCTTCGGTGCAAGATGTGCAAAGAAATATGGGCAGAAACACCTCTACAAATACGAATTGAGGAGCAGATGGGAATAGGAACCGAACAGTGGTTTTTAAACATTTTAAAAAGCTTCACGGAAGGAGGATGGGAAGAGGGCAAGGCTAGAGATTTTATCATGATTAATATGTGGAACATCTGGAAGGCAAAGATGAAGGTATTACACGAATGATCTAAAGTAGATGCAGCAGATATAATCCAATCCTCAAATAAAACTTATGTTAGAGCTTCATGATATCGATTGGGGGTTATTAAGAAAATATCAAGCTTTGGGAGAGGGAATCAAAAGGAGAATTTAGTCGATCAATCAGAAGAAGACGGTGTTGAATTCACCTTTAAGTGTGACGCCTCTTTCACTAACAGGTTTGAACCCACTGGATTGGGAGTTGTATGTTGTCTCAAAGATCCGGGCGAAACTATAAATAATGGGTTTACAAGGAATTGCGACTCAGCGGCCAAAGGAGAGGCAATAGCGGTAATTAAAGCGGTCGAGATGTGCAAGGTTTTCCTGGGTAGACAAAAAGACTATCCTAACTGATAACCTTGGAACTATTCAAGGTATTAAGCAAGTGTCAGCAATGAGTTGCAATATCCAACCCATCCTTAGGAAAATTATTCAAGAGTCTATTGAGAATGGGACGATTTCATTTCGTTTCATCCAAAGAAACCTCAACAGACAAGTGGACAAAATTGCAATGGAGGCTAGGCACAAGGCAATGAAGAATAGACTGATGACTATAAGCCATTTTAAACTAGCGTTAGAATCTTCAAAACTTGGCATAGGCTGATTTTCAGTTCATTTTTCTTTGTGCCTTGGCACCTTCTACTGTCCAAAAAAAATAACACTTCGATGAGTATACTCTTTGATTATGTTAAATCTACCTCATCTGCATCGAACAGGAAAAAAAAACACAAATTGTAAATCTCTTTTTTCTTTGTTCAAATTAATTGTAAATCTCTTCTCATCAATATTAACTTGATATTTTTGCTCAATAGGTCTTAAAGATATCTCCCTTATAATTATTCCTAATCCTACTTTTATTCTCTTCTTACTAAAGACCTCTAATATTATTTAACACTACAGCTAAAATTCTTATTACTATTATATTCTTTTTTTTTGTTTTTTTGCCTATATATACTCCCTCTGTTCCATAGAAATTGTCCACTTACTAAAAATAATGTTCCAAATATATTGTCCACTTAGAATTTCAAACCACTTTTCTCTACTTTTCCTACTATTACCAGTATTAAAATATTGAAATTTATATTTTCAATACACATTTAATATATCGAAATACTTTATTAGGCGTATTTTTGTAATGGGGAATGCAATTATTGTGTTTCTTAATATTTGTGAAGAGCTAAGTGGACAAATTTTGTGGAACAGAGGGATTACTAATTACTAAACCCTAATATCTAAATCAGAATTTTAGTCTTTCTCTCTCTTCATATCTCTCACACACACGCTCTCATTATGAGCTTCTTTTTTGAGATTTACGATGGCAATGGCTTAAACCGCCGAAGAAGACATCCAAACCTCCGCTCGTGACCTCCAGCCCGTCGTCCCAGCTTCGTTTCTATGAGGCGAAGTGGTGAAGCTGGTTGTGGTGAAGCCCTCTGTGGTGAAGCTTTTCGGCTCTCTGTCACAAAGATTGTCGTCGCCGTTTCTCCGGTCACAAGCTAGGGTTTTGCGATGTGAGGTTTAGTTTCAAGCTCGAGTTCAAAATTTGGTTTCGTCATGGTGTTAATGTCGTACTGTAGTCACGAAGAAGAAGCATAGAACAAAGGTTGTGGTATTCGAATGGTGGATGTGTTCGAGATCTGGATTGATGGTCGTTCATAGTGGCGGCGGGTTCCTGGTTCAGAGCGGCGGCGGGCACCTGGTTTAGCTCAGATCCGTCGGTTTCTTTGAGTTTTTCTTTGTTTAGAGCTCAAAACTTGGAAACTCGGTGAATGGACCATCTTTTCAACATTAGTTGCTTCTGTATCAACATTAGTTGCTTCCGTATCAGATATGATTGAGAGTCAAGTGTGATGAGAAAATTGATTCAAGTGTAATTTTTTTTTGAGTAGCGGGTTGTAATAATATTAATACTCTCTATTTTTTTTTTGTTCTTGTATTATTAATAGTTGGTTGAAATTTAAATAAAAATTATTGTTTCTAGTAATATTATTTGTTTTTTTAATAATACTCTATATTTTGTATAGAGTACTCTATCTTTTTCGTGAAGTACTCTTTATTTTTTATAGAGTGTGTTTTTTCGAATATTACTATGTGTTTTATTTTGATACTCACTTTTTTACTTCCGATACTCTACATTTTTTCCCGATACTCTATCTTTTTTCTCATACTCTATACTTTTTTTCCGATACTTTATACTTTTTGCCGATACTCTATACTTTTTCTGATACTCTATACTTTTTTCGGCGGTGGCCGGAGGTCAGTGGGTGGTGGTCGGAGGTCGGTAGGTGGTGGTCGATGGCCATTGGCCAGAGGCCGGAGAAGAACAGTGCCAACACTTTTTTGTCTTTTAGTGTCTTTTGTATTATATAAAGATAATTTAGTTTGGTCATTTTTTAAATCTCTTTAAAAAATTAAGATTTATACGATTTTTATAGGAAAAAAATCATTCTCCAAGACAGTATGTCTCATTCACCTAAAGTACAAATGAGATTGACTTGTTTTTGTGGTTGAAAAATGCAAAAAACTCAAAAACAAAATTATAAATAGTTATGAAATCATTATTAGATATATTTTTACAATTCCATTATCATACAAATTATTGAGTTCTATTACATATTTAGTTCAAGATATTCAACAGGTGTTGGGTGCAGGTTGGAGGTTTCGACCTTGGATTAGACATATAAATAGGCTGGCAACGGAAGTTAGTCTGTCTTTTTCAAACATTTCCCACGACAATTCAACGGTCAAGCAAAACTTAACGAAACAAGCCAAAGACAGGACAATGAAGGAACAGAACACAACTGCAACTCTAATTAGGCAATTTTCTCGATTAGGGATCGGTTAATTACAGTGTACGGTAGAAATTTTTACGCGTTAAAAAAAAAAGACGATATAAATAGCGCATACAGAAAACCAATGAGAAAAAAGATTTGTTGATTTTGTCCAAGTTGTTTTAAAATAGACAAGGAGATGCGGTCAACGTAAAAAAATCATATAATAGTTCTATAGTATATAATATCACAAGAAAATTCAAATAGAGGCCATATTGTTTTATTCTGTCTCTATTAATATGGTCAACTAGTATTTGTACTTCTCACACATCAATTAGAAGATGAGAAAAGAAAGTTAAAATAAAACAAAGTCGCCTGCTTAGCTTGCCTTCCCAGAAATTCATGTCCATTAGAAAAGTAAAGTATAGGTAAACATATTTGTAGGAAGATTTAGTACATAGTTAATAAGGTTGTATTTTTATCTACCCAAAAAAAAGAATGGTAGGTTGTAGAAAAGTTTGGTAGTAGTTACGAAGGTTGTATTTTTATTCGGAATAATAATATATACCATTCAAATTCATACCACCCAAATACCACCCAATGACGTGGCCTGAATTAGTTGGTTACAAATCTTTAATCAAATCAAGAAATAAATGCATTAACGATTTGTAATCAACCAATTCACGACACGTCATTAGGTGGTATTTGGATGATATATATCATTACTCTTTTATTTGTCCAAAAAAAATGGATAAACATGAAATTGTGACAAAAGTATATTTCATATAAAACTAAATAAAGAATACATGGTAGGTTCATGAATGATCAATGTTTACATAAATTTTATGCAAAAGGATTTCATTTTTTTTTTCCAGTACATAATAATATAGATAATAGTGACCAACTGAGGGGAATACAGGTATCCCAATTACCAAACAAGGTGCTAAGAAGCTCCTGTTTGGCAACCCAGTCAGCTGCCACATTTCTACCCTTAGACACAAAAGAAAAAGAAAGGGAAAATAATTCAGCAAAATAATAAATATTACAAATAACGTTTTTAATTGAATGACTCAACACGAGAAGTCCTGAACAAAGAGACTTCATAACAGTTGGTGAATCATTCCATATCATATAAGATTTCAATTAATTTTTCAAAATAATTATTTAATTCATAGATTTCAAAAAAAAATCAACAAGATAAAAAACAACGATTAAGAAACAAATAAAATATTAATAGACAAGAGAAACGTTGGATGAGGCATATAAAAAGAACGATCAGAATAATTATTGAGAAAGCGAAAAAAAAACTCATGAGATGAATCAATAAAGAATGTATATGAAAGAGGTGAGGTTAACTATAGCGATTTTTTATGCGTCCAGATTTTAAATAAAAAAAGTTAAAACTAAATTGTTGGTGCTTTTGGTTCAGATCTAGAGGTATAGATTTGATATTTCTTTGCACCTTTTGTTGATTCAGATTTCAGATCCATTGTTATTATGAGAATCATAAGTATAAATTCAAAAAGTAAAATAAAGAGCATCTCCTCGTATAGTAGTTTAATTCTACAAAAATTAAAAATGTATGCAAAGAAAAGAGCTAATCAATCACAAATTGTAACAAACAAGAAATTATCTGATGTGAACAAATTACAATGAACATACAACTAAACTTCATAGTCTGTTCCAACATTTCAGTATCAAGACAATGTAAAACAGAGTCTTTTACTTTTTTTGCTTGTTTGCTTGGATAAAGGTCAAAACTAGAGAGAGAGAGATCAAAACACGAAACAAGAATAATGAAAATAGTGCGCATCTAACTCTTATTCTAGCTTCACCCTCTCAAGATCTGTCATTACTGTTTCAAGCTGCAACACAAACATTAAAACATCATCACATTTAATACAACTTAAGACAAATCAAATATAACTAACACACACCTTAGCAATTTGACGCAAAAAGTAATCCCCATATCTTTTTGCTGGTTTCGATTCCGTAACATAAATCATATCCTAAAATTATAAAAAAACAAAATCAAAAACAAATCCAAACCCAACAATCTTTAAAACTTTAAAAAACTTACATCATCGATATAAAAATCCACATCAGCATTCGAGATTATCTTCCCATCAGAATCAACATAATGTGTTTTATGCTTGTACGTCATTAAAATTGTCCTACAACAAAAAAAAATTAAATACACAGATAATTCACTAATTATTACAAAAAAACTAACCTTAAAGTTTGTTCATCCACTTCCATATAAGTAGCAAGTTTCCCAAGTGAAATAGTTGAATACACATTCAAGAAAGTTCGTACACCTGATAATAACTGTTGTTGCTTAATTTCATACAAAAACAGCTTCAATTGAAGTCTATAAGCATCCTGTACAAATTAAAAAAGGGTAAATCTGTCAATTTTTACATAACACAGGGACTTATAACGCAAATTCACGATTTACACATACCTGGTTGTAATTCACAAGAGGCTCCTCGAAACTAGGAGCAGAAGGAGTAATGAATTTAGGACAAGCGTACGAGAATAACTCATCGTATAAAGCAAACGCCTCGTCATCATATCGTATCATTCTCGACATTTTATCACCGTATTTTTCACGTAACTGAGAATTTACAGTTTCTTCAACAAGCTTTGTTTGTGGACAAAGCGAAAGAGAAATTGCTAATAAAGCATACATTTGTTCATTCTTCTTTAAAATCTGCTCGTATTGAGAAGATTTTTGATGAAATTGCTTTGTTTTGTAGATATATAAAAGAATTTTATTAAACTCCCTAATCGCCTCAACATACCTGAAACAAGTCACAGTTTTTACTATTTTTACTAAAATGTAAGAAATTTAGAATTTTTTACCTTCGTAACATGAGATTAGCGAATCCGTAATGGTAAATAGTGGTGATGTGGCTTCCAATAACACTAGTGAAAACTCCTTGTTGAGTTATATCAATAGGGAGTAAACATTTTAACCCAGTTTGATAATCACCAAGTAAACAATGAACTCTGAGTAAACCTATCATGCTAAAATAACCCAATACTTTTAAAACGTTACTTCCACCACTGTAATCATATCCATCTGTGGCAGTAAATTCAACAAGCCCTTCTTTTTCTTTCTCCAAAATTTGAATGATTGTTGATTTTTCAACAAGTGCTTGCAAGAAATTGAGTACACCATACACATTCCAAGCCTGGTACAAAGCTTATTTACTCAGTTACTGAGTTACCTAATATAATATACGAGTTTACTGAGTTTATACCTGATCAAACTGCTTTAGAAGGGCAATCTCTTGTTCAGTTTTGACCTTCATTTTTGCACGGTATTGACAAAATGATTGGAACTGGTACACAAATTCATCAACCATGTCCCATAACCACTGGTTTGGTAATTGCATATTAACCACACCGTGCAAAACCACCTATATGAACCAGAAATTCATGTTAGATGTGTAAAATTATGTTCAGTAATTGTATAAATATATACTACATTTCTTCTCCAAGAGAATAAACTGAACAGGAATGTACATTCTGTGTAGAACATCAGGTCTCTAATATATGCATTCAAATACTTGACTTAAGCTAATTGACCACTAAAATACACGAATTCTCTAGTTTCATAATTGAGCATAAATAAATCGATGGATACACGTGAAAACAATGTATATATATAGAGAGAGATAGTGCTGACCTGGAAGAGGCTGCAATAATTGTCCCAGGAATCGATTCTCTGCTTCAAAGTAGGCGAAAGCTTAGCGAAGAGGTGTCGAAACCACATTTCACGGTAGAGCAAGCAAAAGACGTGATCATTGTCAACGTAACTAGCAACGGCATCAACGGAAGGCCAAGGAGTATCTTTGAATAGCCTTTCACTTAAGGTTTGGAATGAGTTTTCGTACATCTGATGAATTTCGTACACATTCTTCTCTCTAATGTGACGGTAGAGATGGACAACGAAGGTTTTGACTGAGTCTGGTACGAAGGTTGGGTCGTAAGGTATTGTGTCTGACGACGCCGTAACGCCGGTTCCATCTTCGTAGTCGTAAGATGCCGCCATGGATGGTGTTGGGATTTGATAAGGAAGGGTTTTGGGGAAATTGCAAATGAGGAGAAATGAGAAATGGTAGAGTATACCCTAAAGAGGGAAAAAGGAGATTATGGGTTGTGGAATATGTGTGGCGTTGAGCCCATTGGGCTTTTCTTTTACTGGTTTTTGGGCAGATCCAAAGGAGTCTGTTGTTCGAACGGTTTGGTCCAATATACTAGCAACTTAAGCTTCCTAAATATAAAGTAGAGTTTTTCGACTAAAAGAGTATGAGTAAAGACTAAGAGCCCGTTTGGGATTGATTATTTTGGAGCTAAAAACGTTTTTTTATTAAAATTTGAATATTTGTAAAAATTATTAAAAAATATTTTGATATCTAAAATCACTTTAAGTGATTATTTCAATAATCACTAATCTAGTGTTTTTCCTAAAAGTGATTTTTAGAGTCTAAAATATTACTATGGATCTAAAATCACTTTAAGTGATTATTTTAAAAAGCAATCCCAAACAGGCACTAAAAGAGTATATGTCTATATTTAAAGTAAATACACCTATTATTTTGGAACAAAAAAAAAATACACCTATTATCTCTATACTATGGTCTGATTAACTACTTACCCATTGTTTTTAATTTATGATATTTTACTCGTGTATTAAGTTTTCGTGACTCGTTATCGTAACTTAACAGAATCTGTCACGTGCGGGTCATGTGCGCAGTTTTCGTGATATTTTACACCATTTACTAAGTTTTTGTGACATGTTACCCCCTATACTAAGTTTCCTTTTATTTCTCCATACATGTCCTTGTATTATGTCATTCTCCTTTGCAAATCTTGCATTTCATTACCCTACCTACTTTACTTGTCTTTTGAACAACCCTAGTTGTGTGTTGTTTTCTCCACTTTTTAACTTAAACCTCATCAACCTCCTTTGTCCAAGTTGTTTTTGCAAATCGAATTAACTGTTTAATGAATAAAAAAATTGATTTTTAATCTTTTGTCGAGCTGATCCTGAGCTTTTTTAAGGTTATCTTATGTTTACTAGTTTTTAGTGTTATTGTTACCTTTTTCCAATTCTATTGTTATGCTTTCTCATCTTTTAACTCAAGTTGTTGCAGAATGTTGAATGTGTAGTTAATAAATTGTGATTATTTCATTATTTCTGCATTTTGAATTTATTGCTTAATGAAATTCATATGTTCATATTTCATTGTTACTGCATTTTAATAATATTGCTTAATGATATTTAATTATAATTTTTATTTTCTTAAACAAAGATTGATCTTTTTCATTATGTGCTTTGCTTAATGATGTTTGCTTTTTATTCTGTTTTCATCTTAAGAATTAGTTTTATATCTTCTAAACTATAAAAAAACATTTTTTAGATGTTTCTTTACAAGTTTTGTGTACTATGTCATCAAATATTATTGTCAAAATTAAATATGGTGATTAGTGTTGTTCTATCCGTTTGAGTATTTTGATTTATTTCAGTCTATCAAGAATTATGTAGTCGAACTTTAGAAGGAACTGAATGATTCCTTAGTAGAGTGTCGATACAGTTTTGGTAGTCAACAATCATGCTTAATGCTAGGTGAAGTTGATTTTGCCACTATTTTATGGTTAATTAATCGTGATGCGTCAGTTCATTTGTCTAAACTTTGTATCAAGATTAATGTTGCACTGATGTCTCCTCATTTGTGATAGATTTATGTTAAGATGAGACATCATTTTTAGTGTTTTAGGAGTCAATAATGTCGATTTTCTTGAGTTTTAGTGCACTTTCCTATTTTGTGTCTTGATTTGTAGAATTAATGTTTTTAGAGCATATTGGGTTTAATTGTTTATTTAGTGTAGCTTTAAAGATAATTATGGAGCTTAATTAGAGTCCAAGTCAAAGACAACAACTTATGGAAGGAGATATGCATGGTAATTGGAGATAAGGAAAGAATTGCTAAAAAGATGGAAAAGGAAAAGCTGCCTAAATCTGGGATTCTGCAAAGATAGGCGTTTTTACCTAATAAAGAGGCCGAATTTGGTAGATTACTCCTAAAGGGCGTAGGAAATTCTGTTGCGATTCTTTTGGTATCTTGTGGAGCAAAATCGGACCAATAATAAAGAAGTTATGACCAAAACAACGCAGCAGTGTTTATCTTTATTTCCATACGAATTTGAGTTGGGCTAGAAGTCCATTACCTTAACTCTTCCTCAATAAAACGAATTAGGTCTTCTAAACACCTATAAATACACCCTTATATCACTTGTAAATCATCCTTGCCTCATAGTAATTAGTTCTTAAGGTTTTATTCTTCCAGTTTATTGTAGAGAGCAAGATGATGTCTTTTATTATTTCTTTTAGTTTATTTCCATCAGGTATGAACTAAACTTCCCATAGCTTGGGTTTTGCATATGTATAATCTATGAATTCTAGTTCTTCTATCTAAGTTTCTTTGGGAATTATATGTTTTAATCTGATATTAGCTTCTTACTTTATATTTGCTTATGTGTTTTGATTTATTGTCTTTCCTAGAACTGATCACTTTAGGATTGTTTTAAGAGTAGTTAGATGGTCTCCTTGTAAGGGTGTTTAACTATTGAACCACCACATAATGTCTAGTGTCGATAGCAGTTCTGACAAAACATACTTCTAACTAGATAGTCATTAAGGTTTGTTTTAACCACAGTATCACCAAGACTTGCAGTATTTGCTTAGGGCCTTAGTGGCGTTTGATAACCCTATTTTAAATCACTTCTTGGTTGTGCCGTAGCCCCCTTAGTCGCTCTCAAGGTCTAAGGTAGTGGAATTTAGAATCCTGACTAAGTATTACCAAGAGCTAATATTCTCCCTTATGAACTAGATTTATAGATAGAATTAGAAGGATTAGTGCATACTAGCAAAACCTAAGCTATACTTCTCATCTCATATTCTTAATCTTCTACTTTATTGTCTTTATTTTCTTAGTTTTAATTTAGTTTTAATTCATAAATTCGAAAACCAAATATTCAATTTTCTGTTTTCTAATTATTTACTTTTACTCGTTATCTGTTCCTACGCGTTTAACACACTTAAGTCCCTGAGAACGAACTCTACTTATCATTAAAACTTGCATACGTCCTGTAATACTTGCAGTACTGTGCCTGTCTAGGGTGAGAGTGCATAGTTTTCCATACTTAAATTGATCTTATTTTTATCACACCCTAGGCGACACCAAGTTTTTGGCGCCGCTGCCGGGGACTTGTGTCTCGTTAGCGTGTGGGTTATCTATTTCGAGTTTTAGTTTTTAATTAGTTTTTACTTTTTCAGTTTTTACTTTAGTTTTAGTTTTTATTTTTCCAGATTTACGCTTGTGGTTTGCTTTAGTCTTTTTCAGGTTTTCACAGTGTTTAATTCTTGGCCTCCCTTACCGGAGCCTGAGAGGAGCTTCAGAGCTTATAACAAACGAATTCGTGAAGAAAGAGCCTTGAAAAGAGCTATGGCAGACATACATGATAATGATCCGGAGTTAGTTTACTTTGCTCCAGGAGGACCTCCAGCATACATTCCACCTGGTGTACAATTACCAGTAGGAGAAGGTAATGGGCAGAACAATCTCAATAATCAACAAAACCGAGTTGAACAAGATCTACCTGGCCTTAACATACCATTCCATGTTCAACCCATCGGTTACCGCCCTCCTGAGATTCCGAATATCAAATTTAGACCCGATCCGGGTATGCTTAGTCAATTTCAAAGTTTCGGACTCTATACTGGTACTGCAATTCAAGATCCGGTAAAAGCGATTCAGAAGTTCATGCAGATTTGTGATGCCTACATTACTCCTGGCATTACACGCGAGCAACTGTATTGTCATATGTTTTCGTTTTTCTTGACCGGAAGAGCTAGCGATTGGCTAGAAAGACAACCACATGGAACCATTCACTCTTGGAGAGAACTTCAAGCCGCATTCTTTAACCGATTTTATCCAAAGAGCATGAGACTTAAAGATCAAACCGAGCTTGCAAGATTTTCTCAAGAAGATGGAGAAACAGTGGGAGAAGCATGGACAAGGTTTCAACAAAAATTAGCTAGATGCCCGCTCCATGGTTATACACCTGCTCTACAACTTGCTATATTCTATGAAGGTCTTGATGACAAGGGTAGAGACAAGGTGGATAACATTGGAAAGGGTAATTTTGTGTCCATGAATCACAATGAAGCTTCCGAGGTGTTAGAAAATATTATGGAACAAGAAAGAAGTTGGCCTTCAACGCGAGCTTCTATTACAAAAACCCGAGGAACGCTTCGTTTAGATGCAGAAACTGCGAACTCAGCTCAAATATCCTCGTTAGAAAATCAAATCAAGGAGCTGAGAATCGCGATGGAGAAGAATTTAGCTGCTACAAAGGTAGTTCAAGAGGCACAAGGTTGTCAACAATGTGGAGTTAACGATCATTCATGGGAGGAGTGCGAATCAAATCCGCAATCTGTTTACTTCATATCCAACCGATGGGGCAACCGCAACCATCCGGGTATGCAGTATTCAAATCCACAAGGGGCCGCTAATCCTGGTCAATATCAATCGCGACCCCAGAACAACTCTTACCAACAGAGAGGTCAGTACCAAAACCAATATCAGAATCGACCTACTCCTCCACAACAACCTGCTCAAGACGCCTATACCGATACTTTAGATCAAAAGGCTTTACCTCAGTATCCGCAAGAAGGATCTATGGACAATACACAGATAGTACAAGCTCTAGAACGTTTGAACACAACTGTAAACGCTCAAGAGGAAAAAGTCCGAGGACACGATGCCATACTTCAGATGCTAAGTACTCAATTAGCCCAAATAAACAAGCATCTAACAGAACAAAAGGAAGTAAAGGCAATCGAAGGAGGTGAAAACAATGTTGGGTTCGAAGCTTGCAAGGCTATATGCCTTGAAATCGAAAAAGAAAAGGAGGAAGCACCACATGCTGCCATTAGTGCCGTGGAAGTTCCCAGTATTGAAGAAGAACCAACCGAGTTTAACCCCGAGGAGTCCGACTGTCTAGAAGTTTATCATCTGGAAAGCGATGAAGAGAGAGACGAGTTCATAGAGCTACTGAAAAAGGTGCAAGAGGAGATGCGATCGATGGTAGAGTATGCAGCGGAGTTAGCGAGAGAGAAAGAGGAAGAAGCCTCAAAAGAAGAATCGAAAGAAGATGAAGTGGCACCTGCTGTGCTAAAGGAGAAAGAAGAAGAGAAGGTGGAATCGCCACCTAGTGTTCAACCAGTGTCATCAACTATTCCTGATACAAATCCTAAAGATGACACTATTCTCAAGACATTTGTAGAGGCGTACCAACCTGAAAATATCAACGCCCAAATGCTTGAGATTGCGAAGAGAGGACTTACACCGCAACAAGTTTTTACGCAAGTTATTCCTGAGAAAGAGGCGAGTGTAGCGATCCCGAGAAATAACCTGAGGGTTTCAAGAAGAAGTGAGAAGGAGCTACCTACAAAACTTAAAGATCCGGGAAGTTTCAACCTTCCTATTCAATTGCATGGGAGGCTCAAAGTGAAAGCAATGTACGATGTGGGTTCTGGTGTGAATCTTATGCCTAAGTCCGTGTTCGAGAGACTTGGACTTCAAAAATCAGAGAAAATTCCAGTGAAGTTGCAGTTTGCTGACAACTCAGTGAAGAGGACATGGGGAACAGTGGAGGACGTCTTAGTCCGTGCAGGTAATATCGCCATCCCTACTGACTTTGTTATTCTTGAGTTTGATGCAGATAAGCAGGTTCCGATCATACTTGGACGGCCCTTCATGGCTATAAGTCAAAGTGTGATCAACTTCCAAGATGGGACCATCACCCTTCATGCTAAAAATACATCTGAGACCTTCTATGTCCTGGGTAAGAAACCGATGAAGTTGGATTCCACCGTGCCTATCATCCACAGCCTTTCACATCACAAAGTCCCTCCTGAGGAGATCCACTTAAAACCTGTGGATACTGAGCCAAACATTGAGTTTGGGGTTGGCCATGAAGTCCTATGGAAAGGCCACAAACGCGAGAACAGGCCACGAAGTTTCAAAGACTCGTGGATGGGACCATTCATTGTCACTAAGGTTGTTTCAGCCAAGGTGATAGAAATTCGCCCCAAAACTGGGGTCAAGCGCAGATTAGTTGACGTTCATAGCCTTACTCGTTGTTGGGGAGGCTATATTCGCAAATCTTGACAGAGGTAACACGTCTAACTTTGAAAGACGTTAAACAAAAGTGCTGTTCGGGAGACAACCCGAAGTTTTTTTTATGTTTTCATGTCTTTTACATTCTTAGTTTAAGTTTATTTTAGTTGTTTTTAGTTGATAATGCATATTTGAGAAAGGTATTAGTGTTTTTGGTGTGTAGGAATCGGAGAAATCAAGTTAGGGAACGCGAGGAAAATTTTTGGAGCGAAAGAAAGTACCCCGCGGACTACCCCCACGGACTACCCCATGGTCCGCACGGATGGTCCGCGAGGTCAAAACCCGTACCACGGGTTGCTACCGCGGGTTTAGGTCAGAAACACGAAAAAAAAATTCCACGGACTACCCCGCGGTGCACCGCGCCATGGTCCGCGCCCCAAAAACCCGTACCACGGGGTGAGTACCACGGGTATTTTGACGGAGTCTACAGCAAGCCGCGGTGTACCCTCCGGTACACCGGACCCTAGTCCGCGAGCCAAAAACCCGTACCACGGGGTCCTACCACGGGTTTAGGTCAGTGAGCAAAAATTTTCGAGCATCAGATGTCACGGACTACCCTGCGGTGCACCCCATGGTCCGCAGGGGTAGTCCGCAGCGCCGCCAGAGGAGAGAGAAAGTTACGGGATTAAGTTATAAAGGAGGTATTGAGCCTATTATTCCGAATTTATTAAACCTTAACCCTCTCTTTCTTCTCCACAACTCTCCTAACTCCATTGAAGCTCATCAAAACCTTCACCAATCACCAAAACACTACCCAATCATCAAGGAAAACACATCAAACCTTCTCTCCACATCATTACAAGAGAAAATCAAGCTACCAATCATCACCAAATTCATTCAAATTGAAGAATCAAAGAGCCAAATTTCACAAATTCATCACACAATTTCTAAAATCCAAGCCTACCCATTACAAATCATCCTCACCCACATAGAGATTCATCACCAATTCACCCATCCTAGGACAAATCAAGCTTGTTCATCCATTAATTCAAGAGTTTAATTTTCAAGGGTTGCTAAAGCTTTGAGTTGGGGGTTAATTGAAGATGACTAATAGAACATCAATCTTATCTAGCAAGAGGGAGGTGAAGAGTAACAATGGATTGGATTTAAACAAGAAGAAATCAATTGACAAAGGAGCTAGTTCTAAATCAAAGGGTAAAGATAAATTGAAGAGTGCGAAACCTTCGTATGATAGTAATGGTAAAAAGCTTTATTTTTATGCAAAGGAAAGAACACTACCTCAACAAAATCCTATACCTATAGAGAAAGTGGATACTTCAAAGGCCTTGAAGATTTCTGCAGAGAAACAATTAGAAGAACTACCTTTTGCTTATGAGAAAGTATTCAAGGAGGAAATTAGAGATGGAGAATACAAGAGATTCTTTGAGCTTGGTGAGAAGTTGGGTTGGTCTACGTTCATGGTAAGCCGTTCTGAATTATGTCCTGAATTAGTTTCAGAGTTCTATCTAGGCCTCTTTAGCCGAGATAGTGATTGTGTTCCGATTAGAGGAAAGTTAGTTCCTTTTACAGTTGAGGAGATTAGGAACCACTTCAAGTTTAAGAATCTGAAAGGTTTTTGCAAATTTGAGGAAGCAGTTGCTAAACGAAAAATCTTTGATAAGGAATTACTTTTTGAGCATGTTTTAGACAAGGAGAAAGTGCAATTACAAAAGGGAGAATTGAAGGCACCTTGGCCTTACAAATATCTTCAAGCAGATGCTAGAATTTGGCACAATTTCCTTATCCCTAATGTCTTTGGAAACACACGAACTTTGGAGGTGACCATGAAGAACGCGCTACTGTTGGACTGTATTTTGAGAGGAGAGGAAGTTGATGTGGCACAGTTGATCTATGAGGAGGTGATACGATTTTCGGTCTCTCCTAAATCGATTTATAATGTTAAATTTCCAACTATGATCACGTGTCCTGTGCGAAAAGCGAATGTAGTATTGGGTGAAGAAGAGAAACTCGAGTTTAAGACGAGTTATATTGATAATGCATGGATCAAAGAAAGCCTTCGAAGAGCGGGTTCTACTCAAAACTCGAAGGAAGAAAAGGAGCAATCTTGGCAAGAGAAGATGGAGGAGCGTTTAACGAAATTTGAAGCAGCTCAAACTTCTTTAGTCAATGATGTGGCACAAATCAATGCTAATCAAGTGCACATCATGAAACTCCTTGAGCAATTAACGAAAGGTCCAGCAATTCCAATCTTGGATGTCAATGATGCGAGGCAATAGCCTCGAGAGTATGTTCTCTTTCTTCCTTACCATTTCTGTAAATATGTCTATCTGCTAATTTTAATTTCTGTTTTCGAGTCTTTTTCGAGTCGTGGGGACACGGCTCATTTTTGAGTTGGGGGTGTGGGGATTCGTTGTCTCTCATCTCCATTTTTCTGTTTTTGGGTGAAATTAAAATTTTTGATACACGGGAATTAGAGGTAGAGTGTGTTTAATAGCTTGAAAGCATAAGCTCAGTAGATTAATGATAGTAAGTGATATGTTTATGAGCTATGTATTTGTATGCTTTGAGTATTTGCAGGAAAACACACATTGATAGTAAAGAAAAGATTAGTGAGCAATGCGATAGAAAGTATGTTCGATCTCAGGGAACCTTGAGAAGTGTGTAGGCCGTGAGATCCAAGCTAGTTGAAAAACCATTTGATGAAAGTGCTAAAGGTAAGAAAATTTCTAAATTACATAGTGTAGAAAGTGATCAAGGCGGTTCTTTCATATTTTTAAGCCTTTGAAGCCTTTTTATACCTTCTCACCTTGTGATTTTTGAGTTTAAAAGTTATATCCTTCTTAGCCCCTTCTAGCCTTTCTAAAGCCTTTTTATTGAAACACGTTATAAGCTATATCCTTTAGATTTTAGGACTTTTCCATATGACCCGCACTCGAATCGCGATGCTTAGACAGTTGTTTTAGAGCTTGAGTTTGGGGTGGTGGGTCCACCATTATGGGAATTATTATGTTGGGATTTTTGAGCTTATTATTGTGCTTTGTGCTTTATACTGAGGATGTTTCACAGATTTGTATTGTAACCCTTTGCCGGGGTAATAGTGAATGAAAAAGAAGCTTCGAGCTAATTTTGCCAACAAGGGCATTAAAAAAAAATATATATATATGAGAAAATTAGCGTGATATCTCCACATTAAAAGAGAATCATAGCTATAGAAAAGAGAATTGATTTGAAAAGAAAAGAAAATATATATATTCGGACCGGCAAAGTGGAATTTTATGTGAACATCTTAAGCTTTAATTGGGTTATTGGGGATGCTAAATTGTGCATCAAGGAATTCATTGGGTTGAGTGAGAAACGTTTATGAGAGTAACTCAAGCTCTAGGGCGATTCGTTGATGGCTAGTGAGGAGAGAGCCAAAAGCTCACTCCAAATTATCCAAATATACTATCATACCGCCCCTAAGCCTACATTACAACCTTAAAGACCTTGTGATTCTTTGCTATGTAATTGAGAAGAGATTGAGCCATTAGAGATTAGTTAAGTGGATTCTTGGATACTAGTAAGGTTTGATGAACAATCTATAGCTCTCAAGGGGAACTGAGTAAAGTCCCAATCCTTCTTACATTGCGAAACTAATCTGATCTTGAATTCAAGCCGTGTTGACTGTGGATATGAGAAGTATACAGGTATGTATTTTATAAATATTATTGCATGAAATTTTATGAGTTATGTGCTTTAGGTTTATTCTATATATTCTGCTATACTTTTCCCTTGTGTTGAGAATTTTATAAGTGTGTATTTCTAGACTTCCCTATGTTTTTATCTTCTATTGTATCGGGACGATACAACTTTGAGTTGGGGGTCTTGATGTCTCCTCATTTGTGATAGATTTATGTTAAGATGAGACATCATTTTTAGTGTTTTAGGAGTCAATAATGTCGATTTTCTTGAGTTTTAGTGCACTTTCCTATTTTGTGTCTTGATTTGTAGAATTAATGTTTTTAGAGCATATTGGGTTTAATTGTTTATTTAGTGTAGCTTTAAAGATAATTATGGAGCTTAATTAGAGTCCAAGTCAAAGACAACAACTTATGGAAGGAGATATGCATGGTAATTGGAGATAAGGAAAGAATTGCTAAAAAGATGGAAAAGGAAAAGCTGCCTAAATCTGGGATTCTGCAAAGATAGGCGTTTTTACCTAATAAAGAGGCCGAATTTGGTAGATTACTCCTAAAGGGCGTAGGAAATTCTGTTGCGATTCTTTTGGTATCTTGTGGAGCAAAATCGGACCAATAATAAAGAAGTTATGACCAAAACAACGCAGCAGTGTTTATCTTTATTTCCATACGAATTTGAGTTGGGCTAGAAGTCCATTACCTTAACTCTTCCTCAAGAAAACGAATTAGGTCTTCTAAACACCTATAAATACACCCTTATATCACTTGTAAATCATCCTTGCCTCATAGTAATTAGTTCTTAAGGTTTTATTCTTCCAGTTTATTGTAGAGAGCAAGATGATGTCTTTTATTATTTCTTTTAGTTTATTTCCATCAGGTATGAACTAAACTTCCCATAGCTTGGGTTTTGCATATGTATAATCTATGAATTCTAGTTCTTCTATCTAAGTTTCTTTGGGAATTATATGTTTTAATCTGATATTAGCTTCTTACTTTATATTTGCTTATGTGTTTTGATTTATTGTCTTTCCTAGAACTGATCACTTTAGGATTGTTTTAAGAGTAGTTAGATGGTCTCCTTGTAAGGGTGTTTAACTATTGAACCACCACATAATGTCTAGTGTCGATAGCAGTTCTGACAAAACATACTTCTAACTAGATAGTCATTAAGGTTTGTTTTAACCACAGTATCACCAAGACTTGCAGTATTTGCTTAGGGCCTTAGTGGCGTTTGATAACCCTATTTTAAATCACTTCTTGGTTGTGCCGTAGCCCCCTTAGTCGCTCTCAAGGTCTAAGGTAGTGGAATTTAGAATCCTGACTAAGTATTACCAAGAGCTAATATTCTCCCTTATGAACTAGATTTATAGATAGAATTAGAAGGATTAGTGCATACTAGCAAAACCTAAGCTATACTTCTCATCTCATATTCTTAATCTTCTACTTTATTGTCTTTATTTTCTTAGTTTTAATTTAGTTTTAATTCATAAATTCGAAAACCAAATATTCAATTTTCTGTTTTCTAATTATTTACTTTTACTCGTTATCTGTTCCTACGCGTTTAACACACTTAAGTCCCTGAGAACGAACTCTACTTATCATTAAAACTTGCATACGTCCTGTAATACTTGCAGTACTGTGCCTGTCTAGGGTGAGAGTGCATAGTTTTCCATACTTAAATTGATCTTATTTTTATCACACCCTAGGCGACACCATGCACTACCATTGGTATCTGCTCTTACATGTTCTTTGCGCACAACACAACAACTTGTTTCTTTAGTTAGTGATCAAACTACTGAGCTTATTGAACATCGTGATATTGACGGCTTTTTCGACTAAACTATCTAGTTGTGATAGCCCTAAGTTGAATAAGTGTAGTTTGTAGATACGAGTTGCTATCATTATTCTGGTTTAAAGGTGCAGTAAATGGGACTCCATCATCAAATGAAATTTCATTATTCTTTTTAATTGCCTCAGTATCGGGAACTTGATTATGTTTTTCATAAATTGTTTCATCATTATCCACACATTCTTTCCAAAATTCAGTTTCATCATTGCCACGCTTTCTCCAATTTTTGTTTTATCATACTCGGTTAATTTTTCATTAAATTTCTCCTCATCCGTTGTATTTGCAGCTACCTCATCTTCTAATTCTTCACTACCTTTCTCTTATCTCTCTTCATTATCTGATCCCTCATCAACATCTCTCTCTGAACCCATCTCATCATTCTCATCATCCTCAGCATCACTCCCCCCTCTCATCATCCGCGTCCTCATTTTTACTTTCTTCTTTTTTTTTTCTTCCTCATCATCTTTATATTCACTTTCTTCATCTCCAACTGCCATCTTGATCGTTTGATATTTTGTTGTCTCGATCACTAAGTCATTAGTTCTTACCTATAAAACAGTAAACTTTACTACACATATTTTTCAAGATAAAGTAGTTTTTTCTTGTAATTAAATTTAAATATTTTACTTACATTATCAGGTTTAAGGGTATCGATACATCTTGGCTTGAATGACTCCCATTCTTGCAGATCAATCACGTCTAGCCATTTGAAATAATATGGATAAACTTGATTTTCAGTTGCTTCATATTTATTTACGTGCTCGAAACAGAACGACTACAGTCAAAGATTATATTTAAGTTAGTAAATGTAAGTTATACATTCAAATTTATTAATATACTACATAATTAGATTACTTACAACAATCATGCACCCAGGCTCTTGTAGAAGTGAAGTTTTTCCTGTTGTTACATATGTCATTAGCTTATTAGCCATATCACCTACCCAATAGTATGACTTCAATATAAGGTCTTTTGAAAGTCCAACAACTGACCATTCTATTCTCCCAGCTTCATATGGGTAAAAGAATATATATAAACCAAAAATGCAGATCAAGCGTGCAAAACTGCAAAGTGCTTGATCACTTGTATCGTCATCATCTAGCAAACTCTTAATTCTATCCTTTAAAGTTGTTGGTGTCAATTGACCATCATAATCTGCAAATTGAGTCCTAAACCAATTTGTTTCCAGAACCTCTGCTTTGCTGAAATAAAGTACTTCTTTGTCCCCACCTTTTATACCCATTATTAGCTTGACATCAGATTTTGTTATTTCTAGTCCACGTTGTGCAAATTCTAAATTCTTTGTAGTATTATTGTAAGTCTCTATGATCGTTGCAGCAACTGTATTGTTTTTTTATTTATTGACGTTTTTTCTTTTGTCTTCTTATATAATTCTTTGACGAGTAGATAAAACGGTATTTTCTTACATGCACGTATATGATCTCTTTTAATTTTTGGATGTTTTAGTGCTTGGAACATCCCATCTATGCATGATATTACTTCATGTTCCATATCTATATAAATACACAAGAATTATGATTATTACTTTATTAGTCAAGTAATTATCAATATAAATAATTAGCATATTTTGGGACAGGTCCCATCGGTAACCTTGCAATATTTATAGGACCTTTCCCATATGTAAAAGTAAAATTATTATTTATTTAATATTCAGAAGTTAAAATTGGAATTACAAATCGGATAGGCTATCATGGTGGAAGCCATTCCTCATTAACGTTAGACCACCATGATGGAGAAACACCTTTTTTTTGTTGAACAGTATAATGAATGTATATTTTATTTTTTAGAAAAATATCAAAATCTATTAAAATTCACTAAAATCTTTACATAAGAATTATTAAAATTCACTAAAATCTTTACATAAGAATCCGTTAGATTCTATATAAAATTAAAAAGAATCTTATAAACTCTATATGAAATTGAACAATCCGTAGAGTTTGCAAAGTTTATGTATTTTAAAAATCCAAAAAATTCCAACAAACTCCAAGTTGAATACACCTCTTTTACTGGATATCAAAATCTTACTCGTTACTCCTTAGAAACTTACTAGATGAGAATTTATTCTTTTGATCACTCTTTTAGAGAATAGACATAAAATAAATGATTGAACATCCTATGGTTGTTGTAACATTGTGAAAGATATGGTGGTATTGACTGTACATTGGGTATGGAAAGACGGGTATTCATGGCTTTGCTCATTCAAGGTTAAAACAATTATTATGGATGAACTATGCGAGATTGTGTGGACATCCTACTTTGGAATGAGAGTTTTGAGTTATACCATATTTATCGAAAATCGAATGCATATGAGAATCGGTTAGCAACAAAATGAGCAAAGTCCAACACTATTTCTATTAGTTATGAAAATCCATCAGCCTCACTATAAATAGGTGTAAATAAATCACACCTAAAATTGTATTGAGACAGTTAGAAGGGATTAGTAAGTTTTCTTATATACCTTTTGACATTTGGAAAAAATGAATAAAAAATAGTTTATTTTGGTATTTTATAAAGGAAGCTTTTGAGAGTTACATCATAGAACAACTTATCAAGAAAATAGTCAATGTATCATGTCTGCATAATGGATTATTAATGTATATTATATTCTTTCTCCCTTTTAACAGGGAATAATTCTTGAAAACGAAAGGTCTAAACTGACAATAATTCATCATTTTTAAATATATACAAACATTTCTCTTAACGTTTAAGGAATCTATACTTATAGTTTGTTGCATGAAGCATAAACAAACATATCTTTTACACTAACTTTTTGCTTAACACCCTTTTACTCTAACCATGCGATTACTATACCAGTCAACATATCTTTATGATATTAGTATATGCATATGCATCTGAACCAACAACTAATTTGCAGCACTATAATTCAACATATCTGGACAAAGAATTTATAAACCATAAGCAAAAAAAAACCAAGTTACACTAATCTTTGTACACCTTTCTAATTTTACCTAACTAAAAAACAACTAACTCATCCCAGCCCAGGACTGACACGTGTCAATGGTATATATATCAAACAAAACTATGTTAATATCAAACATCATTTGTTACTCTTTGACGACTAGAATTAGTACGAGTTACAAACGGAGTTTCTTCTTCATCATCATCATCATCATCATCTTCGTCAGATGATAAAAACGAGGGACCCATCCATGATTTAAATCCTCCAACAACACGTCTCTCTAAATCATGTGAGTATTCAATTGGGTTACCAGATTCAAGCATTTCTAACCCAATATTCCTCCCTGAAAACTCTATTTCATCAACAATTATACCTGCTTTTCGTCTTAAAAAATAAGCTGTACTTCCGTATAAAACTACTAATCCCCATGAAGATATCTCGTAGCACCAAAATAATGCCCCTGAACAGCTACTCCCTAGTGTAAGAAGTGTTGAACCAAGGAATAATGCAAGAAGACCGTATAGTATTGCACATGACATGTTTATTATTGCTAGACACCTTACTCCACCTGTGAATCACGATTAAGATAATATATTAAGGATTGATTTGGAGTTTATGTAAAGGAAAAGATTATGAAATTTACCTCTTCTAGAAGCACAATAGTTATTTTCCACCACTTTTAAGCATCCATGTCTTGATGGAGCACTGTAAGCTACAGTGATTCCTGTACCGTAATTTATTTTAAAATTAATCTCCGGTAAAAACAATATATTTCCCCCAAAATTAGTAGATTTTGTATAATTAAATCGTTGTAATTTTTCAGATAGAGCTAATTAAACTTAAAACTCACAATGACATGAATTTGGAAAACTACTACTGAAATTTAATTTTAATGTCAGAATAAGCAAAAATCACAAAAAGGATCATGCGTAAACACACACAAGCATATATTATGTGTATAATATATCACGGACATATATATGTAGATATATAGTTGGTACCTGCAATTAAGTAGACGACAGAGACGGAGAAAAGCAAAGTAGAAGGAATAAACACAACCATCCAGTAATAATCAACAGTCTCTTGATCCGTTAAATAAAACGCTCTAGGAAAAAGATCCGAATCTCGGGCTGTGGCGCCAGGTACCGCCGTGAAATTAGAATTAACAGAAACCGGTTGAATTTTAAGGTCACTGCAGAAAGGACGATTGAGATAATCACCAGGAAACACAATCTTTAAGCTGATTACAGTGGAGATCGCAACAGCAATTGCAATTAGGATTAGGAATGAAATTGTTATCGGCCGTTGAAGGCGGTGCCACGCCTTGTCTTCCTCTCGGAGAGTATCGTACTCGTGCTTCGGCATGAATGCTTGCCGAAGCGCATCGGTAATTATCGTCATTTTGCCGGAAATATACTTACATATACGCCGTGTATATGATAATACTGTGTGATGTGTTAATTTCGAGAAGGGTTTTGGAGGGTTGAGCTGAAGAAAATACTCTCTTTTGGTCGTTTGAGTGTAGAAATGATTTAGTAAAGTATTTGTTTTTTGTTTTTTTGGCCAGTAAGTATTTGTTCTTTCAAATACGGATTTCTTTAGTTTATTAGAAAAAAAAAAAAGTTATCTATTGGATTTGGGTTGGGTGTATTCAATTAGAAATGGATTGGATTTTTTTTAGATTTTAAAATCTAAAAATTCAATTAAAATTTTAAAAAATATTTTAAAATATAAATATATTTAATTAATCAAAATTATCTTAAATTCTTTAAAATTTTGAGTTATTTAAGAGTTATTGAATTTTTCAAGCAATTAGATTTCATAAAAATTAAATATTTAAATATAAATAAGGGTAAGACTTCCATCCAATATTGAATGGTCCAATATTCATATAATGACCATGGATAATTATAACAAAACACATGTCATTAGATTATTAATTAAGTAATTCTGTAAGTTTAAAATATAGGTTATGTGTATAAATATTATTGGTGTAGGATTATTCAATATTAGATGAAAGAATTTTCCTATAAATAAATCACACTTCTACAGATTTTATAAATTCCTAATAAAATAACAATTAAGGTAAATTTTTTCATAAACTATTATATAATTATTAAAAAAAATAGGTGTTCATGTTGTTAATAGTCGGGTAGGTCAAAAAAAAATTTAAAGCAAAAGCTTGAGATATGCATCGGAGCAAATACGGGATTATACATACTATCCTCATATTGGCCATGCGATAGTACAAATAGAATATCCCAGTTACTTAGTGCCCGTTTAGAAGTGTTTTTTTAAAAAAGTATTTAAAAGTGTTTCTATTATTTTAAGAGTTTTTTGTTACCTTGAAAAAACATTTTTATTTGGTGCTTCTTGAAAAAAACACTTAAAATAATTTTAATAACTTTTTTAAATTTTAAATTTTATTCTAAAAACGGTTTTTTTCAAAAATAAACACTTCCAAACAAGCCCTTAGAATGAGAAGTCTCCTAATATAATTGTTGATGAGAAATTTTTACTGGTCAAAAATTTATTACATCCTATGACAATATATTTTTTCCATATATTTTTTTAGAATAAGGCTTCCATTCAATATTGGATAGTCCAATATTCATATCACACCCATTGATTAGTATAACAAAACACATGTCACTAGATTAACAAGTTAGTTACTTTTGTAAGTTTAAAACATGTGATATGTGTATTAATATAATTGGTGTAGGATCATTCAATAAAGAGTTTTCTATTTTTTTAATCTTTCTCCTTCATCTTTCACAAATGATTCTCACATCTGTTCTTAGAAAAGTTATAGCACTTATTTTGTGCTAGGACCAATTAAAACTTAGAGAAATTACAATTGTATATTTGTTTTATGGGGTGCGAATATTTTTTTTTTTGTTGTACAGTTTCATTCATATGTATATTTTTTTTTTAAATCAAAATTTTAATATGAGAATCTATCAAATTTAGATATAAAAAGAATTTATGGAATTTGCAAAATTTATAAATTTTAAAAGTCCAAAGAAATAAGTTAAAGGATAAGTCCGGTAGAAACTACTCGAGTGGTAAAACTATTTCGTATAGCCTTAGCCACTTCCCAAATGCAAAACCTGGTTTGTATTAAAAAAGTTAAATCTTACTTTTGGATAAAGACTAATGAGGAAATTTACTTAATACAAAAACCTTGATAAGAATATGGACAATACTACAGCAATTAAGAGATAAAATAAGTAAAAGCAGACTAATATTGGGGCAGGTGCTGGAACAGGCATTTCGACAAAGTTTGAGGAAAATGAGTACATAAATTCTATGGTGCTTCGAGTTTAGAGAGGATACCAGTTAAGCAAGCCATAACTGGAACAGTAAAACAATATCTAAAACATAATCTGTGTCTGCTTCACCACTTGCACTTTTTTTTTTTACTATTAAACATGAAACTAGCCTTGTTGGCATTTGATTATTTTTGGGTGGGCTGTTTTGAGTTTCACCTTGTTGGCATTTGATAACCATGTTCTCGGAACCCAAACTAACCTAGCCACAAAAAATCATATGTTTCATGAGGAGCCCATACACATTTTTCATTAACACCATCACTATTTTTCCACATCATAAGCAGTAAGCACTGACTCATCTTTAAGCCTTCACCTCAATCTTAATTATAATCTTCATCTTTTCTATATTGTTAAGAGCTAGCTTTCATTGAACAAAAATATAAGAGAATACTGGAATATATATAATGATAATAATTTTACACATTCACTCCAACTTACGACTTTCACTATTCATTGATTGTGTTTATATCTCTTAATCATATACTCAACAGTTTCAAATACATTTGAACCATGGAAGCTCTGAGCAACAACAAAAGTTAAACTGAACATATATATTTTTAATTAAATCTTACATTTTCTTTAAAGTTTAATCTTTATAGATAAAAACTGTTTCTCTTCTAATTAAATGCAAATTCCAATCTACAAGCATTTTAATTTTACGAAGAATAAGGGAAGGGAAAAGAGGAAATAATTAAAAGCTCAACAGCTGGGATAATCTGTAACAATATTCCTAAATAGAAACAACAATTAATCAAGTAAAGTCAATATATAGAAACTAACAATGGGCCTTGACTTGCTTCATTGTCACATTAACGAGGAAGGATTGGACCCTACACATCAGTGATTTCAGTCTGGTACAGCCACTAAGATTGTTAAAAGTGTACATGAGTTAAAATCATATCAAGAAGCTTAGGATGTTTATATATGATTTCATAATTAGTTGCATCCACTGCGAAACCATGTCTTCTCATTTCCTTCACCCATTCAATTGCCTCTTCATACTTTGCTTTCTTCGTAAACCCTCCGATAATAACATTGTATGTCACACTATCCGGGGAGATACCATTTTTCTTCATTCTTGAAACCCACTCTTTTGCATCTTTAAACCTTCCTTCTCTACAAAGTCCACCAATCATGATAGTATATGTATGTATATTAGGCTCCAAACCTTTGTATGATAGCTTGTAAAAAATGTCCATTGCATCATCAATTTCTCCATCTTTACATAATCCATGAATAATACTAGTATATGACACAATGTTGGGAGTTATATTGCTGCTACTTTCCATGGACACTAATAAAGAAATAGCCTCGGTAACACGTCCATTATTACACAATCCGTTTAACATGATATTATATGTAACTAAGTCAGGACTTACTCCCTCAGCCTCAGATTCCATCTTCGTGAATAATTCCTCTGCAATGACACATATACCCTTCTGAAACAACCCTTGTATCATACTGTTGTATGTAACAGTATTAGGTTTCAGTCTTTTAGAAGGAATGTCTTGAAAAAGTTGAAAAGCCTTATCAACCCACCCTTTCTTAACCAAACCATTGATTAAACTACTATAGGTTTGAATATCAGGATTACAACCTTTAGCTACCATGATAGCTAATACCCCCATAGCTTCCTCCATTTCGCCTCTTAAACAATAAGCATCTAACAATGCAGTATAAGTAACTACATTAGGTTTTAGACCTCTTTCACTCATGATTTCTACAAATTCTTGTGCTTCTTTCACTAATCCTTCTTTACCATATGAATCAACCAATATACTGAATGTATATACATCTGGAAGAATTTTATATTCCAACATCTTATTCAACAACATTTTTGCCTCTTCCTTCCTATTAAAATTACACAATCCATGGATCAACGAATTATAAGTAACAACAGTTGGATATATACCCTTATCCTTCATCTCAGAAAATAGTTTAAAGGCATCATCTACCATGTTATCCTTGCATAGATAATCAACTATGGTGGTATAAGATTGGATGTCAGGTTTACAGCTCCCCTTTTCAAATACACGTAGTAATTCCAGAGCTTTAAGTGTATGTCCACATTTACAAAGCCCATTTAGCACGATCCCAAAAGTAAATTTACACGGTTCACAAAGTTTTTCCTTCCTTAACCTATTAAACAACTCTAAAGCCTCATATCCTCTATCTTCACTAAAGAGGCCCTTTATCAGGGTGTTATACGTAACCACATCAGGAACATGACCACCTTTGAAGAGACAACCTAATACCGCAAAACCCGTATTGCTTTTCTTTACAGAGCAGTAACAATTTATAGCTATATTCATTGTGTAATTATCTACCGGAGCCCCCAAAATACGCATTTCTCTGAATAATGAAAGAGCATAAGGGTAATTTTTCATTTTCACAACCCTACCCAATAGCTTATTGTAATCTATAACAGTAAGCTTGGGTTGCGTTCGGATCATTTGATTCACAGTAAAACAAGCATCTTTGACATTATTGATATCATCAAAAGATGAAAGTGAAGAATAAAAGAAGAGGGGAAAAGGGTTACCGATTGTGTTGATGGAAGAAAGAGAAGATCTAAAGTAGAACAAAGAAGAACCATTCAGCTTCATGATGTGAGAAGGAAATGGTTGTTGCTGAGATTGCAGTAAAAATGATTGTGATGTTAGGCGAAGAGGGCGTCTTCTGTTACAAATTCAGATTCAGATTGGATAAAGCTGTTAGGCTTTTTTTTTTTGGGTAGAATTGTTCTTTCTTTTGGGTTAAAATTAAAATATTTGTAAAAATTAACAATACGATAAACCTACTAATTTTGTTTTTTGCAGGGTGCCTTTAGCATTAAAAACAAAAGAAATTAGCATTTTGGCCTATATAAGAAAGTTATTGCGGAACTAGCACCTGGGCGGTAACCCGCTTTCCGCCCTTCCTGAAGGGTGGTTGGCTGGGTGCAGCCCTTAGGGAAAGGGCGGTCAGCGGGAGACCGCCCTTAGTACGGAGATTAAAAAAATTAACTTAATTAAAGGCGGTCTATCCCTGACCGCCCTTAGTTCAAATTTTGGCCGCCAGGAGGGCGGTATGCTTAATACCGCCCTTAGTTCAAATTTTTAAAAAAAGAAGGGCGGTCATCGGGAGACCGCCATTTACTGAATATAACAACCCTTTCCCAATTCATAAACCCTAATCCGATAATTCCACCCCCACACCCTCCATTTCTCTCTTCTACACCCAAATTCATCCTAAAATCTACAACTATTTCATCAAATCCTTGGATATCTCAACTTGAAGGTAATTACTCTATCCATTTTGTATTATATCTAATATAATTTAAGTAAGAAAATTATGGTTTTTTTAATAATAGTTGTAGGAGTTTGGGGTTTAAATTGATTAGTTTAAACTAGGTTTTATTTATTGTGTTTGATTTAGTGTTGATTAGTTTAAACTAGGTTTTATTTATTGTGTTTGATTTAGTATTGATTTGGTTGTGTGTTTTTGGTTTTTAGGTAAAAATGAATGTTATGTGGTTATGTTTTTATCGTGGAGATATTGTTCAAAGTGGTAACGGTATTGTTGAATATAACGGGGTGGGGGTGGATGATTGTAAAGCTTTTATGACCGGAGGAGATATTGAGCTAATTGGGTTAAAACAAGTCGTGTGTTCAAATTTCAATTGTAACGAAAATGAAGTGAATTTCGATTTGAAATGGCGTTGTCCGGTTTCGGCAAACCCTCCATGGTATCATGCGATAGATGTTGGGGAGGACACGACAAACCCTCCACGGTATCAGGCAAATTTTGTGCAATAGGAGGGCCGATAAATAATCGAGAATTCTCGCGATACCATCTTTCATACTCCGGAGTACACTCGTACCCTTGTGTTAAACCTTGTAGCAAGTGGTCTGTCGCGTTGGTCCATCTTCGGATTTCGCTCTCGTACTTTAGTCTCCAATTCTCTCCCGATTTCCCTACTAGATCAACTGTGGTATGATATCGATATTGCTCTTGATCGATGGGTTCGGGAATATCTTGAATGAACCCGAATTGCCTCAACACGCGATCGGGACGGTACCGCTCAACGTTATTGAAGTGGATAAGTGGAACGACACATAAATACTCCTCGCGCCATTGCAAACAGGTTTCAGAAACAAAATTAATTCTAGCATTCTCGTATGGCGTCCAATTAACCTAATCGAGAAAAATAAAATACTCAACACATGTTTAGATTTCTAATTAATCCAAAAAAAAACCAACCTGATTTGGTTCTTGCAAGTCTAAGTCGTCGCGATATATTCTCAAAGTCCGACCGCAACTATTCACCCACGTCTTCGATCCATTCCAACTAATAATTAATAAACACGTAACCATTAAAACACATTATTTGATGCGTGTAACAAAAAACAATTAACTTACTATCGAGAAGCAGGACCGTATCCTTGTAGTACGGGGTTCACTAAAACTCGGGGTCTAGTATGTAAATAATCCCAACACCATAACTATTTAATGAACGAAAAGTCATTTAGTAGAATAAAACATTACAGGAATTAAAATTCAAAGAAATACCTGTAAGAGTAACCCACATCCTTTCAAGGTTGAAATTTTTCCCTCACAAGCTTGACAAAGACCACTATATAAGTATGATAACTAAAGGAAATAATAAAAGACATCATCTTGCTCTCTACAATAACTTGGAAGAATAAAACCTTAAGAACTAATTACTATGAGGCAAGGATGATTTTACAAGTGATATAAGGGTGTATTTATAGGTGTTTAGAAGACCTAATTTGTTTTCTTGAAGGAGAAGGTAAGTAGTGGACTCCAAGCCCAACTCAAATTCGTAACCCCAAAACATAAAATCAGACCCGTTTTTGTTTTGGTCCTAGCAGCTTCAATACTCATCCTTTGACGCGTATGAGTAGTCGAAATTCATCGTCTCGGAAAGATCTTCAACTTTGCTCTTTGACCGTTTCTCCAAATTCCACACCGTTCTTTAGATATAAGCTTATTTGTGGTCGTAGGTGCAGAAATTCAGAATTAAGGCAACTTTTCCTTTTCCATGTTTTTAGCTTTTGTTTCCTTATCTCCAATTTCCATGCTTATTCTTTCCATATCTTGTAGTCTTTGACTTGGACTCTAATTAATCTCCATAATTATCTTTAAAACTTCACACTAAATAAATAATTAAACCCAATATGCTCTAAAAATATTATTTTACTAAATCAAGACTCAAAATAGGAAAGTGCACTATTTCTTAAGAAAAACGATTAGGAAAGACTTCTAAATCCCTAAAAATGATGTATCATCTTAACATAAATCTATCACAAATGAGGAGACATAAAAACTCCTAGGATCTTTCAACATAAGATGTAATTGCTTTTACAAATTTCATTACACTCCTCCGAAAAACCAACCATCTCTCCCTAAAAGTATTTACATTTTTAGGAGAGCATATACGTTGGATGACTTCCACAAATGGTAAATTGATTTGCAATATCCTCACCATGTCCATGAATTTCTTGTACTCTTTGTCATTGTCCTTATTTTGGAGACATGATTGGAATGGTGGAGAAGGTCGATTTTCGTTCACAGCTAACTCTTTCTTCTTTTGTACCGGTGTCATCTCAACATTATCATTAACAATTACCAGCTCATCTACTTCTTCAACAACTTCTTCTACTTATTTCGGCTTGGAAGTCAACTCTTTCTCTTTCTCACTCACTAAGGGAGGGGGTAGTTCTTCCCACACCTTAGTATAATGGGTTTTACAATCTTAGTAGCATTGTCGATTCTCAAGGTTTGCTAGATAGTTGACCTTACCATCTCATATTCACGACATTAGCAATTTGAGACACTGGATTCTCAAGAAATTTCAATGTGGCTGCATGAGAATTCAACGTTTCATCGATTTTGCTCGATTTTCCACATGATGACATCATAAAATTGTTCAAAGTAATAGCCAAATCATTAGTAGTGATCATACCTTCTTGTGGATTGGAAGGGAGTACCTTTTGAGCAAGGCTTTCTGCATATGCATCATACACAAGACTTTCGGGAGCTTGGGCTCCATTGCTCGAACCTTCTTGATAAGGATTTTGAGGCCTTGATTGAAAATTGGTTCCATGGGGCCGGGGTTGATAGGAGGATCCTTGATCAGAGGCCCCATGAAATTTAGCCCATTGAAGTACAAGATGATTCTATTTTGATGACCACAGCCTTGATCCCCCAAATTGTGGTTCTCTCGATAAGATATGAAAAATACTGATACCTGATTATTGGGACACTCTTCCCACACATAATCAATTGATCCACAACAAGGACACCCTTCAGGCTCTTGTACTATATTCATATTAGCTTAATTTTTGTTTTGGATAATTGCTTTAACCTATTCTCTAGACCAAAAATCTTGGTATTCAACGATGTTTCGGTGTATAAATTCAGTGTACCTCTTTTCGAAACTTGAACCGGTGTTCTCGATGGTTGCCAACTCATCTTGTTCTTAATAACTCTATCCATTGTACCAAACACATGATTCAAATTTACAATCATGTAACCTCCTCCACATAAAGTGTCGGCCTTCTCCTTGAGGTTACATCCAAACTTCTATAAAACATACCTAATTGCAACTATGGTGTGTACCCATGTAGTGGATATTTCTTCATGCATGATTTGAATCGATTCCAAGCTGCTCCTAATGTTTCTCCTTGTTCTCGACGAAACCGCGCCAAATCTAGTTGACCACTCAATCGTACACTATGAGAATAATATTTATTAAATAATGTGGTTTGCAATTGGTCCCAAGTAGTGATTAAGTCATGTTTCTCCTTGTTCTTGACGAAACCGCGCCAAATCTAGTTGACCACTCAATCGTACACTATGAGAATAATATTTATTAAAGAATGTGGTTTGCAATTGGTCCCAAGTAGTGATTAAGTCAGTGGTTGATGATCGTACCACTCATTTTCTCCTCCGGTGAGAAAAAATGGGAACATGACGAATTACATCTGTTTTGGAGTAACACTTTGAATGATGTACGCATCACAAATTTACATATATTTTTTCATAGCTCTAATGGGATATTCGCAGGTAGCTCTACTATAATGTTCGTAACTAGCGAATTGATTGATCATTCTCGCGTCGGACTTGAGTCTCACGGCTTGAATAACCGGGGAGGGGATCCTATGTGGTGGAAAACTGAATGGTGATTATGATGTTGCATAAACCAAGGCCCCGCCCCTAGTGGGACTTGTGCACCTTGATTATTTTGACCATTTAGTGGATTTCCTCCATTTACATTTGCTTTTGGTGGATTATTTTGCAGACCCAAAGGTGGATTAGCTCCAACTAGTGGATTCACATGAATTCCGTTAACCCCTACATCTTGTGGTGGGGTAAGATTGACCATCTAAACTCGTGTCCGTCTTTCTCTTCTTCTTTGGTCTTGAAGCAGTTTATCGGACTCTTACCAAAACAACAACCTCAGAATCCGAAAGAGACAAAAACAACAACACAAGTGTAAAAACTAAAATAACTACACACTACCATACTTACCAAAAACATAAAAATATAACGATATACTGGCAGTGACATCAAAAAATTGTTCACCCCCAAGTGTGATGATAAATCGACACAAGGGAGGACTTGCTTACTGGTGTCTCCTAGTGTGTTCTAAATAAACACACCTAAAAAGGCAAGCCACGTACCGCAAGTGTACGGGTCGTCCAAGTAATATCCGATAAACGGGATTTCGATCTCAGGGGCGGATTAGGTATGATTAAAGTGTTATGCAATAAATAGGAGTAGTTGCTTGAATGAAAAATTAAAAGTAAAGAAACAGATTTTTATTTTGTTTTTGTTTAAAGGACTGAAGTGCAAATAAAGTAAATATTAAACTAAAATTAAAACTAATGCAAGAAAGTAAATATGAAGAAACTAAAAGATGAGAGAATAGTACTTGAGTCACGCTAGGTTTCACCAAAATAAACTTAATCAATGCTTCTTCTAAGGGGCAAATTAGTAACTAGTAATAGTCGGGATTCTAGATTCTCCTAACCCCCGTCAGGGTGGACTTAGGAGCTATTCTCAGGTGTTACAAACCCCGCCATGGCGATCATAATCCACCTTCGAATGTCAGGTTCTCTACCCAATTGGCTATAAGATTAACTAAGTCCGTCAGGATCAATAATTTCTATCTTACGTTCATTATCTATGTCAGTAATTAAACCCCTCGTCAAGATGATCACTTCCCCACCAAAGTGAATAGCCTAATTACTCAAACCTATGTCTAATTGATCAGATTAAAAATAGTGAAATTAACTTACGATAACAAACAATACTAAATTACTCAATTTGAATTAAATTATAAAAATCCCAAATCAGAAAGCATCAATTAAATAAATTAAGGTTCAACCCTTATAGCGATTCTCAAGCACTTAAGAAGTTTAGCTCATAATGGAAAATAAAACTAAAACTATAAAATTAAAAGACATAATGTTTTACAAAAAGAAATAAATAAACCTAATGAAGAGGTTGGGTTTGGCTTGAATTAGAGATATAGACAGTCTCCAGCTCCTAGCTTTCTTCCTTCTTGCTTGCTCTGACTTGAATCCTTAAGCCTCTTTGATAATTATATGAAGTGTGTGTAAAAGAGGAGGTTAAGGGGTGTATTTATAGGTGTTAGGAACATCTAGGTCGAATTTACTTGGAGTGGAAGACAAGTCAAGAACTCTTTAATTCGTAACCCTAAAATCTAGGAAAAGTAAGATTTTGCTGCTGATTTGATTTGGTCATATATTTTTCAATACTTATCCGTTTGAGAAGTTCCAATATATGAAACTGCTTGTCTTGGAAAGATCTTTCTATTGGTGCAGACCACTCGTCCAGATTCCTAGCCAATCGTAAGTTATGGACTGATCTTTAAAACGTGGCTGGAATTTCAGATTCATAAGACAGTTTTATCTTTTCCTTCTTTGCATATATCCTTCCTAAATCTTCTTATTTCCATGTAAATCCTTTTCTTTTCCTTTTCTAACTCGACTTGGTCTCTAAGAAATTACCATTTATCTTTTAAAGTTTCACATTAAATAAATAATTAAACCGCATATGCTTAAAAAGAATAAATTAATAATTCAAGAAATAGAAATAGGAAAGTGCACTCTAAAAATAGAAACTCGAGTAAAAACATTTCCTAACACTCTAAAGTACACTAAGACTTTATTCTCACTTCTCCTCCTTGGATTGGTCTTTCATGAAATTCAAGAACCTATTTAACTTTGCACTAAAAATAGTCAAATTTACGCACAAAAGCTCAGAAAATGCAAATAGTTAAATTCCAAGGGAGAAAAGTGTAATATGATAAATTATGCATAAAAGTCTAGCTAATAAGTCAATTATTCACCTAAAATGAGGTCTCTAGAGAGCTAATAATTAGAACAAATAGGGAGACATCACTTACCCGCAAGTGTACGAGGGCGTTGAAAGTAATAAAAACAAGTAACAGGGTATATCATCTCCACATGGACTATAAAGGTTATAATAATTGGGTTCGTGAGTAAAATAGATTTAGTTGCGCGTAAACATAAACAAAAGGAATATATATTTGTTTGGTTTTTATACTATGAAACTAAAGTTTGAGTAATTCAAGACAAAAAGTAATAAAGATAAGTAACAGGTTTTGAAGGAGATAAATCCTCAATACTCCTCCCATAAAGAGAAGTAGAGGTGGTTGTTGAATAAATTAAATCATCCTCTTCCAAATAATACTGAATATCAGATTGAGTGGAGCTGCAGCTAAGTAGTAAAAGTTTGAATCTGGTGAAGCAGCTCACTTAATCCTCTACTTAGGTGATCAAGTAAAATAAGTTATGAGGAATAATAAAAGTAAGTTGAGACGTGTAGCATGAAAGAAGTGCAGCAGTAAATGATAAATAGATAAGGTACCAATACCATGCAGCAGCTCTTTAATGTGTTGACTTAAAAACTCCCATGAAATAAGTTAGCATCGTATCTCCTTCTCCTTATAAGGGAAGTAAAGCCAACACATCGGTAGCTGAAATATAGAGAGGAATAGCTGCTCTACTTCCCACATCGGTAAATAAGAAGCAATTGCTTCTCCATATGCACTAATCTATATAGCTGCACTTCTAAAAATAGCACAGGTCCAAAAAGATGTTGACTAGAAGAAGAAGAAGAACCAACATAAATAATGAAGTCATTTTGATTAAGTAATTCTATCAATTTCGAACTATTCAAGTCACAGCAATAATACAAGTAAGCAAAATGGACCTTGTAATAATTAAACCATCAACATACCCAAAAGTATTTCAAATATTGAAACCATATGTTCCTTGTAATAAATAAACCATCAAAAGAATGTAGCAGGTCCTTTGAGAATTGAAAGAGTAGAGCCATAGGATAAAGAATAAAGCACCATAGCAACTCTAGGACAAGAAATAGAGTAGTCTTCTTCCGAAGCACACTCACTTGCCATATTTACAAGGTATACATAAACTACACCCTCCATTGTGTAGTGTAAGTAGAACAAAATAACAATTGTATATTTTAAAAAGACATAAGAGACTGTTGATTGTTCAACAACATAACTAATTCACAACAACAATTAGACAACTGGTGTCGATTGTTAAAAGTCTACATCTGTTAAAATCATATCAAGAAGCTTAAGATGTTTATATATCATTTCACAAGTAATTGCATCCACTGAAAAACCATGTTTTCTCATTTCCTTCATCCATTCAATTGCCTCTTCATACTTTTCTTTCTTCATAAACCCTCCGATAATAACGCTGTATGTCACACTATTCGGGGAGATACCATTTTTCTTCATTCTTGAAACCCACTCTTTTGCATCTTTAAACCTTCCTTCTCTACAAAGTCCACCAATCATGATAGTATATGTATGTACATTAGGCTCCAAACCTTTGTATGATAGCTTGTTAAAAATGTCCATTGCACCATCAATTTCTCCATTTTTACATAATCCATGTATAATACTAGTATATGTCACAATGTTAGGAGTTATATTGCTGCTACTTTCCATGGTAGCTAATAACTCCATAGCTTCCTCCATTTCGCCTCTTAAACAATAAGCATCTATCAATGCAGTATAAGTAACTACATTAGGTTTTAGACCTCTTTCAATCATGATTTCTACAAATTCTTGTGCTTCTTTCACTAATCCTTCCTTACCATATGCATCAACCAATATACTGAATGTATATACATTTGGAAGAATTTTATAATCCAACATCTTATTCAACAACATTTTTGCCTCTTCCTTCCTATTAACATTACACAATCCATGGATCAACGAATTATAAGTAACAACAGTTGGATATATGCCCTTATTCTTCATCTCGGAAAATAGTTTAAAGGCATCATCTACCATGTTATCCTTGCATAAACAATCAACAATGGTGGTATAAGATTGAATGTCAGGTTTACAGCTCCCCTTTTCAAATACCCGAAGTAATTCCAGAGCTTTAAGTGCATGTCCACATTTACAAAGCCCATTTAGCACGATCCCAAAAGTAAATTTACACGGCTCACAAAGTTTTTCCTTCCTTAACCTATTAAACAACTCTAAAGCCTCATATCCTCTATCTTCACTAAAGAGGCCCTTTATCAGGGTGTTATACGTAACCACATCAGGAACATGACCACCTTTGAAGAGACAACCTAATACCGCAAAACCCGTATTGCTTTTCTTTACAGAGCAGTAACAATTTATAGCTATATTCATTGTGTAGTTATCTACAGGAGCCCCCAAAATACGCATTTCTCTGAATAAAGAAAGAGTATAAGGGTAATTTTTCATCTTCACAAAAGTACCCAATAGCTTATTGTAATCTATAACAGTAAGATTGGGTTGCGTTCGGATCATTTGATTCACAGTAAAACGAGCATCTTCGACACTATTGATATCATCAAAAGATGAAAGTGAAGAATAAAAGAAGAGGGGAAAAGGGTTACCGATTGTGTAAATGGAAGAAAGAGAAGATCTAAAGTAGAACAAAGAAGAACCATTCAGCTTCATGTGAGAAGGAAATGGTTGTTGCTGAGATTGCAGTAAAAATGATTGTAATGTAGGCGAAGAGGGCGACTTGATGCTCTTCTTCTTCTGTTACAAATTCAAATTGGATAAAGCTGTTGGTTTTTTTTTTTTTTGGAGTGGCGGAGGTTTTCTTATGCAGGAGAGTGGCTTAGTGGGAAGGGTTTTTTTTTCCTTTTCCAAACATTACTCAATACCCGTCCAAAAAAAAAAAAAATTATTTACTTAATTTGAGTTTTTCGATGGTTGATGGTGCGGTCAAAATTTGTAGATATAATTTTTTTCCATACAACTGAGACTATATAAGACCGTCAAGTACCACTAAATTTACTAAGCTCCCGAAAAAAATGCACATTATAGATTGAGATGTAGCCCATCCATTTTTATCTCGTGTTAGAAATTTCCATAAACCTTTAGGTGAGTTTCTATATGGGATTGAATCTTCACTTGACATTGCTCCTATCTTTACCAACCATTTTGTACAATAGTTCGACTCTCTATTCACATGAATAGTCTCGAATTTAGCATGACTTGCAAGAAGCTTTCAACATTCTATGAGTATTTTGTTAGACCAATCCCTTTTGTTTCCACCGTCCTTCACTAACGCGTGTAACTCAAGCGAACCGGTCTTAATGAAAGACATCTCATATTTTCGATCAATTACCATATGGTGTCGCTTAAGGTGTGATAAGAAGATGTATAAAATAAGTGCAATTAGACACCCTAAGCTGAGCACGATTTTGCAAGTATACAGATCGTATGCAAGTTTTAATGAATAAGTAGAATTCGTTCCTCAGGGACTACGAAGGTTAAGAAGAACTTATGCAAATACTCAAGTGCAAATATGAGAGTTAGAACAGATAATACGCAAGTAGGAAGAAGAGAAAAATAGATTTTTATTTGGTTTTTAAATAATAAAACTAAACTACTAAATTAAAGACAGGAAATAAATAAAAGAAAAGAAGATAGTATGAAAGTTTAGCTTGAGTAATTAGTAAGTAATCCCCACTAGTTTTGCCGTTCTAAACATGTAAGGTATGAATCATGTAGTGTTTCAATAGTTTGTTTTCAATTGCGCTAGGTAGTTTCAAATAGCGTTTACCTGTGTCAATAAGAATCTAAGCAAACTGTTCCTGCAATTGATTAAATAGCAATACACTAAACCGGTGACTATCTAGTTAGGCTGGGTTGTCAGATCAAACCTTATTCTAGACGTTATGTGCTAATTCTATAGTTAAATATACCGGTTATCTAACTACTATGATGGTAATCCTATACGTTGTACACCGTAAAGAACACAAAATATAAATCCAACACATAAACAGAGAAATCAAAACATAATTTCAATCAAATTAGATAGATGTCAACCAAAACTAGGGTTCATACATATATGCTAAAACTCAAGCTAAATAGAATCTAGTTCATACTAAAGAAAGAAAAGAGTAGAATTACAGAATTGAAGGTTGAATGAGACATAATTGATGCACAGATCCTTCCAAATTTCTCTTCTTGTTGTAAGCTTCTTCCTGACCTTAAGGTTTGGCCAAGGATGATTTTCTAATGTTAAGAGGTTGCATTTATAGTGTATAGGTTGACCTAATTCGTTTTCTTGAAGGAAAAGGTAAATATTGGACTCCTAGCCAAACTCAAATTCGTAGCCCAAAACATGGAATCAACCCCGTTTTTGTTTTGGTCCTAGCAGCTTCAATATTCATTTTTTTGACTCGTATGAGTAGTCGAAATTTATCGTCTCGGAAACATCTTTAACTTTGCTCTTGAACGTTTCTCCAGATTCTTCACCGATTTTGAGATATAAGCTGATTTGTGGTCGTAGGTGCTGGAATTCAGATTTATGGCAGCTTTTCCTTTTCCATATTTTTAGCTTTTACTTCCTTATCTTCAATTTCCATGTTTATCTCTTTCCTTTTATCTCTTGGAACCAACTTGGACTCTAATTAATTACCATATATCTCTAAAGCTTCACACTAAATAAATAATTAAACCCAATATGCTCTAAAAATAATAAATAATCAATTCAAGACCCAAGATAGGAAAGTGTACTAAATCATGTGAAAATCGATCTATACTCTAATAAATACAACTAAAATGATGTCTACAAGATAGATTAAATCATCACAAATAGGGAGACATCACCATATACAAGCCATAATATAGCACAAAAATCTCTACCTGAAAAGACAACTTTTCCATACAAGAACTCGTGAAACCTCCCAAGAACTCACCCTTACTATCACGGAAAAGTCCACCAACTCTCGTTTTACTAGCTGTGCGCTAAACAACCGTCAATGCTAAGCTTGATTCCAACGTTCGGCTTGACCCATTTTACTAGCGTATTTCTTGCTGAAACGATTACTTTTCCATCTCTCTCTCTCTCTTTACCCCAAGCCTGGACGTAATCCACCGCTATATATTTAACCATCGCTCGATGTATGCATTAATTTTCTGGGTATATTCCCCTCAAAATACAATTGGTTGCGCTTAGTCCAAATATGCTAGCAAATTGACTAAGCTAGTGTTATTAGATCAAGTTATTTCTCTTTCATTTTGCAGTTTAATATAATTTTCCCCCACATTAAACATAATAACAATCGTTTGTTTTTCAGTACTTGAATCTATCATAACTTGTACCTCTCTAATCGAAGGACTCGAACTACCATTTTGATTCTTTGCCCTGTTTACACAACCTCACTTGATTTCCTCTTGTCTTCGCCAAATTCCTTTTTGATTCTTTTTCATCTACATAACACTAGTTATTGTTTCCGTTTTTCTCGTTGTCTCTTTTGACCTCCAACTCAAAATTATACCACTCTTAGAATTACCCCTTAATTTGGGTGGATTAGGTCTTATATAGAGTGGGAAAGGTGTACAGATGATGTTTCTTTATGTGGGTAGGATGGATTCTTGTTTGGATGAGAAGGATTTAAGAAATATTGGAAATTATTTTTGATTTTTTCTAGATTTGAATTCTGATTTCTAAGAGTTTTGGAATTATTTGGGTAGGTAAGTGTTGGTTGGAATGTTGTAGGGCTGAATTTGGATATGAAATTTTGGTCATTTGGTGTTGTTTTGATGTGAGCTATGTTGTAGATATCGCCATCTAGGCGCGCCTAGGCGCCGCGTAAGCGTCAACTCCCCCCTCAACAGCTTACGCCTAGTAAAAATGCTAGGCGTTTTTGTCTAGCGCCTTAGTCACAGTGGAAGAGGCGCCTAGCCCGCCTAGGCACCGATTAATGGTAAAAATTGGCCGCCTAGGCCCTCCTTTAATTGTTTTTTACTCTCGGAAATTGTTGAATTGTTATTATAACTCTAATTTTAGTATTTTCATATTTAATATAGTAATGTTAGATGAATTTTATGAATTAAATAGATAAAATTATTATAATTAATACACATGATTACCAAATATATAAAACTACATAGCAAGATTCAAAACCGCGTAATCCCGTCTAGTCCCTGTGTAATCCTCCTAGGCGCTAGGCCCCAGTCGACCGCCTAGGCCGCGGAACCGAGATTTACAACATAGGATGTGAGGTGAAGTTTAGTTGAAGTTTCAATGGATTTGGGTGCTTGGGTAAGAAAGAGGCTTAGGGTTTATGCTTTGATGATGAGCAACGCCTCTTTCTCGTAATTTCTTGCGTCGTGACATAGTATACCACCCAAATGGGCCGGTGTACCTCACCCTAAGATCTAGCTTTTGACTTTTTGTTCTGTAGCCCACTAGTCGTGACTAAATGTTGCGCAACGGTATACTGCTCACCAAGTATGAAAATTCTGCCCATTTGCACCGTATCCTAGTCGTCACCAAGGTCTTCTTTGGGTTCTAGTATACCGTCCAAAGAGCACGATATACCACTCGAGGTGTGATGATTCTGCCATTTTACACTGTGGAGTTATGGTCAGGATGGTTTAAGGGTGGTATACCTCTTGACCTGCTGTGAGCACGGATTTTCAAGCTTCTCAACCCCAAAATTAATTTTCTACTTACTACACATCAAATATACTTACTACTTTCTCATTAACTCTAGTATAAATTAAGACACATAAAGACTTAAAGCAATATACACTAGAAAGATGAAACTAAACTAATAAAGAAATTAAAACATAGGTTGTCTCCCAATAACACTTTTGTTTACCGTCACTGAAGTTCGATGTGTTACCTCTAAGATCGTTTTTTTAACATAGCCTCCCCAGCAGCGAGTGAGTCTATCAACATTTACCAAGCAAAATTTGCAACCTTCTTGGCTTTCACTTCAACCACCTTCTCAGAAACAACTCTAGTGACCATGAATGGTCCACTCCAAGAAATCCTATGCTTGCATGATGTGTTTGGGGGTTCAGGATCTTTCAATGCAGCCTAATCGCCTACCCTAAACTCATCATCTTTTCTACTTCTCATGGGTTCTCTCAGAACCTTCTTAGCACACTTATTGGTCTTATTCAACTGTGCAAGGTGTGGAGTCCCTTCAAGATTTGGAGGAGCTTTAATAGGTGGTTTATTTCTTGGCTCTCTCCTCCGACCTTAAGGTCGCCACAACCTTGGTTGGATTGTGCACTACATCATCAATGGCGTCCAAGCAAAATTAATCATCTGGAGATTCGGAAAACTTCATCGCCTTGAACACATTGAGTTTAATCTCCTCGTCTTGCACTCACATGATCAATTCACCATTATCTAAATCAATCAAACTTCGTCCCATGGCTAAGAATAGTTGCCCCAAAATGATTGACGCATTCTTAGCCGCATCATAGTCAAGAATAATGAAATCACACGGAATTACAAAATTACCTACCTTGACGAGCATGTCCTTAATATTTCCTTCACGTTGGGAGATGGACCTATCCGCCATTTATAAGACCATGGTAGTAGGTCCCTGGTGTCGCCTAGGGTGTGATAAAATTAATACAAAATAAGACCAAGAAACTACGCACTCTCGCCCTAGACAGGCACAGTACTGCAAGTATTACAAGACGTATGCAAGTTTTAATGATAAATAGAGTTCGTTCTCAGGGACTTAAGTGTGTTAATCGCGTGAGTAGAAATAACGAGTAAGGAGTAAATAATTAGAGAACAGAAAAGTAAAGGGAACAGATTTCGAAATTAAGCAATTGAAACTAAGAAAATAAAGACAATAAAATAAAATACGAAGAATATGAGATGAGAAGTATAGCTTAGGTTTTGCAAGTATGCACTAATCCTTCTAATTCTATCTATAAATCTAGTTAATAAGGGAGAATATTAGCTCTTGGTATACTTAGTCAGGATTCTAAATTCCACTACCTTAGACCTTGAGTGCGACTAAGGGGGCTACGACACAACCAAGAAGTGTTTTCTCTTAGGGTTATCAAACGCCACTAAGGTCCTAAGCAAATACTGCAATCCTGGTGATATGGTGATTAAAACAAACCCTAATGACTATCTAGTTAGAAGCATGTTTTGTCAGAACTACTATCGACACTAGACATTATGTGGTGGTTCAATAGTTAAACACCCTGTCAAGGAGACCATCTAACTACTATTAAAACAATCCTAAGGTGATCAGTTCTAGGAAAGACATTAAATCAAAACACATAAGCAAATATAAAGTAAGTAGCTAATATCAAATTAAAACATATAATTCCCAAAGAAACTTAGATAGAAGAATTAGAATTCATAGATTATACATTATGCAAAATCCAAGCTATGGGGAGTTTAGTTCATACCTGAAGGAAATAAACTAAAAGAAATTACAAAAGACATCATCTTGCTCTCTACAATAAACTGGAAGAATAAAACCTTAAGAACTAATTACTATGAGGCAAGGATCATTTACAAGTGATATAAGGGTGTATTTATAGGTGTTTAGAAGACCTAATTCGTTTTCTTGAGGAAGAGTTAAGGTAATGGACTTCTAGCCCAACTCAAATTCGTATGGAAATAAAGATAAACACTGCTGGACCGTTTTGAGCATATTTTCTTCGTTATTGGTCGGATTGAGCTCCATAAGATACCAAAAGAATTGCAACAGAATTATCTAGACCCAGTAGAAGGAAATTACCAAATTCGGCCTATTTATTAGGTAAAAACACCAATCTTTAGACGTGTGTGCAGAATCCCAGATTTAGGCAGCTTTTCCTTTTCCATCTTTTTAGCTTTTATTTCCTTATCTCCAATTTCCATGCAAATCTCCTTCCATAAGTTGTTGTATTTGACTTGGACTCTAATTAATCTCCATAATTATCTTTAAAGCTTCACACTAAATAAACAATTAAACCCAATATGCTCTAAAAATAATAATTCTACAAATCAAGACCCAAAATAGGAAAGTGCACTAAAATGAGCTAAAATCAACCTATAAACTAATAAATAAGCCTAAAATGATGTCTCATGAGTATATTTTACTATAAAAAATGAGGAGACATCACCGGTATACCGGGCCCCATGGCCGGTATACCGCCCGACGCCGCTGGAGAGAGAGAAAAATTGTGTTTTTCAGGTTATAAGGGTGAGGAGGTTGCTCTATTACGAATTTTTTAATCCTTAAGTTTCTCCTTCTTCCCCAAACCTCTCCCAACTCCATTAAAGCTTCAACAAACCTTCAACCAACATCAAAACACCACCAAATCACCATGAATTCTCATCCAAATCCTTCCCCACATCATTACAAAGAAAATTCAAGCACCCAATTCATATCAAAACACCTAGAAACCAAGAATCAAAACCATGAATTTCAAAATCTTCTTCTCAAATTCCTTAAACTTACATCATTAAAGCTTGATTCCATCATACCCACATAGAGATTCATCATCAATTCACCTTTCCTAAACCAAATCAAGCTTGTTCAACCTATAATTAAGAGTTTCAAATTTCAAGAGTGTTCAAAGCTTTGAGTTAGGGGTCAAAAGAGATGATGAAGAGAATAGAGATATTATCAAGTGTTATGGGATATGAAGAATCAAAGCAAGGTGTTGGGTAAGATCAAGAATAAATCAATTGAGATGGGTATTAGTTCGGGAATAAATTACAAGGTAAATCGGATCAAGAGAGTATAGGAAAGCATGCAGTGGTGAATTCAAAGAGCAAAAAGGTTTCACCTTTTATAGAGAAGACACCATAACCTCTTCCTATCAAGATCCATCTACCCAAGATGAACAAAAGCTTCTGGGACGCTAGTAGCTGTGTTCAAAACATATTCCTGGATGAACAACTGTCACATGAGAGATTATTCAAAGAGCAAAGTTGGAAGAAGATAAACAAGAGATTTCTAGAGTGTGATTGGTTGGGATGGAGCATAAGAAGATGTAAGGGAAAGCGAAATTGGTGATACATGAAGTTTGCGTACATGAAAGCACTGCACCCTATTCTGGGTATTGATCAGGCGAGGTAAATAGCCTCGAAGAGTATGTTTCCTTTCTTCCTTACCTCTTCTATGTGTGCAATATCTGTAAAATTTTAATTTTCTTTTATTTTATTTTTGAGTCTTTTCGAGTCGTGGGGACACGACTCATTTTTGAGTTGGGGGTGTGGGGATTCGTTGTCTCTCATCTCCATTTTTCTGTTTTTAGGTAAAATTAAAATTTTTATGAGAAGGTTTAGATGTATGTAGAGTGTGTTTAATAGCTTAAAAGCATAAGCTCAGTGGATTAATGATAGAAAGTAGTAAGTTTATGAGCTATTTTATTTTGTATGCTTTGAAGTATTTGCAGGAAAACACACGTTGATAGTAAAGAAAAGATTAGTGAGCAATGCGATGGAAAGTATGTTCGATCTCAGGGAACCTTGAGAAGTGTGTAGGCCGTGAGATCCAAGCTAGTTGACAAAACCATTTGATGAAAGTGCTAAAGGTAAGAGAATAACGAAATTACATAGTGTAGAAAGTGATTAAGGCGGTTCTTTCATATTTGAAGCCTTTGAAGCCTTTTTATACCTTCTCACCATGTTATTTTTGATTTTATGTTATATCCTTCTCATCCCCTTCTAGCCTTTCTAAAGCTTTTTATTGAAACACATTATAAGCCATATCCCTTTAGATTATAGGACTTTTCCATATGACCCGCACTCGAATCGCGATGCATAGACAATTGCTTTAGAGCTTGAGTTTGGGGTGGTGGGTCCACCATTACGGGAAATATTATTGGGATGGGATTTTTGAGCTTATTAATTGTGCTTTATATTGATGATGATTCACAGATTTTTATTGTAACCCTTTGCCGGGGTAATAGTGAATGAAAAAGAAGCTACGAGCTAAATTTGCCAATAAGGGCATAAAAAGAAAAAAAATATATATGAGAAAATAGCGTGATATCTCATCATTAAAAAGAGAGTCATAGCTAAAGAAGTTGATTAGAAAAGAAAAGAAAATATATATTCGGATCGGCAAAGTGGAATTTTTATGTGAACATCTTATGCTTTTATTGGGTTATTGGGGATGCTAAATTGTGCATCAAAGAATTCATTGGGTTGAGTGAGAACGTTTTATGAGAGTAACTCAAGCTCTAGGGCGATTCGTTGATGGCTAGTGAGGAGAGAGCTAAAAGCTCACTCTAAATTATCCAAATATACTTATGATACCGTCCCTAAGCCTACAATTTAACCTTAAAGACCTTTTGATTCTTTGCTATGTAATTGAGAAGTGATTGAGCCAATAGAGAGTAGTTAAGTGGAGCTTTGGATACTAGTAAGGTTCGATGAACAATCTATAGCTTCCTTGGTGAACTGAGTAAAGTTCCTCTCCTTCTTACATTGCGAAGCTAATCTAATCTTGAATTCAAGCCGTGTTGATTGTGGATATGAGAAGTGTACATGTATGTAGTTTTTAAATATTATTACATGAAATTTTATGAGTAGTTGCTTCGAGTTTATTCTCCATATTCTTCTATCTTCCGTCTTCTGTGCTTAATTGACCTAGGTGTGTATTTAGAGACTTCCCTTTGTTTTTATCTTTATTGTATCGGGACGATACAACTTTGAGTTGGGGGTCTTGATGTCTCCTCATTTGTGATAGATTTATGTTAGGATGAGACATCATTTTTAGTGATTTAGGAAGTCTTTGAGTTGATTTTCTTGAGAAATAGTGCACTTTCCTATTTTGAGTCTTGATTTAGTAAATTAATATTTTTAGAGCATATTGGGTTTAATTATTTATTTAGTGTGAAGCTTTAAAGATAATTATGGAGATTAATTAGAGTCCAAGTCAAAGACTACAAGATATGGAAAGAGATAGACATGGTAATTGGAGATAAGGAAATAAAAGCTAAAAACATGGAAAAGGAAAAGCTGCCTTAATCCTGAATTTCTGCACCTACGACCACAAATCAGCTTATATCTCAAGAACGCTGAGGAATTTGGAGAAACGGTCAAGAGCAAAGTCGAAGATCTTTCCGAGATGATGAATTTGGTATACTCATACGCGTCAAACGGATGAGTATTGAAGCTGCTAGGACCAAAAGAAAAACGGGCCTGATATATTTTTAGGGTTACGAATTTGAGTTGGGCTTGGAGTCCACTACTTACTTCTCCTTCAAGAAAACGAATTAGGTCTTCCTAAACACCTATAAATACACCCTTATATCATTGTAAACATGTCCTTGCTCAGTTTCAAGCTTAGGCTTAGTCCTTACTTGTATTTTCTCACTTTTTAATAATAGCTTAGTCTTTATATTAAACATTCATCCTTAGAATCAAGCTATTCATCCAAGAAGCAAGCTGACCTATAGAGGAAGACAAGAAGAAGAAGTTGGATAGATACAAACTCCTCTTTTACATCTCACCTTCTCTATATTTAGGGTAATTAGCTATAGATCTATGCTCAACCATATTTCTAAGCTTTTATTCTGTAAGTTTTACTTTTAATTGTTGGGATATTATTTTGTCTACATTCATAAATACTATTTGTTATTTCAATTGATTGAGCTTGGCGTATATTTTTATTATGTGTTTTGACTTATTGTTGCATCCCTAGATTTGGTCAATCTTAGGATTATTCTTAGTTATTGACAACACCACATAATCGTCTAGTTTTGATCCTTTGCCTAACTAGATAGCCATAAAGGTTTGATTTAATCACCAATCATTACCCAAGACCTTGGTAGTGGAGAGGTTGCTCCTAAGCCTAGAAAAGGCTAGGTAGAATTTAGAATCCTGGTTAATATATAATGCTTAATCTATGACAAGTTAGAATAACAAGTTAGTAAAATAGACTCATAATATTAATCCTAATTTATTTAACTTACATTCATATTTATTTATCTGCATTCATATTTGTTTATTTCATATCAGATATTTATTCATCTTTTTTTATTTTTATCTAAAACATCTAAATTCCTTTACGCTTGTTAAATATAAATAGATCTAACGGATACAATCCCTGCGAACGAACTTGACTTATCATTAAAACTTGCAAACGATCTGTGATACTTGCAGTGAGTTCCGTGGTTCTCAAGGGTGTGTGCTCTTTATTATTATCTTTATTTATCTATTATTTAATCACACCTTTGCCCCCACCAGCATCAATGTTACATAGGGATAAAACAAGATAAACTACCCTTTAGTGTAGTCGGACATGGCCAGGTACATAGGAAGAATGAGGACGATGTGACTATAACTACCCTACAAAAACTATGATCGTAAAGATCATGGGCTACTAACGCAAATTGTTAAGTTGGGAAGTTATGCTTATAACTTAAGAGGTTATATGTGAATATACATATTACGAGGATTTTCAACACAAAATATCTTTCTGCAAAAAATATTTTTTAAAATTTACGCAATTTATATTTTTTCGAACACTAATATTCTCAATCAAGCTCAACCAAAGTCAATCGATTCTATTCAAATTATACTGATTAGTAGATTTCATTCTATTAACCGCAACCACTTGTGGGGTGGATGGAGCAACATCACTCGAAGAAGAAGAAGAAGTCTTAGAGGATTTACTATCTCTTGAGGAGGAAAAGGACCAACTTACCATCAGACTAGAATATTCTTTTTGATCCACGACCACCAGGGAATCATTGTTGTCTGAAGAAGAGGTACTCCAACTAACTATAAGGTCAACATTATCCGATTGAAACTCCCTTTCAACTGAGGGAATAAGAAAAACATGTTCAGACTCACCCTAAGTGTGATAGTTAAGGCCATCCATTGAGTTAATACTAATAGACATCTAAAGAAAGTAAATATGTAACACAATCGATGGAAATACCTCACAAGGAAAGGAAACCTACTGTGCAAAAGAGGAATAGCTGGGAAATACCTAGCCACTGAAAGGATAACATGAAAAATGTCTGAAGTGAACTTACAACCAAGTTGAAAAACTAATTGAAGGAGTGTCCAACTATATAGGGAAATAATTACAATTTGTCTTCTCGAGGTCAGTATGACCTAGGTAAATCAAAATTCATGTGACGACTTATACGACTCTTCGCGATTACCTAGGAAATTATGAAAAGACAACAAATTATGGAAGACATGTGTTCCATGATAGCGTGTAGTATAAGATTGTTACAACCGCTACCCACGTCAATATTAAAGGAAAGATGGACTCTCTAGTCAGTCCCACTGAAGTGGTCGGTCTTGGTTGTGCAAATCCAAGGTGGGTATTGATAGGGCCGGCAATATCGTAACATGTGAAACGGTATAAGACTGTTCCTTGGCCGATCAATATGTCCCATGACCTAGGTCTATTTTGACGATGAGGTACTACTGATCCACGTACCAAGGAATTCTCTTCAAGAAGCATCACTTCCCGAGCACCTTCTGGGGAATATGCCAAAATCTCAACCAGGTATTAGACTTTACATGTCGATAAATACACATTCCATTAGCTTAGAATGGTATCACTTATTCTATTACACTATATCATATAACAACTAAACTTAATATATAAATATTATCCTCGATCTTTGGCCCCAATACAGACTTGACCATCATAGTGCCATCGGACGCATACCTCCCCGTGGTCCTGAATTTTCTCCAACTTTAGGTCAACGAAATTAATATATGATAAATCTTACTTGGGTAACCATCGAGAGAAGCATCAGAGTTCCACCGTTTGTGTGTTTGTATTGGTCTGGAGTTTCACGCTATATCACTAAAGACTAACTAAGAACCATAACATAAGATAGTAAAGTAAAAGTATGTGTGAAACTAATGAGCTATATAGTCTATTTATAATTTAAAAAAAACTAGCTAAAAAGTACTTTAAGATAAGTATGGTAATTAAGAGATTCCCGTGAGAAAGTGTTGGAGTGTTATTTGAGTAATCTTCTTTCTTCTTTTTCATTTTATATTTACTACCTTAATTTTTTCTTTTCTTTAAGCGGGATTTTGCTCTCATTAGGCTTGAAGTGGCTGAATTTCCTATCTCAAAATCCCACTTGAATTGAGTCTAAGTGGATCTTTTTTTGTGTTAACTCCAAACCTACTTTCCGTTTTTGAAGCAAGCAACTTCAAAATTTACGCTTTCCTAAAATATATCTAGTATCTCCTTTTTATGGATATTTATTTTTTAGGATAATAAATGATCTTTCCTTTAATTCCCTCAAAGACGGGCATAAAAAATCATACTTAAATTCAACCCACGACGTACCTTTGTCGTTGAATTCGACAAATATTTCTCCATTGAATGGTTGCTCCACATGCATACAAATATTAAGCCTTAACGTTGGATAAAAAATACTATCTCCCACAAGTGGGAAGTCATATTCGTCATCATGACCTAAAGACCAAGCCAACAAGTAATTGTGGTATGAGTGTTCTTTAATAAGGGTTGCCTTACCCAGATGGAAGTGGGCAAGATATCCATCTCATACAATGGAAAGTTGGGATCTCACATCTTAACCATAACAGTCAAATTCAAAGTCTAATATAATAGGAAAAAGTACGCTTATACTCGTAATTCCAAGGATAGGATGGATCCACCTAACGAAGTTGAGTAGACCAAACACTTACATCAACTATCAGGATTTCACACACCATTGAAAATACTCGGGTTAATGAAAACTACCTAGCCTTTTGAAACATTAATTGGCGTAATAGGTAGCATCATCAATGACAACCTCAGGCTCGTGGCGCATCCCATATAGTTATCGCTACAAGTGTCAAGTTGTAAATCAACACAAAGAATTTAGCAGTAATTACCAAACAAATCTATAAATATAACTATCATGTAAAGGACAAAGTTCTCCCAAATTTTGTATCACTTTTGCATACATTAATACATTTATAATAAAGTTTGAATTTTACATTTCACTTTGTTAAATTATGTTTATTTTACTTTATTTGGTAAAATATGTTCTATCATATTGACATTGTGTATGGTATTGGTAAGCAACAAGTTTTTCACCCATTGAGATACTACAATGGAAAAAACAAGAGCTAGATTAGAACATAATCATATAATGAAAAGATGGGAGATGGAGATCTAATCTCCATATCATATAATGCAGAGTTACTAGAAGAGCAAAGAGAAGTTCCACTACTGGTGATTCCACGAGTGTTAACTAAATTTTTTTACTCCAACAGTGGCAAAAGGGTCGAACCATCAGGGCGAGGATCAGCATCCGCGATAACCGTCAAGGATGTGCCATCAATCGTTCTAGAGAATCCTACACCCATTGCACCCATTGTCAATGTTATGGTGAATCCACTATCCCAGGTAGCAGAAGACAACTCTTATACATTGGGCTATTTGCTGCAAACTCTATGACAGTGCATGTTGACACCATGTCATCCCTTTACAATCCAAACAGATTCAACTGTCGATTCAGGTAACCCAGAACCAACTGATACTGCAGGAAGATTGGGACAAGACCAAAGTAAATATCAAGCACAAGCCAAAATTTAAATCCTAATATTTTACCGCTGAGGTGTGGAAATATTAGAATTTAAATAGGTATTTGATAGTTACAAATGCCCTTAAACTCGTATTTCCAAAGATGGGATGAATCGATCTAACAACGCTGAGTATACTAAAACACTAACGTTAACTACGAGGTTCTCGTGCACCATTTAAAAGCTATTCGATAATGGAAACTGCCTAGCCTTATCTATCAAGCAACTGACGTAATAGGTGGCATCATTAGCGACAACCTCATGCTCGTTGTGTGTCCCAACAATTACGAAAAAAAGTGTCGAGTTGTAAATCAATGTAAAGAATATAGAAATAACTACCAGATATATATATATATATATATATATATATATATATATATATATATATATATATATATATATATAATTATCCTATGAAGGATGAAGGTCCACCAAAATTTATATAACATTCACATACTTTATGAATTTTGCAGTAAAGTTTTCCTTTGAATTTCACTTTGTTAAATTCTGTTTATTTTACATTATCTTGTAGAATAAGTTCTATCATATTCCTCCATACTTTGTCTCAATTTTTTTATCAATAAAACATATTTTAAAGAATTATGAGCTATATCAAAGACACTGTATAGCATCACAAATACCCCATAGATTTAGTAGTTTTACATAAATTCCACCACTTTTATATCAACAACCAGTTTAAAAATTAGATAGAATTTATCAAGATTGATATCTAGTTTATGACCATCAACATTGATCAATGATTGAACTTCAATCTTGACCATGACTTGGGAATGAAATGAATGGATACTAGTCTTTTCATAGAGGGACATGCCAAAGGAAAGGTAGGAGAGAAAGTGAATTGATAAGTGAACTAAGAGAATAGATTGAAGTCGATTCATTTAGAGGAGTCAAAGATATAGAGATAATCAGACTATAATTGTACTGAATCGTTATGGATACAGGTGTTTGAAGATCCATAACCAAATAATATTAAGATACTCTACTTCGAGTAATTGAAGGCTGCTTTGGACACCTAAATTTGGCAACCTAAGGAAACTCTTAACAACTTACGACAAAGGGCATTATAAAGTGTAGGGTTTTGCTACAATTGAAGTGAATGACGAATCAAAGATTAATGATTGCAACTTAGATACGATATGCGTTAGATTAATATCTAATTGCACACGAATCCCTTCACAACGTGCGACCAATAACGACAAAAAATGAGATAGGTAGAGAGTCCTATTAGATACGAAATCATAGTTATGATCTTGAGTTAGAAATAGGGTTGAAAAAATCCACATTGATTGCTTGATGAAAACACCATCAACTTCAAAAGTAGGTAGCTCAAATCCCAAGTCTTGTTGCGTAAGCTACATAGTGAGGGCATGCAACCAACTCCAAGTTACTAGATTACCTGATACGAAATTGAGATCCCACCACATAGGAAACTAACCAAATGGAGACTCTGTTTCATTGCCGTAGTAAGAGGTCAATGAGAAACAAACACTATCCTAAAAAACCGTAACAAAGACCACCTAAGCTAAACAACCAAAAGGCGATAAGCCACAACAGAAGCTCCAAAGCACCACGACTAAACTCCAAGAAAATGAATCATAACACACATAGCCACTGCTTCACCTAAATGCAAAAGAAGAACCAACTTAGCACAAATTTAGTCGAGAAGGAAAAACATTTATCTCCTATAATCTTAAGAAAAAACTATTGAGGAAATAAATGTTTTATTATACAGTAAGGGACAGTGGGCACACTAATAGATATGATCAACAATCGAAAGATCGGGAAAAACATTAAGAGAAAAACTAAAATGATCAAAGCACTCTTAAAGGAGAAACAATCTCAAACAAATTAAATTCAAAATAGTTAAAACTCAAGTGATATACGAAGTTTTTGTTTTGGACAAAGAGATATAAGAAGTTAAAACAAATGGTTATAAATATATGATAAAATTGACGATAAAAGATATATACCATATGATAAAAGAAAATTAGCTTATCTCTTTTACAATAAAGTGAAATGCTTTAGATATATATAAAAATAAACACTAAGGATATTATTTTACTAAAGAAAAAAATGGAAATAATAAATAGATCTTAGCCATTAAGTTTTTAAAGGAGAAAACTTTAGGTGCTTCTATTAATTTAAATATACATTTATCACAATATATTTCCGATATCATTTAATATATACAATTATATACCTAGAGGCATACTCATAAATAAATAATATTTGAGGAGAGAGGGAAGTGTCTGTGATCTCGCCGGAAAGGTGTGTTTTTTCCGGTGAAAAGGAGGAGATCGATAATTATCTCTGGCGAGGCGGTGTTAGGGTTAAATAATTGAAAGCGAAGATGGTGAATTCAATGGTGGATCGAGCTACGAGCAGCATGCTTATCGGGCCGGATTGGGCCATGAACATCGAGATCTGTGACATTTGCAATCACGATCCAGTGTATGCTTCTCTCAATTCTCCATTTATTTCTTATTTTTCATTTTCAATCGATTTTTATACCTAACTTTTTTTTGTTTTGTTTTAAAATTTTTATTCTTGAGAATTTGGACTGTATTTGATTATACACATAGCATGTATTTGATATATTCAACATACTTCATATTATTGATTAGATTGAACTAAATTTCATAATTCAGTTATAATTTTCTGCTTAGCTTAGTCTGAATTTATAGTGAATGTAGTTTGTTTGATGGTTTTGCAAGGTTTCAGGTCTTAGTAAATGTTTAATTTAATCAAAATTAGTGCATGAATAATCGATTACTTGTTTGAGAATCATGGGTCAGATATTATTGTGGAGTAATTTAGTGTTAGTTGTCATGAATTTCACCAGGTTTCGAAATGCCACGTAGCCCTAATCTTTACACTTGCTAACGGTTTTATAAATGATCTTCAAATCTTTGAAATTGCTATTTCTTTGATTACAATAACAAACTTCCTAATTATTTTAGCAATTTGACCAGATAATATGATTCTCGTGTTTGTTTTTCAGGCAAGCAAAGGAAGTTTTAAAAGGAATAAAAAAGCGTATCCGTAGTAAGAATCCAAAAGTACAACTTCTTGCTTTAACGGTAAGATTTAAATATCTATTTTCCTTTTAATTTTCATATTCTTGGACAGTTTTTACCTTAACTTGTTTATTATGTTTCAGTTATTGGAAACAATTGTGAAGAACTGTGGAGATATTGTCCATATGCATGTAGCTGAAAGAGATGTGCTTACTGAGATGGTCAAAATCGTGAAAAAGAAGGTAATTTAAGTCATTAATTGAAACTTAAAAAGTGTTACTAACATATAATATTTGCATTTCTAGCCTGACTTTCATGTGAAGGAGAAAGTTTTGACTCTAGTTGACACCTGGCAAGAAGCTTTTGGAGGAGCCCGTGCTAGATATCCACAGTACTTTGCAGCATATCAGGAACTATTGGTAAATTATGGAATTTCTTTTTTTTTTTTTGTTATTTTTTTAACTTTTTACTGTATGATATTTTAGCGAATCGGAGCTGTATTTCCTCAAAGATCTGACAGTACAGCACCTGTATTCACGCCACCTCAGACAAATCCTTTAACATCATTCCCGCAGAATCTTCGTAATGCAGAATCTGGACTAAACGGTGCTGAGTCATCTTCTGCTGAGGCTGAATTCCCTACTCTGAGGTACACCGTAAAAACAATTTCTTATGATTTGTTTATTCTAATCATTGAAATTTCCTTTCATAGCTTGACAGAGATTCAAAATGCACGTGGAATCATGGATGTACTTGCTGAAATGCTTAATGCTATAGATCCCGCTAATAAAGAAGTAAATAAATATATAGTTTTTTTTTGTTTTAGTTTCCTTTTTACTAATATTAATGTACATGTGACCAAACAGGAGCTTAAGCAGGATGTAATTGTGGATCTTGTTGAACAGTGCCGTAATTATAAGCAACGTGTCGTGCATCTCGTGAACTCAACTGTGTAAGTTATTTGTAGTAACTTATATATCACTCCTTAAATTAAAATAATAATTATTTGTGTTTATATGATGTAGGGATGAGTCTTTATTGGAACAAGGACTTACTCTAAACGATGAATTACAACGTGTTTTAGCTAAACACGAAGCGATTGCTTCAGGCACATCTTCTTCTTCTATAGAAAAATCAATAACTGAATCTGATTCTCGAGCCTTAGTTCCTGTTGATGCTCCTCTCATAGACACCGGAGATACCAAATCGTTAAATCAAAGGTATGTTTTTATATACTTTATTTATAATATTATTTATTATAATTATTAATATCTTTTCAGTCCAACTGTTCCTTCTCCTGTCGCTACTAACGCACCGTTGATGGACTTTTTGAGCGGAGACGACTTCGGTACTACACCGGCATCTGGTGAGAATTCGTTAGCGATTGTTCCGACTACTGGCGGCCAGTCACAACCTGTCCCAGTTAGTCCTGTATCGTCTGATCAAAATGCTCTAGCTCTTGTTGATATGTTTTCTCAACATAATCCACAACAACAACAACAAAATGTGAATGTTAATGTTAATGTTCAATCTCCTCAGTATCAAAATGGTTTTGAACAATCTGGAAATAATGCTTGGAATGGTCAGCAGTTACAACAGCCTGCTTCACCTGCTTATGGTATGTGTATTCTCGCTATTTAATTTCTATTCTGTTCTTTACATTTTATAACACCGAAGAATCTACGGATAGGTGGTGAAAGTGGTGGTGATACTTCACTTCCACCTCCACCATGGGAAGCTCAGTCAACAGATGAAGTGGTGGGAGCACCTACTAGTCCATACGCGCCTCAAGGATCACCACATGGAGGAGGAGCGGGAATGGGTATGTATATGCAGCAACCGGGAATGCCAATGCCAGGTGGATATCCTCAACAAATGCCAGGTGGATATCCTCAGGGAATGCCAGGTGGAATGTATCAACAACCAATGCAATCACCACAGATGGCAGCTTATATGTACCAACAACAGCAACAGCAGCAACAAGCGTATAACAATCAAATGGCGGGAGGTTATGGATATGGTTATGGGCAGGCGCCACATCAGCAACAAAATGCGCAGTTTCTTGAGCAAAGAATGAGTGGGATGTCTATGAGGAATGATGGTGGTGCGAGTGGGAAATCTCCTTCGTATGTAAGGCCTTCGAAACCAGAAGATAAGCTATTTGGGGACTTGGTTGATATGACCAAGTTTAAACCAAAATAACTTCCATGTTAGTGAGTGATGAGTGTGAAGGAACGGTGTGGTGGTTTTTTTTAATATGTTTTCGAGACTTCAGGATTATTTTGTTTGCTTTTAGACCCGTCCATATTGCTTGCCTATTCAATATTTTATGTATATTGATTGTAGAAAGAAGTCAGACTTTGAGTATGTGAAGGAGGCAAATCACATTTTGTTTTTGCTTTGCTAGGGTGAATTGAATCAAATATACATCTAGGGTTATGTTTTTGACTCAAATGCTTCTTCTCTCTACCTTTACTTATCTCGTGTTTTGCATGCGTAATATATATTACTCTATATGATATGATTTAAAAAGGTTAGAATAGGTTATACTAATTGAGGCCTATTTATTTTAATGTTTCTATTTTAAATTCCAACTAAAAAGTAATCCTTTAAAAGTCTCATTTTTTAGTTTCTGGTTTGTTTTTTGACTTATATACCCTTGAGTTGGAAAATAAAGGGGGTGTATTCAATTGAGAATTTGATAGATTTTTTTGGATTTTAAAAAATTATAGACTTTGCAAATTTTATGGATTGTTTTAGATTCTGACGGATTCTTTTTAAATCTTTTATAGAGTTGAATGGATTTTTGTAAATCCTTTATTGATAGGCTTCGACATATAATTTTTTTTACTTTTTTACAAGATCTTTTAAACAAATTGAATATCAGACGTATATTTTCACATACATATTATGAAAAATTGAATTACACTATTTTCATGTTTATTATTTTAAGGAGTTGAATTACAATAAAATGTGGTTGATAGCAACAAAAGTCATTTAATCAATAATTTAACCTATCAAAGTATATAAAAATAAAGAACCAAATAAGTTATTAACACATCCATCTGATCTTATGTTAGACCAAGATCTTTACCAATATGTTAGCGACTTAAAAATGTTTTTAATGTTAATCTCACCGAATGAAAACAACTAAGTACTACTTGGAATTGTCAAAGTAGTAGAATATGTCGTACTTAATATGTTACACAATGTAACCACATGTTTATTTTAAAACTGTAGTTCTCAATGACAAAAAAATATTAGCCACAAGACATCATTTTAGGTTCATTATTGTACTTAGCTGGATCCATATCATATATTGTAGCTCTACATGATTTTTTTTAATTGAACAATATCTCATGAGTTTTTTTTAACTGACTCAATCATCTTACGTATAATTTTTTCATGAATTTTTTTCAATTGAGATTTAACATGAAAAATATTAATAGCATGAATAAGTTTTTTAATTGATACAATAATGTTACGGCTAATTCTTTCATGAAATTTTATTAATTATAATCGCACATGAAAAATATATCATAAGTATTTTTTTAATTTGTTAGAAAATAGTCTAAAAAGGAAATCCATCAAAATCTCTAGGTAAAATGATAGATTTCAAAATAAAAATTTTGTTCTTTAAAATCCTATGAAATCCAATAGGAAATGAAATCCAAAAAAAATCCATAGACTTTTGAATACCATCCGATTTTAAAGGATTGTTTAAAATCCAGATTGAATACACCAAGATTTTAAAAGATTCTTTAGAGTCGTAATTGAATACACCAAGATTTTAAAAGACTCTTTAGACTCTTAATTGAATACCTCTCAACTTTTAAAATCCAAAAAAATCCTATAGACTCTCAATTGAATACACCCTCCCTGAGTTTTTTTTAATTTTCTTAGGGTACTGACCCACGACCCTACGTAACCATTTCTTAAACATACATGTGATGGGTATGGACCCAATACTGTCGCAATGTTTTATTTTACTGGCTCGTTTTTTATTAAGTCCTTTCATGGTCATTTTCCAACTCGACCAATAACTAGATGGGCCTGGACCCATATAGCTCAAACTTACTGGGCTACACCTATCAGGCACAAATTAAACAAAACAAATTGGATTCATTAACCAAATATACAAAACATATCTATTAACCCCATAATGGGTTGGTCCCATCAAGAACAAAAGACAGGAACAAAGAACAGTTCGGCTATACCCATCATGACCAAAACAAAAAAATCAACTCTTATATGTGAATTGCTATGGGGTTGTACCGCCCAGGAACAAAAAAACGCACTGGGCTGTACCGCCTAGGCACAAAAAACAAAAAAAACCAGCAGCGGTAAATGATCCAGCTCGGGAACAACGGAGCGGGTTTTCAAGTTCAGAGGAGCGGCGGTGGAGGTTCGTGAGCAGCCATTCGAGCCCTGTTCGTGAGAAGCCATGGAAGCACTGCTCGAGATTCATGAACTATGTTTCCTGCGACGAACACCTCCTCTGGCGACGTGACTAACTCCGACAAATACGACTTTGGTTCGTGAGATCCTTTAATCCAGTTGGTGTGGTTCAAGCTCGCCTGAAGCCTTCTGGTTCGAGTCTTCGTCCGTGTCTGCGAAGATGCAACTTGTTCCATTTTTTTGCCGTTTTTCAGATCTGTGCAATGGTAGGGATAATGGTGGTGTTGGGATGGTAGGGTTCTTATGCATAGGAGTGACGACGGGGCTCTGGTGCGGCGTGAAGGTAATAGTGGTGATGGCAGGAGCGGGTCACGGAGGTGCTCCAGAAGGGCGGCGATCGTCGGTGCTCCAGATGCTAATGATGGTGTGGAGGTGGGAAAGTTAGAAGGTCATGTGATGATGGTGGATTATGGTCCAAGGAGGTGATGCTAATGATGGTTTTCTGGTTTAGAGAGAGGAGATGGATAGAAGAGAGAAGAGAGGAGAGAGGAAGGGGTATTTTTGATTTCCCGTAACCTAATAGCATTTCTTATTTTAGTTTTACCTTTTCACTGTGAATAGAAGGGAAGGGATGGGTGTTTTGGTATATTACCTTCTTCTGGTTTGATTGATTTGGGTTTAGTTAGACTGGACTTTAAAATAGAAAGTCATATGGCCATAAGCCTTATAACATAATTGCCCTGTTTTTTATAGTAACACTAAATTCGACCTCATCGCTTCTTCCTAATCCCGTCTAGTATAATATCTATCAGATAAAACAAGAAATTTTTAAACGGTTTATTTCTACGTATGTAGTGTCTTTAGTTCACTCTTTTACATTATTTACATTAATTATACTTAATTAATAAAAAAATTGATTTTAACTTATAAAATTAAATCTTTCTATATATATTCACTAATTTTTATTTCTAAATTTCTTTTGTCAGAAATTTCAATTTATATTTTGTCAAAATTATAATATGTTATTTTTTTATATTTCTTTATTTTCATATATTGTAACATAAAATATAATATTCAATTAAAAATTTAACAAATATTGTTTTTCGGTATGTTATTCTTTTCTTATATATTTATTAATTTTTATCTGAATATATATATTAAAGAGATAAATCTCAATTAATTACAGTTCCTTACTTTTCAGTCCAAAAGAAAAGGAAGGAGGAAATTACTCTTACTTACTCACAAATTTTCAAATTAATTCTCAATTAAACACATTGTCATATTTACCTTCCATTATGGCCTTTATGTGATTTTTTTAAAATTTTTTTTTTAAATTTTTTTTTTCGAATTTTTGTTTTAAACTTTATTTTTTTTTAAAATTTCCCGAATTTTTTTTAAAAAAAAAATCGAAATTCTGGGTTATGTGTTGATGTAACACACAAATATAGATTTATGTGTTCATGTAACACACAAAGTCATAAAATCGATCTAAAGGATTCTCTTCTTTAACAAAATTGTTTTTTCTCTTTGTTCATCGCATATACCCTATTTTTATGCGTTTTTAACTATCTTGATATATTATCTTTTTGTCGAACACTTTTTTTTTTTTTTGTTTATGTTTTAGGGTTTTGTGTGTTCCAGGTCACACAAAACTTGATTTTGTTTATTCCAATTCTGTGTATTCCTGGAACACACAAATCTCAGGATTGTGTTTTCTTAGAACGCACAAATATAAGATTTGTGTATTCATGGAACACACAAATCTCAAATTTTTGTATTTATTAAACACATAAAAAATCAAATTTTGTATTCCTAGAATACATAAAACTTGATTTTGTTTGTTCCAATTATGTGTATTCCTGGAACACACAAATCTCAGATGTGTGCATTCCTGGAACACACAAATCTCTGATTTGTGCATTCCTAGAACACACAAATCTCTGATTTGTGCATTCCTGGGACACACAAATATCTGATTTTTGTATTCATGGAACATATAATACACAAAACTTGATTTTGTTTGTTCCAATTCTATGTATTCCTGAACGCACAAATCGCAAAATTGTGTATTACTGGAACACACAAATCTCAGATTTGTGTATTTATGGAACACATAAAACTCAAATTTGTGTATTCATGTAACATATAAAACTCAAATTTGTGTCTTCTTGGAATACATAAAACTTGATTTTGGTTGTTCCAATTCTGTGTGTTCTTGCAACACACAAATCTTGGAATTGTGTGTTCATTTAACACATTAAAAAAAATTAAAAAAATCGAAAAAAAAAATCCGGGAAAAATAATTTTTGAAAAAAAAATGAATTAAAAAATAAATATTATTATAATTAAAGTAATTAATTAATTGTCTAGGGGTATTTTCTTAATCTTCCATTTTTTTGTGCTTAAGTAGGAATTAAGTTGAAATTGTAATTAATTGAGAATTTTTACACTTTTCGTGTAATTAATTGGGTGTTGCCCCTATATTAGAAAACAATATATATAACTAAAATTCAACATAACATTATTTTTCTATATATGTATTTCTTTTAATATATTATGACATAAAAAATCTACATAATAAAATAATTTTTTTAAACAATTCGAATCCTTTGCATAAAAAATATTAATTACCAAAATTCAACAAATTATTATTTCTATATATATCTATTCTTTAGTATATATTCACTAAATTTTTTTACTTAAATTTAATATTTTTTTAAAATTATAAAATATTATTTCATTATATTTCTTTTCTTTCATATATTGTGATTTTAAAAAAAAATATTTAACTAAAATTGAATAATTTTTTATATATATCTTTCCTTTCATATATTACGACATAAAAAATAATTTATATAATGAACCAAAATTTTTAAACCGACATTAATTATTTTTGGTTAATAGAAAAAACTTCATTCTCTCTTATTAAATTAAAATATTATATATATTTATATATTCACTAATCTTTTTACTTTAAATTTAATTTATTTTAAATTAAAAAAAAATCTCTATATTTTTTTCCTTTCATATATCGTGACATACAAACATATATTTCACTAAAATTTAATTAAATATTATTTTTCTATATATCTTAACTTTCTTATATATATTCATTAATTTTTTTACCTAGATTTAAATTTTATTAAAATACTAAAATATTATATCTCTATACTAAAATATTATATCTCTATATTTTTATTTTCTTTCATATACGGTAACATAATTAATATTATTTAACTAAAATACAAACAATATATATATATATATATATTTCCTTTCATATATTGTGATATAACAAATAATTTATATAATAAAAAAAAAATTTAAACGGTCCAAATCATCCATACCCTTAATTTCCTCCTTCACATTAATGGAATTAATTATTTAAAAAAAAAAATTAATTCTCACTTATAAAATAAAATTTTACTACATATATTCACTAATTTTTTTACCTTAAATTAAAAATTTTCAAATTATAAAATATTATTTCTCTATATTTCTTTCTTTTCATATATTGTGACATAAAAAATCATATTTAACTAAAATTTAACAAAATATTATTCCTCTATGTATCTTTCTTTTCTTATATATTCGGAAAAATTCCCCCGTGGATACCCATTGTTTTGCGATTCGGACAAATGAGTACCAAAGTTTTACAAAATTGTACAAATAGGTACCCAACTTTTCGTTTCTAGGCTCTCATATGTGTTAAATGCCACGTGGCTAGTTTTTTTGTTGTTGTAAATATTAGTTTTTTAGGGATATTTCAGTCTTTCTCCCTACCTATTAGAGTACATGTGTGTGTTTATTAAATGCCACACTTTTTCTCTTTTATTAAAACACAATTCTTCTTCTTCTTCTTCTTATTAAAAGCTTCATTATGCGAGAGGAAAGAGCTTCAATGGCAGGTTTTTTTTGCTTTAATCAAAGACAACATATGTGTTGGTGTGGATTAAATCCAAAGCTTACAATATCATGGAAACAACATGGTAGGAGGTTTCTTAGTTGCGAAAAATACAAAGAAGGAAATGATTGTGGGTGGTTCGAGTGGTATGATCCACCCATGTGTGCTCGTAGCTCTCACGTAGTATCTAGGCTCTTGTGTAATATTAACGAGAAGAAGGCAAAAATTGTTGATTGTCAAAAGAAAGTGCGAGCTTTGGAGTTATTGAAGATGGAGTACAAGTTGTTGGCCACGAAGAGGGTCCTCTATATCGTATTGTTCTTGGTTTTTCTGTGGATTGCTTTAAAATTGAAGAAGAATGTGTGAGTTATGAAGGTTGTTAAAGTTTGAGAAGGTTGTGGGATGTTAATTTAAACTAGAATGCATGCGTTATGTGTTCAATTAAATAGATGTAGTGTTAGTTGCATGGTTCTAAAAGGCGCTAGGCGTTATTAGGGCGGTCGATCACCTTCGAGCACCTAGATGGCTAGGCGGCCCATTAATGAAAACTTAGGCGGTTTTTACGGAGGCGATTTTTAAATTTTATATTAAATATATTACTAATAAATTGATTTGAATAGTGTTTACATCGTAATATACTTAAAGTAGATCAATATAACATAAATAACATATATTTAATTATAAAATAATAACATTTCACTATTATTAACCTAAAAAATGACCAATTCAAGAAATCTAGACTTGAAATTTGAAAAATCTTACTTTCTTCTTTTTCTCGCTCGTTCAAACTCTAATGTAAGTAGTTTTTTCCTTATATTTTTCTTATGTGTTGGTTTGGATTAAATTGAATTAGTTATTTATGGGCTAGCATGCTGGGTAATATTCGGGTTGGGTGACCCATTAATCCGATTGAGTAGTTTATTAATTTGATTTTGTGTGGACGAACCTCCGAGAGATATTTTAGGCGGATCGCACTTTGGAACGCCTAGGCGGCTAGGAGGCCTTGTTTTAGAACACTTTTTAGTTGTTAGCTCGTGTTAGTTGAATTTGATTTGACTTTAGAGATTCATGATATGTTAGTTTAATGTAAGTTAGTAGTTCATTTTCTGGTTTTTTTTTGTTGTGATGTTTTTTTACGCGTGTTTAATTGTTAAGTGTAAGACTATATTGTGTTATGGGCTATTGTGTTAGAAATTTATGTTTGCTCCTTAAAGGTAATGTAAGATTAAGAAATTGCTATTTACTCCCTTTAATTGCTATTTTGTTTCGCAAACAGGTTCATGTTGTTTAAATTACAGATAGTTCATTGTGTTTAACTTGAAAATAGGTTGCTACTTGGTCTCTATTGTATTATTAAAACATGCAGATTTAGAAAAAAATGCATATAAGGGCCTGAAGTTGCAAAAAGGGCATGAAGTTGCAAAAAGGTTCCTAGAGTTGTGTTAATCTATTGAAAAAGTTTTTACAAATGCTAAAAGGTCCTTGGAGTTTATTTTACAATCCAAATAGTATCTTTATCTACAAATAGGGCCCTGGTATTATTTAAATTCATTCATAATATATAAGAAATTGCAAACAGGCCCCTAGAGTCATGCAGAAAGGAAAATTGCAAATTGGTCCCTAACTTATGAAAATACTTTTAATAGTTATTCCCAATGCTCATAAAATTGCAATTGGTTCTTGATTTATGAAAATACTTTTAATAGTTATTCCAAAATATTTAAAAAATTAAAAATCTGACTTATGAAAATACTAAACTAAGGTTTAAGAAGTATGAAAATACTTGAATTTAGTCCTCTGTTATTTTAATAACTATTTCAAAATATTTAAAACATTGTAATTAGGTCCCTAAATTATTAAAAACCATATTGTAATAAGACAAACGATTAAACATTGCTAATAATTCCCCTGTCAACCACAAAATACATCCCATTACATGAGTACTATTCAAAAATACATCTCATTACATGCGTACTAAACCAAAATACATTAAATTGAACAAAGTATCCAAACAAAACATCAACTAAGCCATATTATCCACAAAATAACATCAATAGACCAAATTATCCATAAAATACATCCAATCCATCAAATAAATCATACATAGCTAGTTCTTTTCCTTTTCCAATTGCTGGAGGTTTGAACTTTCTTTTACGAGGAATGATTAGAGGTCCTTTTCTGTTCACTTTACTACTAGGTAGAATGAATGAATTTCTTGCAATTGTTGTTGTAGTAGTCTTATCAATTTTCTTTTACAAAACAAAAATAAATATATCTCATATTAGTTTTGCATTACATTAATATTTCAAGAGTTAGTTGTATAGACCATACCTTATAACGATTAACAGGAATTTACGCACATCATGTCCTACCTTGCGACATATGCTACATCTTACTCTACCAATTTGTTTAACATTTGATTTGATGGATTCCTTGTTTGAAACATTGGTTCCTTATCGAAACATATTCCTTATAAGTAGTTACCTCATGTTTATTTTCAAAATCTTGTACTTGAGAAGAATTATGGAGTGAACTTTCAAGTTGGACATATGACTATAAAGGAGTGCTTTGAAGTCTTGGTCGTTCCAACCACCTAGCAAATCACTTATACCCCCTTAGTTTTCAAAGTAAGTCATGGATTGTTGTGTTGTAATATAGTAACTTGCTTTTTCATTACTACCCTCAAATCTTGTATCTTGTGTGGGAGCAAAAATGACTATGTTTTCATTCCAACCTCATTTAATTCAATGTTAATCCTTTCATTGTTACCCAAACTTTTCTCAACACCCGCTTCTGGTGAGAATTCTCTAGCGATCGTTCCTACTTTTGTCCAGTCACAACCTATCCTAGTGAGCCTTGTATCATCTGGTCAAAATGCTTTAGCTCTTGTGGACATTTTTTCTCAACCCAATCCTTTACCTCACTATCCGCAACCAACATAATGCAAATGTTCAATCTCCATTGTATCAAAATGGTAGTTTCTTAGGTGGTACCCAATATGAACAATCTGGAAATACAGAAATGGTCAATTACAACAGCTTTCTTCACCAGCTTATGGTACGTGTATTCTTGCTATCTCATTTTTATTCCTCCTACCGAATCCACGTAACATTGGTACACTAATTATGATAGGTGGTGAAAGCGGTGATTCTTTACTTCCACCTCCTCTATGGGAAGCTCAACCAACTAATGATGTTAATAATAACCAAGTGGTGGGACCACCTACTAGTCCATACACACCTCATGGATCACCACGTGGAGGAGGAGTGTGTATGGGTATGTATATGTAGCAACAACCAGGTGGTGGATATCCCCAGGGAATGTCGGGTGATATGTATCAACAACCAATGCAATCACCGCATATGACAACTTATATGTACCAACAACATTATCAAGCAGATAACAATCAAATGACGGGAGGTTACAGATATGGTTTTGGGCAACCGCCACATCAACAACAAAATGTGCAGTTTCTTAAGCAAAGAATGCATGGGATGTCCATAAGAGATAATGGTGATGCGGGTGGAAAATCGAGTTATCCAGTTTTTTCTCCTTCATATGTAAGGCCTTCAAAGCTGGGGGATAATTTTTTTGGGGACCTTGTTGACATGACCAAGTTTAAATCAAAGTAACTTCACGTGAGTGATGAGTGTGAAAGAATGGTGTGGTGGGTTTTCTTTTTATATGTTTTTGTGACTTGGTGCTGCTGATGATGATGATTCTGTCTCTAAGATTTCAATATTATTTTCTTTTCCTTTAGACCGTTCATATTGCTTGCATATTCAATATTTATTGTAGAAAGAAGTCAGATTCAATGCTTGCCTCTTTGCTCTCTTCCATCTCCGGATCAGTTTTAGTCGTTACATCATCAACTTTCTTTTCAACCTCCTCATCCTTTTAGTTTTTTTGTCCATAATCACTAATAATTATAGTTCGAACAGCTTGTTGTGTAAAATTTCCTCGCAAAGCAGCTTCTTCCATAACCTCTTTCATAATATTGTGTTTTCTCCTCGGTTGTTCTTCACCCATGCCATGGTCACCATCACTATCAAAACTGTCATTCCTCTCCACGTTAACTTTCCTTGTGTACCCATCGTTACCCTTCTTAGTTCTCAGTTCACGATCCCTCTTCCATGCTGGTGGTGGAGGGGACCTATCCTTCTTTCTATCCTAGGTGTATGCTCTAATGTGGGAGCTAAAATCCCCAGTCACACGCTTTCTAGTACCAAACAATGGCTGATCAAGGGTGTCCTTGATGACATTCTCCTTACTCCATGTAAAAAATCTTATTTTCACCTTGGATAAACCACCTCTCTCCGCTGGATCTCCATAATTTTCTCTTTTGTGATAAATTTTACCACATGCAAAACAAAAAAGCCCAACATTCTCATACTTAAAAGTTACCCAAGATACCTCATCCTCTTGTCTAAGATAAAAACATGGGGGGATATGGTCAAGAACTCTAAACCTAACCCTAAATCTCAAAGTTTTCACAATAGCATTATCAACCCCAAGGAAGTCAATCTCCTCTAAGTCAGTAAAACACCTAGTAATATTTTTAATGGTACTAATAGTATTCTAGAACATTAACCTGAACCCACACAGTTGAATAGTTAGATTCGTGTACGTAACATTGAATTCGCCATTACCTTTGGTAAAAGTAGCGTGAAAGCCAATCATATTCCTGGTCTTAAGCCCCAAAATCTGTCGAATTCTCTCTTGCTATAGATCTCCAATTTAAAGTAGTTGGTACTGGCCTCTGATACACTCACGTCACCACTAACCATCCATTTGTCGAAGACCCATTTCCTAAAACCCGCCAAGTTGACCTTCTCATCGCCTACCACCCTAACCATCAACACTCATTTCTTGTCCAAATGTTCGACGCTACGAACCCTTATATCCAAACTAATCACCACCTATATCATCATCTTCAAATTCATGAATTTGAGTAATAGGTAAAACATGTCACAAATAAGTCGCCATATGATTGTAGAATCTACAAAAGTACTTAGAAAGGAACACGTAATCTATGGAATAAACTATGCTAATGTTGTTGTACTAGGTAAGGATGTAGAAAGAAAGTAGATTTTTGTTAAAATATTAAAAAGCTTAAGATGTAAAATGATATTAAAGGAGGAGATCACATTATATACTATGTTAATCATATGATGATTAAAGTGAATTCGGTGGATTTGATAAGGATTAGTAGCCAAGTGTCGTTTAGGGTATCATTAGTTGCCTTAACTCCTTTGGTTAGCCTGCCCACGTGTACCACACTAAGTGAAATGAAAGGTTTTTTGTGCTTCGCTCCTCGTTCCCTCCCTCTAGCCATTATGAAATCCTTTCCTTGGAAGCTGCATGCACGCTAAGTCAGGTAATACCCAACATTGTAATCTTTAGTATATCTCTTTTCCTCGTTCCATGTGTGATTAAATTTCAGTCGTTTCATACACACGTCCTTCAACTTGAACTTTATCTAAAGTGTCCAACTATCCTCCTTCCTCAGTAAAATGTAGTATGAAGTTTTCCCATTACTCTTCGTGACCTCCATCTTAACCTCACCCTTATACTCCCTGAAAACAACGCTTCCTCCAGATCTGTCCATCACCTTATCACCTCTCTGCTTTGAGTCATCCTCATCGTTCTTTATCCACACTCCATCCCAAGTCCTCTTCTTTTCTCCGATGTACAGTAGTGTAATACTCGTCTCTCTGATATCACTATACCCTAGACCGTCTTCTTTCCGCCCCTTGCAAAGCTTGTGTAGAATAAAACTCAGATCTTTAACCTTCCTTGTTCCCATAGTCATTTTCACCATCCCCCACAGTAAATTTATGGAGTAATTAATAGTGTCCTGTTTAACCTTGTAATTCCAATTTTGACCATCTTTTGGGTTGTGGGTACCCCCACACCAGACGCGTAAACCCTCGACCTATCGAAGTAGTAAATGAATCGAAATAACGTACTCATGTTGGTGAAACGATTCGCTCGAGTGGCCTGGATGTAAATAGCGTTCCGTCTCCGATCTACTACTTTATGCAATCCCAGAATCACCGCCGTAGGAGGGTGTTGTAAAAGGGTTTCGACGCGCCCTTTCTCGAACCCAATAACCATCCCTTTTGTCAATCACTTTCATCGATGCTTAATATGACCATCACCCAGTATAAATTTCCCTTTGAAACATTACCCTTGATACCTCCACCCAACACTTTTCTGTTTCAATCTAATCGGGAGTCTATCGGTGGACATCCCCATAAGAGACAACCTTCACACTTAATTCTTTTTAACAAATGACGTGACAAGATGAAACCCCTAGAAGAAGTGACCCATTCGAAGAAAAGAAATGGAGAAAACTCTAGAATAAAATCGCCTAGAATGTGTACTATGTGTACTTGTTGATTTTATCAAGCTATTAGTATAAATTTTTTACTTTTAAAAAAGAAAACAAAAATCAAAGACCTTTTACATTAGGGTAAAGCCCACGGGAATAACTTTGGCCAAAGTACACGATCCGCCGATCTTACGTTTTATCCTAGCCCCTGAACCTATTTGGGAACATTCCTAACTCCTATACCATATGCCTGTAAAACCACCGTCATCGCAGCGTCGCACGAAGATCACTCTCCCCCATCAGCACTGCGAAACTATCAACTAGAAGATATTCCCAAAAACCCAATTTTAAGGTAAAAAATCGTTTTCTGTTTCCTTTCAATTTAAACCCAGACACATAATTCATTATATTTATTTGAAATTTTTAACCGTAATCTTACCTTGTACAAGATTATCTTCACTCACCTAGATTTTAGATTTTTCTTAGAAATACTACACAAATCATACTCGTTTAATTTCTGATGCAATGAGAGTAAGATTCCATATGAAATGAATGTTTAGATAGCGTTGGAGTATGCTATCTGACTCAAAAACTTGTTTGTTGAATATTTTGCAGTTTTGAGTGATACGGTTGAAGAATTCAAATGACAGGTGTTGATAGGATCAGCGACTTGCCTGAATCTATTTTAATTGATATTCTCTCCCTTCTTCCAACGCATGTTGCTGTTCAAACCAGTTTGCTATCAACTAAATGGAAATATTTATGGAAAAACATTTATAATCTCAGTTTCGATGATGCAACTTGGCGCCTAAATGAAATAGATGAGGACACACGTCTAACTTCATTTGCATTTCTTGTTAATAAAGTTTTGACATCCCTCAATGAACAATCCATTCAAAAGTTCTCTCTCCTTATCTATACGAGTTACCCACAGTATGATGCAACTTCTTGGATCTCTGCTGCAATTTCTAAGAACGCTAAAGTACTTGAGTTTGTTGAGGAGGATTTTCGTTCTTTGACTCAGATGCCCTGTAATTTTTATACATGTAAGACACTAGAGTTTCTTCTTTTAGAGGCTTTTATTTCTCCGTTTTTACCAAGCATAGTTTCTCTTCCAAATCTTAAAACCCTTCGTCTTCAATATTCGAGGGACGAATCTATTTCAGAGCTCATATCTGGTTGTTCATCGCTTAAGAATCTGGATATTTTCGATATATCACATGAATATGTGGACACCTTAAGTATATTATCTCCAACATTGGAAAACCTCTCCTTGAAATATTTTGAGAGATCTGAAGATGACAGTAAGATTGTAATAAATGCTCCGCAACTTAGGTATCTCAACCTATATCATGTGGAGACAAGAAATTTCTCTGTTGAGAACCTATCTTTGCTAGATGAAGCATGCATTGAACTTTACTTCGAGGAGCTTCATGAAACTCTTATATATAATCCTCTTATATTTGATCAGTACTCCAAAGGTGTTCTTGAATTTTTTCAACAACTGTGCAACGTGAAGACTTTATCTTTGACGGGGCATACATTTCAGGTAAACTTTTATTTTTATTTTTTTAAGTGAGCATGGAAAATTCTTGAGTTTTGTACTTTTGTACCTTTAATCTATTTTACTTTCTAAGTAAAATCTCTTCACTTTGTTCACACTTTTGCAATAACTTGTTAGTCATATAGTGTTTTATACATCAACTTCTGACATGAAAATAAGATATTCACGCTCTCTTTCGTGAAGGCTCTGAGCCATGGAGGTGTGATTCCAAGATTCTCGAGACTTTCTAAATTGACTGTAGAAGTTGAAATTCAATTGAAGTCACTTATAAACTTACTCGACAGCTGTAATGAGCTACAATCTCTTACCCTTTCACTGGTTAGTAAAAGCCTAATATTGATATAGAGACTCACGGAGAGAAGGGGTAATTATTCTTTAATAATTTTATCAATGTTGTTTTTGCAGGATAGACATTATGACTGTACGGAAGGTACATGCTGGAGCGATCCTGAGAAAGTGCCTATTTGTTTCTTGTCCAGCCTTCACACAATATCACTGAATGGAATTAGAGATCATGGATTTAAAATGATAGCTTATATGCTTGAGAATGGTGTAGTATTGAAAACAATGACAATACAAGCTTATGACTTTGAGGCTAATGAAAAGTTGCTTCAGAAGATACTAAATGTTTCTCGGGGATCTGAAAAATGTCAAGTTATATATCTAAATCCAATGAAATAGGAAAGTTAATCAAGACGGAACACAAAAAGGCAGATCTGTTAACGAGTGAAGTTGCTAAACTTCACAATTTCGATACTACATCCCTATGAATTTGTAGTTTTCTTCTCAATATCAATCATCTTCCTTTTGTTTGTTAAAAATTTGTAATTTGCTTACAAGATAAAGTTTCTTATTAGTATTAAATTATTTTGTGAGATTATTGAAGTGGTTGCTGATGCATCTAACTTACAAATATGCGGTCAAGTTTTAATTTGTTGAAATGAAAAATGTAGAAGTTAATCTTTCTTGATTTGACAACATATTCCAGTTTTTCAGTATGTCAATTGAATACACACTTTCGAGTATGAAGATATGGTATGGTATTTCATTATCTTAAGAGAAATAGATGTTGCTGGATTGTTTTATTAGTGAGTATGAGTATAAACATCCAAAGGTGACCTTCAAGTCCTTGAGTAGGGGGTGAGAAGGTGCACTATATAAGTGTTTCTATTATTACTCATTGACTTGTGAGGATTATGGACATTTAAGACTTCAAGTAGTACTTCATGTTCGGATCCAAGTCTTTTTTTCTTTTTTTACAATGGGTCGACATTTAAAGATTGAGAGTCATGGTTTTGACGAATAAATTCCCACAAGGGGTATTAGGCCAGGGATCTTATCCCCTTCCTGTATCGTATCACAAATCTTTTTTTTTTTTGTCAAATGAAAAGAAAGAAAAGACAAATTATCCCTCTCTACAGAGGGAGGTCACGCAGCTAAAAAATTTGACAATCGAATCCATAGGACAAACAGAAACATCGATATTCATCCTGGTGTATTTTGCGACTTTATCTGCAACTTCGTTAAATTCTCTTTTGATGTGAATGACTTTCCATCTTGGAAATCTCTTCATCCAACTTAACGCTTCAACGATCATTGGTCATATTCGCCAGTTGACTCCTTTAGTTTTTGAGATACCTTGAACAACTTCAAGGTTATCCAAGGTTATCAGAGTAGAACGAACTACTCTGGAGATTGAGATCTGATGCAAATCTCATAAGTTGAAGGATGGCCCACATTTCTCCTTCAACAGCGGTGTTCACCCTCGCTCTTTTGATAACTTTATGTTTGATTGCACCTTCCTTGTTAACTTCTAAAGACACCATACTTGAAGGTTCACAACTATTGATGAAAGAAGTATCATTCACCCAAGTATAATCAGCAACGTCATTTATAAAATGATTCTCTTAGACAATAATCAAGCCGTTCTTATCACAATCAAACCTCCAATCTTTATTATTCTCGGCTTTCTCTGCAAAAAGGTACTTCAACAAAGATTTTGTTTTTTCATTAATCTCCAGTATATTCTAGGCTTTTTTCTCAAAAAAACCGTTCATCCGAGTCTTCCATATATTCCACAATGTAGCAAAAATCGTAGCAGTGACGTCTCTCTTTTTCCACCCGTTGCTAGAATAGCTATCGATAAACAATCCAATCCACTCGCTAATAGATCTGTTGAATGTTTCATCAATTTTGCATTGGAGTTGAGAATTCACCCAAACCTCTTTACTAAAGGGGCATTTGATAAAAAGATGCACAATAGGCTCAACTTCCACCTCACACCATTCGCAGATATCGGTTTCAAGGCATTTTCTCTTTTTGAGGTTGCATTTAGTTGGAATGGCATTGTTATGTAGTCTCTATATGAAATTCCTTATTTTTAGAGGCACATTCGAATCCCGAATTAAGTTTCACATTTTACCGTCATTGTTTTCCGCGTCTTTAAATGATTCGCCCTCTTTTTCAGTTTCCTTATGCACAAGTCTATGATATCCCGATTTGGTCAAGTACTCACCGTCTTCAGTTTTTGGCCAAATGATCGCATCTTCTTTTTCCAATTGCATAATCGGTATTCTTATAATCTCCGCAATGTCTCTAGGGGTACAGAAATCCTCAAGAGTGTCAAAGTTCTAGTTAGTCAAATTATTGTTAAAACACTCCGCCAACTTAAAAAGATTGCATCCACTCGATTTGTCCAACTTATAACCTTTCCTAATCCGAACGTCTTCCCAAACATTAATATTAAGGCTGTTGCCAACTTGCCAAATACATTCTTCTTTAAGAAACATTAAACCTTTATATATACTCCCCCAACTCCACGATCTTTTGTTTTTGAGCTTAGCGTTCCACATATCGGTATTGGAAAAGTAGATGCCATTTAAAACTTTAGCAACCAAAGAATCTGGCTTATGTAAGATTCTCAATGCTTGTTTTCCTAGCAGAGCAAGATTCAATTTACGAAAAAGAGCAAGATTCATTTTATGAAAATCCCTGAAACCTATACCACCCACCTTCTTAGCTTTTGCAATCTTTTTCCAAGCGACCTAATGTATCCTCTTCTTCTCCCCTGAATTCCACCAAAAGTTGGCAACAATACTATTTAGTTTCTTACATTGTGTGATAGGGAACTCGAATTGATTGCAGAACCGCTTTGATCAGAATTTCTTTGCCACCGTCCGAAAGTAAATTAGAAATCCAGCTCGCCGATTTAGTCATAAGTTTATCAATAATGTAAGAAATATTTCCAGTTTTGGACCTCTTAAGAGTCATTGGGTATCCCAGATATTTGCCCATTGATTTTGTGAGATCGAAATTTAACCTATCCGCGATAATCGCTGCTTTATTTTCAGGGAAGACATTATTGAACATAATGGTTGATTTATTAAAATTAATCTTCTGGCCCGAAGCAAGGCAATACATTGATAGAACTCTTCTGAAAGTATCAATTTCACCATCATTAATTTCCAGAAAGAAAAGCGAGTCGTCAGCAAATAAGAGATGAGTCAATCTTGGAGCTTCTCTTGCAAGTGAAATTCCTTTAATATTGTCTTCATGACATTCATAATTTATAAGGACTATCATTCCTTCAGTGAGCATTGAAAATAAGAGTGGAGATAAAGGATCACCCTACCTAATTTCTTGTCCTAGTTTAATTTTTTTCAATCTTTCACCATTCACTTTATTCTGGTATGAGACAGATGATATACAATTAAAAATGAGATCTCTCCATTTTTCGCAAAAACCGAGATTTCTTAAAATTGCCATGAGAAAATTCCAATTAACTTGGTCATAGGCCTTGGCCATGTTAATTTTAGCTGCACCATAATGTTTGTTGGATCTCCTTTTGGTCTTAAGAAAGAAACCGATTTCCTGAGCAATTAAAATATTATCTTGAATACACCTCACTTTAATAATGGAATAGAATGCAATAAAATAGGTTATACGATCTTTCAAAAACAAAGAACGGAAGACAACAACAACACTCCTACAAGTCTGGATCCAGATATCTCTTTGTTTTGCGGCACATCATTTTCTAATAAATGGGAACCATCGGGATTAGCGGTTATTGGTGTTAATAACCGCATAAACAGTACATTCATAGGTAGCTATGCCGTGGAGTGTAATTCTGCTTTTGAAGGGGAAGCTTTTGCAGTACTCAAAGCCACAAAGCTAAGTGCGGAGTTCCCAGATAAAGAGAAGGTCATTTACTCAGATAACCTTGAAATTATTCAAGGTATTCAGCAGGTGTTAGCCGCGAGTTGGAATATCCAACCTATTCTACGCAAAATTATCCATAAAGCTGGGGAGATTGGGAGTATTTCGTATCGTCACATTAATAGGAAGCCCAACAGCCACGCGGATAAGATTGTGAAGGAAGCTAAACACGGGGCAACCAGGCAACGTCGATTGACTATAAGTCCTTTCGCCTAGCTGTTCTGTTTAGTAAATTAGGATTGGTTAACTTTGTTTTGTTTGGTGCTTAGGCACCTTACCTTGTCCAAAAAAAAGAAAATAATAACCAACAATTTTTTTTTTATAATATGCGCAACACGAAAAAAAAAACAAAAAAAATTGTCAATTTCCTTATCTTTTTACAGAAAAAAATTCCTTTTCTTTCTTACGAACAAAAAAATAATAATTACTAATTAATATATCACATGCTTTGATACCATTTGTAATATTTAATCAGATACGAATTAAATAACAAGAGGTTTATAACATGAATACCTCTTGAAAAGCAGCGAAATTGAATAGATTGGGATCTGATAATCTTGCGGCCGTGGATCTTCTTACTAGAAGAGAGACCTCTATTTATACAACCTAAGTGCCTTGTGATTTTTGATAAATGTATATTTTGTAATGGCAGAGAGTAGAAGAAAAGTAAAGAGAAGCATTCATATGAGATATGAAAATCAGTTTCTTTTTTGATAAAACTCTATCTCTTTTATCCTAGGTAGTTAGGAAGAGTTATCAGATATACACGTATCCGATTTTATAACCTCCACAGTTATTAATTTAAAATTAATAACCTTATACTTAGTAACTTACTTTTGGCAAACTAAAATAAATAATAAAATTATTTATACATTTATTTTCTTACAAAACGAAAAAAAACACTTAGGAAAAGCCGCACAGAACATGGGTGCATGGTTCGAGTCTCCTCCCTGAACATGAGTAACCTAGTTCTGATTAAGTGGGAGTATGCATGAGGAGTCGTGTATATTTCCTATGGGATTAGTCATGGTGCGCGTAAGCTGGCCCGGACACCCATACATCGAAAAAAAAAAAAACAAAAGTAATCATCGGTGGTGGATGATCAATAAGGATGAAAGAAGAAAGAAGAAAGAAAGAAGAAATTATTCATAATTTTAACTATTTGCTGCGAAGAACTTGTATCACAAATCTTAAATATATTAATAAAGGATAAGGTTGAAAAAAACTATTTGAAGAAATAAAAATTGTCAAAAATAGCCTAAGAATTACTCTCTCCGTTTCACTGAATTGTCTACTTACTAAAAGTAATGTTTCAAATATATTGTCCACTTAGGAGTTCAAGACACTTTTTTTCCTACTTTTTCCACTATTACCCTTAATAAAATATTGAAATTTATATTTCTAATACACATTTAAGATATCAAGATACTTTATTAGGGGTATTTTTGTAATGGTGAATGTATTTATTATGTTTCTTAATATATGTGAAAAGCTAAGTGGACAAATTAAGTGGAACGGAGGGAGTACTCATCTACTTTTTTATAGATTACATTATATTTTTTATGAAGCAACTACGCTGAAATTGAAACTTTTAATGACATCACCAACAAATATAAACCGGCAACAGGCCTAACTATGAACTTAAACAAGTGCGGGGCGATGTTTAGTCCTAACACACAACCCCTAATTCAATATATAATTTCCAAGAGACTGAACGTGAAAAAAGTTAAAAATTTAGGTAATTATTCGGGTCTACCTACTGAATGGGGAAGGTTCAAATCAAAGGATTTACAATTCATAATTCACAAAATTTTAAAAGAATTGAATTTCAAATATTATAGACCTAACCGAATAGGGTAAATAGGTACTGATAAAGGCAATATTACAAAGTATACCAAATTACATAATGTCTTATTTCTTGATACCTAAAAACATTAGTAACACAACCAGTAGGTTCTTGTTAATTTTTCAGCACATAAAAGGGAGGTACAGAGTTCGAATCTCCCCTCTAACATGTGTAAAGTAAGAGATACAAGGTTCGAACTCACATACCAAAAAAGAAAGAAAAATAGTAACACTATTAATTCAATAATTTCTAACTTCTTCTAGAATTAAAAAACGGATATAAAGTGAGATGTACAAAGTTTGAAGTCATATGATTTATTAGGGGTGAGAATGGGTTAATTTTAGTAACACTAAATTCGACCTCACCCCTTCTTTCTAACCCCATCTAGTATAATATTTATATAATAAAAACAATTTTTTATACATTTTTGTCAAATCAAAATCATCTAAAGCTTTTAGTTCACTCATATATTAATAGTATTAATTGTTTTCAACTAATAAAAAAAATTAACTTAAAAACTTAAATCTTTTTACATATATTAACTATTTTTTTACTTTAAATTTAAATTTTGTTAAGTTTATAACATACTATATATGAGCTATTAATTAGAACAACTCATTAACAAACTTATTTGTTAAATACAACTCCCAATTTTTTTATTAAAAACTTCAATTGATAAAAATTCTCTTATATAATCTTTTAATAACTTTATTATTTATTATTTAAATTTAACTATCCTATTACAACCACACCCTTCACCACCACCACCCCACCACCGAACAACGCTACAACCACCACCACCATCACCTCTGGGCAGTGTTTTTTTTGAATTTGGAAAAAAAACATTCTGACACCACTACAGTCCACCGCTGCAGCAGCCACCAGCTCTGAACAATTTTTTAACTGACATCACCATTGATTACTCCTGCCGCCGTCAATAACCTATTCAATTTTTTTGAGTTAACTAAATAAAATTTATTGTTCGAAACAAATAATACATTGTTATTCATTATTCTAAACCAGGAATTTATTGTTTAAAATAAGAAATTCATTGTTCAAAACAATGATTTTTTTTTGTTTTAACTATGAGATTCATGTTTTGAAAAATGACTTTCTTATTCCAAACAATGAAATTAATATATGCAGAATAGTGTCGATATTTCTAAAAATCTACTCCTAATTTAGAACAATGAATTATTTGTTCGGAACAATGAATTTCATGTCTGAAAAAAAAAGCAGTTTGCCGAAATTATTTTTATGAAGTACATGGTTGTGACAATAGTGTCGGATGTGGTGGCGGCAGAAGTAAAAAAAAACTGGCGGGTGGTGGTGGAGGTGGCGGAGCAGTGGTAAATTCTTTTTTCAGGGAAAAAATTAAATTGACCGAAGATGGTGGTCTAAATATTATATATATGTTGTTTTAAAAAAACTGGCCGAAAATGGTGGTGGTGGCTGTAGCGGTTGCCAGTGATGGTGCCCGGAATTTGAAATAGGAAAATAAAAAGATAAGGTTTGTGGAGGTGGTGGTGGTGGGGTGGTGGTGACTGCAGTGGTGTTCGGTAATGGTGGTAAAAAATTTATTAAGAAAAAAATGGCGGGTGGTGGTGGTACATTATTTTTTTTGTTACATACGAGAGCCACTTTAGACTCGAAGTCATTGACTCGGTTCGAACCTACACCACTTGATTGGATGACCAAAACCCTTGCCAATGAGCTAATCACAACGGATTGGTGGTACATTATTTGTTTAATATTAATTAATAAATAAATATTATATTACAAATTAAATTTTATGGTTTTTTTTTTCAAAAGAAATATTATGGTTAAAATAAAGATATTTAGCTATAGAAAGATAGATAAAATATGTTTTTTACAAATATTTAGATTAATGAGAAGGTTTTTAACAAAGTAAATCATTAAAGATATTTTTCTATAATTAGAATTTTTATTAGATTGTTTAATACAAAAATATCAAATATTATTTCTCTATATATTTTTCTTTTCTTATATATTTTATTAATCTTTTTATCGATTTTTTTTCAATTATAAATATTATTTCTCTATATTTATTTTCTTTCATATAATATTAGGATTATTGCTCAAGAAACACCTTAAGTTAGAATTAATTTTCTCTCATCCTAACCATCATTTTTGCCCATAAAAGGCACATATATTTTTGCTTTTTCATTTTCTTTTCCAATAAAAGATTCGTTTGAGTTATGGGAAGTTTCCCACTACTCAAACGTTGAGTAATGGGAAGCTTCCCACTACTCAAACTTTGAGTAATGGGAAGTTTCCCATTACTCGTTGTTCTTTAAAAAAGACGGTGTCTTTTATGGGCAAGGGTGTAAGGTGGCAGGTGCCTATTGGGCATTAACCCTATATATTATGACATAAAAAAAAACATAACTAAAATTTAATAAAATATTATTTCTTTATATATCCTTTCTTTCATTTATTATGACAAAAAAAAAAGACAATCTATAATAAAACCGTCTTTTTTATAATATATAACTCTTTCACATTATTGAAATTAATTATTTTTTACTAGTACAAAAAAATATTAAATTCTCATTAATAAAATAAAATTTTCTCATATATATTCACTAATCTTTTTACCTTAATTTTTTTTTTAAAATTATAAAATATTATTTCTCTATATCTATTTTCTTTTACATATTCTAACATAAAAAATAATATCATTTATATTCAAGAAAATATTATTTCTCTATCACTACTACATCACGCTTCTCTAGTGACGACATCATTAGCGACTACATGCGAGTCGTCGCTAGAGACTTATCTTTCGTGATTAAAATGTATCGGCCACTACATAAGTCATCACCTCACTCATTCGACATTAGCGACTAAATGATGTAGGCACAAATATCATACAAATAGTCGCTAGAGTTATCAAATTAATTTTGGTTTTTTTATTCTTGTAAAATGTTGTCGCTGTTGACTACTTCTATTAGCGACTAACTTTTGTCATCGCGGTTAACTATTACTAATGACGATATTCTAATTATTTGCGACGACTTTATTGTAGTCGCTAATAAAGCCGACATATTTATGGGCAGTGCAACAAAATTTTGAAAAAAAAACCCAAATAATTATTTTCCAAAATTCTTCCAAAACCGTAACAAATTTTGGCTCTATTGCTTTATCAATTGGTTCTCCACTTTGTCTTACGCTATTTTCGGGTCCATCTACCATGTGGGGCTCACTCATTATTTAATTTCTCCACATAAATTTTCCAAAATTAGGTATTTTTCTAAAGTTTAAACTTTTAAATTTTGTTTTCTTTTATTATGATTGTGTTTAACATATTATATGATATGCTTAGATTATTAAAAAGTTATTTTATAATTGGTTTGGATGGTATAAATTATATCTACGATTATTTATTCTTTATTTTCAATATTTTTGTAGTTGTATACTTATATCAAATTGTTAATAGATGATGGCGTCGGGTATCAATAAGAGTTAGATTAAATCAGATCGACATGTTATTGTGGAATATATTAATGATTTGGAAGAATTTATCGATTTTGTTGAAAAATAAGAGGGTTTTAATGATTTATTGTTTCCATTTTAGCTCTCTCTCTGTTTTCCCTTTGTGTTGTATTCTTTTGTTATTCTTCTCCGACAACTCTCTCTAGTAGTGATTTTGTCCCATATCTATGGAAGCTTAATGATGGGGTTTCAATTCAAATAAAGCATACCTTATCACAAGTGAAGTACTGTCCAAAGTGCTATATCTTCTTCTGATTGTCTAGGTGTGCCCCTCTCCATTTCCATGTTGGTGCTACTGCTGGACATGCCATGCTTGCTTAGTCCATCCCACTCCAGGAACGTTCTGCTAGTGTCTATGTTTGGATCTATCTCGAATTTATTTGTTTGGTACAATAAGTTTATGTACCATAAGGGTAGAAGAAGTTCATATTAGTTGCTTGTATGGGTTGTTCATTGTAGGTTTTGTATGATGTTTGGTTGTGTTTGTAATCTATTGTTGTATATGACTTTGTACGTTGGTTGGGATGTTATGGCCTCTTGATGTATTCTCATTCTTGATGCTTTCCTTTATCTATCAAGTCAATCCCAGCAGATTAGGTACTTTTTTTTGTGTTTGCCCATCGCTAGAGGGTTGCGTTGTTCGGTTCAAAGATAGTATGGTCTAAGACATGGCTTGAAGAATACTTATTGGGGGTCAGAGACAGAATCTAAACAATGCTTGGTCCAAAATTGCTCCATAAACAAAACATCAATATCTAAAAAATAATTTAAAGAAAGTTGATCAAATTCACTCCATAAAGAAAAGTTACAATATGAAAATCGAGAATATAATATAAACATTAGGTGAAAGCTAGATAAGGATACACACGATCTAAGCGTACTCGCTCTAAGTGAACGATCTTGTCATTTGAAAATAAAGTCTATCCCTCCGTGTTATCATAGGTCCTAACTAGTCTCCTAAAAAATATTGATCTGTATTCAAAGAGTCATACTTAGTAAAATATGGTCCACGAACTCCAAGACAATCAACCCCAACTATAACACTATTCAGAGTCGGCCTTGGGGCAAGCTACCAAGGCGTATGCTTAAGGCCGTATTTTATCACAGGAATTTTTTTATAGTTAAAAAAAGCGCGTAATTTAACTTTAGATAACTAAACATATATTTGTTTCTTAGACCAGTTTTGACACTACTCTTAGAACTTTTCCATCCTACAACTTGACAAGTTTAAAAGGTTATAAATTAGTCTATTCCCTAGTTTTTTGTCGTTGTATAAAATGTTAGGTAACTGGGTTGAAATATACCTATTCCAATTATCAAACAAAGTGCTTAAAAAATCTTGTTTAGCAACTTGGTTTTAACACCCGCTACTAATAGATTGTTCAACAAAAACTTTTCATATCTCCTCATGTTTTTCAAGTTATTTTCTGTGGATAAGCAACCAACAATACTAAAAGCTCACGATTCACATGACATTTATATTATTACTTGATGATAGGGTAAATAGATAATACATAAACCAAATATCATAATTGTTCCAAAACAACCAAATATCACTCTTATAAATTTTACAGCCAACCTGAACCGATTCATTTCAACCTAAATATAATATTTTGATGTATTTTTCCCAAAGACAATATATAAGCTAAACTCCTTTTCCCGAAAATAAATAAATATAGAGGATTCTACTAATTGGAGCACAATTTCCAAAATTCTTAGGTTATAAAGCCTAGTTAGAAAATACTTCTTTTTAAGGCCTAATTCAATTTTATGGTTATCTTTTTTACTTTTCTACCCTTTTCAATTTTTTTATTCATTTTTTTACTTTTTTATTAATTTAATTTCTGAATTTTTATTATGTTAACTTACCGGATATATATTATCGGTACATTCACGGGGGTACGTACCTACATTTTTTATTGGTACATACCTATGTTTTTTTAAGCTTTTTAAGGTGGATTAAATGTTTTTAATATAATTTCAATTAGTGTTTGTTCATATAATAGTCCAAATACATTAGGGGTTGTACCCAATTCTCGTCCAATGTTTCAGTTTTGTCCATGTCCAATGAAATCCAATGAATCTCGTGTACCCAAGGGGCTGAACCCAAGCACGTTTTTGTCCATGTTATTGAATTAGTTTTCATACATTAATTTTTTATACAGATTCCTCTAGCTTTTAAAAATTTTCACAATAGTGTTTAATTAGTGTTTCAGTACTGTTTAATTTTTACCTGCAAAATTAACAAACTTCAATTTTTCACAACTAATCCAAAAAATGCTACTGGGCCATAATGTCTAGACGAAAAGGGTTGGTCCCAATGGTTTGGACAAAACAAATAACAATATAAAAAACTCTATTGGATAACTTTTTTTTAACTGGGCTGGACTTAAACAAAAAAATAAGTGGTTATACCTTAACAAACGTTTTTTAAGAAATTGACCTAACTAAAAAATTAAACTGGACCTAGCTAAAAAAGAAATGGAACCGTGTTGCAGCTAACACGGACTGGACCATGATGGGTTGGACCCTCATGGGGCTTCACGATTTAAAAAAAAACAAAAAAGCAGATCTGACCCAACAATAACATGGGCTGATATTGGAATGATGGTAGACGAAGGGTGGCGGCGCAGCATAACTGTTGAGGCGGCGCTGGTTGACCGCGGTTCTGGCGCTGACCGAAGGCGTTGATTTTTTTGGTGTCGGAGGGTCCAGTTCGCAGCAGTTTTGGTTCGCAGCAGATCTGGTTAGCAGCAGAGACGGTGGTGCAGTTCGCAGCAGAGAAGGAGATCTGGAGCGCTGGAGCGGCGTTGGCAGCGAAATCAGAGCGCTGGAGGAGAATGAAGATCTGGACAACGTATCTGGAGGAACGGGGGAGGAGGGTGGAGCGCAGATCTGGAGCAAGGTTGGTGGAGGGCTTTGGCGGTGGTGTCTTTTTTGTGAGCAGCGCTGGTTGTAGAGGCGTTTTTCTGATGCTTGTGGAGGCATTTTTCTTGCGCTGGTTGTGCAGATCTGCAGCGCTGGAGGGAGCTCCGGCAGCAGTGGGATGGTGGCAATGAGATGGTGGCAAAAGGGGTCCTCGTCACAGCACCGTGGTGGTGGTGGTGCGTCACAGCAGCAGTGGGATGGTGAGTGTGGTGGTGGGTTGGTCAGAGGGAAGGAGGCAGTGGGATGGTTGCAGTGGGCGGCGATTGGTGGTGGGTTTTGTTATGTGAAGATGGTGGCAGTGGGTGGCGGATATGGTGAGAAGAGGGATAGAAAGAGAGAGGATCAAGAGAGGGTAGAGATTTTCTAAAACAAAAACCCTACCCAATAGGGTTTTTGTTTTTAATTTTTGTTGTTTGATAGTGTGTATAAGAGAGTAGGAGGGGTTTTTAGGTATTTTATTGGGTTTTAGTTGGTATTGGACTATTAGTTAATAGGTATGGAAAATTCTTTCATCCAATATTAGATGATTCCACACTAATTATATTCATACACATTCCCATGTTTTAAACTTACAACAATAACTAACTTGTTAATCTAATGACATGTGTTTTATTATAATAATCAACTACTACGATTAAATATTTGGATCATCCAATATTGGATATAAGTTTTACCCAATAGATAATAGTATTTGAGCTCTTGTTTGTGAACCTCCAAATCTCCAAATCATAGGGCTCTTAATAATAATTCCCCCATAAATATAATTAACTAAACTCCTTTGATTTATCATTTGCCCCATATTTAACCCATAGGCAAAGTAAACGGTCAATAAAATTTTCCACCTATATTACGCGCTGCGGGACTGATCACGTCTTCTCTCTCAATATTTACTGTTTCTTGCACGTGTCTGGTCTGCGATAATAAGTTCTTGCTGGGCTTTGGAGTTAGGAAACATAAATGACGGTAATTCGTTCTTAAATTATACTTAAATTTACTTAATTTTATCATTTTAACATAAGCACAGTTAATTTTCGCCTAAATTTTCTTCAAAGATCTAATCTTTTCAGGTTATTTTTTATTTTTAAGTTGAAATTTCAATCTGGGATAGAAAGAAAATTAAAACTGAATTTGAAACGAAAAATACTCATTTTTAAGCGAATTTTTTACAAGTTATTTGCTTAATCAGTATATTTGGGTATGATTGTATATTCTATCGATTGTTTCTTTATATATTTTGTCAATTGCATAATTGGCCCTAGGTTATTCGAAATATCCCAATTCGCCTTGATGTTAAAAAAAGTACCAAATACTGATACTGCTATGTTGCAATTCTACCCCTCGACATGGTTATACACAACACAGGAGCACTATTGCAATTTTCGTTAATACGTGGATCTAACCACCCTTGTATAGCTGTAGCTTTGTGGATTGTGTTAGCCTTTATATATTGTTAGTAATTGTGTATATTATTGATAAAATAGGCATCAAGGGCAAGGCTATTTAAGGAGTACAAAGAAGTTCAAAGAGAGAAAACAGCTGATCCAGATATTCAGCTTGTTTGTGATGATTCCAATATCTTTAAATGGACTGCTCTTATTAAAGTAGGCATTTTTTCTTTTTTTAACATGATATAATAATTGTCTAAATACTTATTTTATGATGGTATTTATAGGGTCCATCAGAAACTCCTTTTGAAGGTGGGGTTTTTCAGCTTGCATTTTCGGTACCTGAGCAGTACCCTTTACAGCCCCCTCAAGTGCGATTCTTGACTAAAATATTTCATCCCAATGTTCATTTTAAGGTAAATTAAGTTTACTAGAAAAGTCCTTTTGTAGTGTTTTAATTACTGTTTTGTTATAGTCAGGAGAGATATGTCTTGATATATTGAAGAATGCATGGAGTCCAGCATGGACTCTTCAATCAGTTTGTAGGGCTATAATTGCTTTAATGGCTCATCCTGAACCTGATAGTCCATTGAATTGTGATTCAGGTATGTTTTTTAATCATGGTTTCACATGTCAAGTGTTACAAGAGTGTCTGAACTCGAACTGTGATGTGTTTTTGTAGGAAATCTTTTACGATCAGGTGATATTAGAGGGTACCAGTCAATGGCAAGGATGTACACCAAGCTTGCAGCTATGCCAAAGCTAGGCTGATTAATCAATACCTGATCGATCGATCCAATCATATTTACATAACTAGAGCTATTTATTATTGGATCTCTTTTGTGCTTTTTCAAAAACTGGTGCAAACACCATATTCTCTACTGGTTATTTAAGTATGTGTGTAATAGTTTTCTTCTTTTGGTTTGAACCATTAAATAATTTGGATGACTTTAAGATCCATAATGTTTGCACGTTAGTCATACCATATTACTGAAACTATTCTCCTCTTGATAGCAGCCTGTAATCAGTTTGGATTGTTTGGATTTAGGAGGGAAGGGATAGAAAATCATTGTAAAAAGGGTAAATGTCTTCAAATGTCCCTTGTGTTACCTTTTGTATGTCGCTTTACTTATATTTTTAAGGTGGCATTCTTGAGCTCGCAGAAATATTATTGAGATTTATGTCTGGTAGTGAGCTTTTTGAGGGGGTCTTAAGTTTGTTTTTAGGTATTTTGCAAGGGCCTAACATTAAACGGTTAATTTGACTGTTAAATCATGTTAAGGATCATTTGAACAAAAAAAAAAAAAAAGTTAAGGATCATTCCTAGTAAGTTTATTTCCCAACTAAGCCAAGGGTAATATTTGAAATTTTTCACTGATGACAAAAGAATAAAATAAAAATCTACACTGCCTTTGACCACCACAAATCTCCACCACCATGCCTCCAACCATGACACTACCAGTCAACACCATAACCTGACAATGACAACATCTCTTTCCCCACATCATTGTCTTCTTGAAGAAAAGATGTGAATATGTTAATTTAGCTTGATGAGTTGGCATAAAAAGGTGAGCTGGAGATATGCCAATTTAGCTTGAAGTAAAGGTGATGCTGATTGATTGAACACACAAATACCTAAGACTAATTACAGAAGCTAATTACACTTAACCTAAGATTGATTAGCCAATCCTTATCCTGATATCCGATCCTGACCATGCTACCTGAAATCAAATCAGTCAAACTGTTAGAACCAAAGGTAGATGGCTTCCCGAAGGTGCTCTAAAGGTATTCGAGGGCGTGCACTAAGATATGTATGATACTAGAAATGAAGGTGTGGGAATTTATAGCCAATGGAGGCCCATTAGGCCCTCATATGGGCTATTATTGTTATCTAATTTGGAACAGGGCGAGTTTGTTGACCATATGACCACATATCCCTCCAACGCTATAGATTCAGTTCTGGAAGGGTTCTTCCCTAAAGGCAATGTTTCTGTTTGCTGGATCATCTTACCAGTCCTAAGGACAAACTAAATCATCTGTGTTCCAACCCAGGATAATCACCCCCTTGAATTTTGCCAACAAAACATTTCCCGAGGAAAATCCGCTTGATTGTTGCTTTGTACTGTCACGCTCTTATAATAGTTGAATCTGTACAACATGAGTCATTCACACACATGATGCCAGGGAAATGTATTTTCTTGAGATACAAAGCACAACTTGTTAATATAGATGGTGTTTTGGATGATGTGTAATCATTAATGACATCCATACGCGAATAGGCATTCTTGGTCTATATATAGACAAGTTGGAGCACCATTTACTGGTTGCTCTCGGTCAGGTGGGCCCAAGCAAATTTTGAGAACTTATCCATGAGCCACAAAGATTGGCATTACAATTTTGTTTATAATTTTATTTCAAGGACGTGCATTATATCAGGTTAAACTCTCGGAGGGAATTAGTTGGAACCATATGATCTATCAATACAAAAAGTATTTTGCTTCATAAACTCTGAATTCAAAACAGAAAATTATATTTACATATCGATAATAAACCAGGGAAAACTATAACCATCCAAATTCAACAATCAGTAATATTACTATTCTGGCTCGAAAATTCCACACCATTATTACCACCTTTATGCTCCTCACCATTCCTTTTACAAATGGATCTTCTAACATCGGGTCCCACTACTCCTTTCAAATCACTTCCTCCTATCACAACCATACAATCAATTCATATTCAGTATTTACAAGTACAAGAAAAACACATTCACACACACTCACCTTGACTGGTCCCACAAGTGACTAGTTTGTTAAGAAAAGTACAAAAGCTTGAAAGTACAAGTCTTTCTTGCTCTGCATAGACTCCATTTACACTTCCTTTACCCAAATCATCTATACATTGTTCATCACACATTAACTCTAATGTACCTGGAGACATTTCTCTACTAATTGAACTTTCAGGTTTTTTCTCTTCTTCTTTGCTAGGGCCCACATCACCTTTTCCAGCTTCACTTGATATTACAACCAAAAGAGAACACAGATCCTTCACATGCTCTGTTTCAATACATACACGTTGCTGATTTGTTTGCTTTCTTATCTGTGTGTTAGTACGAAAGCTTGAAGGTTTAATAGCTCCATTAATGGCTGACATAGCTGCTTGATGATTAAATATCATAGCATTTGTATGACCATTTCGAATTGCTATTCTCTTTTCACTTCCTTCGTAATTTTTACAGTCTATACACTTGCAATTCTCTGAACACGGAATATTCGCTTGAAAACATTCACAATACCTTTTAAGACATTCTGTTTTCTTGCAATTACACCCTCTATAATGCTTAGCTAACTCACCTGTATCTAACTGCTTCAATATAACTTAGTTTATTAATTAATTAATTTATTTATTAATTGAAATAGAATACAGAAATTACATACCTTGCCATCATTTGATCCACAAGGGCTATTAGCTATCTTTGGTCTAAAAGCATTTGGATTTTTATCTAGAATATAACCAATTGCATCTTTTCTAGCAAACTCATGCTCCATATCATTGAAGCAATTTGTACAATTGCAATTATTGTTGCAATAATTTCCAGAGGCAAAACACTCACAATACCTATTAATTAGTACTCAATACAATTACATTCATTTTTAATGTAAATTATGAGACAGTTCCTTTAATTGAAGGTACGAAATAGCCTTATCAAGGGTAATTGCACTTACAATTTTAAGCATCGGGAATTTTTGCAACTACATAGCTTTTGTTTCTTTGGAGTCTTGTCCTTCATTTCCAGATATGACCTTCCTCGTGCTTTTGGAGACTCTGTCTTGCTGATGAACACACGTGTATTTAAGCAGACACATTGATAAATAAAATATGATAATAAGAACAATAATGATGATAATTATAACAAAGGGACCAATGGTGCAATTGAACCTCAAACTCATGAATATCATATTAACCAAATCTTTTCTTTTCAGAATAAATAACAAATATGGAAATTAGCTTTTCTAATAATTGTTTTCTTCAACTGATCGAAATATATATCACTCAACTTAGCTTATTACTGCAAATCATTATCAGATTATTTACTACATCAATCATGATGCCAAATTATGATCTAATTAGTGATCTACCGATCAACAAACGTCTTCATTTTTTTGTTGTTTTTATGCACTTAAGAGAGTTGCCTGTTGTAAATTAATTTAAATAACAAAGGCAAATTCCGATGCAAATAACATAACATTATTTAATTAAAAGCAATTTGAAAAGGAAAAAGAAAAATTTGAATTTAAATAATACAACACTTACATAGCTATAACTGGATGAGACATGCGCGGCATTACCGGCGGAGATACATGCCTAGGCGGTGGCCGTGGCGGCGATTTCAGCTGCTTTTTTGCTGTCTGCTGCTGCGTCTTTGCTACAGCTAACAATTTAGACTGCAATTGCGCCTGTGGATGCTCTGGCAGGATCGCATTCCCCGCCGTGAAATCCAATTGCCTCGCCAGCTTCTTCGCCGCCGTCTCACTCTGCTCCATTGCAAGAATCTCTAAAATTTCGCTTCAATTTTAAGAAACTCACTAAGTTTCAGCCGGAATTCGACGTCACTCACTGTCAAATTATACAGCACTCGCCGTAATATGACGTCATGCAGTTTTGCGGACTAATCGAAAATTATTTTTGGAGTGAGAGCAAAGTGAAGCCTTTTATTATGCTCTCTCTCCGTCTTTCGAAATTCGATTTCATGAGAAGTGTACGGTTAGATGAGTGTGAGGAACTCATCCGACGATGTAAATTAAAAATTTATATTGACGGTTGAGATTTAGTGAAAGGATTGATGTATAGCCAAAAGCCGTTGGATGAGGAAAGTGATGAAAAGTTAATTGATGATCTTGTCGTGTTTGATGGGGAAATACGTACAATCACAGGAATTTGGCGCTAGTCGGAAGGAGTATGTTCGGTTGATGATATAAAAAAAAAGTAACTATTAATTTGAAATTTAACTAAATTCCGCATAAATTTCAGCATTTAAAATGTGGAAGAACATGGTCCTGGGCTAGTTTAATAGAAGGCCGAGATATGCTCAAAATATATGGACGATTTCAAATAAAGGGAACGGTAAATCGATTAATATTTGGAATGATAAATGGTTAGATACGCCATGGAATTTAGAACGTCCACAGGGTTGCTAATTAGAGAAACTTTATGAACTCTGGAATGCAAATCTTTCGACTTGGAATACAGTATTAATTTGCCATCTATTCCCCTCCCCTATTATTCCAGTAATACTCCGAACAAGGTTCTTCTCGACTGAAACTCCTGACAAGTTCATATGGCCATTTGCCAAGAATGGCGATTATGTTACGAAGACGGGATATAAAATTCTTACCTATCATGCTGTTTTCGAGGAACCGCGTCAATCAACAGGTGTACCGGTGGCAGATATTCTTTGGAAAACCATTTGGGGATCCAATGTACCTACAAAGGTTAGAATCTTTTCTTATAAAGTTTGTAATAATGCAACCCCGACAGGTGCAAATCTAGAAAAAAGGAAATGTGAAAGCCAGAGCAACTGTCGATGGTGCAATGCAGAACATGAAACAACTGAACATCTACTGCTCAATTGTGGGGTATCAAAACTCATATGGGCCGGATCGGCTCTACAGATACATGTGGACAACGTCGAGCTGGACGTGGGCCACTGGTTTTTAAAAATGGTTGAAATATATACAACAGGAGGATGGCAAACGGAGGTTGTAATTTCGTACATCTTGCTGATGTTGTGAAATCTTTGGAAAGCAAAAATGAAAAGTCGGCATAATAATTCAGATATCGATCCAGAAGTAGTGATTCACCACACTAACTCTCAAATCCAGGAACACTTTGGTACAAACTGGTTCAATAGAGAACGTTCAAATCTCGACAATATCAGGACGCCAATCTTTGGTAACACGAGTCCCGACTGTACCACAACGCTCACATTTACCTGTGACGCGTCCTTTACACAAGCACATCTCCCCACGGGGATCGGAATTAAAATAAATAAAGCCGATGGATCAACGGTACAACATATGACAAAGGATAACTATAGTACCAGCGTTGAAGGAGAAGCTCTGGCCATCATTAAAGATTTGGAAATTGGACAACAATGGCCACAACGAGAGAAAACCTTTCTCTCGGATAACCTTGACTTGATTCAAGGTACTCAGCAAGTGTCGGCAGCTAGATGGGATCTTCGACCATACATCAGACATATTCACAAACTAGCTAGGGAATCGGGCCCCGTTTACTTCAAGCACATTCCCCGCAGGTTTAATACAGGTGCTGGTCATCTAGCAAAAGCAGCCAGGCACAGGGCAACTGACAGATATCTGTCTCTTGAAGTCTTCACTGACAGGTTCTCGAAACTGGGCATTGGTTAAATTTATGGTCTCGAGATCTTTTGTAATATAGGAACCCGTCCAAAAAAAAGTGGAATAAAATTATTTAAATATATAAAAAGTTTCATTTTACCCCTTATTAACTACAAACAACTAAATTAATATTATTTTAATTTTGAGAAAAAGACTCTGTAGGTACCTATGGAATTCGAAAAGAGACTTCTGAGTACTTATACTATAAAATAGAACTTTTAGGTACCCAATTTTTTATTTTTATCCAACCGTTAGTGTTTTTCGTTATCTCACATATTATGTATACCTTTCAAAATAAAAGGAAACCAAGTCTACATAGGCTCCACGTCATACTTAATGTGTGAGATAACGGAAAACACTAACGGTCGGACAAAAAGAAAAAGTTGGCTACCTAAAAGTCCTATTTTATAGTATGCGTATTCAGAAATCTCTTTTCGAATTCCATGGGTACCCACAAAGTCTTTTTCTCTTTAACTTTAAGTAGACAATATATCACAAACTCTTTTCAAATGACTATTTTCTTTATGTCACCTATACGGTTTTCTTTTATAGGTTGTTTTTCGTATAAAATATAAAAAAATGTTAGTATACTTATGAGTAAACTTTCAAGTAAACTTTCAAACTTTGAAAAGAAGTCAGTCGAACATAGAAAACTATGTAATAAGACAGTTACATTTTTTTATGTTGGGAATTAGATCATTTTATTAACCAAAATACCCCACCGAACTAAAAAAAAGAAAAACGGGACTAATAAATATCATACAGACTAAAGCAAAATCTACGATCCAACTTTATTCCTTGTAACCAAATCATACCTAGATTATAGAACCCCTTCCTTTAAACCACCATCATACTTATGAAACATAAGGGATATCTAGGGTTGTAAACTAATCGAGTCGAGTTGAATACTTGATGTGAAAGCTTGTTTGATAAGATTTACGAGTCGAGTCGAGCCGAGCTCAAATTTTAACGAGTCGAGCTAAATATTTTTGAACTTATTTGTTAACATATCGAAGGAGCTTTTTTCTAGGAGAGCTCAATTTATTAACGAATAATTTATTTTTTATGGGTTTAAAAATATATTTATGGATAGCTAAAACATGAATTTACAGATCATAAATATTGACGAGCAGTTAACGAACGAGCTCGAATGAATTCTTTTTTTTTAATGAACTAGTTCGGACAAACTTTTTTGTTTGTTTGTATAAACGAACGAGTTTTTTCCGAGCCGAGGTGGAGCTGCTCGTCAGCGGCTTCGTTTTCAGCCCTAGGGATAGCCAATCCCGACACCGAGTGAAAGATCTTAGTTATGAACAATAGTCGCCACCAACGACATCCATAACCTACGAAATCGTAAACCACCAGCACTTCTCCAATATGCCCATCAACAAAGGAGGTTTGGGCCCCAAAGGATAAGAGAAACATGATATTATCTATGTATTCACTAACTACATAAATTTTCGACACCCAAACAAAGACAAGATAATAGATTCAGCCAGAAGGAACACCAATTTAGACCGAAAAGCCCAAACCAGTGTCGGACAAAACTCAGAAGATTATGTCTGGCTTTATTGTTAATGTGTAATAATAAAATCTTCTTGTTATCTGGATTTAAGATGAAGAAATAAGCTAAGGTTTTTATACATTTTTACTTGTCAAGAGAGAGAAGAGCCAAGAGATAACTTAGAGAGCTTCAAGAGAAGTTACATTGTTTCGGAGTGATGTCTCCCTAAATGTTCTAATTTTATGCCCTTGGGAGACATCATTTTTGGTGTTTATTCGACTATTTTGATAGACTTTTGGGCTAAATATGCAATAATCCGATTTTCCTCTTTAATTTCTAGTATTTTTAATTTATTAAACTTTTGCGCGTAATATTTGGTATTTTAGTGAAAAGTTTGTAGGTTTTAAATATTAGTTAGGAGAGGAATCCGAGAATAAAGTCAAAGATCGTGATATGGAGTCAAAGCATGAAGACAAATCCCGAAAGAATTGATATTTTAAAGCTGCAAATCTGGAAAACTGGTAAAGATTGCTGATTTCGAGCCACCTAAGAGTAGATTTAGCCGCTGACCTTTAAAGAGAAATTGTGCTCCATTGAGTTACGGAACTTTAGCAACTAGAATGAGGTCAATACGAGTTGAAACGAACCGGCTAGAGCTGATTTAGTGGAGGCGGTGCAGCAGTTACCGGATTTTGGGCTAAGATAATGGACTTGAGCCTTTACTATTTCATTTAAACGTTAACCTAAGGTCCAAGTCCGATTTTGAGAGTATAAATAAGGCTTTTGACTTCTATTTTTCACACAATTCACTTTTTATAAGTCAGAGCATCAGAGAGAAGTCAAGGTAAGGAAGCGGAGAAAGATACAGAGCTGGAGACTGTCTATATCTCCAAATCGCAGTCAATCTAATCCCAAAATTAGGTTTCTCTTTTATTTCTTTCTGTAAAACAATATGAGTACTTTTATTTCTTTTAATTTAGTTTTTCTCATTAGTATGAGCTAATTTCATTAAGTGCTTGAGAACGCATAATGGGTTAATCCCAATTTGATTTTATTTCATGTGTTTGGATTTGGGATTTTAATAATTGATATCAGATTGGATAAATTGTATTTTTCTTTAATTTGCTTTTATTTACTTTTATTGAATTCACGACTCAATATTAGGACTTAGTATCTAGGCTATTCCAATTAGTGACGATTGGATCACCTTGACGGGGGGTCTGGGTACAAAACAAGTTAATGAATGTAGGTTAGAAATTAGAGACTCTGACGAGCTTAATTAAACCTATGGCCTATTGGGTAAATTAGACTTAATCACCCTGACGGGGTTTGTAGCACTTGATAGTAGCTCCTTAGTCCACCCTGACGGGGTAAGGAGAATTCCGAATCCCGACCAAGACAAGTTTACTTATTTGTCCCTTAAACATGACATGAAATGAATGATAATTAGGTGAAACCCTTGCGTCTCTAAAGTACTGCCTTTCCCATCTTGCGTAAACACTTTATTTTCTTGCGTCTAGTTAATTATTTGCATTAATTTAGTATTTTAATTTATTGTCTTAGCATTAGAAAACCAAAACACACAATTCTCAAAATCATTTATTTGTTTTCACGTGCAATCAACCAGTTGATAAGCATTAGAGTCAACCATTCCGTCCCTGAGAACAAATCTGTTTTATCACTTATATTACTTGGGACAACCGTACACTTGCGGTTGTGGTTCTCTTTTCCTTATTGCATTTATTTTAGAAAACACAAAGGACCACGAAGTTTTTGGCGCCGCTGCCGGGGACAGTAGCGTGTGACCCCGGTGTTTATCCTTTAGTGTTAGTTGCATTTTTATTTTTCAGTTTTACGCTTTGTTTGTTCATCTTTTTCAGGTTTTTAGGTTTGGTGTATGCGAAGGAGACTCTTTAAGGATCTTGAGACATTACCTCCGATCCTTGATAATCCCGAATTATTAGTCAAACTTTCTAACAAGAGAAGGAAAGAACAAGAAGCACAAGAATTAGAAAGACTAGCTAACGAAATGGAAAATATTAACCTCCACAACAATAATGAACCAGGAGTTCAGCTAGACGCGAATGGTCAGCCAATAGTGCCACCAATTATTCCTAACCCTCCAGTTCAAGTCCAAGTAGATGATCCATGGTTTCTTACCGGTCCAGCACAAGAACCATTCCTTGCTCCTCCTCTTGGGATTGTCCCAGCTAATATCGATGTTCCGAGATTCCGTCCAGATTCGGGTATGTTAGCTCAATTTCAGAATTTTGGGAATTTTCGAGGCAAGCCCGGAGAAGATCCTATTCGCGCAGTACAAAAATTTATGCAAATCTACGATTCGTACATCACTCAAGGAGTAACAAAAGAGCAAATGTATTTTGCTACATTCAGATTTTTCGTGATAGATGGAGCGAGTGATTGGCATGATTCACAAGAGCCGGGAAAGATTACGAATTGGGAACAGTTACAAGCTGCGTTTTTCGACAGATATTATCCATCCAACATGAGATTAGATGCTCAACTAGATTTAACACATTTCCGACAAGAATATAATAAAGCATTGGGTAGAAGTTGGTCGAGATTCCAGAATTGCTTACGAAGAGTACCCAATCCTGACCTTTCAGAACAAAAACAATTGAAGATTTTTTATAACGGTCTTGATGGGCAATCGAGGAAAGATTTAGATTTACTATGTGGTGGTGCGTTTTTACAGGTTCAACCCGTTCACGCAAGAATTATTTTGGATAGAACGGTAACTAATGAAGTAGGGTGGAACACTGTAAGAACACCAGTTAAAGGGGGTGTTAATAACGTCAACATTGAAGAGAAGTTCACCTCCTTAGAGAACAAGATACAAACCACATTAGAACAACAATTGAAGCAACTTACGTTAGCCGTGAGAGAGGGTTTTTCGAATAAAAGGGTTGAAGTGAACGCTGCACAAGAAGTGTATGGATGTGAGTATTGTGGTGTGAATGATCATGTAAGGGAGAATTGTCAGAATAATCGAGAGTCTGTGATGTTTGTTTCCAACAGAGGAAATTTCAATTCGAATGGTAATAGATATCAGCCTAACAGAAACCATCCTGGGTTTCAATATTCAAATCCTGATGGGGCAGCAAATTTGACTCACGCATATCAGCCGCGTCCCCAAGGTAACAACTATAGTCCAAGACCTCAGAATAATTTTCAAGGGAGACAAAATCAAGGAAATTATGTTGAGAGACAACCTCCTCAAGACAATTACAATTAAACCATGAACCAGAAATCCTTACCTGCTCAACCACAAGAAGGTGCAAATAACCTTCAGAAAACCGTAGAGAGATTAATTGCACTTCACACACAATCAGCCCAAAGGCAACAAGCTTCTGAAGCACACATTAAGATGTTAGAGGATCAAATTGCACAAATGACAAAACGCTTGAATCAGCGTCCACAAGGGCAACTCCCTAGTGACACAGAAAATCCTATACAGAAAGAAGATTGCAATGCTGTGACTCTCAGAAGTGGTAAAAATCTTCCTCCACCTCCTTTCCTGTTATGAAAGAGAAAGAAGTTACTAGAAAAGAAAAGGAAGTGGTGGATACGATAAAGATGATGAAGTAGAATAAGTGGAGAGGCCGATTGAAATTCTAAAAAAGAAAGATGATGTTGTAAGTCGTCCTCCTCCACCGTTTCCGTCTAGAGTTCAAAATAAGGGTGATATAGCCGAGTATCAGAAGTTCTTTAATAGAGTGAAAGGCCTTAGTATTAATATTCCATTATTAGAAGCCATCCGAGATATACCCAAGTATACGAAGTTTTTGAAAAGAGCTCTCACTAATAAAAGGCCGTATTGCGATAATGGAATGATTGGTTTACTAGAAGAATGTAGTGCTATTTGTCAGAGTAAGCTACCTCCGAAATAACTTGATCCTGGGAGTTTCACAATTCCTATATCGATTGGAGAAGAATGGAAAGGTAAAGCACTATGTGACTTGGGTGCGAGCATTAATCTTATGCCCAAGTCAATCTTTGATAAATTGAAAATTGGAGTAGCAAGACCCACCTCTATGGTCTTGCAAATGGCGGATCGATCCCTTGCACATCCTGAGGGTCGAATAGAAGATGTCCTCGTCAAGGCAGGTACTTTAGTATTTCCCGTTGATTTTGTTATTCTTGAATACGACGCGGATAGGAATGTCCCCATTATCTTGGGAAGACCATTCCTAGCCACGGGGCGTACTTTAATTCATGTAGAAAACAGAGAGTTAACAATGCGAATCCAAGACGAGGTAGTGAAGTTTAACGTGTTCCGAGCTATGAAGTTTCCAGATTCTCAAGAGGATTGTTTCCGAATGGATGTAATTGAGCATGCCACGCAAGAGGTATATAATGAATTCACTTATGATGATGTTTTGCTGGCAGCCTTGACATTAGATCTACCTGAATTGATGGAAGAGCTTGCCGAAACAGTGGCAGCTCTTAACTCTGAGAATCCAAAGTATAGGAGTCTAGCCTATGAACCAGTGAGAGAACTGGGGGAGATTGTAACTAAAAAGAAACCGTCAATCAAATCTCCTCCGCAATTGGAAGAAAAGCCTTTGCCATCACACTTGAGGTATGCATATTTGGGTACTAAGGAAACTCTACCTGTTATTGTTTCAGCAAATTTAACAGGTCCTCAAGAAGATAAACTGTTGCATGTGTTAAGAGCGAACAAAGAAGCGATAGGGTGGACTATTGCCGATATCAAAGGCATTAGCCCCTCCTATTGTCAACACAAAATCATTCTTGAAGATGACAACGCACGCTCAGTTGAAGGTCAAAGGAGATTAATGCCAGCCATGAAGGAAGTTGTAAAGAAAGAGGTGATTAAGCTGTTAGACGCAGGGATTATCTATCCCATTTCGAGTAGTGAATGGGTGAGTCCGTTTCTGTGTGTACCGAAGAAAGGAGGAATCACTACAGTTCTTAACGATAAAAAATGAAGCTATTCCTTCAAGAACTGTAGTTGGTTGGAAAGTTTGTATGGATTATCGTAAACTGAACAAGGCCACCAGAAAAGATCATTTCCCTCTTCCCTTCATAGACCAAATGTTAGACAAGTTAGCTGGTAAAGAGTATTACTGCTTTTTAGATGGATATTCCGGATATAATCAAATTTACGTGGCCCCTGAAGATCAACACAAGACAACATTTACATGCCCCTTTGGTACTTTTGCATATCGCAGAAGGCTATTTGGGTTATGTAACGCACCCGCTACATTTGAAAGATGTATGATGGTAATCTTCTGGGATATGATCAATAACTTCCTTGAGGTATATGGTCTAAGGAAGTGGCATTCCTTTATGTGTGACCAGTGTTATATGGTCTAAGGAGGGATTGAACTATGTGTCCAGTATGGTAGGATAACCTATTCAAATGGATGAGGTCATAGAAAATGGTACTAGGTGTGGTTTTGCAAGAGTTTGTGTGGACGTGGCTAACATTAAAGACTTAGTTGAGAAGGTGGAATTGGATCTAGGAGTTTGTCATTTATAGAAGTGAAGATGGAGTATTCCAAGTATGCGAATATTGTAAATGTCTTAGTAATACAACTTTGAGGTGTAAAAAGGTAAAGGATAAATGGGTTCCTATTGTTACTAGTGATGATAAGATAATGAAAGGAATAAGGGTGCGGAGTGAAGAAGATAGTAATGAATAAGGGTGAGGGATAATGGTACTAACTTTTACGGGTGGTATTATAGAGATGAAGTCTATATCTAAGGGAGATATCCCTAGTGGTAACGTGAATAGTAGTTTGGATGGTTTGATAATGAGTGTTTTAGGAGGTGGCAAGGTTTTTGAGGAAATGAGGAAGGCAAAACCACCTGATAATGATTGTGTTCATATGAAATGTAAGGGGAATGCATATGCCACTTAAGAGAATTAAATATTTAAGATATTTACATAAATAGGGTGCTTTAGTGATAGTAATGTTGGAGACTGGGGTAAACCTTGATAATGCTTCCAGTATTTGGAGGAATAATTTCAGTCAATGGAAAATTTAATGTGGGAGAAAATTGTTGGAATCCTTTTATGGTGGTTGTCTGGCATGCCCTAATTATATGATATTTTTAAAATATTGTCGAGGATACATTATAAGTCATTTTACCTATTTATTTGATGTTATTGTAGAATTTACAAGTAAATGGATACATTCAACCCTTGAAGAGGAAATAAGCTTAAAATGGAGTTATTGTAGCTAAATTAGAAAAACAGAAGTTTTAGCAGCTGCTAGAAAAGAAAAATAGAAGTTAGATCCTAGACCAGTGCATAGAAGGACCACTTGGATAAATCAACAGGGATCCAAAAGCTGAGAATTTCAGAGGTCGCACAAGGACTAGTCGGAAGACACTAGAATAAAGAAGCCAAAAAAATTAACGAAGATAAATAGAAAAGAAAATAAGGAATAGAAGTGGACTCGAAAACATCTCTACATAGTTAGGATAAAAGGTATAACGTATATTCAATTTGTCTTACTAAAATCTTACTAGGTGGTGGGTCCTTGTGTGTTATAAAATAATGCGGATAAAGAAGAGGAACCACGAACTGCAAGTGTACAGTTGTCCCAAGTAATATATGATAAACAAGTTCGTTCTCAGGGTCAAATTGGTTGACTCTAATGTTATCAAATAGTGGAATAATTACAAATACGAAAAAGTAAAAGATATGATATTTGTTGATTGTTGAGAACTGGATTCAGAATGATTGGGGATTCAGAATGATTGGTGGTATTATTGGTTGACCATTTGCATTCAATTGAACGCCAGGATCTTCAACGTGATGAATGTTCAAATCCTCCATTTCTCTTTCTCTCTTTGCCTGTTCTCTTGCTTCTTTTTCTCTTTTGTTTCTTTCTCGAACTAACCTCTCAGGGTTTGAGTACATGCACCAAACCTGTAAGATATGAGAAAGAACAAAGATAAAGAAAAGCGTAAAACTGAAGAAAAAAAATGCAATTAAAACACTAAAGGATAAACACCGGGGTCAAACGCTACCGTCCCCGGCAGCGGCGCCAAAGAAATTGGTGGGTCCTTGTGTGTTATAAAATAATACGGATAAAGTAGAGGAACCACGAACTGCAAGTGTATAGTTTTCCCAAGTAATATATGATACACAAGTTCGTTCTCAGGGACAGATTGGTGGACTCTAATGTTATCAAATAGTGGAATAATTGCAAATAACGGAAAAATAAAAGATATAATGTTTGTTGGGGTTTTTGATTAACAAATAAAGTGCAAAAGTAATTTAAATTCTAAAGTAATTAAACTAAAATAGAAATAACGGAAGTAAATGAGGTAGACGCGAGAGAAAAGTAGTACTTGAGTTACTCTAGGGTTTCACCGCAAACTTTCCTAATGAATGTTTCCTCTTAAGGGTTGAGTTAATATTCTTACGCTAGTCAGGATTCTAAAATCTCTTAGTCCCCGTCAGGGTGGACCTAAAAGCTCTCCTACGGTTTTCTTAAACCCCGACAGGTTGATCAAAACCACTTTCGGATGATTAAAACTTACCACTTTGGCTATTGGCTAGTCAAGCCTGCCAAGGACATAGGCGGATACCAACGACAAATACTTAGTTCTATACACAAACCCCCCATCAAGGTGATCCATACGCCACTATATGGAATAGCCTAGATACGGAAACTTATACCTAGTTCATGACATGGTCATTAAGCTCAGAGGAGGTATTAGTCCGTGATTCATCATCCTTTAACAGGGAAATCATTCTATTAGAAGCTCTTCTCAGTCGAGTGGAAAGGTGAAAGAACTTAGAGTTCCTATCTCCTAATTTAAACCAAAGAACTCTAGATCTAGTGGCCCAATATTTTTCTTCAAGGGACCAAAAAAACTCAATTTCTTTAGTGATTGAGGAGAATTGTTCCTGAGAAGAGATAGATATGCCCGAAGGATTAGATTGCATGAGGGCTTCGAGTTTTTTTGACAGAAGGTTAATGATAGATGCATTATTTTTAAGGTTCGCTTTCTTCCATCTCAGGATGGTTCTTTTACACTTAAATAGTCTCTTAGGGAACCTAGATGAAGGAGGACCAGAGAAGTTACGAGATGAAGCAAGACAACCCTTAATGGCTACTGAACAAGACTCGATATCCAGCCAAGTGGGATCGAGCTTAAACGCAGGTTTAGGAATAAGTAAAGGAGGATCATCCCAATGGAGGACCATTGGAGAATGATCAGAACCAATAGGAGGAAAATTTTGGATCCAAGCATCAGGGAAAATATCAAACCAAGTAGCGGACCCCAGTCCTCGGTCTAATTTTTGTAGGATCAGATTATCTTCACTACGGTTATTCCTCCAGGTAAAGGAACATCCCTTAGAGGGGATTTCATTAAGTTCATTAAGGGTGATATTGTTATTAAATAAGCGCATCTCAGAAGGATTCTTCCCTAAACCCCCTACTTTTTCTTGGGCTGTACGAATATCATTAAAATCACCAATAAATAAGTTAGGGGCTAGGGGATCATTTTTAGTAACATCATTAATGAAGTCCCACAGATTTTTTTTACTATCAGCATTAGGGAGAATATAGATAAAATGAATAAACCAATTTAAACCAGAATCAGAGGAGGTAGATAGAGAGATATGATTAATAGAAGAAGAAATTACCTCTGCATGCCAATCCTCAACGGTAAAAACAGCAAGACCTCCTGATATACCCACTGGGTCAATACTCCACAGCAATTTTAACTTCAATTTCTTAGAAAAAACAAGCAACTTTTTCCTCTTGGTCTTAGTCTCGGATAGACCAATGACCCGGGGTTTTTCCTTAGAAATTAACTCTCTAAGGTTCTGGACTGTCAAGGGGGCCCCCGTCCCTTGACAGTTCCAAAAGGCCCCGATCATGGAATTTGTGGGGGTTGCCCAGTGCAACCACCCACACCATCAGGGATAACGGTCATTAAAGGAGTAACATCCACAGCCATGTCCAACAAAGGAACCTCAACCAAACCACCATCATCTTCCTTAAAACCCACCATCTCAAAATGGGAAAGCTTACGTTTCTTAGCACTCAGACCTCCTTTCTCTTCCACCGGACGCTCCATAGAGATAGGAATGTCGGTGAAAGAAAAGGAGGAATCATGAACCGGAGTTTCAGCAACCAGGTACATACTCGGAGATACCATAGGAGTAGACAAACCAGAAGAAGGAGAAACCGGATTAGGACCCACCAAACTCGGGTCAACCCTTTGCGAGTAAGCCACTTCATCAGTATTATGTGACGGTGAAGAGGATAGTTGTATGGGGATGGGGTTGGGTGGATTAGGAGACTTTGGGGGGGGGGGTGAAAGGGAGTGGGGTGTTATATGGGGTTGGGGGAGGGGGAAGAGGGGGTTGTAGTAGTAAAGTTTAAGTGAGGTGACTGAGCAGGGGTTAAATTTAAATTGGGGTTGACCCATTGAAGATTGGTTTTACCTCGAGTAGGGTTAGCTCTAGACCAAGTTCGATTCGACCCACGACTACCAGATGTGGGTTTGGCCACCACAGGCCCATCATTCTTTTTGGGCCATGCAGGCCATTTATCGTTAGACGAAACATCATCAAATTTCCTTTTGGACCCAGACCAATTAGGAGATGGACTGGTCTTGTTGTACTGGGATACGGGCCTCGAAGAGGACTTACGGGCAGAGGCTTTCACTCATGTAGAAGTAGGACCACCATCTTTACCTTTACCAGAAGAAGATTTAAAAATGTGTTCAACCCCGGTCGGATCTGAAGCAACATCTTTCAATAACTCTTTGACCACAAGAGCATAGCTTTGTTCCGGATCCGAGGAATAACCTCGTAGAAACGAAGGAACATTCTCATTATTATTATCACCAACCTTATCCTTAGAAAGAGTCTTTATTGACGAGGGACCACCACTATTTCTGGGTTTTGACGTAACATCCTCAGAAGAGGGTCTAACCGAGTCATCGCTACTAGAAATAATATGAGAGGGGTCATCCAGATCATCCACCACCACCACATTCCTCCCTCTACCCTTAAATGGAGTGATGCTCATCCAATCACCAAAAGGGAACTTAACATAACCTCTGCACCTAACTTGTTCTTCTTTGTATAAACCACACTCACCAGCTGTGTGGGATAAAAGACCACAGAAAAAGCAAAACTTACTTAATTTTTCAAACCTCACTTTAACTTCCAAAGCAGGGAGGGAGGGTCTATCAATGTTAAAAGACTTAACAAGGGGTTTCTCAAGCTTCCAGAGAGCTCTAACACGAAGGAGTTTCATCGTTTCACTTACTTTGTTGATGTCATAAGCAAGGAGGGTACAATCAAGATTCTTACAAATGTCCTTAGCATCATCCGGTGTTACAAATGCTGGAGGGAGGTTCTGAAAGTGAATCCAAAAGGGGGCAGTAGAGAAATCTGCCTCACTCATGGACATTTCCGGATGCCAAGCTTGAAGGAGAAGTAAATGTCCATTGATAGACCAAGGGAAAAAATTCCAAGTGTTAAGGAGGTCTTCTTGAGAATCGAACATGAGGAAAAAGGTGTTAACCCCAGCTAGACCACATGCATTTTGGATCTAAGACCCCAAGATCTATTAGCCGCGTATTCCACTGTATCAGGGGATATCTCTATAGCAGAGAGGATTTTAGAGAGAAGCATGTATCTCCGAGCAAAGATCTCATTCGGCTTGAACGAGGGTGTGAGCTTCATGGTAATAACTGATTCAGATGCCAAGGAAGGGTTGTAAGCAGGAAGCAAGAAAGGAGAAAGAGAGAGAGAAAAGAAAGATGAAGGGCTGTAAAGTGAGAAGTGAAAAAGGCGGAAAGTGTATAATAGGGAAAGCTTACAGAGGAAGCTTAAAGGTTAGCCTAGGGATTAAAAGAAATAACACAAATCGAAAACCCGGGAATGAACAAACAAAGAAGTAATTTTAAAAGACAAAGCGTGTTAACTAAGACCGAGGGAAGTAATGGTTTTAAAACGACTACTCAAATAGTTCAGTGAGAAAATTACCATTATTTATAATTTTTATATTTTAATTTTTTCTTTTAAGGTAAGTGGAAGTCACATGATATGGTTAGTCTCAAACTATTTAACTCCCGGATGCCGAATATCTGCAGACACGAGCTGCATCATAAACAAGGCCCGATTGACAAAGATATCCTTTAGTTGGATTACAATGTCTATCTTCCGAACAAATGCATAAACCCTCTAATGCACAACCATCAATTTTCGCAGATTGCTTCCCAAACAATATCTCATCTGACCATTCACTAGAGAACATGTTTTCTGGATCCATCATCTTCTTGGCTTCAACAAACTTATCAAAATTTGGATATTTACTTGGCACATTCAAAAATGCCAAATTTCTATTTTTACCCCAATGAGGTCTACCTCCATACTTGAACAAGGCAATTTGCTCAACTTCTTCCCATACGTCTTCATTTAATCTTGGGGTTGTTGCATCATCTGCACGATAATAGCTAAAATCTATGACAACAGAGTCCTCGGGTTGTCCTAGATATGCATCTGAGGCTTTAATGAAGCGTACTAAAAATCCAGCATACATATCAGTTCCACAAAAGTTTTCTGGCTTTAGATCTCGTAATTTTTTCACATCGCGTATAAAATCGCCAAATTTAGATGAAGGAAATGCAGCTGTTGTCTCGTATAAGATAGTCCCGCCGATTCTTGGATCCCAGGCACATGAGATATCCTTCTGAGTTGGTGATGAGTATAAACAAGAACCCGACATCTGCATTTTTCCTTGATGTCCTATAACTGGATAACCTGTGAAATGTAAATTGTTCTTGAACCCATAACCCATTAACTTCTGGTTCGCCAAAGTGGAAGATGCCATTGTGCATGTTCCATTTACATTTCTTGCACTCTCCATTAATTTCTCTGGATAATTATAATTGAAAGAAGTTATTGAACTAGCCTTTTAATTTTCATTATATATAGGTTGAAATCAAATTAAGCTTACCCGCTGTTCGGGCAGATTTGGATACAGAAACCGGGTTTGATTGGAAAATTAAATAATCATTTACCCCATTCCCTGTAGTATTTAAGGGAACTCTGTCATCAATCCGATACACTGCGGTATGTTGGGATGGATACCATTGTATGTTTGCAAATTCGTGCTTCTTTGCGTGGTTCTCAAATTCATCCTCGATACCCTTATCACTTGTGAAATCGTAAGTTATGCTTCTTTTGAATCCTTTTTCCAAAGACAAAGTCACCTGTTTTAATTTCAATAATATAGTAATAGTCTATCATTTAAAAATCACAACGATTTGCTAATATAATTTAAACAAAAGATAACCTTTGAAATGACACCAAGCACTCCTAGTGAGACTTTTGCCGCACGAAAAAGTGGATTTTGGCTCTGTAAATCTATAATTTTTGCGTATCCTTCGGATTTTTTGGCCGGAACAATAAGTCGGAGACCGAAGATATGATCATGAAGAGCTCCACCTTTGCCCCACCACGAACTTCCATGTGACCCAGTACTTATAACTCCAGCTACACTAACACCTTCCCAGTATGGAGAAGCCACCAAACTCAACCCTTGTGCCTCCACTTTATCCACAACCTCTCTAAGCCCCACTCCAGCATCAACCGTAACGATCATATTACCAACATCAACATCAATGATCGTGTTATACTTTTCCGTACTTATTAACATCGTGTTATTGGATTGAGCTGAAGGGCATGCTAATTTTGTTATAGAATGGGAAAATTTGGTCACAACTTTTACTTTGAGTTTATTTTTGTTTGCATTGGCTACGATTGAAAGAAGCTCCTTCTCATTTGTTGGATAAGCTACACTTGGTGCATGGCATTCTTTGCGGTCTCCCCACACACCATATGAGTTATAAAAATTGCACCCTGTACTATTGCATTGAACAGGGTTTGGCGGTGGCATTGCATTCATGGTTACAATTGTACTTGATAAAACCCAAATGAACCAAAATTTATTCATCATAAAAATTTATGTACCGGTATAAAAGCAAGTAAGTCGCAATTCATAAACCTGGGTTGACTAATATTTTTACATTACCATTTATAATAGGATGTCTCTCGAGCATCCTACTAAACTTTTCTTTTTTTAGTGTTAGAATTGTAGTTAGGCCGGTTGGTACCATTTAATTTAGGCTATGCTCAAGATTTGAAAGGTAAGTAATTCTTGAAAGGGACGTTAGGTAACTAGTTGGGTTAGACGAAAAATTCAGTCTGCAAATAAATAATTCTGGAAAGGGAAGTTAGATAATTTATATAATCGGTTAATGACTTATATTAGAACGCTAAGACAAATTATCGAGTGTGCAAACAAGTAATTCTTGAGAAAAAAGTTAGATTAGGTAGTCGGGTAATGCCAAGACGAATTGCTGAGTGTTCAAATCATATAGTATTGATGTCTAAAAGTTGAAACTTCAATAGCCTAATATATTATTTGTGAAAAGGTTTGCAACCACTGATATTTGAGGCTTAGACTCTATCCAGGCGAGCTTCCCTCCTCCACCATAAGCCATTAAGCATGCCCCTAGAGCATGGCCTACCATGAATTTCTGAACCAAGCGCCATCGTCATCCACCACCCCTAACACTTCCAAACTAAACTATCCACAACCTAGCTTACTACGTACTTAAAATGGCCCCCTTAAAAATTAATATGACACAACTTATTAGAATTATGCCATAGTGTCGATCGTCTTGTAACGAAGGGAATACTAGAATTTACAGTATACAATAATAATTATTTCTAAAACATTAATTAAATAAATTGTTTCCTTTAATTTATGGTAAACATTAATGATTATAGTGTGGATTCTTGATTAAGTTATGCACTATATATGATAAGGAGAATTTAGCTCATATGACTTAATCTAAATTTGTTTGTAATTGTAGGATCATCATGTTAGTCGTTCGATAATCTAGATATATTAATATGTAGCTTTCGATTATTAATAGGATAAATATCAGTAGTTATCATTTACCGATTTAGGTGCATAGATAATACATCTAGAGATGTGATCATCGATCCGACAAAAGTTAAAGAATTCTAATGGTTGATTACCTAAAACCGTCAAATGTGTTAATCTATATAAGGATTTAAATATTTGTAATAATTTATATTCGTTTATTCATCACACCTTATCTATCACCAAGTTTTCGAGAAAATATCTCAAATAAAATGGGAAAAATCAATGGTGGAAAGAAGTACTCTTGAGATGAGTTGTGATATTGAGTGTGCGGCGGTGACGAAAACGTGCAGAAACGGCAGTTTGGTAGCTCTGGTGGAATCACAATCGTTTTGATCTTTTTTGTTTTTATTGTTTAAGATTTTTTTTAGGTTTGTAAAATAAATGGAGTTTAAATACTACTTGTCTGAAATTAAATACACGATCTTTTAGTGATTGCGAGGACAATCGGTAATGGTAGGAATTTGGTCGGTAAAAATAATTTAATAATGACTACCTTGTGGTTGATAAAGGAAAAAAACATATATAAACCACAATCGTGGTCCGTAAAGTTAATTGTTTTTTTTAATTTTTTTTCCTTGCATCAATACCGACCAAACGAGTATATAATATTCTGACCACTATGTGGTCGTTAATACTACTCCACCATTACCGATCAATAAATAACCTTTAGCGACCACTAGCTTGGTCACTAATTAACATGAATTAAATTTTTTAATACCATCACCGACCACATGTACGATTGGTAAAATAGAGATAATTTCTAATTAAGTTCATAACCCAACAAATTATGCCTTAAAAAGTCCAGTCTAAAAGTTTAGATAAATAAGGTCCAAAATTTTATTTTAGACTTATGATATACCCAATATAACCTTATAAAATAAAACAATAAAATTTAAGATAAAAAGAGTATACAATCGGAAACGTTGAAAAACAATGAATCATAAAAACTAAACCTCATCTCTTTACCATCGCATTTAACAAAAAAACAAAACTGAAATCTCTTTTCCAAGCCACTCACCTGCACAAGAAAGCACATCCACTCGTCTTCTAGTCTCCACCATCTTCAACCCGGCTTGGCCATATGCCATCAACAATCAAGAATGTAACATACAACCTAAAACTCATGTCTTCACCATCACATTCAAACGAAAAATAAAAATCAAATCTCTTTCCACAAGCTGCTCACCTGCACAAGAATGGCCCACCAAACGTGTGTACATAGCCCACCAAACGTGTGTATGGAGCCCACCGAACGTGTGTACGAAGCCCACCAAACGTGTTCATAGTACTGGGCTTCACCGTTTCATGTTTGTTTGTCAGACTGTCCTTCTCTCAGCCTCATTCTTGAGTGACGTAGTAGAGCCTTGAGACTTTTTCCAACCGGGTTCACAGAAATGGGCTTCGCGTTCGCCAGCGTCTGATCGTCTTTCGCTAAGTACCTCTAATTTTTTCTGACTTATCTGTGTTTCAAAATTTTGAAACCATTTTCCCCCATTCGATGTCTTGTTGGCTCTATTTGTGTCTTTAAATCTGCAGGTGTCAATTAATTACATAATTATTACAGCAAACCAAAGTATGATAAACAAGAAAATTATATTTCCAGCACAATTACTTTCCGTAACTATCATGTAATAATTCTTTATCCTACCGGGATGCTTAACGAGAAAAGGACAATTGTGTTGCTTCATAGTTGATTAGATCGTTGAAATAAAAAATGAACTTTGAATACAGTGAAACACCATGAAATGCAAAATACAAAATACAAAATACAAAATGTACTTTGATTATAGCATTATACCCTTATAATGCAAAATGCAGATATTTTAAGAAGTCAGAAAAATGATATTTAATTACATCATCAAACTTTGATTACCCAAACTAACTAATGGCCTTTTTCCGACCGGGTTCACACTAACGAGCTTCGCCGTTTTGGGTTCGCAGGCGTCTGATTGTCTTTCGATAAGCAGCATTCTCGTTTTCATAGTAATGGGCTTCGTCGTCAGCCGACTCTATTTCTTCTTCATGCTGTTGTAGTTTCAGTTGTCTTTGAATAATTACATTGATCACAAATGGCGTTTTTTTGGGTTGTGTTTTGCAAATATAGGTCGATTAAAAAAAATCCCTTGATCAATGAAATAGGCTACCTTTGCTTTTCAATCACACGTTTGGTTATTACTAAGGGCATTACTGGCAACATATATTCTAGAAATGGGCTGGACTCAATGAAGAAAGTTATATTGGTTATGGACCTTTTGGATTAATCCCCCTGGTAAAATATTATTAGATTATTCTTTTTTATTTGTCACTGGACCGATAGCTATATCCCTACTTAGTAGCGACGAATATCGTTGGTGATGACTAAATGTGTAGTCGCTAATTCCGTTCTATAATAGTATCACAATATTCACCAATATTTTTCTATTGGGGCGTATGATAATAAAACTGCAGCTAATGTTTTTTTCTTTTACAATTGGATATAACCAAAAGAGGTTCAGTGTATATATTCTTTTTTTCTTCTTGAGTTAGCTCAACACATTCTTATCTATAAGTATTACTGTGAACAAACATATTTTTATTTAATTATGGGTGAAACCCTCATATGACCCCTTATTTTTACCGAAAATGTCTTGGGGATACCCTATCTGAAAATTTCTTCAGAATCGACCTTTAAGTTAATATTTGTGACACCCGTATCCCTTTTTTCCATTTTCTATCAGCTAGCCATCAGTCAACGTCGTGTGGCGCCACGTCATCGTCACTTCAGCGCCACTTCATCATGACGTCATCATCATTTACACATCATTAATCTTTTTTTTAAATAATTATATTTTTGTACAAGTCCAAAAAAAAAATTCTTTATCTTCTTTTTTGCTCTCCCGCAAAATAAATTCTGGCCACTCGCTCCTCCACCTTCCCAAGAAAACTGCCGCCACTCGTGTCCATTTTCCACCATTAGCAACCAGCTTGGCTACTCCATCAAGAACCGAAGAACCCAAATTAAGGTAAAAACAAAAAAAAATCTCTTCACACTCACCTTCCCATACCAAGCCGCTCTCTATACAAGGAACTGCAACACACGAGGACCTTGCTCCACCATCATAAACGGGCTTGGAGAAGAACCCAAATTAGGATAAAAAAATTGAATTATTTTTAACCTAATTTCATCACAACTTGGAGTGATCAATTTGGTCTTACACTGCATTTTTTGAATTGTTTTGTAGTAAATATCAACTACTGGAGTGAGCAATTTGGTCTTACATTGCATTTTTTTCTATTGTTTTGTAGTAAATATCCATATGGTGCAACTGCTAGAGTGAGCAATTAGGTGTTACACTGCATATTTTGAATTGTTATGGCAATAAATACCCATTTGGTGTAACTGCTAGAGTGAGCAATTTGGTCTTATGCTGCATTTTTTGAATTGTTTTGCAGTAAATATCCATTTGCGAAAATTGTAGATAGCTATATGCTTTGTTTACCTGAATAAGGACAACTCGAGAAGGGTTGGATTAGCAAAATTGTTGTGTATTCATAAGACGGGATATCATATTTTTTCATGCATATATATCAAGAATGGGGTGCAAACTGTAGGGTGAATTTGGAGGACTCTTTGTTTGTTCGTGGATTAAAGTATATACTCATGAACGAGGCACATACTTTGTGCTTTCGATTCAAGAAAAAGTTTTATCCAAATCATACTCGGGGTGCTTGAGGAATATAGGAGCTCTGTTTGTCTTTTCCGAGCTTCATATTCGATTTTCTTTTGTAACATACTCTCCTTATGGTATCACTTATCAGCTCGTGTTGAAAAATGTAGGTTTATTTACAGAATATAGGGACCTAAAATGAAATTTTTGCATAATTTTGGGATCTTAAGTTTAATATTTTAATAGTACAAGCTATGATGTAGATCTCCCCGCCTAGGCGCGCCTAGGCGCCGCCTAGGAGTTAACTCCCCCCTCAACGGCTTACGCCTAGTTAAAATTCTAGGCGTTTATGCCTAGCGCTTTAGTCGCCTTAGAATAGGCTCCTAACCCATCTAGGCGCCGAATAATGACAAAAAATGGCGGCCTAGGCGCCGATTAATGGCAAAACATGCCCGCATAGGCCTTCTTGTTATTTTTCTTATTCTCGAAAATTCTCTAATTGATATTATAACTCAATTTTTAGTATTTCTAAATTTACTATAATGTTGTTAGATGAATCTTATGACTTAAATAGTTAAAATTGATACAATTACTACATATATATTACTAATATACAAATTTACACACCGGGATTCAAAACTGTATAATTTCGCATATCCCCCGTGTAATCCCGCCTAGGCGCTAAGCCCTGGTCGACCGCCTAGCGCCCAAAACTGAGATTTACAACATATAGTACATGGACCTATAGTGCAAGTAACTGAAATTCATATTTTTGACATTATTTTTTCATGTACTATAGATGGGGATTGTGAAGAAGGACAATATCAAGATTCATGGTTTTGAGCCGGATTTGACTACTCTTTTAATAGCATGACTTTGCTGCTATATATGAATTGAGATTTTATGAATGTTCAGATATTGATTTTTTTTGCATTTATGAATGTTAAGATGTTGGGGTTTTTTTTTTGCATTTATGAATGTTAAGATGTTGGCGAAAGAGCAAATATTTTGTACAGTAGTCCAAATCTGTAGTGAATTTGGTTCCTTTTTGGGATTAAAGGATTACATTGTTGGCTATAGACGCTTAATTATCTGTTTCCCTTTTGTTTATAATATTTTGTTTGCTTGGTGAAACTGTACATATAACTAGTGGTAAATGAAATTGTAAAATGGATATTACAAATTTTTAAAATGTACACAAAAAATTATGTTAGTACGATTTGTACAACAAACACACGGTAAGACCAACTGATTATCCTTTGGAAAATGCACACGGTATAACCAAAGAAGGTAAACAAGCCAAGTTGACATTAAAAAAATAATCAACGTCATTCTCATCGAAATTCTCAGCCATGCTACCATTACCGCTTGATGAAGAGCTAAAAGTACACTTAATCGGCGTATTTCTCTTTAAATTGGTTCGATTAGCTGAGTCAACTATCACTTTGGACCCACGAAACCAGTTGCAAGGATTGTACTCTTGAGGGTTGGTGAAATTACGTGGACAGTTTATGGTCCAGTTTGTTTTGCTAGAATTGCATGAGTAATAACTGACCCTTGTAGAGATGCCATCTCAAATCCTGTACCAGACTTTAATTTGATTATTATTTCCTCACCGGTCACATGAACCATTAATAATCCAAATATATCATACACACTAGCAAAAGTGTAATCAGAGTCTAGCTGCAATCTAGGTACAATAAGGGTTGTTGATCAAAACACATCATACACAATATAAGATAAAATTACTCACTCCAACAATCATGACATAAAATGGTCATTCTTGGATTTGTATAAAAATACAATAAACATCATGAGTGTAATTACAGTATAAGACAATATTGCTCACTCTATCTGTCATGACATAAAATGGTCATTCTAGGATTTGTATAAAAAAATAAACATCACGACTTTAATTATACTTAGATCAGATAATTTTGAAAAATTGTCAAAGTGATGAGTATAGGTTAAAAATAATTCATTTTTTTACCTTAATTTGGATTCTACTCTAAGCCGGTTGATGATGGTGGATAAAGGTCCCCGAGTGGCGGCGGCTTGGTGTGGAGTTTTTTTTTGTTTTTACCTTAGTTTGGGTTCTTCAATTGTGATGTAGTGCCAAGCCAGTTGCTGATGGTGGAAATGGACACGATTGGCGGCAGTTTTCTTGGACAGGGGAAGAGAGAGTGGCCTGGTTTTCTTGTGCAGGAGAGTAAAGAAGAAGATAAATATTTTTTTCTCTTGGACTTATACAAAAATATTATGATTTTTAAAAAAAAATTAATAATGTGTAAATGCTAATGTGATGAGAACGTGGTGTGGAGATGGTGCCACGCGGCGTTGACCAACGGTCAACTGACAGAAAATGCAAAAAAAGACTAACGGTGTCACAAATTTTAATTTAAACATCTATTTAGAAGAATTTTAGATAAGGTACCTTTCGCATATTTTCGGTAAAAGTAATGGATACATACCACTCAAATTCATACCATCCAAATATCACCCAATGACGTGACGTGAATTGGTTGATTACAATTATTTAATCAAATCAAGAAAATAAATACATTAATGATTTGTAACTAACCAATTCATGCCACATCATTAGATGTTATTTAGATGGTATAAATTTGGGTGATATATATCATTATTTTTCGGTAAATATAAACTATAAATGGTCGCGCTGGTCTTCAGATAATACTCTATTCTTTAATTATTTTTCTATAACACTCACATAAATTAAAATCATGTTGACACTTTTATCTAAGAATAAGTCGGCTATGGTTATTACAGTATTAACTCCATTAAAAAGTTTCAGTCACAAAATTAAAAGGACCTCGATCACGAGCATAAACAAATAACAGGATTCACAAATACATTCTATAATATTGTAGAAGCTTCTAGAATGATCAGAAGGCTATGAAAATGGTGTACTATCGAACCTCCAATACACGAGTGTCTTCCTACCAAGTCCCATACTTGGAGCTGAAGCTTCCTCCACCAGATTGAGCATATTCAGTCAGAACTACTCGAACACAAGCATCCCATGTCCGTACTATCTCTCCGAGTGACACAGGCTGTGCAAAACTATTAAGCGAGACGTCAAGCTTTTTCTTAATTTTCATGGAGAGATCTTCCTTTTCACTGCTGCAATAGAGAATAAAATAATCCAATCTGATTATTAATCTTGTTAAAAGTTCATAAATGAGGGAGAGAAAGAGACAATAACCTGATATCAACTTGAAAGCTGTCCAAAATTATGGGGGAACAATGAGGATAATTGTATGGAATAAGAATCAACAGTGGCTGAATTGGTGACTGCAAATCAGTAAAAAAACATAAAAATTAAACATATACGGCTTGAAATTCAGATAAAGAATATAAAATCTCTCACCAGATTGAAATGAGGCTCTAGATTGTAAGAACATTTAACAGTGACTCCACCCATTTGTCCACTAGCACTCAATACACTTGATTGTTGATCAGTAAAATCGACCATAGTCTCTATAAGCTGTTGATTTATGGCTCTTAATTCTTTTGCAAGTGCGTTCATCGATCTACCCTGCATACTCTTTACCAAGAAAGAGTAACAAAGGTCCAGTTTCAGTAAGATATAAAAACAGAATTATATTAAATAGTTACAAAATGCTATATATATTATTATTATAGCTACTTACCGATCTCACCAAGTGTTGGTTAGGCTGTTCTAGAAGAGTTGGCTCCTGTTGAGAAATTGTTGTACCATTTGCGCCATTTGAGGTCTCTGGATATGCTTCCGGAAGGTTGAGAATAGGAGTTTCAAACTGATCAAAGCCTTGTTGATGTTGAGACATCAATGGTGCAGGCAAAAGCTGATGATGCATCTGCTCAGGTACAGGTACGCTCTGTGAAATACTCATTTCCCTACTGAGAATATCTGCCATCTGTCTCTCAAACATGCCAGCTTTATCCCTGTCCTCAAGCTGGATTTCATTTTTGTTACGCTGCAGAAATCGTAAGAAGTGCTCCACTATTGTTTTATGGAAGTTCAAAAATTTAAGCTTATCATGCATAGCTTGGTTGCGATAAGGAAGAGAATCAAGCTGCAAGCATTATAAAACATGTTAGCTGAACTTAACATTTTTTTTTTATTTTTTTTATAGAGAAGAACGTCTAGACTTACTTACCTTGTGGATTTTAGAGGAAATTTTCTGGTACAGTATAACCATCCCTGTACAGTACTTCTCCCTCATATTCTTGATCTGTAATAATAAAATTTTTAATAACTTGTTGTAACACGAAATGAGCGTATGTATATATCTGATATTACCTTTTTATAAATTTCCTCTTGCCAATCCCCTCCTGTCTGGGAGTTAAAGTCTGAAGAGGCTACACCATTATTAGCTAACCATATTATATATATGAAATTGAAGTAACAAAAAAAGATGGAGGAACATATATACCTGAGGAGAGCTGATTGAGTTGATCGATCAGAGGTTGCTGCTGACTGGACATTGTTGACGTGTTCAGCCCCTGGATCAAACCAAATTGTTGCTGCTGACGCGTGTCACTTTGTTGTTGCAAACTAACCTGTTGCTGCTGTTGGAAAAATAACAGTATCACTGGTTTTCAAATAGAGAAATGGAGTTCCAAAAGAAAAACAAAAGATAATTTTCAAATAAAGTAACATTACACTATTACAATAAATTGAAAATAACGAAAACTTACACGGAATAAAGAAAAGATTACACAGTTTAAAACTTGCGTTAAAAAGATATTCCGGTCATGCCGGTTATCTCTAACAAATTCTACTCTAAATTATATCAGAAATTTGAGAGAGAAGTAGAGTAGTATTTTCTTGTTCTTAGTTTTCGTCTACATACTATTCTATATTCTATTCTCTATAGAACAGCTTTTTCCTATTCTCTCTAGGATAATTTTTTCATTCTCTCTAGAATATTTTCTTTTCTCTTCTCTTCTCTCTAGATTTTTCCATTCTCTCAAGAATAATCTTTTTTCTTCTCCTCTTGAAATGAAAGTGACAAAGTCACTATTTATAGAAGAAAAAGCAAGACAAGAAAACCGTCACATTAATGCTCATATTAAAGTCGTCCGTTTTTTCTTTATCAAGTTTTTGTAACTCCCATAACAACTAATACATAAAGAACCATTAATCCATAATGAAGAATAAGGAATAATTCTAATGGTTTTTTTTCCCAAATAATAAATTGGAATTATTATACACAAATGGTATTTTCCACTTCTTCCAAAAACATGAAAGAATTAATAAAATAAATTGTCTTTATTTAAAAAATTCCAACAATCCCCCACTCATGTTCTTTGGGAAAGAAGGTGAACAGGTTTCCATAAATATCAGCATTTGGGTGAATTGTACTTAAGTGTCAATATCTTTCGATTTGAATTGACACGTAGTGAAGTGAGGCAACCACCAAAAACATATCAAGTGAACGTACTCTTGAACTTGATAGTTTTCGATCGAGACCCTCACAACACATACTCTACCCGACTGATAGTTACAGATTCCTCAAACATCACCATTTCCATGCACATAGGTGATCTCCAAGAGCGTCTAGCCTCATTAGCCGACCCTCTCGGATTTCGAGATCATTAAGAGCAATAAATCTCATCCTCATTATGTGTCTCTCTAATTCATCAAGTCCTTTCTCTTCAGGACCAACCTTACGGGCTATGAATTTGTGGTGATTCTAACAACTCATCCCTTGGGAACATCAATGACGTCTCCTTGTAATCATATTATGAGTAATATACAACAACCTCAACGGTGAATTCATCAAATCCATCTCAAAAGGACCACCACGCATGGCTATGAATTCATTAAGTATGAGGAATATATAACAACCTAAACGGTGAATTCATCAAGTCCATCTCAATAGGACCACCACACATGGCTATGAATTCATTAAGTTTTAATTTGCTCATGTATGCACAATTTACATTATATGGATGAGAAGTTAGTGAATCATATAGATCAATAGTACATCTCTCGTACTTTATTAAATAAAAAATAATAATAACCCAATGGTCACCACTTTAGTCTCTTTACAATATGGACAATACCAAGTTGGGTTTTATTCATTAAGAGCATCATAATCATTATAATTATTTTATATCCATTAGGGGGTACACACACCCCACAATTCTCTTATTTATGAATACTAGTATTATAAAGTTTTTCTTTTTTACTAGATATTATATCAATGGATTCAAACTTTTCCAACTAAGTGAGACTAACTAAGGTAAATTCTATAATTGACTCTAACAAATTTTTCCCTTAGGCTCATCTTTCCCCACATATTTTATTCACAAATAGAAGAATAAAAGAACTAAGTCCCATGAATGAAAGTACCAAAAGTGGATCATGTCGTACACATATTGATACAAGTGTAGCACAAACCGATCCATCTTTTATTAGGATTCTATTTCATTAACACGGTGCCCATTAAAAAAAAACACAAAACAATTTTCTTAGTTTTCATACTTTATCCCCTTAATCCAAAACCACCAACCCATCATGTTGCACCATATAGATATCTTCACATAGATCTCCATTCACACATATATTTAATATCCAATTGATATATATTCATGTTTGTGAATGAAATTTAGGGCAACAAGAGTTAAAAAGTGATAATATAAGGGGCCAAAGTAATCCTTAAACTCATAAAAACGAGGAAACCTAAGAACTTATCCATGAGTCGATTCACTTTTCGACTTGTATGAGACTAATTATATCTTGTTGGGTCGTTTCGCGGTGACGTACTTATTCTCATCAGAATCATCACCCTCATGCCTTTTCTAAACCGTTTCACAGATAGTCTTTGTTGACTTCTCAACAGTACACAAATAAAAGGAGGGTTTCGTCACATTATCCAAGATCCATCCTCTAACCACTGAATTAGCTTTCTTGAACCCAATTTTAGAGCTAGAAACCTAGCATGTAGTTCTTTGGTATATTCCCCATTGGCCTCAATGGCAGGGAATACCTTGAGAACGGCAAGGTCTAGTTCATGTTGTTCAAGACATATCAGTGGCTTTTGTGCCCAACGTTTGTAGTTGGAACCATTGAAAGGCTCCAACATAGTCACGTCGGAAAGGCATTTGCATTCAATAATGAAGCAACTGCCAAGATAGGAAAACCATTTCAAAAAAACAACAACCAGTGATATAAAAGTAATATCTTTTTAAATTGTTGGAAAAATAACAGTATCACTGGTTTTCAAATAGAGAAATGGAGTTCCAAAAGAAAAACAAAAGATAATTTTCAAATAAAGTAACATTACACTATTACAATAAATTGAAAATAACGAAAACTTACACGGAATAAAGAAAAGATTACAAAGTTTAAAACTTGCGTTAAAAAGATATTCCGGTCATGCCGGTTATCTCTAACAAATTCTACTCTAAATTATATCAGAAATTTGAGAGAGAAGTAGAGTAGTCTTTTCTTGTTCTTAGTTTTCGTCTACATACTATTCTATATTCTATTCTCTATAGAACAGCTTTTTCCTATTCTCTCTAGGATAATTTTTCCATTCTCTCTAGAATATTTTCTTTTCTCTTCTCTTCTCTCTAGATTTTTCCATTCTCTCAAGAATAATCTTTTTTCTTCTCCTCTTGAAATGAAAGTGACAAAGTCACTATTTACAGAAGGAAAAGCAAGACAAGAAAACCGTCACATTAATGCTCATATTAAAGTCGTCCGTTTTTTCTTTATCAAGTTTTTGTAACTCCCATAACAACTAATACATAAAGAACCATTAATCCATATGAAGAATAAGGAATAATTCTAATGGTTTTTTTTCCCAAATAATAAATTGGAATTATTATACACAAATGGTATATTCCACTTCTTCCAAAAACATGAAAGAATTAATAAAATAAATTATCTTTATTTAAAAAATTCCAACAGCTGCTGACGTGTGTCTCTTTGTTGATGCAAATTAATTGGTTGTAAAAAAGTTGATGGAACAATGCACTTCATCCTTTGCTGTGGACTTTGCGGCTGAAAGTTGTCAGTATATGTTTGCCCAGCTTGTGGGCCCCATGAATTTGCAGCGGAGTTTTGAGCAAAACCCGAACCATTATGCATGCTTGATATCATTTGACCACCCACATTTAGCGTTACAGCCTGGGTGGAACCATGTAAAAAAGGAGCTAACACCTGCTCTATGGGCTGAACTTGTGATGGCCCACCATTAGCATCTATATACAAAAAATTATTTAAAAAACAATAATTAAATTTCATATAAGAAAAAAAAAACTGAAAACATTCAAATCACCTATATTTCTCGCCTTGTGACCTAACATTTGGAGTTTAGATCCGATTATATTAAAATAATTTGCCTGCAAGTATTTATATTTATTAGAAAAAAATTTAAAAACTGAATAAACAAATAAATTGCTAAAAACTAAGAGAAACTGTTATTTTAACATACCTTGCTAATTGCATCATTGTAACACTTTTCTTCAAATCGCATGACAACACCTTCAAGTCCATTTGGTGCTCCATTTGGATAAAACATCGTTTGTAAGGTCTCAAATCTATATATATACAAAACATTAAAATATATCATATTAACAAACAAGTAAGCAAATACAATTTCAATATGGTACGATCCGACTTAATTGTAAACAGTCCCTAAAGTTGCACAACCTAGTAAAACAAACATACTCTTAACTTTTCCTTCAAGTAAAAATAACAAGTTTACCGGGTTTTAATTATTTATTCGAATAAATATTTTTTTAATATAAAGTAAAAGACAATCAACCGGACCACCTCTAAACTCCAGTGGCACAAAATTAAAATTGATTGGCTTTATGGTGGTGAGAGAGTTTGTTTTAAAAAATAATTGATGAAAATATACATTTCTAGAAATTTCGTGCACCGATCAACTTGTTACGAATAAATAATAATTAGGTTTCAAAAATTCACTATTTCTTGAAATCAAAAACTAAATTCTTGATCTTGTGATAGTCATTTATAGAAACAACTATGAACAAAATTTTAAAAAATACATGAAAATTAAATAAAACAATTAACCCATTAATAGAAAATAATTTTTTATTATTAAACAATATATAAAAAAGAGAAAGTAAATCTTACATTTTTTTGGTAACTTTTTGTCGATCCTCTTGTGGTAACGAGCTTCTCCAATTTCCATCGTTGGCGCCACTTCTCCACGCGTCCATTTCAATCCCCTGAATCGAAATCGAATCCTGTAACATTCTCGAAAAAGTGTTGTTGCGATCCATTGTACAATGACTGAAAGAGAAAGAGAGCGAGAGAGCGGCGAGAGGTGAGAGTGAGAACTTTGTTTTGTATAATGAAAGAATGAATAAGACGCGTTAGGTAATAAATCCAATTTGTATAATATCTGGATTTTTATTTGGTCCTTCATGTTTAGGATATTGTAAATTATTGTTGTCTAAAAATATTGAATATTTCGTATTTTTCCTCTTTTTTAGAAAAATAACACTTAAATCCTTGAGTTTGTGATATTGATACACTTAGATTTTTTAAATTTTTTTCTTGTCAAATCTCATTATTATTACTGATAGTTATATTTAACGGTTAAAGATTTCGTTCTGATAAAATTTCTCTTGTACCCTTCATTAACTACTTATATAAACTTGCAATTTAAATCTTTGAACCATTTTAATTTTATTCTTTAAAATTTATATTGTTTAGACACAAATTTTTAAATATATTTTTCAACCAAAAATAATAAAATAAATTTTAATATTATTATTTTAAAAGGACTAATGGCCAAGAACCCCCTCAAGTTAGAATTAATTCCTCATCACCCCAGTCATCATTTTTTGCCCATAAACCCCAAAACTCAAATTTTGAGTTATGGAAAAATTTCTAAAACTCAGATGTTGAGTTATGGAAAACTTCCCAGAACTCAAATTTGAGCTATGAAAAAATTCTCAGAACTCAAATTTTGAGTTTTGGAAGCGAACTCAAGATATCTTAGGAGGGTAAAAAAGACAAGGAGTTTACGGGATATTGTACAAGACTGCAGGGAGTTATTGAACATTAACCATATTTTAAATATATTATTTTTTATTATTTGTAAGGTATATTTAAATTAAATTTTTTAGTTAATATTTGGTATTAATATTAGTTAGTATAAAAGTGAAATTTTCTATTTAACACGAATATAATATATATTTTTAAGAATCAAAATTACGTATACATTGAGAAATTTATTTTGACAATGTTATCCATACATTGTTTTCTTTGATCTTCACCTCGTTCTACAAAGATAAACACATAAACAATCTCACACCTGCATTAAATATTAAAATTGTTCAAATTTACTTAGATTCATACCAAATCATTATCTTGTACCTACATTTTTCTTCCAAAAACCAAAAAGATAATTACATTCAATATTCAAATTAGACGAAAAATATATATTTTAACCATACATTTACCATGTTCACAAGACATGATAAAAATAGCATTCATACTAATAAATAATTATTTGCCATGTCGAGAAGAGGCCGCCTCATCCACAATGATCAAACAAAACATAACAACACTTTAGAGGGGGTAATCTCTTCTCGACAATGTAGATAATTAATTTTTTAGTATGAATGTTATTTTTTGTCATGTCTTGTGAACATGGTAATCGTATGGTAGAGAATACTTTTTCTCTAATTTAAATATTGGATATGTTTTTTTTAGTTTTTGCAAGAAATATTTTAGACACACGAACATGATTTTGGTATGAATATGAGCAAAATTCAATGATCTTATGGTATTTAGTGAATGTTTGAGATTGTTTATGTGTTTAACTTTGTAAAGTTAAAATTTTAAAATTAGATAAATGTCTAAAGGTATATTGTTTGGATAATATCCAACTTCTTTCTTAATGTAAACGTAATTTTGTTTCTTGAAAATATATAACACTTTCGTGTTGAATGTTTAAAATTTAAATAGGAAAAATTATTTTTATGCTAAAAAATATTATTTATACAAAATATTATCTAAAAAATTTATCATATTTTATTTTATAAAGTAATTAATTGAAAAAAATAGGTCCACATTACAAATAAAAAAAATTGATATTATAATCTATTATATTTTTTTGGTAAAAATTCAAAAAAATTGTTTCTAACAATATAAATTTTATTTCTTAATTATATTAATTTAATAATACAATCAAAATGTCTTAAAATATGAAATTACATATTTATATAACTAGGCTTTTGTGATACATGGGTTACATGGATTAAAAACTGCATCTCAACTGTCTCGTTCCAAATCAACCTTAATGGAGAAAGGCTGCCAAAGTTCAACTCAGGACGTGGAATAAGACAAGGGGATCCGCTTTCACCGTTTCTCTTTTCACTCATGACCGAATCACTAATCTCTCTAATCGAACATAAAGTGCAGGTGGGAGAAATAAAAGGAATACAAATTACTAGGAACTGCCCCACAATATCACATCTCTTATTCGCGGATGACTCACTTTTCTTCATCAATCTGGAAAACGATGAAACAAATTTTTTTCAGGAATGCTTACAAGATTATTGTAACGGGTCAGGTCAGCAAGTAAACCTGGCGAAATCAGCGATCTGTTTCAGTAAGGAAACAACACAAGAAGCAAGACAACAAACTACTACAGAGCTACAAATAGAAGAAACAACAGACCTTGGTAAATATTTAGGAATTCCACTGTGCCATAAACGATCAAAAGTTGAGGCACTGGAATGGATAGCGAAAAAACTTTTTGCGAAAACGGAAGGATGGAAAGCTAAACTACTCTCGGAAGGAGGGAAAGAAGTCTTAATTAAGGCCGTCCTCCAGGCTATTCCTGTATACACTATGTCTATCTTCTCTTACCCAGACGCTTTTTGTAAAAAACTCATTTCAGCCATCTCGAACTTTTGGTGGGGATCAGGGGAAAGAAACCGAATTCACTGGGTAGCGTGGGAAAAGGTAACAGTTGGAAGATTATTGGGAGGCCTTGGCTTCAGAGACTTAAAGAGAATGAATAAAGCGCTACTCGGAGCACAGGCATGGCGAATTCTCCACAACCCAAATTCATTAGCAGCTAAACTACTCAAAGGAATTTATTACCCGAACACGGGGTTTATGCAAGCCAAATTGCGACAAAGTAGAACATGGAGTTGGAGCAGCATTCTCGAAGGTCGGGATTTTCTAAAAAAGCACGGAATATGTCAGATTGGAAAGGGCGACAAGATAAACATCTGGAATGATAGATGGGTACAAACCCCGTGGCCCATAAACAAACCACAGGGCTGTACGATGGAAACAGTTAATCAGCTTTGGAAACCAGGAAAGACCGAATGGGATCCAGAGACTTTGGACAACATCTTTCCGCAACCTTTGATTGCGGAAATTATGAAGGTACGTATCTATAAAACTGAACAACAAGATAAATTCATTTGGCCTTTCTCAAAAAACGGGAAATATGAAACCAAAACGGGTTACAAGATTCTTACTGATGAAGCAACCCTGTTGGCGCCCCAATCGGCGGCAATGGGGGCAGATAACCAAGAAGACCTTTGGAAGATGATATGGAAAACAAACATTCCAAAAAAAATAAAGACTTTTATATGGAGGATCTGTAAGAATGCAATCCCAACTCGGAAGAACTTGGAAAAAAGACACTGTACGGATAATTCGAAGTGTGAGTGGTGTCCAAATGAAACAGAAACAGTTGAACACCTCATGCTAGGATGCAAAGTCTCACAAGCGATCTGGGCAGCATCAACTTTTCAAATCCGAATTCTGTTAGACGAATCCCAAGATATTAAAACATGGATACCACAAGTCATTAAAAGTTTCACACAGGGCACGTGGGAAGAACAAAAAGTTAAAGATTACATTTTCATCACACTCTGGAACATATGGAAGGCAAAAATGAAAGCCATTCACGAAGATACACCCATCCACGTAGACCAAGTGCTAACAAGTACACATAAACTTATGGGAGAATTGCATGGCAACGATTGGAGAAAACTGAACCGCCAGAGTGACGAACCAAGGGATGTTAACCAGAACAACCCACCCAACAATGACGGCGACGCAACAGCGGATGTTGTTTTCTTCTGTGATGCCTCTTTCATTAATGGATCAGAAGATACAGGGATTGGGATTGTACAACGGCAAAATACAACCACTGAACAACAAATAGTAACTACTACGATGGAGACAGTAAGATGTAACTCAGCGCTAGAAGGAGAGGCACTAGCGGTGCTAATTGCAGCAAAGAAGTGTAAGGAATTCCAGGGAGAAACCAAGATCATTCTCTCGGATAACCTTGAACTAATTCAAGGTATTAGGCAGGCGTCAGCAGCGAGATGGACAATTCTGCCGATCATCCAAAAGATTAGGAGGGTGACGGAGGTGAATGGCCCGGTGTCGTTTCGTTTTATACCAAGACGACTCAACAGCCAGGCAGACATGCTCGCCAAAAATGCTAGATGCGAAGCCAAGAAGCAAGCGACGGACGTTAGGGAAATGACGACACGAATATCAAGAATGGGAATTGGATAACAGATTTGATACGCATTTCATTTTCGTCCAAAAAAAAAAAAAAAATCAAGAGTACAATTTTTTTAAGAGACTCAACATTTTGACGGTTAAATATAGAGATTATTACCCAAAGGGTCTTGAAATCACTACACCGTGACCTAACAAGACCGTCTCTTTTGGCTCTTCTTACAAAAGGCCACAAATAAATTTTAACACTAAAAGCTAATTTCCCAATTACTATTGTACCCTTTTTTGTTTTTCCTACCTATATATACTATTTTATTTTCAGAATTTATTTTTAAAATCCTAAAAATCCTTTTCAACTCTTCCAAGTAGTTGTGGCTAGGATGAAGCTGTTAAGGAACAAAAGAGAGGTGGTTCTCATCTTCTATGGTTCGAATCTCCGATGGCTCGTGAGAATGCAGCGGCTAATGGTTCTCATCTCCGGTGGTTCGTGAGAAGACAGCGCTTAATGGTTCTCATCTCCGGTGGTTCGTGAGAACGTAGTGCTTGAACGAAAAGAGAGCGGTTGCCGGAAATCCACCGCCGGAACCCTAGATCTGTTCGTCGAAGATAGCTCGTTCTTTCAGAAATCAAGCCTCGCCGCCTTTCAGATCTGAGGGGAAATCAAGACCCCTATCAGGACACGTGATGAATTAATAAGTTAAGTTACTCTATTAGGAGTCTTGGACTGTGAAGCAGTAAAGATCTGTTGTGATGGCCATTTTTTTCCCTGGACGTGGGTTACTGATTAGGAATTGATTTGTTTTTTTTCTTTTTATTTAAACGTGAAAGTAAGTATTCCTTTGTTTACTAATAGGCTTTTTAACATGATTAAGACTTTGTGTTGTATTATTTATACTCAACAACTTCGTGAATTGTGCAGATTGGTTGGATTTTTTTTCTTTTTATTTTTAATTATAATGCAATAATTATTGGTATTAAAGAGTATATTCCATCAACCAAATAAGTGATTATATAATAAATATTTTTATTTAATTTGTTATCAAATGAACCAATAAGTGAAATATGTTTTTAGGTGCTTTAATAATTGAATCAAGAAAATTATTTAAACTCAATAACTTTTGTCGAAATGCTCAACACTTTACTGATTATACGAGAAATGCTTAGTAAATTTACTGATTATATGAAAAACGCTCAACAAGTTATTGAGCATGCTCAGTAAAGTCATTCAACAAAAAAAATTCGAATACTCAGCAATTTTTTTCCACACTCAGAACTTTTTTTCGATAATCGACAACTTTTTTCGTGCTCAGTAGCCCATGCTTAGTACTTTTTCCATGCCCAGTACCCCAGTCTCAGAACTTTATTTCACGCTCAGAACTTTATTTTTCAGACTCAGAACTTTTTTCCAAACTCAGAACTATTTTCCAGACTCAGAACTATTTTCCAGACTCAGAACTTTATTTTTCAGACTCAGAACTTTTTCCGGCGGTGATCGGTGGTTGTAGTCAGAGCTGGAAATTATTTGATAATTAATGAAGAAGGAGAGAGAAAAATGATAAAGGAGGAGAGAGATTAATGGTAATGGAGGAGAGAGTGTAATGGTAGTGGAGGAGAGAGAAATCTATTTTTTTGTTTTATATACACTATAAGGGTAGTTATGACAATGGACATCTTATTGGCCTCTAAGTAGGAGAGAGAAATCACTTGGTTCCTATATGGCACATTGATTTTTCTCAAGTCTCCTTGGGTAATTGACCCATAAATATAATTATCAATATTAGAATAGATATTTAACAAAAGATAAATAAGAATGGTGGGACCTAAGAGTTCCTATATCAAGAACTCAAAGATTTATGTGTCTTTTTCCTTCTTTTTTTTTCCAAATAAAGTTAACTTTTCTAATCGTGGCATAAATTGAAAGATATTTTTTTATACATATGAAGGTTTAGAGGTATATATATCGTGAAAAATAATTTTATTTCACAAAACTATAAAAAAAGAATATCATAAAGTTTGGTTATAAATTAAGTATATATTAGCAAATATTTAAATATCAAATGCAATTTTAAAATTCAACATATTTAAAATTTACAAGATGATATAAAATATTATTTGGTTTTTATTTATTTAAATGATTAGCATCATGTAGCGAATAAATAGAATAAAACCAAGTCGATAACTTGATCATCAAATATAAATTTGACATTGCGTTAAAGAAGGCTCATAATATCATTTTAAAAACTTCTACCTGTAACTTTAAATAAATTGGTGGTATTCTTGTTATCTTGGTCAGGACGTTCTAGTTTAGTCGGTCTCTTACTGATTTTCAGAATACTACTGGTACGGTCGAATTATTTTACCGGTTCTGTTTTGTTAGAAAAAAGTGTTTTAACCCATAGTAAATGACTTACTAAATCTCAAAATAATAGTGTTTTTCGTAGTTTGGAATAACTTGAAATGTCAATCAAAGTTGTACCCACTACAATAGAGAATAAGAATGTAACATTAAATGGTCAAACCTTTAATTTCAAATGATAAATTGATTGTTAAGTTATGGAGAAATATAATTAAAAAATAAAACAACATGACTGAACCCAAAATGTAGTGTAAAAGTGGAGCGCTCATACCACATGACCAACTAGTTTCTAATCTAGTGGGGTGCACGAGAACACAATTCAAGTGGAAAAAAGATGCGTTATGTAATAAATCCAATTTGTATAATATTTGGTTTTTTATTTGGTCCTTCATGTTTAGGATATTGCAAATTATTGTTGTCTAAAAATATTAAGTATTACGTTTTTTTTCTCTTATTTAGAAAAATGATACTTAAACACTCGAGTTTGTGATATTGATACACTTAGATTTCTTAAATTTTTTTCTTGTCAAATCTCATTTTTAACACTGATAGTTATATTTAACGGTTAAAGATTTCGTTCTGATAATATTTCTCTTGTACCCTTCATTAACTACTTATATAGACTTGCAATTTAAATTTTTGAAGCATTTTAGTTATATTCTTTAACAAATATACTTTATATTTTTTAGACATAAATTTTCAAATATTTTTTTCAACAAAAAGTAATAAAATAAATTTTAATATCATCATTGTAAATCTATTAGTTATTCATTATTTGTAAGGTATATTTAAATTAAATATCTCATAAAACTACATATTATATTTGTAATAAATAATATTATTTAGTATGAAAGTGAATTTTTCTATTTAACACGAATGTATTATATATTTTTTCAGAATCAAAATTACGTTTACATTGAAAAATTATTTGGATGGAGCTATTCGAACATTATTTTCTTCGATCTCTACCTCGTTCTAGAAATATAAACACATAAACAATCTCACACGTGTATTAATTAAATATATCAAAGTTGTTCATAGATACTTAGATTCATACCAAATCATTATCTTGTACCTACATTTTTTTTTCCAAAAACCAAAAAAATTAAAATAAATTCAATATTTAAATTAGACAAAAAATATACCTTAACCATACGATTCACTACTACATGCACTTGAAATAGCGACGACCCGCGTCGTCGCTAATGATAGGTAATTTCGTCGCTAAAGACCAGATTGGGTTATAGGCGACGACTTTTCGTCGCCTATATTTCGTCGTTAGAAATATTTTTTGCGACAAAAATCAGTGATCTTGCCGTTAATGACTGAGACTGATTTACAACAACAAAAATCGTCGGTAAAAACTTCTAGTTAGCGACAAAAGTTTTTCGTCGGTATCTACATCAACTAGCGACGAATTTCTTGCGTCGCTATCAATTTGTTTTCGCGACAATTCTAGATTTGTCGTAAGTTGAACGAATTACTAGAGACGACTTTGTCCTCCTCGTTTGTGACGAAACCGTCGTCGCTAACATTGTTTTTTTATTTCGAATTTTTTATTGAAATTTTAATTTTAATTTGTATTTATATTTTTTTATCCCACCGGATGACCTAGCCTGTGTCTCGGTCACCTTCACCTTCAGCTTTTCTCGATAAATATCCCGTTAGACGACAATAAAAGGTAATTAAAATTTAATTATATAAAGTAAAAAAAAGGAAAAAAATACCCACATTACAGTTTTTGTACTTCAGGTTCCTCCACTCACCCTTCTCCTCACCGTAGCCCATATATTTGAAACCCCCCCCCCCCCAATTGAGGATTTTCCCTCTCCTCTTGTGTAGGCTCATCAATAAAAGTCAACGACTCCTTTGTCGGTTGTTTCATCTTACCATGTTCAATAACATTTTAAATTAATTATATTAAAAATAAATTATAGTAATTAATATAGTTTTATTATAGAAAAAATGTACCTCATAAATGACATCCTGAGTTCGGGAATAGTTTCTCGATCCAGCCTTACTCGGCTTTTGTTGCTTCTTTCGGGTTTCCTTGTTTATCTTCGTTTGGTTCTATTTCAATATAATTTCAAAAAATTAGTTACACATATTTTATAATAGTTACAACAGAATTTAACTTTTATACCTGACAGTCTATGTCATCCCACATCTCCTGACATCTTCTCCAGACCCCCGGGTCAATATCAGCAGGTGTTTTATTCTGATTATAGTAATCTCTCTTCAAACCACCCTTCCAATTTCTATACCGATTTGATTGACTTTTCTTTATACTATTTTTGATTTTATCTCAATCAGGTCTGTTTCTCCACCCTTCAATGTCAAAAAACTCATGTAATCGGGATATAATTGTCTGTTTCATGCCTGCGGGCACATCTTTCTAACTCTTGTATTATGGCGGGACATTATCCCATACTGTCACCCCCATCACTTGGGCCACGTGGTGCCCATACTCGCCATTCGGATTCAATGTATCGTCCAAAATGCAGAAATCTACGGGTAAGGGGTGACCTAGTTTGGCTAAGGCCTTTAATGCGGTCTTAAGGGACGAGGGCCACAGGGTCTTCTTCTTATCGTTTCTCTGTTTTAATAAAAAAATTGTTCATGCAATCAATAATATTTGCATCCAAAAAAAATAAAATAGATTTAACACAAGAATTGGTACATGTTACGCGGGAAGGGTGGTGGTGATGTTAATGAAGTCATGCTAAACAATCGGAATAAAAAACACCAAATCAAAGAAAAAGTTGTTGTTAAAAATTGAATAAAAACAAATAAAATGAATTAAAAAGTATTTAAGGAAGGATTCGCATTACCTTTAATGTGTTTTTTCCTTGGTTTTACAAGGACTATGCTCGGAAATTCGAGTGGAAGAAGATTTCTTTCGTTTTCAGAAATTTTGGATTGAGTTTTTGGTAAGAAATGAGCTTACGGTTAGGGTTTTATTGAATTTATATTTAGCGACAAAATATTTAGTCGCTATCTATTAAAATTCAACGGGAAAAAGGGGCACGTTCCACGTATTGTACGCAGGACTGTTGCATGTCTGTGTTTAGCGATGACACGTAGCGTCGCTAATATTGATATTCGTCGCTAATGTCTTTGGGTGGGAAAACACACCACCTAAATTGACTAATCAAATTCGTTTAGGGGATAATATCGACGACTTAAGTCGTTGCTAGTTAGAATTTGTTACTAGCGACGAGTTTTTGTGCTTGAAGATCGTCGCTAATCACGAGAACTTATTAGCGGTGATCTTCAAGCACAAGAACTCGTCGCTAATAAGTTTTTCACTATTTTTTTATATTTTTTTATATCTTACTCTTGATATTTTTTTACATCTTAACGTAAAATAAAACATATTATAACATCAAAATGTATTTCACTAAATCATTTTAACAACCTTAAAATATAAATCAAATAACACTTAAATATATAAAAAAACATAAAACGATAAAATATTTAACTAATCAGCTTCGTATCCGCTAGTGTCTATAGGTTCCTCATCACTATCAACGTCAATAGGTTCCTCATCTCCATACTCTTCCCATGTGTCATCAAATATCTCCCCGTCTTCATCAATAACTAAATCAATACGCAAATGAGATGGGTCAAACTCGATCTCCTCACCGGTTGTCAAAATCAGTCCCGAGTAATCCGTTTTCGTGTTCACCAAAGGAATCATGATGCGTTGGTTGTCAGTAGATAGTGACTCCGTCCCCTGTAACTCGGGACTCCATCCGTGACGATCGTTGACTTCCTATACGACTTTCCACCCTCTCATAGTATCTTTGCGTTAATCTTGTCAATGTAAAACACTTTTTTGGCTTGCATTGCTAAAATGTATGGTTCGTCACTCCAAAAAAACCTAGTAGCATTGATAAAGGGTACCCCATTTTATTTCCTCGCGTTGCTCGTTTTATACCACAAGCACCCAAATAACATAAACGAACAACCAGCATTGAATGTAACCGCTAAGATCTTACTAATTCACCATAAAACAGTTTACCATCATAAATGGTACATACTCCGTAATCTTGAGTCACTATTTTTCACCCTTTTCACGAGTAACCCATTTGACACCATTCACAATACATGAGTCATATCTAAGAATCAGACCATGAGACATGCTCACAAAGGAAATCATCTCAGGGGTAGCTAAGGATCACCAGCCTCGTGAATTGCATGAATCTATCAAACAAAATAACAATTATAACTTTGAAAATAAATGTGTATTATTTGAAAAAGTGTATATTTTATATACCTTTTCCAAAAACCACTCCTTAAATGTTTGGCAGTGCATCCTCTGTATAGCATTCTGTGCCCGATAGCGTGGATTTGTGTTCACTATATTTTACGAAAAGAATAAAACATTATGTACAAATAAATTAATAAAAACAAATTAATGTTACTTACGTCATGTATGGTTTGACCTCGTCACAAATATGGAGAATATACCAGTTGATTTGCTCCTTCTCTCCCTATATGGTAAATGACCAAACTGTTTTTTACCAACTAGATTACACTGACTCTTAAAAACAGATAGCTCCTTTGGTTTGGGAAGTGGCTAATTGTAACTACCGGAATCATTGAAATTCGATTTTTTTTCTCGAAGATACCGTGATATGAATGACAACGTCTCTTCCACCACCTTTAGCGGTTTAACCCTCTGGCCTAGCCAGGTTTCAAATATACTCTTTTAACTTTTTCAAATACCTTTCAAATGGGTACATCCACCACATTTGAACCAGGCCCCCTAATAAATTTTCATCGTATAAGTGTATCAGCAAGTGATCATATTAAAAAAAGCCGGAGGAAAAATCATTTGTAGTTTGCCCAGCACTTCAACCACTCCCGCCTTACCAGATTCTAACTCTTTCCTACTCAGATTCTTGTTACAAATGACTCTAAACACGTTAGCTAACCCAATTATCGCGTCACTAATCGATTTATCATATATAAGCCCGAGGATACTAGCCACAAAAAGACACTGCATTATTACGTGACAGTCATGTGATTTCAATCTATCCCGTATCACTTTTCGCTTATCCGTTGACAACGTACACTTTCCTCTCTTATGTATCGCTTTACCTCCTCTTGATGTCTACCACAATTCTTTTCTGATGCCCATATCTTTAAGATCAATTCTCTCCTTCACGTTATCTTTTTTTATTTTCCCATCTAGTCCTACAACTGTACCGAGCAAACTATCACACACATTCTTCTCGCAATGCATAACATTGATGTTATGTTTTAAAAAAAATTCCGACCAGTAAGTTAAGCGATAAAAATACTCTTTTTCTTCCAATTGAACTCACGAGGACTCGATTTCTTCATCACCTTGCCCCCAAAATCCTTGTGTTTACCGAGAAACACAAAGGGCAAACAATCGAACTGTGTCTGAATATCGGTCGAACGATGTTTTCTCGGGGGGCCAAATGATCGGTACTCAAGTATAAAACTTTGTTTTCTCTAAATCGACGTCTCATAGGTAACCAACATCTGTGATCAAAATAAACTACACCTTTCTTCACCTTCTTCGACAGAGTAGAATCCATGCATTCTAGGCAAACTAAGTAACCTTGACCCTGCCACCCCGACGTGTATGACCTAGCAGGGTAATCATTAGTCGTGGACAACAAACAAACCTTGATCGTAAACTCTTTCTTTGAATGAGAATCATACATAAGTATACATGTTTCCCACAACATCTCCAACTCATTTACAACAGGGCGGATAAAGACATCCATGCCCTTACCGGGTGAACGAGGACCAGAATCAACAAACAAAGCTGAAATGTGGTTTCCTTCATGCATACCCACGGTGGCAAGTTGTAGATGATCAATATAACTGTCCACATGCTATATGAGTTGTTTTGCATAAAAACAGACAAAAACCATCAATACCCAGACCCAAATATACATTCCGAGGTTCACTAGCAAACTCAGGATGTAACTCTACAAATCTTTTCCAGCAATCACCATCAACATGATGGCGTAACACATCTGGATCGGTACTCTTCTTGGTATGGTGCCAGATCATGTCTTCAGCGGTGTGCTTCGAAGCGTATAGTCGCTACAACCTAGGGGCAATCAGAAAATAACAAAGCTTTTTATGTGGTACATTCATACCCTTCTTCGGATTCCTTCAGACTCGCTACATACTGGAAACTTGTCTAGGAATTCATTCTCCTTGTAAAAATATGCACAATCATTCAAGAAAATATCAATCATAGCGTAACCCATATTCATATTTTTCAACTTCTTGTTGCATTCCTCGTAAGACTCACGCAAATTGTGAGGTTTGGGGAAAACACGACCCACCAATTCCAAGAGCTCGGTGAAAGATGTGTTAGTACACTTGTTCTTACCTTTATGTGAATAAGCTTGGCAATAAAATTCAAGGAACTCATCACTGTATATCCAAGATATAATTCGATCTCCAATTCCTCGAACAAAGCTTCAAAACTGCCACAACTTGTTTGATGTGCGCCTGTCATCTCATTATTACCCGAATAACCTTGCACATCGTAACTGGGTCTCAAATCTTCATACAAATTCAATATTTCATTTTCTAAATTTGACACGGGTTTTTCGGGAATTACTAATTATTCACCGTGTTTTGTCTCAACCTCATAACTGGACTAAAACCCGTGTTGTAGCAGGTGACCCCTAACCGCTTGGGTTTGATATCGACGATTATTCGAACATCGATTACATGGGAAAACATGTAGCCATTAAACCCGTCTTGTTTTTCAACAAAATCGATAAAATCTTCTAAACCATAAATATATTTTTTCGTAACAAGATCACGCGATTTAATCTAACTCTTATCAATACCCGAAGCCATCTTTTAATAACAATTTGATATAACTAAACAACTACAAAAATATAAGAATAATTGTTAAAAACCCAACAAATAAATTAATAAAAATTACAACCTAATGAATAAATAAATAACGATTACAAACCAATGAATGAATAAAAATTACAAACCAATAAGTGAATAAAAATTACAAACCAATATATAAATATACAAGTTCATATAACTAATTAAACAACTACAAAAATATAAGAAAAAAATATAAATACATGACATATGCATACTTTACAAGATACTAATGAAAAGGACAATCATAAAACAGGTAATTATTAACCTAATCAACTCTTAGAACATGTAATGCACAATTATAATAAAAAAATTGAAATTTTAAAAGTTTATATTTTTTGGAAAATACCTTAATTTGGTTGGAGAAAATGAAAATTGACCATACCCCCACCTTGAATATGGACCCGGTAATGGTGTAACAAATATCTATTAACCTAATCAAATATTATAGCATGTAATTCACAATTATAATAAAACAGTTGAAATTAATAAAATTTGAAGTTTATGGAAAATACCTTGATTTGGTTAGAAAAACTGAAGATTGACTATGTCATGCCTTGAATATGGACCCGGAAATGGTGTAAAATGAATTGGAGAAGCAAGTGGTAAAGATTAGAACAAATAGGAGTTAAGGTTTTGAGAGAATTTGGAAGAAAAATGTGGTTTGGTTACAAAAACCTACTGTCTTTATTAAATACGTTTCTTATTAGCGATGAAAAATGTCGTCGCTAAATTATTAAAAAACTGTTGCTAAAATTGAATACCAGCGACGAATGGTATCGCCGTTAGTAGAAAAAGATCTTTAGCGACGACTTTTTCGAGTAAAAAAATGCCGATATTAGCGACGAATTTTTAATTATTTAGCAACGAAATCCCGGTGGCTTCGCTAACATGAAAGCTTATATGCGACGATTTTTTTTGTCGCTAATCAGGTTTTGTCACTATAAATCATTACTAACGACAAATTGCCCATCGTCGCTAGAAAACTCATCACTAAAGAACCGATATGTAGTAGTGATTACTATGTTCGCAAGACATGACCAAAATAACCCTCATACTAAAAAAATAATTATTTGCCATGTCGAGAAGAGGAAGCCTCATCCACTGTGGTCCAACAAAACATAATAACACTGTAGAGGGGGCAATATCTTCCTAGCAATATAGATAACTAATTTTTAGTATGAATGTTATTTTCGTCATGTCTTTTGAACATGGTAATCATATGGTAGAGAATACTTTTTCTGTAATTTAAATATTAGATATATCTTTTTCAGTTTTTGCAAGAAAATATAAGACAGAAGAACATGATTTTGGTATGAATATGAGAAAAATTCAACGATCTTGTGATATTTAATGGAGGTTTAATATTGTTTATGTGTTTAACTTTGTAAAATGAGATAAATATCAAAAGGTATATTGTTTGGATAGTATCCAACTTCTTTCTTATGATAAAAGTAATTGTGATTTTTAAAAATATATAACACTTTCGTGTTGAATGTTTAAAATTTAAATAAGAAAATTATTTTTATGCTAAAATTATACAAAATATTATCTGAAAAATTTATCATATTTTATTTTATAAAGTAATTAACTAAAAAATATGTTCACATAATAAAAACTAGATTTAAAGAATTGATATTAAAAATTATTATGATGTTTTTGGTAAAAAAATTCAAAAAATTTGTCTCGAACAATATAAATTTTATTTTTTAATTCTATTAATATAATATTATGATTAAGATATCTTAAAATATGAAATTACATATTTATATAAGTAGTTAATAAAGAGTACATTTTTTTAAGACTCAATATTTTGACCGTTTTATATAAGTATCCATGTTAAAAAAGATATTTAACAAAAAATAAATAAAATTTGTAGACCTAAGAGTCCCAATATCAAGAACTCAAAGATTTATGTGTCTTTTTTCTTTTTCTTTTTTGTCCAAAATAAGTTAACTTTTTTAATCAATTGATTATTTTTTTTATCATTAAAAATTTAATACATATCACAAAGTTGGAGAATCTAGTCTCCTCGTCCATGTGCTTTATAAAGGCCACAAAAATCCTATAGTTTCTTTTTACAAAGTCTTTCTCTATTTTTCAAGACAAATAAAATGTCTAACTTATGTCTAGTTGTCTGCATACACTTTGGCACTTTGCACATATGACCCTTATTAATTTGTCGATTGACTTTGCACATATGAGCTCCCCTTGATTAATTTGTCGATTGAAAATTCATTTCAATATACTTAATCTAAAGAATGAGGTAGCTGAAAATTAGAGCCTGTGATTTTGATATATAAATTCCTACAGCTCTGTAACGGTACAATTGATTCTTGTGTTATGTGAAATAGACGGATATAATACCCTTATAATTTATGATGTATTTTTTTATTTCCTTATTAATTTACTGTAATTTTTTTAATGAATAATATACTAATTTTAATGGTATTATTATATAAGCTATATGTATTTTATGCTTATATCCTTAAATATAACCTAAGCAATATTGAAAATGCCAAAATTCTGCATATGAATGAAATAATTCCTCCACGAGGTCGTAATATGAGATGATTCATATTTTTTTTTACATTATATGAATTAATTGATATATCTGGATCCTTTAAAGTTATTCAGTATTTTTTTGGTATTTCTTTTATACATACTAATAAATTTTATTTTATTACATTTATCCAAAATACAAATGATATTCTATGAAAAAATGTATGATGATTTAAATTATATATGAAATTCTCGAGAAATCAAAATTACATTTTCTAGAAACATTGAGTTCAATAAGAGATGTTTTGACTCTAGCAAAATAAACCTACTAAGAGTGAATTATTTTGTGACCCTATCACTTATATTTGAAAAATATCGATATACATTGTTTTTGCCAACATGATTATATGTATATTTGACTGTAAATTCTACTAGAATATTAACGAGTGATAATATTAAAGATCAAGATTATTGAATATTAGAAAATTGGCTATGCACAAACAAAGTTTTTTTATCCTAAATAATTTTGATATCGAATCGTCTATTTTTCTAAGACGAAATCAAGGGTTAAATACGAGTCTAGCACATTTATTTATTGAATCGTCTATGACGAATTATGACTGTTGATCATTATATACTCCCTATTGGTAAAAGACCAAAATTATATCCATCAAGATAATTTAATTGTGCAATTTCTATTACAATTGCTCCACCACCGTGCACAAAGATGGATTCTGAGAACATGTTATATATGATATTCTCAAGAATAAAGGAAAAAAAACTGGAATTAGGAATACACCTTTTATACTGATCCTCGTATACTCATTCAAATGATTGAAAATATTGTAAAGGTGTAGTGACTAAGTCACAAAAAAAAAACCCAGTTATCAATGCTCCTGATTAAACGTATGTCTCAGTAAAGCTATCTAATAAAACTAGATTATGGTACGCTTAAAGCGCAATAGATCTATTTGGTTCCAAAGATAGCATAAAGGAGCAGCAAGATGAGCAAATTGTTAATTATGAGACTTTTGACATCTTATAAATGTCAAAGTAGTGTATATAACTGAGAATTAAAATACTCCTACTGAGTATCAGGTACCTGATTATATATTGAGATCTCAATCAGTTATTTTACTACTTTAAATTATTGGAACCTAACTAAAAATTGATCATGATCGAACATCTATATATACGCGTAATAACTATTAATATATGAATGAAAACCGAGAATTATTTTAAGTAAAATGTCTAAGTAAACTGACTGGCCATCAGTAGAAAGACATAAATAAAGCAAATATTTTTTTACTTTCACTTGTACGACGTGAAATTTTCACAATTATGAAACGAATGTGCTACAAGGGGGAGTCACTATATAAGATAGTATGTTGTAGCACTCGTAATATATTTATTAAGGAGATATAGTCTCTGGTGGTGGATGCACTTTTATTTGCTATTATTTCTTATGAAAGACTTCATATAAGTCGTATGTCGAGCACTTTAAATCATTATATATGAATGAAGCGTCGATCAAATTTATGTCGTACTATTTATTACTCCTATTAAATGTCTCAAGTTATACACCATTGTGTTATATTTATATCAGGGGGAGACATTTACGCAATGCACTCTTTTTCCCTTAGCATAGGTTTTTTCCCCACTGGGTTTTCCTAGCAAGGCTTTTAATGAGGCAATTTATATAAGCGTATTGAAGAATATTGTACTCCTTTTCCTTTACTAATATTTTGTCCCATCGGGTTTTTCTTAGAAAGGTTTTAATGAGACATATTCTCAAAACTAAATATCAAAGGGGAATGCAACCTTTCAACAAGTAAACAAATTCCAACAATATGCTACTTGCATCGCTCAAGACAAAGGATCTACATAAAAGGTGATCGAACCAAACATATCTCTCCAAAGTTATCCCTTAGACATGAACTCTTGAAGAAAAGTGAAATCGATGTAAAACAAATTTGCTCAAGTGACAGTTTGGACGATTTACTTACAAAGGCATTACCTACATCTACTTTCAAGAAATTTATACACAAGATTAGCATGCAAGGAATTCAAGATCTTTCTTAAGAGGCTGACAACAGGGGGAGACGAATACGCACTACACTCGTTTTCTTCATCACGGTTTTGTCCTAATAGGTTTTCCTGATAAAGGTTTTTAATGAGGTAGTTTTAGTTAGCGTATAAAGAATTGTACTCTTTTTCCTTCACTAGATTTTTTCCTATTAGGTTTTTCTAGGAAGGTTTTAACGAGGCATATTCTTAGGGACTGAATATCCAAGGGGGAGTGTTATAAACCCGTTTAGAGGATATTCATTCCAGCCCATGGGCTAGTAGTCAAGCCCATGAGCACTAGGGTTTAGGGTCTCCTATTCTCTATATATAGGAGTCTACACTATGTAATTCTACACTTTCTCTGATAATAAACAGAACGCTTCTCTTTCTTTCTCTCACGTTCATAACAAAAGATATCCTTTTTATACATATGAAGGTTTAGAGGTATCGTGTAAAATAATTTTATTTCACAAAACTATAAAAAATATGTCATAAAGTTTGGTTATAAATATTAAAATAAATTTAAATATCAAATGCAATTTTAGAATTCAACATATTTAGAATTTACAAGATAATCCAAAATATTATGTTTGTGAATAAATAAAATAAAATCAATTCGATAACTTGATCATTAAATAATAACATGTCAAAAATCTAACATTGTGTCATTTTAAAAACTTGCACATGTAACATTAAATAAATGGGTGGTATTCACATTATCTTGGAAGACAATCTTCTAGTTTAGTGGGTCTCTTACTGATTTTGTAGTACTACTTGTTCGGTCCCATTCTTTTTTAGTTCTGTTATGTTGGAAAAATGGGTTTTAGCCCATGGTAAATGACTTACTAAATCTCAATGATAGTGGTTTACGTAGTTTGGAATGACTTGAATTGTCAATCATAGTTGAACCTATTATATTAGAGAATAAGAATATAACATTAAATGGTCAAACCTTTAATATCAAATGATAAATTGAGTGTTAAGGTTTGGAGAAATATAATTACAAAAATAATACAACATGATTAGAAGCAAATTGCAGTGTAAAAGTGGAGCACACATACCACATGGCTAACTAGTTTCTAATCTCGTGTGATGCACGAGAACACAATTCAAGTGAAAACAATACAAACAAAAGATATTTAAATCAAAATCTTTGAGGAAAATAATAACAATAGACACATGGAATAGTAATAAAAATATTAAAAGACACATGCTAAAAGAAGTTACACGTGACCAAAGTTAGATAAACATGACAGAGTTAATCGCTAATTTTACTTTTATATATTAAATCGATGGCACATGAAAAATATCAAATACCACATGGCAGAATCAACCATTGATTCTCCTTTTATAAATTAAATACATCATTAAGAGTCAGTTGCTCAAAGGTCCAAAAATATGTTCGCTCAGCCTCAAAAATCCAAATTTTGAATAACTAGTGTTGTCTTTGTATTTTTAACGAGGTTTGTGTTTTAATGGGTTGCGTGGGTTCTTATAATGAATTGTGTGTATATTACCAATGTATTACGTATAAGGTGTATATTGTATAACATGGTTTCTCAAGAGAGATAGAAGATATGGTGTTAAGATTAACACAATAGCTAAGGGCCCCGAGAGTGAGCACTTCAGGAATGATAGAAAATAAGAGGTGCGAGTAGCGCACACTAGACAATCATATGGAAGCTTTACACATGGGGATGTCATACATTTCACTGACAAGGATGCTAGTATGCTGGATTTTGCACGATCCTTCAATAAAACATGCAGCCATCAGGAATGGATTCATACATCAGATATTAGTTAATACGCGAAGTGTAGCGGATTTGTAATATGCGGGAGCCTTCAACAAATTAAAAATAGATCTGAAGACCGTAAAACCTTAGACCAACCCTATAAAGGGTTTTACAACCACAACGACCCAAATAAAGTTAAAGAAATTGACATATCAGAGTTTTCTGAAAGGAGATGCGCCTGGAGATTATCTGTTACCGTTATAGGTTTAAGATTAGTCACAACCGATTCCTCTGTATCCATTATCACGTCATTATTCCTACTATTTAGCTCAAGATCAAATATCGTGTTCTCGATAACCTTTACCATCTCACTGGAAAGGTTCGAAGAAATTATCATTGTACTTTCGTTGCTACATTCTATCCCTGTCCCTGCTAATTTTCTGACCTCGCCATTGATCGCTGCAACATTCTTACCTTCGATTCTGCTAAAATATTACTCCCACCATCGATCACTTCTAAGTTTCTATTCCTACCATCGATGACCGGAGAGAGGTCGTCACTATAGAGAGATAGAAGAATTATATGAAGAAGAATATTTGTGTATTTTATTGATTATAATTCGTTACATTTGTGATTGTATATATAGACTAAAGTAAGCACAAAGTGTGCTGTCATACATTTCATTTGTAACAGAATTATTCTATCTCTTTTGTCTTTTGTGTGACTCATTGATGAGTCATACTCTTCTAGAGGCTTCTATTCCATTTGTGTGTCAATATCCCCCCTCAAGTGCAGCACTCGTAAGAGGGGAAACTTGACGAGCAATCCATTGAACTGAGAAGGACCAAGAGCCTTAGTTAATATATCAGCTAAGTTTGCTTGAGATGACACATGAACAAGGTGAAGCCTTTTAGTTTTAACTTGTTCTCTTACAAAATGGAAATCGACATCAATGTGTCGAGTGCGAGTGTGAAAAACCGGATTTGTTGCTAAGGCTAAAGCCGATTGATTGTCGCAAGCTAGAGTTGGTGAGACATGAGCTATTTTAAGACTCTTAAGAAGATAAGTAAACCACATTAATTCTGCAGATACATGAGCCATGGCTCGATACTCAGCCTCAGTTGAAGAACGTGAGACTGTGGATTGACGTTTGGATCCCCATGATATTAGATTAGAACCAAGAAATATACAATATCCAGTCGTTGATCGACGATCACGAGCACAATTTGCCCAATCAGAGTCAGAAAATGCATGAACATTTAAAGAAGACGAAGTAAACTTCAAGCTGTAATGTAGTGTTCCTTTAACATATCGTAACAGCTTCTTTAGAGATTCAAAATCTTCATTCGTTGGTTTGTGCATCTTTTGACATATTTGATTGACTGAAAACGCAATATCTGGTCGTGTAAGCGTTAAATATTGTAAGGAACCTGTTAAGCTTCGAAATAAAAAAGGATCCTCAAATAATTCACCAGCTTTGTTTGTTTTAACTGTAGACTTAACAAAAGTAGGTGTTGAGGAGGCTTTACATTCTGATAAACCAGCACGCTTAAGAATTGTAGAAGCATAAGCAGCCTGAGATACAATGATTGAATCTGCAGAATATGAGATTTCAAGTCCCAGAAAATAGGACAATTTACCAAGATCTTTCATAGCAAATCTGGACTTAAGAGCTGCAATTGTGGTTAATATATAGGATGAATCAGATCCTGTAACAAGAATATCATCTACATATATAAGCACAATAGTTAGATGATCATCTGAACCTTTAGTTAGCATAGATGAATCAGCAGGACTCATAACAAAACCATGTTTAATAAGGAATGAAGTGAGTAAATTGTTCCAAGCCCTAGGTGCCTGTTTAAGGCCATATAATGAACGCTTTAATTTGCATACATAATTAGGATATTGGGAATCAACAAACCCTTGAGGCTGAAACATATAAACATCCTCTTCTAGGTAACCATGTAAAAACGCATTAGATACGTCGAGTTGGTGTATAGTCCACTTAAATGTTGATGCAAGTGATAGTACAAGTCTAATTGTTTGATGTTTTACAACGGGACTAAAAGTCTCAGTGTAATCTATCCCATATTCTTGCATAAAACCTCGTGCAACCAAACGAGCTTTGTATCTAGCTATAGTTCCATCAGCATTTCGTTTTAGTTTATAAATCCATTTACATGTTATAGGAGTGCGCCCAATAGGTGGAGGCACAAGCTCCCATGTTTGTTGTTTAGATAAAGCAGTAAACTCATCATTCATAGCAGATAACCAACAAGGAGATAATATAGCTTCTTTATAAGACATAGGTTCAGACTCAGATGATAGAGTAGCATTTTGACACTTATAGGAAGGTTTTAGGGATCCTGTTTGCCTTCTAGTGACCATAGGATGCCTAATAGGTTGAACTGAAGAAGCTGAAGAAGTGGACACATGAGTTTGACTAGATGGACTATCAGTAGAAGGTGGATCAGGTACAACCAAAGTAGACTCAAAAGGGAGAGAGATTGACTGAGGGTTGATTGGACTGTCAAATAAATCAATATATGAAGAGGGTGACTGATCAATAGGAATTGAAGTTGTAGAGTTTGTAGATGTTTGAAAAGGAAAAATATTTTCATTGAAGGTCACATGTCTAGATATAAAGATTTTATGAGAAGTTAAAGAATAGCACTTATACCCCTTAGAATGAGTGCAGTATCCCAAAAATACACAAGCTGTAGATTTTGGAGCAAGCTTGTGATCACTGTATGGCTTAAGCCAGGGGTAGCATAAGCACCCAAAGATTTTGAGATGATTATAGGAGGGTGATTTTTGAAATAGAGCTTGGAATGGAGAAATATTTGATAATGTAGGAGAAGGTAAAAGATTGATTAGATATATAGAGGCTGATAGAGCTTCTAGCCAAAATTTTGAAGGTAAGAAACTGTGAGATAGTAGAGATCTTGTAGTTTCAAGTAAATGGCGATGTTTTCGTTCAGAAATGCCATTTTGTTCAGGGGTATGAGGGCAGGAAGTTTGGTGAATTACCCCATTAGATTGGAGAAATGACTGAAACTTATGACTGGTGTATTCTCCACCATTATCACTTCTAAGGCATTTGATTTTAGTTTGAAATTGAGTATGAATTAAGGTGTAAAATGATTGAAACACAGTATATACATCAGACTTGTGAACTAAAGGGTAAACCCACACAAAACGGCTATAATCATCAACAAAAAGAACATAGTATTTATATGAAGAATAAGAAGCAATGGGAGAAGGACCCCAAATATCTGAATGTATGAGATCAAATGGTGCATTACTGCGAGTTACAGACAAAGGAAAACTAAGTTTATGAGATTTAGAAATAGAACATGGTTCACATTGAACACCATGAAATTTAAGACTAGTGTTTAAAATAGATGATAAGGAGGCAGAAGCATTAGTTGAGGGATGTCCCAAACGATAATGCCACAACTTTGCTGAGGAAGATGAAACTGAAGATGAGAGACACTTGATCTGAGATGATGAGAGTGAGGATGACACAGGAGCACCAAACTTAAGAGGGTAAAGACCATTGTCACAGGGGCCCTGAAAGAGCAGCTGATGAGTATTTGAATGAAAAATAGACACAGATTTTGAGGTAAAAACAACATAACAATTGTTGTCTTCAGTGAATTTTGAGATAGACATAAGATTAGATGTAATTCGAGGTACATGAAGAATTGAAGATAAAAGAAAAGAAGAATTGTGTAAAGAAAACTTACTATTTCCAATATTGGCTATCTCGAGTGAGTTACCATTACCTACTGAAACAACATTCCCATCATAATAAGGAGATGAGTGCTGAATAGTTGAAGCATCAGGTGTAACATGACTATTTGCGCCAGAATCCAAATACCACAATTCAGGATTGTAGTTAGAATGTGGTTGAACATTATGAGCAGCATATGCAACCCTTTGCTGCGCTTTTGGAGATGGATAATTCACAAAATCCGATCGATACCAACAATCAATAGCACTATGTCCAACACGATTACATATTTGACATGTAGGGAGATTTGAGGACTGAAACACACCTGAGTTTTGATGATTTGGATGGCCCAAAATAGAAGGAGCATTAGTGTAAGCACCTCGAGATCGACCACGACCTCGTCCACCACGATTATTATATCCATTGTTCGAATTATTTCCACCACCTCGACCACGATTATTTGTAGGAGCTGAAGATGATGAAGAAGATGAATATAACGCAGTATGAATAGGAGCAGAATTTTCCACAGAATCAGCCATAGACATATGTAATTCCTCACTCACTAGTAAGCTACCAAGAGAGTGAAAACTGAGAGTAGAGGTGTGAGCATTAGATATACGGATGCTAGATTTAAACTGATTGTATTCCTGAGGAAGACCCTTTAATGTATACATGATGATGTCCTCAAGGGGAAGAGCAGATGAGGCTGTTTCAAGACCATCACAGATGTCTTGAATTTCAGCCAAATAATCACTCATCTTACGCTCTCCTTTCTTGATGTTACAAAGTTTCATTTTCAATTGATGGATATGTGTTCTACATTGAGATATAAAGATCTCTTCAAGCTTTAACCAGACATCAGCAGCATGAGGTAACTTAACGACTTGTGAAAGAACCGAAGGAATCATAGCAGAGTGAAGTGAAACCTTTAATTGTTGATCCTCAATAATCCAAGTGGAATATGTTGAATCTTCTCGGGCAGGTGGAGGTGTAGAACCATTAACATGAAGCAGATATCCATGAGCCTCAAGAACAGCTTCAAGTTGAGCTCGCCATAACACGTAGTTGGTCGAGTCGAGTTTAATTTGTATAAGCCCACTCCAGTTTTGACGAAGCAGGAGCAATCCAGCTGGAATGGATGAGCTGGTTGCGATGTGAGGACGAGTAGTAGAAGAAGAAGCCATTGTGGCTATGTTTAAGCGGAAGAAATAAGCAGGATCGATGTTAGAAAGAGTTTGGAAAGCTTCAACACTCCATTAATGGTGTTGTGAAGAAGCTTAACGCAAGACAACTGATACCATATAGAGAGATAGAAGAATTATATGAAGAAGAATATTTGTGTATTTTATTGATTATAATTCGTTACATTTGTGATTGTATATATAGACTAAAGTAAGCACAAAGTGTGCTGTCATACATTTCATTTGTAACAGAATTATTCTATCTCTTTTGTCTTTTGTGTGACTCATTGATGAGTCATACTCTTCTAGAGGCTTCTATTCCATTTGTGTGTCAATAGTCACAGTCCACATAGTTCAGCGATTGCTTAGGCGCTCATTGATTACCCCCACTAGGCTTTCCCTTATCATCGTCCCAACCGGGATTTTTCTCTTGTGGCTCGATTGCTGGTTGGTTGAACATACAGAGCCTCTTGTTGGATAAGCGCTTCACACTGTGTGATTTCTCTTTTGGAGGTGCTGATTTTTGGCATTAGGTGTCGAAGGGAGAGAGGTTGAAAGCATCGGATTCGAGGTAGTGGCATGCCAAGGTTTCCGGCCGCCTGAATCCAGTGGAGGCGGCGGTGGTGGCCGCCTCTGGCCTTCCATTCTTGTGACCATTGGTCACTCAGGAAGCAAAGCATCAGTCGAAAAGGAAAGAAAAGGAAAGAAATAAGGCTTCAAAACTAAGGAAATAAATAGCGCGCTCTAGAGAGAACACAATCTGAACTACACTACAGTAAACACGATGGTTATTACAGTATAACGTACGTACATACAACACAAGTCGATGATGGTTATTACAGTATTATCTCCATTAAGAAGTTTCAGTCACAAAATTAAAAGGACCTCGATCACGAGCATAAACAAATAACAGGATTCACAAATACATTCTATAATATTGTAGAAGCTTCTAGAATGATCAGAAGGCTATGAAAATGGTGTACTATCGAACCTCCAATACACGAGTGTCTTCCTACCAAGTCCCATACTTGGAGCTGAAGCTTCCTCCACCAGATTGAGCATATTCAGTCAGAACTACTCGAACACAAGCATCCCATGTCCGTACTATCTCTCCGAGTGACACAGGCTGTGCAAAACTATTAAGCGAGACGTCAAGCTTTGTCTTAATTTTCATGGAGAGATCTTCCTTTTCATTGCTGCAATAGAGAATGAAATAATCCAATTTGATATAAATCTTGTTAAACGTTCATAAATGAGAGAGAGAAAGAGACAATAACCTGATATCAACTTGAAAGCTGTCCAAAATTATGGGGGAAGAATGAGGATAATTGTATGGAATAAGAATCAACAGTGGCTGAATTGGTGACTGCAAATCAGTAAAAAAAACATAAAAATTAAACATATACGGCTTGAAATTCAGATAAAGAATATAAAATCTCTCACCAGATTGAAATGAGGCTCTAAATTGTAAGAGCATTTAACAGTGACTCCACCCATTTGTCCACTAGCACTCAATACACTTGATTGTTGATCAGTAAAATCGACCATAGTCTCTATAAGCTGTTGATTTATGGCTCTTAATTCTTTTGCAAGTGCGTTTATCGATCTACCCTGCATACTCTTTACCAAGAAAGAGTAACAAAGATCCAGTTTCAGTAAGAGATGCAAAGATAATTATATTAGATAGTTACAAAATGCTTTGTTAGCTACTTACCGATCTCACCAAGTGTTGGTTAGGCTGTTCTAGAACAGTTGGCTCCTGTTGAGAAATTGTTGTATTATTTGCGCCATTTGAGGTCTCTGGATATGCTTCCGGAAGGTTGAGAATAGAAGTTTCAAACTGATCAAAGCCTTGTTGATGTTGAGATATCAATGGTGCAGGCAAAAGCTGATGATGCATCTGATCAGGTACGCTCTGTGAAATACTCATTTCCCTACTGAGAATATCTGCCATCTGTCTCTCAAACATGCCAGCTTTATCCCTGTCCTCAAGCTGGATGTCATTTTTGTTACGCTGCAAAAATCGTATGAAGCTCTCCACTATTGTCTTATGGAAGTTCAAAAATTTAACCTTATCATGCATAGCTTGGTTGCGATAAGGAAGAGAATCAAGCTGCAAGCATTATAAAACATGTTAGCGGAACATTTTTATTTTATTTTATTATAGAGAAGAATGTCTAGACTTACTTACCTTGTGGATTTTAGAGGAAATTTTCTGGTACAGTATAACCATCCCTGTACAGTACTTCTCCCTCATATTCTTTATCTGTAATTATATAATTTTTAATAACTTGTTGTAACACGAAATGAGCGTATGTATATATCTGATTTTACCTTTTGATATATTTCCTCTTGCCAATCCCCTCCTGTCTGGGAGTTAAAGTCTGAAGAGGCTACACCTACACCATTATTAGCTAACCATATTATATATATGAAATTGAAGTAACAAAAAAAGATGGAGGAACATATATACCCGAGGAGAGCTGATTGAGTTGATCGATCAGAGGTTGCTGCTGACTGGACATTGTTGACGTGTTCAGCCCCTGGATCAATCCAAATTGTTGCTGCTGACGCGTGTCACTTTGTTGTTGCAAACTAACCTGTTGCTGCTGACGTGTGTCTCTTTGTTGATGCAAATTAATTGGTTGTATAGAAGTTGACGGAACAATGCACTTCATCCTTTGCTGTTGACTTTGCGGCTGAAAGTTGTCAGTATATGTTTGCCCAGCTTGTGGGCCCCATGAATTTGCAGCGGAGTTTTGAGCAAAACCCGAACCATTATGCATGCTTGATATCATTTGACCACCCGCATTCAGCGTTACAGCCTGGGTGGAACCATGCAAAAAAGGATCTAACACCTGCTCTATGGGGTGAACTTGTGATGGCCCACCATTAGCATCTATATATACAGAAAATTAGAAAAAAAACAATAATTAAATTTTATATAAGAAAAAAAAACTCAAAACATTAAAATCACCTATATTTCTCGCCTTGTGACCTAACATTTTGAGTTTGGATCCAATTATATTTAAATAATTTGCTTGCAAGTATTTATATTTATTAGAAAAAATTTAAAAACAGAGTAAACATACAAATTGCTAAAAACTAAAAAAAACTGTTATTTTAACATACCCTGCTAATTGCATCATTGTCACATTTTTCTTCAAATCTCATGACAACACCTTCAAGTCCATTGGGTGCTCCATTTGGATAAAGTACCGTTTGCAAGGTCTCAAATCTATATATATACAAAACATTAAAATATATCATATTAACTTAAACAAGTAAGCAAATACAATTTCAATATGGTACAATGCGGCTTAATTGTAAACAGGCTCTCCCTAAAGTTGTACAACCTAACAAGACAAACATACTCTCAATTGTTCCTTTCAAGTAAAAATAATAAGTTTAGCTGCGGTTCTATTTTATATTTTACCGGGTTTTTATTATTTATTCAAATAAATATTTTTTTTATATAAAGTAAACGACAACCAACTAGACCACCTCTAAACTCCAGTGGTACAAAATTAAAATTGATTGGCTTTAAGGTGGTGAGAGAGATTGTTTAAAAAAATAATTAATGAAAATATACATTTCTAGAAATTTCGTGCACCGATCAACTTGTACGAATAAATAATAATTAGGTTTTAAAATTCACTATTTCTTAAAATAAAAAACTACAATTCTTGATCTTATGATAGTCATTTATAGAAACAACTATGAACAAAATTTTAAAAAGTACATGAAAAATATTAAATACGAACAATTAAGCTATCAATAGAAAAAAATTTATTTTTATCATTAAACAATATATAAAAAAGAGAAAGTAAATCTTACATTTTTTTGGTAACTTTTTGTCGATCCTCTCGTGGAAACGAGCTTCTCCAATTTCCACAGTTGGCTCCACTTCTCTGTGGCTCCAGTTCAATCCCTTGAATCGGAATCAAATCTTGAACCATTCTCGAAAAATTGTTGTTGCGATCCATTAAACAATGACTGAAAAAGAAATTGAGAGATTGAGAGCGGCGAGAAGTGAGAGTGAAAACTTTGCTTTGTATAATGAGAGAATGAAAAAGACGCGTTAGCTAATAAATCCAATTTGTATAATATCTGGTTTTCTATTTGGTCCTTCATGTTTAGGATATTGAAAATTATTGTTGTCTAAAAATATCGAGTATTTCATATTTTTTTCTTTTTTAGAAAAATGATACTTAAATCCTTGAGTTTGTGATATTGATACACTTAGATTTCTTAATTCTTTTTCTTGCCAAATCTAGACATAATATTTTAAATATTTTTTTAACCAAAAATAATAAAATAAATTTTAATATCATTATTTTGAATACATTAGTTTTACATTATTTATAAGGTATATTTACATTAAATATTTTATTAAATTAAATATTATAGTTGATATTTGGTGTAATTAAAATTATTTAGTATAAAAGTTATTTTTTAATACGAAATATTATATATTTTTAAGAATCAAAACTACGTATACATTGAAAGATTATTTGGACGACGTTATCCATACATTATTTTCTTTGATCTCTACCTCATTCTACAAAGATAAACACATAAACAATCTTACACCCGCATTAAATATAGCAAAATTTTCAAATTTACTTAGATTCATACCAAATCATGATCTTTTACCTATATTTTTCTTCCAAAAACAAAAAAAAGATAAATAAATTCAATATTAAAATTAGACAAAAAATATACTTTAGACATACGATTACCATTTTCCCAAGACGTGACAAAACTAACATTCATACTAAAAAAATTATTTGCCATGTCGAGAACAGGCCGCCTCATCCAATATGGTCCAATAGAACATAACAACATTGTAGAGGGGGCAATCTCTTCTTGGCAATGTAGATATTTAAGTTATAGTATGAATATTATTTTTCGTCATGTGTTGTGAACATGGTAATCATATGGTTGAGAATACTTTTTTTCTAATTTAAATTTAAATATTGAATATACTTTTGTTAGTTTTTGCAAGAAATTTTTTAGACACAAGAACATGATTTTGGTATGAATATGAACAAAATTCAACAATCTTGTGGTATTTAATGAATGTTTGAGATTGTTTATGTGTTTAACTTTGTAAAATAAGATAAATGTCTAAAGGTATATTGTTTGGATAATATCCAACTTCTTTCTTAACGTAAACATAATTTTGTTTCTTGAAAAAATATAACACTTTCGTGTTGTTTAAAATTTATATAGAAAAAATTGTTGGAATCCTTTTATGGTGGTGGTGTCGCATAAGGTGTGATAAATAGATGATATAAATAAGTGCAAATAAACACCCTAAGATGAGAACGGTTCTGCAAGTATACAGATCGTATGCATATTTTAATGAATAAGTAGAATTCGTTCCTCAGGGACTACGAAGGTTAAGAAGAACTTATGCAAATATTCAAGTGCAAATATGAGAGTTAGAACAGATAATACACAAGTAGAAAGAAGAGATAGATAAATATTTATTTGGTTTTTAAATAAGAAAACTAAACTATTAAATTAAAAGACAGAAAAAAAGAAAAGAAGAAGATAGTATGATAGATTAGCCTGAGTTATTAGCAAGTAACCTCCACTAGTTTTGCCGTTCTAAACATGTAAGGTATGAATCATGTAGTATTTCAATTGTTTGGTTTCAATTGTGCTAGGTAGTTTCAAACATGGTTTACCTGTGTCAATAAGAACCTAAGCAAACTGTTCCTGCAATCGATTAAATAGCAATACACTAAACCATTGACTATCTAGTTAGGCTAAATTGTCAGATCAAACCTTATTCTAGACGTTACGTGCTAATTATATAGTCAAATATACCGGTTATCTATCTACTATGATGGTAATCCTATATGTTTGCAACCATAAAGAACACATAATATAAATCCAACACATAAACAGAGAAATCAAAATATAAATTCAATCAAATTAGATAGATGTCAATCAAAACTAGGGTTCATACATATATGCTAAAACTCAAGATAAATAGAATTTAGTTCATACTAAGAAGAGAAAAGAAAAAAATTACAGAATTGAAGGATGAAGAAGACATGATTGATGCACAGATTCTTCCAGACTTCTTTCTTGTTGTAAGCTTCTTCCTGACCTTAAAGTTTGGTCAAGGATGGTTTTTCTAATGATAATAGGTTGTATTTATAGTGTATAGGAAGACCCAATCATTTTCTTGAAGGAAAAGGTAAATATTGGACTCCTATCCCAACTCAAATTCGTAGCCCAAAAATATGAAATCAACACCGTTTTTGTTTTGGTCCTAACAGCTTCAATACTTATCCGATTGACGCGTATGAGTAGTCGAAATTCATCGTCTCGGAAAGATCTTTAACTTTTCACTTGACCGTTTCTCCATATTCCACACTGATTTTGAGATATAAGCTGATTTGTGGTCGTAGGTGCTGGAATTCAGATTTAAGGCAGTTTTTCCTTTTCCATATATTTAGCTTTTACTTCCTTATCTTCAATTTCCATGTTTATTTTCTTTCCTTTAGCTCTTGGAACCAACTTGGACTCTAATTAATTACCATATATTTCTAAAGCTTCACACTAAATAAATAAATAAACCCAATATACTTTAAAAATAATAAATAATTAATTCAAGACACAAAATAGGAAAGTGTACTAAATCATGAGAAAATCAACCTATACTCTAATAAACACAACTAAAATGATGTCTCCAAGATAGATTAAATCATCACAAATAGAGAGACATCAGGTGGTTGTCTGACATGCCCTAATTATATGATATTTTTAAAATATTGTCGAGGATACATTATAAGTCATTTTACCTATTTATTTGATGCTATTATAGACTTTACAAGTAAATGGATACATTCAACCCTTGAAGAGGAAATAAGCTTAAAATGGAGTTATTGTAGATAAATTAGAAAAACAGAAGTTTTAGCAGCTGCTAGAAAAGAAAAATAGAAGTTAGATCCTGGACCAGTGCATAGAAGGACCACTTGAACAAATCAACAAGAATCCAGAAGCTGAGAATTTCAGAGGTCGCACAAGGACTAGTCGGAAGACACTAGAATAAAGAAGCCAAAGAAATTAACAAAAATAAAAAGAAAAGAAAAAAAGGAATAGAACAGGACTCGAAGACATCTCTACATAGTTAGGGTAAAGGGTATAACATATATTCAATTTGTCTCACTAAAATCTTACTAAGTGGTGGGTCCTTGTGTGTTATAAAATAATGCAGATAAAGAAGAGGAACCACGAACTGCAAGCGTACAGCTGTCCCAAGTAATATATGATAAACAAGTTCGTTCTCGGGGATGGATTGGTTGACTCTAATATTATCAAATAGTGGAATAATTGCAAATACGAAAACGTAAAAGATATGATAGTTGTTGATTGTTGAGAACTGGATTCAGAATGATCGGGGGATTCAGAATAATTGGCGGTATTATTGGTTGAACATTTGCATCCAATTGAACGCCATGATCTTCAACGTGATGAATGTTCAAATCCTCCATTTCTCTTTCTCTCTTTGCTTGTTCTCTTGCTTCTTTTTCTCTTTTGTTTCTTTCTCGAACTAAACTCTCAGGGTTTGAGTACATGCACCAAACCTGTAAGACATGAGAAAGAACAAAGACAAAGAAAAGCGTAAAACTGAAAATAAAAAAATGCAATTAAAACTCTAAAGGATAAACACCGGGGTCACACGCTACCGTTCCCGGCAGCGGCGGCAAAAACTTGGTGGGTCCTTGTGTGTTATAAAATAATGCGGATAAAGTAGAGGAACCACGAACTGCAAGTGTGTAGTTGTCCCAAGTAATATATGATAAACAAGTTCGTTCTCAGGGACGGATTGGTTGACTCTAATGTTATCAATTAGTGGAATAATTGCAAATAACGGAAAAATAAAAGATATAATGTTTGTTGGGGTTTTTGATTAACAACTAAAGTGCAAAAATAATTTAAACGCTAAAGTAATTAAACTAAAATAGAAATAACGCAAGTAAATGAGGTAGACGTGAGAGAAAAGTAGTACTTGAGTCACGCTAGGGTTTCACCGCAAACTTTCCTAATTTATGTTTCCTCTTAAGGGTTGAGTTAATATACTTATGCTAGTCGGGATTCTAAAATCTCATAGCCCCCGTCAGGATGGACCTAAAAGCTCTCCTACGGTTTTCATAAACCCCGACAGGGTGATTAAAACCACTTTCAGATGATTAAAACTTACCACTTTGGCTATTGGCTAGTCAAGCCTGTCAAGGACATTGGCAGATACCAACGACAAATACTTAGTTCTATAACCAAACCCCCCGTCAAGGTGATCCATACGCCACTATATGGAATAGCCTAGGTACTGAAACTTATCCCTAGTTCATGACTCTAAGGATAATAAATAAGCGTAAAGTAAAAACCAACGTAAAATAAAAACTCAATTTAAATTGTTCAATCCCAAATTGGAAAAACACTAATTATTCAAGAATGGGTTCAACCCATGTTGCGATTCTCAAGTACAATAAAAACTTAGCTCATAACTGAAATTAAAACGAAAGAAATAAAAATAATGGAATTCATGTTTAACAGAAAGAGAATAAAATTAAAGACCTAATTAGGATGTTGGATTTGGCTGTTGAATTGGAGATGTTGAAGTCTCCAGCTCTTGGCTTTTCCTTCTTCCTTGCTTCTACCTTTTTCTCCGACACTTTGACTTTGTAGAAAATGAATTGTGTGTAAAAATAAAGTCAAAAAGCCTATTTATACTATTAAATTCGGACTTGGGCTATTTTAAAAGAATAATTAAATATTAAATGGCCCAAGTCCTCTCTTCAAGCCCAAAATCCCGTAACTGTTGTACACCCCTCACTAAAACGGCTGTAACTTTCTCAATTTAACTTCGAATTGAATCATTCAACTTGATGATTCTTCGTAATCGATAAGGCACGAATCTTCTTCGTAACTCAGAGACTGAATCCATCTTTAAGTGACTCGAAATCAGCAATTACCATCAGCCTTCTAGATTTTCAGCTCAAATTTGTCAACTCCTCGGGATATTTCTTCTAGCTTTTGACTTCTTTACACGATCTAAGACTTCTATTCTTGATTCCTCTCCTTGCTAGTATTAGAAACCTACAAACTTTTCACTAAAACAAACCATATTACGCGCAAAAGCTTAATAAATCAAAAATACTAAAATCTAAGGAGAGAAAATGAAATATAACATATTATTGCTAAAAGTCTATCGAATTAGTCAAATAATCACCAACTCTGATGTCTCATAAAGGCATATAAATAGAACTGAAGAGGAGACATCACTAGGGAACCCTATAAATAAAACCACAATAAAGGAAAAAGAGTACAAAATATAGATATATTTTTTCCCCTTATGAAGATATTAAACATTTTTGTTAATGCCTTCTATACTTGTGGGCTTGTAGCTTGAATATTGTTATTGGTAAAGATTTAGTGATCAAATATGCTTGATTTTTCCTTGAGCATATTCGTTCAATATCAATAAACATCATTTGCTTGACATATGAGGCGTATATTATTCTCTTTATGTTAATAGATATTCTCATGCCTTATTAAAACCTTACTACCCAATGGAAAAGTTCTCAATGAAGGAAAGAGCACACCAAAAATAATACTTTCTCCCTTATGAAACAAAGTATGACAATAATTATTCTTAACATCCTTTCATATTTCATACACTTGTCTCTCGTCTTTTAAGCATATTATATTCTTTAGGATCCCTTTTAAATTCTACCACTTCTCGATCTTTGAGAACTTAATAGTTTAGACGCTCTAAGTACCTCGAGAACCTATCATGCTTCAGGCACTTGTTGTGCTCCGGGCATCTATCATGCTTCGGGCACTTGTCATATTTTGGGCACCTTCTGTGCTTGCAAACTTGTCATGCTTTGGGAACCTATGGTGCTCCGAGCACCTATTGTTTTATCAATATTTTTAATATCCATTTAATCATCATGACATTGTATAAATAACATAAAAAATAAGGTCATCTCCCCATAGTTAAATCTAGGTTTCCACACAGAACTTTTTGATACAAGTCGTATTTTAGATTTCAGAATTCTTATGATAATTTGTATCATTGTCGACATATTTCACCGCTTTTTGGTTTAGGATCCTTATTATTTATTTCAAGAACGATAGTAAATGGAATTATATTAATTTCATAAATTATCTCATGATTTTATATACTTTTAGTAGATAATAATTTACATGACCTTTTATTCATGTACCTTGTCTCTTCAGAGACCATTATCTTCTATAGGAGTAATGCACATGACAACATTAGTTGGCTCAACAATACCTATCATATTACGTGGATATGCATAATTTACCGTTTTTACCATTTTATCATTTACTCATGAGATTTCTTTCTTAGGGGTTTGGTATATTTTGAAGCAACAAGTCTACTGATGTCTCCCTAATTGTTCTTATTTTCGACCTTTGGGAGACATCATTTTTGGTGTTTATTTGATTAATTTGATAGACTTTTGAGTTAAAAATGCAATAATCCGGAATTCCTATTTTATTTCTAGTATTTTTGATTTATTAAACTTTTGCACGTAATCTTGTGTATTTTAGTGAAAAGTTTGTAGGTTTTGAATATTAGCTAGGAATGGAATCCGAGAAGAGAGTCAAAGATCGTGATATGGAGTCAAGACTTGAAGATAAATACCGAAATAATTTGTTTTTAGAATTGCAAATCTGTTTTCCAGGCCAAAGATTGCTGACCCTTGGAGAGATTTGATTCCTTATCGAGTTATGGAACTTTAGAAAGTGATTTCAGGTCAATCGGAGTTATAACGAAGCGGGAAAAGTCGTTTTAGTGAAGGTGATGCAGCAGTTACGGGATTTTGGGCTTAGAAAATGGGCTTGGACACTTAATTAGTGTTTTATTCTCAGGTCCAAGCCATAATCCATTTTTCTACTTATAAAAGGAGCCTTTGACTTCTATTTTCACAACAATTCACTTTTTACAAGATAAAACATCAGAGAGAAGCAACAGAAGGAAGAAAGAAGAAGATGCAAGAGCTGGAGAGGGTCTATATCTCCGTTCTCAGTCATTCCAATTCCGGAAATTAGGTTTCTTTTATCTTTAATTTTTTAAGACAATATGAATTCCATTTTATTTAATTTAGTTTTCTTTTTAATTAGTATGAGCTAAATACATTTTAGTGCTTGAGAATGCTTTATGGGTGAATCCCAATCTTATTGAATTTCATATGTTGAATTTGGGTTTTTGTTAAATTAAATTAGATTGGGGCTTTTACTCTTTTCGATAAATTAAGATTATTTACTGTTTTTAGAGTCATGAACTAAGAACAGGTGTTAGTATCTAGGTATTCCAATTAGTGGCGATTGGATCATCCTGACGGAGGGTTTAGGTACGGAAATATTTATTCAATCTAAAATAGAAGCTATTGATTCTGACGAACTTAGCTAATTTTAGGGCCAATGAGGTAGTTAACTTAAACATCTAAAAGTGGATCATATTTACCCTGACGGGACTAGTGACACTCTAGGATAGCCTTATAGTCCACCCTGACGGGGTTATAAGGAATTTAGAATCCCGACCATTGTAATTGACCAATTTAGCCCTTAAACAGCATAGGTTATGAAATAGGATTAGGAGGATCCTTTGCGTTCTCAAGTGCTATCTTCTCATACTTGCGTTTCACATTTATTTACTTGCGTCTTAGTATTCAATTGCATTTTCCATTTAGTATTTCATTACTTAGAAATAATAAAAAAAACAATCAATCATTAAAACTTTTACTTGCTTTCATAAGTGCAATCATTCATTAATCGATAAGCATTGTAGTTGACCAAACCCTCCCTGCGAACGATCCTAGAATCACTTATTACTACTTGGGACAACCGTACACTTGCGGTTGTGGTTCGATTACTTTTGCATTTATTTTAGAACACACAAAGGACCACCATCTACCACGCTTTATGAATTGGTTAAATGCATTACATGTCTACCACGCTTCACGTACTAGTCCAATAATGCATTCAAGTGCATTACGCTTCATGTGTTGGTTAACCGTATTCGCTAGAATATTTTTTATATGTCCAGATGAATCTTTATCTATATTGTAGCATTTACAATAGGTTTTATGGGATTTCACAATATTCCTTATACATGTGAATGCATTTGATATTTTATTTGCAATTAAGTTATGATTCTTTATGTTCGTGTACTGAGATGAGATAATTATATTATTATCCATTATATACCACAATGTACTTCAGGGTATGATGTCTCATCCCTAATAAAGGATAACTTATCTCATAAAAATGACAATCCACATGACATAAGTATCTTACATACCATGAATAAGGGTTTAAAATAGTGGGAGCCCAGTATTATAGGTTTTTCAAAAAGGGGCGCGGGGGCTATGTCCATCCATAAAGCTGATTCAGTATCGTAGTGTAACGTGTATCCTCCCCTGTTCTGGTCAGTAAATGGATTTTTTTCAAGAATGAAATCTTATTGGAACTGTCCATATTTGGTTCAACCGACGGATCACACCCCAGGTTCGATGAAATAGGATGAATACAAAAATATTATATAGAGATCACATGTAAGAGGTTCAAGATATACAATAATAGAAAGAAAAAAATAAAATCCATCATAAAATCCAAGTTGGAGATCGAGATAGTTTCATTCTATTTTACTAGAGAAGAGTCATCACGTGTGTAGTCACTTCATAAACATATATTCAGAATCTTTTAAGCAAATACCAAGTGAGTTATTTGTTATTCGACACATCACTATTATCATTGAATGATCAAATCGATCATGTCATAATACAAATTGAATAGTTATATCTTTGCATTACCACAATGGGCATTTCAACTACTCGTATATGTGTATGACACAACCCCAAAGAAAAAGTAGGAAACTTCTCCAATACACTATTTTGGTGTGACTATTAGGAAATAATTCAAAGATATTCATTGTTACAGACACTCGTGGTTTCCACATAATATTTATTTCTACAAATATATTAAATTTAAAAAATATAATTAGATCAACTAGATGGTTTAGCGTATGACATATACGTGACCAGTGTACCATTCCCCTTTTAATGACATTCATTATTATCACTTGATAATGGCTTATATTTTGCAACTTTTTAATTTTGTGAGAGTTTTATTTATCCATTTCTAATGGTAATAATTTTATTTTGTACTAGAATTCAAATCACTAAGGAATCAATAGTTAATTCTTCTACAACCCGAACCTCGACGTGAGTTCGAGTTACCATGATGTCAATTCTAGCCAAATTGGAAGATGTTTTTTTTTTTACATTATGGAATAGTTAATATTAAACCTGCCGTTTTTACCACCACCATGTCTATTTTCATAGATATCGAAAGCTGTTGAATTTACTTCATGTAATACTATTCAATTCACTCCGAGGTATGAACCTCAACCAGTGGAATGTGAATTGTGATATTAAATAAACAATTCATTATTTTACTCGTTTACGTGAAAATTTAATAATTCCATACTATTTCGTAAAACATTTATTCACGATTTTTTTTGTTACAGAGGAGATCCCAACGGATCATGATAGTCTAGTCTAGAACTCTATGCAATACTTCTGGATTGAAAACGACTCGAGGTGTCTTCCAACCCATCCTATCACGTAGAAGAGCTTTCCAAATTCCCGTCGGAGGATCCTCGTGCACAATAAAGCCTTCATCTTGGGATAAACCCATCCGCGCCAACCAATCCGCACAAGTGTTGGTTTCCCGATATATGCCCTTGAGTACGAACTCCTTATTTCGCTCCAAAATACCCTTAATAAGGTCGATCCATCTTGCACCAGGTCCTCTACCCCTCCCTATACGAAGAACAATATCCACAACCTCCCACGAGTCCACTTCAATAACGGCCTTTGCCACACTCAATTCTTCACGATATTGCTACTTTAGGAACATATTCGTGATATGAGACACGAAGACAAATATCCATTCCACCTGGTAATATTATATTTTTCTCTCGAAACCCTTGATTAATTTATTAGTACTCGAACATGTACTAACAACTGATTTTTCTCAATTTAGTAACACATTGTTGGGTTGTCCAAGTGGTAAAGACTTTAGACAATTAGAAGGGATCTCTGACTAACCCAAACACACATTAAAACTTAATGTGTTTGTCCAATTAAAACTTTCGATTTTTTTTATCTTGAAGAATAGTGTGTGTCATTATGTTATCAATCAAACAAAAGTCTCCACCACACATCTTATGTTGCTAATGCAATTATCAAGTTTCATTGTCATATAAAATGTAAAAAATAAATATAAGAATAGTAATAATATATATATTGACTCAAATTTATTACATTTAGAACTTAAACCTTTGTACTACATCTATTCTTAGATATTAATTACAAATGAATGATGATTTAGTATTTATTTAATTAGATTTGGTCTTCTAGACATCACCATTGGCACCACCACCAGAAATTCGATGACATCTAATCTTTAAAAAATAGAAAAAAATTAAAATAAGTTAGGCTTAAAACCTTAAAAACCCCATTTTAGACTTCAAATCTTTAAATTTTTATGTGTTTCGGCCATTTAACATTTGTTCTACAAGTACGATCTAGATTTTGGTCCTTTAAATAATTTTTTCTAGGCCTTAAGTTTTGGTCTATACTTTGGACATAGTGTTATAAGATTAGAGTTTATAAATTTTGGTTTATACTCCCAACATATAAAATTCATTGCCAGATTTTGCAGGCTATATGGTAAAAACAAGAGGTATTTTTCAGATCAAGTGAGACACAATGCACAATCTTGTCATGCATCACATGTTTCAATTGAATGAGAATTATTTGGGAGTTATACGAATCCTGTGCAACATGGTGGAATGTATGTCTTGTGCTCCACACAATTCTATTGGCTGACACAGTTGTTGTTTTCTAGATCAGTCAAGTGATATTAATAAATATTATATTTTAAATTATTATAAAAGAAGATGATCAACCCTTTGACAGTTGATCAAGTTTTTGAACGCTGATCAAGACTATTGACCAAGGTAATTGACCGACGACTTTGACTATTGACATTTTTAAGGAAACCGTCCCGATGGTTTCTGACATCTTGAATCCATTTTTGAAGAAGCTTCTCCAATTTCAGAGTATTTTTGTTATTTCTTGTATTTCTTTTGACTCGCCAAATTTGACTGCATTGACCAAAATTTATTGATTGTTGACTAAGGTGATTAGATGTATTTTTTAGAACTTTCGTCGTCCTGGATCTATTCTTTCAGGTATTTTTCCAAATTTCAAGCTTATTCAAGTCAAGCTTCCTTTAATCTACTCACAAGGAGATCAACAATCAAGCCACATCTTTCATCTCTAATCCATCAAGGAGTTTATATTCTTACTTATAATATTTGATTATGTAAAGCACAAGTTCCCTTTGTTTGTAACGTCTATTATCCAACCATTTTAAGGGTTCAACTCTTCCTCTAAATGTGAACATAGCTATAGTTGTAAGAGTTTAGATAAGAGGGAGTTTTCATAGGTTGTCACTTAACCTTCAAAAGTCTCACGGGTTGTGACTTAACCAGTCTAGTCTCTCAAGTTCTTAGATTGTGGTTTAGCCCGGAAAAACCTCATGTGTAAAGGTTTATATCTCACCTTTAAGATATATCAAGGAGCTTAGTGTAGAACCCTGCGAATACTATGGGATAACCCTAGGTATGGATGTAGGATACTGAACCACTATAAATACTTACGTAATCTCTTTCTTTAACCTCTCTACATTTACGAACTTCATACTTGCTTATGTTTGTATCTTTCCTCATCATCTATTTACTAAATTTAGTCATATATTAGGTTAGCTTAGATCACCTAGTTTAATCTTATAATACTTTTATAGTAATCCTATCATCTTATCTAACTTATATTAATTAAGTGTTTTATAGTCTTACTTGCTTTAGATTTCTTAGTCTTAAGAATCTTGTTCTTAATTCCTCTTAGACTTAGAGTTATCCTAGTACTTATTTTCCGCAACTTACAAACTCCTAGACTATCTTTAATATCCCTGAATAGAGTTTGTATTTTAGGTTTAACTTAATCCTTTATTTAGGACTCCTTAACTTTTAATCGACATAGATTAATTAGATTTTATCCTACTCACCCCCTCTAGGATTCTACAAACCACAATACAAGATATTTGTTGTGTCAAATTACAATACTTTTTAACTGAAAAGTTTGGATTCGTTGACTAAGGCTATTTTGAAATTTGTTTGCATTGATTAAAGTGTTCTCAATAGTGTTTGACGTTTTGAGTCCATTTTAAGGTAGTTTCTCTATTTTTTGTGTATCTTGCAGTTCTTGGTTTGTTATGCTATGTTACCCTTGATCACAAAAATTTTGGATGTTTGCAGTACAAGATATTTGTTGTGATAAATTAAGGTTTGGGTTGTACACGTGCATACAATATATGGAAGAAATTTACTATTGGGTTCAATGGGATACCCAAGTTTTGGGCAGGTGAAGAAAGACACATATGCTGATAACTTTTGGGATTAGACTGATCTGAAATATTATTTTGTGCGAGATGTTATTTTTCATGGCGACTTTGTTGTGAGCAAAGTTAGAACTTGTGATTATTTGATAACTAATTCATGTATTTCTTGGACTTAGTTGGCGTTTGTCGTTTGCATTGAACCCTTAAGGATTTTGTGGAAAAGGTGGAGATATATAGAAATTGGTATCTGTTTCTTGACATTTGAGATTTTTTGTGAAGGTGGAGGTATTAGTTGAGTTTGGACTTTGTTAAGGAATTTGTGTCAATGTGGCCTATTTTAAAATTTTATGACCAAAATTACTGAAAAATTTCTTTATTTAGTTATTAACTATAATATCCATGTTAACCTTGTTAAAACGTTTAATATAAGCGACAATCATTAAACTCTTAGTAGAATCAACTTTTTATAGTGGAATCTTTTCCTCTATCCTTGATTCTTCTTTGTTTTGAATTTTTCACGTATATTGATATCCTTTTCGTTTTTTTTTTATTTCTGCCTTTTATTTATACGCTAATCGTATCTATATCCTATGAGGTACTTTATTTAAAGGATATGTATATATCTTGTATTTTACTTATAAAATAATAAAATCATGATGGGTTTTAAAACGATTACTCAAATAGTTTAGTGTGAAAATTACCTTTATTTATAGAGATAATATCTTATTAAGTCCAAAAACCCAACATCCCACCTCTATAGAGTCCAGGAATTTTTCCACCCCCTTGAGCGTCCAATTTCTTTTTTTTATTCCATCGCTGCCCCTATTACTTGCCACTTTTATATTATACAATATTATATAAATTAGTAACTGATTCCTTATATAACGCTAATCAAATAATATCCCTTAATATTAGCTAATAATTATAGTAATATTGTTAGGTATTCCACGTTTGAAGATACACCATCATCCATTCATGAAATTGAGTTTACTCTACCACTCTTGAAGCAATTCACCCTCAATCAACAGTTTTAAGGTATGCATTAGCTCTAAAAAAACTGTATTATATTACGTTTCTTGCATTACGCAATGTTAACAGGTGTATATATAATCATATTAGCATTTCTTGTTCTTGTTAAACATGTCACGATATTATACATTTATGTAGGTTTTTGCTACACTTATGGAATCCAATGTGCTTGTTGTTTTCCGTTACTTGGAGGAGAAAGCATTGAAGCTATTCGGATTGTTCGATTCGTATCAGTCTAATAAGGATTATGTGTATGAATCATGGCCTACCTTGGTCGGGAAGAATATTGGTCGGGAGAAAGCATTGAAGCTATTAATTTTAATTTCGTATTCCTTTCTGTCTAGATCTTATGTAATAAGTGATTCCCAGGAATCACATATAACAATCTTGTATTGTTTTTCATCTAAGAATAAATGTGTTTTCACTTTAAATGGTTCAATTTTTATGTCTTCTAGCTGTCGTTTTAGTTTTAATTCCCACACACCGACATTATAAACTGGCACACCACCAAGATCAAACCTATAACCCACCTCCACATGTTCTTATTTATTTATAGTATTCGACAACCCATTAATCTTAGGTTACACCCCATCAGAATTACACAAATAACCCACCAACTCATCTGTCAGTTTAAACTAAACCAGTTTTAACCAACTCATTAATTTTGTAGTACAACCCATCAGATTTACATGCGCAACCCAATACATATTGTATCTTACTTCCATCAAATTTAATACTAAATCCAACCCATCAATTTATACATCCAACCCATCAACTTTCCAAACATAACCCATCGTCGGCGGTGGGTTGCTGTGGTATCTTCGTCCTAGCCATTTTCTATTATTCCGGTGGTGTATCGAGATGAGGGCTAGGGTTTAGTGGGTTGAATGTTTGATAGACAGTGTGTTGTTCAAATTTTGATTTTTGTTTTGACGCTTGTTTTTTTTTAATTAATGGTGTGTGATAAATTTTTGCATGAAATCAGCGCATTTGGTTATGGTAACTGAAGAGACAGTTAATGCTTGAAGGAGGACAATTGAGTCTTTTGTAATGGGTTGGACCTGATGGGCAATGGTCCAACCTCTAAGGACTCTATTAAGAAATCACCCTTATTTATAATTTTTATATTTTAATTATTTCTTTTAAGGTAAGTGAAAGCCACATGATATGGGTTAGTCTCAAACTATTTCACTCCCGGATGTCGAATATCTGCAGACACGAGCTGCATTATAAACAAGGCCCGATTGACAAAGATATCCTTTAGTTGGATTACAATGTCTATCTTCCGAACAAATGCATAAACCCTCTAATGCACAACCATCAATTTTTGCAGATTGCTTCCCAAACAATATCTCATCTGACCATTCACTAGAGAACATGTTTTCTGGATCCATCATCTTCTTGGCTTCAACAAACTTATCAAAATTTGGATATTTACTTGGCACATTAAAAAATGCCAAATTTCTATTTTTACCCCAATGAGGCCTACCTCCATACTTGAACAAGGCAATTTGCTCAACTTCTTCCCATACGTCTGCATTTAATCTTGGGGTTGTTGCATCATCTGCACGATAATAGCTAAAATCTATGACAATAGAGTCCTCGGGTTGTCCTAGATATGCATCTGAGGCTTTAATGAAGCGTACTAAAAATCCAGCATACATATCAGTTCCACAAAAGTTTTCTGGCTTTAGATCTCGTAATTTTTTTCACATCGCGTATAAAATCGCCAAATTTAGATGAAGGAAATGCAGCCGTTGTCTCGTATAAGATAGTCCCGCCGATTCTTGGATCCCAGGCACATGAGATATCCTTCTGAGTTGGTGATGAGTATAAACAAGAACCTGACATCTGCATTTTTTCTTGATGTCCTATAACTGGATAACCTGTGAAATGTAAGTTGTTCTTGAACCCATAACCCATTAACTTCTGGTTCGCCAAAGTGGAAGATGCCATTGTGCATGTTCCATTTACATTTCTTGCACTCTCCATTAATTTCTCTGGATAATTATAATTGAAAGAAGTTATATAACTAGCCTTTTAATTTTCATTATATATAGTTTGAAATCAAATTAAGCTTACCCGCTGTTCGGGCAGATTTGGATACAGAAATCGGGTTTGATTGGAAAATTAAATAGAGTAAATGACACTTTTGCCCCCTGTGTTTATACGCGATTGACAGGTTGCCCCCTAACTCTTAAAATGCGCCTCGTTGCCCCCTAAGATTTACTTTTGTGACCCGTTACCCCCTACTGCGTGTTCCGTCCATTTATCACCGTTAAAAGTGACGTGGCAATTCCACGTCACAATTTTTTTTTTTTTTTTTAATCCAGGTGTTAATTCCGTTTTTAATTAATTTAAAACAGGGATAAAAAAGAAATTTCATTAATAGGTTTTATAATATTAAATTAAATAATCATTTACCCCATTCCCTGTAGTATTTAAGGGAACTCTGTCATCAATCCGATACACTGCGGTATGTTGGGATGGATACCATTGGATGTTTGCAAATTCGTGCTTCTTTGCGTGGTTCTCAAATTCATCCTCGATACCCTTATTACTTGTGAAATCGAAAGTTATGCTTCTTTTGAATCCTCTTTCCAAAGACAAAGTCACCTGTTTTAATTTCAATAATATAGTAATAGTCTATCATTTAAAAATCACAACAATTTGCTAATATAATTTAAACAAAAAGATAACCTTTGAAATGACACCAAGCACTCCTAGCTAGTGAGACTTTTGCCGCACGAAGAAGTGGATTTTGGCTCTGTAAATCTATAATTTTTGCGTATCCTTCGGATTTTTTGGCCGGAACAATAAGTCTAAGACTGAAGATATAATCATGAAGAGCTCCACCTTTGCCCCACCACGAACTTCCATGTGACCCAGTACTTAATACTCCAGCTACACTAACACCTTCCCAGTATGGAGAAGCCACCAAACTCAACCCTTGTGCCTCCACTTTATCCACAACCTCTCTAAGCCCCACTCCAGCATCAACCGTAACGATCATATTACCAACATCAACATCAATGATCGTGTTATACTTTTCCGTACTTATTAACATCGTGTTATTGGATTGAGCTGAAGGGCATGCTAATTTTGTTATAGAATGGGAAAATTTGGTCACAACTTTCACTTTGAGTTTATTTTTGTTTGCATTGGCTACGATTGAAAGAAGCTCCTTCTCATTTGTTGGATAAGCTACACTTGGTGCATGACATTCTTTGCGGTCTCCCCACACACCATATGAGTTATAAAAATTGCACCCTGTACTGTTGCATTGAACAGGGTTTGGTGGTGGCATTGCATTCATGGTTACAATTGTACTTGATAAAACCCAAATGAACAAAAATTTATTCATCATAAAAATTTATGTACCGGTATAAAAGCAAGTAAGTCGCAATTCATAAACCTGGGTTGACTAATATTTTTACGTTACCATTTATAATAGGATGTCTCTCGACCATCCTACTAGACTTTTCTTTTTTTAGTGTTAGAATTGTAGTTAGGCCGGTTGGTACCATTTAATTTAGGCTATGCTCAAGATTTGAAAGGTAAGTAATTCTTGAAAGGGTCGTTAGGTAACTAGTTGGGTTAGACGAAATATTTAGTCTGCAAATAAATAATTCTGGAAAGAGAAGTTAGATAATTTATATAATCGGCTAATGACTTATATTAGAACGCTAAGACAAATTATCGATTGTGCAAACAAGTAATTCTTGAGAAAAAAGTTAGATTAGGTAGTCGGGTAATGCCAAGACGAAATTGCTGAGTGTTCAAATCATATGTCTAAAATTTGAAACTTCAATAGCCTAACATATTATTTGTGAAAAGGTTTGCAACCACTGATATTTGAGACTTAGACTCTATCCAGGCAAGCTTCCTTCCTCCACCATAAGCCTGCCCCTAGAGCATGGCTGACCATGAATTTCTGAACCAAGCGCCATCATCATCCACCACCCCTAACACTTCCAAACTAAAGTACTCACAACCTAGCTTACTACGTACTTAATATGGCCACCTTAAAATTAATATGACACAACTTATTAGAATTATGCCATAATCTCGATCGTCTTATAACGAACGGAATACAAGTATTTACAGTATACAATAATAATTATATCTAAAACGTTAATTAAATGAATTGTTTCCTTTAATCTATGGTAAGCATTAATGATTATGGTGTGGATTCTTGATTAAGTCACGCACTATATATCGTAAGGAGTTATGATAATGAGAATTTAGCTCATATGACTAAATCTAAATTCGTTTGTAATTGTAGGATCATCATGTTAGTCGTTCGATAATCTAGATATATTAATATGTAGCTTTCGATTATTAATTGGATAAATATCAGTAGTTATCATTTACCGATTTAGGTGTATAGATAATGCATCTAGAGATGTGATCATCGATCCGACAAAAGTTAGAGAATTCTAATGGTTGATTACCTATAACTGTCAAGTGCGTTAATCTATATAAGGATTTAAGTATTTATAATAATTTATATTCGTTTATTTATCACACCTTATCTATCACCAAGTTTTCAAAAAAGTATCTCAAATAAAATGGGAAAAATCATTGGTAGAAAGGAGTACTCTTGAGATGGGTTGTGCTAGTGTGCGGCAGTGACAGAAACGTGTAGACACAGCAGTGTGGTAGCTCTGATGAAATCATAATCGTCTTAATCTTTTTTGTATTTATTGTTTTAAGGATTTTTTTAGGTTTGTAAAATAAATGGAGTTTAAATACTACTCGTCTGAAATTAAATACACGATCTTTAGTGATTGCGAGGACAATCTGTAATGGTAGGAATTTGAGCGGTAAAAATAAGTAAATAATGACTACCTTGTGGTTGATAAAGGAAAAAAATATATATAAACCACAATCGTGGTCCGTAATAGTTAATTGTTTTTTAAATTTGTTTTCCTTGCATCAATACCGACCAAACAAGTATATGATATTCCGACCACTATGCGGTCGTTAATACTATTCCACCATTACCGATCAATAAATAACCTTTAGCGACCACTAGCTTGGTCACCAATTAACATGAATTAAACTTTTTAATATCATCACCGACCACATGTACGATTGGTAAAATATTATTAGATTATTGTTTTTATTTCTTGCTGGACCGATCGCTATATCCCTACTTAGTAGCGACAAATATCGTTGGTGATGACTAAATGTGTGGTCGCTAATTCCGTTCTATAGCAGTATCACAATATTCACCAATATTTTTCTATTAGGGCCTATGATAATAAAACTGCAGCTAATGTTTTTTTCTTTAACAATTGGATATAACCAAAATAGATTCAGTGTATATATTCTTTCTTTCTTCTTGAGTTAGCTCAACTCATTCTTATCTATAAGTATTACTGTCAAAACACATATTTTCATTTAATTATGGCTGAAACCTTCATACGACCCCTTATCTTTACCGAAATGCCTTAGGGAACCCTATCTAAAAACTTCTTCGGAAGCGACCTTCAAGTTAAAATTTGTGACACCCGTATCCCTTTTTTCCATTTCTAGTCAGTTGACCGTTAGTCAACGTCGTGTGGCGCCACGTCATCGACATGTCAGCGCCACGTTTTCGCCACTTTAGCATGACATCATCATCATTTACACATCATTAATCTTTTTTGAAATCATTATATTTTTGCACTAAGTCCAAAAAAAAATTTCTTTATCTTCTTCTTCAATCTCCTGCAAAAGAAATTCCGGTCACTCGCTCCTCCACCTGCCCAACAAAACCGCCTCCACTCGTGTCGATTCTCCACCATCAGCAACCGGCTTGGCTACTCCATCAACAACCGAAGAACCCAAATTAAGGTAAAAACAAAAAAAATCTCTTCACACTCACCTTCCCATACCAAGCCGCTCTCTGCACAAGGAAACCGCCGCCACTCGGGGACCTTTCTCCACCATCATCAACGGGCTTGGAGAAGAACCCAAATTAGGATAAAAAAATTGAATTATTTTTAAACTAATTTCATCACAACATGGAGTGATCAATTTGGTCTTACATTGCATTTTTGAATTGTTTTGCAGTAAATATCAACGGCTAGAGTGAGCAATTTGGTCTTACATTGCAATTCTTAATTGTTTTGTAGTAAATATCCATTTGGCGCAACTGCTGGAGTGAGCAATTTGGTGTTACACTGCCTTTTTTGAATTGTTATGGCAATAAATATCCATTTAGTGTAACTGCTGGAGTGAGCAATTTGGTCTTATGTTGATTTTTTTGAATTGTTTTGTTGTAAATATCCATTTGCGAAAATTGTAGATAGCTATATGCTTTGTTTACCCGAATAAGGACACCTCAAGAAGGGTTGGATTAGCAAAATTGTTGTGTATTCATAAGACGGGATATCATATTTTTTTATGCGTAGATATCAAGAATGGGGTGCAAATTGTAGGGTGAATTTGGAGGTCTTTGTTTGTTCGTGGATTAAAGTATATACTCATGAACGAGGCACAAACTTTGTGCTTTCGATATAAGACAAAGTTTTATCCTAATCATACTCGGGGTTCTTGAGGAACGTAGGAGCTCTATTTGTCTTTTCCGAGCTTCAAATTCGATTTTCTTTTGCAACATATTCTCCTTATGATATCACTTATCAGCGCGTGTTATAGGGACCTAAAATGAATTTTTTGCATAATTTTGGGATCTTAAAGTGTAATATTTTAATAGTACAGGGACCTATAGTACAAGTAACTGAAATTCATATTTTTGACATTATTTTTTCATGTACTATAGATGGAGATTGTGAAGAAGGACAATATCAAGATTCATGGTTTCGGATTTGATTACTCTTTTAATAGCATGACTTTGCTGCTATATATGAATTGAGAGTTTATGAATGTTCAGATATTGATTTTTTTTGCATTTATGAATGTTAAGATGTTGGCGGAAGAGCAAATATTTTGTACAGTAGTCCAAATCTGTAGTGAATTTGGTTCCTCTGTGGGATTAAAGGATTACATTGTTGGCTATAGCCGCTTAATTATCTGTTTCCCTTTTGTTTATAATATTTTTCTTGCTTGGTGAAACTGTACATATAACTAGTGGTAAATGAAATTGTAAAATGGATATTACAAATTTTTAAAATGTACACAAAAAATCATGTAAGTATGATTTGTACAACAAACACACGGTAAGACCAACTGATTCTCCTTTGGAAAATCCACACGGTATAACCAAAGCAGGTAAACAAGCCAAGTTAACATTAAAAAATAATCAACGTCATTCTCATTGAAATTCTCAGCCGTGCTACCATTACCGCTTGATGAAGAGCTAAAAGTAAACTTAATCGGCGTATTTCTCTTTAAATTGGGTCGATTAGCAGAGTCAACTATCACTTTGCGTCCCACGAAACCAGTTGCAAGGATTGTACTCTCGAGGGTTAGTGAAATCACAGGGACAGTTTATGGTCCAGTTTGTTTTGCTAGAATTGCATGAGTAATAACTGACCCTTGTCGAGATGCGATCTCAAATCCTGTACTAGACATTAATTTGATTATTATTTTCTCATCTGTCACATAAACCATTAGAAATCCAATAATATCATACACACTAGCAAAAGCGTGATCAGAGTTTAGCTGCATATCTAGGTATATCTAGATACAATAAGGGTTGTTAATCAAAACATATCATACACAATATAAGAAAAAATTACTCACTCCAAAAATCATGACATAAAATGGTCATTCTTGGATTTGTATAAAAATACAATAAACATCATGGCATAAAAGGACCTCGATCACGAGCATAAACAAATAACAGGATTCACAAATACATTCTATAATATTGTAGAAGCTTCTAGAATGATCAGAAGGCTATGAAAATGGTGTACTATCGAACCTCCAATACACGAGTGTCTTCCTACCAAGTCCCATACTTGGAGCTGAAGCTTCCTCCACCAGATTGAGCATATTCAGTCAGAACTACTCGAACACAAGCATCCCATGTCCGTACTATCTCTCCGAGTGACACAGGCTGTGCAAAACTATTAAGCGAGACGTCAAGCTTTTTCTTAATTTTCATGGAGAGATCTTCCTTTTCACTGCTGCAATAGAGAATAAAATAATCCAATCTGATTATTAATCTTGTTAAAAGTTCATAAATGAGGGAGAGAAAGAGACAATAACCTGATATCAACTTGAAAGCTGTCCAAAATTATGGGGGAACAATGAGGATAATTGTATGGAATAAGAATCAACAGTGGCTGAATTGGTGACTGCAAATCAGTAAAAAAACATAAAAATTAAACATATACGGCTTGAAATTCAGATAAAGAATATAAAATCTCTCACCAGATTGAAATGAGGCTCTAGATTGTAAGAACATTTAACAGTGACTCCACCCATTTGTCCACTAGCACTCAATACACTTGATTGTTGATCAGTAAAATCGACCATAGTCTCTATAAGCTGTTGATTTATGGCTCTTAATTCTTTTGCAAGTGCGTTCATCGATCTACCCTGCATACTCTTTACCAAGAAAGAGTAACAAAGGTCCAGTTTCAGTAAGATATAAAAACAGAATTATATTAAATAGTTACAAAATGCTATATATATTATTATTATAGCTACTTACCGATCTCACCAAGTGTTGGTTAGGCTGTTCTAGAAGAGTTGGCTCCTGTTGAGAAATTGTTGTACCATTTGCGCCATTTGAGGTCTCTGGATATGCTTCCGGAAGGTTGAGAATAGGAGTTTCAAACTGATCAAAGCCTTGTTGATGTTGAGACATCAATGGTGCAGGCAAAAGCTGATGATGCATCTGCTCAGGTACAGGTACGCTCTGTGAAATACTCATTTCCCTACTGAGAATATCTGCCATCTGTCTCTCAAACATGCCAGCTTTATCCCTGTCCTCAAGCTGGATTTCATTTTTGTTACGCTGCAGAAATCGTAAGAAGCGCTCCACTATTGTCTTATGGAAGTTCAAAAATTTAAGCTTATCATCCATAGCTTGGTTGCGATAAGGAAGAGAATCAAGCTGCAAGCATTATAAAACATGTTAGCGGAACATTTTTTTTTATAGAGAAGAACGTCTAGACTTACTTACCTTGTGGATTTTAGAGGAAATTTTCTGGTACAGTATAACCATCCCTGTACAGTACTTCTCCCTCATATTCTTTATCTGTAATTATATAATTTTTAATAACTTGTTGTAACACGAAATGAGCGTATGTATATATCTGATTTTACCTTTTTATAAATTTCCTCTTGCCAATCCCCTCCTGTCTGGGAGTTAAAGTCTGAAGAGGCTACACCATTATTATAGCTAGCCATATTATATATATGAAATTGAAGTAACAAAAAAAGATGGAGAAAACATATATACCTGAGGAGAGCTGATTGAGTTGATCGATCAGAGGTTGCTGCTGACTGCACATTGTTGACGTGTTCAGCCCCTGGATCAATCCAAATTGTTGCTGCTGACGCGTGTCACTTTGTTGTTGCAAACTAACATGTTGCTGCTGACGTGTGTCTCTTTGTTGATGCAAATTAACTGGTTGTATAGAAGTTGATGGAACAATGCACTTCATCCTTTGCTGTGGACTTTGCGGCTGAAAGTTGTCAGTATATGTTTGCCCAGCTTGTGGGCCCCATGAATTTGCAGCGGAGTTTTGAGCAAAACCCGAACCATTATGCATGCTTGATATCATTTGACCACCCGCATTTAGCGTTACAGCCTGGGTGGAACCATGTAAAAAAGGAGCTAACACCTGCTCTATGGGCTGAACTTGTGATGGCCCACCATTAGCATCTATATATATATAGAAAATTAGAAAAAAAAGTAATTAAATATTATATAAAAAAAAAGAAAAAACTGAAAACATTAAAATCACCTATATTTCTTGCTCTGCGCCCTAACATTTTGAGTTTAGATCCAATTATATTTAAATAATTTGCCTGCAAGTATTTATATTTATTATAAAAATTAAAAACTGAATAAACAAACAAATTGCTAAAAACTAAGAGAAAATGTTATTTTAACATACCCTACTAATTGCATCAATGTAACATTTTTCTTCAAATCTCATGACAACACCTTCAAGTCCATTTGGTGCTCCATTTGGATAAAGCATCGTTTGCAAGGTCTCAAATCTATATATATATATACAAAAAAATTAAAATATATTATATTAACTTAAACAAGTAAGCAAATACAATTTCAATATGGTACAATGCGGCTTAATTGTAAACAGACCCTCCCTAAAGTTGCACAACCTAACAAAACAAACATACTTTCAACTTTTCCTTTCAAGTAAAAATAACAAGTTTAGATGCGGTTCTATTTTACCGAGTTTTTATTATTTATTCAAATAAATATATATTTTATATAAAGTAACACACAATCAACTATACCACGTCTAAACTCCAGTGGTACAAAATTAAAATTGATTGGCTTTAAGATGGTGAAAAATTTGTTTTAAAAAATAATTAATGGAAATATACATTTCTAGAAATTTCGTACACCGATCAACTTGTTACGAATAAATAATAATTAGGTTTCGAAATTCACTATTTCTTGAAATCAAAAACTAAAATTCTTGATCTTATGATAGTCATTTATAGAAACAACTATGAACAAAATTTTAAAAATACATGTACATTAAATACAAACAATTAAGTCATCAAAAAGAATTTTTTTATCATTAAACAATATATATAAAAGAGAAAGTAAATCTTACATTTTTTTGGTAACTTTTTGTCGATCCTCTTGTGGCAACGAGCTTCTCCAATTTCCACCGCTGGCGCCACTTCTCTGTGGCTCGAGTTCAATCCCTTGAATCGGAATCAAATCTTGAACCATTCTCGAAAAATTGTTGTTGTGATCCATTATACAATGATTGAAAAAGAAAGAGAGATTGAGAGCGGCGAGAGACGAGAGTGAGAACTTTGCTTTGTATGATGAGAGAATGAAAAAGGCACGTTAGGTAATAAATCCAATTTATGTAATATCTGGTTTTCTATTTGGTCCTTCATGTTCAGGATATTGCAAATTCTTGTGTTCTAAAAATATTGAGTATTTCGTCTTTTTTTTTCTTTTTTAGAAAAATGATACTTAAATCCTTGAGTTTGTGATATTGATAAGCTTAGATTTCTTTATTTTTTTTCTTGTCAAATCTAGACACAATTTTTTAAATATTTTTTTTCAACCAAAAATGATAAAATAAATTTTAATATCATTATTTTGAATACATTAGTTTTACATTATCTGTAAGGTATATTTAAATTAAATATTTTATAAAATTAAATATTATAGTTAATATTTGGTATAATTAATATTTTTTAGTATAAAAGTGATTTTTTTAATACGAATACTATATATTTTTAAGAATCAAAATTACGTATACATTGAAAGATTATTCGAACGACGTTATCCATACATTGTTTTCTTTGATCTCTACCTCGTTTTACAAAGATAAACACATAAACAATCTCACACCTTCATTAAATATAGCAAATTTTTCAAATTTACTTAGATTCATACCAAATCATGATCTTGTACTTATATTTTTTTTCCAAAAACCAAAAAAGATAAATAAGTTCAATTTAATATTAGGCAAAATATATACTTTAGCCATACGATTACCATGTTTCCAGACGTGACAAAACTAACATTCATACTAAAAAAAATTATTTGCCATGTTGAGAAGAGGCCGCCTCATATGGTCCAACAAAACATGACAACATTGAAGAGATGTAGATAAATAAGTTTTAGTATGAATATTATTTTCATCATGTGTTGTGAACATGGTAATCATAATATGGTTGAGAATACTTTTTTTCTAATTTAAATTTAAATATTGAATATATTTTTGTTAGTTTCTACAAGAATTTTTAGTCACAAGAACATGATTTTGATATGAATATGAGCAAAATTCAACAATCTTGTGGTATTTAATGAATGTTTAAGATTGTTTATGTGTTTAACTTTGTAAAATGAGATAAATGTCTAAAGGTATATTGTTTGGATAGTATCCAACTTCTTTCTTAACGTAAACGTAATTTTGTTTCTTGAAAATATATAACACTTTCGTGTTGAATGTTTAAAGTTTAAATAGAAAATTTATTTTTATGCTAAAAAGTATTATTTATACAAAATATTATCTAAAACATTTATCATAATTTATTTTATAAAGTAATTAACTGAAAAAATACGTTCACCTTACAAATTAAAAATATTGATATTAAAATTTATTATATTATTTTGGTAAAAATTCAAAAAAATTGTTTCTAACCATATAAATTTTATTTCTTAATTATCTTAATTTAATAATACAATTAAAATGTCTTAAAATATGAAATTACATATTTATATAAGTAGTTAGTCAAGAGTACAATTTTTTTAAAAGACTCAACATTTTGACGGTTAAATATAATTATCAATATTCGAAAAGATATTTAACAAAAGATAAATAAGAATGGTGGGACCTAAGAGTTCCTATATCAAAAACTCAAAGATTTATGTGTCTTTTTTTCTTTTTTTGTCCAAATAAAGTTAACTTTTCTAATTGTGGGATAAATTGAAATACTCCCTCCGTTTCATAATGTTTGTCCACTTACTAAAAATATAGTTTCAAAATGTTTGTCCACTTAGAATATCAAGACACTTTTTCCTTCTTTTTTCCACTATTACCCCCATTAAAAAATTAAAATTTATGTTTCCAATACACATTTAAGATATCAAAATACTTTATGAAGGGTACTTTTGTAATAGAGAATGTAATAATTAAATTTCTTAATTCGTGTGAAAAGCAAAATGGACAAATATTTTGAAACAGAGGGAGTATATTTTTTTATACATATGAAGGTTTAGAGGTATATATCGTGAAAAATAATTTTATGGGGCAATGCCCAATTAATTACACGGAGAGTGTACAAATTCTCAATTAATTACAACTTCGACTTAATTCCTACTTAAGCACAAAAAATTGGAAGATTACAAAAATACACATAGACAATTAATTAATTACTTTAACTATAACATTATTTATCTATTTATTTTCATTTTTATTTTTAATTTTTTTTCAATTTTTTTTCAATTTTTTTTTAACTTTTTTTTAACTTTTTTTTCGAAATTTTTTTTTCGGTTTTTTTTCCTACATTTTTCCCCCGAAATTTTTTTATGTGTTCCATGAACACATAATTCTGAGATTTGTGTGTTGCAGGAACACACAAAATTGGAATAACCAAAATCAAGTTTTTTGTATTCCAAGAATACACAAATTTGAGTTTTATGTGTTCCATGAATACACAAAATTGGAACAAACAAAATCAAGTTTTGTAAATTTGATTTATATGTGTTCTATGAATACATAAATCAGAGATTTGTGTGTTCCAGGAATGCACAACCCTGAGACTTGTGTGTTCCAGGAACGCACAAATCAGAGAGTTGTGTGTTCCAGGCACAAATCAGAGATTTGTGTGTTCCAAGAACGCACAAATCAGAGACTTGCGTGTTCCAGGAATACACTGAATTCGAACAAACAAAATCAAGTTTTGTGTATTCTAGTAATACATAAATTCAATTTTTATGTGTTCTATGAATACACAAATTTGAGATTTGTGTGTTCCAGGAATACATAGAATTGGAATAACACAAAACCCTAAAACATAAACACAAAAATAACAAAAAAGTGTTGGACAAAAAGATAATATATCAAGATAGTTAAAGACGAATAGAAATAAAGTATATGCGATTAATAAATATAAAAAAACAATTTTATTAAATAAGAGAATCCTTTAGACCGATTTTATGACTTAGTGTATTACAGGAACACATAATCTATATTTGTGTGTTACAACAACACATAACCCGAAATTTCAAATTTTTAAAAAATTTCGGGGAAAAAATTTAAAAAAAAAATTCGGGAAAATAAAATTTGGGAACAAAAAAATTTAAAAAAAATCGGAAAAAAATTTTGAAATTTAAAAAAAAAAAAAAACAAAAAAAAACATTAAAAAAAATCACATAAGGGTAATATTGGAAGGTAAATATGACAATGTGTTCAACTGGGAATTAAGTTGAAAATTTGTGAGTAAGTAAGAAGTAATTTCTTCCTTCCTTTTTTTAGGAATGAAAAGTGAGAAAGTGTAATTAATTGAAAATTATTTCTAATTTTATTTCACAAAACTATAATAAAAGAATATCATAAAGTTTAGTTATAAAATAAAACAAATTAAGTATTAGCAAAAACTTAAATACCAAATGCAATTTTAAAATTCAACATATTTAAAAGAGTGAAACTCCCGTGATGCCCTTTATCTTTGGCTAAAGTGCAGTATCCGCCATATATCTTTAAAATTTTCACAAAACGCCCTTTAATGAATTTTTTTGTCACCGTTAGCCCTTTTTTCGTTTTTTGTTAGTTGACCGTTAGTCAATGTCATCTGGTGCCACGTCAGCGCCACCTCACAACCACGTCTGGTCCACCTAGGCATGAAGTAAATTGTTATTTACACGTCATATTTTTTTAAAAAATTCCTTAAAAAAGAATCATTTTTTTAATTTTTTTAATCTTCCTTTTTTGTCTTCTTGCCACTCTCCACCATCATCAATCGAACCCAACACTCCAAACATCAACTTCTGGACCATAATTACGTTTTAAAACCTCTAGTGTCACCTAATAAAGACTTCCCACTATTCCATTAAAGCTCTCACCTAATAAAATTATTAATATATAAGGATCAGAAGAAGAATCATAGTTTGAATGTAGCAATTATAAAATATTTGAACAAAAAAAGTAGCAATTATAAAATGAATCTGTACCACGTTTGAAAAAAATCTACAACCCAAATCAATTTCTTTAAGAAGAGCTATTCTTATGAAGAGATAACTATTATGTTTTATGTATTACTAGGGATGGAAGTGGTTACGATTTTAATCCGAATCCGACGGATTACCGAACCGAATAAAAACCGATTATGTAACCGTGGTTAAATCCGTTAGGGTTTGGTTTTAAAAAGTGAAACCGATGGTTAAAAGCGTTAGTTTATGGTTTTAGATTAAAAAAATCCGAAAAACCGAAATCCGTTATATATATATATATATATATATATATATATATATATATATCTTTCTTATATTTTTTTTTATTTTTAATTACCAAAAGGACAAAAGTCTCAACCCAACTGTAGATAAGGATGGAAATGGCTATGGTTTAAAATCAAAATCAATGAAAATTTGAACCGATTAAAAATCGATTATGCAACCATGGATAAAACCGTTAGGTTATGGTTCTGAAAAATGTAACCGATGGTTAAATCCTTTAGGTTAAAATTTTAGATAAAAATAAAACTGAATAACCAAAAACCCGTTTAATATAATATATTTTTGTATATTTTATAGTATTATAGATAAAAAAAGTATTTTCATATCTCAAAACTAAAATCTAAATATTAGAATTAACAAAAGAAGTAATAAAAATGTTATTTAACTAAAGATCAACATAATATTTTATATATTGGAGATTTTTCATGTATTTGTGATCTTGTTTCAATATTTTCAATATATTTAGAGAGTTATAGTTTGGCATGTCACAAGAGCGAGGCGGTGTTAGGAATCCTACCGCGAGAGGGACGCCTCGCGAGCCGGGTTATGGTTAAAATCCGAAAAACCGTTTACAAAACCGAATTCAAATTATTTAGATATGTTTTTGAAAAGTAAGTTCGATGGTTAAATCCGTTAGGGTTTGGTTTTTGATAAATTAAATGGATATGTACATGGTTTTGGATTTTTTTGCAATACTCCGATCCGTTGCCATCCCTATGTATTACTGTTTTCTTAACGTTTTTTAGTTGTATATATTTTTTATCTGAAATTTTATTATTTTTTTTTATAAGATTATACTGGGTATAATATAAAACTAAAATAATATTTTGGACCTTATTCATCCAAATTTTTAAATTGTATTTTTTAAAGCATGATATGTTGGGTTATAGACCTAAGCACCAACTCTCTCTCTCTCTCTCTCTCTCTCTCTCTCTCTCTCTCTCTCTCTCTCTCTCTCTCTCTCTCTCTCTCTCTCTCTCTCTCTCTCTCTCTCTCTCTCTCTCTCTCTCTCTCTCTCTCTCTCTCTCTCTCTCTCTCTCTGTTTTGATGTTCTATAAAAAATCCTATAACTTAATACGTCTAGTCTAAGTGGCAGAATTCTGTTTCTAGGAATATTTTATCAATTCCAGTAAGTGAACGAAGTTGGCATCTTCGAGCTAAGCAAGCAAGTAAACTACTTCTCTTTGTTGCGAAGTGAGCCAAGCTGGAGTTCTTGTTCGAGTGAGCCGGGTAAGCAAGCTTACTCTAAATCTATAAATATATGTTCAATCAAAATTAAACTACGATTCTCACCAATCAATTAAAAGTTGGGATTGACCAAGCAAAAACTTCTCTAAATTTAAATAATGGAATTAGATTCACTTTTGAGAGTTCGTTTATTATTTTTTTAGAAATATAATGCTTTTGATAACCCACTTTTTTGTTTCTATCGAAACTTTTAGAAGTAATTTTGTTATATATATATATAATAAATTTTTATTTGTATATTTATACATGGTTCTAATATAATACATATAAAAGATTAATGTCATCTATCACATTTTTCGTATCATCTTATACCCTATTCTATGAATATACATATATTTATGCACTACACCACGTCCTTCTTTCCGCGACTACATTTGTAGTCGCGAAAGGAGGAAAAAGTTGTCGCATATGACGAATTTGAACTTTACCGACTACATGTAGTCATTATTACTTAGTCACAAAAAACTCGTCGTTAGAGGTAATCTCTAGCGACGAAAGTCAGTTTGTAGTCGCGAAAAGGTCTGTAGTCATTCACGACTACCTTGTAGTGGATAATAACTCATCAAACAGCGACTTCTTATGTAGTCGTGAATGACTTAAGTATTAACGACTACTTACGTAGTCGCTGTTTTATGAGTTATTATGGACTACAAAGTAGTTGTTAATGACTTATGTATTACCGACTACTTAAGTAGTCGCTGTTTGATGAGCTATTATCGACTACAAGGTAGTCGTTAATGACTTAGGTATTACCGACTACTTGTAGTTGCTAATGACATTTATTTATTTTTTAAAAAAAATTAAAAAATTATGATTTTGAATTATATTTAATTGCAATATTGTAATTAAATACAATTCTAAAATCATAATTTTTTATTTTTTATTTTAAAAAATTATACAATTAATAATTAAAAATACCAATTATAAACCAAAATAATTAATTAAAAAATGATATATATTGGTGGTCCTTTGTGTGTTCTAAAAATAATGCAATAAATAATCGAACCACAACCGCAAGTGTACGGTTGTCCCAAGTAATATAGATGATAATACAGATTCGTTCCAAGGACAGGATGGTTGATCACAATGTCTAACAAATAGTGATTGATGCACTTATGAAAATAAAAGATAATAATATGTTTGTTTGGTTTTTGTTTTAAGACTAAATAAATGAAAGACAAATTATAAATGCAAGTAAAAGCTAAGACGCAAGTAAAATGAGTGAAAACGCAATATGAGAAGTAGTACTTGAGAACGCAAGGATCCTCCCAATCTTATTTCCTAACTTATGTTGTTTAAGGGCTAAATTGGTCAATTACAATGGTCGGGATTCTAAATTCCTTATACCCCCGTCAGGGTGGACTATAAGGCAATCCTAGGGTGTCACTAGTCCCGTCAGGGTAAATATGATCCACCTTTAGATGTTTAAGTTTTATTACCTCATTGGCCCTAGAATTAGCTAAGTTCGTCAGAATCAATAGCTTCTATCCTAGATTGAATAAATGGTTCTGTATTTAAACCCTCCGTCAGGATGATCCAATTGCCACTAATTGGAATAGCCTAAATACTAACACCTGTTCCTATTTCATGACGCTAAAAACAGTAAAATAATCTCAATTTATTGAAAAGAGTAAAAGCCCTAATTTAGTTTAATTCAATAAAAACCCAAATTCAACATTCGTTATTTCATAGAATTAGGATTCACCCATTGTTTGTTCTCAAGCACTATGAAAAGCTTAGCTCATATTAAAACGAAAAACTAAATAAAAAGAAATAAGACTCATATCGTTTTACAGAAATAAAAATACAGAGAACCTAATTATGGAGTTGAATTGGCTGAGAATCGAAGATATAGACCATCTCCAGCTCTTGCTTCTTCTTTTCCTTGTTTCTGCTTCTTCTCTGGACGCTCTCTTCTAAGGATGTTTTAATTTGAAGAATAAATTGAGAGGTGAGAAATAATGAGGTCAAAAACTCCTTTTATAAGCTTAAAAAAGGATTAGGGATTGGACCTAATAATAAAACACTAATTAATTGTCCAAGCCCAAATTCTAAGCCCAAAATCCCGTAACTGCTGATACACCTTCACTAAAACGGCTTTTCCCGATACGTTATGACTCCGATTGACCTCATTCCAGTTGCTAAAGTTCCGTAACTCGATAAGGAATGATTTCTCTTCAAAGGTCAGCGGCTAAATCATCGCTTAAGCACCTTGAAATCAGTAATCTATGGCTTGGAAAATGGATTTTCAGCTCTAAAAATAATATCTTCGGGATTTATCTTCAAGTCTTGACTCTATCTCGTGATCTTTGACTTTCTCCTCGGATTCCTCTCCTAGCTAACATCTAAAACCTGTAAACTTTCCACTAAAAATACCAATATTACGCGCAAAAGTTTAATAAATAAAAAATGTTAGAAATAAAAAGGGAATTCCGGATTATTGCATATTTAGTCCAAAAGTCTATCAAATTAATTAAATAAACACAAAAAATGATGTCTCCCATGGGTCGAAAATAAGAACAATTAGGGAGACATCAAGACCCCCAACTCAAACCTTTGTCGTCCCGACAAAGTAAAATAAAACAAAGGGGTAGAAATAAGCGTATAAACAAGTAGAAGCTAGCAAATAAACCCTAAAGCAATTCTCAAAATAAATCTCATATAGCAAACTCTAGAAACTAATATACACATACACTAATCATGCAACATCAAACCTAAATAATCTCAATCATAAAATTAAAGTCGCAATGCTTGAAGGTTACACTTGTACTCATCTCTGTATGATGGCTATAGGGTGGTCATTAATCCTACCTCGCTTTGAACGCTCCACTTAGTGTATTCCCTATCAACAGAATTATAAATTCACTATGCACTTAGGAATCACGAGGTCTTTACGGTTATAATATTGGCTTAAGGACGGGTGTGGATGTATATTTGGTAAATTTGAAGTGAGATTTTGGCTCTCTCCTCACTTACCATCAACAGTGTCCTCGAGCTTGAGTTAACGCTCAAAAAGATGTTCTCACTCACCCATATACGCAATAATTTAGCGTCCCATGTCTACCCACTATTAACAAGATGATTTTCAGAAAATTCCACTTTGCCGGATGTTTTATTCATTCATATTTTTCTTTTTCTTTTCTTTTCTCTTTTTCTTCTTTTTTTTGTACAGAAGCAAACCGGGTTCCCGGTTTTGACGAAACCGGGTTCCCGGTTCCTACTGTATGGATTTTTTTCATTTTTTCATTTTTTCTTTCTTTTTCATTTTTTTCTCATTTCCGGCAAAGGGTTACAATTATAAATCATCTGCAATTGTGCTACAATACAAAACACATCAATCCCAACCCATTAAATTCCCCATATGTGGTCCCACCACCCCAAACTCAAGCTCGAGACATGTCTCAGGATTGTGATTCAAGTGCGGGTCATATGGTCATGCCTAATAATCTAAGGGATAATGGCTTATATCGTGGCTACAAAGAAAAGGCTAAGGCTCAAAGTGGGCTAAGACGGATAATCATTAATACAAGGGATAGACGGCTAAAAAGGCACAAATGGCTAACAAAGAACTCCCCCTATCATTTTCCTAAGTACATAGCTTGTCTTTAGTTCATATCTAGGTGGGTTCTCTACTAATTAGGATTTCACGTTCTACACACCAAACATATTCCTTGAGTACAAGCTTACTTCATTTGCATTGTTCATTAATTTTTCCTATCAATTACCTATGTTCGCATGCAATTGTAAGTGCGTTTTATATCAATCCCTAAAGTCCACTATTTACTATCATAGATTTATCAAGAGTATGCTTAAAGGGATATTTAAAAATTTCTACAGTCAAACGCAACTCCGAAAATTCTTTTATTGAAAGCAAATAAAGCAAATAACACATAAAAATTGGGATGAGGCAACAAACCCCACCCCAAACTCAAAAATGAGTCGTGTCCCCACGACTCGAAAAGACTCAAAGCAATAAAATAATCTACACTAAATGAGAAGGGATAGAAAACGTATCTTAACCAGTGGTGTCGCCTAGGGTGTGATAAAAATAAGATCAATTTAAGTATGGAAAACTATGCACTCTCACCCTAGACAGGCACAGTACTGCAAGTATTACAGGACGTATGCAAGTTTTAATGATAAGTAGAGTTCGTTCTCAGGGACTTAAGTGTGTTAAACGCGTAGGAACAGATAACGAGTAAAAGTAAATAACTAGAAAACAGAAAATTAAATATTTGGTTTTTCGAATTTATGAATTAAAACTAAATTAAAACTAAGAAAATAAAGACAATAAAGTAAAAGATTAAGAATATGAGATGAGAAGTATAGCTTAGGTTTTGCTAGTATGCACTAATCCTTCTAATTCTATCTATAAATCTAGTTCATAAGGGAGAATATTAGCTCTTGGTAATACTTAGTCAGGATTCTAAATTCCACTACCTTAGACCTTGAGAGCGACTAAGGGGGCTACGTCACAACCAAGAAGTGATTTAAAATAGGGTTATCAAACGCCACTAAGGCCCTAAGCAAATACTGCAAGTCTTGGTGATGCGGTGGTTAAAACAAACCTTAATGACTATCTAGTTAGAAGTATGTTTTGTCAGAACTGCTATCGACACTAGACATTATGTGGTGGTTCAATAGTTAAACACCCTTACAAGGTGACCATCTAACTACTCTTGAAACAATCCTAAAGTGATCAGTTCTAGGAAAGACATTAAATCAAAACACATAAGCAAATATAAAGTAAGAAGCTAATATCAGATTAAAACATATAATTCCCAAAGAAACTTAGATAGAAGAATTAGAATTCATAGATTATACATATGCAAAACCCAAGCTATGGGAGGTTTAGTTCATACCTGAAGGAAATAAACTAAAAGAAATAATAAAAGACATCATCTTGCTCTCTACAATAAACTGGAAGAATAAAACCTTAAGAACTAATTACTATGAGGCAAGGATGATTTACAAGTGATATAAGGGTGTATTTATAGGTGTTTAGAAGACCTAATTCGTTTTCTTGAGGAAGAGTTAAGGTAATGGACTTCTAGCCCAACTCAAATTCGTATGGAAATAAAGATAAACACTGCTGCGTTGTTTTGGTCATAACTTCTTTATTATTGGTCTGTTTTTGCTCCACAAGATACCAAAAGAATCGCAACAGAATTATCTAGGCCCTATAGGAGTAATCTACCAAATTCGGCCTCTTTATTAGGTAAAAACGCCTATCTTTGCAGAATCCCAGATTTAGGCAGCTTTTCCTTTTCCATCTTTTTAGCAATTCCTTCCTGATCTCCAATTACCATGCATATCTCCTTCCATAAGTTGTTGTCTTTGACTTGGACTCTAATTAAACTCCATAATTATCTTTAAAGCTACACACTAAATAAACAATTAAACCCAATATGCTCTAAAAACAATAATTCTACAAATCAAGACACAAAATAGGAAAGTGCACTAAAACTCAAGAAAATCGACATTATTGACTCCTAAAACACTAAAAATGATGTCTCATCTTAACATAAATCTATCACAAATGAGGAGACATCAACCAGCGCGAGGCTGGTTTTCGGTGTTGCGTCCATGAACTTTATCTCGCGTCTAGACATCGTAAGTTGTGCTTTGAACAAATAAAGTTCTACTTGTTTGTAACGTTTCCCAAAATAGCGCATCTCGTATCCTGACTCTCTTCCAACACCTTGATTTTCAATTACAACTCATCATCGGATCATTTGCTTCCTCACTTTCAGGTTCCTCAATCACTTTCCTCTTCTTCGGATTTGCCTTAATTTGAACCTCTTCAGTCTTGTGTTTGAAACGTGATAGGAATCTCAATAGCTTGTTCTTGAATAGCACCAAAAGCGTTTCTGTTTCTTGGAGAATTCCTTCGATAAGTACACATGAAAACGGTTTTGATAGGCATCTCTTTCCACCCAAACTCAAAACTTCAAATAGTGAGAAGCTAAGGCTTAGAACTTTGATGTTTTGAGGCTTAAGACTTGTAGATTATGGTGTAATATGAGATGGGTAAAGGCTAATTGATGTGTGGGAAGAGGGAATTGGATTTTATTTGAAGCTTGGATGAAGAACAATTGAACAAAAGTGGGAATTCCATGGTGCTTTGGATAGGAGATGAATTGAGTTTATGTTATTGTGGTGAAAGAGGGTAGGATTTGATGATTATGTGGTTGTAGATGATGATGTTCAGGAAATTTTGGGTTTTGGGAGTGTTTTTGGAGGCTGGGTTGAAGAAAGAGGTAAAAATATAGGGCTAAAAATCTTCAAAACGACCCTGTCACAGATGCAAACCGGGTTCCCGGTTTCGAAAATCCGGGTTCCCGGTTCCGCGTCGCTGTGACGGCGCGGAAAAAATGAAAATACTCTTTTTTTTTTTCAACCCTCAGAAATTGCACTCGCCGAAACCGGGTTCCCGGTTCTGTGGAATGCGGGTACCCGGATTTTGTCGATGGCGCGAGTCAAAACGCGCCAAAACGCAGCATCCCAAAATGCTGGACCAGAGAATTTCACCACTTACAGCTCCGAAACCGGGTACCCGGATTTGTGTCGATGCGCGAATCAAAACGCTGCAAAACGCAAGCCACCAAGACGCCGGGTCAGAACTTTTCAGAAGTTACAGCACCAAAACTGGGTTCCCGGTTTGCGCAAACCGGGTTCCCGGTTCCGACGCTGTGTCGTGAACCCAAAACGCCAAGTGTTGCGTGTATAAGGTTGGTACCAGCTCCAAAACCGGGTTCCCGGTTTTGCGAAACCGGGTTCCCGGTTTCTCCTGGACATCCAACCTATTTTTCTCCTATTTTCGCCTCATCGACCCCAAACTCGTGACCTTTTTACCCCTGAAATCATCAAAAACAACTACCCTTCCTCATTTCTTAATAATAAACACTAAATTAACGAAAATCAAACGAATTTAAACTACGAATTCAAAAGACATGAAAGCAATTTAAAACATGGGTTGTCTCCCAAGAAGCACTTTTGTTTATTATGTCTTTAAGTTCGACGTGTTACCTTCCATGAAGATGGTATTGAGGCCCTTGCGGTTCTCCTCCGCTTGAATTCGCCTCGTCCTTGGCATTTAAGCTTTGAAACCTTCCCCCTTAAAATTTTATTCAATCGATCTCTGAAAGGGGGAGGGTAGTATCTCCGTTTCGCCTTCTTGCTTTCATGGCGAAACTCGTTCTTCACAACACGATAGTAGATAACCGTTCTCGACGGTATAAGCTCATTTGTATTTTCTTTAATCTCGCGTTCCTCTTTAAAGTGTGGTGGGTAGGTGCTTCTCCTTGCCGCTTTACTCTCGCGGTGTAGCACCTTTCTTGCATAGCACCTTTTGATCATTTTTAATAATAGAGGTGATTCCGATATTTTATCTCTAATGATGACTAGTGGTGGAGATAGGGATTGGTGAACTTTTTGTGGTGGGAATTCGATTTCTCTTTTATTATGAAGCTTTAACTCTTCAATTGATTTCTCAACCACTTCACATTCGTCTTCGCTTTCAATCCAATCTTCCACTATTACTTCATAATATTCTCGATGTGGAATCTGAATCTCGATCACCTCTTCTTCTTGTTTGCGTTCAGTATCTGGATCATGTGCACGCACCATAGGAATAGCAATCTCAGCTTCAATTTCTAGGATTTTTGTTGCTACTCCTTCTTCCACCATGCTAATAGGATTGTTAACCACATGATGGTCTTCATTTATAACCGGCATGATGGTCATATCACTATCAATAGTATCTTCCTTCAACACCTCCTCCTCAACTACTTCTTCCAGTTGATCTCTCCTATCCCTCGGGGGAGTGGAATCTTCATAAGACATACTACCAGTTTCAACTAAGTTAGGAGGGTTGTTTCGGGCAGCCATTTCATCTAGGCTCTGTTGTATGAGTGCATGGGTGGCTTTGAATTCCTCATCTCTTGCCTTACGCTCTGGTTCTCCTGCTTGAAATTCCTCGCGTAGGCGATTAACTCTCTCTAGTAGTGTCTCTTGCTGATAGTGTTGAGGTGAGGGTTGTTGAATGTTTTCAACCCAATGGTTGTTCCATCCTTGCTCCTGGGGATAGTGATATGATGATTGTTGTTGATTATTCCCGATCCATTGATTGTTCCATCCTTGCTCTTGCGGGTATTGATATGGTTGTTAATAAGAATTTATACCCCATTGTTGTTGTCCCGAAGAGTCTTCCCAATAGTCAAATGGACCAGGATTTGGGTAATGTTCTCTATACATCGTTAATTAAATTTCTTGATCATTACCTGAACAAAGTACCTGTAAAAAAAAACAAAACAAGCAAACACAAGCGTAAAACTAAAAAATAAAAATAAATGCAACTATCACTAAAGGATAAACACCGTGGTCACACGCTACCGTCCCCGGCAGCGGCGCCAAAAACTTGGTGGTCCTTTGTGTGTTCTAAAAATAATGCAATAAATAATCGAACCACAACCGCAAGTGTACGGTTGTCCCAAGTAATATAGATGATAATACATATTCGTTCCAAGGACGGGATGGTTGATCACAATGTCTAACAAATAGTGATTGATGCACTTATGAAAATAAAAGATAATAATATGTTTGTTTGGTTTTTGTTTTAAGACTAAATAAATGAAAGACAAATTATAAATGCAAGTAAAAGCTAAGACGCAAGTAAAATGAGTGAAAACGCAATATGAGAAGTAGTACTTGAGAACGCAAGGATCCTCCCAATCTTATTTCCTAACTTATGTTGTTTAAGGGCTAAATTGGTCAATTACAATGGTCGGGATTCTAATTTCCTTATACCCCCGTCAGGGTGGACTATAAGACAATCCTAGGGTGTCACTAGTCCCGTCAGGGTAAATATGATCCACCTTTAGATGTTTAAGTTTTATTACCTCATTGGCCCTAGAATTAGCTAAGTTCGTCAGAATCAATAGCTTCTATCCTAGATTGAATAAATGGTTCTGTATTTAAACCCTCCGTCAGGATGATCCAATTGCCACTAATTGGAATAGCCTAAATACTAACACCTGTTCCTATTTCATGACGCTAAAAACAGTAAAATAATCTCAATTTATTGAAAAGAGTAAAAGCCCTAATTTAGTTTAATTCAATAAAAACCCAAATTCAACATTCGTTATTTCATAGAATTAGGATTCACCCATTGTTTGTTCTCAAGCACTATGAAAAGCTTAGCTCATATTAAAACAAAAAACTAAATAAAAAGAAATAAGACTCATATCGTTTTACAGAAATAAAAATACAGAGAACCTAATTATGGAGTTGAATTGGCTGAGAATCGAAGATATATACCGTCTCCAGCTCTTGCTTCTTTTTTTCCTTGTTTCTGCTTCTTCTCTGGACGCTCTCTTCTAAGGATGTTTTAATTTGAAGAATAAATTGAGAGGTGAGAAATAATGAGGTCAAAAGCTCCTTTTATAAGCTTAAAAACGGATTAGGGCTTGGACCTAATAATAAAACACTAATTAATTGTCCAAGCACAAATTCTAAGCCCAAAATCCCGTAACTGCTGATACACCTTCACTAAAACGGCTTTTCCCGATGCGTTATGACTCCGATTGACCTCATTCCAGTTGCTAAAGTTCCGTAACTCGATAAGGAATGATTTCTCTTCAAAGGTCAGCGGCTAAATCATTGCTTAAGCACCTCGAAATCAGCAATCTATGGCCTGGAAAATGGATTTTCAGCTCTAAAAATAATATCTTCGGGATTTATCTTCAAGTCTTGACTCTATCTCGTGATCTTTGACTTTCTCCTCGGATTCCTCTCCTAGCTAACATCTAAAACCTGTAAACTTTCCACTAAAAATACCAATATTACGCGCAAAAGTTTAATAAATAAAAAGTGTTAGAAATAAAAAGGGAATTCCGGATTATTGCATATTTAGTCCAAAAGTTTATCAAATTAATTAAATAAACACCAAAAATGATGTCTCCCAAGGGTCGAAAATAAGAACAATTAGGGAGACATCATATATACAGTTGCTTCCTTAGAACCCCACAACTTGCAACACAACTCCCATATCTCATCGGATAAATCATCTGGTTTCTTACCCTTCAAGTAATAATGCTTTTTAACTTTATGTTTGTAATCTTTGTACCTCACTCGCATTGTATCATCCAAATTCCCATAAATAAATTTCCAATCTGGCCTTTTCCTCCAACCAGCAATATCGAAAAATTGTTATATCCAATAAATTAATTGAAGTTAAATTAAATTAATAAGTTGTTCTATAAAATTATTAATGGTGGGATTATTTTTAACATTACCGATAAACGCTTAATGACTCCTACTTTGTCACGAGTCGGGACTTTCTCCCACGCTTTGTAGCACGGTGGAATCCTCTCTCGAACAGTTATCCCAACAACCTGACTAATGTGTTTCACGTATTTACCCGAGGGATTCCACGTGTCGTCTAGAATGCAAAAATCGATCGGCAAAGGCCACCCTACCGCCTTTAGTGCCTTAATGGCAGTCTTTAGAGTCGCATTCCCCCTTTTCTTGCGCTCAATTGATTCTGTTTTAAATTAGATTTAATTAATGTATAAGTTATATTTAAAATAATTTTGGATAAAATTATTTTATTTACTTGGTTGATTGTTACAATCTGCAGGATTTTTGTTGGGATTTTGATTTGGGTCGCGGCCCCACCGCCTCCTCCGTGATTCCTAGCAAAAACATCGGTCATCTAATATTTTGTAATATAATTAAAAGACAGAAATAAAAATTAAATGAAAAGCTAAAGATTATTACATCACCAAATTTAATACAAGAATATAACATTAAATACATAAAAATTATTACCTCACTAAATTAAATACAAAATAAATATTACAATAACAAATTAAATAAAGTAAATAAAATAGATAAATGAAAAAATATATAATAATACATCCAATTTTTCACTTATAATCTGTATTACAAAAAAAATTATATTAGTCTTATAGTAATTAAAAAAATATATAATTTTTTTTTATATTTCAAAATTGTTCTTTTTTAATTTTATTTTTGTCTAATTATTTTTTTAGTTTTCTTTTAAATTTGCAAATTGGTGTCTTTTTAAAAAAAACATTTAGTCCTACTTTATTTTCTTTTTAACTATTTGTTAAGTTTGCAAATTGGTCCTTTTATTTAAAAAAAAAATACATTTTAGTTCTATTTTATTATCTTTACGTTTTTTTAATGAATTTCATTTTAGTCTCTATATTTTTATATAAACTTTTATTCATACTTTATTTTAATATAATATTTTTTTTAAAAATTGCATTTTGTACTTTTGTCTTTCTAAAAATCATTTTAAGCCAAATTCTATTCCTTTAACACTTTATTGAATTCCAAAATGGTCTTTTATTTTTTAAATTGCAATTCGGTCCCTATATTTTTATATAAACAATTTTAGGCCAAAAAATGCAAATTACATCCAATTTTAATTTCATAATGTAAATAATTTTAGGCCAAAAATCCTAATAAATCCTAACTTTGTATAATTAATTTTTTCATAATATAGCATCTAAATAGCGTCTAAACTAACATAAATCGAACCCAAATAACACCTCAAATTTTCGGATTTCATTATCTTCACAAAAAAAATTCATGAAAATTATTCACATTTAATTATTTTCCATTTTAGATACTAATTTGTGTTAAAACTAACTTCAAAATAGTCCAAAATCACTCTTTAATTCTCGGAATTAACAACAACGTCAAAAGATCAAAAATAATTGAAAAAAAGATGAAAATTACAACAAAATTAGGTGTTGAAAAACTTACCTTGAAGGATGAAATATAAGCTCTTTTGATGTAGAATCCATGCCCATATGATTCGGATTTAAACATAAAGCAAAAAAAAAATTAGTTAGTTTTAAAATAGAGAATTAAATGTATTGAAATCATAAGAAAAAAAGGTAAAAAAAGGGTTAAAATCATGTTAATATTACCTTCTTTGACGATTGTGAGGTGTTTCTAGCTTCAATCCAAACTTGTAATGTAAGAAATCGAGAGAGAAAGGCGTTTTTTAAGTGGAGTATAAGTAAAATAAGAAATGAGGTCTCGGCAGAAGTACATATAGGACACGCTTTTTAGCGACTCTATTATGTAGTCGCTAAACAGTAGGGAAGTAGTCGCGAATGGAAAGTCTGACTGACACGTGTCCGTAGTCTGAACGCCACATGGGGTTTTCGCGACTACTGAGTAGTCGTTAAGCGTTAATTTTAACGCGTATTCACCCAATGGGCGGGAAAATGGACCGCCATCAATTAATTGGATATTAAATTCACATCTAGTGACTACATTTGTAGTCGCTAATAGTACGGCTCTCTTTAGCGAGTAGTTCATACGTATGAACTAGTCGCTAAAGTGGTTAAGTAGTCGCTAATACATTTTTTTAATTAATTAATATTGAACAATTTTAATTTCTAACGAGCAATATACTTAACGTAATACAATTCCAAACAATCAAAAACCATAATCAAATCCCAAAGAATCAAAAAAACGTAATCAAAATCCAAACAATCAAAAACATTTAATCATCACAAATCCTCAAATATAACTACCAACTTCCAAAAAAACTAAACACTAAATATATAATCAAATCCCAAACAATCAAAAACACGTAATCACCACAAATTCTCAAATATAACTACCAACTTCCAAAAAAACTAAACACTAAAGATATAGTAAAACACTTCAGTCTGTCTCGTAACCTCTCGTGTCAACAACTTCCTCATCACTATCAACGTAGATTGGTTCCTCTACTTCATCGTCCGTATACTCGTCCATCGTGTCGTCCAAAAACTCATCCTCTTCTTCAATAAATAAAGCTACATGCAAGAGAGAAGGGTCAAATGGGAATTCCTCACCAGTTTTCAAGTGTAACTGTGAGTAATCCGCCTCAGTTTTCACCAATGGGATCGCGATACTCTCGTTTTCAGTAGGTAGTGATTCTGCGCCCCATAACTCGGGACTCCATCCATGTCTATCATTGATTTCCCAAATTACTTTCCACCCTTTTTGTGTTTTCCTTGAATTAATCTCATCAATGAAAAACACTTTTTTTTTCTTGTGTCGCTAAGATGTATGACTCTTCTCTCCAAAAAAACTAGACGTGTTAATAAAGGTTACCCCATTCTCTGTCCTCGCAGTACCCGTGTTATACCAATTACACTCGAATAGAACAACGGAACAACCACCATCAAATGTTACCTCTATGATCTTGACTAATTCACCGTAATACGGTTTTTATTCGTAAATGGTGCATACCCCGTAATCTTGAGCCACTCTTTTTTCACCCTTTTCACGAATAACCCATTTGACACCATTCACAACACATGAATCGTACTTATAAACTGCACCATGAGACTTATTAGCTAATGAAATCATCTCACTAGTAGAAAATGCATCGCCGTCTTTTTCCATTTCATAAACTACAAACATAAAAAATTATAACAATATTTTCTAATATTGAATCTTAATTTGGTATTTGAATGAACCTATACCTTATGCAAAAACCAGTCTCGAAAATTTTGTCGGTGTTTTCTATCTTTATCAGCTACAGGGCCCGATAGTGTGGCTTTGTGTTCTCTGCACATTTGAAGAGTAAAGTCAATACGTTTTTTATAATGATAAAATAAAAAAATAATTAAAAAAATGATCAACTTACGTCATCAAATGCTGGATTTCGTCGCAATTAAGTAGGATATACCAATTGATTTGCTCCTTCTCAATGTATTGCAAAACACCATACTCTTTTTTTTACCGAGTGGAGTACACTAACTCTTAAATACAGATAACTCTTTAGGTTGAGCTCCAGTCTTGGTATATCCACCCGGTTCGTTGAACTTTGTTTTTTCTTCTTGAAGATAACATGATATGAAAGTCAAAGTCTCCTCTACGGCATACCCCTCGACGACTGAACCCTCCGGCCTTGCCGGGTTTCGTATATACTCCTTTAACTTCTTTAAATACCGCTCAAACGGGTACATCCAACGCATCTAAACCGGTCCTCCTAACAAAGCTTCGTCGTATAAGTGTATAACCAGGTGGATCATTATATCAAAAAACGCAGGAGGCAAAATCATTTCCAGTCTACACATAACTTCAAACACTTTCTCCTTACCCAATTCTAACTCTTTCCTGGCGAGATTTTTCTTACAAACGAATCTAAACACGTTAGCTAACCCAATAATCGCATCACTAATCACTTTATCTTCAATAAGCCCTGGGATACTAGCCACGAAAAGATACTGCATCATCACGTGACAGTCGTGAGATTTCATTCCAATAATCTTGCCTGTATCACTTTGAACATTGTTTCTCAAACTAGATGCGAAACCATCGGGAAACTTCTGTGCCTTCAACCAGTCAAGAAATATTTTATGCTTTGCTGTTGACAAAGTATACTTTGCTCGTTTCGGTGTCGATTTACCTTCTCTCGATGTCAACAACAAATCTTTCCTGATGTTCATATTCTTAAGATCCATTCTCGCTTTCATGTTATCTTTGTTAATTTTCCCATCAAGACCTATAAATATACCAAGCAAACCATCACACACATTTTTCTCGCAATGCATAACGTCAATGTTATGTTTCAAAAAAAATTGGACCAATAAGGTAAACGATAAAAAATACTCTTTTTCTTCTAATTGAATCGACGTGGAACAGTTTGCTTCATGATCTTGCCCCAAAACCTTGTGTTTATCGGGAAACACAATGGGAAGCCCATCTAACTGTGTCTGAATGTCGGCAGGAGTATATTTCATTGGTGGATTCCTATAATCGGAAGCTGGGTACGAAACCTTGTCTTTTCTAAATCGATGTGTGGTAGGTAACCAACGTTTATGGTCAAAGTAAACAACCCCTTTATTCACCCTCAATGACGGAGTAGAATCCAGGAATTCTGGACAAGCTAAGTAACCTTGACCCGACCATCCTGAAGTGTATGACCTTGCGGGGTAATCATTAGTCGTGGATAACAAACAAAACTTCATCATAAACTCTTCCTTCTTGTGGGCATCATATATAAGGATCCCTTTATCCGAAAACTCGTCCAACTCATCTATAACAGGTCGAAGAAAGACATCCATGTCCTTACCGGGTGAACAGGGTATAGGAATCAACAATCAAAGCTGAAATGTCGTCTCCTTCATACACTCCCACGGTGGTAAGTTGTAGACGGTCAATATAACCGGACACATGCTGTACGAGTTGTTCTGCATAGAGAAAGGACAAAAACCATCGATACACGAACCCAAGAACATATTCCGAGGTTCACTAACAAACTCAGGATGTAACTGAACAAATCTCTTCCAACTATCACCATCAACCAGATGACGCAAAACATCTGGATCTGTACTCTTCCTTGTACGGTGCAAAATCATATTTTTGGCAGTGTGTCTCGAAGCATATAGTCGCTGCAACCTCGGGGAAATTGGGAAATATGGAGTTTCTTATGCGCTACTTTCTGACCCTTCTTCGGGTCCCATCTGGATTCACTACATACTGGAATCGAGGAAATCATTCTCCTTGTAAAATAAAACACAATCGTTCACGCAAACATCGATGGTATTGTACCCCATACCTAAACTTTATAACTTTTTGCTGCACTCCTCATATGACTCGGGCAAGGTATGAGGTTTGGGCAACACACGACACAGAAGATCAAGCAACCCGGTGAAAGACGTGTTAGTCCACTTGTTCTTCACCTTCACGTGCATTAGCTTTGCAATGAAATTTAATGAACTCATTATTGTACAACCAGGGTATAACTCGGTCTCTAATTCAGAAAACATAGTTTCGAAACTGCCACGTGTTGAACTGTTCGAGTATATCATCTCAGTGTCACCCGAATGACCACCACCCTCATAATTAGGTCTCAAATCTTCATAGACATTCAACATTTCATTTTCTTCATATCGAGTCTCGGGAATTTCATCGTTCTCACCATACTTTGTCCAAATCTCATACGTGGACAAAATCCCAAATTGTAAAAGATTTTCCCTAACTTTGACCACGGTAAACCAACGATAATTCGAACACTCATTACATGGACAAAACAAAGTTTCTTTAAAATCATCTTTTTTTTAGAAAATGCGAGAAATTCTTTTATATATCCCCTTAACAAATTCACGCGAAACATGATGAGCGGAAGTAATCCAACTTTTATCAATACCCGAAGCCATCCTCTAATACCAATATAATCAACTATTCCAATATAAAAGAATACAAAATAAATATCTTATAAATAAAATGAAAAAATAAAATTATTACATCACCAATTAAATACATAAATATAAAATGAAAAAATAAAAATTATTACATCACCAATTAAATACATAAATATAAAATTAAATACATTGCCAAATTAATTAAATACATATTAATTAATCTAACTTTTATTAACACCCGAAACCATCCTTTATTACCATTATAATCAACAATTCCAATATAAAGGAATACAAAATAAATATCTCATTTATGCATTTATTTCTCATACAATAATATATCATATAAAATTAGAACATGTTTCTAAATACATAGTAATATTATTTAGCATTAACTACACAACTGTAATCAAATAAAAGAAATCTGAAAAAAGTTTTATAGAAGAAAAATACCTAATTTTTGGCAAATTTAGATGGAGAAATTGATAACTGAGGAGGTCCCATGTTGTTGACTAGTCCGGGAAAACTTTTCCACGTGTTGAAATATATAACTAGTAATACTATTTAGCATTAACTACACAATTGTAATAAAAAAAAAGAAATTTGAAAAAGTTTTATAAAAGAAAAAAATACCTACTTTTGGGCAACTTTAGATGGAGAAATTGATAATTAAGGAGGTCCCACGTTGTTGATTGGACCGAAAAAGCTTTTCCACGTGTTGAAATAATATTTGATGAAGATTTGTGGGAAAAATCAGGAGAGTTTTGAAAGAATAGTGGAGAAGTTATAAAATAATGGGTATTGAGGATCCCAATTCGCAACTTACTGTAATAAATACGTTACAACCATTCGCGACTATAAAAGTAGTCGCTAAAGATGTACAAGTAGTCGCTATTGATGATGACCACTAACGACTACAATTGTCGTCGTAAAATGTTAGATATCATTAGTGACTACATATGTCGGTGAAAAAAAATTAAAAAATAAAAACAAGTAACGACTACCTTTATGATATTAACGACTACATATTGTAGTCGATTAAAACAAATGTTATTTACGACTACTTTGTAGTTGGGAAAGATTTAACGTAGTCGTTAAAAACATGCTGTCGTTAAAGATGGTATCTTTAGCGACTACAAGTTGTAGTCGCACAAGCTTTAGTCGCAAGATCACGCGTGTAGTAGTGATGTGATAACTAGATAAATTTTTGTTAACCCATATAGCATTATTATTTGAAAAACAATCTTTCATATCAATTCTGTTTATTCTATAATTCATTTTGATACTTGCTTTCTTAACTTTCAAGAATATCTAAATTTATTGTAATTCATTCAGTTATTGATATAAAAATATTTGGAAAGCAGTCGTAAATATATATTGATATAAGAAACTATTAAAACTATGTAGTCGTTAATAAAATAAATATACAAATCCAACCTTTAATTATACAACTTATTAATAAAATAAAATATATAAATTAATCGTTTTATAAGTGTACAAAGTTAATACTTCCTCCGTTTCAAAATGTTTCTCCACTTTGTTTTTCACACAAATTAAGAAATGTAATTGTTACACTCCCTAATACAAAAGTACCCTTCATAAAGTGTCTTGATATCTTAAATGTGTATTGGAAACATAAATTTTAATTTTTTAATGGGGGTAATAATGGAAAAAAGAGGTAAAAAGTGTCTTGATATTCTAAGTAGACAAACATTTTAAAACTACATTTTTAGTAAGTAGACAAACATTGTGAAACGGAGAGAGTAAGATCATATATTTCTTCATAAAGATATAATACAATTTTTGGAGCTATATATGATCTGTTAAGTCATATCTTATATGTAGGTTTACAACATTTGCAAGAGTTTCGGAGTTAAAATGGAGAATGCAATGAATTAAATCACTATTTCCAATTCCTTCTTAACAAACACCATCACCATCTCTATCAAAGATGAAACAACAATTAGGAAAACACAATATGTACAACCATCAAATTTATTATCTTCCCACCATTATTCTCATAGTCTAGAAAGAAATCTTAAAGAACGCCAATTAATCATAAAATAACTAATAAAACAACTAAACAAAATAAAAAGCCAAGTCAATGAGAGTCAACTCACCAAAAAAATCCTCCCTAGCCATTCATCCACTAAATTTTATTCCATCTTTCATTTTTCATCCACACACCTCTTTTTAGTCTTTTTTCACATTTTTTGCTTTTCTTTTTTCAGATTTGGTGTTAATTTCAGGAAATTCCTGGGATCTAACAACATTTCTTTTTCTTCAAAAATTCTACACCCCTCTACTCATTCTCTCACCTCCACCCACAAACCTCACTTCACCGCCTTACCTTCATCGCTTTTTAATTTTCCTTTTCTTTTTCTTCTTTTTCCATCGTTGAGTTAGCTCTCTAAAAATGACAAAAATGCTAAATTCTTCAAAGACAAACAAGGTTACAGTCGGATCTAACAAGCAGCCGAAATCAAAGACAAAATACAAAGATATTATGAAGGAGATGATGTCGTTGAGCTCAGATTTACTGGGTACTCCAGAGTCGTACAAGGGTGACAAAGTAAAGAGTACAGAAGAACAATCAAAAAGTGACAATGAGAGTAAATCAGAGAAAACCCAGTTAGTTCTTAGAATTGAGAGTGAATCGAAGAAGGAGACTAAGGGTACATCGTGGTCTAAGCTATTTGAAGGTTGTGTGAGTCAGTCAATGAAGCTCGAACATAATAAACCAGATAGTATTGAAGGTAAAAGAGTAATAAAACCTCCACAAGAAGTGTTAGATGAGGGTTCGGATCAATGGGTTAACTGTCTCATAGGTCAATTCATTGATTCTCCACCTCCTTTCTTTGCTATTGTAAATTTTGTAAGATATCAGTGGAGTAATTTGGGTAAAGTTGAGGTGAAATCAAATCAGAAAGGAAGTATAGTGTTCAAGTTCGATAATCAACAAAATTATAGCAGAGCACTTGAACAAATTTGACAGATTAACGGTAAACCGCTACGCCTTAGACCATGGAAGCCACGTATGCAATTTGATAAGTTGGATATTTCTAAATTCCCAATTTGGGTTAAATTGATAAATGTCCCAATGAATTTATGGACGCAAAGAGGATTAGGTTATGTTGCGAGTGGTGTAGGTGTTCCAATCCAGATGGATTCGATTACTGAAGCTAAAACAAGGCTTGGGTATGCGCGTGTCTGTGTGGAGATAAATATAAAAGATGAATTACCAGAAGTGGTATATGTTGATATAGGGCTTCATAATTTACAAATTGTGAAAGTCGAGTATGAATGGAGGCCAACAGTATGTAATAAGTGTAGTAAATTAGGACATGTGGAAGGTAAGTGTTTGAACACTCAGAAGATGTGGATTCCAAAAATAAGTGCAGAAACTGTTTAAAATGTGGATAAAGGTAAAAACAAAGTGGAAGAGTGGAGCATTGTGAGAAGTAATAAGAGAAATAGTAAGAAACAAGGAGAATATACCTCTGTGAGTACAACAAACAAGTACAGTGAGTTGCAATTTACAGAGAACAATGAGATTGATCAAGATGTATTACTATTCATCAATCACAATGGTGGTGAAGAGATTACTCGCCCTCCAAATATATGAATATTGCTTCTTGGAATGTTAGAAGACTAAATAACCTCCTTCGGAAACTTGATGTGAAGGAGTTTGTAAGTAGTAATAATGTGAGAGTAATTGGCTTACTTGAAAAGAAAGTGAAGAGTAACAATTACCCCCTATAATAAGTGCACATTTTTCTCATCTAGAAATGTTGCACAATTATAATAAAGATGAGAATGGTAGAATTTGGATCTTATGGGACAAGAAATATGTAGATATAAATATGATTTATCAAACATCTCAAGCTATTTTAGTTGAATTAATTGTGGAAGAAAGTAAAGACAAATTTTATGTAGTTTTTGTTTATGCAGAAGGAACTGATAGTGAGATGAGGACTTTATGGGAGGATATGGTGGCATGGAGTAAAATATTTGAGAAAGAGAGGTTATGTATTATGGGTGACTTCAATGAAATATTGAGCACAAAAGACAAATTAAAATGTACTGGATAGATAAAGGTACACTTGAATTTGTTGATTGTATTGAAGATGCAAATATTTATGAGCACAACTATGGAGGACAATTTTATACATGGACAAATAAAAATAGAAGTGAGCTAATCAGGGCAAGTAAAATAGATAGGGTTTTTATAAATACTAGATGGTTAGACACTATAGCTTCTAGTGTTAGTATTCATCCACCATCTACCTCAGACCACTGTGTAATTAGACTCAATCTTGGAGGAAAAAAGAAATTCTATCCTAGTCAATTTAAATTCTTCAAGTTCTGGGCTACTCATGAGAAATTCTTAGAGACTATGAAGAATGCTTGGAATATTAAAGTTGAAGGTAATGAAATGTTTAAACTATGTATGAGACAGAAGAGTGTTAAAATAGCTCTGAAGAAGTTTAATAACACATTTTTTAGAAGAAATTCCAAGGACATAGAAGAGATTAAAGCTCAATTAAACATTGTACAGATGAATATTTGTGAAGGGTATAACTGACAGTTGGTATTAAATGAAGAGAAAATTCTTAGTGAAGAATTGGAGAAGGCAATGCTAATCCAACATAATATTCTGAAGCTGAAAGCAAAGTGTCTATATATAAATGATATGGATAGCAATACAACTTACTTCTATCGAGTTATTAAAGGAAGAGTTGCTAAAAATAATACATCTATGCTTATTAATGATGCAGGTGATACAATAGTCGGCCTAATCAGATTAAAGAAGAATTTGTAAATTTCTATAAACAACTCTTAGATACTGAAGAAGCTAATGAAGAAGTATGATCCAGTCACACTATTAAAGAAGTTATTGGAGCTTATATTAGTGAAGAACATAGTAAAGAACTGATTGCCCCTGTTACTGACACTGAAATTAAAGAATCTCTATTTTCCATAAGTGAAAATAAAAGTCCATGCCCAGATGGACTCAATTTAGCCTTCTATAAAGCTTCTTGGAGCATATTGGGTAATGATTTCACAAATTCCATCAAATAATTCCTCAATAATGGGAAGATTCTCACTCAAATTAATGCAACAAACATAATATTGATTCCAAAAGAGAAGAAACCTTTAAGCGTGAGAAAGTTTCGTCCTATCTCATGTACCAACACATCTTATAAAACAATCTCAAGAATTACCTGTAAGCGCTTAAAAAAGGTAGTTAGCTCAATTAATTCACTCAATCAAGCGGCGTATGTTGGGAATAGATTCATAAGAGACAACATTTTAGTTGCACAAAAGGGTGGTACTTGGATATGATAAATTGAATTCAGATCCTAAGTGCACACTTAAACTTGATTTACAAAAAGCATATGATAATGTAAATTGGAGGTTTTTAATGAATACCTTAGAAGATTTCAACTTTCCTAAACAATTATTGGAGTGGATAAGAATGTGTGTTTGCTCTCCTACTTACTCTGTGTGTATTAATGGAGAAGCTTGTGGATATTTTTAGGGTAAGAGAGGGTTGTGTCAAGGTGATCCTCTCTCCCCTTATTTATTTTCTTTGTGTATGGAAGTTTTTACAAGCTTATTTAACCATATGACGAAGAAAAATAGCTTCAATTATCATCAGAAGTGTGAAGGGTTAAAGTTAAACCACATAATTTTTGCCGATGATCTTTTAATATTCTTCAAAGAAAATATTAGCTCTGCAACTGAAGTTAAGAATGGTTTGAATATATTCTCAAGAATGTTTGAATACTAAGAAGGAAATCTCAGAGCTGCTTAATATTAAAATTGGTAAATTACTTGTAAGATATCTGGGAGTGCCTTTACACTCTAATAAACTTAGTGTTGAAGAGAGTAATAAATTGGTTGAGAAGATTTACAGTAGCATCAATCAATGGAGCTCTAAACTTCTTTCATATGCTGGAAGAGTGGAGCTTATTAGATGTGTACTAATAAGTAAGATACTATTCTGGTGTCATGTGTTCTTACTTCCTAAGCAGGTAATTTACAAGTTAAATCAACTTATGAATAGTTTTCTATGGAAGGGGAATACTGGAGGAGCGCAAGGAGCTAAAATAGCATGGGGTAAAATTTGTGCTAGCAAACAGACGGGTGGTTTAGGTATTCCTAAAATAGAGGATATCAGTCTAGTATGTTTACTATTTACATTCTGGAGGATGTATTCTCAAGAGAATAACTTGTGGAGTAGATGGGTCAGAACGAACATTGTGAAGAATAGGTGTATTTGGAGCCTTGAAGAGAAGCAATCACACTCTTGGATATGGAAGAAAATAATGAAAGTGAGGACAGTGGATTTTGAGTTTATAGATCACAAGGTTAACAATGGTAATGACACATATATGATGTGGGACTGATGGTTGGAAGGCTCAAGTGTTCAAGAAATTCTGAATGTTGAATTAAGTAAGGATGATATAAATAGTAACAAAACTGTGAGTGATTTCTATGGAAGAAGTAGATTGAGGTTGCCTCCTAAAATTGGCAACATTCTTACTAAAGTCAATGAGTATAAGCTAAATACTAGAAGTGATGTTAAAATATGGAAAGAGAGTGTTAAAAATAAGTTCTCTCTTAAGAATACTCTCTCGCAAATCACTACAGATGATAATGAAGAGGATGTGTTTTGGTCAAGATGATTTGGGCAAAGAAAAACACTCCAATATGTGCTTTTATTGCGTGGCTTGCCGTACAAGATAGACTAAGCACCAAGCAAAGGATGTTAGTATGGGGAAATGTAAGTAATCCTTTGTGCAATTTCTGTAAAGCTGTCATTGAAGACTACATTCACTTGTTTTTTGGGTGTTCTTTCACTGGGAGAATTCTTAAAAAAATCTCACAGTTTGTAAAATTGACAATATACCAAAAAAATTTAAGGAATTAGTGAATAAGTGTGAATAGCAAGTTAGTGTTAGAAGTACTGTGTGTACCTCTTATATATATATATATATATATATATATATATATATATATATATATATATATATATATATATATATATATATATATATATCAAGTATGGTGGGTAAGAAATGAGTTGGAGCATGGTGGAAATGGTTTGACTGAAGACCAAATTTGCAACAAAATACTCGGCATAGCAAAGATTAAACTGCAGGGGTGGAAAGTCAAAGATAAAGTAGCAAGAGAGATAGTTGATGATCTTAATTTGTAGTTAATGTAATATTTCTTGTAATGGGCCAAATTTATCTATTTTTATTTAGGCTGAGTAGTGGCATTGTAGTAAGGTTGATAACTTGTTTTTAGACTTTATGCCCATGTTTGGGTATAATACTTAAAATTGGTTAGAGTTGTAAGGACAATGGAAGTTAAGTTTATTTTAATAAAGTTTGATTTGATGATAAAAAGAACTAAACAAAATAAATTAGTTGAAGAATATCACGATAAATTATAAAAGGACTAAACCAATATAGATATTCCCATTTTGCGTTTTACCAATTACCTTTCAACCAGTCCAGACTTGAAAATATGTAGCCAATACTTTCTTAATGTAACTCTCGTGGATTCAAATTAACCCCATTAGATTACACAAATATGCACCTCATGTGTACTACAAACTTCACTATATAAAAAATTATTTTAATTACTCAGAAAAGTGGTATAACAAAAATCTAAATAGTAAATCAAATATAAATCCAAAATTTTGAATAAAAAATTTTGAAAACAGAAAATCCTCAATTTATCATCACATCATCATCACCTTTTTGTCACCTTTTTTCATAAGAGTAATAATATTTGTCACCCATTTTTTATTCACTTTTATATCACCCTTTATATGTCATTAAATGAAGGTAAGAGAAATAAAATAAGTAGGAAAGAGAAACATTATGATTGGTGTTTAAAACCTCTATATAAGAGGTGATATAAGGGAAACCAAAAAGGGGTGACTAACATCATTACTTTTTTCATAATCAATTCTATAATGGGTTTGAGAATTTGAAAAATTATATGTATTGAGGAATTACGGATATTTGGAAATTAAAATTTAAACATTCATATAGTTACGAAACTGAGTCTGCTTTTGTTACCATGACAATAATGTCGTAGATAAATTAAAAAGAAGTAAAATATATTGTAATTGTTCGAATAAAATGAACAACATACGTGAAGGGGATAAAAGAATTTTAATATATATAATAAATTATATTTTATATAATTTGACTAAAAAAAATATAATGTATAATCTAACGAGTAACGTAAAGTAAAGAAATAGATGAAATTTGAGATAAGGTCTAAAGGTAGGATAAAAACAACATTTAATTATCAAATCTTGGAATTTTAAAGCACACATATTAAACTGGTAAAATAAATAATTTTTTCCCAACGAAAATTTCATTAAAAGTAAAAGGAGACTGAAATAACTGAATAATTAAATTTCATAAATGTCATAAAATATGTTTTTCTTAATTTGAAAGTAGAATACATATTCTAAAAGCGTATTATTCCTTCCTACCAATGATGAATCGTAAATCGTATTGTATGTTATATCTAGAAAGCTAGTTTATCCTCACCCTGGACCTAACTTTTAATACGATTACTTTAGGGTTATCTCATTAAAGTTCATGTATTATATATTACATTTTCAGCTACAGACACTTAACAATTGAATCTAGGTTCGATCACCGAGGCTTTCATTTGATTCTTCAATTATTTCAAAGGTTTATTTTCTATATTTTTTGATTTGGGTATCTCGTAATTTATTTATAATTAGTTGGTGCGTTTACAAATGTATAACTAAGGTGAGTTTGAGCTGATTTGTTCCAATTGAAGTTAATCTTATTTATCTGATATCTGGGCTAGATAGGGCGTGCTAAGGGGATGGCTTCAAGTTGTTTCATTTTCTATTTTATTTTAGGTATACCGTGATGATATTTAAAGAATTTTCGGTAGATCTTTATTATTTGATCACTAAAACATTTTGTTTTTCTTAAAAAAATTAAAAACTGTTGCAAAATCAAAAAAAAAATCACATGACTTTAACACAATGGTTTTATGACTATTGAATTTTCTACCGGTTGCTTAATATTTAAACAATAGTTTTTCATAATATTATTGGAATAACTAAAATTCTCTTGCATTTTATACTTTTTGCAATGAGTTATTTTTAAGTAATTATCGGATATGATATTATTTATATACAACAGTTTATTGTACTTTCGGTAAATGTATTTATTAATTATTGCAACACATTTGATTTTATCTGTAACAATGGTTCTACTACATTAAATAATATTTTGTTTGTTTGTTAAAATTAAAAAATAACTTTTGACATTAAACTTGTATTATTCGACTTTGGATTGCTTAAGATTATATATTATTCATGACCACTAGACTTAATTTCTTATTATGATATTTACTTGTGAATAAATATTTATACTCCCTCCGTTTTAAAATGTTTGTCCACATACTAAAAATGTAGTTTCAGAATGTTTGTCCACTTAAAATATCAAGACATTTTTTCCTTCTTTTTTCCATTATTACCCCCATTAAAAAATTATAATTTATGTTTCCAATACACATTTAAGATATCAAGATACTTTATGAAGGGTACTTTTGTAATAAGGAGTGTATTAATTACATTTCTTTATTTGTGTGAAAAGCAAAGTGGACAAACATTTTGAAACGGAGGGAGTATCAAATAATGTTATTAAAAACCATTGAAAGAAACTTAAGCAATGTTTTATAACACGTGGTAAACAAAATCTTTAAAAGCCCCCATTGCAAGAAATTTTAATGAACGGTGTAAATTTTGCTAATTACATATTATTCAAAATTATTATAAAAAACAAAATAAAACATTTTAGTTACAAAATAACTTATGATTACTAAATAATGCAACGATTTATTAAAAACATTATAAAAATGGTTAACTTTAACCAACACGTACCAAAACTCTTGCAAAAACTATTACTCTATCAACTGTTTAAGTAAAAATGTTGTTTAAGAGCCAGATTCTTAGTTATGTTTTTGTGTAAAGTGAGGTTTAATCATTTAGGTCCTTAAACAATTAAATAAATGGATAAACCTTAATTTTGATCGTCGAATTAATGCAGAAGATTGCTATGTATAGTATAACTTTTATAGGATGACTGAATTTGGTTAGGATTGTTTATTTTAATAACTCAATCATTTGAATCTTTACTACATTTTGTTTTTTGATAAATAGTATACATTATATTGGAATAAGAACCCTCAATTTTGTTAAATTTGTTTCAAATATTACTATTAATATTGTGTTGGGTGTATTTTTCTTATTCATATAGATGGTTAATTTTAATGTATGTGAATCATTAGCGTTGATAAAAATTAATAAAGTGATTAGGTATGTCCTTTGAACGATTGTTTTACAATTTTATTTTGTTTAATTTAATGATTTTCATGTGTTTGTATATGACCATTTCCTTACTCAAAATGTGATATGAAAATGCAAAATTGTATTGTTTTTTCTCATGATTTCTTGCTTTGAGAAATTCTCTTCTCTACGTCATTGAAAAAGCTCCCTATTGCACCAGATTAGAAACTAATGCTGATTATGTCCTTAGAGCCATTTATTCTACGAGCACGACCTGTCCCTGGAGGGGTAGGACTATCCTCGAAGATATAAAAAATATGGCGAAAAATAACAACATTATTCATGTCAGTGGTAGTAGAAAGAAAGCAAACAAAGTGGCGGATTGGCTCGCAAAGGCTTTTTTTAACTTATATGTACCCCTTAACTGGTTTCGTAACCCCCCATTAGAACTATTTGATATTTTGTATAATGACTAGTCCTACCGGTGTAGGGTGACCCCACCTTTTATTTTTATTTAATATATTAGTCCTTTTATGAAAAAAAACATGCAATTTGACATGCATGTTCTTTGAAAATCTAAATAAATGAATTAATTGTATACTTTACTTGCCATTAAATTCTCCTTTATGTACTTTTGTACTTGATAATAAGTTCACTTAACTAGTATATGTTCCCTTTTCTTCTAAATTTTTATGCAAACACAAAATTATATTGTTTTTTCATCGTAGTAACAAGGCATGACCATGTACCTTTATAAGCGTGCCCTTCCCATGGCATTAATAAACACGGTCTAAATAGATAAATGAACTAATTTGATATATTAATTTGCCAATGGATTTTCCAACATAGGTTCGTTTCTATACTAAAAATACTTATACATGTTTTTTTACTTTAGATAGGGAAAATATGAGGGAGACAGGAAGTTGTAAACATATACGGTAACACTAGTTTATTTCTCAAGATTGTTTTTTATTTAATGGACTTGGTCAATTTTTTTCTCATATATTTTTTGTTGTTGTTATTTCTTTTAGTTTTTGATTAATTTGGGTACCAGTACCTTTTCAATATGTATGCATGGTTTGCATGTATGTATTCTCACTCTTAGTTTTGTATGCTTAAGTTGATGTAACTATATATTAGGGCTGCACACGGAAAACCCAAACCCGCCAAACAGAATTAACCGACCCAAAATCGGCCCGAAAAAACCCAAACCGAGCCCATTGGGCCAAAAAAATTAATTATTTGGGTATTGGGCCGGTTGGTGGGTTTGGCTTTGCCAAACCCGCGTTTAACCGAACCCGACCCGTACTTCCTTTTTTTTATATTTATATATAATATACAAATTATATAAAAATATGTCAGATATGGGAGGCGTATTCTATACGCCTTTGGAGTCCGACCTTTTGGTTTTGCCCTTTCGTTACGCGTAAAGTAAATCTCTATCTTCTCTCACCCAACTCACATCATCCTCTCTCTTCTTCTCTCCTGCTTTCACTCGAAAACCCTACCCCCTAGCCCTGCGTTTCTCCTTCCCCGTCTAATCTCGCCGGCGTTTTGAGCGATATTATACACCGCATTAATACCTTATCATCTATTTTTATGGGTTTCATTTATTGCTCTGATAAAGCTCGTCCTTTAAGTTCTGGGTTTAATCATCTAACCATGGTTAGAGATTTAGACTGTGAGTTGGAGGATGACGACGGCTATATAGGGAACGGCGGGGGCTTATTGTCCATTAAAATACCCTTTCGAAACCCTAAGGTGCATATTTTGCTTTTCTCTAATTCCGATTAAATTTTAGTCGAGTGTTTGTGTAAATCTTTTGATTTAGAAACAAATAATTGTTTTATTGAAGGATTTTCATTCGATAATTGATATTGGCTAATAGATTGTTTAATTTGTGTTTTTCATGGTCTCTCTATTGTTCAATACTTCAATTGGTGTTGGTGTTTGTCGTGTTCTTGCTTTGTTAATCAACTTAAAGGTAATTTCTAAGCTTTCTTGGTTACAGTTTAATGTTGTGTACTTAGTTTTCATTTGAGTTATGAATATTGGCTAATAGATTGTTCCCTTGATTTTCTTGCATGATTCGCAATTGTTGTTAACATTAATGGACCTTTTTTGGATTTGATTGTTCAAAGCTTGATTTGTTTCTCCATTTACAATTTACAGGTATTAATTTACATTTCTGTAACTTGTTTTTCCTTTCAATTATAATTTATAAATGTATAAGTGTTCATTAAGTAATACATGAGTTGTTTAAGTGATAATCAAATACATCTTGTATGAAATCAGTGGTGATTTCAATCAAGATGTTTTTGATTAACACTTAAACAACTCATGTATTACTTCTTTAGTTTAGTTTATTGTGTTATTGCGAGTACTAAGTACTAACACTTGTATTTTATGTTGTTTGCAGAAAAATGGAGAATGAAAATGAGGTTATTATTGATATTACAACATCAACACCAACCCCTGAGGGTAGTTCTCTTACCCAAAACCATCCTCCCCCCTCTAGTAACAAACCCCCTGATGCGAAGAAGCCTAAGAAAATAATAGACAATTGTTGGACAGTTTTTGAACCCATTTTCGATGAGTCAAATAAAAGACGAGGCAAATGCAAATACTGTCCCACAAGTTATGCTGCTGATTCAAAAATACATGGTACTACAAACATGTTAAACCATATAAATCATAGGAGGTGTAAGAATTATCCATTCTACCCCCCTATAGAAGAGGGACAAAGTCAGTTGATGTTTAAAAGATAGGAGGATGGTGGGGGTGTGGTGCCATACACATTTTCAGTGGAAGCTTGTACTAAAGCTTTAGCTGGGATGGTTATTATTGATGAATTATCCTTCAGATTTGTGGAGGGCATTGGATTTAAGCGGTTTTGTAATGTAATGCAACCCAAATTTGTTAAAATACCTTCTAGAATGACTATTATGAGGAGGTGTATGTCAATTTACGAGGAAGAAAAGGCTAAGTTAAAGAAATTGATGAAGGGTTTAAGGATAAGTATGACAACTGATACTTGGACTTCAAATCAAAATCTTAATTACATGTGTTTAACTGCACATTTTATTGATGATGAATGGAAGTTACAAAAAAGAATAATTGGATTTTGTATGGTAGAGAATCACAAAGGTGAAACTATTGGGAAATATGTCGAATCTATTCAGGAGTTGGAATCTTATTTGTGTTTAACAGTGGATAATGCATCTTCTAATACAGTTACTATAAAGTACTTGGTGAAATCAAATGGTCATAAACCAAAGGCTATTTTAAATCACGAGTTCTTACATGTTAGATGTTGTGCGCATATCTTAAATTTAATTGTAAGAGAAGGAATGATAGAGTTGGATTATTCTATGAAGAATATAAGGCAGGCTGTTAGATATGTTAGATCTTCTCCATCTCGTGCTCTTACATTTAAAGAGGCAAAGAGGCAATGTCTACTTGTTCTATTGAGTCAAAGGCGCTTTTGTGCCTTGATGTTGCTACGCGATGGAACTCTACTTATAAAATGCTTGAAAGTGCTATGAAAATTGAAACTATTTTTTCTACAATGCAGGATCATGATGACAACTACAAATTGTTCTTGTCGAGGACACTGATAGACCACCTCCTAATTTTGTTGATTGGCAAAATGCAGCTTCTTTTGTAGAGTTTCTGAGGTTATTTTATAACTCTATAAAAAAATTCAGTGGTACACTTTTTGTTACTACAAATCTGTTCTTTGATGAAATAGTAATAATATGGGAAAATATTGAGGAGTTATGTAAATCAGATGATGAAGTCTTGAAAGAAATGACTGTAAAAATGTAAGCAAAGTTTCAAAAATATTGGGGGATTAAGAGTATTAACATACTCTTGTATGTTGCAGTAGCTTTGGATCCTAGAAAAAAAATGCAGTATCTCACTTGCTACTTTAATTTTATGTATACAACAACTGAAGCAACTGATTTGCTTGTAAGAGTGAAAGATGTAATGGACACATTGTTTGCCCAATATTCAAAATCAGCTGCTCCTACTTCTAGTAGTGGAGTGGCTGCTACTTCTCAATCAACAGTTTTGGGTGGCACATTTCAATCATTTATGAAAGAAAAACAAGTAGCTAAAGGTAATGAACTTCAAAGGTATTTAAATGAAGAAGTTGAGGAGATGAATTCTGAGTTTGACATTCTTATTTGGTGGAAAAATAATGCCTCTAGATTTAAATACTTATCTGAAATGGCAAAACATATTTTAGCAATACCTGTGTCCACAGTAGCCTCTGAATCTGCCTTTAGTACAAGTGGAAGGGTACTTGATCAATTTAGAAGCTCCCTTTCACCAAAAACTATTGAGGCACTTATTTGCACTCAAAATTAGTTGAAAACATCTCTTCCTATTAATCTTACAACATCTAAGATGTTAGTGGAAGATTTGGAGGCTGAGTTAGGTAAAAACTGAATGAATTCTTGGTTTTTGACTTTTGTTGACTAGTTAATTTTACTTATGAACTGATCTTTTGTTGTTTTGTGAAATTTGGCAGGTTATTTTGGCTTAGACGAGTTAAGTGAGTCCTCGCAAGACTCATCTTTAACAAGTTAGAAACCAATAACCTAATGTATATAGCTGAATTCTTATAACTTACAAGTTAACATTGTTAATCATCACACTTTTGTATGCATCTCCCAATTAATTTGACCTTACTACAATGATTAAGTTAAGGTTAATGAATGAGTAAATATGAGTTGAATAATTGATTGAGTTGGAAACAAGTGAGTGGATTTTTGTTTCTTGTAAGTTATTTGATAAGTCCCTTGTCCCTAAACATGTCCCTAAGGTTTTAATGCCAATGAAGATTTAAAATCAGAGGCAATAATTGTAGCCAATGATGAGACTCCTTCTAAGGCTCAAACAATTTGACTTCATTCTTCTATCCTGTTTTTGCAAATTTGCAGGTTATTCAAAAGTTGGAAGGTGGTTTTTGGATTGTTTTTGGACAGATTTTGGATTCACAACAACATTTGCACCCAAAGTTGTACAAATTGATGATTTTGCACAAGTTATGGTTACAAATTGTCAAACTGTGATGATTTTTTATTTAAGTATTTGGTTTATAGTTTTGTATGCTAGAGTGTTTGATTCAATTTAATGCGATGTAATTTTGTAATTCAGTTCAATGTGATGTAATTTAATTCAATCAATGTGATGTAAATCATGTAATAGCTGAATTATGTATGGGAAACTACAAAAAAACCTACTATTTTGGGTAACTTACTTTATTTAGAAAGTTTATTATTTTAGGAACCTTTCCATTTATGGAAACTTTTAAGTTAATTAATTTTTTTTACAATATCAGATGGTTTATTTAAGTCCATCTATTACCCGAACCCGACCCGTTCCCACCCAACCCGAGGATTTTAATTAAAAAAATGGATATTGGGTTTAATATATTAAAAACCGAATAATAAGTTTGGGTATTGGGTTTACCCCTACTATATATCTCTAAGTACATGATTCAATAGGCTTCCAACTAGTTTATACCATTGAAAATATTAACTAGCCAAAATTCAATTAGATTTGGAATTTTAGGAATCTTTATTTTACTAAATGTTCTAGTTGATTAGCCTATTTGTGAGTGTGTCAGTTGAAAATTTAAGATTAATTTTGTCAGCTTTTAAAAATGTTACATTGGTTCCAAGTTATAAAATCTTCAACAATCCTATTAGATCAATCAATTGTTTTATCTTCTATATGTTGAACCCTTGTACATTGAATTTTTCTCGATATGTTCTTCCTTTGGATGTATAGTGGATATGTAGCCGAAATGAGACACAAGAATTAAAGCTCTTGTGACAATTTCCTCTGCTAATAGTTCCTAGTTACATATATTGACACTGTGAATTGGAGGGTGGGGCTAGATGTTGTCTCATGAAGTATCTGGTGGACCTTGTGGTGAAGCTGCAATAAACCTAATTGGGTTGCAGAAAAACGGTAAAGAAATAAGTGGCGATAACGGAGAGGTGGTGGTAATTAAGTGTTCTAAAAAACGTGCATGGTCATCAAGCGATGGTAAAAAAACAAGTCCTTCTATGGAAAAGGAAGTCACATGTATTTAATTTAATGTTTGTATTAGCTATATCCTTATTAACCAAGCAAGACTACATATACCAAGTCCTGTCCCACTATGTGTGGATGGTCATATGAATCTGATGGTGCTAAACATTCCTACCTTATCAGACTCATTTTGTCTAACGCTAATTTACAAAAAATAAATTTGTATATGTGATGAGGACGGATCTGAAAGGAATTTGGATGGGCCTGAAGATCTTATCAATAAGGATTGTGCTGGTAAAATGAAAAAATATATATGTGTAATTTCTCTTATCTATGCAGTAGCTATACTTTTTTAGCTGATAAGGATTTATCTGTTGTTTAAACAGTTTCTCCGATGGACAAGACGTACCAAAAGGTGTTCTTATAAGAGAAAATGGTGATTTAAATGCCACCACAGCTACTAGATTGGTAACTATTGCGGCTCGAGAGGTTTCGGCTCCCATGTAGATCTTGGGAAGAGTAAGCAGAGTCCTCCTAGAAAAAGAAAGATGTCAACTCTATATGAGTCAAGGAGTTCAAAGAAAATGGGTCTTGCTAATGAAGCAAAAACTACAAGGTCGGCTAATATAAAGCGAGAAGACTTTGATGAATCAAAGACTAAAGATGATGTTGCAAAGAGTGTATTAAATGCTGGTAGTGATATATGTTTTGCATTAGGGCGACCAGTGGAAAGAGAGAAGAAGTGTGTCTTAATATTTCCTTGGGAAGACTTTTAATTTGATTATAATTTTTAACCATATATTTGTTTCATGTGCTTTGATTTATTGTCTGTCTTAAACCTGATCAATTTAGGGATGTGCTAATAGTAGTTAGATGGTCACCCGGAAGGGGTGTCTAATTATTGAAACACCATATAAACGTCTAGTGTGCGGTAGTGATCCTGACGGGCTTTCCTAACTAGATAGTCATTAGGGTTTAATTTAATCATCGATCATCATTAGAAGTCCAGTCTCATCTAAGAACCTAGTGGCGTAAGAGCACCCTATTTAAGTCTCCTCGTGATTGTGAGGTCACAGGTGTAGGGAGGAATTCCGAATCCTGACTACTTATCTAAGAATTATTATCACCCTTATTAACTGATAGGAGAAATAGAATGATTAGTGTATATGAGCAAAACATGAGCTATATTTTCTCATCTTATTCTCTCATATTTTATTTTACTTGTATTTTACTTATTAGTTTAATCATTAATATCTCGATCAATCATATGTATATGCTCACTGTTATAATAATTAATTGCTACTTTATTATGTTTACCTATTCGTATAACACACTAAGTCCCTGAGAACGAATCTGGCTTATCATCAAAACTCGCATACGTCCTGTAATACTTGCACTACCGTGTTCATTCTAGGGTGTTTGGTGCATCATTGTCCGTATTTATTTATCACATTTGTATCACAATCTAGGCGACACCACTATAGTATAAAAGAATTCTGAAATATATAAAATATTTGATACTTCAGAATGAAAATGTCTCCATAACAAGTATGTATGAATCAAAATATTTTACTATGGGATTGCATAATATTGCAAAGACTTTATGTGGAACACAACATTTTAGAAGAATGTAGTCTCTGTTAATAATTTTCTTAAATAAAACTTCCTCCATCAACCTTTATATGCATAAATAATTTAAAGGTAATCGAACGTTATTCGCTTAAAGTATCATATAACTGTGCAATTTTTGGACTCATACATTACAAACACAATTCAATGACATTTTGATGGATTATAACATGAAACATTTTAACATGGAATATTTTTTCACAAATATAATATTATCTTATGATAATATTGTTCTATTTTGGAGATTCAATAAATTGATAATCATCGTATATTCTCAGATGATTTGGAGATTTTTTTTATTATTCAGAAAAAATAATAATACACAGTTATTCGTGAGATGACGAAATATATTTCACATAAGGATTTCTACAATGAATTTAAGGATATGTACAACAAATTCGTCCAAAAAAAAAATCAGTAAATTGATCATTCAAAACTATATTGTATACGTCCTATAAATTGTGGACTCATAATTATGAAATGCAACTCTGAATAATTGTTACTATATTTCTTATCACAATGAGAGGAAAAATATATCGATATTTTGTACTCTTTTTCTTACTGTGGGATTTCACAACAGATTTTCTTGGTAAAATTTTGACGAGTAAGATGGAAGCTATTTTATTCCCAAGAAACAATGTACTCTTTTTGTCTTCATCAAGTTTTGTTTCAATGAATTTTCTTGACAAGGTTTTAATGAAGTATATTTCAGTTAATATTTAAGTAAGAGTGTTGTGAAATGTTTTTTAAGTAGATATGTATCGATAAAGTTACAACGTGTTGAAACGACTTGCAGCTAGTTTGACATGCAGGTAATATAAGTAGTTGAGTAGCTACAATATGAAACTCGCAGTTTAAACTAGTAATTATGCAATTTCTTACCATTACTAATATATATAGTTTAATACTCATATCATTGTATAACCTATTAGAATTTCAAAGAATTCTAATAAAAGTTTATATTTTTGCGTTTATTTTGAGTTATCTTTAATTCTATAACAAATTTTTTTAATTTAATTGGAAAGTCACATAATTTAGGATAATTTAAAGGTACTTAACTCCCGGATGTGGAATATCTGCAGACACGAGCTGCATCATAAACAAGGCCCGATTGACAAAGATATCCTTTAGCTGGATTACAATGTTTGTCTTCAGAACAAATGCACAAACCGTTTAATGCACAACCGTCCATTATCGCAGGTTGCTTTCCAAACAATATATCATCTGACCATTCACTAGAGAACATGTTTTCTGGATCCAACATCTTCTTGGCTTCAACAAACTTATTAAAATTTGGATATTTATTTGGCACATTAAAAAATGCAAGTTTCTGTTTTTACCCCAATGAGGCTTACCTTCGTACTTGAGGAATGCAATTTGCTCAACTTCTTCCCATACATCTGCATTTAATCTTGGGGTTGTTGCTTCATCAGGACGATAATAGCCAGAATCTACGACAATGGAATCCTCAGATTGTCCTAGATAAGCATCTGAGGCTTTAATGAAGCGACATACGAAACTAGTGTATATATCACCTCCACAGAAGTTTTCTGGCTTTAGATCTCGTAATTTTTTGACATCTCGTATGAAATCTCCAAATTTTGATAAAGGGATTATAGCCGATGTATCATAATACATCGACCCGTGGATTCTTGGATCCCAGGCACACGCGATATCCTTCCGAGTTGGTGATGAGTATAAACATGAACCTGACATCTGCATTTTTCCTTGATGTCCTATAACTGGATAACCAGTGAAGTGTAAGTTGTTCTTCAACCCGTAAGCCAACAACTTCTGGTTCGCCAAAGAGGAAGATGCCATTGCGCATGTTCCATTCACATTTCGTGCACTCTCAAGTCGATCTTTCTGGATAATAATCATTGTAAGAAGTTTTTAAAGTAGCCTTTTTCACTCATATATATATATATATATATATATATATATATATATATATATATATATATATATATAGAGTAATGATATATACCACCCAAATGTCACCCAATGACGTGGCGTAAATTGATTGGTTACAATTTGGTAATGCATTTATTTTCTTGATTTGATTAAAGATTTTTAACCAACCAATTCACGCCACGTCATTGGGTGACATTTGGGTGGTATGAATTTGAGTGGTATATATCATTAATCATATATATATATATATATGATTAATGAAATATAGTTTGAAATCGGATACTTACCTGTTGCTCGACGAGATTCAGATACCATAACAGGATATGATTGGAAAAATAAAACATCATTTACCCCATTGCCTGGCGTGTTTAAGGGAACTCTGTTATCGATTCGATACACTGCGGTATGTTGGGATGGATACCATTAGATGTCTGCAAATTCGTGCTTCTTTGCGTGGTTCTCAAATTCAGTTTCGATAACATTATCACTTGTGAAATTGTAGGTTATGCTTCTTTTGAATCCTTTTTCCAAAGACAATGTTACCTGTTCTAGTAAAAAATTCTAATTAGATTTATACAAAAATAACCTTGGAAATAGCACCAAGCACTCCTAGGGAAACTTTTGCTGCACGAAGGAGAGGGTTTTGGCTCTGTATATCCACAATTTTCGCATATCCTTTGGATTCTTTTGCCGGAATCATAAGACGAAGGCCAACAACATGATCATGGACGGCTCCACCTTTACCCCACAAAGAACTTCCATGAGCCCCAGTGCTTATAACTCCACCTACACTAACACCTTCCCAGTATGGAGAAGCCACCAAACTCAGCCCTTCTTCCTTTACTCTATCCACAACCGCCCTAAACCCCACTCCGGCATCAACAGTTACGGTCATATTAGCAACATCGACATCGATGATCGTGTTATACTTCTCAGTGCTTATGAACATCGTGTTATTGGATTGAGGTGAAGGGCATGCTAATTTTGGTATAGAATGTGAAAATTTAGTTACAACTTTCACTTTGACTTTATTTTTGTTTGGCATTGGCTACTACTGAGAGAAGCTCCTTCTCGTTTGTTGGATAAGCTACACTCGATGCATGACATCCTTTGTGGTCTTCCCACACACCATATGAGTTATAAAGATTGCACCCTGAATTGTTGCACTGAACAGGGTTTGGCGGTGGCATTGCATACAGGGTTACAAGTGTACTTGAGAAAACCCATATGAACCAAATTTTATTCATCATAACCAGTATAAAAGAATAAAAGAAAGTATGTCGCTATCTATGAACCTGGGTTGACTAATATTTTTCCATCGTGGGTAGCATTTATAATAGGATGTCATTAGAGCATCCTACTAGACTTTTCTTTTTTTAGTGTTAGACTTGTAGTTAGGCCTTGTCGGTACCATTTAATATAAGTCTATGCTCTAGATTTGGAAGGTAAGTAATTCATGAAAGGGACGTTAGATAACTAGTTCGGCAGGTTTTGACAAGACGAAATATTAAGTGTGCAAATAAATAATCTTTAAAAGGGAAGTTAGATAATATAGTAGGGTAATGACTTATATTAAAACGCTAAGACAAATTGCTGAGTGTGCAAACAAGTAATTCTTGAGAAGTTAGATTAGGTAATCGGGTAATGACTTAAATTAAATACCAAGACAAATTCGATTGTTCAAAACATAAATTATACTGATGGCTAAAATTTGAAGTTTCAATAGCCTAACATATTATTTGTGAAAAGATTTGGAAACATTGACATTTGAGACTTAAACTCTATCCAGACGAGTTTCCTCCCTCCACCATAAGCTTTCTACTCTGAGTATGGCCTCACCATGAATTCCTGAACCAAGCCCCATCGTGATCCACCACCGCCAACACTTTCATATTAATCTATCCATAACCTTGCTCATTATCTAAAAATGCCACCTTAAAAGTTAATAAAAAATAACTTGTTGGAATTATATCATAGTCCTAATTATCTTATAATGAATTAAGCACAAATATCTATTATACAAAATAATAGTTATCTTTACAGTATTGATTAACTGAATTGTTTTCTCAAATCTATATCATATATTTATGATTATGGTAGGTATCTCTATAAAATAAATGTGGATTCTTGATTAAGTTATGGACCAGATATCATAATAAGTTATGATAATGAGAATATAGCTCATTAGATTTAATCTAAATCTGTTCTTAACTGTAGGACCATCAACCCAGAAGTTTGATGATTCATATAGATTAATATGTAGGTGACAAGTATTAATTAGATAAATATCGGTAGTTCTCTTTTACCGATTTAGGTGCATAGATTTGAACATAGAGATGTAACCACCGATCCGGCCAAAGTTTGAGATTTCTAATGGTTGATTACCTTGAGTTGTCAAGTGGGTTAATCTCTATAATGATTTAAATGCGTGTTATACTTTGATCTAAGATGATTTCTATAGTTATATGTGTACTTTTTGTATTTAGATACTGGACTACTATTGTGTCAAAATGCTAGTCGAAAGGACATTAAAACCTAGTATGTAACTTGAGATGAGTCAAGATAGAATCTATCAACTCTAGGTAAAGAGTTCAAACTCTACGATGTCATAATATTATGAAGATTGTATCATATCTTTCAGAAATGTGATCGAATGAATGAAGAAAGGAGTTTCTTTGGTAATTTGTCAACCTAGAAACGGATATTGTAGTTGATTATCTAATGGAATTTGATAATTATACCATATCCTAGGATAATACATATTTGTAAAGCTAGAGGGAGTGCATGAATGGTCCTTTACCAGATTCTTCTTGAAGAGTTATTTCACACTATCCGGTAAGTCCCTTTATATTGTAGATATTGACAAATTAAAATCTCTTTTTAATGCTCAATTTGACAGGTTGGTCCCTTATCTTGCTCAATTTTGACAGTTTGGTCCCTTATCTTGCTCAATTTAACTATTTAGTCCCTTATATCGTAGGATACAGTTGAGTAATTTATCTTGCTAAATTTGACAGGTAAGTCCATTTTTTATTCTGGCAAGGTATGTTGTATCATAACTATATCATCTTTCTATAAATGCACAGTTTAGTCTCCTTTATCTTTGGATTTTGTAGTTGGTGAACTTGATGTATAAGGAAACAAAGACTTGGAGTTAAAAGGTTTATCTCCTTGTTTAGTAAAATTCTTGGTAAGAGTTTTGTATAATATATGTATGTTTAGATTTATGTCATGCTTAATATTTTATATGAGTTTTAGGAAATTATAATCTACATTTTTCAAGTGTAAAATCTCAAAGATTTTGCTTGAAAGGTTAGATTGATGTATTTTTAATACTTTCAAGCTTTATGTTAGTTATTTTAATACCTGTAAATCCTTTTGCCTAAATAAAATGCTTGAATTGGTATAATTGGTCTTTTTATTGTGTAGAAACACCGTGGAAGTTATTGCAAGCAGGGTTTCAAGGAGAACTAATTCCTAAGGTTTGGTTAAATATTCTCAAAAAAATAAAGCCTAAGGGTCCCTCACACTTGTTTAATATATTTGAACACAGTTTCCGCATAAACCTGGAGTGAGTTATTGTTCAAGGACAATATATAATGAGTTGTTGATATCTATAACACTCTCAGGTATATCGACTTTGTCTTAATTGTTTGGGTACCTATTGTTTGACAATAAGTCTAAACCCTCTGTGTTTTACATAATATAAGGACCAAAAGTGCAACTACCTCAATTGTATTCCCGGGGCTCCGCCTCTGCACATTGTAGTAGCATATGGTCTACTCTATATTCTAATGATGTTTATTATTATTCAGTTTAAATGGCTACAAAGATGATTTTATCTTCATTTATCTTATTTAATCTGATTTCTTGTTCCTTCATCAAATCGTGCACGGTTATATACTTCATCAACTGTAGGTGATATTGGATTGGTGTTCAACTCATTAATACTATAACTGGTTACTTTATCGTATGACTCGTCATGGTTGTCAAGGACCTGTTCATGTAGAGTGTTTATGTACCAAATACCCTCTGTAGTATGACAAAAGGTGAATAACCCCTCTATGGTTTCCAATTCGTGACAACTCACCCAATTTGTTAGGTATACGGTTGGTATCATGAGTAGTCATGAGTTGGAAAACCATAGGCGTTTTCTTGAACTCTTTTCAAATTACAATGGTATTTGGTATTTTACTTATCTTTTTTGTCTTCTCACCATGATTTATTAATATGAAGTTCATGAGTAAGAATTGACTTGTTGACCACTATTTCAATCTTCAAGCACATAGGTACGAGATGTACGACCAGTATAGAGTGGTAAATTTAGTAAATTCATTCTTTGTGTCTATTCTATATTCATTGTTGAGTAAAAATATAAAATATACAATAATAACTCATTTCCTAATTGACTTTTAATACTGTAAATAACACATTTGGTCCTTATATCTGCATATTTTCTCAGTTTAGTCACTTATCTTACAAGAGTAATATTTATATACTTCATTTTCTAATTTTGTGACAATGTATTGTTAGCATATATTTAGGCAGAATAAAATATTTACTTAACATACTTTTAGCCTTTATTCTTGTTGTATATATTTAGATATATAGTTGTTACTGATTGATATGATATTGATAGGTAGATAGTTGTTACTTAATTAATATGCTAGAATGAAGGTTTGATAGAATAATATAATGGTTGATTTCTGGCCTGATAATTACTCATATATCTTCTATATATAATATAGAACTCTCATAGTGAAAGGCATTTAATCTAATTAACATGGTATTAGACCTTTCATCTAAACTAGAGTCTTTTAGTTCTTTTCTTTTAGGGAACAAAAGAGTGTTTATTTAGTTTTCAGTGTGTAGTGAGGTCATTTGTGTGGTGTAAATTTTTACATCAAATTCAAATTTTTGAGGAGTTTTTTTTTTCTTTCCCAATGTCTTCAATGATTCTTTTGGGATGTGTTATACTGAAAAAATTACTCTATTTTGGAATTTAAGTTTTGTTGATTTGTTACAAGAAAAAAATTATGTGGTCAAATCGATTGAAGCGCTCTTGAACCTAAGGATCCAACCAAATTAGCAAAAGGGAAAGTTAAGGACACTCGTGTGATGTTGTGGATTTTAGGTTCTATCGACCCTCTTATTGTGCTAAATTTAAAGGGGTATAAGACTTCGGGAAACCATGTGGACACACTTGAAAAAGGTTTATAAATTGAATAATTCTACATGTCGATTTCAGTTGGAGTATGAGATTGCTAATTTCAATCAAGGCGATCTCTCAATTCAAATATATAATTCTGCTTTTCTAAATTTGTGGGGAGATTTTTCAGACGTGGTTTGTGCAAGGTGTCTTCTACATCTCTTCTTGATGTTTTGGGTGTTCATGAGCAAAGAAAGAGAGATCGTTTTCTAATGAAGTTACGTCCTGAATTTGAGGTTACTCTTGGAAGTTTAATGAACAGAGATTCTCAACCGTATGTGTTAGGTTCAATGTTACAGATGCAAGGAATATGGTCGTATTGCTTCCACTTGTGTCAAGAAAGTTTGCAACTATTGTAAGAAACCATGTCATTTTATCAAAGAATGACCCACTCGGCCACCGCTTCTTCGCCATATACTAATTCTTATCAGGCTATCGTGCAAAGAAAAATTGATTTCAGGATAATCCTCAGCCTCATCTATAGCGAGATCCTCAAGTCTCACACTTGAGATGGTCCAACAAATGATTATAACCACTTTTTCCTCCTTAGGCCTTAAAGGTAACACTTCACATAAATCATGACTTATTGATTCTGCTGCATCCAATCATATGATGTCATCTCCTGATGCATTATGAAATGTTCGTCTATATATTGGTTCATCCAAAATCCAAGTAGCTAATGGGATTCATTGAGCTATAAATGCAATTGGGATATCTATTCTTTATTTCAAAATGTTTACATATTTCATGGTCTATCTAATTGGTGTCGCATAGGGTATGATAAAAATAAGATAAAATAAGCCAGAAAACAATAAACTAATCACCCTAGACAGGCACAGTACTGCAAGTATTACAGGACGTATGCAAGTTCTAATGATAAGAAGAATTCGTTCTCAGGGACTTAGTGTGTTACACGAATGAGCAAATAATTAGAGTAGCAATTAATAATTAAAAGAAACAGAAAATAAATATGATTGATTGAGGGATTAATAATTAAACTAAGTAAAAGTAAAGACAATAAAATAAATATGAGAAAATATGAGATAAGAGAGTATAACTTAGGTTTTGCTAGTATGCACTAATCCTTCTAATTCTTTCTATCAAATTTAGTCAATAAGGGAGATAATAGCTCTTAGATACTTAGTCATGATTCTAAATTCCCATTCCTTAGACCTTGAGAGCGACTAAGGGGGCTACAGCACAACCATGGGGCGGTTTAAAATAGGGTTATTCTATGCCACTAGGTTCCTAAGCAAACAATTCCTTCAATTGGTGATATGGTGATTAAAACAAACCCTAATGACTATCTAGTTAGGCTGGTGTTGTCAGGACCAATTCCTTATTCTAGACGTTTATGTGGTGTTTCAATAATTAGACACCCCTTCCGGGCGACCATCTAACTACTATTAGCACAACCCTAAATTGATAAGGTTTATGACAGACAATAATTATAAACACATAAATGAAATATATTGTTAAGAAACTATATCAGATTTAAACATATAGTTCCCAAAGAAACTTAGATATAAAGAAAACAGAATTCATAGATTATACATGATGCAAAACCCAAGCCATGGGAAAATTAGTTCATACCTGAAGTAAATAAACTAAAAGATTGATACAAAGAGTTCATCTTTCTCTCTTCAATAACTCTAATGATAATAAACCTAAGGACTAATTAATGGTAGGCAAGGATTTAACCTATGCCTTGGATTTGAGCAATTGATGACTTAACAAAGGTTTAAGGGTGTATTTATAGGTGTTTAGAAGACCTAATTTCTTTTCTTGGAGTGGAAGTCAAGTAACTTGTACTCCAAGCCCAACTCAAATTCGTAACCCTAAAATATAAAAAAGGTAATAATTTACCGATGTTTTGTTTTGGACGTAACTCCTTCAATACATATCCGTTTGACGCAATCCAATAGTCAAAACCGATCGTCTCGGAAAGCTTTTTAACTTTTATTCATACCATTATTCAATATTCCTAGCCAATCTTGAGTTATGATCACTTATATGGTCGTAGGTGCTGGAATTCAGATTTATTTGACAACTTTATTTTTCCATATCTTAGCTTTTCTTTTATTATCTCCAATTTCCATGCATATCTTCTTTCCTTTATCTCTTATAATTGACTTGGCATCTAATTAATCACCTTATATATCTTTAAAGCTTCACAGTAAATAAATAATTAAACTCAATATTCTCTAAAAATAATAAATCATTAAATCAAGACTAGAACTATGAAAGTGCACTAATACATGTGAAAATCGAGTATTTAGACTTCTAAAACACTAAAAATGATGTCTCCAACTTATATTGACTCATCACAAATGGGGAGACATCAAGACTCCCAGCTCAAAGTTGTATCGTTCAGATACAATAAAGATAAAAATAAAGGGAAGTCTCTAAATACACACCTAGGTCAATTAAGCACAACGGGAAAGGAGATAGCAAAATATATAGAATAGACATAAAGGAACTACTTAAAAAATTTCATGTAACAATATTTACAAACTACATACCTACACACTTCTCATATTCACAATCAACACGACTTGAATTAAAGATTAGATTAGCTTCGCAATGTAAGAAGGAGAGGATCTTTACTCAGTTCACCAAGGAGTCTATAGATTGTTCATCGAACTTCACTAGTATCCAAAGATCCACTTGACTACTCTCTATTGGCTCAATCACTTCTAGATTACATAGCAAAGAATCAAAAGGTCTTTAAGGTTGTAATGTTGGCTTAGGGACGGTATGATAAGTATATTTGGATAATTTAGAGTGAGATTTTGGCTCTCTCCTCACTAGCCATCAATAAATCGCCCTAAAGCTTGAGTTACTTTAATAAAACGTTTCTCACTCAACCCATTGATTTGATGCATTAATTAGCATCCCCAATAACCCAATTAAAGCATAAAGATGTTCACATAAAAATTCTACTTTGCCGGTCCAAATATATATATTCTTTTCAAAAAAAAATCTTTTGTATAGCTATGACTCTCTTTTTGATGTTGAGATATCACGCAATTTTTCTCATAGATTTTTTTCTTTTCTTTTCATGCTTTTTAGTTTTTTTCATTCACTCTTACCCTGGCAAAGAGTTACAATAATAGCGAATCATCATCTATATATAGAACCGAGCATAATTAATAAGCTCATAAATACCAACCCAATAACAATTCCCATAATGGTGGACCCACCACCCCAAACTCAAGCTCTAAAACAACTGTCTATGCATCGCGATTCGAGTGCGGGTAATATAGGAAAAGTCCTAAAATTTAAAGGGATATGGCTTATAATGTGGTTAAATAAAAAGGCTTTAGAAAGGCTAGAAGGGTTGAGAAGGATACAAAAAAATATTAATTTGGACAGCAGGCTAAAAGGCAACAAGTGGCTTATGAAAGAACCGCCTTAATCACTTTCTAAACTATGCAATTTCGTCATTCTTTTACCTTTAGCACGTTCATCAAATAGGTTTATCAACTAGCTTGGATCTCATGTCCTACACACCACTCATGGATCCCTGAGATCGAACATACTTTCTATTGCATTTCTAACTAATCTTTTCTTTACTATCAATGTGTGTTTTCCTGCAAATACTCAAATCATACAAAATAAAGTATCTCATAAATATACTACTTACTATCATTAACTTACTGAGCTTATGCTTTTAATCTATTAAACACACTCTACATCTGATTCCGATGTATCAAAAATTTTAATTTCTACCTAAAAATAGAAAAAATGGAGATGAGAGACAAGGAATCCCCACACCCCCAACTCAAAAATGAGATGTGTCCCCATGACTCGAAAAAGACTCGAAAAAGAAATTAAAATTAGCAGATAAAACATTTACAGAAATGGTTAGGAAGAAAGAGAACATACTCTCGAGGTGATTGCCTCGCATTATCGACATCCAAGATGGGATTTGCTGGATCTTTCTTTAATTGCTCAAGGAGTGTTATGATGTGCACTTTATTGGCTTTGATTTGTACCACATCATTGACTAAGGAAGTTTGAGTTGCTTCGACATTATTTAAACTCTCCTTCATCTTCTCTTGCCAACTATGCTCCTTTTCTTCTTTTGAGACTTGTGTAATTCCCGCTCCTCTCAAGACTTTCATGATCCAAGCATCGTCAATATTGTTACTCGTTTTAAACTCTAGTTTCTCTTCTTCACCCAAAATTACATTCGCTTTCCGCACAAGACACGTGATCATAGTAGGTTATTTTACATTAAATAACGAGATAGGAGAGACCGAAAATCGCATCACCTCCTCAAAGATCAACTGTTCCACATCCACTTCTTCTCCTCTCAAAATACAATTCAACAATATAGCGTTCTTTTTACTTACATCCAAAATTCTTGTGTTTCCAAAACGTTAGGGATAAGGAAATTGTGCCAAATTCTAGCATCTGGTTGGAGATATTTGTAAGGACAAGGTGCCTTTAATTCTCCCTTATGTTATTGCACCTTCTCCTTATCCAAGATATTCTCAAAAAGTAAATTCCAATTGAAGATTCTTTTTCTATCCACCGCTTCTCTATACTGGCATGGTTCGACCAATTTCTTAAACTGGAAGTGGTTTCTAATTTCTTCAACTGTAAAAGGAACTAACTTTCCTCTAACTGGAACACAACCTTCACTATCTTGGCTAAAGAGGCCTAAATAGACATCTGAAACTAACTCATGACATAAATCAGAACATCTTACCATGAACGTAGACCAACCCAATCTTTCACCAATCTCCAAGAATCTCTTGTACTCTCCTTTACCAATTTCTTCATCAAATACTCTCTCATAAACAAAAGGTAGCTCCTTTAGTTGTTTCTCTGCAGAAGCTATCATGGCATTTGAAGCTTTCTCTTTTTCTTTGGGTGTAGGACCTTTGAATTGGAGGGGTTGTGTTGTCTTCTTTACAAAAAGTGGAACCTTTTTTCCCATTGAATTAAACACAGCTAGCTCACCTCTCTTCTCTTGAACTGTTTTACCCTTTGTGTTGGAACTAGAACTTTTCTCACTTGATTTCTTCTCAATAAAACCCAATACCTTTCTTTTCTTCATCTCCCTCTTAGTAGATAATGTTTCTGTTCTTTTAGTCATCTCAATTAACCTCCAACTCAAAGCTTTAACCACTCTTAAATTTGAACCTCTTGATTATTAGTTGAACAAGATTTATTTGGGTTAGGAAATGTGTTTTGATAATGATTCTCTATATGGGTAAGATGGATTCTTGATGGATTGGTATGGATCTAAGAAATTGTTGGATGATTTTTTTTTTTTTGAAATTTAGGCTTTTGATTCTTGGATTCAATGTGTTTTGGTAAGATTTGGGTGGTTGAATCTTCTTTGTAACGATGTGGAGAAAAGCTTTGATGTGTTTTTATGGTGATTGGGTAGTGTTTTGATGTTTGGGGAAGGTTTGATGAAGCTTTAATGGAGTTGGGAGAGGTTTGGAGAAGAAAGACAGGCTTAAGGATTGTAAAATTCGTAATAGACTAACCTTCCTCTTCTTTATAACCTAAAAAATTCGATTTTTTTCTCTCTCCAGCGGCGCGGACCGGCATGCCGCTGGTATGGCCTGCATACCGGTGCTGCTCTTCGAACAAATCTTGCTTCAGCAATAAACCTGATTCGCGAACCCGTGGGCACGTGTTTTTGTCTGACCGGCATTACCGCTGGTATGGCCGGCATACCGGTGCGGCAGTTTTCTAAAATCCACCTCTCGGCAAAGAACCCGTGGCATGAACCCGTGGGCACCCCTTGTTGACCCACCGGCTTACCGGTCGTATGGCCGGCTTACCGGTGGGCAGGTCAGAATATGCCTAAAAATTTCGTTTTTCCTCCCTAACTCGATTTCTTTAATTCCTGAACATCAAAAACACTAATACCTTTCTCAAATATGCAATATCAACTAAAAACAACTAAACTAAACATGAATTAAAAACATAAAAATATAAAAAATTGCGGGTTGTCTCCCGTACAACACTTTTATTTAACCTCTTTTAAAATTAGACGCGTTACCTCTATCAAGATTTGCGAATATAGCCTCCCCAGCAACGAGCAAGGCTATGAACGTCCACTAATCTCCGCTTAATGACCTTCTTGGGCCTGATTTCTATCACCTTAGCTGAAACAACTTTAGTGACTATAAATGGTCCCATCCACGAGTCTTGGTAACCTCGTGGCCTATTCTCTGGTTTGTGGGATTTCCATAGAACTTCATGGCTGACCCCAAACTCAATATTTGGTTCAGTATCCACGGGCTTTTCGTGGATCTTCTCTTTAGGGACTTTGTGATGTGAAAGACTGTGGATGATAGGAACGGTGGGATCTTACTTCCTTGGTTTCTTACCCAAGACATAGAATGTCTCGGATACGTTTTTAGCATGAAGGGTGATTGTCCCTTCTTGGAAGTTGATTATGCTTTGGCTAGTGGCCATGAAAGGCCTTCCAAGTATGATTGGAAACTGTTTATCTGCATCGAAATCAAGTATAAAAGAGTTAGTATGGATGGTGATATTACCTTATCGAACATGAACTTCCTCCACTGTTCCCCATGTCTTGGTAACTGAGTTGTCAGCAAACTACAACTTCACTGGAGCTTTCTCTGATTTCTGGAGTCCTAGTCTATCGAACACGGACTTTGGCATAAGATTCACACCTGAACCCACATCACACATAGCTTTCACCTTGAGCATACCATTTATTTGTATAGGAAGATTAAAGCTTCTATGATCTTTGAGCTTCAGTGGTAACTCTTTCTCTACTCTTCTTGAGACTCTAACAGTATCCTTCTTGGATTCTACACTCGCTTCTTTCTCAGGAATAACTTTCGTGGAAACTTGTTGCGGTGTAAGCCCTTTCTTCACAATCTCAAGCATTTTGGCGTTGATATTTTCAGGAGTATACGCCTCTACAAATGTCTTAAGGTCAATGTCACCCTTCGGATTTGTATCAGGAATAATTTGTGACACTGGTTGTACAACTGGTGGCAATTCCACCTTCTCTTCTTCTTTCTTTTCTTGCACAGCAGATGAAATTTCTACTTTTTGTTTTGGTGCTTCTTCCTCTTTCTCTTTATCTCTCTCAGCTTGTAACTCCATAACCGATCTAATCTCGTCTTGAATATCTATCAGAAGCTGTATAAATTCAGATTTTTCAGAATCTTTATCCTCATCTTCAGAACAGTCAGAGTCCACGGGGCTAGACTAGGTTGGTTCTTCTTCGGTACTAGGAACTTCCATGGCAATTTCGGCAGCATGTGGTACTTCCTTATTTTCTTCAATCTCAAGGCAAATAGCCTTACAAGCTTCTCCAACATTGGCATCACCTCCTTCGATAGCCTTCAATTCTTTTGCTTCCATAATATTTGTAAGAACTTTATTCATTTGTTCTACTTGTGTACCTAAAATCTGACTTGAAGCTTCTTGTTCTCTTAACTTCTCGTTCTGTGAATGCATATTAGTGGTCATAAGATCCATAAAATTCTTCAATTGTTGATCACCCACATCTCCTTCTTGAGGATACTGTGGTAGAGCCTTCTGAGTTAAAGCATCGGTATATGCGTCATTAACAGGTTGTTATGGAGGAGCAGGTCGATTATAATTTTGATTTCCTTGATATGGAGCTTGACCTCTTGGTTGGAAAGAGTTATTCTGGGGAGGAGGTTGATAATGACCTGGATTCGCGGCCCCCTGTGGATTTGAATACTGCATACCCAGATGATTCTTGTTACCAAATTGATAATTCCCTCGGTTGAATATGAAATAAACAGATGCTGGATTTCCTTCGCACTCTTCCCATGTATGATTTGTGACCCCACACTGTTGACAACCTTGTGCTTCCTGCACTACATTCATTGCGGCTAAATTCCTCTGCATATCAAGCTTAATTTATTTAATTTGATTTTCTAATGCAGACAATTGAGCTGAGTTTGCAGTTTCTGCATCTAATCGAAGCGTACCTTTGGTTTATGTAATAGGAGTTCGCAAAAGTGGCCAACTCCTTTCTGTTTCAATAAGGTTTTCCATACCTTCAGCGACATGGACACGAAATTTCCTTTTCCAAGATTATCTACCCTCAGTCTACTTTCTCTATTGATTCCTTGATAAAATATAGCTAATTGTAAAGACGGGGTGTAACCATGGAGTGGACATCTAGCTATCTTCTGTTGAAACCTTGTCCATGCGTCTCCTACTTCTTCTCCATTCTCTTGACAAAACTTTGCAAGCTCGCTTTGGTCTTTGAGTCTCATACTCTTCGGATAAAAACGGTTAAAGAATGCGGCTTGAAATTCTGCACATGTATTAATTGTACCTGGTGGTTGCCTATCTAGGCACTCACCAGCTTTACCGGTCAAGAAGAACGAAAACATGTGACAATACAGTTGCTCGCGTGTAATGCCTAGAGTAACATAGGCATCACAAATCTGCATGAACTTCTGAATCGCTCATACTGGATCTTGAACTGCTGCACCACTATAGAGTCCGAAATTCTGAAATTGTCTGAGCATGCTCGAATCGGGCCTGAATTTGATATTCTGGATCTCTGGAGGACGATAACCTAATCGTTGAACATGAAACGGTGCTCCCAAGCCTGGCAGGTCTTGTTCAACTATGTTCTGATTATTGTTGTTTCCGTTACCTCCTGGTGGTAGTTGTTGTTGGCCTACAGCTCCAAGTGGTGGAACTATAGGAATAAGTGGCGGATCTACCCCATGTTGATTTTCTGCCATAGCTCTTCTTTGGATTCTTTCTTCTTGGATACGTCTGTTATAACCTGTGAAGCTCTTTTTGGGCTCTGGAAGAGGAGGCCAGAGATTCACTGTTAAAACCTGAAAAAGACTAGAGAAAACCAACAAGCATAAATCTGGAAAAAAAAACTAAAAAATGAAAATAAAAATTAACTAAAAACTACTACTCGAAATAGATAACCCACACGCTAATGAGACACAAGTCCCCGGCAGCGGGGCCAGAAACTTGGTGTCGCCTAGGGTGTGATAAAAATAAGATAAAATTAGCCAGAAAAAATGCACTAATCACCCTAGACAGGAACAGTACTGCAAGTATTACAGGACGTATGCAAGTTTTAATGATAAGCAGAATTCGTTCTCATGGACTTAATGTGTTAGACGAATGAGAAAATAACTAGAGTAGCAATTAATAATTAAAAAAAATAGAAAATAAAGATGATTGATTGAGATTTTAATAATTAAACTAAGTAAAAGTAAAGACAATAAATTAAATATGATAAAATATGAGATGAGCGAGTATAGCTTAGGTTTTGCTAGTATGCACTAATCCTTTTAATTCTTTCTATCAAATTCAGTTAATAAGGGAGATAATAGCTCTTAGATACTTAGTCAGGATTCTAAATTCTCATTCCTTAGAACTTGAGAGCGAGAAAGGGGGCTATGGCACAACCACGAGGCAGTTTAAAATAGGGTTATCCTACGCCACTAGGTTCCTAAGCAAACAATTGCTTCAATTGGTGATATGGTTATTAAAACAAACCCTAATGACTATCTAGTTAGGCTGGTGTTGTCAGGACCAATTCCTTATTCTAGACGTTTATGTGGTGTTTCAATAATTAGACACCCCTTCCGGGCGACCATCTAACTACTATTAGCACAGCCCTAAATTGATCAGGTTTAAGACAGACAATAATTATAAACACATAAATCAAATATATGGTTAAGAAGCTAATATCGGATTAAAACATGTAGTTCCCAAAGAAACTTAGATAGAAAGAAAATAGAATTCATATATTATACATGATGCAAAACCCAAGCTATGGAAAAATTAGTTCATACCTGAAGTAAATAAACTAAAAAATTGATATAAAGAATTCATCTTGCTCTCTTCAATAACTCTAATGATAATAAACCTAAGGACTAATTAATGGGAGGCAAGGATTTAACATATGCCTTGGATTTGAGCAAGGATGACTTTACAAAGGATTAAGGGTGTATTTATAGGTGTTTAGAAGACCTAATTTGTTTTCTTGGAGTGGAATACAAGTAACTTGGACTCCAAGTCCAACTCAAAATCGTAACCCTAAAATATAGAAAATGTAATAATCTGTCGTTGTTTTGTTTTGGCCGTAACCCCTTCAATACTTATCTGTTTGACGCGTTCCAATAGTCGAAATTGATCGTCTCGGAAATCTATTTAATTTTGCTTCAGATCATTCTTCCAAATTCCTAGCCAATCTTGAGTTATGATCACTTCTATGGTCGTAAGTGCTGGAATTCATATTTATTTGGCAACTTTATTTTTCCATATCTTAGTTTTTCTTTCCTTATCTCCAATTTTCATGCATATCTTCTTTCCTTTATCTCTTAGAATTGACTTGGCATCTAATTAATGACCTTATATATCTTTAAAGCTTTACAGTAAATAAATAATTAAACCCAATATTCTCTAAAAATAATAAATCATTAAATCAAGACTAGAAATAGGAAAGTGCACTAATACATGTGAAAATCGAGTATTTAGACTTCTAAAACACTAAAAATGATGTCTCCAACTAATATAAAATCATCACAAATAGGGAGACGCCACTAATAATATTATATCAATCGGTCAATTAGTTGATAACAACTGTGATGTCCATTTTTCTCATGATGGTTGTCTTCTGCAAGATCAGGTGACGGGGAAAATAATCGGAAATGGGGTTAAAGTTGGCAGACTTTTTCCACTACAATTTTTTACTCGTAATGTGTCTTTCGCCGGTATGTTCTCAACAAAACTATAAATTAATAATTAGTAAAATATTCTAAATTCTGAGAGTGTCTATTAAAAAATGAATTTATAGTCAATTGGTTTTAGTTGAACTTCAAATCTATATTAATTTCATCTTTAAATCACCTCATGCACTTTAAACTTGCAGCATTGTCTTTTCTTATTACAACAAAAAGTTGTGAAGAGTTGTTGCCGCTTTCAATGCTTCTTTTCGAGTGACTGGTTCCGAAGTTCTTGAACCATCCTCAACTTCAGCATCGATCGGATTTTGAATGGTATCCCCCATAATTTCTTCAATGATTTGAACCTCGTAACATTTATTATTTTCACCAAGATAATCTAGCAAGTGATTCACATACATTTTGTGCTGATAATGCATACTTGTAATCAAGTCCTCAGTCTCACGGATTTCTTCTCCAAAATTTACATCTTCTAAATCCTTGAGCCGGTTAGATTCGTCGAACGTTTATTGTGTCGAAAGCAATTTGCTATGGCCTCTTTTTCACATTTCTCAAAGCTGAGATGGCTAAATTGATAAAATCTAAGACATTAATCATTTCCAGAGAACAAATGTCCAACTCATAACCTTCCAAAATCTTATGAAAACATTTTACGGTAATACACTTTAAAGGCTCTAATTATCCCAACATCGCATGGTTGAATTTATGAAGTCATTTTTTTTGGTAGAAAAAATAACTCAATGTTTTGCAACCCTTGGATATTATTTGAATGGGCTAGACAATTATCCACTACCAACAGAAATACTTTACCCTGCATTTGCTCATCCAGCCAACAAGCATATTCTTCGAAAAGAAACCCAGTCATCCATACTCTTTTGTTGGCACCGTATTCACAATATAGGCTATTCATGTTGATATTCTCAAAACAACGTGGCTTTACTTACCAATGATCCATATAGGAATTTTTTCTGAGCCATCCTCATTGCAACAAATAAAAATTGGAAGTCTTTCTATGTCCTGTTTCCTACCTTTAAGTTGTGTTGTTGCAAGTGAATGATCAACTTGTAACCTAAAAAAACTAGTTTCATCCATACTAAATCATATTTAATAGGAAATTGATCATTTTTTTCGCTTATAGACTCCAATTTCTTCTTTATGTCATGTGTGTCGACTGAGCCACTTTCTTCGACATGGCGATATGATTTGATACCATGCCTTAACTTGAACTCCCAAGCCAGCCTTGAGAAAGTTTATGCTCTAAGAAATCTTGTGGATACAAAAGTTTCAATGCCTCAACCGCCTTCTCTGTGAATAGCTCTCCTGTTATATTCACACGCTCTTGATGTTGGAGAAAACTATTCATAAACACTTTCTCCATGTCTGGGTACTTGGCTGGTTTGTGACATTTTGAAGATCCACCTTTGTCAAAGTCAGCTGATAGGAACTATGATGATCTCTTGAGAGTGTTTGATATTTTTCTTGACTAACTTTCAAATGAAAGTTTAGTCAACCTACTACACCAAATATTGTTGAGTGCACCCTTGGTGATCTCTCTTATACTTGCATAACAGTTTTTGTTGTCGGTTGGTCATGGATAATTTTTTAACACCTTTTAATTTTGGAGTCATAGTTGATGTGATTTTGAAAATTTCAATGGAAATTTTATAGTGATCAATTTCTAACCATGTGTAATGTTACTGCGTTGGTACCATGAACTAACTTTTTACTTATTCAAAAACAATGAGCTTGACAAAATTCAATTAATTAGTGAATGTACATTCATAGAATGTGCCTTGTAACTAGTACATTGGACTTGAAAATTTAAAGGTCATACGTAAAACCTCTTTAAATTAATTAATTATTAATTTATCAATATAATAATATCTTGCTAAATTGATTAAATATCTCGGCCCCAATACTATTAATTTATAAAGGTTTTATTGTACTTTTATTTTCTTATAGCCAAATTTGAGGACCTTCGGGATTTTCTAATATTTTTTGCCTTCACTGAGAATCAATATTTTACATGTATAAAAATATTAAGGTCTGACTGAGGTGGAGAATACATTTCCCTTGAATTTCACAATTATTACATATCAAGGGAAGTATCTCTCAGCGTTCTTTTCCTTACACTCCGAATAAAGGGTAGTTGAACAAAAAACTTGACACCTCTTGGCTATTGTTCGCACTCTATTGCTTTATTCATCAGTCCCTTCAAAATTTTGGGTAGAGGAATTATCTATGGCCGTCTAATTAATCAATAGGCTTCCTTCTCAAGTATTCAAATTTAATTCTCCATATTTTTTCTTGCACCATCACTTTCATAGTTATCTTAATATGTATACTTTTGGTTGTGTTTGTTTTGTTTATTTACCTTTTCATGAACGTAATGGACTATTAACACAATCTGTTAAATGGGATTTTTTAGGTTATAATATTCCTAGTAAAGTTTATATTTTCTATAATTCATGTTCTAAAAAAATTCGTATATCTTTCAATTATATTTTCTTTGAGAATCAGTATTTTTTCCTACACAAGTTGAGTCATTACCAGAGAAAAATATTCTACCAAATTTTGATGATATGCTTCCACTTCCTAAACAGTTTAAACCTGGACATGTGATGTCTCCCTATTTGTTATGATTCAATCTTAGTTGGAGACATAATTTTAGGTATTTTAGGATAGTCTTTAATCGATTTTTATTAGAATTATTGCATTTTCTTATTTCTTGTCTTGATTTGATGATTTATTATTTTTAGAGCATATTTGGTTTAATTGTTTGATAATTGTGAAGCTTTAAAGATATATGGTAATTAATTAGATGTCAAATCAATTCCAAGAGATAAAGTAAAGAAGATAATAATGGAAATTAGAGATAAAGGAAGGAAAAGAAAAAATAGGAAAAGAAAACTTGTCAAGTAAATCTGAATTTCAGCAGTTACGTCAATAAAAGTGATCATAACTCAAGATTGGTTGGGAATTTGGAATAATGTTCTAAAGCAAACATGTAGAGCTTTCCGAGATAATCAATTTCGATATAAATAACACGTCAATCGGAGCAATATTAAAGAAGTTACAGCCAAAACAAAACATCAATTGTTTATTACCTTTTTTATATTGTAGTGCTACGAATTTGAGTTGGGCTAGAAGTCCAATTACTTGTCTTCCACTCCAAGAAAATGAATTAGGGATTCCTTGACTCCTATAAATACACCCTTTAACTATTGTAAGCATGTCCTTGCCCATCCTTAAGTTTATTCATTATTAGAGTCATTCAAGAAAGCAAGATGACAGTATGTATCTTTCTTTTAGTTTATTTCTTTCTATTATGAACTAATTTTCCCATAGCTTAGGTTTTGCATATGTATAATCTGTGAATTCTATTTCTTTCTATCTAAGTTTCTTTGGGAATTATATGTTTTAAGTTGATTCTAGCTGCTTAACCATATATTTGTTTTATGTGCTTACGTTTATTGTCTGCCTTAAAGCTGATCAATTAGGGTTGTGCTAATAGTAGTTAGATGGTCACCCTGAAGGGGTGTCTAATTATCGAAACACCACATAAACGTCTAGTGTGCGGTAGTGAATCTGACGGGCTTGCCTAGCTAGATAATCATTAGGGTTCAATTTAATCACTGATCATCATTAAAAGGCCAGTCTCATTTGGGAACCTAGTGGCGTAGGAGCACCTTATTTAAGTGCCCTCGTGATTGTGAGGTCGCTACCCTAGTCCACCCTGACGGGGTTAGGGAGGAATTTAGAATCCTGACTACTTATCTAAGAGCTATTATGACCCTTATAAATAGATAGAAGATTTCGAAGGATTAGTGCATACGAGCAAAACCTGAGCTATATTTTCTCATCTTATTCTCTCATCTTTTATTTATTGTCTTCAATTTTATTTAGGTTAATCATAATCTCTCAAAATCATCATATTTATTTTTTGTCTTTCAGTTATTAATTGCTACTCTATTATGTGTACCCATTCGTATAACACACTAAGTCCCTAAGAACGAATCAGACTTACTATTAAAACTTGCATACGTCCTGTAATACTTGCGGAACATGTTCAGTCTAGGTTATTAGTGCATCGATTATCCATATTTTATTATCATATTTTGATCACATCCTAGGCGACACCCACATGTATATACTCGGCGTTAGACAACTTTACCCCTTCAAGAGGCTGATCCCCCATCTAAAACTATTGGTTTAGCTTCTCCTGAGATTGAGCGGACATTTTGAGATAGATTTGATCAACTCATCCATGCCTCAAAAACCTAGTCCTCAAAGATCTACCCGTGTCAAATAGCATCCTGAGCGGTACTGACTTTCAAAAATGTCTTTTTAACACTACTTTGTCATCTATTTCCATTCCTACATGTTTTTCACAAGCTCTTAAGCATGAGTATTGGCGAAAAGAGATGGATGAGGAACTCCAACATCACACATGGGAGATAATTTCATGACCCTTTAAGATTAAAGTCATTGGTTTTAAATAAGTTTTCTTTATAAATCGTCGGATAGGGGACTCAAAAGGTATAAGGCATGTTTAGTAGCTCTTAGAAACAGACAAGAATATACAGTGGACTATGATGAGACATTTGCGCCAGTTGCAAAAATGACTACAATGTTTACTATTCTTTCTTTCGCAGCCTATAATTGCTTCCTGCTTCACCAAATGGACGTAAAAAATGATTTTCTCCGTGGTGACCTAAAAGGGGACATTTACATGACTCCTCCTCTGGGTTTGCTTTCTATTCAGTATTCTAAGGTTTGTAAATTAAAGCGGTCTCTATATGGGTTAAAACAATCTCTTTTGGTATGGTTTGACAAATTTCGGTCTATCTTGATCCGTCTCTCTTTTATTCAAAGTGAATATGACTCTTATTTGTTTCTATGCAAGACTTCAAAGGGACTTGTTATCCTTTTGGTATATGTATACGATATTGTTATTACTGGAAGAAATTCCACTGTGATTGGCCGGCTTCAACATAATCTTCAGGCTTCATTTCATATGAAAGATCTTGGTTATCTTAAATATTTTTTGGGTTTGGAAGTACACACTGATGCGTCAGGTATATTCAAAAATCAATATAAATATTCCTAAGTTTTAATTGAGCTAGCTGGTCTTCAAAATTATCCTTCGGTGGATACACATATGTAGGTCAATGTGAAATATCAAAGAAAAGAGGGTGATCTTCTTACTAATCCTACAATGTATCATTAATTGATAGGAAGTTTAAACTATTTAACCCATACTCGGCTTGCTATATCTTTTGATGTTCAGCAACTTAGTCAATTTATATAAGCTCCACGTCATCTACATTTAGTTGTTGTTCGTCGTATTACTAAGTACCTTCGAGGATCAATTATTCATGGGATATTTTCCCGACTGCATCTCCATTGCGCCTTATTGCTTATAGTGATGTTGACTGGGCCGGATGTCTTGATACTCGGAGGCCAGTCACAGGTTGGTGCATATTTCTTCGTGATTCTTTAATATGTTGAAAGAGTAAGAAACATTCTCATGTTTCTAAATCTTCTACTGAATATGAATACCGAGCAATGTCTGCTGCATTATCTGAGATATTTTGGCTTCGTAGACTTTGTGATGAACTTGGTTATCCTCGAGATGGTTATGCTACTCCTTATGTTGATAATACTGATATCATTCAAATCACTACAAATTCTATTTACTATGAACGTACAGAACATATTAAAGTAGACTATCATTCTATTAGAGAAGTTGTCGGCACTTGTGTTATATCTCTTCCCCATGTATCTACTACAGTCCAGGGCGTTTAAAACACCAACGCCATCAATTTCTCATGTCAAATCGATGATGCTTGATCAATCAACATTAATTTTAGAGGGGATGTTAGCATATATTTAGGTAGCAAATAATATATACTTAGCATACTATTAGCCTTTAATATTTTTGTATATATTTAGATATATAATTTTTACTGATTTGATATGCTATTGATAGGTAGATAATTGTTACTTATTTTATATGCTAAATCAAGGTTTGCTATAATAATGTAATGCTTGATTTCTAGCCTTGTAATTACTCATATATCTTCTATATATAATACAAAACTCTCATTTTGAGAGGCATTCAATCCAATTAATATATGTTGGTCCTTTATATTGTGAACGTAACATTTTAATCCCTTTATCTTTCGCTTTTGTGAGAAAAAGACTAAAGTTATCACAGATGTATAGGATAAGGGACTAAAATATTATATTTACAAGATGAGGGACTAAATTTCCAAAAAAGTCAAATATAATTAAGACCTCTCTCTCTCTCTCTCTCTCTCTCTCTCTCTCTCTCTCTCTCTCTCTCTCTCTCTCTCTCTCTCTCTCTCTTGTTTTTTGTAGTACCATCAATTTAGGATGGATCCAAATAGTTATGTTGGTTCTAAATGGTCCATTTGTGATATTTTTGACTAGGTGTTTTATTAATGATAGGATAACTTTTTGAAATTTCACACTTGATGATGATGAATTGAATGCTTTAAATCGTAGATTCTATTTCCATCTTTGTTATGAAACATGGGCAAGTTTGTCTATTTTTCATAATCCAAGGACCAATAGTGCAATTAACCCTCAACTTACTATGTTATTGACTTATTTGATACCTTATAGGGTAAATGAATTTGTTGATAGTAAGGAAATGTCTGCAGTAGCGTGAGTCTTTATGTGTTAAGTGTAATATACGTCTCAATAAGTATTTGCTTAAATTGTTAAAAACTCACTTTTAATATTCTTTATTCAAGGAATGGAATGCATATTCGAGTACACGGAAACTTAAAAGGATTTTAAGTTAAAAAATAATTGATGATCATCTCAGTAAGGTAATAATGATTCATGAGTTTATTCAGTTATTATTTTTTTCACGATTGTAATTTTATTTTTCATTATATGAATCTCTCATAGGCATGTGAGTGAGCACAATGAAAATAACATATCGTTTTACTAATTGTATATAAGTTCATATATATACAACACTAAATTACAGGTATGATATCAATTATCAACCTTATAAATATGATCTTATTCACATATATTAGAAAATTTTTTTCCATTTATTGCCAAAGGTGAATTAGTTTGGTTCATCTTTGGCTCAATATCTAAGTTCTAATACAAATATGAATAATCTTATAAAGGGGTACCAAATGCCACCTCCAAATCATGTATGTGAATAAGAACTAATAATTTTTTTTTGGGTTGATTATTGATGATATTATTATAGTTGTTTTTTTAGGCTCAAAAATGAATTTTAGTCAACATTAAGGACCGAACAGGGCACATAAAAATATTTTCTCCATAAGTATGAATAGGCTACTCCTTTTGAAGAAGGCAGGAAAATGTAGATGTTAATAGGCTATCCTTTACGTATAGAATCGGGAAAGGTGGTGTCAATAGGCGATTTCTTTTAGGAGTCGGAAAGTGGGGGTGTCCATAGGAGAATCTATACATAATTGAGTCGGGAAAAGGGGTGTCTATAGCCGACTCTTTTGTAGTCATACTATTGACAGCACGAGTATAGGCTACAGTAAGAAAAAGTGCATGCAAATATATGCCAACTCTCTAAAACGGTCATCTAAAAGGCCAAAACTGTTTTGGGAAAATTCTTTCGTGGATTCCTACTGTTTCGTGATTCGGAAAAATAAGTACACAAGTTTACAAAAGTGACAAACAAGTACCCAACGTTCTAATTTTTGTCCTCGTTAGTACCCGCCGTGAAATTTGACATTAAATATCGCGTGTCACTAAATAACACAAGACCTTTATTTGCAAATAAAGAATTTTAAGTACCTATTTGTCCATTTTTGTAAATTTGAGTACTTCATTTTAGAAGGAAAAGGTAGCCACGTCATTGACACATGACATTTTTATAATTTCATGACAGGTACTACCGGAAGACAAAAGAACACTTTTGATACTTGTGTGTCACTTTTGAAAACTTGGGTACTTATTTGTTAAATTTTAAAACATTGAGTATCTATTGGGAAATTTTCCAAGCCGCTTTTCTTGTTGTGACAAGATTGAATGGCTATTCTCCTCCAACTTGGCCACTGTCGAAGGCAAAGGCTGGGCGCTACTACAGAGCAGAAGAAAGGGATGAAATCAACTCACTGAAAGTACTCTTGGGCGAAATAGGCTCAATTAAATATTTGTCTTGCAGAGAGGTAGATGATTAGTTGAACTTCATTTTAAGGCAGGTGATGGAAGATTCTTAAAGTGATAGAGCTCTGAAAGTGGGGGAGATAGAACCTGGTGGGTAAACACGGGATTTTAGAGAAGTAGTTATCTATACGACCCGAAGTCTTATTAAAAAAAGGAAGAAGCGGGTGGAATTTCGCCTCCACCTTCACCCTTAGCTTTTCAAATCGAGAATGAAATGAAAAGTAGAAAAGAAATTTCTTAGTGAAGAACTTTTCGTGTTTATTTCTTTGGAATTATTACAATGAAAGTCTGGTTAAAGAGGTCTAGATACATGCTCCAATTAAAGTACGATCTTCACATAGCTAGAATGTTATCAGCTAGGAGATACCAAAATTTTGGTAAAAACCTTTCAAACCCGGGGGATTGGGTAGCCCCAAGACTCCAAATGACTTCTTACATTCTATAGACGTGAAGGGCCTGCTAAGATATTTGTTATCAAGCTGGGATACAATTAATAGAATATTGTCCAAGATTGGTCTAATGGCATAGGTCCCCACCGAGAGGTAAAGACTGATATAAAGGGAGATGGTCTCTGAAACTTTCATGTTCTCAACTACCTAGATCGTTTATAGGCATAAGATCAAGATCACAATTCTTTGTCTTAATCATTTAGTTAAGTGACCAAAATAAAATTACTTAAATATTTAGTGACCCATGCAAACATTTACCCTTGTTAATAATATAAATACTACAATTTTCTTCTAATTTAAGTGGAAAGTCACATGATTCGGGTAGATTTCAGAGTGATTAACTCTCGGATGTCGAATATCTGCACACACGAGCTGCATCATAAACAAGGCCCGATTGACAAAGATATCCTTTAGCTGGATTACAATGTCTATCTTCCGAACAAATGCATAAACCCTCTAATGCACAACCATCCATTTTCTCAGCTTGCTTCCCAAACAATATCTCATCTGACCATTCACTAGAGAACATGTTTTCTGGATCCATCATCTTCTTGGCTTCAACAAACTTATTAAACTTTGGATACTTATTCGGCACATTCAAAAATGCCAAATTTCTATTTTTACCCCAATGAGGTTTAGCTTCGTACTTGAAGAATGCAATTTGCTCTACTTCTTCCCATATGTCTTCATTTAATCTTGGAATTGTTGCTTCGTCTGCCCGATAATAGTTAATATCTACGACAACAGAGTCCTCGGATTGTCCTAGATATGCATCTGAGGCTTTTATGAAGCGTAGAAGGAAACCATTATATATATCAGCTCCGCAAAAGTTTTCTGCCTTTAAATCTCGTAATTTTTTCACATCGCGTATGAAATCGCCAATTTTCGATGAAGGAAATATAGCCGCTGTCTCGTATAAGAACAATCCGTTGGTTCTTGGATCCCAAGCACATGAGAGATCTTTTCGAGTTGGTGATGAGTATAAACAAGAACCAGACATCTGCATTTTTCCTTGATATCCTATAACTGGATAACCAGTGAAAAGTAAGTTGTTTTTCAACCCGTTTGCTATTAACTTCTTGTAAGCGGCAAATGAAGATGCCATTGCGCATTTCCCATTTACATTTCTTGCACTCTCCAGCAATTTCTCTGGATTATAATAATCAAAATAAGTTACTGAATTGTTCTCTGAATTTTTATGATTTAAAATTTGTTAGCCAACACTCTTGCGACAGTTTAATAGTTAAAATCCATCTCAAAAGTATACTAAGCGAAAAGCTTTTTGTTTTAGTATAATAGTAGAAAAGTTTTTCTTTTAGTGCTCTATATTAATATAGTTTAAAATTGAATGGTTACCTGTTGTTCGAAACGATTTATATACCAAAATAGAAGTTGATTGAAAACCCACAAAATCATTTACCCCATTCCCTATCGTGCTTAAGGGAACTTTATCATCTATTCGATACACTACGGTATGTTGGGATGGATACCATTGAATGTCTGCAAATTCGTGCTTCTTTGCATGGTTCATAAATTCATCCTCGATACCATTATCACTTGTGAAATTGTAGGTTATGCTTCTTTTAAATCCTCTTTCCAAAGACAATGTCACCTGTTTTAATTTTAATAGTAATAATCAAATTAATTTACTCCAAGCCATAAAAGAAAGAATAATGAACTAACCTTAGAAATAACACCAAGAACTTATTTACTCCAAGCTATAAAAGAAAGTATAATGAACTAACCTTAGAAATGACACCAAGCACCCCTAGTGACACTTTTGCCGCACGAAGGAGCGGGTTTTGGCTCCGTAAATCCATGATTTTCGCATATCCTTCAGATTGTTTGGCCGGAACAATAAGTCTAAGGCCTACGACATGATCATGAACAGCTCCACCATTACCCCACCACGAGCTTCCATGAGCCCCGGTACTTATAGCTCCACCTACACTAACACCCTCCCAATATGGAGAAGCCACCAAACTCAATCCTTGTTCCTCCACTTTATCAACAACCGCCCTAAACCCCACTCCAGCATCAACTGTAACGATCATATTAGCAACATCAACATCGATGATTGTGTTATACTTCTCAGTACTTATTAACATCGTGTTATCGAATTTTGCTGAAGGGCATGCTAATTTTGGTATAGAATGTGAAAATTTTGTCACAACTTTTACTTTGACTTTATTTTTGTTTGCATTGGCTACTATTGTAAGAAGCTCCTTTTCATTTGTTGGATAAGCTACACTTAGTGCACGACATTCTTTGTGGTCTCCCCACACACCATATGTATTATGAAGATTGCACCCTGTACTGTTGCATTGAACAGGGTTTGGTGGTGGCATTGCATTCATGGTTACAAGGGAACTTGAGAATACCCATATGGTCAGAATGAGTAACCCAAGTGTATTCATCAGAAGTTTTTTTTTTCTGTTGGAAATAAAGTTTAGTCGATACATATAAATCCCGCTCGAATAATATTTCCAGTTTGGTAGCAGTTATTATAGGATGGCTCTAGATTATCATAATACTATCCTTTTATGTAGTGTTTATGTCAGACATGTTGATACAGTGGTAGCATTTACTTTTGGACCTGGACTTGACATGAAAGCTAATCAACTACTTCTTACAAGGGAAGTTAAATAAGCTAGCTAGTTGGGAGAAATAACTTGAATTGGATGCCAAGACAAGCATTGAGTGTGTAAATCATATACTGATGTCTGAACTTTGGTGTTACTTCGTTTAACAATTCAATAATGCAAGGCAAGCCCGACTCTCAAGATTTTGTGCCGTCACTGTGTTTTTAACTCTAACCCTACCAACAAATCTGCAAAATTCAGACAATGATGTTCTGTCTTTTTTGGTTGGGGACAATGATGTTCTGTCAAAGTATAACGTGCAAGTTTTCTATATATCATTAAAACCCCTACACTATTACACATCAAGGTGACGTACCTGTCCTGACCGGTTGAATCTGGTCCTTAACGGATCTGGGCCTTACCGGACCATTCCGGTCCACTTGTTCTCTTTTTATTAGACAGGTCCGGCCCGGTTCTTGGGAAGGAAAGTTGAGGTTCCACACCGGTAAGAAGGACCTGCAGGTTCTAGTATTGTTTTTTTTTCCTTAATAGTTTAGGCCGATTTTCTTTTTAAATAAAAACAAATTATATTATCGGACCGGTCTGGACCAGTTCTAAACCTTTAATTTTTTTTTTTGTGAAAACGGACCGTTAAGCTAAAGACCGGTCCGGGTTTCTACTATTCCTCCGATTCGATCAACCGGCCAGTCAGTAGGACCGGTAGAACCTATCTGATAACCATGATAACCAGGTGTTAGTTGATAGCCTTAAAGTGTGTTTGGTGTAACTTTAAAACTATCATCTAACACGTGTACCCTATTGATTAAAAAAACAAGTGTACCCAAATGTACCAAACGCTTCAAAATTCATCACCAAGAATACTATTACAACTGCAGGAACTGATTAGCCTAGCTTGAGTGATCAGCCGAGCAAAATTACACCAAAAGCTCCAAGGGAACTACACCATATCTGATTAAGTCACCTACAATTTGTAATCATCAGCCAAATTAAGAAAAGGTTAAGCCTGGAATGGTCGAATTTTCTAATATAAGCTAGTTTGCTAGTAACCGAATCCATAACCATTTATCCACCTCATTCTCAGAATTATGTCTTTATTTTTTACAAATTAAATTTATAAATAAATTGCATTACAATCCATTAAATGTTTCTTGAATTTCAAGTGATCCATAAAAATATATTTTCAGTTAATCTTAACTGTCTTGAATTTAGATGAACAAAATTAACATTTTAAATATTACTTTTACTATATATGCATATCTAATAAATGGGTAAAGTTAGTTCAAGTTTGTTCCAGTTGAGATTCAGATTAAGGAACTATGTTGTTACCCTATTTTAAATTTATATTATCGTGTTTCCTTCAGCAAAACGTTTATAAGTCTGTGCTTATATTTATAATTTTTTCAATAATTCTTTTTATATTTATATAGAAAGGGATTATTATTAAAAAAAAACCTAATAAAATTGACTAATTATTAAAAGGGAAAATGACCCAAAAAATCAAAATAATATTATTTTCAGCCCAATAACATCAATGACAAAATTTCTGCCCAATAAAATAATCAATTGAATTATTTTATACATTATTTGACTATACTATCCCTACTTATGTTATACATTATTCGTCGCGTTGACGGAATTCGTCGGGTGACGGGAATCGTCGGTGACGGGAATCGTCGGTGACGGGCATCGTCCGTGACGGGAATCGTCCGTGACGGGAATAGTTCTTATGGTGTAAGAGTAAATATGTAATCTTATAATAGTAAGTTAATGGATGATTCTTTGGGGCAAGTATAATATTATTTTGATTTTTTGGAGCATTGACCCTTATTAAAATTAGCATCCAAAAATTTATTTTATAAAAGAATATCTAATAATATAATTATTTATAGGAACCTCCTTCTTTCTTTTTATATATTTAATACTTTCATATATTATTAAATATATTATTTTATTTTTACAACAATATTTATTTTTTAATATTAAACAAATAATATTTCACTTCCAACACCATTACCACAACCAACATGTAAAAAAATTTAACCAAAGCTACAATCATTATCACCACCTCTATCACCACAATCACCACTACCACTAACTACTAATTTCATATCACACGTGTTCATCAGAGAATGTTTTTTTTAAATCATCATAATTAATTCTAAAAAAATCAAAGAAATAAAAATTTTGTATTTTTTGAAAAAGAAAATTAATATTTACATCTATGATTTTTTTTTGAATTTTTTTATTTTTTGCAAACATGAAATTCACTGTTCGAAACAGTGATTTTTTTCCTACATGAAAATTCACTGTTTGAAACAATGAAATTTATGTCTGCGAAAAAAACTCAAAAAAAAATCACAGACGTAAATATTAATTTGTCTCGTTCAAAAATACAATTTTTTTTATTTTTCTGATTTTTAAAATTAGATATGAGGATTTAAAAAAAATCATGGACGTGTGCGTGTGATAGAATTAGTAGTAGTAGTAGTAGGTGGTGGTGGTGGTGGTGGTTGTGGTTGTGCTTGTTGTTGTTGTTGTGGTGGTGGTTGTGGTGGTGGTGGTAGTGGTGGTTGTGGTGGTGGTGGTGGTGTTTGAGGTTGTAGAGGTTGTGGTGGTAGATATGGTGGTTGTGGTGGTGCAAAATTGTAATATGGTGGTTAAATATAAATGATAAATAATAGAGTAATTAAAAATATTATATAAGGATATTTTTGTCAAATGATGCTTTTAATATATAATTTTATTAGGGAATATTTTTAGCAAATAAATTTTGCAATAGATATTTATGGATTAATGGCTCATATAAAAAAAATATTTCTTTCGAAATTGATAATATCATTCTTTTTTGAATATTTATTGTATTTTATCTGTTTTTCTCATACTTGTATGCCAATAAAAATAAATTACATCAGGATTGTATATATTTTATTATCAACAAATATTTTATTTCATCAATCAAAACATGTACACAACAAGTCTCAGTTTGACATACTGACCCACTTGCTCAAACTCGACAAACAAAACAACCATATACATCAAGGGTGAATTATATATAGGGCCTTAGAAACACTATTTCTTCTCTATAGAGTAGTGTCTTGAAAGTTGTTCTTCTTAGGGACCTCATTTTTTACAATAGTCTTTCCTACCTTTACTAACACTAAAAGACAAAAAAGTGTGATGTCACAGTTTCTCTCTCCTCTACCTACCACTACCCACCTACCTCCAACCTCCCACCGCCTACCACCTACCTCCGACCACCGACCACCGACCACCGACATCCAGTCACCGGTCACCGGAAAAAACATAGAGTACTCCGAGAACTTGCTGAGTACTCCGACAATTTTGCTGAGTACTCTATATATCCAACCACAGACCACCGACTGCCAGAAAATCTCGGAGTAGTCTAAGAAAATCTCGGAGTACTCTAAGAAAATCTCGGAGTACTCTGAGAAAAACTTGGAGTACTCTTAAAAATTGAGGACTAATATAAAAAAATTACAGAACAAATTAATTAACAAAACTAATGAGTATTAGTAAAAACAATTATATTATTCTCATATATTATTACACAAGCAAAAAAAATGAAAATTCTATCTGGTTTGACCAGATCTAGATCTGGTCAACCTACTGGAAAAAAAAGACTCGTTGAAAAGACTCGCTGCTTCTTCAAGCTCGTTTCACCTGCTATGGCCAAGAACCCACCACTGCGAGCTCAGTGCTTCTCTTCGCGCAGCAACAACATTCGAGCTCAACCACCATACACACGAACACAACCACCACCACACGAACACCACCCAAAGAAAGCAGCAACCACGATTGATAGCAGCACAAACTCACGGTCGAGCAGCCATGGAAGACAGTCCTCCATCTCCTTGCTTCGAGATCTGCAGCTAGGATCGAAGAAGAAGAAGCAGGAAACCATTGATGAAGCTTCGAACTGCTGAGTACTACGAACTGCTGCAGGTTTCCTCGCGACGCAGGTCCACTCCGTGAGAAGCCATGGAAGTCAGTCATCCATTGAAAAAGCTTCGAACTGCTGCAGCTAGCGAACACCATTGATGAAGCTTCGAGATCTTCACTTCCGATCTGCTAATGGAAAAGGTTGCTCACGGATCTCCATTGCTGAGCACGAATCCACTGTAACTCCAGCTACTGGAAAACGAGAGAGAGGGGTGGATCTCACCGGAATATGGTGGTGGTGGTCGTGGTGGTTTCGTGGATATGTTATGGTGGTGGTGGTGTTTTAGTGGAACCTCCATGGCTGCCATAAGAGGTTGCGAGAAGGGTGGTTGTGGTGGTGTGTTTTAGTGGTGGTGGTGATTTTGGAGCTACTCACATCGGAGGGGAGAAAGTGGAGGAGAGGGAGGTGAGAGAAACTGGATCTGGATCTGAAAATGTGGTTTGTGGTATCTAAATTAATATATATAGGAAAAGAAAAAATAAAACGAGGGTAGAAAGGTAACAGGGGTTTTGGGGTTCATGTGTTAAAAAGTTTCTGAGGTCTTTAGTAAGAAAAAGCTCTAGGTGGGGGTGCTAACTCGAAGAGGGGGGTGTGTTCAAGACCCTAAGTGGCATTTACTTATACATCAATTGCTAACCTAGCCACCTAAAAAAACAAAAAACTTACAAATACCAACCTAGCAACTTACTATTTTTTAAAACTTTCTACAAATAGAAACTTTCTAAATTGAGAAATTTTCCAAAAATAGAAACAAACTAATCCTATACAAAAAATACAACTAGTCTAGTCCATCTCCATACAAGCAGCATCCGATCTCATCCTTAGAAGCAATACTAAACTACACTATAAACCAGGTTCATACCTAGTTATCCAAAGTTACCGACATCCCCAACCTAACCCACAAACCATACTCAAACTCTAGTATCAGAAACCCACACCTCATGTAGTTTCCTATTCAAACTCTGTCTCACATTATCTGCAGAAAACTTGAACTTTTTCTTCTTCCACAAACTGTAACTTACACCCTTTTGAATATTATTCACGATATCAACTTTTGCAATATTAACTGCCCTGAAATCTTTTTGTTCCTAGTATCCCACATATTGTACACATAACTAGCAAAATTCAGGCAGTATACACTATCTCTAAGCGAGTTACTCGTATGATTCTTGAAGAAATCCAGCCTATTTTCCCAAGTAGCACCCTTATTATCTTTCTGATCATTCATAACACACATCTCTCTCTAAAACTCTTAAGTAAACACACATTTCACAAAGAGATGGTATCTATCTTCAAACTCATTGCAACACAAACAACGCATATCATTAACATCCATACCCCACCTCAAAAGTCTATCCTTACTATTTAATCTATTTTTACAAACTAACCACATACAGATTTTTTGTTTAGCTTGGATCCACTTATGTCACACCACTTCATACCAGTCAGCACTTTGATTATCACCCCTCAAATTATCTATAATCTCCCTATTTCTAAAACTTATAACTCCCCAACTGATCACATTACTTCTATTCATAAACTTATAGTTATTTATCAGATGAATAACCCCTCTCAAATTCTCAATCATTCTCCATCTATCATTAACAAGATAATGTTCCACCTTGTTTATTGATATTATAGTTCCTGAAAGGAACACTATCCTTAGAGCAGACATCAGATATGCTCCTTCCATCAATCCACTTATCAGTAAGCATATAAGTGTTCTTACCATTACCAATTTTATGCACTATATAATCATAAGCAATGTACCTTACATTTAGCATAGCTATCCAAATCCAAGATAGAAAACTATCATACTCTAAACTCCAAATAATCTTATTATCAAGCCTGTTGACATAAACCAAACAGACCAAATATTGTTCTTCCTACCATACATTCTCCAAAAAACTCTAAGGGTTTTTTGGTTGATATGAAGTAGTCTAGGTATCCCTAACCCACCATTATGCTTACTCTTGCATAATTCATCCCAAGACACTTTTGCTCCATGAAAATGCAGTATGTTACCTCTCCAAAGAAATCGGCTCAAAATAGATTCAATTTTCTTCACAACACCCATAGGAAGAAACATAAATGAACACCAATATCTTGTTTTACTTTGTAGTATACTTTTTATAAGATGATCACTTCCTGCAAATGTGAGAAACTTGATCGTCCAACTCCCCACACTACCCATAATATCGTTTATAAGAGTATTATATATAGAAATTTTAGGTCCTCTAGTAGTAAGAAGAGATCCAAGGTATCTAACAGGCAACACTCCACTTTTAACATTCGAGATCTCACTCAATACTCTATGAATATCCTTATCATTTCCCCCACAATAAAGTTTAATTTTTTTTCAGTACTAATCCTCAGTCCTGACATTATCCAGAGTAAATCCAATACAACTTTAGTATAATAGGAGAGACCTTATCACCATTCAAGAATATCACGCAATCATCAACAAAAATCAGGTGACTTAACTTCATCTTATAAGCATTTTGGATGAAAAGTAAATGCTTTATTATTCACTACATAATCAAGTATTGCAGTGAATACTTGCATACATATAACAAAGAGGTAAGGAAAACATAGAATCTCCCTGCCTCAACCCTTTTTGTCCCTTAAAAACTATTAATTTTATCATTCACACACAGGGAGATTATTGGTTTTGTTAGGGGTGTGCATCGGGTTAGAAAACCCAATCGACCCGCATAAACTAGTTGAAACTAGATAGGTTGTTTTTTCATTGGGTGGGTCACCGTTTAAATTTTATAAAAAAAAAATATTTTTGCAGGTTGCGGGTTTTAAAATTGAAACCTGCAAACCTGAATGACCCAATTATATTCAAAACTTGAAAATTAATATTTTTATTTTATTTGGAAAAATTATAGGGATCATAGTTCTCTCCTTTTATGTTCACTGTTTCTTCATTCCCTTTTAAAATCTTCCAAAATTTCAATAATAATTCATCTAATAAATCTAATTTTTGTTTTCTATTATGACATTATCTCTATTTTTCTAAAATTAAAAAAAATCCTAAAATCTCAAGTTATATATTCTAAAATCGAAGATTATTATAGTGTAAATTGGAGATCTTAATTTATAAGTTTTAAGCTTTCATTTGTAAATAAAATTGATATGTTCAATGACCCTACAAGTTCGGCCCGTTTATCAAACCCATATCACTCGCAATGGGCCCGAACCCCGTTACACCCGAAACTCAATGGTTTTTATAAAGTATTGGACGGGTGTGGGTCTCATTTTTCAAGACCCGCACATGAATGAGCGGTTTGCAGGTTGATCATTTTTTACTCCAAACCGACCCACTCACACCCTTAGGTGGTTTAATACATATTTTAACCCAACCTATAAACTTCTCATGAAAGCCCATAACCTCCATCATCCTCACCAAAAAGCTCTAATTAAATGTGTCATAATCTTTTAGTAAGTCTAGATTAAGTGTACATCTTGGACACACACTCTTTCTATCATAACCATGAACTACTCACTGAGCAACTAATATGTTATTAGAAATACATCTTCCTGCCACCAATGCAGCTTGATTGTAAGAAATAAGTTCATTTAATCTCTACATTATACTATTGTAAATGATCTTAAATATAGCCTTGTAAAGTACATTACGACAAGCTATAGGCCTAAAACTCTTCACAGAAGTTGGATTTCTCACTTTAGGAATAAGCAGCAAATTGGTAACATTAACCTGTTTGAGCATGCGAACATTCTATAACAACTTTAATAGCTTTACATATATCTTGTCCAATAATTCCCCTAAGAAAATTTATATAAATCACTAATAACTCCATCTGGGCCAGGTGATTTACCACTATCAATTAAAAAAATTGCTTCTTGAATCTCCTTATCCTTAATATCCTCAACCATACTTTGAGCACTATTATGATCAAGTTTCTTCTGAATAAGCGCATTAAGACACTCCTTAGATATATATTCTTCATTCATATATTTAGTACCTATAAGTTTCTCATAATAATCAACAAATTCCTCATGAAGTTCACTATATTCCACAGTAATACTTCCATAATCTCTAACAATAGAAGTAACTATGTTTTGCCCACTTCTAGGTTTAATACTTTTGTGATATAACTCAGTACCACAATCACTCTTATGAGTCCAATTAATCCTATATTGTTGTTTAAGATAGGCTTCCTTAACTTCCAATAAATTTATCAAATTTATTCAACTGTGTAAAAACAATAAGGATGTTGTATACCAAAATGAATATGCTACAATTATAGAGAGTGTGATCTTCTTGATGAACTATACCTAAGTCGTTATTGTCTAAGCCGTAAGTAGAGTCATTCGCTATACTCACAACATGAGTAGTGACCACTAGGTTGGACTTCATCGTCTTTGAAAGTACTTAAGAGGTACCATTGATCTAATTTGCACTATAACAAGTTTTCTGTCGATTTTGAAGGAATTTGTTACGCAAATGCGATCTCTGACAATAATTAAGTAAACTCCACCAGTGGTTATGTGTTCTTCTTAGAAAGAGATTCTATTCATGGAAGTCCTTTTAACATACTTGCATAGCAAGCTCCACCATGGATTCGGAGTTAATAACACTAGAGTTGGTCGGGCAAGAAGTTGGTGGTTGAGAAGTCTTCTATCTGCTGTGCCACTTCGGGAAGGAAGTTTCGCACACCAGTGTGCATCTATTGTGATTCGCAAGTAGCGATCAGTGTCGCTCATAATAGCGTCTACAATGGAAAAAGGATACACATTCACATCAGACATGGTATAGTAAAATAGTTGCTGAAAAATGGTGTGATAACCTTTATATACGATCAGAGAAGAATCTAGATGATCCATTCACAAAAGGCCTAACCAGGAGAGTAGTCCTGAAAACGTCAAGGGGTGGGACTAAAACCCACTAATGGGGGACATATGACTGATAAGGCTATATGATGCACTGTCGTCCCGTCCCTATAGCGTAAAATATGCAAAAATAAGCGTCTTGACTCCTTATGAACTCATATCCATTTGTGGTAGTCCTATTGAGAAGGACTAGATGAATTCACTTATAAGGTTAAAGCGTATTGCTCTTAAAAAGAGCTCAAGGATGTATACATAACTCTTAATGAATTCAAAGCCATTATATGTTAATTCTATTGAGAAGGACTTGATGAATTCATCGATGATATTGAAATACACTGCTCTCATAATAGAATTTTACGGAGACACCCTTGATTATCCTATTAGGAGGATTTTACGCATCAACTCAAAGTTCATAGCCCATAAGTGGTGGTCCTTTCGAGAATGACTTAATGAACAACAAAATGATAATGATTAGGGAATCTGTAACTATCAACTGGAATAGTATGTGATACGAGGATCATGATCAAAGTCTGTCATCAAGAGTATGTTCACTTTACGGGATTTGGTGGTTGCCTCACTTCCTTACGTGTTAATTTAAATCGAAAGATATTTTCACTGAAGTACAATTCACCCAAATACTTGTATTTGTATAAACATATCACCTTCTCTCCCAAGAGAATAAAGAGAAAATGAATGGTTTTCTTTTATACTTTATTCATGCTCTTGGAAGAAGTAAAAAAGCTTTTTTTTTCTTTGAAAAAAGTACCATACCGGGAATAGAGAAGGGAAAAAATGAGTATATAATATTTTATCCTCCTATCTATTTCAAAAAGTATAACACTATATATGGAGACCAAAGGATAAACGAAAAGACCACACACATGCACAACACCACCCACCCGCCTGCTCGGCCCGTCACTAGCAATGGCGGAGGCGTGGCGGGTCATGTCGTGGTCGTGAGATAGTTGAAGAATTAAAAAATAAAACCAAGTTTTGTAGTATTTATACAACTTTTTGGCCTCTTATGATTAATTTCAGTAGAAGACAAACATCCAAAACTTGATTGAGTCTTTCCCAATGTTGCGGAACCTCCACCATTAATGACTAAATTGTTACAGATGTTAACAAGAGATTGTCTAGATTCGTACATCAACCACCAGTTAAAACACTGTCCAGGTTCATGGAAGACTTGCAAATTTCTGTAATATTTGAAACATCTGCCTTTTGACGACTTAGGGTATGTATGTATGTATTCAGGAGGGAAATAATAATAAAAGAAATGGAAAGAAAAATTATAAAAGAAAATAAAGGAAAATAAATTTTTTGTTTGGATTAGAAAATTTTGATAAGAAAAAATTCAGAAAAGATTTTGAATATTTTTTGTTTGGATCGTAAAAAAGATAAGAAAAAATATATAAATATAATAATATATTTATATTTTTATCATTTTTTGTAAGATGTCAAAGTTATTTTTTACATGTTAGTTATTTATTGATTTTTTTTTCTATTTGAACCTGATTTGGAATGGTTATAAAATGTGGTGTATAGGTGATTTTTATAATCACCCAAATTTCTTTCCTTTCAAAAATTCTCCAATACAAACGATATAAAATATTAAAAGTCACTTTTTTTCCTTTCTTTTCTTTTCAATACCATCAATCCAAACATACCCTTAATGACCAGCCATCAATGTGAATGATTCTGCAAGCCTTCATCTCCTATGTAAAGAGCCATAGTCATTTTCAAACATGACACAACGATTCAAAAAATCTCTCTTCTTCATCTTCTTCTCTCTAAATGTTTCTCGAGTATAGTGGACATGGAGTAGTGATATATTGTTAGAGATACCGGTATACTTGTAATATTTTTTTAATGCAAGTTGTACTCGTATCTTTTGTTTTCTAAATTTCGTGTAAGTTTGTAATTCATTTCATTTTCATGAAACAGATATAGTATTTACGATTTTGAAATAATTTTATAATTTTTTTTGTTCAATTAGTGTTATTGTTGATGTGACATATGTCACTATAGGTTTTTAATCGAAAATACATTTAATTATGATATAACAAGTATCTATAACGGTTTTTTTAATATAAATCCCATTCTACTAGTAGAGAGAATCTTGCGATTGTAAATACATATCAAGTGATGTTCAAATAATTTGTTCCACACGAAGCAATTTGTAACTTTTTATGCCAATATGTAAAATCCCTATGATAATTAACAAGGAGGAAGACAAATCAATTTGGCCTTTCTCAAAGGATGTCGTGTATAGTACCAAATCTGGATATCATAAACTGGTAGATGTGGAAGTACAAAATGAGGCTCAATCATCTTCTCAAGGTAAACATGATAATAGTAGTCTTTGGAATATTATTTGGAAATCAAATGTTATGAATAAAGTTAGATCGTTTGGATGAAAAATTTGCAATGGAGCCATTCCTACCAAACGAAACCTTAAAATCAGGAAGGTCGTAAAGGACGATACATGTGAATGGTGTGAGTTGGGCCAACTCAAGGCTACATGTTGTTATTGAAAAAGAAAGAAAATATGATTTGGGAGATTGGTTAATTGAAATGCGGAAAAAATACAATAAGAATGGATAGGACCAAAATGAATTTACTGCCTATTTTCTACTTACTTTATGGAACATATGGAAGGCGAAGATGAGAAATTTCCACAATAGAACCCCATGGGCAATCAAGGATGTCTTGTTTAAAATCAACTCAGCTATGAATGATCTATTTAATAGTAAGTCTACTGAAGGAAAGGAGCATCTAAAGAATAACACAATAAGGAATGAGAACAGTAATGAAGACATTATTGAAAACAATCTAATACTTACAGACGATTCCGAATATATATTCATGAGCGATGCATCTTTTAAAAGGGATTATGAACCGACAGGTATAGCAGCAATTGCTATTGATAAGGAAGGCAAAGTTGCTCACAAGATTGTCTCCAGACATATAGTTAGAAGCCCCATTGAAGGTGAATGTTGGGCGGTCCTTCTTGCGATGAGAAAGGCTGCTAGTTGTAATCTCCGGAGTGTCTCCTTTTACTCCGATAACCTTGAGCTCATTCAAGGTATAGCTAAACGCACAGGTTTTCGATGGCAAATTCATCCTTTCATTGCCGAAATGAAGAACTGGCTCATGAAGTTATCTAACTGGAAGGTTAACTTCGTTAACAGGAAGTTTAATAGTGTTACAGATCTCACAGCTAAGAATGCTAGACGCAATATCGATACATCTAAGTGAAAAACTGGATCTTTAAGTGATTTTTATGTTTTCCTTAAGTCTTTGTATAAACGCTCGTGATTAATATATTTTATATTTTTATTTGGAAAAAAAAAACTTTTTATGCCAACTTCAAAACACCATTACAGTTGACAAAAAAAAAAAATACAGAGCTCACAGGAACTATTTGTCTTCTGGAATTCTGGTTGAACAAAAAAAAAAAAAAGAACTATTTGTCAAGACTAAACCCCAACCAAGCATTATACAATTACTAGGAAGCTTTTTTAGACATGATAACCAAGTGATAATAATGTGATTTGTCACATTCACCTTATCACAAACCAGATAAAACAACTACACAGCAGATAACTAAGCTCTAATTTCATCCATAGTTAAGGCAAAATCGAACTTTGCTTGCTCAGTTGCTACACTAGAGAGTTTAGCGGCTATAAATGTACATTTTTGTCATATAATCATCTTTTGGAAACGATCTGAGTGTGCTGCACTAACTGTTATTCAAACTGTTTCGTCTCCCACTAGACTATCGGACTTTAGAGTGTTGCTAATCGTGACATTCGAAAGATAGTGAACACCCCATCTCCATAAGGCAAATCAGGAAAACAGTAAATATGTTTATAGTCTGGATACTCATGCGTGATTTTTGTTGGTTCGTTGAGTCTTTGCCCTGGATAATGAATTTATGTCTATTTCGTTATTGAATCTTGTTCCTAAGTTGAGTAACTTGCTTTTGATCAATAAAATAATTCCAGCGCTTTGCCAAACAAAAAAAAAGAAAAACACACACCAGTTTTACTAGATTGTGTGATAAAGAAAAACAAGTTTGTTTATATTTGTATATAATATATAAAATTCTTTTAATTTCAGATGTAGGAAATTACATTATTGGGTACTTCAAAATTATTCAACTCTAGAACTTGGAATATCTGCATACACGAGCTTCATCATAGACAAGTCCCGGTTGACAAACATATCCTTTAGCTGGATTACAATGACGATCTTCCGAACAAATGCATAAACCGTCCAATGCACAGCCGTCAATTTTCTCAGATTGTTTCCCAAACAGAATCTCATCTGACCATTCACTAGAGAACATATTTTCTGGATCCAACATCTTCTTGGCTTCAACAAACTTATTAAAATTTGGATACTTATTTGGCACATTCAAAAATGCCAAATTTCTATTTTTACCCCAATGAGGCTTACCTCCATACTTGAAGAATGCAATTTGCTCGACTTCTTCCCATATATCTTGATTTAATCTTGGGGTTGTTGCTTTGTCAGCACGATAATAATTAACATCTACTGCTATGGAGTCCTCGGATTGTCCTAGATATGCATCTGAGGCTTTTAGGTATCGAAAGAGGAAACCGTTATATAAGTCAGTTCCGCAGAAGTTTTCTGGCTTTAAATCTCGTAATTTTTTCACATCGCGTATGAAATCACCAAGTTTTGATGATGTGATTATAGCCGATGTCTCGTAAAAAAACAACCCATTGATTCTTCGATCCCAGGCACATGAGATATCTTTTTGAGTTGGTGATGAGTATAAACAAGAACCAGACATCTGCATTTTTCCTTGATGTCCTATAACTGGATAGCCAGTAAAGAGTAAGTTGTTCTTCAACCCATTGGCTATTAACTTCTTGTACTCAAAAAAGGTAGATGCCATTGTGCATTTACCTTTTACATTTCTTGTACCCTCGTACAATTTCTCTGGATAATAAATTAATAATTAGCGGAATAAGTTATTGAACTAATCATTTTTACTTTTACATGTAATATAGTATGAAATAGAATGCTTAATAATTACCTGATGATCGAACAGATTTGGATAAAACTACAGGATTTGATCGGAAACCTAAAAAATCATTTACCCCATTCCCTGGTGTGTTTAAGGGAACCCTGTCATCAATTCGATAAACTGCTGTGTGTCGTGATGGATACCATTGAATATCTGCAAATTCGTGCTTCTTTGCGTGGTTCACATATTCGTCTTCAATACCCTTGTCACTTGTATAATTGTAGGTCATCCTTCTTTTAAATGCTCTTTCCAACAAAAGTGTCACCTGTTTTAATTACAAATATGAATTCGACAATTTCGTATCAGCAAATTATTTGAGAGATGTAACAATTAACTTTTAAAAATTTACGATAACATTAATAAGATATGCAGTTGCGTGATTCTGTTAAAAATAATACAGTAACAAATTAGTATTTATAAATTAAAAATGTTATCATTAGGACTCTACTTCTTTACTTGCTCAACAGCGCACCCAAGAGCAAAGCAATTGCAACCTTTCTCATGTACATCAGAATATGTAAACTGTTAACAATAGCGCAATCATCGAAAATGATGATGATGCTCCTCATCACAATATATATTCATATATCTTGGTTACTGTGCATCTTCTTGATCATTAGCTACTTGGTTATCGGTAAATTATTCCTAGCGATTATAACCTTTATAACCTTCCTAATTTGCAGAATTTTCACTTGGTCCCTTAAATTTCAAATATATCTTATTAGACTTCAATTTATTATATTTATACAAATACTTTGTTAATAAAATATAAATTATTGTACATAGTATAGTAATAAAGTGTAACTAATTCAAAAAAATTCGTTTAAACTAATAAAACCAATTTTGTAAAGTATAAAGAACAGCAGTGATATTAATTAGGATTAGTTTCTCCTGAAGTCCTGCCCACAGCAAATCTCCTTAAATTAAAGTATTTAAACCCCAAGCTAGTTAGTGACTAGTATTACACATGCCTGGTTTATATATCCTTGAAAATATGATGGCCAAATTCATATTCTTTTAAGTATCAAATTTTAGAATTACTTCTGAAATTCCCATCCACGATAGATGAATTTATTCTGTCTCCGCAATCCGTATAATCATTTAATAAACTAACAAAATTTGACAAAAATTTACATTTAATTAAATTTGGAATGTACAATAAGTAAAACTTTATATCTAACCACTAAATATAAAAAATCATACATAAATACTAAATCAAAATCAAGATGAAAAAAGAAAAAACAATTGAAACTTATGTAATATATTTTGTAATGTGAGTAATTTAAATATAAATAAAAATAATTAGAGATTTCAACTCAAAAAACTTAATAATCACCTTTATTTTTTAATACATATGAGAACCACTTTGAGCTCGGAATCATTTTGATTTCAATAAGATCCGATTGCAAGACTTTTTGGTCTCTGCGGAATAATCTAACCTCTAGACCAACTATCAGTCTTTAATAATCACCTATATTTATTCTAATTTGGAATAAAGGATTTTTATAATTTTCTCCTAAAAAATTATTATTTTCTATAAAGGGTAATTCAATTATTACAATATTACTCATATTTTAATATTAACTAGTTTATGGATTGAATATTCATAATGAACATCGTTAATTCCCAATACACGTATAAAGGTTGTTGTTCTAAAGATGATAATAAAGTCTACGATAGGAGGTTTTCATTGATATGGGTCGGGAGATAAAAATGGGGTTGTAAGCTAAGTCCAACAACTATCTAGAAAAGATAGAATTGAGAATCAAACAGAATGTTTCTTTTAAACAGAAACTTTGAAAATAGTTATACTTCAACAGTTTCTCAATTTCAACCTCCTAATCTTATTTTAAATTTATTTCAATAATTTTTCTATTTTAAATAATTTATAATAATTTATATCTTTTTATGTATATGTTTATTTTAAATTTATACACAAATGTTTAAAATTAAAATTAATATATTTAATAATAATTTTATATTAAATATTACTAAAAATAATCAAATATAATAGTTATTTACTGTAATTGCTTTTATAAGAACATGTCTATTATTTATTTCGATACGGAAAATTTTAAAAGTATTATTTTTTAAATTTATCCAAAAAATATAATTGAAGTCATTAAATAAAATAAATTAATATTATAAGTAGATTAATTACGATATTTTATTGAAAATATGTATTAAATTTACGTATAGGTTGTTGGGAATAAATTGTTTTGACTAATAAAAATGATATAAACTATTAAAAAATTAAATTGCAGATGAGATTGGGGTTAGCCACATGTAGGTAAGGCTAAGTCCAACAGTTACCCGATTGAAAAGCTATAATTGAAAGTTAAACATAGTGTTTCTTTCAAATAGAAACTTTGAAAACAGTTGTACTCCAACAGCTCCCCAATTTCAACATCCTAATCTTATTATAAATTTATTTCAGTAATTTTTCTATTTTAAATAATTTATAATAATTTATATTTTTTATGTATATGTTTATTTTAATTTATATACAAATGTTTGAAATTAAAATTAATATATTTAATAATTATTTTTTATTAAATATTACTAAAAATAATTAAATTATTAATTATGTATTTTTATTATTTTTATAACAATATGTCTATTATTTATTTCTATACGAGCATTTTAAATGTATTATTTTTCAAATTTATTCAAAAAATATAATTAAAGTCATTAATATTCAAATAATAAAATAAATTAATAATATAAATAGATTAAGTATGATGTTTTATTGAAAATATGTGTTAAATTAATATATAGATTGTTGGAAATAAATTATTTTGACTAATAAAAATGATATAAACTATTAAAAAATTAAATTAGAGATGAGATTGCAGTTAACCACATGTAGTTAATATTTTTTAAGAAACAGGTTTTCTATTTTAGTTTTACGCAGAATTAAAAATCTGTTGGAATTGATTTTTCATTATTTAATTAGGAATCAGGTTTTTGTTATAATTAGAGTCATATTGGATTTAGCTGGTTGTAAAAAATGGAGATAGAGATTTCAGGATCATTGTCTTTTCGTTGCGGTGGAGATGTGAAGGATCTCGTAGCTTATTCAAGTTCATAGTTTTTTCATCGAGCTCTTTAAACAGCTAGAATGACCGAACTTCTTTATCAAATTATTTAGGATTTGAAAAAATAAAATGAAATTCGAATTTGTTTAAGTCTCAGTTTTAATTGATTGATAGATAAAAAATTGGGACTTTTAATCCATTACGCAATTGTGTGCGCTAGTGACCATAATAAATGGCATCATTGATTGTTTTGAAACTGAACCTCCATATTAAATTCCTTTTTTATGTAAAATAGGTCATACTTCTTCCGTCCAATTTTATTTGTCCAACTTTCTAAAAGAAGGTGTCCAATATTATTTGTCCTTTTATCAATACCAAGACACTTTTTCCTTACTTTTTCCAATATTGCCCCTATTTAAGTAGTAGAAAAAGTAATGTAATAAATAATGTCATGTGTATTTATTAAGGGTGTTTATGTAAAAAAGAAGAGTATTAAATGCTCTTTTTAATCTTTGTGCACTAAAAAGATGGACAAATAAAAATGGACGGAGGGAGTAATTTTGTTTGATGGGCTAAGGCACTCGTAAAGGTATTCTAAAAATAGTAGGATATGTTGAAGCACAAGTGTTTGACGATCCATTAAATAAAATATGCGTCACCGTTCAACAACTTTGACTTGAAGTTATTTTATTAGGTTAACTAATTTTTAAATTTAATGAACTAGCTTAAATTTGATTTTTTTTTTTAACTCAATACGAATATTGTATCTAAAAAAAATAACAAAGTTTTAAGTAATTAAACTAACCAACTTAATAGACTACATACTCGTAATTAGATGATAGGATAAATGCATTTTACCAATTGCATGGTCAGTCTAATTGGTATTAGATGGTCTATTAACTAAATTAAGGGAGTTTGTTTATGTTATTAAAATCTTAATTTGATTCTTTTATGATCTTAATGGAATATGTTCTATTTAATTGTTTATTTAGCATTCTGTATTTTTTTTATTTTTTAAACGACATCTAAATGACTAATTAATTAGATTGGACGAACAATTAATTGGCCTATATATTACCTAAAACACCTTCACTAAAGTATCCAAGCTGTCTGCACTTTTAAATGAACCGCCTAAGCGATTGGACGAGTTAAACTAATCACTGCTTGGAAGAACATAAGTGGCTCTACCTTTGATCCCATGTATCAAGAAACGGAGTAATAGATTATATATTGAGCCGTAAAAGAAATATGGACTAACCTTAGATATGACACCGAGCTTTCCTAGTGAAACTTTTGCCGCAGGAAGGAGCGGGTTTTGGCTCTGTAAATCCATGACTTTAGCATATCCTTCCGATTCATTGGCAGGAACAACAAGTCGAAGGCCTAGGACATGATCATGAACAGCTCCACCTTTACCCCACCATGAACTTCCATGAGCCCCCGTACTTATAACTCCAACTACACTAACACCCTCCCAATATGGAGAAGCCACCAAACTCAACCCTTGTGCCTCCACTTTATCCACAACCGCCCTAAACCCCACTCCAGCATCAACTGTAACGATCATATTAGCAACATCGACATCAATGATCGTGTTATACTTCTCAGTACTTATGAACATCGTGTTATTAGATTGGGCTGAAGGGCATGCTAGTTTTGGTATAGAATGTGAAAATTTTGTCACAACTTTTACTTTGACTTTATTTTTGTTTGCATTGGCTACTATTGAGAGAAGCTCCTTCTCATTTGTTGGATAAGCTACACTTGGTGCACGACATTCTTTGTGGTCTGCCCACACACCATATGTATTATGAAAATTGCACCCTGTACTGTTGCATTCAACAGGGTTTGGTGGTGGCATTGCATCCATGGTTACAAGGGTTGAGAAAACCCATATGAGAATATTGAGCAACCAAATTACATTCATCAAATTTTTTTTTTTTTATATTGGGTTTAAAAGGAGGTCTGATCGATATAAATAAAACTATGTCACGACGCCTTTAATATACTACTCACTTTTTTTGTACTCGTACTTATTTGTAGTTAGCATTTATTATAGACGGGTTCTAGATAGTACCTGTAATCAACTTGTGGTTAACATTTATTATAGCGGACAGCTAGAGCGCTCGATTCTATAGGTCTCTTTTATAATCTATTTTTGGGTGAAAGTGATTTCAGGAATTTATCGTCTTCTTAGAAATAATGGTTTGTTTGGATGAATGATAGATTTTTTTTTTTTTTATCTAGTAAAAACTATTTTAGACTTGAAGTCATTGAACCAAGATCTTAGACTTGAAGTCACTAATTAAAATGTTAAACCAAGGATAAATTATTAAAAAAAGAAAAGGAATAATCTATATATAATAAAGCAGCTAACAATAAATAATCTAACCTTCTATTTTCTTTTACCCCTTAAATAGTCAAATTTTCTCGTTTATCTCCTTTAACTTCTTAAAACTTTTTATCTAATATTTATATTACGTTTCCATTATCTAAACTTAATATCCTTTATCGAAACCTAAACCGTCTAACAATAACATAACAAATCACATAAAAAATTGTAACAAATCACATGAAAAATTGTATGTTCCTATCCTACCTAATAAATAATGTCCAATTAAACCGTATATACAGTATTTTCATATTATGGATATGGATCACAGTTTAATATACATAGAGAACCAACGATGGTTGTATACAAGATAAATAGATCACGGAAGCGCCATAGGCCTATGAGATCACAAAAGCGTGATTTTGCAAAAGAGGAAATTACACATAGCATCCCAAAAAACCATCCAAATTCTATTTGAGGCCTAACTAAATAAACAATTTAGATCGAGTTTATTCCAATTTTTTGATTAAAATTTTCCCCATTATACCCTTTTTAATTATCTTTATTTTTTCATTAATCCCTTGTACTTTTTTTATCTCAAGGGTACGTTCACGAGGGTACAGACCTATGCCGGGTTTTGAATTTTACAATTTTTTTTATATACTTCCATGTCAAAGTTGGGGAAGTAGCATTTTTGTCCATATCTAATCGTTGTACCCTAGGGGTTGTACCCTACAAATTCGAAACCAATTTCTAAATCTTCACACTCGCATATAGGAACAAGACCAGTTAAAAAAATACACCAGGTTCTGTACCCTTGGTTATATCTTCAACTCCACTATCATAGGACATTCATACTCGAATGAATAAAAAACACTACAAGATCGCTTAACACAAGCCCAATGGGATGTACCCTTACACTCCTTATCACGCATAGGAACAAGAAAACAAACAAAAAATAGCCATTCACCTTCGTACTCCCTTAACATACTCTAGGGTCTGTACCTGGCCTGCAAATAAAAAAACAATGAAAAGTTCACGTTTAAAAACAATGAAACATAAAAACAAAAACAAAATCTAATAAAATAAAAAATGAAAAGGAACCGTGATTGAAAAACAATGAAACCTTTTACCTTAATATGGGTTCCTCGCTGGCCAGAGATGGTTGGTTATATTCCAGGCGGTGTTCGTTGGCCGGAGATGGTGGGTTATGTTCTAGGCGGACGAGGAGAGAGATATAGGTGGCAGAGGTTTAGATCTTGATGGAGAATGGGACGAAAGGCGGCAGTTTTCTTTAGCAGGGGAACGACGGTAAGATTTGGAAAAAAAAGAAAAGGTGAAGGTTCACGAACGGTGGTGGGAGTGGCGCAGAGGCAAGGGAGCGGCGCGAACGGTCCTAGGAGGAGGCAGGGAAGATGGTGGTGAGGGTGGTGAAGATGGTGATGACGGTGGGTAACAGAGAGGGGATGCGGTTTTCTTATGGTCTAGGGTGGCGTAGGGGGTGGGGATGGTGGTGAATGGGCCAGCGGTTTTCTTGTGCGTCACAGCGGCAGCGGCAAGGTAAAACCAGAGAGGGGGGGGGGAGAGATGGAGAAGAGAGAGGGTGTTTTTGGATCCTGTAACCCTAATGGGGTTTTTGTTTCAGATTTGGGTTTCACTATAATAAGAGGAAGGGTGAGGGTGTTTTGGGTTCTTTTTCTTTTTTGCGTTGGGTTTGAAAGGGTTAGTTGGGGCTGGTTTGGGTTTGAATTTTATTAATAATCACAAGCTCATGAGGCCTTATTTTGTTATTGCCCCTTTTGCAAAATCAAATGGAAATGTGACTAGTTGAAAAAGACGTGATTTTTTTAATGAATTTTTTTACAAAAAATTGAGTTTCGTCTTCCTAATATATTTACGAAATTTTACTCACTAAAGGGAAATTAACAGAGGATGTCAATGATATATACACAATGTTTAGAACTGTTTTAACTATTTTCAAATACGAGTTTAAAGCTAGTAATAAAGGACAGAAGAATGGAAGTATTTAATTTTGATTAAATTAAAAATAAAATGAAAAAAATTATTAAAATTTATTTTTATTTTATATTAGAATAAAAGAATATTGAAAGGTATTGATTTTTTTTATAATTAATGTTTAGTAAATTTTTTTTGGTTTGAATAAATGATTTTATTATAGTATAAGAGTAGCAGTACACGGTATAAAATTAACTATCTAGGTAACTATTTTAATTTTGAAAGTTTAAGATAGCCACTATCTATTCGTTGGTCTAATTTCAGTGAGATACATAAAGCAACCAGAATAAGAAATGTGCACATTTTTTTCATAATAGCTATATCCTTAAAGAGGGTTTTCACCTCTCGCTAGAAAAATTATTATTCTTCCGGCACGTATGATAAATAGTAACAATAAATGCAACTCTACATATATTTTTCTTCCAATTTTTCTGATATTTTAGCTTCTTGAGCTATTTCTCCACCATAATATTACAATTATCCTTTAATAGATTTCCATTTCTCACGCTGCTTCAATCAAAAACAAACGTTAAAAGATAAGAAAAAAATGAGATTAATTTATATATTTATTTTGTTGAATAAGGATTAAAAAGTTTATTTTTTTAATTTTTATAAAAAATAAATCTTGAATAAGAAGGGATTATTGTATTATTTTCACCGATATTTTTCTAAAAAAAAAACCCCCATAAACATCCTCCCACTTCTTTTTTTCGGTCCCTCAGGTCCGTCAATATTTTGTAGCATTTATAATATATATATATATATATATATATATATATATATATATATATATATATATATATATATATATATATATATATATATATTGGATATTAAAAGTAAATAATTTATTTTTTGTTATTAGGGTAGATTTGGGGTGAGAGAGGGGGTCGTCTCCACTGTCCAGTAATTAAGTGCATGTTTGGAAGTGTTTTTTTTTTAAAAACACTTAAAAATGCTTCTAGATGTTTAAAAGTGTTTAGACTTAAAAAAGCACTTTTAGAAAAAACACCAAATAGGTACTTTTTAAAAAACCATCTAGAGTGATTTTAGATTTTAAAATTTTTTTTATTAATTTTTTTTAAAATTTAAATTTTAGTCGAAAAGTGTTTTTTATTTAAAATAATCCCTTTCAAACCGGCCCTAAATAGTGAGCATTTGTCTTTTTATGAAAAATCTTTAAAAAATAATTTATTAGTCACAATTAAATATTAATCCTCTCTTAATTAGAATTTTATTACAAATACTTTTTAAAAAATGATGCGTTAAATCCTATGACTTATTTTTTAAAATTTAACCCCTCTTCTTAAAGGGAAATTTTTAACTACCTTTTAGTGATACATAAATAATGAATTAATTGCACAATATTTCTATGTGTTGAAGCGTAATAGCAGAAAATCTCTATATGGTTATCTAATAGCATGAAAACCCTATGAAGTAGGTTATTATAGACATAAAAACCTCATAAATTAATTGTTCTGTCAAGTTTGTAGATTTATTATCTTAGACCACGTAAGACTTTGTTGTAATTAATTAATTATATAAGGTTTTGGTACAATTAGCTAGGACCACATGAAAGTTTGGTGCAATTGACCCCATAAATAATTCTTGAAAGGGAAGTTAGATAACCTTGTACTCCCTCCATTCCTTAATAATTGACTCTTTAGAGTTTTTCACGTATATTTAAAAATCTAAAAAATTGAAAAAAATTAGTTTAATATGACTAAAATATCCTTACTTTTAAGAAAGAGAAAATTAAAAGATTTTAAGAATAAGGGTAAAAGAGGAAAGAGGTCATTTAATTTGTATTGAAATTTGAAATGTGAGATATATTGTAGAATAAATTATATTGGCTAAAGAGTCAATTATTAAGGAATGGAGAAAGTAGGTTTTTGAAAGAAAAAATGAAGAAGATAACGGTGTAGGGTTATTTGAGATTGGATGCTAGACAAACGGTTGAGTGTCTAAATTATATAATGTTGTCTCATTTTTGGAGCTTCATTTAACAATTGAATAATGCAAAGCAAGATTGTCTCTCAAGATTTTGGGTCTTTCTTTGTCTATGTTTTTTCTTTCACCCTACCAACACTATTGGTTAGATAATGATATTTTCTTAGTGAACTTTACTAAATTTATTCTCGACTTGAGTTTCAAATCATCTATTAAACTTTATATTTATTTACAATCTTAATGATTTTATAGTTTTTATTGGATAAATTTTTTATCTAACAATATATGCATAATGAAAAAATTAAAAAAGACTAACAGTTAACATTTTTTAAAAGAGGCCTAAAAGATCAAGAAATGGAATTTCCTACTCCCTCCGTTTCAAAATGTTTGTCCACTTTGCTTTTCACACAAATTAAGAAATGTAATTATTACACTCTCAATTACAAAAGTACCCTTCATAAAGTGTCTTGATATCTTAAATGTGTATTGGAAACATAAATTTTGATTTTTTAATGGGGGTAATAGTGGAAAAAAGAAGGAAAAAATGTCTTGATATTCTAAGTGGACAAACATTTTGAAACTACATTTTTAGTAGGTGGACAAACATTTTGAAACGGAGGGAGTATTACTTATTAACTAGTTATGGTAACTTTAGGCCTGTTCAACTATAACGACCTATTACCACTAAACACCATAATCCATCTGGTGGGTCTCTATAACTGATCAGACCCTCCGCACTAATCTCACCGAATTTTGTCATCCAATCAGTACAACTATTTGTTTCCCAATAACTCCAAACCAGTTCGAGATGTTCTTTAGATCTTAATATATCGCGACAGACCCTTATTATATCATTCGAAAATCCCCTTGAGTTCACACCGCCCTTCACTAGCACGTGCAACTCTCTAGAGTCAATTTCGATGATAAAAGAAGTAAATCCCCGACACACTTCATATATCTACTCTTTATTGGTGACATGTTCTTGTGTCACTGGCTTTACTATTCAAGTCCTTAAGTTGTCTCCTAGATGAAAGGATCGGATAAAAGGGGGTGAGTTACCACTAGCTCAGTGAGAACGTACATAATACCTATATGCAGAATTTCACCTCTCAATGAAGTAATTATGTTGTCAGAAATATAAATTTAACATTCATAAAACGATAAATTAAACAGATTAGTGTATACATACAAACTAGGCAAACCATACTACCCATCAAGATATGTACACTAAAAAGTATAATCATGTTATAAAGGATATTGTTTTTTTGTGGGTACGTGGGTGATCCGGGCTAGCTTGCGTGCACCACGACTAACCCTACAGCGATATACACGCCTCTCGATGTATATTCCCAGGTAAATCAGGACTAGGTTACCCATGTTCAGGGAGGGGTTCGAGCCTTGTACCTCTTACTTTACACCCGTTAGGGAAGAGATTCGAACCTTGGACCTCCCCTTTAAGTGCTGAACAAATAGCAAGGCTCTGACCAGTTGAGTAAAGGATATTTTTGTCTTACCCCTATGACTCACACCATGAACCCTCGACCCCTTATCACTCCCACTAGTTATATACCCTGGGTACACTAAACCTACGATAACTGGCTAAGAAATTCTATGTCACATGCTCCAAGTGAGATTAGATCATGATGGTTGTATCATTCCTGCCAAACATGTTGTCGCCCAGGGTAATACGATATCACCTCACCGAACGATCACTATCATTATCAAGTATCAAATATGAAGATGACCAACTCGGTCTTTTCGATCAACGATATCATTTAACAATTAATGGATAGGCGATAAAGTAGGTCTTACTAAATCAATATACAATTAATCATATGATAACGAGATAATATAAATAATATTACAATTGGTTCAAAATTATTGAATTAAATATATTAATGCAAAAGTTAAGATATGGTTAAAAATTAACATATTAGACACTATTTAAATATTCGCCTTATACAAGACTATTATCCCCTTTTCAGGACCAATATTATCCATGGTCTCTATATGTGTTCCACTATTTATTATTTTTATCCCTTTGTATAAGATAATATTTTTGGATGATATATTTTGCCTTTTCTTTTATTTTGTATTAGTTTATGGCTTTCTAATATTTTGGTAACGTATTTATTGATTTTGATTGAATGTTTTAGTTAGTCATACTGAGTTCCCGTTTAGAAGTACTTATATTGAAGTAATAAATACTCTAATTAGAATTTGTAAAAAATATTAAAATTATTTTAAAAATTTAGAATCACTTTAGGTTATTATTGTATGGCTTATAAATATAACCATATTATATATTTATAAGCCATACAATAATACTATTCCATATTTATCTTTATCACCCTAATGGTGTTGGGTGGCCACTAAATATTTATAATATCATACTCCATCGTCTAACATATATTATAAGGTTAATAATAATAGTCATGTTAGGAAAGTATGACCGTTACCTATATTACAATGGGCATATGCTAAGATATATCATGTATCTCTCACAAATATGAGATTTGTTGTGTTAAAAGATGTATATGTTTTTAAGTTTACATAATATAGTATCCTGACTATTTTCCTAACTCATTTGATTGATTGACTTTGGAATTAAAAGTTCACCTAATGTACTTATTTTGTTAATAAATAAAAATGGCAACATATTCAACATATATATATACATTTATTAATTTTCTCAGGAATATCACGGGTACGTCGATTAATTTTTAGCCAACTTTGGCTTTATAGGGGATATATCCAAGAGAATATTGATGACTCGAATCTCGTGTTAGCCTTGATATTTCTAAAAATTGTTGCTTTGTACTTGTTTTTTTCCTTGGATAGACCTTATCCATTATGCATAGGAAATTTCATAGTTAAATGGTATGTATAACACAATTCCTATAATTAGTACAAAATGGATCGGTCGAGGTTAACACCATGCATATCGTCTCCTTGTGCTACGAGGAATAAACATTTGTATCTTTGAAGGTTTTCCAAAATTTTATCCTCATAGGTAGCTTTATGAACGCCATCATCGAAGATTCTTGTCATGTGAAACCCTAAACCATACTTATATAGGGTTATAGCTCACAGGACTGATATGTAATTGCTCGAGTGGGTGGGGAATAATAATAGATATACGTGCCTCCGGTGTCAATTTGTACTTGAGACATACGTTTATATTTTAGAATTTTAGGTTCAAAAGATAAATCTCATAAGGGGACATCATACCCGAGGATCATCATCATCAAAATTTATATTATTATGATTTTAAGGAAAAAAATCGGGGTAGGGAGGTTATGATTATCTTGTCAAAAAAATTTCTTTAATTTCAACCCATTAGTTCATTTGTCTATATACCAAGCTTTTGTTCCATGGTATGTTAATATGTTTGGTAAGTGAAAGTGAGTAGCAACTCGCATATAAGGCACCACTAATAGTTTGGTGAACTATCAAATATGACAGTTGTTAACTTTTCTATGAATGTAAAATTTTACGTTGATGTATTGTTTTTCAGGGTCTGATGGAGCTTAATTTTTTTGAATGAATATTTTCAGATCTGAGCGCTCTAGTTCTAGGTACCTATTATTGCAAAGATGGGTTAGTCACAAGAATAAAGGGTTCCTCCTATTGACACTCCAACGGTCAGTTTGGTCTGTGTGAAATTTTATTCAATGCATATTTCTCGGATGAATAATGCACAAAGCTTCCATATTTGGATAAGAGTCCCATAACAGCATAATGTCCTTTTGTCATATTTTGGGGTGCCACTGAGGATGTTTACTCTTGGGCCCTTGTAAGGGACTTTAAACAGTATAGGGTGGCCGATTATGTCTTAAATATGAGTTGAGGCCTTCATATGATAAAGGTTCGTATTATTCATATGGACTATCCGGTGGGGCTTGTAAGCTCTTCGGTTAGGGACATTATTGTCCGAGAGCATTCTTGGTATATCATCTTTATGACAAAGACTCGGAATAATAATGCATATGTTGGGTCATCAAAATTCAATAATTTTGTGTCTCGATGAGTGAAGGGACATATACTTTCTATATGCTCTATGTAAAATCATATTCCTAATAATTGGCATTTTCTTATTGGTGGTAAAGTTGTGGTGATCGCTGACACTTAACACTACATTTTTAAGAACGTGCACCGGTTGATAAATAAGAGGTCATGATTTTTCTATCATATAAATGAAAATATTTTTGTTAAAAAAACTATGATTGCTATTCATAATGTTTAACTTGTGTAAAATGAAAAATAAATATGAATCACAAATTTATTCAAAATGGAAAAATGGATTTTGTAAGAGATTTGGATTAGATCAAGCATTCGCAAGGCTATTTTTCCATGTATTAGAACTTTGGATGATGGAGGGGCGGATCCCTATAATGTCCAAGGGGTTTAAACCCTTATTGATCTCCTGAATATTATACTCCATCTGTCCACTTATGTTTGTCCTTTTTTCTAAAAAAAGGTGTCCAACAATATTTGTCCTTTTATATTATCAAGACTTTTTTCCCCAATTTTTCCAATATCACCCCTAAGTAATTAGAAAAACAATAGTGCAATAAATGACCTTATACTTAACGAATAAGGGTAATATAGTAAGGAGAGTATATAATTAATGTATTTCTTAAAATTTGTGCCACAAAAAGTAAGACAAACATAAGTGGACAGAGGGAGTAATACGTAAGTAGAATTTTGTCTTGAAAAAATAATTAACATCCTTAGAATATTTACGTAAAACGGTCATGCTCTAAAGTATTCATAAATATTGTGGCTTAATCGTTAGATAATAAAATTGGGAATGAAACTTATGTGTTTGATTCGTAAAAATATTTTCATTTCTTCCAAAATAATAAATTATTTCTTGATATTTTTTCCCAAATGATAAATATTAATTCTTTTGTATCGAAACATGTCAATATCGATACACAAAACTAGGTCATGGAAACATTTTAAAACCTTCTATTTATGGATGCAAAGCATATCTTAAAAACGAAATATGTCAGCAATTCAATCAAAGGTTGCGGCTATAATTAAGGTAGGTTGTTGTTGGATATCAGAATAAAAAATTGTATTTTAGTTCAAATGTTTAATATTATTTTGAAAGAATCCCCAAACCATATACGGCAGACTGAAGACAATTTTTTGAGTGTATTTTTACCATCCGTTTTTTGGGACAAGTCAATAAACGTACAAGCCCCTTGGAAGTCCTCGAGGCTATTATTTTAGGCACTAATGTTTAGATCCTGACGAGATATTACTATTAGATATTACCTCCATTCTATAATAATTGAATTTTTAGAATTTTTCACATATATATTAAGGAACCTAAAAGTAGGTTAGTGTGAATATTCCACAATATATATCAACTTTAGAGATCCAATACGAAATATATTATCTTTTTTCTATTCTACCATTTTTTTAAAATATCTCGCCAACTAAATATTTAATTTTATCTCTCTTATAATTAGGGATATGTTGGTCTGGATATGTTGGTCATTTTAAACAAAATCTTACCTACTTTTTAGATTCCTTAATATATGTGAAAACCTCTAAAGAGTAAATATTAGTAAAATTATTAAACATATTTTTGAAATCTAGACTCACTTTAAGTGTTTTTTAAGAAGCAAATATTTGGTACTTTTATTAAAAATGCTTTTTAGGGTCTAAAACACTTTTAAAGATCTAGAAACACTTCCAAACAGGCACTGTACCTTACGTGTGATGTTTATATAAGTTCCACCATAATATATATTCGCAAGTCATACAATAATACTCTTGCATATCTATCTTTATCAACCTAATAGTGTTGGGTGGCTACTAGAAATTTATAATTTCATACTCCATTGTCTAACATATCTTATAGGATAATAATGATAATAGTCATGTTTGGAAAGTATGAAATTTACTTATTAAGTTTTTAAATAAAAATGGTAACATTATTATTTAAATAGCTAACATGTATTATAAATATAATAATTATATATAGTGCTATATCTAGTGTTAAATAAATTTATTTTAACATATATATAATTATTAATTTTCTCAGAAACTATCACGGGTACGTCGATTAATTTTTTAGCCGACATTGGGTTAATAGGGGTTTTATTAGTGAGAATATCAATGACTCGAACCTCGTGTTAGGCCTTGAAATTTCTAAAAATTGTTGTTTTGTACTTGTTTTTCCTTGTACAACCCCTATCCTATTCGTCATAGGAAAATAGTTAAATGGTATGTATAGAACAATTCCCATAATTAGTATAAAATGGATCGTTCAAGATTAACGCCATGCATATCGTCTCCTTGTGCCACGAGGAATAAGACATTAATATTTTTTGGGGTTTTCTCAAATTTGATCCTCATTTGTAGCTTTATGAACGCCATCACGAAATTTTTTGTCATGTGAAACCCTTCACCGTACCTATATAGGGTTATAGTTCCTAGGATTTATGCAATTGCTCGAGGGGGTGAGATTAATAGATATAAGTGTCTCTGGGGTCAATTTGTTCTTGGAACATACATTTATATTTTATAGAGTTTGTGTTCAAGAGATAACCCTCATACGGGAACATCCGGCCCGAGGATCATCATCATCGAAATTTATATTGTTATGATTTGAGGAATAAAATCGCGGTGGGGAGGTTATGGTTTTATTATTAATTTTTTTCTTTAACTTCAACCCATTACTTCATTTATCTATATACCAAGATTTTGTTCCATGGTTTGTTAATATGTTTAATAATTAAATTGAGTAAAAACTCACATAAAAGGTTCCACTAATAGATTGGTGAATTATTAGATATGTCAATTCTCGTTAACTTCTCTATGAATGTCAGGTTTTACTTTGATGTATAATAGTTTCAAGGTCGGAGGAGCTCTCTCTGTTTTTAAAGGACTATTTCTATATCTGTGTGCTCTAGCTCTAGGTACCTACTACATGCAAAAGAGGGCTAGTCACTCAAATGAAGGGTTCCTACCATTGACACTCCAACAGTCAATTTGGTGTGAGTGAAATTTTATTCAATGCATATTTCTCAAATGAATAATGCACAAAGATTCCATATTTGGATAAAGTCTATTTATGTCCCATAAAAGCACAATGGCCTTTTGTCGTATTTGAGAGTGCCACTAAGAAAATTTACTCTCAGTCCCTCGTAAGGGACTTTAAACAGTTTGGGTGGCTGATTATATCTTAAATATGAGTCAAGGCCTTTATGATAAAGGGTCGTATTAGTAATATGGACTATTCGGTTGGGCTTGTAAGCTCTTCGGTTGAGGACATTCATGTCCAAGATCATTCTTGGTATACCATCTTTATGACAAAGACTCAGAATATTACTGCATCTGTTGGGTGCATCAAATTTCAATATATTTGTGTCTCAGTGAGTATAAGGACATATTTTCATTCTAGATGCTTTATGTAAAATCTTATTCCTAATAATTGGCATATTCTTAATGGTGGTAAAGTTGTAGTGTCAGTGCCGGTCCTGAGGGTAGGCAAAAGAGGCGACCACTTTGGACCTCCTGGTTTTTTATGTTTTTAGAAGCTCTGATTTATAAACTTTTTTACATAGAGGGCACACATTATGTAAGTCCGCTTTGCACCCAAGTCAGGCCGACCCTATTTGGTGACACTTAAGACAACATTTGTAAGAACGTGCATCCATTGATAAATAAATGGTCGTGATTTTTTATTGTAAAAGTAAGAATATTTCTGTTAAAAAAGCTATGGTAGCTATCACCAATGTTTAACTTGTGTAAAATGAAAAATTTATATGAATAAAAAATTTATACAAAATGCAGAATGAATTTTGTTAGGGATTTGGATAAGATCCGACATTCTCAAGACTAGTTTTCCATGTATTAGAACTTTGGATGATGGAGGGACGGGTCCCTATAATGTCCAAGGGGGGATTAAACCCCTATTGATCCCATAAATTTTATAATACGTAAGTAGAATTTTGTCCTAAAAAATAAGTAACATCCTCTTAATATTTGTGTAAAATGTTCATACTCTATAGTATTCACAAAATATTGTGACTCAACCGTTGGATAATAGAATTAAGAATGGAAGTTATGTGTTTGATTCATAACAATTTCATAATTTGTTTCCCAATTGATAAATGATGTATTGATATTTTTTCCCAAATGATACATATTAATTCTTCTATATTGAAACATGTCAATGCCGATACAAAAAACTAGGTCGTTGAAAAATTTGAAGACCTTCTATTTATGAATGCAACATATCTTTAAAAAGAAATATGTCAACAATTCAAGCAAAGGTTGCGGCTATAATTAAGGTAGGTTGTTATTGGATACATGAATGAAAAATTGTATATTAATGCAAATGTTTAATATTATTTTAGAAGCATAATATATTCATGGCGGATCTTCAAACCATATACGGCAGACAAAAGACAATCTTTTAAGGAGAAAATTTTGTGTAGTTTCACACTATTTGTGTGATAGTAGTTCAAGTTTTAAAAAACAACTTTTAACTAATAAAAGAGCCGAGAAGCAAAAGTAAAATGCTTTAAGCATTAACACTTTTCTTTTTTGAAAGATATATTCTAACTAATAGTGTACTAAAAGAAGCCTATAAAAAACTATTTTATAATTATTTTAAAATTAGTTACCAATATTTTTTTTCTTTACCTAATATATATTAGAAGTAGCAAACCAGTTTTTTCTATCGTCTTCATATAATACATGTATCCACCTAATATTTTTCTAGCAACTTATTATAAAAAGAAAATATAGTAAATAATTAAAATAAATGATAACATGTCAAAAGTATTTATATCAAAAAAATTTATAAAAAAGTCCCAAGTATTTTTAACATAAATGAATTGCCCATATTTTATATATGATATCTTTTCATTAAAGAATATAACAAGAATCAATTCAAAAATACCTATATTTTGTGTATTCTAGTTTTATTTATAATAAAGTACTCTGTCTTTGAAAATGATTACAAATAATTGTATATGAAGTGCATTACTGGTTCATATACAATTGTTTGTTGTCATATCTCAACAACAGAGTATTTTATTGTTAAAAAGAAATTAAAATACACAAAATAGAGAATTTTTTAAATATTATTGTTAGGTTCTTTAAAAGAATGCTATCATATATAACATAGGAGCAATTTATTTTTATGGATAATTCTCAATTAATTACAATTCCACACTTTTTATTCCCAAAAAAGAAGAGGAAACAATACTTCCTACTTACTCACAAATTATCAACTTAATTCCCAACTAAACACATTATTCCATTATTGCCCTTATATGGTTTTTTTAATTATTATTACTTTTTTAAAAAAATTTAAAAAAAATCGAATTTTTATTTTGGAAATTTTGGATTTTATTTTTATTTTTTTTCCCGATTTTTTTTTCGAAATTTAAAAAAAAATCGAAATTCCGGTTTATGTGTTGTTATAACACACAAATATAGATTTATATATTCCTTTAACACATAAAATCATAAAATCGATCTAAATGATACTCTTCTTTAACAAAATTGATTTTTTTTCTCTTTTATTAATCGCATATACCCTATTTTTTACTCGTTTTTAACTATCTTGATATATTATCTTTTTGCCCAACACTTTTTGTTTTTTTTTGTGTGTTTATGTATTAGGGTTTTGTGTTTTCCATGTCACACAAAACTTAATTTTGTTTTTTCCAATTTTGTATATTCCTGGAACACACAAATCTCATAATTATGTATTCTTAGAACGCACAAATATCAGATTTGTGTATTATGGAATACACAAACTCAAATTTGTGTATTCAAGGAACACATAAAACTCGAATTTATGTATTTCTGGAATACACAGAACTTGATTTTGTTTGTACCAATTCTGTGTATTCGTTGAACACACAAAACTCAGAATTGTCACTACACCGCGTAAGAGCTTCCGCGACTACATCTGTAGTCGCTAAAGAACAAAAACGTAGTCACGAAAAACGATTCTATTTAAAATAAAGCACAATCGTTCACGCAAACATCGATGGTATTGTACCCCATACCTAAACTTTTTAACTTTTCGTTGCACTCCTCGTATGACTCAGGCAAGGTATGAGGTTTGGGCAACACACGACACAGAAGATCAAGCAACACGGTGAAAAACGTGTTAGTCCACTTGTTCTTCACCTTCACGTGCATTAGCTTCGCAATGAAATTTAATGAACTTATTACTGTACAACCAGGGTATAACTCGGTCTCTAATTCAGAAAACATCTTTTCGAATTTGCCACGTGTTGAACTGTTCGAGTCTATCATCTCGGTGTCACCCGAATGACAACCACCCTCATAATTAGGTCTCAAATCTTCATAGACATTCAACATATCATTTTCTTCATATCGAGTCTCCGGAATTTCCTCGTTCTCACCATGCTTTGTCCAAATCTCATACGTGGACAAAAACCCAAATTTTAAAAGAAGTGCCCTAACTTTGATCACGATAAACCGGCGATAATTCGAACACTCATTACACGGACAAAACAAAGTTTCTTTAAAATCTTTATTTTTTTGAGCAAATACGAGAAATTCTTCTATCCCCTTAACAAATTCACGCGAAACACGATGAGCGGAAGTAATCCGACTTTTATCAATACCCGAAGCCATCCTCTACCAATATAATCAACTATTCCAATATAAAAGAATACAACATAAATGTCTCATAAATATAATGAAAAAAATATTACATCACCAATTAAATACTTAAAAATAAAATGAAAAAGAAAATTATTACATCACCAATTAAATACATAAATATAAAATGAAAAAAAAATATTACATCACCAATTAAATACATAAATATAAAATTAAATGCATACAAAATATTACATCACTAATTAAATAAATAAATATAAAATTAAAACCAAACAAAATATTACATCATAAAACAAATACATAAATATAAAATTAAATGCATACAAAATATTACATCACCAAATAAATATATATCTCATTTATGCATTTATTTCTCATACAATAATATATCATATATATATATATCATATAAAATTATAAGATGTTTCGAAATACATAGTGATACTATATATTTAGCATTAACTACACAATTGTAATCAAATAAATAAAAGATGAAAAAGTTTTATATAAAAATACCTACTTTTGGGAAAATTTAGGAGGAGAAATTGATAATTGAGGAGGTCCCACATTGTTGAATGACCCGGGAAAGGTTTTCCACGTGTTGAAATACCTAGTAATTAATACTATTTAGCATTAACTACACAATTGTATGCAAATAAAAGAAAATTGAAAGAGTTTTATAGAACTAAAAATACCTACTTTTGAGAAACTTTAGATGGGGAAATTGATAATTGAAGAGGTCCCACGTTGTTGATTGGCCCGGGAAAGTTTTTCCACGTATTGAAATAATATTTGATGATGAATTGTGGAAAAAATTGGGAGAGTTTTGAGAGAATAGTGGAGAAGTTGTAAAATAATGGGTGTTTGAGGTTCCCAAAACAAAACCCAATGTCATAAATACGCTACACACATTAGCGACTACAAGAAGTAGTCGCTAATGATGTGAATGTCGTCGTTATTAGTAACAAATAGCGACTATATGAACTAGTCATAAAAAGATAACCTTCATTAGCGACTACACAAAGTCAGTGGAAAAAAATAATTAAAAAATTAAAACAAGTAGCGACTACTTGTATAATACTAACGACTACTTCATGTAGTCGTTAAAAACAAAACTTAAGTACGACTACTTTGTAGTCGAAAAAAATATAAAGTACTCGTTAACACGAAGTAGTCGTTAGAGATATACTCTTTAGCGACTACATGAAGTAGTCGCGAAAACTTTAGTCGCGAGAAAACTCGCGTGTAGTAGTGTGTGTATTCTTGGAACACGCATATTTGTGTATTCATGGAACACATAAAACTCAAATTTGTGTATTCATGGAACATGTAAACTCAAATTTATGTATTCCTGGAATACACAAAACTTGATTTTGTTTGTTTCAATTCTGTGCATTCCTGGAACACACAAATCTCAGATTTTTGTATTCCTGTAACACACGAATCTCAGATTTGTGTATTCTTGGAACGCACAGATTTCAGATTTGTGAATTCATGGAACACATAAAACTCAAATTTGTGTATTCATGGATCACATAAAACTCAAATTTGTGTAGTCATGAACACATAAAACTCAAATTTGTGTATTCATGGAATACACAAAACTCGAATTTATATATTACTGGAATACACAAAACTTAATTTTGTTTGTTCCAATCCTGTGTATTCCTGGAACACACAAATCTCAGATTTGTGTATTCTTGGAATACATAAATTTCAGATATGTTTATTCATGGAAAAAAATTCAAAAAAAAAAATCGTAAAAAAAAATTTTGAATTTTTTTTGAAAAATAACTTAAAAATTAATTAGAATTAATTTAATTTATAATTAAAGTAATTATTAATAGGTGGAAGGATAGTCTGGTAATTGAGTAATATTTTGTACTTAATTAGGAATTAAGTCGAAGTTGTAATTATTTGAAAATACTTACCTTTTCCGCATAATTAATTGGGCGTTGCTCCTTATTTTTATCAAAACAAATTATAATTTTTTCTTTTCAAAAATTCTGATATAAATAATTTTAACATGTTTTTATTTATTTTAATTCTTTACTATATTTGTTATAATATGTTCTTAGAAAAAAATTAGGTGGTTATATATATTATATATAATATGAAAACGACTGAAAAAAATTTGGTTTGATACATTTAATATATATTAGATGGAGATGGTGAAAGAGAAAAAGATTGGTAATTAAAATTTTAAAATAATTTAAAATAATTTTTTATAGGTTTCTTTTTGTATACTATTCATTAGAATATTCTTTTAGAAAACAAAAGTGTTAATGCTTAATGCATTTTACATTTACTTCTTTCTTCTTTTATCAATTGAAATTGTTTTTTAAGACTTTCACTATGGATCCACAAATAGTGTGAGATTACACAAGATTTTATTTCTTGTGAGTATATTTTTACGAGCTGTTTTTTTTTTTTTTTACAACTAAAGAAACATGCAAGCCCCTTGGAAGTTATCAAGGCATGTGTTTTAGGCCCTAATTGTTAAAATTTTGACAAGGTACTACTATTAGCTACTACCTCCAATTTATAATAATTGGTTTTTTTTTAGAGTTTTCTACATGTATTAAGAAAATTAAAAATAGGAAAAATTTAATTACATATCCTTTATTATACGAGAGGACGATTGAATATTTAGTTAGTGAAAAATTTAAGAAAGAAGTAGAATAGAAGAAAAATAATTGATTTTGTATTGGAACTTTAGAAGTGGCATATATTCTACTATTATTCTACAATATATGTCACCTTTAACGTTCTAATACAAAATAGATGATCTTTTTTCTATTCTACTATTTCTTAAAAAATCTTCCACCAATTAAATATTTAACTTTCTTTCTCTTATAATTAGGGATATGTTGGTCATTTTAAACTAAACTTTTCTTATTTTTTAAATTTCTTATTATGTATGAAAAACTTTAAAGAGTCCAATATTATGGAATGGAGGTAGTAGTTTTGTTAAAATATTTGCACTAACAAAACTAAAATGCAGATTGACTCCGAATATTATTGAATCTGCTAGACGCATCAAGTTTCAATAACTCCGTGTCTCAGTCAATGGAGGGACATGTTTTCTTTCTAGATGTGACATGTAAAATTATATTTATAATAATTTTCTATGCTTAATAGTGATAGAATTTTAACTACGCTTAAGACTTTTGTAAAAACCTGCATCAATTAATCAAGAATATGTTGTGATTTTTTATTGTGACTAGGGTTGAGCAAGGCTTTTGTTAGTGGTAAAACTAGGGATGGAGGTACGTTGGGGAGAGGGGGTCCATGGCCCCCTGGTTTTCTAGAAAAAAGAAAAAAAACTTATAACTATCTTTAAGAAAAATGAAAAGATTATAATAATTAACCTTAAATTTATTTAGAAATATTTATTTGGTCTTCCCTAACTTTTAAAATTTTTTTAGACTTTAAATTACTTTATTTATAGATTTTTTTTTATTTTTTACAACAAAATATAGGTTATTTTGTATAAAAAAAGAAATTTATCGGACAATTAATTAGAAAATTAATATTCTGGCATACATTGCAATTTTTACACAATATAGGGACTTTATAATATAAGGACCTATTTTTCAATTTTACATATTATGTATACTTAGCGTGCATATACGGTGAAAAAAATTTCGGAGTCGATGCCCCTAAACACCCTTGGCCCCCTAACAAAAAAATCTCCTGGCTCCGGCCCTGGGTAAAAAACCGGCCTAACCCGGGTAAAAAATGAATGGTATTTTGGGTATAAATACCCTAGGCCCAAGAATACCTTGGGCCTCCCCTTATTTTTCAAAAACCAGGCCTAGTACCTCGATCCTAACTTTAGTAATATAACAGACGGGATGGACCCGGCTAGCCCATCAATTGTTCATTAAAAAATGCTTTATATGCTAAAAGTTCAGCACATTATCTAATTTAGACAAGGCTTTCCTTCTACACCTTTAATACAAAATCCCTAGCATGTCCTTCTGAATCCTCCCAAGAAAGGCTATTCCTTCAAATCATATGTGCTATTTGAGCCTATTTCTAATACTTTAATAGCCAAAATATGAGTATAATATACACCCTTCTTCCGATTTCTTTGTTATTCACCCAAACCATGGTTAAGTAATTAATGCTTCCGGGTCTGTTAGGTAGTTCCGATGGTTTTCATTAAATGCAAGCTGGAATACACTCTTTTGAAGTATGTGGTAGCCGTTTTTATGGTATCATTGATGTGTTGCTAGATTTATGGTGATTAAAGATGTATTTTTTTCCTATATATTGATGAGGATTTCGAAAATGGGAGAAGCAAACCATTTGACACGTACTTTTCCATTTTTTTTTCTTTTCTGTTTTTGATATTTAGCAAGGGTTTATGTATTTTTTTTTTGGCATAGATCCCTTCGGTTTTCCTGATTTGTTTTCTTAGGTGAGGAAATTTCTTTTTTATCTAGATTCTTTTGATTTTTGCATTCCTATATCTTTTTCTTTTCTGTTTTATAGTTATTTTATATATAATTATGTATTAATGATTTTTTTCGTTTTATTTTTGTCACAGATTCAAGCGGTTTTCTAGTTTTGTTTTCTAAGGTGAGAAAAAACTTATTTCGAACTAGTTTACTTTGTCATTGAGAATTGGTTGTGTGCTTTTGGATTTCAATCATATTTTTTGTTTTCTGAATAAGTTTCTTTTGTTTCTTTTTTAGATTTGGAATTTTTTTGTTTCCAAATGATTTGGAAATGATTTGTTAAACATTAGAGGTGTAATTTTGGTAACTAAAAATATTTCACATGTATTTCAAAAATGTTTTAAGTGTATTTTTAAATTATTTCAGGTGTATTTCATAATATACTTTTAATTTTAAGTGTATTTCAAAAATGTTTTAGAATTTTAGGTGTTAATTATTTTTGGTGTATTTTCAAAAATGAGATTTATTTTATGGTTGTTGAATTTTTTTTCTAAAATCAGGTGTATTTACTTTGTTATTAATATTTTCGAATATAAAAAAAGAGAAACCTTGGTTGTTCAAAAAAAAAATCAAAAATTAATTGTATTTTATGGTTGTTAAGATAATTTCAAAAAATTGGGTATATTTTAGGTTGTTGAAATAAAATTTAACACTAAGAAAGAAAAAGTAAATGTTATATTATTTTGTTAAATGATCAAATTCTAATCAGACACTAATATTAGTTTACTATAATTTGCAGATTATTATTAACCATAGATACTACTACACCTCACCTCATTGATGTGGTTCATCTTAATGCAAACACTAAAGGTACTCAACCCCCTTGCCTTTCATATTCCAACACCATTACCCATGTTCCCCTAACTAAAATGAGAAAAGGGCATACCTCGGCTAATTTGTCTGGATCACTTTTCAGAAAAATAGGTAAATGGAATTAGGTATGGCGTATGTAATTACTGCGATAAAATATATGTTCTACTTTTGATAACCATGGTACTACTAATTCAAACAAACACATAAATCATTTACATGCAAATTCATGTTCAAAATATCCCTTTATTGAAACTGGGCAGGCTACCATCAGGTTTCCACCCAAAGTTGATAGAGGTTTTGAAACTTATGTTTTTTTCACAAGAAAATGCTAGACATGCCCTAGCTGAGATTGTATTACTTGATGAAATGGCTATTATGTTGTACAAGGGTTGGGGTTTTGAAATTTATGTTATCATAAGCAACCACTTGTTAAAATTCTATCTAGATGTATTGTTCCACTGGATATTCCTAAAAAATATTATTCATCAAAAATATTTTTTGAAAGGTAAAAAAGTAAACTTTGCAACCGATACTTTGACTTCAATTAAAAACTTGAACTACATAGTTGTTACTACACACTATATTGATGATGATTGGGTTTAAAAAAATGTATTATTAGTTTTGCCATGATCAAAGATCATAAGGGGGAAACGGTGGGTAAAAAATTCAAACTCTTTTACTTGCGTGGGCATTGACAATATTTTATCTATTACGGTCGATATTGCTAGTTCAAATAATATAGCGGTGGATTATTTAATCAAAGAACGATTGCTTGCACCTCAACCCACTATAATAAATAATTACACATAAAGTGTTGTTGCCATATTTTAAATCTTATACTCAAATCCGGTTTGAAAATTATTAATTCTGCCATTATAAGAGTGTGTGATGTAGTTCGTTATGTTCTATCATCACCTAATCGGTTTTGATGCTTAAGTGTTATGTTTCTACAACTAACATTTCTTCCACGAGTGTTGTTTGTTGTGATGTATCAACTAGGTGGAATTCCACTTATCTCATGTTAGATAGGGCAGAAAAGTATGTGAAAGTTGTCAATGAAATGTTCAAGGAAAACAAAATGTTTACTAAATATATATTGACGGATTGGGCCGAGGGTTACCTACTAATGTTGATTGGAATAATGCTCGTTACTTAGTAAAGTATCTGAAACTATACTATGATGCTACTATATACTTCTCTGGTACTAAGTATGTCACTAGTAACTTGTACTTTGATGAGATCCTTATTTTTTTTATCGAGGCATTTGTACGCTTGGCCCGAGGGATGACTTAAATTTAGATGGCATGACTATGAAAATGAAGGCAATAAATGGAGGCTATTTTCTAGACCCGAGAAAGAAATCGACGTATGTTAGATATTGGTTAGAGTACGTGCACAAGACTTATTAGGTCGACCCCTTAGTTGATGACACCTTTTACGGTTTGAAATGTGTGTTTGATAGTTATTATACACTAGCATACCTCTTTTTTTTAAGGATTAAACCAGCTGCACCTGAATCATCGTGTTCTGCAACTAGTGACCCCCAAAAATTCTTTAAAGATCAATTCAAACTATTCCATGATTCTACCCAAACAAATAGTGGAAATACTAAGCTTGACAAGTATCTTTTGAGATCTATTGAAGGAAATGACGATGAAAATTTTGATGCACTGGTGTGGTGGAGGGGAATTCGCAACATTTTCTGGTTTTGTCTTTGGTGGCTCGGAATATAATATCTGTCTTGGTTTCTGTTGTCGCTTCTAAACCATCGTTAAGTATGGGGGAAGAATATTGTATAGTTTCTGAAGCTCTTTACACCCCAACACTGTGGAGTTCCTTGTATGTACACAAAAGTAGTTTACGTGATTCTATAACAGTAGAAACTGCCATGGGTAAAGTTGAAGAACTTTAGGCTGAGTTTGGTAAGTTTATTACATACCAAGGTTAGTTTCATTTAGTTTGTTATTCTTGTTTGTAATACTTACTTTCTCTACTCTTTGTGAACTCTTTTTTAAGGGAATTTGAATTCACATCTTGAATCGTAGGATAAATATCAAGTCCACTAAATCCCGGTAAGCCCTTACTCATTATCATTGTGTTTATTAACATGTATTTGGTAGATGCCATTACTAGTTGCTTATGTGTTCAAAACATAATCTGGTGATGAGGTATAGTTGGTTTTCTGGAAGTCACGGGATATTTTCCAACTATATCTGAGGCCGATGAAAGTGTAAATTACACTAGGCCTGTGATGATTTACCAATTAAAAATTAATCTTTTCAGCGTATGATGAAATTAATTCCGAGGCTTAAGGCTTAATATATTCAAGTGCTAAACCTTGTTTTGGAATGGTGTAAGTTACAGAAATGCATTACTTGGAACCAACTCCCAATATCAACATTTGAAAACTATTTTTGTGATTGAACTTGAAATGTAATACTTGTAATGATTTTGTGAATCATAAGGATTTTGTATTTAGTTAAACTTGGAATTATTTTATGATTGTATTCCAAATCAAATTAAAAGTATGCAATAATTTTGTGATTGTACTTCAAATAAAAAGTATTTTGTTGGACTTCGAGTATTTTGTATGCTTGTTATAAAAAAAATTCCAGGTTAAATCACCTATAGGTAAATCTGGGGTTAATTTGGGGTTAATCCGTGTATGGGTAACCCAGCGGTACGATACAATTTAACCCAACTTTACCCTTAACAAAACTAAAACCCGACTATATTATCCTACCCTTACCCTAGACCCAAATTCGGGATAAAATCGTCACGTGCTCACCTCTAATCGTGACAATGAATTGTTAGCAAACAATAAAAGAAATCACCAGTGTATAATTTGCGCAAAATGAAAAATGCATTTATACAATACGCGATCGGTGAGTTTCGTTAAGAATTTGGATTAGATTCAACATTCACAAGGCTATATTCTCCATGCATTAGAGCTCTGTATAATGGTGTCAACATTTAGGGTAATACCACGAATCAGACTGGATTTTGACCAAAAAAAAAATAGATACACCGAACTAAAATAATGCATTTATCTCTTAAAAGTTTATGTTAGAACATATTCTCAATACATAAAAAAAAAAACTTGGTTGTGAAAAACATTTTAAAGCCTTCTATTTATGGATGCAAACCATATATTAAAACAAAATATATTACCAATTCAGTCAGAGATTGCAAGTATTTATAAGATAGAGTATTGTTGGATTTTTGAATGAAAAATTAATTTTTAATGTAAATATTTAATATTTTTTTGGAAGCATAATATATGTTCTGGATAGGGGTGGAAGCCTGATTTGAAATTTCTAATTTTAACCGTCTGAAAATTTCAGTTTTCGAATAATATTTTCATGTTCTGCTTTCTGTATATACGTATCCGAATTTGCAGCCATGTAATTTCAGTCTAGAATTACATGGCTGGAACATAATCTCTTCAGAGGTCAGCGGCTAATTAACTCGTAAGTGTCTCGAAATCAGCACTCTTTGACAGTTTTCTAGATTTGCAGCTCCAAAATATCAACTCTTTTCGGGATTTATCTTCAAGCTTTGTCTCCATATCACGATCTTTGACTTTATTCTCGTGTTCCTCTCCTAGCTAATATTCAAAACCTACAAACTTTTCACTAAAATACACAAGATTACGCGCAAAAGTTTAATAAATTAAAAATACCAGAAATAAAAGAGGAAATTCAGATTATTGCATATTTAGCCCAAAAGTCTATCAAATTAATCAAATAAACACCAAAAATGATATCTCCCAAGGGTATAAAATAAGAACATTTAGGGAGACATCACAGAGATAGCTTTAATAAAGAAATAAAATGGAATATAGGGGATGGAAAAACTGTAAACATATGGAAAGATAAATGGGCCCCTAGTCAAAATTGTATACAAAATGTACACAATATACAAAAGTTGCGTGTTTATGGGTTAATGTATGAACATACGAATATTTGGGATGAAAATAAAATACATGATAGCTGTACTGAGGAAGATAAACAAGTCATTCTCAGTATATTGTTACCACTTAATATACATCAGGATGAACCATACTGGCCTCATTCTATTGATGGTATTGTTACTTCAAAAGGAATGTATCATTTTCTTAAAGAACAAGATATTCAGAATAGTATGAATATAAATGAAAAACTACCAACTGTCTCCTATCAAAAACCAAAAAAACTGTGGGATATTATATGGAGTCTAAATATACCTAAAAAGATAAAAAAACTTCTTATGGAAAGCTTGTAAAGAAGGCCTACCTACTGAAACTAATAAAGTTAGAAGGCATTGTAGTAAAAATGCTACTTTTGGGGTGTGTAATATAGAAATTGAAACCACCGAGAATGTTCTTTTAGAATGTTCATGGGTAAGAGCTACTTGGCTTAATTCAACTATGCAACTCATGACTAAAAATGAAGGTACATCTAGATTTGAAAGATGGTTCTTCAATATGAGCCAAATACCTGATAAGTCAATGAGAGGGCTAGTTGAAAGAATTGCTTTCCTAACTTGGTTTATATGGAAAGCGCGTAATAACTACCTTTTTAATGGGGTAAAACCAGACCCTATATATACAAATAAACAAGCTAAAGAAGCCTATGATGAATATAAAAATCTAATATATTTGAGGCTAAAAACCAAGAAATCTCACAAGTAAAAGCAAATAACACAACACATGAAACAACAAAAGGAACTAATGAGGCACACACAGGTATGAAAGCCCAACCTAAAGATAATATTAATAGTGATAAAGATGAACTCTTTGATAACATTACAAAACCTACTCTAATTGTTAACACTGATGCTTCCTTTGATAAAAAACTAAAAGTAGCAGCGGCGTGTATTATTAGAGATGAACAGGGGTTTTTGTACATGGAGCAGCATGGACTTTTGGAAGTAACAACGCTAAAGAAGCGGAAGCTATTGGGATTCACAACTCAAATCTTACGGCGAGGATGTATCAAGATCATGATATAAGACTTGCAAATGATTGTAAAAATGTGATTGATCAGCTTCAACACAAGAAAGAGTTGTGTAACCAAATGACTTCAATTTTTATTCATGATTGTAATATTCTAGCTAGTAAACAGTTTAAATTCTTCCATGTGGGAAGAAAAAACAATTCCATAGCAGATTGGGCTGCTAAGCAAATGCTAAAAGGCAATTTGCTTGGAAATTGGGCTTCACAACCCTCTCTCCAACTTGCTAACCTTATTCAAGCTAATGCTCCTTCTAGGGGGATGGGTTAGATAAGTCTTTTGTAACCGTGTTTATGTCTCTTTTTTAATATATTATGCTTTCGACAAAAAAAAAACATTATTTATGTATGCCCTTCATTATTATACACTACCTTCAAAAGCATTCCCTGTTACATAATTAGTACATATTTTCAATATAGATTCCTTATATAGAATAAAACATACCAACCTCTAAAAGAGCAGCATGAGGTATATTTAACGCCAAAGGAGGCTCTCTACAATTTCTATCAAGAAAAATATAAGTACTAAACAAAAACAAAAAGAAAATTTTAGGTAAAGACAGTGGTTGAACCATTTTCTTAAATATGTTTTTTATCATAATACAATTAATCTATTAGTTAAGTAAAGACGATTATTCAATAACAGTTTTTCACAAACACAGTGGTTGAACCACTGCTTTTTCTTAAATACATTGTTTTTACTGTAATACAATTAATCTATTAATTAAGCAAAGACGATCATTCAATAACCGTTTTTCACAAATACAGTGGTTGAATCACGGCCAAAATGTTGGAATGTCAATTCTTTTCTTAGGTATGTTTTATTGTCAATTACTTTTCAAGAAAAAGCTAAAAACAAAAGAAAAACTCTATTTATCTACTATGGCTAGTGGTGCTAAATATTCGTGTTATTTATTGCCGGAGTGGGTGGACTTTTTTGCAATAATAAAGGAGAGTTCTTGGGAGGTTTTGCGGGAAGATGCGTGGCAAGTACACCCTTCGAAGCCGAGGTACTTGCGCTACACTTTGGCCTAAGTATGGTGGTAAGTCGGAATGGTAAATCTCTCATCGTCGAAACTGACTTGAGTGAGTTGCACGCGCTAGTGAAGGGCGGTGTGAACTTAAGGGGATTTTGCAAACGATACTTTACGCGCTTGCCAAGATAATTTATTGTCCAAGGAGCATTTCGAGCTTGTATGGGTATTCTATGAGGCAAATAGATGTGCAGACTGGCTAGCTAAACATGGTGCAGCTAATGAAGAGGAACCCATCCCGTACAGGGTCCACCCGAGATTTTATGGCGCCTATTAACCAAGGATCGTTATGGTTGGACAATGCCTCGAGCAAATTTAGTCTAGGAAATAATTTATAGGAAAATTTATCTTCCCAGTCTTTAGACTTCCGATGTAAAAAAAAAAAAAATCGTGTTATCAAAGAATAATCGTTTAAGCAATAACCTCTGAAGTCAAAAAAGAAAAATTCAATAACCTCTAATTTTAAGCATGATACCATCAATTCTGCTTTTATTCCTCCTAGTTGTGTGGACAATGTATTCTCTACATCTACTACTTCTCAAAATACTTTCTTTTTTTTTTTGTTCAAACTCAAAATACTTTCATTTGTTACATTTTTTTTTCATTTCATATTGCATCTTGAATTGTACAATAAAAAAGTTTTTTTTTGTCATTTTATTATACATGGTGATTATGAAGAAAATGCTTTAATATTTTTGTAAAATTCTAATTTTTAAAAAAGATAATAAAATTTTGAAAATTCTAAAAAAATAATTTGAAACTGAAGAAATTCCAAAAATTCTGAAATTTCCGATTGTTCCGAATCACGACTGAAATTTGCATTTCGGAAAATTTTGGATGAGAAGTGGAATTCACATTTCTTAAAAAATTAAAAAAATCTTAATTAGCCCTTTTCCGATCTTGTCGATTTGCACCCTAGTCATGGGAGACCCCCAAACCATATACATGTACGAGTTAAGTTGATCAACGAGGTGTATATCTGTTTTGGTTTGCCTTATTTTCTTCTTTTTAAACACATAGGTTCCAAACTTACGTCTGGCTAATTTTTTTTTAAATAACCTCCAATCTCTCAAAATTATTTAAAATAAAATATAGTATGTTCTTCGCATATTTTCCAAGTTTCCAACATTGCCACTACTGCATACAAGGGTCCGTCTTTAAATGTTTTAATCGAAATTTAAACTCTTATATTATCTTTTATATTCCGCTAATTCAAAAAATATATGATTATTCCACCAATTGAGATATACATAGGATTGAACCTATGATCGATCATTGACTCTCAACCTTTAACATTTGATCAAAGTATCAAGGATAGTCCTATTTCTTTTCCGTAAAGAGGTGCAAAACATATTTGCACTAATTATAATTGAAGAAATATTTTTTTTTTTCATCCACTTCTTTCGATCGGACAAAAGACGTTATTTTGAGTGTATTTTTACCTTCTGTTCCAATACTTAATTTTTCATTTAATTGCATTTGTTTAAGTTATGGCAGAGCATTATTTCAATGTTTAAAGTGAGATGTAGGGTTCGCCTAGATTCAAAGTCATAAGATAGATGTTTTGGGCCTCAAATTTTAGAAGACCCCAAAAACAATTTAGTTTACTTACAATATTCGTACTAACAAAATAATTGGCCTGGTGGAAATCCGTTGGAACTAGAGTTTATTGATCTTGTGAATATTACCTCCAGTGTTCTAAAAATTGGTCACCTAGCTACTACATAGATGATTGGTTTTTGGACGGCCTTCTAGGAATGAACCTTTGAATTGGTCGCCAAACTGTTTAATTGTCTATTTAATCTGATTTTTTCTGCTTAGGTAGTCGCTTTATATATATTTTTTATATGTATATAGAATATCAAAATAGCATAAATGTTGGTATTACCTAAAAAGATATCACCTAAATATCATCCATGATATATTAGTTAAGTAGTTTAATCATGGATATTCTATTTTTAGATTTACTTTTTCTCTCTTTTCTATGATTGGACCACTTAACTGGCACATCATAGGTGATGTTTAGGTGATACATTTTTGGGTGATACCCAACATTACTCAATCTATAATCTATTTTCGCGAGGATAAAGATGTCGCCAGTTTAACACTATTATTTACGACGACACATGTCATCGCGAGTAACAATGTTTGGCGATGAAACGCATAATCAAAAAGTAAAAAAAAAAATCGTCAATCATTACCGACGAAACACAGGTCTCTTGGGATGACTTTTGTCATCGTCAATGAACGACACGTGTTTTATGTTCCAGTAGGTAAAACTCATTGAAGTTCCATTAAAAAGAATTCCTTCCCCTTTCTATCAAACCCTAGACCCTATAATTGATCTAAGGACCTCTCTAATTCACAACTCATGATCCACCACGTCATTAACCGAGCTTCCCAACACCATCTTAAACGTGTTGGTTCTGATTCAACTGCAAAATCTCTATTAAATTTGCCAAAAATAGGTGTTTCTGAAAATTCAAACTTTTTCCTAATTCATTTTAATTATGTATGTGTTTAACTATACTTTGATTATGTGAGTTAAATGTGTATTATTGTGGTATTTTTGGGGTTATATTATCTATTTTTGATATAATTGTTCTTTTCAAAATATATTTATTATTTTATTATAACTATATATTTTCTCAATTTAGACGATGAATCTGGTTATTGAGAAAAGTTTGATTAAATCAAATAATTAATGTGACCAAGGAATATTTCTCGGGAGTGATAAATTTATTAATTTTGCAAAAAAAAAACACGTGGATAATACGAGTTACATTTTTTCCATTTATAATCGTTGTTTAAATAATCGTCAATTATATATAAACGATGTTAGAGCGGATCTTTTTAGATATTTTTTATCAATGTATGAGGTTTGGACAAACCACAGTTAAAAAGAGAAATTCTCATGAAAAACCCAATCATAGATGATGAAAAATGTTGAATGTGTGATGATTTGAGACCCGATTTTGATGTTGGGGTCACTCCGGTGACACTACGATAGGTGACGAGAAACTTACTAGTTGGAAGTGTGATTGTTTGACTCGTTATTCGAGGAAATGGAGACAAAGTTGTATCCCGATTCTACTATAATGGGATCCTTGAATTTCATGACCAAGTTAATACACATCAAAGTGGAGAACAAGTGGACAAATACCCTTTTTCACTGAATTTCTTCAATTGTTATGTCGTGTTTTGCCAGAAGGTCGTACTTTGCCTTTTTTGTATGAGAAGTGCTACAAAAAGCTGAAAAGTTTGGGCATGGGATACATTACGATCAATGTGTATTTGAATGGTAGTGTTGTGTACGATAAAGAGAACGAAAACTCGAGAAGTATTCAGTATGTGGTGAATCTAGGTGGGGTCCAAAGAAGGGAAAGAAAGTGTCACATAAGAAACTGCGGTCTTTCCCTATTGCGCCAAGATTGCAGAGAATGTATACTTCGCACGCCGCCAAATACATGATTTGGTATGATATCAGAAACAGTACAGACGAAGAGGTGTTACGTCATCCAGTTAATGTACTAGTTAGAAAACATTTGACGAGCTAAATCCTGAGTTTGCTAGTGAATCACGGAACGTACATTTTGGTTTGGGAATTGATGGGCGTTGTCCTTTCTCCATGCAAAACAACTCATATAATATGTGTCAAGTTATATTGACAATCTACAATTTGTCTTCGTGGTTATGCATGAAAAAATTGTCTTTATGCTTACTTTGTTGATTCCAGATCCGCATTCGCCAGGATTAGATATGGTTGTATTTTTTAGCCTTGTTATAGATGAGTTGGAAATGTTGTGGGGGTATGGGGATCCTTATATATATTGCTCATATGAAGGAAGAATTTGTAATGAATGTTTGTTTGTTTATCATGATTAATGATTACCTGGCTGGATCATACACTTCAAGATGGTCGGGTCAAGGTTACTTAGCTGCCAAAATGCATGGATTCTACTTTGTCATTTTGGGTGAATAAAGGTGTAGTTTATTTTGATCATAAACTATGTTACCTATTTGAAATCGGTTTAGAAGAGACGTATCCTTGTACTCTAAATTCTAGTACAAGGCCCTACATATGAAACATTTTCCCACAAATATCCAGATGTAGTTAGATGGGTTGTCTATTGTGTAGTCCGGTAAACACAAGGAACTTTGGTGGCAGGGCGACAAAACATACAAGTCCTCGTGAGTTTAACTAGGAGAAAAGAAGTATTTTCTATTGTTTACCTTATTGGTTGGAAAACTTGTTGAAACATAACATTGACGTTATGCATTGTGAGAAGAATGTGTTAGTCTGCTTGGTAGTATGGTTGGATTAGATGGGAAAATTAACTAAGATAATGCGAAAGAGAGAAAGGATCTGAAAGATATGGGTATTAGTAAAGAGTTGTAATTATTCGAGGACTGGGGTTGAGTGATGCTACCGTGCACAAAGTATGTGATGCCCCTAGACAAGCGACATATGTTCTGAATTGGTTGAAGGTGCAAAAGTTTCCCAATGGATTCTCGTCTAGTTTGATTAATAACGTTTTGAGTAATTTGGAAAAGATCATCGGTATGAAATCCCATGACTTTCAAGATTCTTTTTGTGGCTAGTATAGCCGAACTTATCGACAATAAATTGATTAATGATTTGATAATTGAGTTGTGCAATATGTTCAAGACTGTTGTAAAAAGAACCTAAGTATGAAAGAATTAGAAATACGAAAGGCTGAAGTGGTCGTAGTTATGACTTAAGATGATTTTTCATCTCGTTTTTTTTTTTTGACATAATGGTCCACCTTGTCATACACTTTTCCAAGAAGCCAGGTTAGGAGGTTCAATTTAAAAGTGTTGGATGTACCCTTTTGGGAGGTACTTGAAGAAACTTAAAGAACATATTTGGAATCCAGATATACCTGAGAGTCCAATCGTCGAGGGATATATTGTAGAGCAAACATTGACTAGTCTCTATAAATATTATTGGTGTTAATTTTTTAACTAATTTTACTTTTAGGTCTTTAAATCTATAATTGAAGACCCCATTGGTCATGCCCTTAGAGTATCATGATACTTAAAAATTTAAAATTCTAAAGAAAAAGACTTATGGTGAATTGGTGTAGATATTTCAAAAGATGAAGCACCTAGAATGGTGAATGGTTATAGATCTTTGAAGAAAGAAAAAGAAGGGACAATTATTTATAAAGGCTCAAACAAAATTAACAATACTTATAAAATCCTCCTCCTAACTAATACTTGAAACCCAACCAAAAAAAAAGAAAAAGCCTAAAACACCCATTCCTCCCCTAATCTATACACTACACGATGTAAGAATAAAAAAACCCTATTAGGTTTCAAAGCCTTCTCTCTCCTATCTCTCTCTTCTCACTCTAAGATCCTGCTCAAGAAAACCGCATCCTCACCAACGCCGCTCACCTTCCCTGTCTCGTCCATTCTCCTTGTCGCTCACCTTCCCACCGACAACCCATCAACGCCTCTTTCTGGGCCATCGATGGCATCTCCACGTTCGATGGCACAAGAAACCTGTCGCCATCTCCGCCTCCATCTGCACCACAGCCATCTCCACAGCCGTTCCAAGTGAGTCTTCGTCTTTATCATTTCTTCTAGTTACAATATGGTTGGATTTCATGTTTTGGGTTTTTTAAGGATTGTTGAAGTTCAAATTAATATTATTTTAATTAAATAAAAACAGATTCTTTGATAATCCCAAGTGGGTAGCTCTCTTTCTGGCTTCCCAAAAGCCCCTAGTTTAAGTAGTACTTTAAATTTCTACTTTTTTTAGTATGAAATTTTAGTTTTGTATGTTGAACTTTGTTAATCAGTGGATGCTTCTCCTTTTGTCTCTCGATGGCCTTTGTATTGCTTTCCTTTTTGTTTTGCAGGCGCAACCATTGAATCGGTCTTTTTTTTGTCGAATGTGAATAGCCCTCCACCAGCAATCTCATGATCGTTGTGCCCTCGAGCCGCTGTAGCTCACGCACGAGAAATCCGTCGTAACCCAAAACCAGCCCACCCATCTCCTCTCCCTTCAACAACAACGAATGAAGATCCAGTCCACCCATCGTCGAACCCGATTCCAAAGTCGATTTGAACCAGCCCATCCAGTTCTAGGCTAGATCTGATTTGAAGATAACTATCCAACTTTCTTTTTCTTTTTCTTTTTTTATTTTTGTTTAAATTATTATTTTCCTTTTTTTGAATTCGAATACATACTGTAAAAAGATAGGTGTTTGTTTTAGTTATAGATTTAGATCTATTTGGAATGTACCAAAGTGAATGTGTTTGGAATGTACCAATTTGTTTTTATCATTAAAAAAGTTATCGTGAATAGATTTCTGTATTGTTTTAACGGGAAAAACTTTGTTTAGCGCGTACCACTGGGAGGATCTCGACATTGTATGGACATTAACACCGACATATACAAAATTATCTAAATTTAGAAAAACACTATTAGGGAATAGATCATGCAATTACAAAAAATAACCGTGTAATAAAACATAAAACGAACATAAATAGCGTTTGGTACGTACCAAGACTAGGAAAATTGATACGCCCTAAATTAACTTATTGGTCTACACTAAACTTAAAAATGTTGGTCTATACAGTGACAAACTAAGTAGAAGCATAAAGGTAAAAATCAAACTTAGACTTTTGTTAAAATAATTTTTTAGTTAGGAATTTGTAAAAAAATATTTTTACTTTTGGGCTTCTCATTTTTGGACATCTAAAAATAATTTTCTCAAAAAAGAATGGTTTACGATCTTGTTCGATACATCTTTAAGAACAAATAGGTACGGTCGTTTTAAGGAAGGAAATTATAAATTAAGGCCCAAAAGAGTAAAAACATTGTATTTTAAATCCTAGTTGGAAAACTTATTTTTTAAGGCCCATTTCTAACTAGATGGTTTGGGACTTTTCCTATTTTACCCCTCTTCGTTATGGGTACGGCCCCACATCGAAGAACAACCATTAGTGCATATCGAATTTGGGCTAGCCCCAGTATGAACAAAAAAAAACAGTACAACTTTTACCCGTAGATCAAATACGGGCCAGCCCCAGTATGAACAAAGAAAACATTTTTAACAAGTATGGGCTGTACCTATATAGACAAACAACACACAAAATAAAAAGATAATATAATTGGATCTCATTTTATATTAATGGGCTGTACCCAGATTGACCACAAAAATTTACAACTGAAAATTAACAACTATACTAACTAAATGGGCCAGCCCCATTACCTACTACAACTATATGGGTCTGGACCCAATACATCAAAACACAATACAACAAAAAACTAAGCCCAAATGGGGCTGGACCCACTAACAAATTTGAGCCCAATGGGGCTGGACCCAAAACCTGCGAATCAAAGTTTCTTTCGAGACCAGAGATGGATTCTTCACGGTGGCGGTGTGTGGCTTCGTCTTCTTCGTCGTGGTGGCGGTGGAGTGTGAAGAACAGGGCTGGCCCCACTATGAACAACCCTTATTGGGTCTGGCCCATCAAGCTTGGTCTTCGCCGGAGCTTCGTCTTCTTCACGCAGAGAGAGGATGGTGGTGCTGAATAGAAGCTTCGAGATCTTGTTCGTGATGGTTGAGCAGCGGAGCTTCGTCTTCTTCACGCAGAGAGAGGATGGTGGTGGTGAATGGTGAAGCTTCGGTTTCTGCAGATCTTGGAGAGAAGAAGCAGTGTTTGGGTGGTGGTGGATCTGCAGCATCGACGTGAAGCAGCAGGGGGTGGGGTTGGTTCTTGCAGCGGCGGTTGAGAGAGAGAGGGCGGAGAAGTGGTGGTGGATCTGCAACAGCAGCGGGTTGGGGGTGGTGGCTGTGACGGGAGAGGGTGGGTGGTGGTCTTGGCCATGAAGCTGATATTGGGGGCTCGACTAGGGAAGAAGGTGGTGAGTGGTGGGGGCTCGATGGTGGCGGTGTTAATGGTGACGGGGTGAGGAAGGTGGATGTGGGGGTGGGGGTTCGCCGGGATCTAGAGAGAAAGAAGGAGAGAGAAAGAGAGAGGGCAGAGTGAATTGGAGGGTGGGGGGTTTCAGATCGATTATGGTGTTTTGGGGTAGGGTTGGTGTGATTCACTGTATGATAGGGGTGGGAGGGTATATTGGTATAATTACCCTTTAATTGGAGTAGTTATAAGGGCTGATTGGGATGGGATTTAAAACACAAAAGAAAATGTGTTTGGGCCTTATAATATAAAGAACCCGTTTTAAGGGCTAAATAAAGCAAATAGAGTTATCCAACATAACAAAATTTATGAAAATACTACAATAACTTCCAAATGCCAGCATGGAATAGAATTATGTTCTCATTGACTAGGTTTGACTGATAAACACTGATTTCGGTACGAAACACGGAAACATTGGACCACTCATATCCCACCTTGGGTCAAATCTAACCATCCATTATCCTGTAAAATCTTTAACAGCTGGGCCCCTTTTCTCTTTGCTCTCGGACTACAATCTCCTTGCAAAGCCAACATTACTGCACGCGCCACCTCTTCAGGAGGTGCCAACGCTCCTCTCTCACCGGATCCACCATAGATGACTACCAACACACTTATTGCATATTCTTTCCCCCTTCCCTCCATTCTCCCCATCACTTGCACCATCATCGGAACAGTTAACGCGTGTGCTCTTACTTCCTCAGCTCCTTCTGCCACCGTACATAACAATTGCAACACTGCTAACGCCCTTTCCGCCACCGGACCTTCCAAGTCCGCCAGTGCCTCAATTATCGCCCCAGCCGCCCCCACCTCAACCCCCACTTGTCGATTTCCCTCCACTAAACAAAGCGCAAATAATACTTTACTTGCTGTCTTCGCTCCCACCCTTTCTTTTAAACACTCCACCACATCTCTCATCACCACCGCCGGACACCCTACAGAAACTCCTTCGTCTACGAAGGCGTGCGGATTTGCAACGAGAGACCTCTCCAGCAGATGAAGTGCCTTGACCCGTTCTTGATCTGACCCGGATGTGAAATGAAGCTCCGCTAGATGAAACAGTTCCTCCAAATTGGCAATTGGCACCGACAGTTCAAAATTGTATCTTTCTTGAGTGGGGTCGGATTGGGGAAGTGAATATGGGGTGTGAAAGATGGGTGAGTTAGGGATGTGGAGAGAAAACTTCCATTGTGTGAAGCTTTGCGAATTGGTGGAGGATGATGAGGATGAGTATGAGGACGATGAGTCAGGTTGAGGTGGAGGTTGAGTTGTTGGTGGTGGTGGTAGTGGTGACGATGGCTGAGGATGTGTTAAAGGTGGTGGTGGAGGTGTAGAATTAGTGGGGCTGTGAAGAGTCTGTGTACAGTGGCGGAAAAGGCCACAAGATAAGAGTGGGCGTGGTGTAGACTTGAGTTTGTTTGGGTGATTTGATTTCATGGTTGTAAGTTGTATGCAGAAAACAAATTAAGAACAGTAGATATTGAGTGTGTGATTTTGGTGTGAGTGTGTATGTATATGAATATGAAAGTGAGGTGCAATGATGGAAATATTGATGGATCATTAATTAAGTGAGTGAGTTATGCATAAAGTTTCAGATGTTGCAGTAACAGGTGTGGGGACTTGTTGTACTGAAGTGGTTTGGGCTTAACGATACACACGTCATATTTTTCAATTGTTATTAAAACGGAGTATTTTATATCTTTTGATCGTTTTATTTTAGAGTTTAATTATTACTGTAACATATTAAAAATATATAACTAAATACTGGAAAAAAAACAATGACAAACTCTGAATCCGATACGCGTTTTTTTTTTTTTTTATCAACTGTCAAAATTTTTATAGCTCCAACAATTGTTTATACATTTTGCAAGCACTCAACAAAGAGTCTCATAGTAATAGCTAGAGAGAAAAATAAACTCAATGTACCGATCACACTTCTAACTATTATAATATAAAGCAAAAACATTTACAATTCATTCGTTCCCTAAAAATCTCTTTCAATTCCCACCTTTCTGCAATTTGCATCCTCTCCAATTTGCATTTAAACTTTCTCTTCCCATTAATCTTAACAGCTACACAGTATTGTATTCTCCTAGCTACCTCTTCCTCAGTACTAACTTTTCCACCATGTAAAGTAGCATTTCTGTTTTGCCATATATAATATATGAACGCATTAAACCATCCAGAATATATAACTTCCATAAACTGACCATTAGCTTGCAATAATACAAATTCAATCAGCTCATCCCAACATTGCAGATTTGGCATATTTACCCCACATTTCATAAAACAATCTTTCAATATTCTTCCGAGATGGGATACGATCAAACATTTTGGTATCCCTCCGAAGCGGATATCATTAATCTTGTCTCATATGGAAGATAACGAGATGGGAGTGCTATGGAATCGAATCTAACGCCGATCAAACCTTTCCGTGGGATTCGTCAAGGAGATCTGTTGTCTCCATACATTTTCATTATGTGTATGGAGCGACTTTCTATCTTGATCCAGAGCTTGTGCGAGAGTAAAAGTTGGAGTTCGATTAAGATAGGACGTCAAGGTCTGGAACTGTCTCATATCTTGTCCGCGGATGATCTATTTATATTTGGGGATGCATTTCTCTCCCATGTAAAGTTAGTTCATGAGGTACTTGATGTTTTTTGTAAAGAGGATGGGCAAACTTTAAGTGTGTAAAAGTCGTTAATTTATTTTTTAAAGAATGTGTCAGTGCCTGTACAACATGAATTAACAAGTGTGAGTAGATATTGCTTAAGCGATTCTTTCGTGACCTATTTGGGAACTCCTATTCAGTCGGGGCGCTTGTCGAAGGGTTATTATGAGAAGATAATGTAACGAATGAAAGGGAAGTTAGCGGCGTGGAAATCAAAAACACTTTCGCTAGTTGGGCGTATCACATTGGCACAATCAATTCTTTGCGCTATTCCGACATATCAAATGCAAGTGTTACGACTTCCAGCGTATGTGTGCGGGGAGATAGATCGAATTGTGAGGGAGTTCATATGGGGTCCTTCAAGCGAAAAGAGGAAGACACATTGGGTTGCTTAGAACTAGGTGTGTAGACCTAAGTCCGAGGGCCGGTTGGATATAAGAGGGGCGAGGGATTATAATATCGCTCTTCTTGCTAAGCTCGGGGGGAAGTTAATCCAGGGACAAAAGGTAGCATGGGTTGAGGTTATTAGAAACAAATATTTTAAACAAGGTCTTTTAAATAGTGAACAAAAAGCGGGTGATTTTATTATGGTCAAGGCTATATTATCAAGATTAGAAGTACTCCTTGATGGGGTTGTCGAGGTGGATACCGAGGGCAAAAGTTTTTATAAATGGCAGCATGATTCAATGGGGTATTTTACTGTTAAATCGACATTTAATGTGTTGAGAGAAAACGTGTTATAACTGGGCTCGGGTTTGGAAACTGAAATGTTCCCTAAAAGTGAGGGTTTTCCTATGGAGTGTTGCTCTTAATAAGCTTCCCACTGCGGAAATTTATTGTGGCACTGTGTATTGGAGACTGCCAGCTGCTGTATTTGTGGAGCGAACATGGAGAGTCTGCATCATATGCTATTGGAATGTGTGACAGCTAGGAGCCTGTGGCAGAGCTCTTAGAGTGTTGTTTACTGGTGCGGTGACGGATGGTCAAGGAGATTAGAACCTTGCGAAGGCCAGTGATTAGCTCTAACTAAAAATTCAGTGAGTTGTTTAATGTTGTGGAGACCGCGAGAACAGTTGTTTCCATTGGAGTAGCGGGTCCTTGGAGCAATAACAGCCTGCCTGCAATTTTTCAGAATTTGGTTAGCTGTAATTTGGGGTCGAAATGAATCGGTGAGGGCCTGGAATGGCCGTTGATCTTTGCAGCCTCCTTGTGGACCAATTAGTCTAGAAGAAATGATGTGTTGTTTAATGCTGCAGGGGTCTGTCGGAGCAAGTGTATATTGCGAAACGAGGCAATGAGGCTTGCGGTGGATTTCGATTTAGCTTGGGGTAAAGAGATAGAGGGTGGTATAATCCAATCGACAAAAAACACGTTGGCAAAATGCGTTAAACCAGTGGGGCGCAATAAGTTGAACTTGGATGGAAGCTTTACGAGGCAAAAAGGGAGGCAGAAATTGGTGGCCTTATAAGAGATAAAGACGGGACCTTTCTTGCTTGTTTTTTGGGTTCTTGTGTGGTGGATTTTAACTATAAGTCCGAGTTGTTAGCGTTACACTTTGGGTTGATGTGGATGATTGATCGAGGCATTAACGAGGTGTGTATTGAGATTGACTCGAGGAAGCTTCACGCGCTAGTGAAGGGCGGTAGAAGCTTAGGTAGTTGGTCTTGTGCACTTGAACGGGAATGTAGAGAGATCATTAGAAGTAAGCCTGGTTTTAAGGTTATCAAATATACCGGGAGACGAATTCATGCGCGGATCTATTGGCAAGGAAAGGTGATGAGTTTGGAGTTCAGCCAATTGTTTAAAAGAACCCTCCAAATTACTTTTAGAAAAATATTACAAGGGACCAGAGCGAATTCACTTATCTTAAATTAGTGTTAAAGGCTGTGTGAAGCTTTGATTTTAATTGTTATTGGTTTTTAAGTCTCATTTGTATGAAAAAAAAGAAATATAAATTCTATTAGTCAGGATCTTAATAACAAAGTATTAAAACTATATATTAAATGGTGTGCAGTAGGGGCATATATATGAACACTTTTTTTTTTCTTTTTTGGACAATTATATATGAACAATTGGATCGTATAATTAATTTTGACTAGTCATACCTATTTCTAGGACTAGACTATTTAAACGCAGACTTATCAATTTGGAATAGAATAAGATGGATGTCATTGTTCAACACATTAAACTGAGATAACAACAAACTAAAAGTAGACCCTAAATGAATAGTAATTAAACTTTTTCTTCATGTGTATCTCAATTTTTAACTCAAAGCATAATATAGGATTTGAGTTGGAATGATAAATTAGGGATGAGAAGCGTATTATGGCCGTCTGCCATCAATTTGTAAAGCTAAAATTGAGTCTAGTAACCACTGGGACTAGCTCAGTGGCCAGGGCTCTGTCTCTTAACTAGGAGGTACAGGGTTCGAATCCCCTCAGCCGTGTTATTTCTTGAGCCCTTAAAGGGGGTAAGCAAGGGGTGCATGGTTCGAGTCTCCTCCCTGAACATGGGTAACCTAGTTCTGATTAAGTGGGAGTATGCATGAGGAGGCGTGTATATTTCCTATGGGATTAGTCGTGGTGCGCGTAGGGATGACAGTGGTTACGATTTTAATCCGAAACCGACGGATTACCGAACCGAATAAAAACCGATTATGTAACCGTGGTTAAATCCGTTAGGGTTTGGTTTTAAAAAGTGAAACTGATGGTTAAAACCGTTAGGTTATGGTTTTAGATTAAAAAAAACCCGAAAACCCGAAAACCCGAAAATCCGTTTTACATATATATATATATATATATATATATATATATATATATATATATATATATATATATATATATATATATATATATATATATATATATATATATATATATATATATATATATATATAAATATGATTTTATTTTACCTATTAAAGGCTAAAATCCATGTATTTTTATATTTTGAAGTCCATCTTTCTTATACTTTTTTTGATTTTTAATTACCAAAAGCCCAAAAGTCTCAACCCAACTATAGATAAGGATGGAAATGGTTATGGTTTAAAATCAAAATCGATGAAAATTTGAACCGATTAAAAATCGGTTATGTAACCATGGATAAAACCGTTAGGTTATGGTTCTGAAAAATGTAACCGATGGTTAAATCCTTTAGGTTAAAATTTTAGATAAAAATAAAACCGAATAACCGAAAACCTGTTTATTATCATCTACTTTTGTATATTTTATAGTAATATAAATAAAAAAAGTATTTTCATATCTCAAAACTATATTTAAATATTATAATTAACAAAAACGTTATTTAATTAAAGATCAACATAATATTTTATATATTAGAGATTTTTCATGTACTTGTGATCTTGTTTCAATATTTTCAATATATTTAGAGAGCTATAGTTTGGCATGTCACAAGATCGAGGCAAGGTTAGGAATCCTACTGCGAGAGGGACGCCTCGCGAGCCGGGTTATGGTTAAAATCCGAAAAACCGGTTCAAAAACCGAATCCGAATTATTCGGATATGGTTTTGAAAAGTAAGTCCGATGGGTAAATCCGTTAGGGTTTGGTTTTTGATAAATTAAATAGATATGGATATGGTTTTAGAATTTTTTGCAATAATCCGATCCGTTGCCATCCCTAGGTGCGCGTAAGCTGGCCCGGACACCCATACATCGAAAAAAAAAAAAAAAAAAAAAAAAAAAAATTGAGTCTAGTCATTTCAAGATATACGGCTAAGAATGACGGGTGATATTCGCTATTTTCTCTGTCCACTTATTTTTGTTTTTTTAAAAAAAAAAAGTGTCCAACAATATTTATCTTTTTATATTATCAAGATTTTTTTCCCAAATTTTTTTATATCACTTCTAATTTTTTTTTTGTCAAGGAAAAAAATATTATGATCGTTTATACAATGACTTAAGATAAGTATAATAATCACTAAGAGTTCCGTTCTTCCATTTAGACGTATCCAAGTTCCGTCTAGCTGTTTTTGCTGCAAGGTCTGTCACGTTATTAAGATTCCGTTTGACGAAGTTGATTTTCCAATTGGGAAATCTCTTCAACCAGCTCTTCATTTCGGCAATGAAAGGGAAAATCTGCCATCGAAGACCTGTATCTTTATCAATACCTTGAACAAGTTCGAGGTTATCGGAGTAAAAGGAAACACTCCGGAGATTACAACTAGCAGCCCTTCTCATGGCAAGAAGAACTGCTCATCCTTCACCTTCAATAGGGCTCCTAACTAGCTGTCTGGAGGTAATCTTATGAACTACCATGCCTTCTTTGTTAATCGCAATAGCTGCTAGTCCTGCTGGTTCATACTCCTTTTTGAAAGAGGCGTCACTCATGAAAATAATCTCTGCATCATCTTTAAGTACTGGATTGCTTTCGATAATATCTTCGTTATTATTCTCGCAATGAAGAATACTTCCTTTATTATTTTCTTTATCTTTAGTCACTCTGCATTTGAAAAGATCATTCATAGCTGAATTGATTCTGATAAGAATGTCCTTGGTTACCCATGGAGTTTTGTCATGAAAGCTTCTCATCTTTGCCTTCCAAATATTCCATAATGTGAGAAGAAAATATGCCGTAAATTCACTTTGATCCCAACCATTTTTTCTATATTTCTTTCTCAATTCAATGAACCACTCCCCAATTTCATATTTTCTTTCTTTTTCTATCATAATTTGCAATCTAGAGTTTGCCCAAACCGCCATGCTAAGGGGACATTTTATGAATAAATGTTCAATATCTTCTTTGTCTAGCTCACGCCATTCACACGTCGCATCCTTAATTATTTTCCTAGTCTTTAGGTTACGTTTAGTAGGGATAGCTCCATTGCATACTTTCCATCCAAAAGATCTGACCTTATTCATAACATTTTATTTCCATATAATATCCCAGAGATTGCTATTTTCCTTCATGCCTTGAGAAGATGTTTGGGGTTCGTTTTGCACTTCTAATTCAACCAATTTATGATATCCCGACTTGGTGCTATATTCACCGTCCTTTGAAAATGGCCAAATTAATTTATCCTCCTCTTTATTAATGATTACCGGTATCTTGCAAATGTCATTGATATGATTTGGGGGAAATAATTGTCTAAGTAAATCCATATTCCAACCTGACATATCTTGATTGAAGAGCTGTGCTACATATTCTGTAGTACATCCCGCGGGCCTCTCCAAAAATACCTTATTATTCACCCATTTTTTATCCCAAATATTGATGTTAATTCCATTTCCGATCCTCCATATCGTATGCTGTTTAATAAATTGCATTCCTTTATATATACTAGCCCAACTCCACGATCTTTTATTTGCTAATTTCGCATTGATAATATTATCCCACGGAGAGTATATACCTTTCAACACTTTAGCCACAAGTGAATTCGGGTTACTCATTATTCTCCAGGCTTGTTTAGCTAATAAGGCTAGATTCATTTTTTGAAAATCCCTGAATCCTATACCTCCGATATTTTTCGCTCTAGCAATCCTTTTCCATTTAACCCAATGAATTCTTTTCTTATTGTTAGAATCCCACCAAAAATTAGCTATGATTACGGACAACTTCTTACAAAGTGTTTTAGGGAATTCGAAGATGGACATGGCGTAATTAGGTATTGCTTGCAAAACTGCCTTAATAAGAACTTTCTTACCTCCATCTGAAAACAAATTTGCAAAGTAGCTTGAAGATTTGTTAAGTAATTTATCCTTGATATAATTTAAATTCTCCGACTTTGATCTTTTGAGAGAGAAAGGGATACCCAAATATTTCCCGAAAGATGATGTTCTTGTAACATTAAGCGTTTTGGCTACCTCTTCACATAAAGCTTCTGGTGTTCCTTTGCTAAAGATAATAGATGATTTCTGAAAATTAATTCTTTGACCCGAGGCTTGGCAAAACAGATATATAGTATTCTTAAAGGTTTCTATTTCATTTTTATCAATATTGATGAAAAAAAGGGCGTCGTCAGCAAATAGGAGATGAGTGAGTGTAGGGCAATTTCTAGTAATTTTAATACCCCTGATATTTCCTTCGCGACATTGAAAGTTGATAAGACTGATTAGACTTTCTGTAAGGATTGAGAATAGGAGAGGTGATAGAGGATCTCCTTGCCTTATTCCTCTGGAAGGTGAGAATTTATTTAATCTCTGCCCGTTAACTTTAACTTGAAGTGTCACCGATGATATGCAGTTATAAATCCATTTAGTCCATTTTTCACAAAAACCAATAGCTTTGAGTGTTTGAATTAAAAAATCCCAATTGACTTGATCATAAGCCTTAGCCATATCGATTTTGACTGCCGCATAATTCTTTTTAGACTTTCTTTTATTTTTAAGGAAAAAAGCCACCTCCTGTGCGATTAAAATATTATCTTGTATACTCCTTCCTTTGATAAAAGCAGATTGAGTAGGTGAAATGAGTTCTTCCATCAACTGCTGTAATCTATTAGCAAGAATCTTCGAAATAATTTTATATCAAAAATTAAGACATGCTATTGGTCTATAATCAGCTACCGACTCTTGACTGTCCCCCTTTGGTATTAGTGTTATCACCGTATCATTAATTCCATTAAGTGGAGCATTATGTTCAAAGAAATTCTTAACAATAATAAGTATGTCTTCCTTGAGAGTTTCCCAATTTTCTTGACAAAAATTACCCGGTAAACCGTCCGGCCCAGGGGCTTTAGATCCTGACATGTCAAAAACTGCCTTTTTAACTTCCTCCAAATCTGGTATTTTTGTAATATCCTCATTCATTTTATCTGAGATCTTGTGAGGTATATGTTGATAGATATTTGTATCTTGATCTAGTGTTTGATTAGAAAACAAATTAACGTAGTAATCTTGAATAATACCTTTAATTTCCGCTTCATTATTTGTCCATATCCCATCTTTATTTTTAATGGCCGCAATTCTATTGATTTTCCTTCTAAAAACTGTTTTGGCATGAAAATACCTTGTAATTTTATCCCCTTTTTTGATCCATTCATCTCTAGCTTTATATGCCCAAAATAGTTCCTCTTGTTCCCACGCTTCTTCTAATTTAGCAAATATTTCCTTTTCTTTGAGCCAATTAGATTCTGTAGCTTCCATATTTTGTAACTTAATTAACTCATTTTGATACCTCTCAATAAGTTTTCGATTATTACGAAAATTTTGTTTACTCCAACCCGTGAGGGCAAAACAAAGCATATCTCTTTTTTCACAAAAATCTTTAATAGAGTGAATATTACCTTGTTCTCTCCACACATCATTAATGAAGCCTTTGCAATTCTCATTATCAAGCCATCTAGACTCAAACATAAAGTATTTTTCATATTTAGACTTAGGTGAATCCATGGATAAGATGAGAGGTGAGTGGTCGGAACCAATACATGACCTTATACTTATTCAATAAGGGTAATATAGTAAGAAAAATATGTAATAAATATATTTTTTAAAATTTGTGCCACAAAATATAGGACAAACATAAGTGGACAGAAAAAATAATTAAAGGGGAAATCAATGCACTTGTTGAAAAATATCAGTTAGCGAGAGATATGGATAAAATCTGTTCACAATTACTGAAACAGCTTACGTTAAAATTGTTAAAATTTATATTAAGGTCATTCATCGTGTCAAAAATTTGGGAAATTCTTGAATTTGATGGACACATCAAGTTTTGACATGTTTGATAAATGCCGTCACATATTGTATTGTTAGATGTTTTATCCTGTTTTTTTTTTTTGGATAGAAGCAGAATATATCCTATTGACATTTGGTTTATCGTCGACACAATAGTGGAAAAACTTTGAAACTTCTAAGCACAAACGGGGCATCAGTTGATTTATGTCATATTTTTTCCTCATAGTAATTAGATTAATTTTAAGCACAAACGGGGCATCAATTGATTTATGTCATATTTTTTCCTCATAGTAATTAGATTATTTTTAGCGACCAACCTTGTGGGAGTAGTTAGGATGAAGAAGAATCAAGTTCTTATTTTTTTTTGTCAGAAATCAAGTTCTTAATAACTGACATAAGGTGAGGCGTTACCCTCTTCGATTGTCATGGCGCCTTAGTTTTAAAAAAATAAATATCTTTAAAAAAAATTATAAATTATTTTATCTAAATTTTCTAATTTTTTTTATTTAAAGCCTTCTTAGAATTTTCAAATTCTTTATTTAGTATTTTTAATTTTTAATATTTATTTTATTAGATTCATGATAATTTTATTTATATATATTTTTGATTTTTTAACTAATTATATGTTATTTTGTATTATACAAAAAATAATTAATTTAAAAAAATTATATTAAAACTTATAGTATAATCTTTAATTAAGATAGAAATTTATATTTCAATTTTGTATAATATAAAAGTTTATTTTACATTTTTCACGTAATTTATGAATCCATAATGCAAATAAGTAAAAATAAAATTTTAAAAACCAGTTGGTCTTTCTTACCGAAAATTCTTGGCTCCGCCTCTGACTGAGATTAGTCCTCATCTATTTAAGTAACATTTATTCAGAAAGGCCCAAAGAACCTTATAACTTATCATTAAATCATATACCTAATCACTAATTAGAACCCAACTAGAAACAAAAAGAAGCCCAAAAAGACATTCTCTTTCTATTACTACTAGAAAAATAAAAGCAAAAAAAAAACTCATTAGGAATTTATTTTCATACGCTCTCTCGTATCTCACCTCCCCCTCTCTCTTTGTTTCTCCACCTTCCCACCAATGAACGCTCTCCAGGCAGCTCCAGCACAAGAACCGCCGCCACCTTGGGTGGCCATTCTCCACCATCTGCTCTCACCTTGCCTCCCCTCTGAACTCACGTTTCTGGCGTCGTGCTCCTGCTCACCTGCCCACCATCTCCACCAGGAAGCTTCTCCCTCTCCCTCTCTCTGAACAACAAAAGTGTCGCCCCCTTGCGTGGCCATTCCCCACCATCAGAAGCCTGCCGCCCTGAGTCCCACCTTGAAATCTGACCTTCAGATGTGACTTTCAAGTCTCACTTTCCCAAGAAAACCGCCGCCCCACCGTGGCCCATTTCCACCATATAGCCACCAACGTGGACTGTTCTCCACCATCAGCAAGTCGTCGTCGTTCGTGACTAGAATTTTTTATTTTATTTCCGTGAATAATGAACGTGAATAGATTTCTTTTTGTTTGTGGGAGTTTTTTTCTTTTCTTTTTAGTTCCAATGCCGCGTGTGAAGAGATTTTTTTTCTTTTTTAACAATGTTAAAACTGCAACTGCTGATTGGTATTTTTTTTTATTTTGCTCCAATGGCAAGTGTGAAGAGATTAGTTTCTGTTTTTTGATCCTCTTTTTTTTATTTTTGTTTAAATTTTTTTTCTTTTTGTTTTTAATTTCTGTTCAGAAAAGTCTTTTTCTTTTTTTGGTTTTCTTTTTGTTTCAGAGAGTGTGAATAAATTTCTAGTTGTTTTTTTATCTAGATCTAGATCTGTTGGTACATATTAATTAGGTTTTTTACGTGAAAAGGTTATCGTGAATAGATTTTTGAATTGTTTTTGCGGAAAAAATTTTGTTTGGCACGTAGCAACGCTTGGACCTTGACACGGTAGTTTCGATTGGATATCTAAATAAGTACGGACATTAACCTTGGATATGGACAAAAACCATTTAAGTTTACAAACATACTATTAGGGACCTATCATACAATTATAAAAAAAATTAATTGTATAACAATTGTAAAACGAACATGATAGAAATTGGTACGTAGTAAATAGAAAAAATTGGTACGTACCAAATAGAATATACCAAACAGAAAATATTGATATGTACCAACCGATAAAACTGAATAGGAATATAGGATAAAAAACTAACTCAGAAAATTAAATTTAGGCCTTTGTAGAATATTTTTTTGGGTAATACTTCCATCCAATATTGGATGGTCCAATATTCATATCACAGCCATGGATTATTTTAACAAAACACATGTCACTAGATTAAATGTTAGTTACTTTTGCAAGTTTAAAACAATGGGGTATGTGTATTAATACTATTGGTATAGGATCATCCAATATTGGATGGAAGAATTTTCCTATTTTTTTTAGTTGCAACTTTAAAAATAACCAATTTGATTTTTTAGTCTTTGTTTGTAATTTCTTCTATATTAAATACCGACTCGGCTTCTTCTGTGTTATCTCAATCAAAGTCCCACGCAGTGGTGGACCTAAGGTTACACCAAGATGGGTCGAAGCCCACCTAGAATTAAAAAAAAATATATGGGGTTAGATCATAATTATAATTAAGTCTATTTATAATTAATTTTTTTAATATATTAATTAATATTTAAACCCTTAACCTAACAACAAGTTTAATAAAATTTATAGCAGTTTCAATTTTTTAATTTTTGTATATTTATTAGGAAACATTTATTATTGATATTTTATATTTATTTGATTTTTTTATTAATAATAAATTATATATTTTTTGTCATATATTATAAATAATCCTTAAAAAAATTCAAAGTGTTGCCTCCAAATCCTCTATTATATCGATGTCAGTGCTACCGGCAACTGGAAAGTGCATGAATTTCCCGAGATTGACAAAGTAATTCATTCAGATAACCTTGAAGTGATGCAAGGTATTAGGCAGGCATCAGCTGCAAGATGGACGATTCGACCGATCATCTAACGTATTAGGAGGATGGCGGAAGAGGATGGCAGGATCTCGTTTCGGCACGTTCCGAGAAGAGCGAACTGTCAGACGGACAATCTTGCAAAAGAAGTTAGGTGCGGGGCCAGAGATTTTTTGATGGACCTTTACGGTATTATATTGAAAGTGTCAAAGATGGAGATAGGATACGAGGTTGTACATCTAGATATAGATTATAGTTCCGTCCAAAAAAAAATCCTCTATCATATTAAACCCCTCTAGACTATAATCTTTTAATCCGCCACCGATCCCACGTACGTGAGAGGCTATCTTTTTATTTTCTGTTCTAAGGCTAAGTCCAATAGGACCCCAATTGTAGCAAAAAGCTACAATTGGGGGTTGAACAATGAAAAAATCAACTCCAACAGGTTCCCAATTCTGGCTAAAGCCAGAATAGGGATCCCTATTCTAAAGAAATGTTAGCCACATGTGGCTAACCCCAATTCAACTTTGTTACATTTTTTTTATTTTTTCTTTTATAATTAAGTTTTAAAAAATAAATTATTCAAATATCAATATTATGTATGTAAATATTTTTATTATAAGTTTAAAGAATTCAATAAAAAAATTATAATTATTAGAAAAATTATTAATTAAGAGATTTTAAAGGTTTTTAATAATCAAATTAATTGAAAAAAATTATATCTTCATAATTTATTTAATAGTACTAATATTTTAATCTTATTGGATGATAAAAAAAACTCGTTTCAATTGAAAAAAAAAATCGTTTGATTATTCTGTTGAGAATTATAATTTAAATATTAATATTATATTTTTTTTGTTTCAAATATTTTTTACAAATATAAAAGTAAAATAGTAAATAAATAATTGTATGAAAATTAAAAAATTAATTAATTAATTTATTTAAGAATTTTTTTAAATAAAATTAAAGTAAAGTTTTTTGAAATTGAGGGTTAAAATTGGAAAACTGTTGGAGTAGAGTTGTTTTATAAGGTTAATATTTAATAGAGAATATGTGTTTGACTCTCAATTCTGACAAAATTATTGGATAGCTGTTGGACTTAGCCTAAAACGCTAGAGGCTATCTATCGTTATAATTAATTAAACGTTTGAATAATTTTATGTTAAAGTAGCACGTGGTACGACGATGGCTTTTCTTGTTTTTGTCAACGTACGACGATGGCTATTGTTTACATTGAATTGATTAATTTATAGGAAGAGATTATTCAGTTAGATGCATTGCAAATTTGGAATTTAATTTCGTGAGTGCTTTCTGAGTCAAAGACGTTAAGCTAACTCTAAGCATGTAAACTACGTTAACAAGGGTCGCAATATTACGAGGAAAAAATAAATTGCGGCTTAAAAGACTTTAACTTTATGTTTTAAATTTTAACGGATGTCTTATGTTTAGTTTTTTGTTTTGAAATTTTACCTTTTTACCCTTTGTTTTTTATAGGTATAGACCCGTGTTGTTTTTTATATTTTTTTATTAATTTGTTTATTAATTATCATTCAGTCATTTGATAGTTTGTCCATGTGGTTACGAACCCATCTTGGACAATAACTTGATAGGTACGCACCATCTCGAACAATGTCTATATGTGTACGACCCCAATTAGACCACCAACAGTACCCATGGCCTATCCAATAACAAATTCAACACACTGCAATGGTTCTAGGGCTATACCCCTCAAGAACAAAAACAGAACAGAAAGCTCTTCAAGTTTTAAATTTGGGTTGTACCTATCAGGAAAAAATATCAAAATGAATAGAAACACAAGAAACATAAGGCCAAAAAACAAAACAAAAAAATCTTTGACCACAACATTGGATCAACAAATAACCTCTTCACACTCGTATTATTGGATTAAAGAAAAAAAAACAAATCTCTTCGCACTCGCTGTGGACGGGAATAAAACACAACATAACTTTTATAAAAAACAAATTCTCAAATGAATACATGTTCTTGGGATGTACCCACGGTGTTCTCAATATAGGAACAAAAAACAAACGAAATCTCTTCACACTCGTAACCTAGGAACAAAACCCAAAAAGAAATCTTTGCACACTAATCCCCATTGGAACAAAAAACAAAAAAAATCCCAGTAGAGATGACTGCTTAATTGGGGTTTTACCTATGGCATTGGGTTTCTTTGGATGTACCTATGGCATCATATTTATTGGGTTTCACCCATAAGATGTGAAGGTCAGATCGGGAAGGTGGGGAGGTCACTGGGCGGCGGGTTTCTTTTGTTACGGAAGAGAGAAGCAAAAAGCGAGGGTGTTAATGGGATTCAACCCATTATAGGGTTTGTGTTTTTATTTTAGATCTTTCACTATAAGAAGAGAGAAGAGGAGGAGTTTTTTAGGCTTTTTCTTTTTCAGTTAGTCTTCTAATGAATAGTTGGGTTGGAGACTTTTATTATAAAAACCCATATGTTATAGGCCTTAAAACTAAATGCCCCTAATATTATAAGAGTTATAAGCTCAGGGCTTGTTTGAATTTTTTTTTAATATAATTACTTAAATTAATTTAAAATTTTAAAAATGTTTTAAACCTTTAAGACCACTTTTAAGAAAAACAATAGATGTGTTATTATTAAAATAATTGTTTAAAATAATTTTAAATATTAAACTATTTTATAATATTTTTTTATAAATATTTAAATTTTAGTTAGAAAACACTCTTTAATAATTTAATAATCAATCGCAACGGGTTCTAAATCTCGTTAATTTTAGACTATTGTGTAAATTAAAGGTTTTTTTATCTCAACATGCACCGCTACACTAATAAGTTTTAACAATGAACCATTTAGTAAACACTGAAATAACAATAATTTTTCTTAGTTATTGAAATCAATTTCTCAATCTGAGCACAATTTTGACTTTCTTAATTCAAAACCCATTTTTTCCTTTTTTTCCTTTTTCATTCCTTTTTGTTTCCTTCTTTGACATTTTCCTTCCTTTCTGGGACCAACAGTCGAAATGGCCAGCCAAGGACGGCCGCCGCCGCTTGCTCCACCGGACCCGAATGGTGGGAAAAATGGAGAATTAGCAATTTTACGCCACGATCAGCATCTTCCCTACTTGTTACACCTAAAGAGAAGATCAATTCGATCAAAAACTCATCTCAAAACATCAAACAACTGTCATCCAAGCGTTTGAGGCTTTTCTCACATCCTGCCGGAGCAACCCAAGGATGGGATAGTAGTGTGATAGAGAGGAGAGGCGAAATTGAATTGAAAAAACAAGAGAGTGCCCAAGCGAGCACTGGATTATGCAGAAAGAGAAGACCTCTCCCCGGTTATGGCTGGTGGCGAGCGAACTCTTGCAATAGAGGGCAATAACGAGCAACATTCTAACTCAGTGGATGAACATGGAGTAGAGGAGCTAGGCCCGCCAAAACTGAACGATGAAATTTTACTGATCGAAAATTCAGCCTTCGACGTAGAGACGGGAATGGTAGAAGAAAGCAGGCATGTGGACGGTACGAACCAAATGAATGATGACCCGATACCTGATGCTGCTTCTCTTCACAAGCAGATTCTTGATGGTAAGTCCCTCTTGTCCAATCATAATTCGGTATCTAGTGTTGTTGCATCTGCAGGTACGATCCAATCGGAGGCCAATAAGAAAACTTGTGAGGGCTTGGAACGAACAAAACAACAGGGGAGAATAATAGTGACGAGAGGTCGTACATGGAGGCTTTCGTAGGCGCCCTGCCAGGTTTCCCGGAGCGTAAAGGTAACTCCTCTGACTGTTTGAACCAATGTGAACAAACTGAATGTGCATGACATAACTTCACTCGGGGAGTAGAGCAGAGCATGGGCGATTTTACTATGGTGGACGATATTCCATCTAGTGATATCACGTATCCTCAACTACTAAGGACAGCTGCACAAAATCTTCACGGTCGCAAGGTATGGGCTAATTCACTTATCATAAAGTTACTAGGACATAACGTTGGATTCAAATATATTTTGAACAAACTTAACCAAATAGGGGCCCCAAAAGCTCATATGGACTTAGATGTGGGATTTGGATATTTTACGGCTCAATTTTACGAATTCCGAGGATTATAACAAAGCTCTTAGCGGGGGTCCATGGATGATTTTAGACTGTTACCTCATTGTACATGCTTAGGACCCTTTATTCATGTCAAGTGATGCGCCGGTTGTTCGAACCACGGTATGGGTAAGATTGTCGTGGCTCCCGTTGATAAATTATACAGAAGATATACTCTTAGCGATAGGTAATCTAATTGGTAAGATGATACGGATAGACCCATTTACTAGGACGTGTGCAAGGGGAAGTTTTTCTAGAATATCGGTTGAAATTGAACTAGATAAGCCCTTAGTGTTGATAATTAGAATACAAGATCTCTTACAGAAAGTGGAATACGAGGGCCTCCACCTTATTTGTTTCAATTGTGGTAATTGCGGTCATGTTAAAGCAGAGTGTGGAGGGGCTAATCAGAGGAGGGAACCTACTTAGGACATTCCGAAGAAAAATGAGTCGAGTGGGAACAAGGGTACATGGGATGAAATAATCACAACGCGTTATGGGAAGTGGATGATGGTGGATAGAGGTAATGGGAGGACCCGTAACACGGGCGGCGAGCAAAAAAAAACCATAAGGTTAGTGGCAATGGAGATGGAGGGAAAGGGATTTCAACCCCAAACAAGTTGAAGAATAAGCAAACTTCAGAGCGTGATATGGGATCTCGATATGGGGTCTTATCTTCAACTGAATTAGGGGAGTATAGTGGTAGTGGGGCGAGAGATGTAAGTACTGATTTACAATGGGAAAAGTAGCTTCGGAGGGTCAATTGAGCGGGGGTAGAGGTGTAACAGGCACCAAAGAGGTACCTAATCATAATGTGGTAGAAGCATCGTCGTATAAATTAGTTGGTGGTTTTTTAACTCTGAGAAACAAAAAGTGGTTGATGGTGAGTTGTTGGGTCCGGCTCCAAGGAGAAAGGACAAAAACAAATAAAAAGGGATTATTATAGACGGTAAAGGTGGAGAAAATGAAGTGGTTGGTAATATTATAGCAGATTTAGTGGGGGCCAATGGGGGGCGTCAAGTGGGTGAAACTGGGTCGGATTTTGGGGCATATAATGGGGGCTTAATAGTGCAAGGACAGGACATGGGTGGAGCACACAGTGGAGAGAATATGCAGGTTTTTTTCTCTTCAAAACTGAGTAGCAGACCACGCAGGGACATGGAGGCAATTTCCGAGAATATGGGTTCCAGTACAGTAGTTGAAAGATCAGATTCTACAGCTTTGGCGAAAGGCATGTTTTTCGAGGAAGGGAAAATCAGCGAGCCGCCCGACCCACCCTCTATGGCAGGTATGTTTTTTGCTTCTGATTCTACAGGTTAGACCGGGGCATAGGGGGGGCGCCTGCAGCAATCAGGTACAACAATAGAGACGGGGCAAGTACCGATGGGACAGATTGGGAAGAAGGCCTTTAAGGATTTCTTCAAGGATAAATTAGATGATCCGGATTATCGCGATTTTCACCTTGAGGACTCCCAAGAGACATTAGAGGATCCGAGGAATAGGGAGCAGCAGGCAGTAATGAGCTCGGGTGCTTCTTTGATGGAAATTGAAGAGGAATGTGCATCATTGGGGGCTTAACATGGAGTTTTTCTTTTTGCTTCATTTTCTTTATAGTACATTTTAATGGTAGATTCAACTAATGGTGTTTTTGCAGGAGTGTGGGGTCCATCTAAGGTTTCACTCATTGAATTGTTTTGGAATTGCTGTGGGCTAATGGTGAAGGCTTTCGGTGCGCGTTCAACGATTTGATTCGAGACACAAACCTTTTATTGCGATTGTTATTGAGACTAAGGCTTCGGGATTGGAAGCTACTAATATCATTAAGTCTTTTAGAATGGATAAATCTGTCCGTCTAGAAGCATATGGCTTCTCGGGAGGAATTTGGGTGCTTTTGAACATCGCTAGCTTTTCGCTCCAAGTTTTATCGGTGTCAAAACAGGTAATTAACTTATATATCTCAAAAGACTCATGCATTTCTTGGGTACTTTCTGCAGTTTATGCGAGCCCTACAGATTGGATTAGAGACTCGCTCTAGGTGGCGCTTGAGGATGCTTCCACATCGATTAGCGTTCTGTGGCTTGTCGTGGGGGGATTTCAACCAGATAGGTGATGAATTTGACCAACTTGGAGGAACCAAACGGTACTACCAGGTCCATGGTCAAATTTGAGAGGTGGAGGGACACTTGTGGGTTAGAAGACTTAGGTTTCGAAGGCCCGAGATATACGTGGAGTGATTCTTGAAACACGGGACTGAGGATTCTGAAAAGGCTAGATAGATCGTACGGGAATCAATTTTGGTGGGAAGTTTTCGGGCCGTCTAAGGTTAAACATCTGCCGAGAGTTCACTCATATCACGCCCCCATTCTGGTTGAGGTAGTTGATCCCCTTCCGCTGAGAATTTCGAATTCCTGTTTCAGATTCGAGTCTTCGTGGTGCCATCATGAAAGCTTAATATCTTTAGTAGAGAGTAAGTGGACTAATGAAGGTTGAGATTTAGGCGAGAACATTAAGGTGTTTAGTAGGGAGTTGGTACAATGGAGGCGCGAGGTTTTTGGCGATATTGTAAAACAAAAGTATAGACTTCTTGCACGCATTACATGGATACAAAGAGCATTAAAAAGGTCGTATATAATGTTTCGTTATTTGAACTCGAGAAGAGATTGCGAGAAGAGTTTGAGAGCGTACTTGCACAAGAGGAGTGGTATTGGTTTGATCGAGCATGAACAGAATGGGTTAATTCGGGAGAAAGAAATACGAAGTTCTATCATAGAGCGGCACAGATAAAATTGAGTAAGAACATGGTTTTTTGAATTAAAAATAACAGCCATGAATGGATTGAGGATTTAGGGGAAGAAAAAGCATGGGTTAGAGAGTTTTTCGATGGGATTTTTTCGAGTGAGGAAGCCTCTTCAGATATATTTGAGCTACCTAGACTTCTGCGTTTTTCTAGTTGCGAGGTAGAATCACTTAGTGGTGGTATTTCGGATGAAGAAGTTCGTATCGCGGTGTTTAAGATGTCTCCACACAAAGCTCCTTGTCCGGATGGGATGACAGCCGGTTTCTATCAAAAGTGTTGGACCATTGTGGGTAGTTTAGTATGTGAGATGATCCATCACGCGCTATTGACTGGCCACGTCTCGAAAAAGGTTCTTGTTACTCTAATTCATCTTATACCGAAAGTGGGAGACCCAGAATACATTACACAGTTCAGACCTATCAGCCTGATTAATAAGAGTTACAAGATTTGTATGAAAGTGCTTGTTAATCATTTAAGACCTTTGTTATCGAAGTATATTGGGCCTTATCAGAGTAGATTTATCCCTAAACGGTCCATGATTGATAATGTTGTACTTGTAAGCGAGGTTGATCACCTGCTGCGTCATAGTAAGGGGAGGCAGAGTTATATGGCAATTAAAGTGGACTTAGCTAAGGCATATGATAGGGTCAGATGGGACTTCATAAAGGACTCCTTGGAATCTTTAGGTGTTCCTACCGAGTGGGTAACTGTGATCCTAGCGGGTATGGAAGATAATGAATTAAGTATTATTTGGCGTGGGGAGTCGCTAAATCCTATCAAACCAAATCGAGGGATTCGTCAGGGTGATCCTATCTCTCCGTACTTGTTCGTTTATATGTATGGAACGTTTGTCACTCCTTATACAGAAATTAGTAGAAGAGGAGTGCTAGAAACCTATTAGGATATCAGCAGGGGGTCTCCTATATCTCATATTTTCTTTGTCGATTATCTTATATTATTTACAGAGGCTTCTCCTGATAATATTGATCTTTTGCAGGACACTTTACTGGCCTTTTGTCGGGATGCGGGACAATCAATTAGCAAAGAAAAATCGATTATTTACTTTTCGAAGAACATTGACGAAGACTTAGCTATTAATATCACAAGGCGGAGTAGGTGTATTAGGAAAAATTTAGGTGTCCCCATCTTATTAGGGAGGATGCCTAAGGGGTATTACGAAGAGTTCATTAATGGGATTCGGGGGAAGATATCTAAGTGGATGGGAAACTCGCTTTCGCTCGTGGGCCGTATTACTTTGGCTTAATCGGTATTGAGCGCCGCTTCAATGTACATCATGCAAGTGGAGAAGCTCCCCGGTTACGTATGCCTCGAGATTAACAAGATTCACTGTGAATTTATTTAGGGGAATGCTCATGACCAAAGTCACATCTATTGGGTTGCTTGGAAGAATGTCTGTAGGCCTAAGAGAATGGGTGGTTTGGGGTTTAGATCAACGGAAGATATGAACAATGCTCTACTTGGAAAATTGGGTTGGAAGTTGATTAATGACAATGTTTCCTTGTGGCCGATTGTGATGCGAGAAAAATATTTTAATTCGACAATTTTTCAGTATGTGGTGAGACCTAATGATTCACGAATGAGTAGAGACATCGCGGAAGGTATTGTCGTAGTTAGACGGGGATCCCGATGGCTCGTTAATAATGGAGACTCTGTTTCATTTTGGTTAGATGTATGGGTTGGTGAGACTCTGTTGATAGGGCATGTGCGAGGGGAAGTCATCCTGTTAGAAAGAAATAGAGCAGCTAGTGATTTTATTACTAATGATGGGGTTTGGATATGGGACAAATTTCAGCATTTACTTCCTCCTTCGAAGCTTCTGCAGATTATTGGTCTGAATGTTGTGAAGGGTGGATCTACGCGTGATAAAATTTCGTTGCTTTGAGAGGTTCGAGGTGTTTATTCGGTTAAATCGGCGATTTGGGACATAGATGAGACTGAGGTTAACTCGGAAGTTCATTGGGATATGGAAGATTAAATGCCCTCGAAGAACTAGGGTTTTGGTGTGGAGAGCAGCTCAGGATAGATTAGAAACTAGAGGCAACCTAGTTAGGAGGGGTATGGAGGTACCATTAACTTACCCTTTCTGCGAGGTTATAACAAAGAGCTTAATCCACCTCTTTCGGGACTGTCCAATGGTGAAAGAGGCTTGGGTACTGATCCGTAGAGAAGTGAGCAGAGATTCAAGTGGTGTCCTAGAGTAGGGGAGCCCGAGTGGTAGTGTTGAGCCAACTTCACATATGCTGCATAGTGGCTTGGGTGTACAACAAGTTGGAAAAAGAAATCTGCATCTCCTACCGTTCGTGCATTACAGCTCTCTGGGACTTTACAGATGCAGGTAGGAACATCCAGGATGAATCAGGTCCTGCATAAGGACTCGGATGTATAGCAGGTGGGAGGGAGAATTATGCAGCTTCATCAGGCCAAACAACATCAGCTAGTTGGAGCCGGACAAGTGCAGACAAGAGCATCTACGATGAATTAGGTACATTTCCTTAATTGTTTAGACTCACAATCTCTTGGCTTAGATGGAGCAGGTGTGGTTTCACAACAGCAACACTCGTTGGGTCTCACAGAGCAAAACAGATCAGCTATGGGGATTAGGAGGAATTCCGATCAGAACCAGGAAGACCTGCTCGATGCTGTCACAAATTCTGCTGCAGCGGCAGTCTTTTCGGAGCCTGTTTTGCTAATGTCTGATGACCTGTGGTGGTAAAAAATGTATTGTTTAAAGGCCTTTTTGCTGGGGTCACATGGGACACATTTTTTGGGGCTCTTATTGAGGTAATATGGCGCGCGCGTAACAATGTTGTATTCAATAATGAAGATATTCCCTCCCGGAAAGATATATTACGGAGTGCCCGTTTCTTAGCACATTCTTATGCAAGGGCGTGGGGGACTCTCCCAGGATTTGTTTTGGTTAATAAATGCTCTACTAGACTCATTGGATGGTGCAAACCAATCAAATGGATGAAACTGAATACAGATGGAAGTTGTAATAGGTGGCGCAAGGAAGGTGGCGGTGGTGGTCTAATTAGAGATAGCGATGGAATATGGATTAGGGGGTTTTCGATGAAAGATAGTCATGACTCACCGGTCGTTATTGAATTGATGACGCTTTATGAAGGTCTTAAAATAGTTGAAGAGATGCAGCTCAAGGAAGTTATTATTGAAGTAGACTCTTGGGAAGTGGTGGAGATAGTTGATAGCGTGGGTAGAGAAAAGGGACCAGCAGCATTCTGGATTGGGCAGATTCGTGAAATTTTGAAGAGGAATAGTTCGTTCATCCTTAGAGGTATATATCGGGAAGCCAACTTCTGCGCGGACTGGCTAGCTAGTTTGGACTTGAAGCAAACAGAAGTGTATCGATCGCTTAAGGATCCTCCTAAGGGCATTTGGAAATATCTTACTCGCGATCGGATGAGATGAAAGACGCCTAGAGATGGTTTTAGTCCCGGATTATTATATGATTTGTTAGCTTAGTATTCCACGATCTTATTGGATCTCCACTGTACCAAAAAAATAAACCATTTCGTCTTTTAGTTGTTAAAGGTTCATCATGAATAAATTTGTACCAATTCATTAGCAAGGTACGAATCCTTAGCAACGATAGTTTGTCACAAAGATTTTTTAATTCTAAAATTATGTTAATGCAATACTTTTGACGACTAACGAAGTTGATCTTTAGTGACTAACTTTTGTCTCTAATGCGCATTTAAAAAGATCAGAATTTTAAATTATTTTGTTTTCGAAATTCGAATTTCGAATTGTAATTAATTCATTAAATATCTATTTTAAATGCTTTTTAATCACCAAAGATTAATAAATATATGTAATTAAAAGTCGGTTGTAAATTTTACAATAATCAAGTTAAATTTGGGGAGAAATATTAAATAAAATTATAGTCTTAATACAACAGTCAAAATCAAATATATATTATTTATCTATTATCATCATCGAAATTGTCTCGGTCTTCACGTCCTGAAGAAGGATCTTAAGAGGGTCGTCCGTTCTGGGAGGGATCATAAAGCGACCGACCATCTCGTTACTGGTGTTAGTTACACCATCTGATAAAGTCCTTGAGATTTGTACGTCCAAAAGTCTCATGCATAAAAGTTGTAGAGCTGGTGGATATGTCGATGTTGTTGGTATACGGTTGGTCACCCTGTGCAATCATATAATTATTAACTTTGTTAAGCATGCCCTGAAAATCATGAAATTAATTAGAGTTTGTGGATAAAGATGTTATCCCCTTTCCCTTCGATACTAGTCCAACACCCGCCTTCCAACTACTGGACCCCTTACCCATCACCTTATTAGCCACCCGAATCACCAAGTCACATGTTCCTTTCTTAACAATTCGACCAACATAGGGTTGGAGGATAAACATCCAGATGACACATCTTGTGTGGATTGACGAGTAGAACCTCTCTCAATTTGACATGTTACAAAAAATAAACACATATTCTCTAGTCAAGTTTAATATATATCACCACCAATGGAAAATAGTATAGTATAAACCTACATAAGAGGCACATAAGCACTCACCCTTCACATGAACCTTCTGATTATAGTCGATTTCCCTAAAGAAACGAGATAAAGGATGAGGTGTCGGTTATACATCTGGTCCCTCTACAACTTTTTTTATACATTAGTTAATGCTCTAACATAGTACGACTAAAACTAATAACAAATCAACATATACCTCAAGTAGCACTTCTCGTGTAGGGGGTGTATTCAATTGGGAGTCTATTGGACTTTTTTGGACTTTAGTCCAAGGGTATTCAATCAGGATTTTGAAAAATTAATTAAAATCTTGAGGTGTTCAATTGGGATTTTAAAAACTCTTTTAAAATCTAGATGTATTAAATCAAGACTCTTTTAAATCCATTAAAATTTTAGGGTATTCAAAAGTTTTTAGAATTTCCAATTCATTGGATTTTATAGGAGTTTAAGGTTTAAGTATTAATAAAAAAAAGTCTTCTACAAATATTTTTGCGGAAGTAGAGATTTTATAAACTCCAAACAAAACACCGACTGAGGTAAAAAAATTCATATACGATTTTATAATTATTCTAATATCTAATCATTTATGGCCATGTTTCTTTAAATGGATTAAGATTAGGCTAGTTAACATACATATCAACCATATTTATTCACTGATGGCATGTTGAATTAAAAACCAAAAATCAACTAAAAACTTTCGTTGGGAAGGTGAGTGTGAAGGGACTTTTTTTTTTGTTTCAATGCGGGTGTGAAGAGTTGGCTTTAGATTTTATCATGTTTCATTGTATTTTTTCCGAACATATAAAAATGTTTCATTTATTTCATTGTTTACTTTTTCTTTTCTTTTCCTGTTCTGAAATAATTGACAAAAAAAGAACTTTTCCTGTTTTGAAATTTTTCAACGTGAGTGTGAAGGGATTTCTTTTTGTTTTTTTTTCCAATGCAAGTGTGAAGTGATGGCTTTTAGATTTTATCATGTTTCATTGTATTTTTCTTCCGAACATAAAAGGATATTTCATTTTTTTCATCGTTTACTTTTTTTTTTGTTCTGAAATTTTCCAACGTAAGTGTGAAAGGATTTCTTTTTGTTTTTTGTTCCAATGCGAGTGTGAAGAGATGTATTTTAGGTTTTATCATGTTTCATTGTATTTTTTCCGAACATATAAAAATGTTTCATTTTTTTTCATCGTTTACTTTTTTTTGTTCTGAAATTTTTCAACATTTCCAAGTGTATACGTTTTTTTATTTTAAAATTTATTATTTAATTAATATTCAGAAGGTAGGAATTAAAATTTGAAAAAAAAAATTTGTTCGGCCATCATGGTGGAGGCCATTCCTCGTTACCGTTTGGCCACCATGGTGGAGGAACACCTTTTTTTGTTGAACTGTCTAAATGAATGTATATTTTATTTTGTAGGAAAAGATCAAAATCTTTTAAAATGTATTAAAATCTATTAAAATCCATTTTAATCTTTATATAATAATTCGCTAGATTCTATATAGAATTAAAAAAAAAATCTTATAAACTCCATATGGAATTAAAACAGTCCGTAGAGTTAGAAAAGTCTATGAATTTAAAAAATCCAAAAAATTCCAACAAACTTCTAATTGAATACACCCCCCCCCCCCCCCCCCAAGAGAATGTGACTGAACCAAATCCACTAAGCGCTCTAAATTTCCCATTACTATATATTTCTCCACTTTCAATTTTCTCTGGGTGTTTGCAATATATTTATATCTTCACACGAAATAAAATTCAAAATACAAAAACAACACATGTCTAGAATATCTCGGTCTCAACACATTTTTGCCAGTCCTCGCACTTTTCGATTTAGGCCCTCATCACATAACTCCTTCTTGGAGTTGTATTTTTCGTGCCTAAAATGAGAATTACAAATGCTTGTCACGCGACATATCAGCACTCACCCGCCACCCTTGGAGATCAAAATAATCCTACTTCTAAAGTACAATCCATTTTTTTGTTAAAACCATATACAATATTATAAAAAGAATTAAATAACATATGAAAATGGGTAATTACATGTAATCGACCAAAGACCTTTTCACGAAAAGAGTTGGGAACATCACTCCACTTTTTATAAAATAAAGGCATATACTCATGTACGTTAGAGCCTACGACCTTACTCACGTACTTTCTCGTTTCTAAGAAGGGATTCCAAGTATGACCGAGGATGCAAAAATCAATGAGAATCTACCCACGTGTGTCGTCTTTGCTTTCTAGACTAATTGTAGGGTTGATCTGCCCCTTTTATTTCTAATTTCTTTTGCTACACAAAGCAAAGTCAATTTAACAAATATAACGCAATAATTGAATTATATATTTTATATACATGGGTGGAACACCCTGATAGTGTGTAAGGGGATCCACAGGTGGATCGCGTCCACCATCGACCCACCACAAGACTGATCAACAACGTCTTCCATATATATCTAATTCTCCTCCTCTCTCTCTCTATCTAACTATCTATCTATCTATCTCTCTCTCTACACACATACACACACACACACACACATATATATATATATATATATATATATATATATATATATATATATATATATGAAATATATATTATTAATACTATATTGAATATAGAAGTAACAATAACAAACATTCAGTAAAAATAATTGAAACATTAATTAAAACACTGCTTAAATAAAATCCAGTTTATAATATTGGTAAATTTAAAATGATTATCAAACCAAAAAGTAATGTGGTACATTGATCAAAAAGTAATGTGGTACATTGACCAAAAAGTAATAGGTTACCAAATACCCCAAACAACCACATTTAACTCTAATAGTTGACCAAATACCCCAAACAACCACATTTGACTCTAATAGTTGACCAAATACCCCAAATAACCATATTTGACTCTAATAGTTGACCAAATATCCCAAACAACCACATTTGACTCCAATAGATGACCAAATACAATAAATTTTATTATAAAAAAAGAATAATAAAAATACAAGGTATATTATATAAGTAAAATAGTTTTTGAATTATTTTATTATAAATAATAAATAAGGTATAATATATAAAAAAAGAGTAAATCAAAACTTGTAATTGGAACATTCATTACTATTGTATTAATAGAAACAATAGTAATAATAATAAAGCTAGTATCCTATTAGAAACAACACATCATATTTTCCCTCTCGCTCCCTATTTCTGTGGGATAGCTCGCCACAGTTTATCAGGTAATATTCAGTTCCGCGTTTAAGATTTTTAATTATTGGTATTGATCACTTACTAGCACTTATATTTTTTGCATTTGTTGCAAGTAATGTAGTTATTGTTTATAATAATACATCATAAAGCATAATAATGTTTGTGAAAAAAATAAAATCTGTAAGACCTTTAGCGAGAACAAGTTCCTCGCAAAAGATATTTAGTCTTTTGCGACGAGTTCATATGAAGAACCCGTCGCAAAAGACTAAATGTCTTTTGCGAGGAACTTTTCGTCGCTAGAAACAAGTACCAAAAGTTTTGGGCATGTTTAAGGCGGCTGATGTTCCCGCCTAGATTATTGGTCAACCTTTTGCGACGACTATAGCCTTTCGCGAGGATATTGTCCTCGCTAAAGGTCTTCCAGATATATACAAAACCGCGACAGCCCCTTCTTCCCCACTCAACCCCTTCACTCCATTAAAACACCCAATATTTTTCCGGCAAAAACACCCCCATTCACCGTCGATTGGTCTTTAGCTTCAACAACAGCATCAACAACATCTAAAAGGTAAGAATTATCAAGTTTTACCAATTTTTTTTCATAAAATTATATATTTTTTTTCATTTTCGAAACTAATATGATGCTTGTGGTATTGGGCATACTTTGAAGAGATTATACACCACCTCTTACACTCAACTTCTCCGAATTTCAGGTATGTTATCCACCTTTTTATTTTCTTTCTTTTTTTCTAAAAAAATAAAATCATTCCATATATGGTGTAGTTCATAAATTCCGAATGTTTGTGTTGATTTTAGATGATTATTGAGTTAATTAAAAGGTGAAAACAACTACTTTAGGCAAAAAAATTTAAATTGTATGAAATTAGTTTTTGCTAATAATTTAAATTTGAGTGGAATTGTTTGGAATTTAGGGATGTGTAGTATGGATTTTTGGATTTTTTGTGAATTTAGGGGCATTTTGGACTTTTCAAGTAGTTTAGGGTTAAGTTTGTAAATATATAAAAGTATAGGGCCTTTACGTAATTTAAGATAATTTAGATTATTAAAAAATAAAAAAAATTAATGTATAGGGGCATTTTAGACTTTTTAAGTAATTTAGGGGTAAATTTGGAATTATATAAAAGTTTAGGGGCCTTTAATTTATAATAAATAGTTTAGTTATTAAAAAATAAAAAAATAAAAAAATTAAAGTATAGGGGCATTTTAGCCTTTTTAAGTAATTTAAGGGTAAATTTGGAATTATATAAAAGTTAGGGGCCTTTAATTAATAATAAATAGTTTATTTATTAAAAAAATAAAAAAAATCAAAGTATAGGGGCATTTTAGACTTTTTAAATAATTTAGGGGTAAATATGGAATTATATAAAAGTTTAGGGGCCTTTAATTAATAATAAATAGTTTAGTTATTAAAAAAATAAAAATATCAAAGTATAGGGGCATTTTAGACTTTTTAAATAATTTAGGGGTAAATCTGGAATTATATAAAAGTTTAGGGGCATTATACAGATGACTGAGGTAGCACGGGGTCATGATGGAGATGGTAATGGTCAAGACCCCTCTAGGAATCCGGATATTCCTATCTCGGGGTGTAATACATCATGCATTATTTTTATTTAAGCTTTAATTACAAAAGTTGCAAATTTATTCGTAAATTAAAACAAGGAAAAAATACCACCACCAGAAACAAAAGGGGCAAGACTACTCTCACCTCAGTCACTAAGTCGAGGGACTGACACGGAGGACGACTTCCCGTGGAGTTCTTCATAATGGACGGGACATGGAACCCTATTGGTCGCTATTCCCACCACATGACTCAGGTGATAAACCTGACCGTTCGAGAGAAGTTTCCCCTTTATTACAAACACTGGAGTGAAGTCCCAGTCGATGATCAGGAGTTCATAATGAGGCGCCTAAGGGTAATTAACTTAAACTTTTATTTTTTTTAATTCTTGAACTAAGTATACACTTATATTTTATTTATTTTAATTGCGAACAGGACTTCTTTTTAGTCGAGGAGTGGGAGGCTCGTCCTGATTGGCCGAGTATCAAGTGTATGCCCACCAACAAGTGCGGAATAGGATATAGCGACCACAAAAACCGTGTGAAGACCGAGTTTTATAAAAGTCGGGCGATTCTAAATGACCAGACACCCGAGAATTGGGAGAAGACTTTACAGATGTGGGACTCAATGGAAGCTAAGGTTCTTATTTTAATTTAAAATGTTATATAAAATGTTATTTGTGTTGACTAACTTGTTTTCATTTGTTTATATTTTTTTAAAAACCAGAACCAAGCAACAAAAAATTAAGGAGAATAGGGAGCTATTGAGGAACCAGAGCGGGGCAGGTTCGAGGACACACTCGAGGTCGAGATTTTCATTGATAACTGAAGAGGTGCTATCTTTATTTCAATAATTCGTATCATCTTATTTGTTTGTTTGACTAATTGACTAATTTATTGAAACAGAGGGAGGAGAGTAGTGGTAAGGTCAGTCGTTTGTCAGAAGGGGAGGGATCCGAGCCACCGGAGAATGAGACTTTGCCTCTACCACCTATTAAAAGATTCTTTTTCCAAATAGGATTTGACAAGAAAAAAACGGGTGGCGGAGCAGAGACTACGAGCGATCAAATATAAGTTTTATGAAACTTAAACTTTTTTACTCCAAAATAATTTTTTAATATTTTCTTTACTTTACAAGATGCGTTGAGGTCCATTCTGGAAACCCGAGTGCGGGAATCCCAGTCTTAGAGTGAAGAATTTTCATCTACCCCCACCTTATCGGAGCAAGAGCAGGTTGAGGCTGTGTCGGAGGCAACGAGTATAGGATTAGGAGGCGGGACCCGCAACTGGGTCCCAGGAGTTGGACACCAGTTACCGGAGAGGAGGGCGAATTCAAATTCTTCTGATCCAGTCAGCGCTAAGATGTTGAGGGACTACCAGTGGATAGAACGGTCGCTGAATGAGTTCCTTGTCTCTATCGGCACGGAACCTATGCAAGATAATGCCTCTCGATCATCTACCTCTATAGCGAGTACCCGTCCCACTAGGGATGCGATCCACGAGCAGATGACTGCCGCCATCCAGACGCTTAATCGATGCATGAGGGAATACAGATATGAGCAACTTGATCCCCCATCTCCCCCTCGAGACACGGCTCCTCGAGCCTCGCCATGTGCTGCTGATCCTCCTCGACACACTACTTCAGCCGCTCCGACTTCTTCTACTAATCCTCATCAAGCCCGCCCTTCTGATTCAGATGAGGACTTATCTTTACCTTAGTTTTACGTGTTTATATCTTTCTTTTGACTTTTTTGACTATATTCGACTATTGTAATTTAATTATGACTTTTGGTTGGTGGTTTGTATGTTTTTTTTGATGATTTTGGATGATTATGTTTGACCAGATGGTTCGGGTTTTATTATATTCTTGCTTTTCTTTAAATTTAGTCTTTTATTTATTTAGTTTATATAAAAAAATTAAAAATTGGCTTCAACGAGGAACAATTCGTCGCAAATGACTTCCTCGCTAAACCAAATACCCTTACTCGCGACGGAGATGTCGTCGCGATTGATATGTCTTTTGTGACGACAACGTTAGTTGCAAAAGACATACCTTTAACGACAACATGATTTTGTCGTAAAAGGGCTTGGCCACACGCGACGACTTCCAAATGTCGTTGCAACATGATGTAATTCGCGACAAATCTTTATCGAGAGACCTTTCGCGAGGACTTGTCCTCGCGAAAGACATTTTTGATCTTTTGCGAGGAATTTCGGTATCTTTCGCGACGACATTTGTCCTCACGAAAGAAGCCGCGTATAGTAGTGAACGCGTGTAATTTGACCTTTATGCCAGCAAATCACTCCACTGTAAATACTGTACTCTCCACTGTAATTACTGTACTGGATGCATTTAATTCTTTAGTTAAAGGTCAAGGATAATTAAAATGTTTACTTTATTGTACTTACTGATCTCTGCCGGTCAAAGAGAAGACCGAGGTGCTTTTTCTTCTTTCTGCTTGTTTGGATAGTTATCTACAGCAATAACTTAGATCAAATTCTCCTTTACGAATCACCAAGGCTATATATATAACCTATTCTAGTAGACTTCTCAAATCATCTCTCTCTCTCTCTCTCTCTCTCTCTCTCTCATGGCAGCTGTAGATGCTAGACGAGTCGTGGTTATATCAATATTGAGTATGTTGATCACAATATCAAATAACTCATGGGAAGCTAATGCTGCAATAGATAAAGAAGCATTAAAACTGATCATAGAGGTTAATGAAAATGGACCTTATCTAGGGTTAGTTATCCCTAACTTATTTGAGATGAACCCTCTTCTTCAGCATCCAAGCTATATTTCTACCAACCTTACCATAGATTATGCAGGTAATATATAGTTCATTAATGCTTCTTTTGTATAATTTATTAATATATAATTTACCAAGCTATATTTCTTGACATATTATCTTTTGTATATATGTCTATTAAAGGTAGAAGGTTTCGGTTTGGAATCATTGAGGGGGAAAAAGTTATATTGGTTATGACCGGATTGGGAATGGTAAGTAGTTTTCAGTTAAATACTCCAGGATTTAAAAGTTATAAGCATAATCTGCTTGCTACTAATGGTTTTTGTGTATACTATAGATTAATGCAGGTATAACTACGCAGCTTTTATTGAGTTTATTTGATGTAAAAGGAGTTGTACACTATGGCATAGCTGGTAATGCAAACCCATCCCTAAACATTGGAGATGTCACCATTCCTAGTCAATGGTCTCATACTGCTCTTTGGAATTGGCAGGTATATATATATAATTACTTCTTAAACTCAAAGTAGTTGAAATCCAAATCGATATATCTAAATCTGTTATATAACCAATTCAATTAACTCTAGAAAATTATCGATCCATGCATCTCGATACATACTCTTCACATGAGAAAATTTGGTAAATCTGAATATTATAGTTTGTAATATGCATGGTACGAATCTAGGATAATTTTGTGCCTAATTTATGATTAAAAAGAATTAAAACATAAAATAATGTCTTGCAGAGGTATGGAGATGGACCAGAAAATGAGCTACCCTTGGAGGAATTTGGAGACTACACAAGAGAGCTTGGATTTATCAAGTTTTCAAATTATACAACAAACATGACAGCTAATTGTAACTCATCTGATAATCTTCTCAACAATGTTTGGTATCAACCTGAGGAAGTTTTCCCCATTAATGGCACCCCTGAGGAAAGACAACATGTCTTTTGGGTTCCTGTTGATACTCATTACTACAACCTCTCACAAACATTAGAGGCACTTTCTCTAAACAAATTTAAATTTCTTTCAGTAAAAACAATACACAAAAACTTGATTGGATTTCTTGTCATATCTTCAGGGACTGAAACTAAAGGATTGCATAAACTCAACGACATGTTTATCAGAAACTCCAAAAGTAAAAAGAGTAGAAAGTGGAACAAGTGCAAGTATATACTTAGATAATGACGCGTACAGAAGCTTCATATATAACAAGTTCAATGTGAGCCCAGTGGATATGGAGAGCTCAGCTGTTTCACTAGTTTGTCTTCAACAAAGAATGCCTTTCATAGTTATTCGGGCCCTCTCCGATTTAGCCGGTGGTGGTTCTGCAGAGTCAAATGAGGCTTCTACTTTCATCTCACTTGCAGCTACCAACGCTGTTATGGTGGTTGTGGAATTCATCAAGACTTTGCATATGGCTTAGTAACCTAATAAGGGTTCTCAACTACTCTAAAGTAAAAAAATTATAAGAAACAAAAACTGGATCGGAGGTTATATAATTTAAATCTAATAACATTTACTCATGAAAAAAGTTAAAGGAGACATTGCTCTCATATACGTACAAGTATGTGTCTGTTAAAATTAATATCTTGATACATTGAATCTAGGTAAGACTCCTTGAGTCTATTCTTTATATCTCTTAGTCTATGTCAATGAACTTATAAGACTTTCTTAGAGTCTATATATTATATCTCTAAAGAGTCTATACATTATATCTCTAAAGAGTCTATATCCATGGTTTATGTAAGTGTCTTTCCAAGTATCCAGATAGCTTATATAAGAGCCATCATATAGAAAACTTTATCAATCACTCAAACAAGAAAATATAAATGTCTACTTAAATTAGAAATAACCTTATTCATCTCTCTCTTTTTTCATTACTTAAATTTCTACCTATTATTTCCAACAAAGTGGTATCAGAGCCAAGTTATTCATACAATTTGGACGTCAAAAAAATTTAAAAAGAAAATTTCAACAATGGCAAATAAAGTATCAGGAACTTTACAACCTTCATTTCCTCTCTTTAATGGAGAGTGTTATGATTTTTGGTATGTGAAGATGAGAATAATATTTATCTCATATGACTTACGGGAGTACATTAATTGAAGACGGTTACGACGACCCGGAAGATATCTCAACCTTATCAAATGAGCAAAAGAAACAATTGACAGAACATCGAAAGAAAGATGCAAAGGCACTTAATCTTATTCAACAAGGAGTTGAAGTTATCTTTCCAAGAATTATAACACTACAACTGCAAATGAGGCATGGAAAATTCTTGAAAAAAGAATATCGAGGTAACGAAAAAACAAAAGTTGTGAGACTTCAATCCTTGCGAAGAGATTTTGAAAATCTAAAAATAAAAAATGACGAGAGTTTAAAAGACTGCTCATCAAAAGTCGTGGAAATTGTAAATCAAATGAAATCTCTTGGTGAAGATATGAGTGATCAAAGAATAGTAGAGAAAGTTCTCATTAGTTTGCCTGAGAAATTCGATTTGATTGTTGCTGTAGTTGAACAAGACACAAGACATTTCAAATCTGAGTTTGGAGGAGTTTATGGGTTCGATCAAAACTTTCGAGTTAAGATTGAATAGGCGTTCTGAAAAATCTATTGAAAGTGCCTTTCAATCTAAGCTCACTGTTCAAAACAGCGATAACATCGGTGGTGATCGAAATAATGGTGAGTCACATCGAGGTAACAAATCTTGAAGATGAAGAGGTCGATCTTCAAGAGGAAGAGCCAATTTTGATAGGCATTCAAATTTCGAGTCCACTCAACAGAATCAACAAAAGTGTGGAATTTGCAAAAGAAGCAGTCATGTTGATAAAGATTGTTGGTTTAAAGGAAAACCACAATGTCATAATTGTAAAAAGTTTGGACACATTCAAAAAGATTGTCGATTAAAAAATTATCAAAAATCTAACTTTACCAAGGAGCAAGATTATGAAGCAACGTTTTAGGCTAATCACACGACAACTAAACATAAGAATCAAATTTGGGTCATTGATAGTGGATGTAGCAATCACATGACTGGAGATGAAAATATTTTTGTGGAACTTGATTCAACCACAAAATATCAAGTGAAGATGGGAAATGGTGCATTAGTTCAAGCGAAAGGAAAAGGAACTATTGTTGTAGAGACGATGAAAGGAAAAACGTACATTCATAATGTTTTACTTGTCCCGGATTTGGAACAAAATTTGTTGAGTCTTGGACAGCTAGTTGAACATGGGTATTCACTTGAATTTGGAGATAACTCATGTAAATATTTTGACAATAACAATCAAGTTGTTGCAAAGATTAAAATGGAGAAAAATCATAGTTTTCCTATTTCATTCCATTACCCGAGTAATATTTCTTTGGAAATGGATATTGTTGACGAGTCTTGGTTATGGCATCGAAGGCTTGGCCATTTTAATTTTCAAAGTATATAGAATTTGAAAGAAAATGATATGGTTTATGGGATACCATCTATCAAATAAATTCAAGAAACTTGCGAAGGATGTGCACTTGGGAAACAACACCAAGAGTCATTTCCAAAAGACAAAGCATGGATAGCTAAAACACCCCTAGAACTTGCACACACCGACGTGTGCGGACCAATGTCGACTCCAACTCATGCTGGTAACAAGTATTTTTTAATTTTCATTGACGACTTCACAAGAATGACTTGGGTTTATTTCATGAAACAAAAATCTAAAGTGTTCTCTAATTTAAGAAGTTTCAAATGTACGTTGAAAGACAGAGTGGCTTTCCTTTAAAAGTCTTGAGAAGTGACAGAGGAGGTGAATACAACCCAAATGAATTTAACAAGTTTTGTGAAGATATTGGGTTGGACAGACAACTTACAGTTGGTTACACTCCACAACAAAATGGAGTCGCTGAAAGAAAGAATAGAAGCATTGAGGAGATGGCAAAATCGATGCTTTGTGAGAAGGGATTTCCCAAATCCTTTTGGGGCGAAGCTGTGTATACATCAATATATTTTCTAAATATACGTCGAACAAAAGCTTTAGAGAACAAGACTCCACTCGAAGTCTGGAGCGGAGAACCCAAATTAAGGTAAAAACAAAAAAAAAATCTCCACACCAAACCGCTCTTTACACAAGGAAACCGTCGCCACTCAAGGACTTTTATCCACCATCATCAATTGGCTTGGAGTAGAACCCAAATTAAGGTAAAAAAATGAATTATTTTTAACCTAATCTCATTACTTTGACAATTTTTCAGAATTATCTGATTTAAGTATAATTACAGTCGTGATGTTTATTTTTTGTATACAATTCCTAGAATGGCCATTTTATGCCATGACTGTTGGAGTGAGCAATTTTGTCTTATAATGTAACTACAGTCGTGATGTATATTGTATTTTTATACAAATCCAAGAATGACCATTTTATGCCATGATTGTTGGAGTGAGTATTTTATCTTATACTATGTATGCTATGTTTTGATTCACAACCCTTATTGTACCTATATAGCAGCTAGACTCTGATCACACTTTTGCTAGTGTGTATGATATATTTGGATTTCTAATGGTTCATGTGACCGGTGAGGAAATAATAATCAAATTAATGGCTGGTACAGGATTTGAGATGGCATCGCTACAAGGGTCAGATATTACTCCTGCAATTCTAGCAAAACAAACTGGAGCATACACTATCCCTGCCCTCAAGAGTATAATCCTTGCAACTGGTTTCATGGGACGCAAAATGATAGTTGACTCGGCTAATCGACCCAATTTAAAGAGAAATACGTCGATTAAGTGTACTTTTAGCTCTTCATCAAACGGTAATGGTAGCACGGCTGAGAATTTCAATGAGAATGGCGTTGATTACTTTTTAATGGTAATTCGGCTGTTTTACCTGCTTTGGTTATACCGTGTGGATTTTCCAAAGGACGATCCGTTGGACTTACCGTGTGTTTTTTGTACAAATCGTACTTACATGATTTTTTGTGTACGTTTTAAAAATTTGTAATATCCATTTTACAATTTCATTTACCACTAGTTATATTTACAGTTTCACCAAGCAAGTAAAATATTATAAACAATGTTGTAGAGGAAGCTTCAGCTCCAAGTATGGGACTTGGTAGGAAGACACTCCTATATTGAAGGTTCGATACACCATTTTCATAGCCTGCGGATCATTCTAGAAGCTTCTACAATATTATATAATGTATTTGTGAATCATGTTATTTGTTGATGCTCGTGATCGAGGTCCTTTTAATTTTGAGAATGAAACATTTTAATAAAGTTAATACTTTAATAACCATCATCGACTTGTGTTGTATGTGTGTACGTTATACTGTAATTTTTTAGATAATATTTTGTATAAATAATATTTTTTAGCATAAAAATAATTTTTCCTATTTAAATTTTAAACAACATGAAAGTGTTATATTTTTTCAAGAAACAAAATTATGTTTACGTTAAGAAAGAAGTTGGATATTATCCAAAGAATATACCTTTAGACATTTATCTTATTTTACAAAGTTAAACACATAAACAATCTCAAACATTCATTAAATACCACAAGATTGTTGAATTTTGCTCATATTCATACCAAAATCATGTTCTTGTGTCTAAAAAAATTCTTGCAGAAACTAACAAAAGTATATTCAATATTTAAATTTAAATCATAGAAAAAGTCTTCTCAACCATATGATTACCATGTTCACAACACATGACGGAAAATAATATTCATACTAAAACTTAATTATCTACATTGCCAAGAAGAGATTGCCCCCTCTACAATGTTGTTATGTTTTATTGGACCATAGTGGATGAGGCGGCCTGTTCTCGACATGGCAAATAATTTTTTATAGTATGAATGTTAGTTTTGTCACGTCTTGGGAACATGGAAATTGTATGGCTAAAGTATATTTTTTGTCTAATTTTAATATTGAATTTATTTATCTTTTTTTGTTTTTGGAAGAAATATATAGGTACAAGATCATGATTTGGTATGAAATTAAGTAAATTTGAAAAATTTGCTATATTTAATGCAGGTGTGAGATTGTTTATGTGTTTATCTTTGTAGAATGAGGTAGAGATCAAAGAAAACAATGTATGGATAACGTCGTCAAAATAATCTTTCAATGTATACGTAATTTTGATTCTTAAAAAGATATAATATTTCGTATTAAAAATCACTTTTATACTAAATAATTTTAATTATACCAAATATTAACTATATATTTAATTTTATAGAATATTTAATGTAAATATACCTTATAAATAATGTAAAACTAATGTATTCAAAATAATGATATTAAAATTTATTTTATTATTTTTGGTTAAAAAAATATTTAAAATATTGTGTCTAGATTTGACAAGAAAAAAAATTAAGAAATCTAAGTGTATCAATATCACAAACTCAAGGATTTAAGTATCATTTTTCTAAAAAAGAAAAAAATATGAAATACTCGATATTTTTGGACAACAATAATTTGCAATATCCTAAACATGAAGGACCAAATAGAAAACCAGATATTATACAAATTGGATTTATTACCTAACACGTCTTTCATTCTCTCATTATACAAAGCAAAGTTCTCACTCTCACTTCTCGCCGCTCTCAATCTCTCAATTTCTTTTTCAGTCATTGTTTAATGGATCGCAACAACAATTTTTCGAGAATGGATCAAGATTTGATTCCGATTCAAAGGATTGAACTGGAGCCACAGAGAAGTGGAGCCAACGGTGGGAATTGGAGAAGCTCGTTGCCACGAGAGGATCGACAAAAGGTTACCAAAAAGATGTAAGATTTACTTTCTCTTTTTTATATATTGTTTAATGATAAAAATAAATTCTTTTCTATTGATAGCTTAATTGTTTGTGTTTAATATTTTTCATGTACTTTTAAAAAAAATTGTTCATAGTTGTTTCTATAAATGACTATCATAAGATCAAGAATTTTAGTTTTTGATTTCAAGAAATAGTGAATTTTGAAACCTAATTATTATTTATTCGTAACAAGTTGATCGGTGCACGAAATTTCTAGAAATGTATATTTTCATTAATTATTTTTTAAAACAATCTCTCTCACCGCCTTAAAGCCAATCAATTTTAATTTTGTACCACTGGAGTTTAGAGGTGGTCCAGTTGGTTGTCTTTTACTTTATATAAAAAAAAAATTATTTGAATAAATAATAAAAACCCGATAAAATAGAACCGCAGCTAAACTTGTTATTTTTTACTTGAAAGGAACAGTTGAGAGTATGTTTGTTTTGTTAGGTTGTGTAACTTTAGGGAGAGTCTGTTTACAATTAAGCCGCATTGTACCATATTGAAATTGTATTTGCTTACTTGTTTAAGTTAATATAATATATTTTAATGTTTTGTATATATATAGATTTGAGACCTTGCAAACGATACTTTATCCAAATGGAGCACCCAATGGACTTGAAGGTGTTGTCATCAGATTTGAAGAAAAGTGTTACAATGATGCAATTAGCAGGGTATGTTAAAATAACTGTTTTTCTTAGTTTTTAGCAATTTGTATGTTTACTCAATTTTTAAATTTTTTTCTAATAAATATAAATGCTTGTAGGCAAATTATTTAAATATAATTGGATCCAAACTCAGAATGTTAGGTCACAAGGCGAAAAATATAGGTGATTTTAATGTTTTCAGCTTTTTTTTCTTATATAAAATTTAATTATTGTTTTTTTTTTCTAATTTTCTGTATATATAGATGTTAATGGTGGGCCATCACAAGTTCACCCCATAGAGCAGGTGTTAGCTCCTTTTTTGCATGGTTCCACCCAGGCTGTAACGCTGAATGTGGGTGGTCAAATGATATCAAGCATGCAGAATGGTTCGGGTTTTGCTCAAAACTCCGCTGCAAATTCATGGGGCCCACAAGCTGGGCAAACATATACTGACAACTTTCAGCCGCAAAGTCAACAGCAAAGGATGAAGTGCATTGTTCCATCAACTTCTATACAACCAGTTAATTTGCATCAACAAAGAGACACACGTCAGCAGCAACATGTTAGTTTGCAACAACAAAGTGACACGTGTCAGCAGCAACAATTTGGTTTGATCCAGGGGCTGAACACGTCAACCATGTCAAGTCAGCAGCAACCTCTGATCGATAAACTCAATCAGCTCTCCTCAGGTATATATGTTCCTCCATCTTTCTTTGTTACTTCAGTTTCATATATATAATAGGGTTAGCTAATAATGGTGTAGGTGTAGCCTCTTCAGACTTTAACTCCCAGACAGGAGGGGATTGGCAAGAGGAAATATATCAAAAGGTAATATCAAATATATACATACGCTCATTTCGTGTTACAACAAGTTATTAAAAATTATATAATTACAGATAAAGAATATGAGGGAGAAGTACTGTACAGGGATGGTTATACTCTACCAGAAAATTTCCTCTAAAATCCACAAGGTAAGTAAGTCTAGACGTTCTTCTCTATAAAAAAAAATAATAATAATGTTCCGCTTAACATGTTTTATAATGCTTGCAGCTTGATTCTCTTCCTTATCGCAACCAAGCTATGGATGATAAGCTTAAATTTTTGAACTTCCATAAGACAATAGTGGAGCGCTTCTTAAGATTTCTGCAGCGTAACAAAAATGAAATCCAACTTGAGGACAGGGATAAAGCTGGCATGTTTGAGAGACAGATGGCAGATATTCTCAGTAGGGAAATGAGTATTTCACAGAGCGTACATGAGCAGATGCATCATCAGCTTTTGCCTGCACCATTGATGTCTCAACATCAACAAGGCTTTGATCAGTTTGAAACTCCTATTCTTAACCTTCCCGAAGCATATCTAGAGACCTCAAATGGCGCAAATGGTACAACAATTTCTCAACAGGAGCCAACTGTTCTAGAACAGCCTAACCAACACTTGGTGAGATCGGTAAGTAGCTATAATAATAATATATATAGCATTTTGTAACTATCTAATAATAATTCTGTTTTCATCTCTTACTGAAACTGGATCTTTGTTACTCTTTCTTGGTAAAGAGTATGCAGGGTAGATCGATGAACGCACTTGCAAAAGAATTAAGAGCCATAAATCAACAGCTTATAGAGACTATGGTCGATTTTACTGATCAACAATCAAGTGTATTGAGTGCTAGTGGACAAATGGGTGGAGTCACTGTTAAATGCTCTTACAATTTAGAGCCTCATTTCAATCTGGTGAGAGATTTTATATTCTTTATCTGAATTTCAAGCCGTATATGTTTAATTTTTATGTTTTTTTTACTGATTTGCAGTCACCAATTCAGCCACTGTTGATTCTTATTCCATACAATTATCCTCATTGTTCCCCGATAATTTTGGACAGCTTTCAAGTTGATATCAGGTGATTGTCTCTCTCATTTATGAACGTTTAACAAGATTAATAATCAAATTGGATTATTTCATTCTCTATTGCAGCAGTGAAAAGGAAGATCTCTCCATGAAAATTAAGACAAAGCTTGACGTCTCGCTTAATAATTTTGCACAACCTGTGTCACTCGGGGAGATAGTACGGACATGGGATGCTTGTGTTCGAGCAGTTCTGACTGAATATGCTCAATTTGGAGGAGGAAGCTTCAGTTCCAAGTATGGGACTCGGTAGGAAGACACTCGTGTATTGGAGGTTCGATACACCGTTTTTCGTAGCCCTGGGATCATTCTACACTTTTACAATGTTATAAAATGTAATTGTGCATCCCGTTATTTCTTTGTTTATGCTCGTGATCTTTTTTTTTTTTTAAGCAAAAGCTCGTGATCGAGGTCCTTTTAATTTTGAGAATAAAACTTTTTAATGGAATATTTAATACTGTAATAACTATCGTCGATGACTTGTATTGTATGTGTGTTATTCTTTATATGATTAAATTTTAGGTGGGTGTTATAGAAAAATTAATTAAGGATAAAGTCTTATTTACAATTAAATGTAATCCTCTTTTGGTTATATCCAATTGTGTAAATGAAAAACAATAGATTCCGAGTCCAAGGTGGCTCTTTCATGTACTAAAAAAAAACAATAGCTACAATCCTATCATCATAGATCCAATAGAAAATATTGATGAATAGCGTGATACTACTAAAGATCGGATTTCACGACCACACATTTACTCATCACTAACGATATTCGTTGCTATTAAATAGAGATATAGTAGACAGTTCAACTACAAATAAAAAATTTAATCAATTATTTAATGTTAATTGATGACATAGCTAGTGGTCGTTAAAGGTTAGTCATTGATCTGTAATGTCGGAGTAAGTGTCACAACCGCATAATGGTCGGAATATCATATACTCGTTTGGTCAGTATTGACGTAAGGAAAAATAAAATTAAAAAAATAATTAACTATTACCAACCATGATTGAACTATATATATATTTTTACTTTACTAACCACAAGGTAGTCATTATTCAATTATTTTTACCGACCACATTCCTACTATTACTAACTATCCTCGCAGTCATTAAAAGATCATGAATTTGATTCCAGATGAGTAGTAGTTAAATTCTATTTATTTTACATACCTAAACAAAACCCTTTAAAAATAAAAACAAAAAAAATTAAACCGGATGTGATTCCACCAGAGCTACCATACTATCGTTTTTGCACTTACTGTCACCGCCGCACACTGAATAGTAGAACTCATCTCAAGAGTACTCACTAGTCCGCGTCAAGCTTCTAGCGACTACATGAGTAGTCGCTAGAAGTTAAAAAAATAGTCGCTAGATGTGGGTTCAAGGTTCTAGCGACTACAAGTAGTCGCTAGAAATTAGTCGCTAGAATCTTGTCGTTAGAACGTAACCCTTACGACTACTGGGCAATAAGTAGTCGTTAGAGCTTGGGTCCATATTAACGACTACATAGTAGTCGCTAGATAACGCCATTACTAGCGACTACTTTGTAGTCGAAAAAAGTGGACAACACTAACGACTACAATGTAGTCGTTAGTTACTAAGGATATGGCGACTACTATTTTATTTAATGTCGACTACAATGTAGTCGTTAATAATATTTTTTTATTTTTAAAAAAAATAAAAAAACACAATTTTCGAATTTTTTTTAATTGCATTACTGTAATTAAAAAATATTCGAAAATCATATTTTTTTATTTTTTTTAAAAATAAAAAATATTAAAATAATAATAAAATTAACAATTCTAAATAATTAATTTAATTAAAATATAAAATTAACAATTCTAAATAATTAATTGAAATATTAAATTAAACCAAATTCAAACCCGGTCAAGCCAGGTCAAAGTCAAACCCGGTCAAGCCAGGTAAAAGTCACCAAACATAAAACCATTACATAAAATAAACCAAAAAAAATAAAGTCTTAATCCGAATAGTCTTAAAATAAAGTAAATAAAACATCACTAAAATCCTTGCCGTCTATAGAGGTCCTCCTCATTCCCGAGCACGTCATCATCTTCATCCAAATCAATATCCATCTCAACATCTTCACCACTACTACTACTATCATCATCCAGTCATCGCTAGGAGGAGTGGGGCCCGCATTCATAGGCTGGAAGGGGGCCTCGCCTTTATCCGCCCTCAACTGATTAACGTATGCGATGGCATCATTCACAGTAGCCATCGAAAAAGGTGCAGGCGCGGTGCTAGTAGAATCTTCAGGGCGGGGGAAGGGGGCAAGACCGCTTGACACTCGGAGCTCGTTAATAGCCGCCATCATCTCCTCGTGTTGCTCGTTCCGGGCTGGAGTAGTCTTAGCCTTGTTCTTCGATTTTCCCGGACGGCCAATGCCCGGAATAAAGCTCCTCTTCGGTGACCCAACCTCCTTCGCGGTCCTCTTCACGTAATCATATTGCTCCTTTTGACTCAATCCTCCCCAATCGCCTGACTCTGATTGACTTTGAGTCACCTTTTCCTTCATCGCGTCCTTGAGCAATTTCTGTTACATAAAAAACAGTATATCAATTAAATTTGATAATAAATGAAAAAATTAATTAAAACAATCTAATAAAGAAAAACTTACATCGGCTCTTTCGTACCCCACGGACCTCCACTCTTTCGTCTTCTTTGTCTTCCCCACCACCTCGTAAAAAGCACCCATACGCGGAATCGGGATGTCTTGTTGGGTAGACTCATCCCTTATCACCAGATTCCCTCCCGGGATTAATTCTTCACCCTGTTTCAAGAAAATAAAGAATATTCAAAATAAATTATAAATTAATTAAAAAAAAATTACTTAAATACAAAATTACCTCGTATAGCATATCCCGAGTTCGGGAATACCTCCTCGACCCCGCTCCACTCTTGTTTTTCTGCTTTTCTCGATTCTTTTGATTTTCTTTTGCTTGATTCTGAAAAAATATAAAATTCATTTATTAATAAAAACAATTATAATTTTAAATATATACGAAAATTAAAATTAATAAAAAATTCACCTTAGCTTTTCTCGAGCCCCAATACTCGCAGCACAAAGCCCACGCCTCATCTGACATCCAATCCGGCTTCAAACCCTTTCTCCAATAATGCTTCTTCACGTAATGTTTGTAATCCTTATATCTCATCCTCATAGTGTCGTCCAAATTCCCAAAAATCTTGTTCCTATCTTTCCTCTTTCTCCAATCATTTATGTTAAAATATTTCTGTAAAAAAAATACATTAGTTAAATTTAAATAAGAATAATAAATTAAGTTAAAAAAAATTTAACAATTAAATTAAATACCGATAATCTCTTAATAACAGCGTTTTTGTCCGCCTCCGGCACTTTTTTCCAAGACGGGTGATAGAGCGGAATCCTCTCTCGTACTGCGATTCCAATAACTTGAGCAACGTGGTGCCCGTACTTGCCTGTTGGACTCCACGTGTCGTCTAACGAACAAAAGTTGACTGGCAAAGGCCACCCAACTTCCTTCAGTGCCTTCATCGCAGTCTTCAAGGCACCTCCACCCCTTCTTCTCCGTCTAGGGGGATCTGTTTTAACATTACATTAACTATTAGTGACTTTATTTTTTAACAAAGTATTGAATTGAATTTGTTTTTTTACCAGGCTGGTTTGCACAGTCGGCTAGGTTTCGGTTCGGATTCTCGTTTGGGTCCCTCCCACCACCAGCCCCTCCGTGCTGTCGAGTCATGACATCGGCCATCTAGCAATTTATAGGTAAATAAAAATACAGAATAAAAAATAACATAAAAAATACTAAATTATTACAATCATAAATAAAATAAACTAAATTCCCTATATTTTTTTAAATTGCATAAAATTCCCTTTATTTTTAAAAAATGCATAAAAATCCATATTTTATTTGTTAAAAATTCCATACATATTCCTATATATTTTTTTAAATTGCATAATAGTCCTTATTTAATTTTTCTAAAATTGCATAAATATTCCTAAATATTTTTGTAAATTGCGTAAAAGTCCCTAAAGTCCATGTTGAATTTTTCTTAAATAGCATAAAAATTCATAAATATTTTTTATAATTGCATAATAGTCCTTAAAGTCCATATTTATATTTTTTTTAAATGTCATGAAAGTCCCTATGTAGTTTTATATTGCATAAAAGTCCCTATCATAATATTTTTTTAATTGCCTAAAGGTCCCTAAGTTATTTTTAACACAATTTTTAACACAATTTCATTGTAACACATTTTTTAACACAATTTTTGCACTTTTAAAATCAAAAATTTACTAAGATTCATAACATAAATTAACAAAAATACCAATAAATCATCAAAATTAACTTTTAATCATAACCCATGAATTACATGCTTAACATAACAATAATGAACAACTAATAACACCTACTATATACGGATTTAAGAATCAAATACAAAAAAGATGAAAAAAAACTAATTAAATTTCCAGAAAAATATTTTTTTGGGCATTTAACATACATTTTAGGTTCAAAATGATGCATACAACACACTAACAACACATACAATTCTCGGAATTATAGAAATCCATGAAATCATCAAAGAAAAAAAAAAGAAAAAAAAAAGCATAGAAATTAAAAAAGGATTGGAAAACTTACCTTAATGGAAGAGATTGGAGCTGATTTGGGGAAGAATCCAAGCCATTTTGATTCGGATTGAAACACAAACAAAGAAAAACAATATTAGAAAAGTAAAAAATTGATTAAAAGGAGCTTTGTAATAGATAGAAAATGTAATGGATTTAGTTTGATTGATTGATTGATTACCTTTGCTTGGAATGGAATGGAAGCTCTCGTTTTTTTGGAATGAAGCTCTCGTTTTTTTTTGTTTAGTGTAGAAGAAATGAAGAAGAAGAGTGCAGCTCGGTTAGATATAGGGTTTTTCAACTAGCGACTACATTTGTAGTCGCTAGATTGGTGTTTGACCAAGTCAATTGGTCTTTAGCGACTACATTTTAGTCGCTAGAAAGCTGAGTGATACGCGTGTCCATTGCGTGGGAGGGAAAATTGACCGCCAAGTTTTTTGGGAATTTATTTCGCTGTCTAGCGACTACATTGTAGTCGTTAGTGCTCTAGAGTCATTAGCGACTAGTTCATGTACAAGAACTAGTCGCTATAAGTAATAAGTAGTCGCTAGATATTTTTTTTTTCTTTTTTAAAAAAAACAATAAACGCTATACAATTATCCAATATTTTAAATGTTTAGAGTCAAAGTTAAGTGTTTAGAGTCAAAGTTAAGTGTTTGTGGTCAAAGTTAAGTGTTTAGAGTCAAAGTTAAGTGTTTAGAGTCAAAGTTAAGTGTTTAGAGTCAAAGTTAAGTGTTTGTGGTCAAAGTTAAGTGTTTAGAGTCAAAGTTAAGTGTTTGTGGTCAAAGTTAAGTGTTTGTGGTCAAAGTTAAGTGTTTGTGGTCAAAGTTAAGTGTTTGTGGTCAAAGTTAAGTGTTTATGGTCAAAGTTAAGTGTTTAGAGTCAAATTTAAGTGTTTGTGGTCAAAGTTAAGTGTTTAGAGTCAAAGTTAAGTGTTTAGAGTCAAAGTTAAGTGTTTGTGGTCAAAGTTAAGTGTTTAGAGTCAAAGTTAAGTGTTTGTGGTCAAAGTTAAGTGTTTGTGGTCAAAGTTAAGTGTTTGTGGTCAAAGTTAAGTGTTTGTGGTCAAAGTTAAGTGTTTATGGTCAAAGTTAAGTGTTTAGAGTCAAAGTTAAGTGTTTGTGGTCAAAGTTAAGTGTTTAGAGTCAAAGTTAAGTGTTTAGAGTCAAAGTTAAGTGTTTAGAGTCAAAGTTAAGTGTTTGTGGTCAAAGTTAAGTGTTTAGAGTCAAAGTTAAGTGTTTGTGGTCAAAGTTAAGTGTTTGTGGTCAAAGTTAAGTGTTTGTGGTCAAAGTTAAGTGTTTGTGGTCAAAGTTAAGTGTTTGTGGTCAAAGTTAAGTGTTTGTGGTCAAAGTTAAGTGTTTGTGGTCAAAGTTAAGTGTTTATGGTCAAAGTTAAGTGTTTAGAGTCAAATCACCCAAATATAAAAAGTTTAAGTAAATAAAATGTTTTAATACAAATAAACCCAAAAAAAAAACTCCTACTCAGAATCATATCCACTAACAACTATTGGTTCGCCATCACTATCAACCTCAATGGGTTCTTCCTCATCACCGTACTCATCCAAGGTGTCATCTTCAATTTCCGCGTTTTCATCAACTACCGTTTCAAAATTCAAAGCAACAAAAAAATGAGCAGGGTCAATCTCGATCTCCTCAGTGGATGCCAAGTTCACCGGATCGGAAATCGTCTCGGTATTCACTAAAGGGATATCGACACTCGTATCCCCACCAGTGGGCATTGACTCTGCACCCCATAACTCAGGACTCCATCCATGTCTATCATTGAGTTCCCAAACTACTTTCCAACCTTTTTGTGATTTCCTTAAACTAATCTCGTCTATGTAAAAAACTTTTTTTGCTTGAGTAGCTAGGATGTACGGCTCTGATTGCCAAAAAAAATTAGACGTGTTGACAAGAGTTACCCCATGCTCTTTCCTCGGTTTACTCGTGTTATACCAATTACACTCGAACAGCACAACAGAACAGTCATCGTCATATGTGATCTCTACAACCTTGACCAATTCACCGTAAAACGGTGTTCCATTGTAGATGGCGGATACCCCGTAATCTTGTGTCACCCTTGTTTCACCCTTTCCTTTAGTGACCCATTTAACACCATTCACAACACATGAATCGTACTTATAAACTGCACCATGAGACTTACTAGCCAATGCAATCATCTCACTTGTAGCGAACGCATCACCTTCTTTTTCCATTTCATAAACCTACAAGCATAAACAATTATAACAATGTTTCCTAAAATGGAATATTATTTTTGTATTTGAATGGATATATACCTTATGCAGAAACCAGTCTCGGAAATTTTGCCGGTGTTTCCTATCTTTTTCGGCTGGAGAACCCGATAACGTGGCTTTGTGTTCTCTGCACATTTGAATAAACATTTAATAAATAAATTGAATAAACATTTAATAAATAAATTGAAACCTTACGTCATCAAATGTTGGATTTCATCGCAATTAAGTAGGATATACCAGTCGATTTGATCATTCTCGTTGTAATGCAAATTACCATACTCTTTTTTACCTATAGGAATACATTGGCTCTTAAATACTGACAAATCTTTAGGTTGAGCTTCGATATCGGTATATCTACCCGGATCATTAAACTTTGTTTTTTCTTCTTTAAGGTAACGCGATATGAATGTCAAAGTCTCCTCTACAACGTATCCCTCGGCGATTGAACCCTCTGGCCTAGCCGGGTTTCGTATGTACTCCTTTAATTTCTTTAGATACCGCTCAAACGGGTACATCCAACGCATCTGAACCGGTCCCCCTAACAAAGCCTCGTCGTATAAATGAATGACCAAGTGGATCATTATATCGAAAAACGCGGGAGGTAAAATCATCTCCAGTCTACACATAACTTCAATCACTTTCTTCTTCTCCTTTTCTAACTTTTTCCGACTCAGATTTTTATTACACACAACTCGAAACACGTTGGCTAGCCCGATAATCGCGTCACTTATCGCTTTGTCTTCGAAAAGCCCTGGGAGACTAGCCACGAATAGGTACTGCATCATCACGTGACAGTCGTGAGATTTCATTCCTATAATCTTGCCTAAGTCGCTTTGAACGTTATTTCTCAAACTCGATGCGAATCCATCGGGAAACTTCTGTGCCTTCAGCCAATCAAGAAATACTTTCCTTTTTTCGGTGGTTAGCGTATAATTAGCTCGAGGCATTACGTTCTTACCATTTTTCTCTTGCAACCACAAATCTGGCCTGATCTTCATTTCCTTGAGATCAATTCTCGCTTTCACGTTGTCTTTGTTAAGTTTTCCATCAAGACCTATTACTGTGCCAAGAAGAGCATCACACACGTTTTTCTCGCAATGCATAACGTCAATGTTATGTTTCAACAGGTTTTCAGACCAATAAGGTAAACGATAGAAGATACTCTTTTTCTTCCAATTGAATCGCCGATTAACATCTGGCTTCACGATCTTTCCCCCAAAGTCCTTGTGTTTCCCGGGAAACACAATGGGAAGGCCATCTAACTGTGTCTGAATATCGGCAGGTTTATATTTCTTCGGTGGTCGCCTATCAGTGGGTTTCTTGTACAAAACTTTTTCGTCTCTGAAAGGATGTTTGATAGGTAACCAACGTCTGTGGTCGAAGTAAGCAACCCCTTTCTTCACGCTCAATGACGGAGTAGAATCCATGCATTCTGGACAAGCTTTATAACCTTGACCCGACCATCCCGAGGTGTATGTCCTAGCGGGAAAATCGTTAGTCGTAGACAACAAACAAACCTTCATAGTAAACTCTTCCTTCTTGTGGGCATCATAAGTAATAATCCCTTTACCCCACAACTCGTCCAACTCATCTATAACAGGACGAAGAAAGACGTCCATGTCCTTGCCGGGTGAACGGGGTCCCGGAATCAACAAACAAAGCTGGAATGTCGTCTCCTTCATACACTCCCACGGTGGTAAGTTGTAGACGGTCAATATAACCGGCCACATGCTGTAAGAGTTGTTTTGCATGGAGAATGGGCAAAAGCCATCGATACCCAAACCCAAGAAGACGTTCCGAGGTTCACTAGCAAACTCGGGATGTAACTGAACGAATCTCTTCCAACTGTCTCCGTCAACTGGATGACGCAACAAATCTGGATCTGTATTCTTCCCTGTTTGGTGCCAGATCATATTTTCGGCAGTGTGCCTCGAAGCATAAAGTCGCTGCAGCCTAGGGGCAATCGGGAAATATCTGAGTTTCTTATGCGCTACTTTCAGACCCTTCTTCGGGTCCCATCTGGATTCATTACATACTGGACACTTTTCAAGGGAGGCATTCTCCTTGTAAAACAAAGCACAATCGTTCACGCAAACATCTATGGTCTCGTAACCCATACCTAAATTTTTTAACTTCTTGTTGCACGCCTCGTATGAATCGGGCAACGTATGAGGTTTGGGCAACACACGGCATAATAGCTGAAGCAACTCGGTGAAAGACGTGTTAGACCACTTGTTCTTGACCTTCACGTGCATTAGCTTCGCAATGAAATTTAATGAACTCATGACATCACAACCAGGGTATAACTCGGTCTCTAAATCGGAAAACATCTTTTCGAATTTGTCACGAGCTGTACTGTTCGAGTCTGTGATCTCGGTGTCACCAGAATGACCACCAACCTCGTAATTAGGTCTCAAATCATCGTATACATCCAACATTTCATTTTCTTCATATCGAGTCTCGAGAATATCCTCGGGCTCACCATGCTTTGTCCAAATATCATACGTCTCTAAAAACCCATGCAGTAACAGATGTGACCTAACTTTCTCAACCGTATACCTACGATAATTCGAACACTGATTACACGGACAAAAAATTGTTTCTTCACCAGGAGGTTTATTTTTTTCAGCAAAAGCAAGGAATGGTTCTATCCCCTTAATGAATTCACTTGAAACTTTATGAGCCGTACCAATCCAACTCTTATCAATACCCGAAGCCATAGTCAACTATTACAATATGAAAGAATACAACATAAATAAAATGAAAAAAAAAATTATTACATCACCAAATAAATACATAAAAATAAAACGAGAAAAAATTATTACATCACCGATTACATAAATGAATAAAAAAAAATTATTACATCACCGATTAAATAAATAAATATAAAATGAAAAAAATTATTACATCACCGCTTAAATAAATAAATATAAAATTAAAAGCACACAAAATATCACATCACCAAATAAATGCATAAATATAACATTAAAAGGATACAAAATATAGCAACATACAATAATATATCATACAAAAATATATTTTTATATATATATATATATTTATATTTATATATATATATTTTTATATATATATATAAAAATATATATATATATATAAAAATATATATATAAATATATATAAGTATATATATATATAAAAATATATATATATATTTAAATATATATTTTATATATATACTTAATATAATTATTTATAATTCACATGAAATTAATAAATGATTATAGATATATACATAATGATATTATATATTTAGCATTAACTATAGAATTGTAATCAAATAAGGAAAGGATGAAAAAGACACATACTTTTGGGCAAATTCGGAAGGGAAAATTGATAATTGAGGCGGCCCCACGTTGATGTTTGACCCGGGAAAGCTTGCCTACGTGTTGAAATACCTAATAAGTGATAATATTGACCATTTATTATACAATTGCATGAAAGTATAAGAAATTTGAAAGAGTTTTATGGAACAAAAAATACCTACTTTTGGGCAAATTTGGAATGAAAAATTGATGATTGAGGCGGCCCCACGTTGATGTTTGACCCGGGAAAGCTTGCCCACGTGTTGAAATACCTAATAAGTGATACTATTTAACATTTACTACACAATTGAATGAAAGTAAAAGATATATTGAAAGAGTTTTATGGAACAAAAAATACCTACTTTTGGGCAAGTTTGGAAATAAAAATTGATAATTGAGGCGGTCCCACTTGATGATTGAACCGGGAAAGCTTTTCAAAGTGTTTGAATATTTTTTAATGATGAATTGTGGGAAAAAATTGGGAGAGATTTGAGAGAAAGAAAGAGAAATTATATAATAATGGTGTATTGGGTGAAGCAATTCGCAACTTATTGCTGGAAAACACGCTACACTACTAGCGACTACATGAGTAGTCGCCAAAAGGTCAATTTTAGTCGTTATAAATAAGTACTAACGACTACTTGAAGTAGTCGTTAAATGATTAACACACTAGCGACTACACGTTGGCGGTTGGAAAATAATTAAAAAATACTAAATACCATTAACGACTACTTAATACGTATTAACGACTACTTCTTGTAGTCGAAAAAAGCAAAAATTATTAACGACTACTTGGTAGTCGCGAAACATACCATGTAGTCGTTAGAGATATGTAGTCGCGAATGCTTCTATCTTTAGCGACTACATCAAGTAGTCGCGAGAAATTTAGTCGCTAGAGGCTAATGCGGGAGTAGTGACTCATTTTCATCATTGATTTTAACCATTTTATTTGAAATATTTTTCACAATTTTTTTTTAAAAATTTTAAAATATCCTAAATTAATAAATTTCTATAGATATTATGCTTGAAAATTGATAGGAAGATAAAATATAGTCTACTATGGTTGAATGTTGGTTAAATTATGAGAAGTTAGTATGACTTATGGAAAAATTATAAATAAATTTGACACAAAAATATGTATATTGATTAGGTCATTTATATAGTTTAAATTACACAAATATTCATTCACGATATTGCCCTATTCATGTACAATGAAATATAATCAAAATGGATGTGTCTATTGATAAACAATGTATTAAGAAAACAAAAATAAGCCTAGCTTAACATGTTTTTATACGTATTGCTTAAAGTTAACATGTTTTTTTAACGATTTTAATATATTGTTGCATTATTTAATAAATGTATGTTTTGTAAATGAATTGTTCATTTTGTTTTTTGCAACGATGTTTAATAAGGTGTAATTTGAAACATGTTTTAAACTGTTGATTAAAATATCTTGCAATGGGTTTTTCCAAAAAAATTATTTGTAAGGCATTGTAAACCATTGCTTAACTTTTTTGCAATGTTTATTAATAGCAATATTTTGTATACCTATTTATTCAATATAAATAATATATACACTGTCATTCTATTTTGGTTATATCCAATTGTATAAGAAAATAAAAGATAGTTGCAGTTCTTGATATATTTATGGAGACTTATTGATTAGGTACAAGTAATTTTGATTACAAGAAACTTTATTACTTATTTTAGCTTTACTTAGACTTCAAGGTATCTAAACACCAAGTTATCTTTGGCTCAAAGTTTTCTCTCATATATATATATATATATATATATATATATATATATATATATATATATATATATATATATATATATATATATATATATATATATATATATATATATGTATAGTATGGGTATAGGAAATATAGAGGGGTATGAGACCAACAAAGTGAGTCTAAGTGATACATGTGTGATAAAACATATTCTTGTAGAATATAAAAAAGGGTTGTTCTTCTTGTTCAAGGTATTCAATATTATAGTGAAAAAATGTGAAACTAGGTGGACGTAGGCGATTTGCGGAACCACGTAAATCTTCTATCTCTTTCATTTTCTATCATTATTTTATTTGTTTTTCTATCTCCATGTTTTTCTTCCCAGCAACTATATCAGAGTTCCGGTTCAAGTGGGGGTAATGGCAGACAAAGGGAAGGTCACGATTGAGAAATTCAATCGTAAATTTGGTTTCTGGCAGATAAATAGAAGACTATTTGTATCAAAATGATATTTTTCTACCTCTAGGCAGAAAGATAAAGACCACCAATGATAAGCGGCTCGGATTAGGAGATCATGGAAAGAAAGGAACTAGGGACAGTACGATAAACTCTAATGCCATCGAATTCTTTTAACATTAAAAATAAAAAGACCACTAATTATGTAATCGCGACTATAAAGAGGACGTACACGAACCATTAATATCAAATAAAGTCTATTTAATGAAATTCTTATTCAACATGAAGATGGGTGAAGGCGTAAATGTTGCAAAACATGCGAATAAGGAAAATATCGTGACTAGTGAGTTGTCTTATGTGGGTATTAATTTTGAAGATGAAGACATGGACCTATTAATTATATTTTCTTTGTCAGGCTTGTAGAATGACATGGTTATGGCCTTAAGTGATTCAAGAGGTCTAATTAAATTGCGATTTGTAAATGTTATTGATGCAATTCTCAGTGAGTAAATGTGAAGAAGAACTACTAGCTTATCTTCTGGTATGGTTCTTAATGTTGAGGGTAAAGGAAGGCCTAATTCACGTGGTGGTAACAACAATGGTCAAGGGTTTAGATGAGGAAAATTAAAATCTCATAGGAATAATTACAAACATTGCCAAGATGGAAAGGGTGATGAAAAAGATTAAGGTTGTTGGCACTATGGTAAGATGGGACATTACAAGTGAAATTGTTTTGCTCCGAATAAAAAGGTAACAATTAAGGTGAGAAATTTAATGCCTTCAATATTATTGAATAATTACATGATGCATTAATTTTGGTCTTAGATACACATAACAAGTCTTGGGTTATAGATTTGGGTGCTTCGTTTCATTTACATGTAAAAAGGAGATTCTCTCAAAACTTTGTACAAGAAGTCCTTGGAAAGGTATAATTAGATGATTATACAAGTTGTTGCATTACCGGCAAAGGAGACATAAAAATAAAGTTGTTGAATGGGTCAACTTTTATATTGAAAGATGTCAGATTTGAGAAAAAAAATTTGATCTCAGTTGGACAACTAGCTTATGATGGATATTCCACGTCATTTCTTGAGGACTTGTGTAGAACCACTGAAGGATCTCTAGTAGTAGCTCGAGAAAAGAAAGAGGACATCTTATATCTTACACCTGGTAAGAACAATCAGATTCCTATCGCATCCAACGGTATGGGATACAAAATTATGGCACTGCAGCTTGGACATATGGGTGAGAAGGGTATAAAATACTTCACTCAAAAGGTAAGATTTTCGGTCCAAGATATGTTGAATTTACTCTTTATGTAGATTGTATTTATGGAAAGTAGAAATGAGTTAGTTTCACAAAGGTTGGAAGAACGCCAAAGTTCCATAGACTTGAATTGGTGCATACTTATGCTTGTGGTCCTACTCAGGTACCTTCTCTTGAAAACTCTGTTTATTTTGTTCCCCTCAATGATGACTGTAAAATAAATTTATTTGTTTATTTTATGAAAAATAAATCTAATGTGTTTGAAATATCCAAAAAATGGAGATCTCTTGTTGAGAATGAGATAAGGTTGAAACTAAAATGCTTGTAGTCAGATTTTGGAGGAGACAACGGTCTTAGAAGGGAAAAAATATTTGGCGTACTCCACAACAAAATGATGTAAGCGAATACATAAATAGTAACATTATAGAAAGATATAGAAGTATGAGACTTTATGCAAGATTGCCAAAACAATTTTGGGCAGATGTAGTTAGTACGACGGATCATTTGATAAACAAGAGAGCTTTCAGTGCCTTTGGATGGGAGAATTCTTGAGGAATCTTGGACCGAAAAGAGGTACACTTTTCTCATTTAAAAGTTTTTTGTTGTACCTTTGTCGTTCATTTTATCCCGAGAATAGAAATAAACTTGATTTTAAATCTAGATAATGCACTTCCATTAGTTATGGTATCGATAATTTTGGTACCAATTTTGAGATAAAGATAATTGAAGATTTAGCAAAAGTAGGGATGTTGTTTTTAATTATCTTAATCTATACAATGACATAGACCAATGTAAATTCGTGCAATAGTATGAAAAAAAGTATATTGAGATGGATAAAATTCTTGAAAATAATGTTTTAAAAACTTAAGATATAAATAATGGTGTGAAACCCCACTACACCTCCTACCAAAGGTTGGAGGTTACTAGAGTTTGTAGAGCTCCAAACCGTTTTTCACAATCTCTACATTATTAATTATTGACTAAAAATGGTGAACAGAAAGTTTTGAAAAAAGCTTTGCATCTAGAAGCCAAAAGCAAGTAAGAGGAAGCAATAGACAGGTAGATATGATTTATGCACTATAATCAGACTTGGGATCTAGTTAAACTGCCAAAGGGAAAGAAGTCTCTCCACAATAAATGTGTATATAAGATAAATAAGGAACGTGATGGTTTGTGATGTTATAAATTCAAGTTAGTGTTGAAAAAATTTGAGCAAATATAAGGTATTGACTATACTTAAATATTTTCTCTTGTTGTGAAGATGACTACTATTAGAGCTGTTTTAATTATTGTTGCTGGTAAATATTTACATTTAGAAAAACTAGACATCAAAAGTGGTTTTCTTCATGGATATCTTGATGAAGATATTGACATGCACCAACTGGAAGGATATATGCTCGTGGGCGATGCGAAGTTGGCTTACCAGTTGAAGAAAAGTTTTTACGGATTAAAACAAGCTCCTAGCGAGTGGTATTTGAAGTCTGAAAAGTGCATGAGTCAGAATGACTACATGATATGTGGACCCGATCATTGTTTCTTTTACAAAAAGTTCAATAATTCATTTATTATACTACTCTTATACATAGAAGATATGCTTCTTGCAGGATCCAACGAGACAAAAATTGAAATACTAAAGACAAATCTATCCATATAATTTTCAATGAAATATTTGGGTGCAGCTAAACACATACTTGGCATAAAGATCAGTAGAAATAGATATAAAAGAGGCCTCCGGTTCTTTCAAAGTGGTTATGTGTAAAAATATTGGAGAGAGTCAACATGGAAGATACCAAGAATGTTAGTACTCCATTGGAAAGGAAGGTTAGTTGATGTCTCTCTATTTGTGATATATTAATGTATAATTGATACATCATTTAAGGTTTATTTAGAGTATTAATTTCAGGATTTTCCCCATTTATTTATACTTTACACTTTCTTGTCTAGTTTTAGGTCTTTTGCGCGTAATTTGTGTGTTATTTGTGTAACACTTAGATATATGGAAGCTATTACACCTATGTAAACTGATTTAAAAAGTAAAAGTAAAGGAAAACCCTTAGTCAAAGTCAAAAAAGAAGAGTTTGGATATATTTGGAATGTAAAGAAGATGCCAAAACTGCACATACATCCACTAATTAAATTACTGCAGAAACACGGTCTAGAATTATGGAGATATTTTCATATGCGCAGCTAGATCTTTCCATCACGGCCGTTTCCATATAAAGAACGTCAAAATCCGATAAGTAGCAAAGGAGATATACCAAAACAAAACCTGATTAGATTTATCCCTTCCTACAAGTTAGGAATACGAATTTTTGTAAGATCTGGATTCCTTAACTTGGGGATTACTCCTAATTTCTACCAAAGCCCTATATATACTCATGTCTACTCTAGGGAACTCGTCCTTGGTCATCCTTTGACATCAAAAGACCAAGAGGAAGATTACATCAAGAGAAGAGAAGATCAGAAGAAGTTGGACAACAAATAATGTCGTACCAATCCTTCAAATTTGTAATTGTTTTTCTTTCTTTCTCTAGTACAAACTAATTCTATTTTATCTTGAGATTAGCATATGGGTTTGAACCCTAGACTTGTTTTATATCTATTTAATTTGGGATGTCTTTTATATTTAATTGAAATCAGTGTTTTATTCTCTACTTTTATGTGTTTTGATTTATTGTATGTAGTTCTTGTGGTGTACAACGTATAAGATTACCTTAATAGTAGTTTGACGGCCACCCGAGAGGGGTGTCTAATTATTGAAACAACACATAAACGTCTAGTGTGTGGTAGTGATCCAGAAGGGCTTGCCTAACTAGATAGTCATTACGGTTTGAGATTTAACCACCGATCACGCAGGGTCCCCTTACCCAAGTCCCCTTCTAATTGTTAGGTTGCCACCTACGTCTACCCGGAAGGGGGTTAGGGGGAACATAGATTCTTGGCTATTGCATATCACGCAATTCTCCCTTACATAAGTATATTTTAACAAGGCTAATGGAATTACTTTTTAGATCTCGAGCTAAACTCTCATACTATCTTCTTCTCTTTATTTTCATGTCTTTATTTTATTTAGTTAGTTGTTTAGAGTCTTAAAAACCAAACAAATATTTCTAAATCTTTTATTTTCAGCGTATTATTCTTTTAGCTTTCTTATTTGTACTTTATATTGCATAAGTTCTTCCTAACTTTCGTAGTCTCCGAGGAACGAATCTTACTTAATATTAAAACTTGCATACAATCTGATATACTTGCAGTGAGTAACGTATTCAGGTTAGGGTGATTAATCACATCTTTATTTATCGTTATATTATCATGCCCTAACCGACACCAAGTTTTTGGCGCCGCTGCCGGGGACTACATCGTTAGTCCTTGTGCATTTATTTAGTGCTTTTATTAGTTCTATTTTACACATTTGTTTAGTTTTGTCTATTTCAGGTTTATTCAGATGGAAAGTCTAAGGAAACTCGATCTTTCCGTCTCGTATAGGGTGCAACCTCGAGGAATCCGCACTCCAAAAATCCAAGCCGCTAAATTCAGGCCTGATCCAGTCATGATTGAACAATTTTTTAGTTATGGCCGATTTAGTGGTGCTGCACATCAGTATCTGTGTCGTTATATTTAGAATTTCATGCAGATCTGTGATGCCTACATTATCAAAGGTGTTGCACATGAATAGATGTACTACGTTATGTTCCAGTTCATTTCAACTGGAAGTGCAAGCGATTGGTATGACTACCAACACCCTGATTCAACTCCAGATTGCGATCAACTCCAAGAAAACTTCCTAGACAGATTCTATCCAGTGAGTAAGGCTTAAAAGATATGTGCGAGTTAGAACAATTTATGCAAGAAAAAGGGGAAATTGTTGGTGAAGCATGGTTACGTTTCAATGAGAAGAAAGTGAGTTGTCCATTCCACGTCTCCTCGCCCGAATATTAATTAACCATTTGTTATGGAGGACTCAATAGCGAGTCCAAGGCAAGGGTAGATAATTTAGGAGATGGAAGTTTTGTGTTATTAGATCCATAGAATGCTCGTATTATCATGGAAAAAGTTTTTGAGAATGAGAGAAGTTGTCCGTTAGAATCAAAAAAAGAAGAAGTTGCCTTAGAAGCTCAAGGAATTACAAAAAAATCACGTTTAGAAAGCAGTTCTATAGCTCAGGTAAATCTAGTACACGCATTACCTTCATGTCCTGGTTATGGAGAAAGAAATCATTTATGGGAATATTGTATTCATCATCAAGCTTCGATTTCCTTCATATCTCATCAAAGAAACCATTACTCGAATGGGTATTATCATCTTCACGGAAGTCACGCTAATTATTATTCCCCACAGAATCAAAATTGGGTTGAAAATCAAGGTAACTATTATCATAATCAACCTCAAAATTATTATCAACCACAACCAATCTATCAACAAGTGCCAAAGTACGAAGTTATTATCAAGAACCACATTCGTATTCAACGCAACAAGCTACTTATGATCAATCTTCATCGTAACCTTCAAGTTTGGACCAAAATCTAGATAAATTTATGAAGATAAGTCAGCAAAAATTTCACCAACAAGCGAGGGTTATTAAGTATCTCGAGAATACTCTATCACAAATTTCTAATGCAATACAAATCAGACTAAAAGGGAAACTCCCGAGTGATATTGTAACTTCTCAAGATGATGCTTGTCATGCGGTTGAACTAAAAAATGGAAAAAAAATTACCTCCGCCTAGAGTGGAAGAAACAGAACAGCCAAAAGAACCAACCCTATTCCTGAAGAGGTGGTTGAAGGAAAGTTGAAGATAAGAGTGAAGAGGTAGTTGAACCAAAGAGTGTCCCAAAGAAGACACCAAAAAAGAAGAAAAGTTCAGTGGTAAACAATACACGTCCTCCTCCATCATTTCTATCACGTGTCAAAAACAAGAACAATGAAAAAGAATTTAAGAAGTTCCTTGACATGGTGAGCAAGTTAGATATCAACCTACCGTTTGTAGAAGATCTCAAGAGAATGCCAAAAAATCTGAAATTCATGAAGGACATTCTTTCTAACCAACGAAGCTTAGAAATTGGGGAATTGATTGGATTACCTGAGGAGTGAAGTGCTATATGTCAAAGCAAGTAGCCACGGAAGCTACAAGATCCCATAAATTTTACAATTCCTATAGCTATTGGCGAAGGATAGACATGGAAAGTATTATGCCACTTAGGCGCGAGTATCAATCTCATGCCAAAGTCCCTGCTCGATAAGCTCAACATAGGAGAGGTAGTACCTACTTTAGAGGTAGTACCTACTTTAATGGTACTACAAATGGCGGATCACTCCTTCTCCGAACCAGTAGGTAAAATTGAAGATGTTTTAGTTAAAGTTGGTATTCTATATTTCCTTGTGATTTAATTATTCTTGACTACGACGCAGATAAGAATGTCCCCATCATCTTGGGTAGACCATTCTTATCCACGGAGTGTACACTAATAGATGTTAAGAATGGTTAATTGGTCATGAGGGTCCAAGACAAACAGGTACGGTTCAATGTATTTAAGGCTATGAAATATGCAGATACAAAAGATGAGTGCTATAAAATAGATGTCATGAGCAAAATTACGCAAAAAGTTTTTAACGAATCAAGCTTTTATAACACTCTAACAGCAGCCTTAGCACTTGAATCCCCAAAGATAAATGACGATATAGCTGAAGAAGTTGTTGCATTAGATTCAGTTAACGGTAGAGCAAAAGCGAGAATTCATGAACAACTTCGAGAAGTAGGGGACATTGAATCAATGAAGAAGCCACCTATCATATGTCCTCTTGTTCTTGAAGAAAAACCGCTTTCAGCTCATTTGCGCTATGCGTATTTAGGTATTAACAACACTTTGCCAGTTATTATTTCTGCTAACCTTTCAGGTCCTCAAGAAGATAAGTTACTATGGGTGCTTCGAGCCAACAAGGAAGCAATTGGGTAGACTATAGTCAATATAAAGGGAATTAGTCCTACCATTTTCCAACACAAAATCATTCTTGAAAATGAAGGAGGGCGTTCTATAGAGGGGCAAAGAAGACTTATGCAAGCAATGAAGGAGGTGGTGATAAAATAGGTGATCAAGCTATTAGATGTGGGTATTATTTATTTGATTTCAAGTAGCGAGTGGGTTAGTCCAGTGTAATATGTTCCAAAGAAAGAAGGTATCACTACCATCCTTAATGATTAAAATGAGGACATTCGATCAAGAACAGTTGTGGGGTAGAGAGTATGCATGGATTACCTCAAGCTCAACAAAGCCACGAAGCAAGATCACTTCCCTTTACCGTTCATTGATCAAATGTTCGACAAGCTTGCAGAGAGAGAGTATTATTGTTTCGTTGATGGATATTCATGCTATAATCATATTTGTGTAGATCCAACTAATCAACACAAAACAACTTTCACTTGACTGTTTGGCACCTTTGCTTATAGCAGGATGCCGTTTGAGCTATGCAAAGCACCTGCCACGTTCTGGAGGTGTATGATGGATATATTTAGGTATATGATTAATAAATACTTAGAAGTTTTTATGGATGATTTTTTGGTATTTGATAATAGTTTTTATGAGTTCCTCAACAATCTTGAAAAGGTACTTCTGCGATGTAAAGAAACAGGTCTTGTTCTTAATTGGGAAAAGTTCCACTCTGTGGTTCGAGAAGGGGTTGTATTGGGACATAAAGTTTCGAGTGCGAGAATGGAGGTTGATCGTGCTAAAATTGAAGTTATAAAGACCTTACCACATCTGACTTCTGTGAAAGGAGTTAGAAGTTTCTTGGGTCACGCAGGATTTTACAAAAGATTTATCAAAGATTTCTCCAAGATCGCAAAATCGCTTTGTGCTTTACTTGAGAAGGCTACTCCATTAAATTTTAATGACGCATGTCTTGAAGAGCTTTTAACGATTAAAGATAAACTCATCTCTACACCAATTGTCATACCTCCAGATTGGAACATTCTGTTTGAACTTATGTGCGATATAAGTGATAACGCAATAGGTGTTGTGTTAGGACAAAGTAAATAGAAGATTTTCCACAGGGTATATTATGCAAGTAAGACCTTTCATGCTGCGCAATTGAATTATACATTAACGGAGAAAGAGTTGTTAGCCGTAGTATATGCTTTAGATGAGTTTTGTTCCTATCTTCTTGGAATGAAAACTATCATATACACTAATCATTCAGCAATTAAATATCTTATGGCGAAAAAGGATGCTAAGCCGCGTCTTATTAGATGGGTACTGTTGCTACAAGAATTTGACATAGATATTCGAGACCGAAAGGGATGCGAGAATCAAGTAGCTGATCATTTATCCACGCTCGAAGAATCTGATGTTAACAAAGAACCAGAATTGGTCAAAGAGGTATTCCCAGATGAACAACTTTTTACTATTGAAGATGCGTTTGTAACTTTGTATGCAGATATAGCTAATCTCATAGTGAGTGGTGTATTCCCTACGGATTTCAATCCACAACAACGAAAGAGGTTAAGCTATAGAGCTAGACAATTCTTTTGGGATGAGCTCTACCTCTTCAAAGTTTGCAGTGACCAAGTTATTAGAAGATGCATATATTAGGGAGAAACAAGTAAAATCATTGCGAGATGCCATGGTTCACCATATGGTGGCCACTTCAATGGCGATAGAACCGCAGCTATAATTCTTCAATCTGGATTCTATTGGCATATCCTACACAAAGACTGTCATCAATTCATCCAACTTGTCAAAGATGCCAATTTACTGGCAATATATCAAAAAGAGACGAGATGCCACTCAACAATGTTTTAGAAGTCGAAATATTTGATGTATGTGGGATAGATTGCATGGGACCTTTCATCTCTTCCCATGATAATCTTTATATTTTGCTAGCAGTAGATTATGTATCAAAGTGGGTGGAAACAGTGGAAACACCGAAGAACGATGCCAATACAGTCATTTTGTTCCTCAAATCAAATATCTTTTCAACACATGGTACGCAACGTGTTCTCATCAATGATAAAGGTACCCACTTCATAAATTTTCAGTTGAGAGCTTCCCTTCGTAAGTTGGGGGTGAGACACCGCACTTCAACATGTTATCATCCCCAAACTAACGGTCAAGTCGAGGTCTCTAACCGAGAGATCAAATCTATCCTAGAGAAGACCGTGAACAAAACGAGGAAGGACTGGTCATTAAAACTAGATGATGCTCTCCGGGCTTACAGAATAACATTCAAAATAGCAGTTGGGGCATCTTTCTATCGCATAGTCTACGGCAAAGCTTGTCATCTTCCTATCGAGATTGAATCCTGTGAGTTTTGGGCTATTAAAGATCTAAATCTGAACGTAGAACTAGCATGTAAGCGAAGGATGATGCCGTTGAATGAGTTAGATGAATTTCGTTTTCATACCTATGATAATTAATGCGTCTACAAGGATAAAACAAAAATATGACATGATAATTGGATTCGTCCAAAGAGCTTCGGGAGAGGACAGAAAGTGCTCCTATACAATTCAAGATTCTCGAACTACCCAGGTAAGCTTAAAGCCCATTGGGGAAGACCTTATGTTGTTACGAAAGTCACGCCTCATGGCGCAATAGAAATTGAACATCCAACTGAGCAAAGGACCTTCATAGTGAATGGTTATCGCTTAAAATTATACCATGACAGTGAGGACTTCGGAAGAAATGAGACGATACATCTCCAATAACACGCTTAGCTCAAGGTACACGTCTAACTTTGAAAGACGTTAAACAAAAGTGCCATTGGGAGACATCCCTTTTTTTATTGCCTTTTAGTTAGTTTTATGTTTTGTAGTGTATAATATTAAGTTAGTGTATATTTTTAATGAGTTTACAAGCTAATAGGAGAGAAAGGTAGTGTGTTAATGTGCAGGAAATGAGTTTGGGGTCAAAAAGAAGGGAAAGTTTGTGCCAACCAGTAGCTTGGTGCGGTATACCGCACCTAGATGCGGTGCACCACACCCCAAGGACCGTTACAACAGTGTGCAAATCAGGTGTAATGCCGAGAAGAGGGTCTTGGACAGCGTGTCGTCAAGTTGCTCAAGACTGTGGCCACGGTGTCATCCAGAACTTACCTGTGGTACATCGCGGGTACGGCGGTGCACCCCGCCCGGTCAAAACTGTTAAAACGGTAAGGAAATCAGGGTCAATGCCGAGAGTCAACTATTTTATACCGTATTGTCAAATCGAAGACCTGTCGCCATGGTAGCCATGACGTCACATGCGGTACACCACAGGGATCGCTCGGTGCACCGCATGAGGCGGTTTGGAGAGAGGAATTTAAGTACTTAAAGGTTTTTGGAAGTATTTTCTATGCACATATTCCAAAAGAGACGAGGCACAAGCTCGATGAAGTAAGTCAAAAATTCATATTTGTAGGTTATAGCACAAAATCAAAAGGCTGTAGACTATATAGTTTCCAGAAAAATAAAATCATTATTTCACGTGATGCCTTATTCAACGAGAATATGTCATATGATTGGAAAGAAAAGAAAGTTTAAACTGTTTCTAATTCACTTGATGATAAGAACGAATGTGAGGTTGAAGACAATATTCCAGGAGAGAATCCTTCTACTTCAAGCCCTCAATCTTCCACATCAAATTCAAATTCTTCAACTCCAAGGAAAATGAAAAGTTTGGAGGAAATTTATGCTAGTTGCAATTATTGCGTTACTGAACTAGAAAGTTTTGAGGAAGCAATAAAGGAGGAAGCATGGAAGAAAGCTATGAAAGAAGAAATCAAGTGATTAATAAAAATGAAACTTGGGATTTGGTGAAAATACCTCAAGAAAAGGATGTCATTGGTGTGAAATGGATTTTCAAAACAAAGCTTAATCCTGATGGTTCAGTTCAAAGAAACAAAGCAAGACTTGTATCAAAAGGATATTCACAACAACCCGGAATTGATTTTCAGGAAACTTTCGCACCGGTAGCTCGATTGGATACGATTCGGGTACTCATTGCATTGGTTGCTAAAAAAGGTTGGTTCTTATATCAACTTGACGTAAAATCAGCATTTTTGAATGGTAAATTAGAAGAAGATGTTTATGTTGAGCAACCATAAGGATTTTTTATCGAAGGAGAAGAAAACAAAGTGTACAAATTGAAAAGGGCGTTATGCGGGTTAAAACAAGCACCCCGAGCATGGTATAGTGATGTCTCCCTATTTGTTCTAATTATTATCCCTTTGGAGACATCCTTTTAGGTGAATAAATGACTTATTTGATAAACTTTTATGCTTATTTAATCATATTGCACTGTCTCCCCTTGGAAATTGACTATTTGCATTTTTAGAGCTTTTGTGCATTAATTTGACTATTTTTAGTGCAAAGTTAGTAGGTTCTTAAATTTCATAAAAGATCAATCCAAGGAGGAGAAGTGAGAATTAAAGTCTTAGGGTATTTTAGTGTGTTAGGAATTACTTTTACTCGACTTTCTATTTTTAGAAATGCACTTTCGTATTTCTATTTCTTGAATTATTGATTTATTCTTTTTAAAGCATATGCGGTTTCATTATTAATTTAATGTGAAGCTTTAAAAGATACATGGTAATTAATTAGAGACCAAGTCAAGTCAAATAAGTAAAGGAAATAGATTTACATGGAAATAAGAAGATTAAGGAATGATATATGCACAGAAGGAAAAGATAAAGCTGCCTTATGAATCTGAAATTCCAGCCACGTTTCAAAGACGAGTACATAACTTAATATTGACTAGGAATTGGGCGAGTGGTCTTCGCCAATGGAAAGAGTTTTCCGAGACAAGCGGTTTCGGATATTGGAACGCCTCAAACGGATAAGTATTGAAGGAGATATGACCAAAATAAATCAGCAGCAGAATCTTACCTTTCCTAGATTTTAGGGCTACGAATTTAAAAGTTCTTGCCTTGTCTTCCACTCCAAGTAATTCGACCTAGGGCTTGCTAACACCTATAAATACACCTCTTAGACCTCATTATTCAGCACCTCTCACAATTCATTCAATTTATAATGTCCTTAGAGAGATAGTCAAAGACCTCTCACAATTTATTAAATTTACAACATCCTTAAAGAGAGAGAGAGTCAAAGACTTCAAGAGCAAGAAGGCAGAGGAGAAGCTAGAGCTGGAGGAATTCTATTCTTCCAACAAAAGTCATCCAAACCTTAGGTTATCAATTTCTTTTCTGTAATTAAATATGATGTCTTTCTATTTAGTTTCAGTCTTTAATATTGCTATGAGCTAAACTTTCATATACTTGAGAATCCCAATAAAGGGATGAATCCTAATTAATTTATTCTATGTTTTGAATTTGGGATTTGTATGATTTAAATTGAATTAGGTATTAGATATTGGATATTACTTTGTTCTTATTTACTAATTCTTTTTCGCGCAACTAGAATTAGCTGTTTGTATTTGGGCTATTCACTTTAGTGGCGAAGTGATCATCCGACATGGGGGTTTGAATACAGACTTAGGTAATACCCGTGTAATATCCGTTATTGACCGACAGGCTTAACTAGTTACATAGCCAAAGAGGTAAATTCTTATCATCCGAAGAGGCATATTCGCCCATACATGGGTTTATAGTACTTTAGGATAGCTCCTAGGTCTAGCCGACAGGGGGCTAGGAGATATTAGAGTCCTGACTAGTATACTAATACCAATTCTACCCTTAAACATAGCATAGATTATATTAATTACGAGGATTCTTTGCGAGACACAAGTATCTCTCATATTTGAAGTCGTCTTTTACTTGCATTATTTCTTTTCTAGTTATTTAATTTTAGTCTTTATTTATCTGCATATTTAGTTATTAGAAAACCAAAACAAAAATCATATTATTTTACTTTTCTGTCAAGCAAATATTTCTACTATCTGATTAATATTTGGGTTGAACCTAATTCGTCCCTGAGAACGAAACTTGATTTATCGAATATTACTTGGACAACCGTACACTTGCGGTAATTGTGGTTCCTTTATTTCCATACTTAATTTAATAACACACCATGACCCACCATATAGCGAGATTGATTCATATTTCCTCAAAACATGTTTTCAAAGGAGTAAAAGTGAGGCAACATTATATGTTAAGACACAAGGTACTGGGATTCTTATCGCTTCACTTTATGTTGATGATTTGGTATTCACCGGAAATAACAAAGAAATAATTGAAAGTTTTAAAAGAGACATGTTGAAAAAATATGAAATGAGTGATATGGGTCTCTTTCATTACTTCTTGGGTATTGAGATTTGTCAAAACAAAGATAATATTTTTATTAGCCAAAAGAAGTACGCCAAAACTCTTCTGGAGAAATTTAGAATGAGAGATTGCAAACCGGTGGCAATACCTTTGATTGTGAACGAAAATTTGAAGGAAGTAGATGGAAGGAAAGAAGTTGACAATTCGGTTTATCGAAGTTTGGTTGGAAACTTGTTGTATTTAACCGCAACAAGACTGGACATCATGTATGCTACAAGCAGGTTGTCGAGATACATGCACAAGCCGAGTCAAAATCACTTTGGAGCTGCAAAAAGAGTGTTGCGATACATTCAAGGTACTCTTGGATTTGGTATATCATATGAAAGAAATGTTGAGGCAAACTTGCTCAGATTTTGTGAGAGTGATTGGGTCGGATGTGTTGATGATATGAAAAGCACATCAGGTTATGTTTTTTCCCTTGGTTCTGGTATATTTTCGTGGATATCCAAAAAGCAGAAAACAGACGCACAATCATCAGCAGAAGCCGAATATATTTCGGCATCCTTAGCAACCTCTCAAGCTATATGGCTAAGGAGAATTTTAGAGGATATTTGTTTGAAGCAAGAAGAAGCTACTATTCTCTTATGTGACAACAAGTCTGCTATTGCAATGACAAAGAATCCCGTCTACCATAGTCGCACAAAGCATATTGCAATCAAGCATCACTTTATAAGAGAAGCTATAGAAGAAGGAGAAATTAAGCTTAAGTATTGCAAGACTGAAGAACAAGTAGCTGATATTTTTACCAAAGCACTTCCAAGAGACAATTTTGAGTTTTTCCGTGAACTAATCGGAGTTACCAAAGACATTGAGGGGGGGGGGGGTGTTAAAATTAATATCTTTGATATATTGAATCTAGATAAGACTCCTTGAGTCCATTCTTTGTATCTCTTAGTCTATATTCGATGAACTTATAGGAGTCTCTTAAAGTCTATACATTGTATCTCTAAAGAGTCTACATTCATTGTTTATGTAAGTGTCTCTTCAAGTATCTCAAATGGCCTATATAACATCCATCATGTAGAGAACTTTATCAATCATTCAAACAAGAAAATATAAGTGTCTACTCAAACTAGAAGTAGCCTTATTCATATTCATCTTTTTTTTTTCATTACTTAAATTTCTACATATTATTTCCAACAGTGTCGTGGCTATTTCCCTCATACTCTAATCATTCATTCAAGATTTTAGCACTTCTGAATCTGTTTTCGATTGAATTTTTTTGTAAAAGATTATCTTAAAATTAATGTATTGGATGCATGGTCTTTTAGAATTTAAATTCAGTTAATTTCATTTAGAGTGGAAATTGGTCAGATCCGATTAGAAAAGGGTTGTTTGAAAATTTCTTAATTTTCTTTGGACCAGAAAAATCTAATCGAATTTCAATCTAAAAAAAAACAGAATTCAAAATTTAATTTCGATTTCAGAACACTTAGAAATATTCTGAAATTCAGAATTTTCTGAATATCTCTATTTTTTTTCATTTCAAGTTCTCAGAATTTTTATTTTCACTAATTTTGCAATATTATATAATTTTCTGGGTGATTGACACAGAGTTTTGGAGATTAGTTTTTTGGCCAATAAAAACTAGTGGGAATCTTACTTCTTTAAAGAGACCTTAAACCTGACCGAACACTAAAATACCTTTATTAACACTAAAAAAGGCAAAAGGAGAGATGTCACTATTCATCTCTCTTCACTACCCACCTACCTCCGACCACCGACTTCCGATCTTAGAACATCGATGTCCGACCTCCGACCACCGATCTCTGACCTCCGACCACCGGAAAAATTGATGAGTTTCAAAAAGAAATGATGAGTTTCGGAAAAAAATGATGAGTTTCAAAAAAAATTGATGAGTACTCTATAAAAAAATGATGAGTACTCTATAAAAAATGATGAGTACTCTGTAAAAATGATGAGTATTATTAAAAAAACAAAGAGTACATAGTCAATATAACAATTTATTCACTTTTCAACCTATTTTATACAATTTCAAATTAATTACAACATAAATAATCTCATCTAACTATTACAAATAACTAAGAAAAAGAAAAATAAAAAGAAAAAAACTACTCCCCTATTCTACAGCGTACTATATACTCCTTAGAAAAAAAAAGTCCTTGTTTTTACCAGATCTTGCAAACAGAAAAGACCAACACCACTCCATTGCTGCACATGTGAAACTCCGGCGAAGCTCACCACCACCAGCGAAGCTCACCACCACCAACCATCAAGCAAGCAGGTCCATGGTTAGAGAAGCAGGTTCAAGATCTGAGAAGAGAGTAACCTTCGTCTTCAATGGAGCTGGTTCGAGCACTCCGCATCACCGGTTCGAGCTGGAGTAACCTTCGTCTTCAACGGTTCGTGTAGAGGAGTGGCTATCATGGTTCGTTCAGTGGTTTGGCTCCATGATTCATGCAGAGGTGTGGCTCTCATGGTTCGACCATCTCAGTAACTCAGGCGGCAAGCTGGAGGCAGATCTGGACCTGGTCTTCTCGATCGGATTCGGAGCTGACTTCTCAGGCGAACAGGTTCATCTCCGATCGAGTTGGATTCTCCAACGGATCTGGAGCTAGTCTTCTCAAACACACGAAAAATGAAGGATAAAGTGGCTCTCCTTCTCTAGAGATGAGCTTGAACAATGGTCACGAACAAATGGTGGAGGGGGCTTCCAGAATGGAAAGAGACCGGAAACCATGGCAGCAGCTTTAAACCTTCATGCTAAAGAGGCTAACGAGAGAGAGGGGAGAGTGTGTATAGTTAGGGTTTTGATAAAATAATTTCTGAAATAGAATATCATATATAGGAAATAAAAAACAAAAGAGGGCAAATTTGTAAATAGACATTTTGTTTATAGTGTTAAAATCTAGTTGAGGTCTTTAGTGAGAAGAGTAAAAAGATAAGGTTGGGTTAGGATAAGGGGGTGGGTGTACAAGACCCCTTGGGTCAAAATCTCTAATTTTCTAGAAAATATAAACCAATATAAGTATAATTATATCAAAATAATCTAATCATAAAAAATACTAATTTTATATTACATGCATAAAATACGACATTTAGATATTTTTAAAAATTAAATATAAAATAGATACAAATATTCAAGTGAAAAGGTTTTTAAACATGTAAGAACATAGTTTCGAATTCCATCAAAACTTTCATGAGATCACAGTTGGATAACCTCAAACATATAAATGATTAATACGACTATAGATTAAAACTTCATGTAGTGATCAAATGGTGAACTTCTTTTGATATAATAATTTACCTTTAATCATGTGATGATAGTGGCGTGTGATGGTGTTGCTCATGTGTATGAGAAATGAATCGACCACAGGTGGAAGAGAAGAATTAAAGTGACTGGTTTTGATCTCAAATAAATTTTGTGATTTAAGTTATATAATTTTATATTATATATAAATAGGAAAGAAGTGTACATATATTAACATAAATATCAAATATAAAAAAATTATTTTAGTCATCGGAAAGATGTTTGGAAATAAACTCGGAAAAAATCAGAAATTAAAATTAGATTGAAAATTTCAAATCTTATAAAAGTAATTCCAATTTCGTTCCAAAAAAAATTGACAAAAGTATTTTCAAATTCGGATTTTTTGGATAAAAATTGTCCGATCAAAAACTTTCATTCTAATTTCCATTCCTAATTTCAATGTATCTTTTAATTTTTCTTAAGCAATTTTAGAGTTTATATTCAATTTGATTTATAAGTACCTTTTCAATCATCTCACGTTCCGACCAAAAAAAAAAAAAAAAATCATCTCACGTGTTCTATATAATAATTATTATATAAAGAGCTTGAATCATCAATTAAATCAAAAAAAATTATAAGTACCTGTCCATATTAGAGATAACTTTGTTTATATTTTTATAATAATGTTTAACAATATGTACTTTATTTAAATTTTTAAATCTTTTATTATAATAAAGTGGTATTAGAGCCAATTTGTTTTTGATGTCAAATAAATCCGCAAAAAAATTTGACTAAGTATTAGGAAGTTTACAACCTTTATTTTATCTTGTTAATATAGAGAGTTATGATTATTGGTATGTGAAGATGATAACTATAAATATCTTATATGATTTATGGGAGTACATCGAAGAAGACTACGACGACCGAGAAGATATATCAAACTTAGCGAACCCAGAAGAATATTCCTTTTCAAGGACTTCCCATGCATCATTTGTTGTTGTTGTAGTATTGAAAATTCTTGGAATGATAACTTTAGTAACTCCTTATTGAAGAAAACTTGTTTAGATTTTGTGATAGCGATTGGACCGGATGTGTTGATAATATGAAAAGTACACCAGGTTATTATTTTTCTCTTGGTTCCGGTATATTTTCGTAGACATTTAAGAAGTAGCAAACAATGGCACAATTATCGACAGAAGCCGGATATATTTTTTCATCATTAGCAACCTCTCAAGATATATGTTTAAGGAGGATTTTTGAAGATATTTGTTTGAAGCAAGGAGAAGCTACTGTTCTCTTATGTGAAAACAATTATTCTTGCAAGGACAAAGAATCCCTTCTACCATAGTTATACAAAACATATTGCAATCAAACGTCACTTCATAAGAGAGTTCATAGAAGAAGGAAAAATTCCGCTCGAGTAGTGCAAGACTAAAGAATAAATTGTTGATATTTTCACCAAAATACTTTAACGTCTCTCTATTTGTGATGAATTAATTCATTCACGAGTTGAGATTTTTTTGATCCTAAGTGAAAAAAATTCCCTGTTATTTGCTATACTGCACTTCTACTTCTAGTTTTGGACTTTTTACTATTTATAGAGTTTTTGTGCCTTAATTGTGTGTTAAGTAAGTATCTTTTAGGTACATTCTTGATGCAAGGTTCTAATATGACAAGAAGTAGTTGAGAGAAACCCCAAGTCAAAGCGAAAATTGAGCTTAGAGCCACTTTAAGAAGTTGGAGCGTTTGCTGGAGAAATCTTTCCGTCTTAGTGTTTTAGTCATTACGACTTTTTGGTGAGAGATTTGGACCTTATTTATTTTTATTTAGAGAGATCTTGAAGTTAGGGTTGTTTGGAAAGTGACGGAAGTCAATTCAGAGCTAAGATGAAGAAGTTGTGTCATTTGCTTCCACCGTGGTCCGAACTAGAATTCTGGTTAGTAAAATGGGTTGGGCCCCTTCTAAACCTAATTAAGCAAGCCCAAAGGGGGCCACAATGTTTTTAGATTATATATAATTTAGTTTCCAACCCCCATATCATTATCCAGTTTTTCAGAAATCAATTCCATCATAACGGGGAACACTCAAGACAGAAGGAAGAGGGGAAGACAAGGGTTTGTCTATGAACCCAGCTATTCTACCTCATCCATTCACCGATTCCCTTCAATATTATGAGTAACTTAGCTTTATTTTTACTAACAACATGATTATGTCAATATTTTTAATTAGTTTTTATTCTTTTATTATGAACTAAACCCTCGTTGCTTGAGGATGCTGCGGCAAGAATTTATATTTAAATTTTTAATTTAGTCGTTGCATTTGGGATATTATGGTTATATTTAATTGAGATGGGATGAATTATTTTCCATTTCTTTATATGTCTTGTATTAATACCACTTATACTCTGTCCAAGTAGTGGGTGGCTGTAGTAATTGAGCTATCACACGGACGGGGGTTTTGGTTGGGGAAATATAGCATATGAACGCCTAGTGTAAGGCATTGAACCTGGCGGTCTTGTCCACTAGGTAGTCATTAAGGGTTGGGAACGTAACTTATCAGATAGTAAAATGTTGTATAAGGCTGAGCGCTAAGTTTACCCGGACGGGAGTTAGGATGCTATTGAATCCCGTCTAATGTGAATACAACCAGTCACCCTTGTCAATAATAAGGTTAATTATCGACATAAACAATTACTAGCAATATCTCAAGCACCCATTTCCCAATTAGTTCATCCATTAATTTACTTACTTGTTTATTATCATTCGTAGTTTAATCATTATTGGATTTTCTTAAGTCAGTAGTTATTAATCATATGAAAACCAAACAAACAATTTCTTATTTTCAATATTTATTATTTTGTCATTTACATTGCAAGTTTCACGCATTTAAACTAGTTTAAAACATCATTAGTCTCACAGATAATCCCTGTGAAAAGCGATAACCCTCCTTATCACTTTTACTTGTCTTTGATCCGTACACTACCGAGTGTTACCCCATTTCTATTATTGCTTTATTTTATATCACACACTGGGGGACAACAAGTAAAAATAGCGCCACTGCTAGGGATTATTGTGTAGATTTTTTTTGTTTTATTTTTGTGTAAAAGTGTCTAGTTTGTGTCTGTTTTACGGCATTTTTGTGTTTTGTCTCTTCTCAGATTTACAGGTTTTGGTGTATGCACTCAAATCCTGATAAGCTTCTTCGAGACAAAAAAAAGAGAGAAAGAGAAAGAAAAGAACAAGTGTTAATGGAAAAACTTAACCCACCGCCTAGTTTTGATGCTAATGAGAATCAAGTGCAACCTCTAGGTTATAATCCACTTGAGGGGGTTCAAAATAATATTCCACAAGGAGCGAAATTGAATGGAATCAATCCACCAAGTAGAGCTAATCATCATCCCTGAGCCAAGAGTGCCTTTTCGTGTTCGACCCTAGGGGATTCGCCCTCTAGCTATTCAAGCTGCACAGTTTAAGCCCGATATGGGTAATGTTGAATCAATTCCTTGGCTATGGTAATTACAGTGTAACACCCACCAAGATCTGGTACGTGCTCTCTAAAATTTCATGCAGATATGACGCTTACATCACTCAAGGCGTGACATGGGAGCAAATGTATTACTTTATGTTCCAATTTTTCTTGACCGGAGGTGCAAGTCAGTGGCTAGATAGATAACCATCTGAGACGATCCATGATTGGGATTCAATTCAAGAAAGTTTTTCCGATAGATTCTATCTACAAAGTATGAGGATGAATGACCAAGTTGAACTTGCCAATTTCGTTAAAGACGATGATGATACTTTAGGGGAGAAATGGACTAGATTTCAACAACAATTAACGAAGTGCCCTCTTCATGGGTATACTCATCTAATGCGAATCTTAATTTTCTATAAGGGGATTGATAGAAGTTCAAGGCCAGAAGTTGATAATCTCGGTGGTGGGGATTTTGTTTCAATGGATCCTACTCAGGCCGCACAAGCAATAGAAAAGATTATTGATACAGAAAGAAGTTGGCCAGTTCTGCGAGCATATAGAGGTATTTTGCATGTTGATAATGATACTGCAATAAAGGAAAATTTTTCCATATTTGAGAATCAAATAAAGAAATTGGATATGGTCGTGAAGTAAGGATTCCAAAATAAACCTAAAGAAGTGAAAATGGTTGAAGGATCCCTTGGGTGTTCTAATTGTGAAGCTAATGATCATGTTTTAGAGGATTGTCAAGGTAACCACTATATAGGTGGCCATGGATATATGCAACCTAATCGAAATCATCCCGGATTCAACTGGTCAAATCCTAATAGGGTGGAGAATCAAGGAAATTATCAAAAACGCCCCCAAGGACAAAATTTTCAGCAAAGACCCCAAAATCAATTCCAATGAGGCCAAATGTCTGTTCAAGATGCTTATTCTAAGAGTCTCGCACAAAAAGCACTTCCTGAGTATCCACAAGAAGGTACCTCGAATGATATTGTACAAAATTTAAGCTCATTCATGACAATGACTCAAGAGAATCTGAAGTCCAATCAAGAGGTGTGGAAGTCCAATAATGAGAGAATGAATGAACTCTCCGCGATATTGAAAATGCTTGAAAATCAAGTATCTCAAATTGCTAACCATCTTAATATGACACCACAGGGTAAATTGCCTAGCAATACTGAAAACCCATAGAAGAACAAAAATTGTAACGCAATTTCACTTAGAAGTGGAAAGAAATTGCCCCCAGCTTTTCCAAAGATGAAAGAGAAAGAGTCAACCTCTAAGCCTAAATAAGTAGAAGAAGTTGTAGAGGAGGTTGAAGAAGAAGTAATTGAGTCGGTGGTTATGAAATATTATGTTGAAAAGATACTGTTAGCTTAAAAGAAGATGAAAGAAGTTGTTAGTGAGAATCATCCTCCCCCACCTTTCCTTCACGTGTTCAAGATAAGGACAATGACAAAGAGTACAAGAAGTTCATAGACATGGTGAAAATGTTGCACATTAATTTTCCTTTTGTGGAAATCATCCAAGGTATCACAAAGTATCTAAAATTTATGAAGGATTTGTTGTCCAACAAACGTAAGTATTTTAAGGGAGAGATGATTGGTCTACCGGAGAATTGCAACACGATATGCCATAGTAAGTGGCCTCCGAAATTAAAGGTTCCCATAAGTCTTAACATTACAATTTCCATTAGTTAGAGATGGACTGGGAAAGCTTTGTGTGACTTGGGCGCAAGTATCAATCTTATGACCAAGTCAATATTCAAGAAGTTGAATATTGGGCAAGAAATAGCCACTACGATGATGTTGCAAATGGCAAATATGACGCTTTCCCATCATGTGGGGAAAATTGAAGATGTAATCGTCAGAGCAGGTAACCTTATATTCTCGTGTAATTTTATAATTCTTGACCACGACGTGTATAATAATGTGCCAATCACTTTGGGGCATCCATTCTTTGCCACAGGGCGTACTTTGATTGATGTGAGAATGGAGAAAAATGATCATGCGAGTGTAAAACGAGGAGGAGAAGTTTAGTGTGTTCAAGGGTATGAAACTCCTTAATCCACCAGAAGATTATTTCCTCTTGGACACATTCAATCATGTGAATAACAATTCAATCAATGGGGTGGATACTTAGGGTTGGAGGAGAAAAAGCTCAGAGAGAAGCCACCATCCCAATCTCATCCTAGCCTCAAAGGTGATCAATTCATTGATTATCTAAAGAGAACAAAGAAGAATTCTAGAAAGGTTCCTAAGGAACCTAAAAGAAAGTGGAAATATGGTGAATTTTGGGTGGGAGACACAATAGCGATAAAGGAACCTGACTCTCAAACAAACCACGTAAGCACAAGAGTTCTTGGAGTGGCTCATTCAAGGCCTCACGAGTTGTTTCTGCTAGGTAAGTTGAGTTGGAGACCAAGAAGGGTCATAAACCTCACTTGGTAGAAGTTGATCGCCTTACCCAGTGATGGGAAGGCTATGTGAGAAAGAAATAACATTGAGGTACCACTTCAAATTTCAACGACGTTAAACAAAAGTGCTTCTTGGGATACAACCCATGTTTTAATACTTAAGTAGTACTTATTGATGTCTTTAGTGTTTATTAGTAGCTTTATTTGATGTATATTACGTAATGAGAAAGGTACTTGCTGTCTTTGATGTGTAGGTGAGCAAGAAATTGAGTTTTGGGTAAAAAATGGTGAATTTTGTGAGCTGAACAACAGAAATATGTGGTACACCGCAGGTCGCCAAACCGTTCCCAAATCCACGCTCGGATTGAACAGAAAAATAAGAGTTGTAGCATTGATGCTGCAGTACAACGTAACACAAAAAAAATGAACAATGGAGGAGAGCTCGACGTGGTATATATCGCACAAGATGAAGAAGCCAAGCGCGGTATTGATGTCTCCCTATTTGTTCTAATTATTAGCCCTCTGGAGACATCCTTTTAGGTGAATAAATTACTTATTTAATAGACTTTTAGGCTTAAGTGATCATATTGCACTTTCTTCCCTTGGAAATTAACTATTTGCAGAATCTGAGCTTTTGTGCGTAAATTTGACTATTTTTAATGCAAAGTTAATTGGTTCTTGAATTTCATGAAAGACCAATCCAAGGAGAAGAAGTGAGAATAAAGTCTTAGTGTATTTTAGAGTGTTAGGAAGTGATTTTTAGTCGAATTTCTATTTTTAGAGTACACTTTCCTATTTCGATTTCTTGATTTATTGATTTATTCTTTTTAAGCATATGCGGTTTAATTATTTATTTAATGTGAAGCTTTAAAAGATAAATGGTAATTACTTAGAGACCAAGTCAAGATGAAGGATTGAAGGAAAGAATATTTACATGGAAACAAGAAGATTTAGGAAAGATATATTCAAAGAAGGAAAAGATAAAGCTGCCTTTTGAAATCTGAAAATCCAACCACGTTTTAGAGATTAAATCATAATAAAAGATTGGCATGGATTCTGGATAAATGGTCTGCACCAATAGAAAGAACTTTCCAAGACAAGCAGTTTCATATATTGGAACTTCTCAAACGGATAAGTATTGAAAAAGATATGACCAAATCAAATCAGCAGAATCTTATCTTTTAGAGCTACGAATTCGAGAGTCCTTGACTTGTCTTCCACACCAAGTAATTCGACCTAGGGCTTGCTAACACCTATAAATACACCCCTTAGACCTCATAATTCAGGACCTCTCATAATTCATTCAATATATACATCTTTAGAGAGAGCGGCAAGAGGCGGAAGCAAGAGCAGAAGCTGGAGACTGTCTATATCTCCAACAACAGTTCAAGCCAATTCCTCTATCTAGGTTCTTATTTTATTTCTGTTATTAGGAACATGTATATTAGTAATTTCTTTATTGTTTTTAATTTCAATATGAGCTAAACCTTAATTACTTGAGAATCGTAATGGATGAACCCTAATTTGTTTAATTCATGTATTTCAATTTGGGATTAGTTTCTAGTTTAATTTGAATTAGGTATTTCATATTGTTTCTTATTTTATATTAATTTCACTATCAATGAATTAGCTAATCAGAGATAGGTCATAGTAATTAAGCTATTCACTTTGGTGGGGAAGTGATCGCCTTGACGGGGGGTTTAATTACTGAACTAGATAATAAACGTAAGGTAGAAATTATTGATCCTGACGGACTTAGTTAACCTTATAGCCAATTGGGTAAAATAGTATTCATTCAAAGGTGGATTATAATCGCCCTGACGGGGTTCGTAACACCTAAGAATAGCTCCTAGGTCCACCCTGACGGGGGCTAGGAGATATAGAGTCCCGACTAATATAGAAATATCAGTTCTGCCCTTAAAGAAAGCATTAATTAGGTAAGTTTAGGTGATTCCCTAGCGAGACTCAAGTATAGCTCATATCTGCATCTTAGTCCTTTAGTATTTATTTTCAGTTATTTCTTTACTTGCATTCCTAGGATTAATATAAAAACCAAATAAATATATTTTATCTTTTAATTTCTGTTTTTGCAATTACTACTACTTGTTTATTGAACACTTGGGTTATACCAGTCCAATCCCTGAGAACGAAGCCCGACTTGTCGGAGTATTACTTGGACAACCGTACACTTGCGGTATTGTGGTTCCTTTTATTTCGCATTAATTTTATAACACACAAGGACCCACCAAGTTTTTGGCGCCGCTGCCGGGGATTGCAGCGTGTGACCCCGGTGTTTAATCCTTAAGTAGTTTTAATTGTTTTTTTTTTTTTTGCAGTTTTACGCTTGTCTTTGTTTTGTTTTGTCTTTACAGGTTCTTTATTTAGGTAATGTTCAAGAGATTTGATTGAAAGATGTATAGAGGACATTACCCAAATCCCGATCCATATGATTATTGGGAAGATTCTTCGGGACAACAACAATGGGGTAGTAACTTCTACCAAACACCTTATCAACACCCGCAAGAGCAAAATTGGAACAACCAATGGATCAGGAGTAATCAACAACAATCGCCGTATCACTATCATCAAGAACAACCATCTTATCACTATCAACAAGATCAAAGATGGAGCATTCAACAACCTCCACAAATAACTCTTGCCTATTTGAATAAAACAATTGCTAAATACCAACGCGAGAGCGAGGAACGTAGTGCAAAAAGAGAACGGTTGCTAGAAAGGGGTTCCAGATATAATTCTCATGACTTTGCCGAGAGCAAAAGCAAGTCTTATGAAGACCCCACATTCGAATGCTGTGACGAAGTTGAGGAGGAAATGTTGAATGACAATATTAGTGATAGTGATACGACCACCGTGCCGATTATAAATGGGGACCACCATGTGGTTGAAAATCTTGTTAGCATGGTAGAAAAAGGAGTAGAAACGCAATTCCTAGAAGTTAACACAGAAATTGCTATTCATATGGTGTATGCGCATGATCAAGGTTTAGAACGCAACCAAGAAGAGGTGGTGATCGAGGATTTAGAAATTACAAAGAAAAAATATGACGAGGTAATAGTAGAAGATTGGGTTGACAGCGAAGACGGATCTGAAGTGGTTGGAGAATTAATTGAAGAATTCAAGGTGCACACTAAAACAGAAGTTGAATCTCCACCACAAAAAGTTCACCAATTACCATCTCTACCCCGAATCATGAATGAGATTAAAGCTGACAAATTCGAATCACCTCCACCACCACAAAGTTCAGACATGTGCTATACAAGCAAGGTGCCACACCGCGAGAGTAAAGCGGCAAGGAGGAGCACCTACCCACCACATTTTAAAGAGGAATGTGAGATTGAAACAAGGAATAAAAGTGAGCTTATACCGTGGAAAACGGTCATCTACTATTGTGTGGGGGAAAATGAGTTTCGTCGTGAAAATAAAAAGGCAAAACGAAGTACTTACCCACCCCCTTTCAAAGATCGATTAAATAACATTCGAGGTGGGAAAGTTCTTAAGCTTACATGCCAAGGAAGAGGCGGATTTAAGCGGAGGAGAACCGCAAGGGCCTCAATACCATCTTCGTGGAAGGTAATGCGTCGAACTTAAAGACGTAATAAACAAAAGTGCTTCTTGGGAGACAACCCATGTTTAAATTGCTTTAAGTTTTTCATTTCCTAGTGTATAATTCTAAGTTAGTGTCGAGTTTTAGTGTCTACTTTTAAAAGAAATGAGAAGGGTAGTGTGTTATTGGTGCAGGAATTGAGTTTGGGGTGCTAGGAAACGAAAGAATTCAAGGGAAAAATTCGGCGCCAGGTCCGGTATACCGCCCCAGAACCCTGGTATACCGCAGGAAGAAAACCCGTGTCACGTGTTACTCACGCGGGTGTTATGCAGAATGGGAAAAAAATTGTCGATGCGCGGTCCGGTATACCGCGTGATATGTCCGGTATACCGCAGGAGGAAAAACCCGTACCACGGGTTAGGTACCGCGGGTTTTTGGACGGAGAAGAGATATTGAACAGTAGCAAAAACCCGTGCCACGGGTTATATATCACGGGGTCTTGGCAGAGACGAAAAAATGAAGAGCTGTTGGGTCCGGTATACCGGAGGTCATGCCCGGTATACCGCAGCTATGTCGGTTTGAAGAAGTTTGTGCCTTATAAACTTCTTACTTCATCAAGAAGTAACCCTAGCCTCTTCAAAAACAAATTTTCCAGAACTTAACCCTTATATACCTGCACAAAGACCACTACAACACCAAAGAACATTAAATCCTTCCTCCTAATCCATTCCAAACACACATCCAACACCACAATCATTCAAGAACATCAAGAAATCTTCTCCTTCAACCTTAAGCCTCTTCATCAAAGCTTCAATCCTATTAATTAAACCTTCCCCAAGCCATTACATATTCATTACCCATCTCATATAACACCATAATCCTTAATTACAAATCCTCAAAACATCAAATTTCAAATCTCTTCTCTAGTTTTTTATTATTTGAAGTTTTGAGTTTGGGGTTCATTGAGATGTCGAAGATTGGGAAGACAAGAATACCACGAAGAGGAAGAGGAAGTTGGAGAACCTCTTATTAACTTTTGGGTGTTAAAAGATGTAGTTGAAAGAATGGAATTTCTTGGAGGATATTCATGAAGAGGTGTTGAATCCCATAGGAAAAATCACAAAAGAGTTGAAGCTTATGCAAATCATATTACGTGGAGTGAGCAATGTTCAACATGCCACCTACGCAACACAAGGAGATCAACCTACACGCAACAATGGAAACCAGCTTCGTGCTGGTTCAAATATGTTTTCCTATCCCTTTCTTATTTGTTTCAATTGTTTAATTTCTTTCTTGAGTCTTTTTCGAGTCGTGGGGACACGACTCATTTTTGAGTTTGGGGTGGGGTTCGTTGCCTCATCCCAATTTTATGTGTTTTACGGAATTTTTTTTTCAATTTTAGTTTGAGGAATGTTTTGACTGTAGAGCTGTAGAGTGTTTTAAATGCCCCCATCAAGCATGCTTTTTATGAATTTATGATAGAAAATAGTTAACTTTAGGAGTTAGTGTAAACCGCGATTTGATTGCATGCAAATATGAAATAATTGATAGGAAGAATTAACGAACAATGCAAAAGAAGTAAACTTGTGCTTAAGGATAATAGGTGGTTTGTAGAACGTGAGATCTAAATGAGTAGAGAACCCACTTAGGTATGAACTAGAGACAAGTTGTGTAAATAGGAAGATGATAGAGGCAGTTCTTTGTTAGACCTTTGAACCCTTTTTGGCCTTCTATCCCTGAATTAATTTTATCCTTCTTAGACAAATTTTTAGCCTTTAAGCCTTTCTTTTGTCGCCACATTATAAGCCAATTTCCCTTTAGATTGTTAGGCATGACCATATGACCCGCACTTGAATCACGATCCTGAGACTCGGTCTTGAGCTTGAGTTTGGGGTGGTGGGTCCACTATATGGGAATTTACATTGGGTTGGGATTTTTGAGCTTATCAATGATGCTTTGTGCTATACATGATGATGACTCACAGGTTTATTATATTGTAACCCTTTGCCGGGGTGATAGTGAATGGAAAAGAAGCTTCGAGCTCAAGTTATGAATAGGCATAACTATGAAAAATAGCATGATATCTCAATATCAAAAAGAGAGTCATAGCTATAAGAAAAGAAATAAATAATTTGAAAAGAAATTATATTCGGACCGGCAAAGTGGAAATTTTTAAGTGAATCATCCTTAGTGCTTATTGGGTTAATTTGGGGACGCTAATTAAGCGCGTCAATTGGGTTGAGTGAGAACGTTATTCGAGTGTAAACTCAAGCCCTTGGACAGTTTGTTGATGGTAAGTGAGGAGAGAGCCAAAAGCTCACTTCAAATTTACCAAATATACATACCATACCGTCCTTCAGCCTATGCTAAAACCGTAAAGTCCTCGTGATTCCTAGATGTACAGTGAGTTAATAGGGAAAATTCTAAGTGGAGCGTTCAAAGCAAGTAAAGATCGAGGAACACCCTATAGCCACCATCTTGAGATAAGTAATAAGCGTAACCTTCTAGCATTGTGAAATTAATTTTGGATTGATATTGTTTTGTATTTGATTTTGCATGATAAGTGTAGGTGTATATTAATTCCTAGGTTAGACTATATGAGATTTGTTTTAAGTTTTGCTTTGGGATTATTTTCTAGATTCTACCTTCTGCATTCACCTAAAAGATCCTTTGTTTTTATTTTATTTTGTCGGGACGACAAAGGTTTGAGTTTGGGGTCTTGATGTCTCCCTATTTGTTCTAATTATTAGCCCTCTGGAGACATCCTTTTAGGTGAATAAATTACTTATTTGATAGACTTTTAGGCTTAAGTGATCATATTGCACTTTCTCCCCTTGGAAATTAACTATTTGCAGAATCTGAGCTTTTGTGCGTAAATTTGACTATTTTTAATGCAAAGTTAATTGGTTCTTGAATTTCATGAAAGACCAATCCAAGGAGAAGAAGTGAGAAAAGAGTCTTAGTGTATTTTAGAGTGTTAGGAAGTGATTTTTAGTCGAATTTCTATTTTTAGAGTACACTTTCCTATTTCGATTTCTGGATTTATTGATTTATTCTTTTTAAGCATATGCGGTTTAATTATTTATTTAATGTGAAGCTTAAAAAGATAAATGGTAATTACTTAGAGACCAAGTCAAGATGAAGGATTGAAGGAAAGAAGATTTACATGGAAACAAGAAGATTTAGGAAAGATATATTCAAAGAAGGAAAAGATAAAGCTGCCTTTTGAAATCTGAAAATCCAGCCACGTTTTAGAGATTAAATCATAATAAAAGATTGGCATGGATTCTGGATGAATGGTCTGCACCAATAGAAAGAGATTTCCAAGACAAGCAGTTTCATATATTGGAACTTCTCAAACGGATAAGTATTGAAAAAGATATGACCAAATCAAATCAGCAGAATCTTATCTTTTAGAGCTACGAATTTGAGAGTCCTTGACTTGTCTTCCACTCCAAGTAATTCGACCTAGGGCTTGCTAACACATATAAATACACCCCTTAGACCTCATAATTCAGGACCTCTCATAATTCATTCAATATATACATCTTTAGAGAGAGCGTCAAGAGGCGGAAGCAAGAGCAGAAGCTGGAGATTGTCTATATCTCCAACAACAGTTCAAGTCAATTCCTCTATCTAGGTTCTTATTTTATTTCTGTTATTAGGAACATGTATATTAGTAATTTTTTTATTGTTTTTACTTTCAATATGAGCTAAACCTTAATTATTTGAGAATCGTAATGGGATGAACCCTAATTTGTTTAATTCATGTATTTCAATTTGGGATTAGTTTCTAGTTTAATTTGAATTAGGTATTGTATATTGTTTATTATTTTATATTAATTTCACTATCAATGAATTAGCTAATCGGAGATAGGTCATAGTAATTAAGCTATTCACTTTGGTGGGGAAGTGATCGCCTTGACGGGGGGTTTAAAAACTGAACTAGATAATAAACGTAAGGTAGAAAATATTGATCCTGACGGACTTAGTTAACCTTATAGCCAATTGGGTAAAATAGTATTCATTCAAAGGTGGATTATAATCGCCCTGACGGGGTTCGTAACACCTAAGAATAGCTCCTAGGTCCACCCTGACGGGGGCTAGGAGATTATAGAGTCCCGACTAATATAGAAATATCAGTTCTGCCCTTAAAGAAAGCATTAATTAGGTAAGTTTAGGTGGTTCCCTAGCGAGACTCAAGTATAGCTCATATTTGCATCTTAGTCCTTTAGTATTTATTTTCAGTTATTTCTTTACTTGCATTCCTAGGATTAATATAAAAACCAAATAAATATATTTTATCTTTTAATTTCTGTATTTGCAATTACTACTACTTGTTTATTGAACACTTGGGTTATACCAGTCCAATCCCTGAGAACGAAACCCGACTTGTCGGAGTATTACTTAGACAACCGTACACTTGCGGTATTGTGGTTCCTTTTATTTCGCATTAATTTTATAACACACAAGGACCCACCAGGTATACTGCACCACATGCAGTGTATCGTAACGATGCCAAACAGTGTACACGATGGTCCATGCTTACGGAAGTCTAAAAATTTGAGTTGTACCCACGAGTTGTGGTATACCACATGACTCCCGGTGTACCATTCCGCGACAAAAAGAAATGACAAGTTAAACCATCAGCTACACTCTTGGCATGAACTTCAGTTCTTCTTTTTCCCCAAGCTTTCAAACACCATTAGAGTTCGACCCAAATTTCAACAAACATCAAAATACACCTAAATAACCCATATTTTATATCCAAAATAATCTCTATATCATTCCTAACAACAAAAACCATCTCAAATCATTCCAACATCACAAGAAATCAAGAATCAACCAAAAAATTTCAAACTTCCTTTTTTCTAATCCTTCAACTCCTTCTTATCCCACCACCAATACTTCATAACCACGTAGAAAAATACATTCCCTACACCTATTCACCTCTAAATATTACCTCATTCATCCCTTCAAGGGAAAATTTCAAGTTTGGTAAAATTTTGAATTGAGGGTGAAGGAAGATGATACAAAGAACAAAGATGCTTGCTAATGTGAGAGAGATGGAAAAAAAATTCAGCTATGGATTTGGGTTAGAATAAGAGGAAACAACTCGAGCTTTATGTGAGTAAATCAAAGAGGAAAATGGGTGATGGGAGTCATATGGAGAGAGAGAAATCGATTGTTGTGGAGTCGAGTGTTCAAGATCAAGCGATCGAGATGTCAAAGAAGAAGACTCCACAACCTCTTCAAGCCAAGATGCCTCTGCCCAATAGAAGCGGTAATTCTAGGTCCCTAGAAACTATTGTAATTGAACTTTTTCCTACTTTGACACCCACACACGAGCGGAAATTTCACGAAGAAGTGGAAAAGGGAAAGTATTAGAAATTTCTTAAGAGTGGGGAAATATTAGGTTGGAAGATGTTCATGATGGAGCGATTGAGGTTCAAAATTGAGCTAGTAAGAGAGTTATATATTAGTCTCTTTAGCCAAGATAGTATTGTAAGATTTCCCATTTAGTGTAAGTTGGTTCCTTTCACAGTTGAAGAATATAGAAGCCATTTCAAGATGAGAAAATTGGTGGACCATGCAAGTATCAAAGAGATGTAAAGAAAAACGAAACACTCGTTTGGAACCAATTACATGAAAAAGGTGTTTAGTGAGGAGTTGGTACCAGTCAATGACAAGGACGAGTTGAAGAAATCTTAGCCTTGCAAGTTCCTTCAACCTGATGCGAAAATTTGGTACCAAATCCTTGCACTCTCAGCCCTTGGAAATGTTTGAGTCGTGGATGTACTTCAAAAATCTGGCATCTTGTTGGACTGTATTATGAGAGAGGAATAAGTGGATATGGCACAAGTGATTTTTGATGAGTTAATGCAATTCATAGTCAAATCCAAGGAGTTTATTTAACTTAAAATAACCATCAATGATCACTATCCTAGTGATGAAAGAGGATGTGAACATTGGGGAGAAACAGAATCTGGTTAGCAAGTCGAGTTCCATCTTAGATGACGAGTTTATCAAGAATATCTTGAGAGGAGTACAATTTAAAGGACCTCCTTGGTAGGAGAAGGTGAGTGAGAAACTTAAGCAAATGGAATTAGCTCAAACCTTTCTCGCCAATGATGTGGCACTAATAAAAGCTAATCAGGTGCACATCATGACACTCTTGGAGAAAATAAGACGCGACACGACGAAGGATCCACCACACCTCATATTGGATGGTGATTACGCGAGGAAATAGCCTCGAGAGTATGTGTTTCTCTTATCTACCCCCGTTCTCTATTTGTGTAAAGGTGTATGTCTTTATATTTATTGAGTCTGTTTTGAGTTGAGGGTGGAGATCCGTTGTCTCCACCCCCATTTTTATGTGTTTTAACTGCTATCAATAAGTGTGAATGTTGGTGTAGAATTTAGTGAACGTATCTTATAAGCGATTTTTTAATGAGTTAATGATAGTAGATAGTAGATTTATGAACCCGTCTTGTATATTCTTAAGGATTTATATGAAACACATGTTGAAAGTAAAAAAAATATTAGTGAGCAATACGGTAGAAATATGTTTGATCATAGTAAGTATGAGTGGTTTGTAGAACGTGAGATCTAAACTAGCTGATAAACCATTTAATGAACATGCTAGAAGTGAGAAATTGAATGATTTATATAGGATAGGGCATGATTGAGGTAGTTATTTGTTTATCAATTTATGCATTTTAGCTTGTTGTCCATTATAATTGAAATATTATCTGTTTCAGCCCTCTCCTTGAATTTTTTAGCCTTTTTATTAGCCACGTTACAACCCTTATCCCTTAAATTGTTAGGACTTTTCCATATGACCCGCACTCGAATTTTTAATGAGTGGTGTGTAGAACGTGAGATTCGAAACCATTTAATGAACGTGCTAAGAGCAAGGAAGTGAGTAATTTGTGTATGATGGGACATAATTAAGGCTGTTCTTTGTTAGCCCTTTGTGCTCTTTAGCCTGTTATTCGATTTTCATATTATCCGTCTTAGGCCCTTATTTGCCTTTTGTAGCCTTTTTACTATCCATGTTATAAGCCTTAGCCTTTAGATTTTTAGGACTTTTACATATTACCCGCACTAGAATCATGATACTTTGACACTTTTCTTAAGCTTGAGTTTGGGTTGGTGGTTTATGGGAAAACATTGTTGGAAAGGATTTGAGTTTAAAATGTACTTTTTGATCACTTGTTCATTTGTATTGCAACCCTTTGACAGGGTGAGAAAGAAAGAAAAAGATCTAAAAACAAAAAAGATGAGAAAAAAATATATGAGAAAGAAAAAGAAAGAAAAATAGTGACATAATCTCTCACATAAAAAAGAGGATCATTGTCCCTTACAAAAGAAAAATATATACATAAGTCGGACCGGCAAAGTAGGATTTCATTAGGTGATCATAGAAGAGGTTCAAATGGGAATTTTGGGAATGCTAATAAGTGTGTATTTGGGTTGAAGGAGAATACATTTGAGAGTAACTCAATCTCTATGGCGAATAGTTGATGGATAGTGAGGAGAGGGCCAAAAGCCCACTTTAAATTACCCAAATATACTTATCATACCTACCCTAAGCCTACATTACAGCCTTAAAGACCCTAGGATTCTTGATTATGCACATTATGAGCTTTCAAACTATTGGAGAGTAGTTAGATGGACCTTAGGAACTAGTAAGAATCGAGGAACACCCTGTAGCCACCATAGAGGACTAAGAAATTACATATATTCGTGCATTGCGACTCTAATTAGATCTTGAAATCAACATGCGTAGATTAATTATTTGATAAGTGTATATTTTATATAGTTTGTAAATTCTATTATATGAGACTTGTTAATATTTGTGATTAATGTCATTCATTGTTCTAATCTTTCTCTTTTCTTGAGCTTATTTGACTTATACCCTTCTAAACTTCTGTTCTTTCCTTTTCTATTTTATCGGGGCGACAAAACCTTGAGTTGAGGGTCTTGATGTCTCTCTATTTGTGACGAATCAATCCGTTCACGAGATATTATTTTGGGAATTTATTGGGCCTAAGTGAGGGGGTTCTCCCTATTATTTCTTATATTGCACTTTACCCCTAGTTTTGGACTTATTACGGTTTATAGAGATTTTTGTGCTTTAATTGTGTGTTCACTGTGTAGATTTATGTAAATTCTTCATAAAAAGTTCCAAGATAAAGATGAGAAGTCAATAATTAAAGAGAAACCCCAAACCTAGGAAAAAATTGAGCTTAGAGACCTGGTAGAGAGTTTGAACTTTTTCCAGAGATTTATTGCACTTGAGTGTTTCTGTTACTACGATTTTTGGGTAACAGATTTGGACCTGAAACTTTTTGGTTGGAAAGAGCTTGAAGTCAGGGTCTCCTGGAAAGTGACGACACTCAATTCGGGGTTAAAACGAATAACTTATGACATTTTCACCTGTCGTAGTTCGAACTAGAAATCTAGTTAAAGCAAAAAAGAGTCGGGCTTATTTTGACCTATTTCTTTAACCCTAAAGAGAGCCCAACTAAATTAGAAGGTATAAAATCTTATTTTCCAACCCCTATTTGATATCAATCAGTACGCACATTATCAGTTAATTTTAGAAAAATGAAGGGAAGCGACAGAATAAAGAAGAAGAAGAAGAAGAAGAAGAAGAAGAAGAAGAAGAAGAAGAAGAAGAAGAAGAAGAAGAAGAAGAAGAAGAAGGGTTTGTCCATGAACCCATCTATTCCTCTTCAACCAAGCTTCGATTGTCTTACCCTTCAACAATAACTCTACTTTATTTTCAGTTTTAAAAATGATTCCATTCTTAGTTTTAATTATTTTTAGTGATTTTATTATTAATTTGAATATGAGCTAAAATCATTAAGCTTGAGGATGCTTTATTAATACACCGTGTTAGATTTTTTATTCTTGTTAATTACATTTGGGATATGTATTTAGTATTTAACTGAACTTGGTTTTTCATTTGTACAACCAAGATATAATTCTGTCTCAAATTCTTCAAACAATGTTTCGAAACTGCTTCGACTTGGAAGATGTGCATCTCTCATCTCGGTGTCTCCCGGATGTCCACCAACATCGTAACTTTGTCTCACATCGTCATAAACATGTTGAATTTCATTTACTATAATTGGATATTTACTTGCAGGGGGTGTATGTGTTTGTATCTCATCCTCACCGTGTTTTGTCCAAACCTGATATGTATGGTTAAACCCGTCTTTTAGAAGGTGGGCCAAAACCGCTTCGGTTTTTAATCGACAGTAATTATTACACTTCTTGCACGGACAAGACAAGAAACCGGTATAACCTTTACTTTTCTTAGCAAATTAGATAAACTTAAAAACCCCAAAAACATATTCTTCCGTGAAATAATTTGTCGTTTCGATCCAACTCTTATCAATACTCTTGTCCATATTCGAATCCATCTTTTAGCAATAATTTTATTAAACTATGCGACTACATTCATATAAAAAATAAAATACATAATTATTACAACCCAATGAATAAAATGAATAAAAATTACAACACAATAAATAACATAATAAAAATTACAAACTCATTGATTGAATAAATATTACAAATAATTGAATGAATAAAAATTACAAACCATTGAATGAATAAATATTACAAACCATTGAATGAATAAAATTAAAAACACGCAATAAATATATAAAATAACAATTAATTAAACAAGTAAAAATATATGAGCATAAAATATAAATTAACACAACACATGCATAATCAACCAACAAACATTTAATTCATGAACCTAATCATATGTTATATCAACTAGCTAATATAATCAAATAAATAAAAAATTTAAAAAGCATGAAATTTAATGAAAATACCTTGAATTGGATGGATAAAATGAAGAATGATGATAATTCCCCAACTTAGAAAATGTATTAATTCACCTAATCAAACCATATAGAAAGAATAAAACACAATTAAAAAAAAAGTTAATTAAAAAGTGAATTTCATGCAATTACCTTAAATTGTGTGATGAACGTGGATATTAATGGTGCCTGATGTCTCCCTTTTTGGTCTAAATATAATCCCTTAGGAGACATCATTTTAGGATGAAAATGGTCTTTTTATATTGACGTTAGTGCTTAAATTGCAATATTACACTTTCTCCCCTTGGAATTAGACTATTTGCATATATAGAGCTTTTGTGCGTTAATTTACTTATTTTTAGTGCAAAGTTAGTAGGTTTATGAACTTCATGAGAAACCAATCCAAGGAGGAGAATTTAGAATTAAAGTCTTAGAATATTTCTAGTGTGTTAGTCGAGTTTCCTGAATTTAAATTGCACTTTCTTATTTCTAGTCTTGATTTAATGATTTATTATTTTCAAAGCATATGCGGTTTAATTATTTATTTAATGTGAAACTTTAGAGATAATATGGAAATAAAATAGATGCTAAATCAATGCTAAGGAGATAAGGAAAGAAGATCTTGAAGAAATCTGGAGATAGAAGGAAGTAGAGTTCAACTAGGAAAAGGAAAAGCTGCCTTATGAATCTGAAATTCCAGCCACGTTTCAAAGATTAATTAATAACTTAAGATTGGCAAGGATTCTGGACGAGTGGTCTGCACCAATGGAAAGCTCTTTCCGAGACAAGCAGTTTCATATATTGGAACTCCTCAAACGGATAAGTATTGAAAAAGATATGACCAAATCAATTCAGCTTACCTTTCCTAGATTTTAGGGTTACGAATTAAAGAGTCCTTGACTTGTCTTCCACTCCAAGTAATTCGACCTAGCACCTATAAATACCAGCTCTAAACCTTAGAAAATCATCCCTTGGCTGCATAAGCTTAATATACACACATAAATCATCATAGGAGCAATCAAGAGGATCTAGAGGAGGAAGAAACAAGAGCTAGAGCTTAACTACATCAATTCAACACTTCTCCATCTCTATTCTTTGGGTAATTTAGTATTAGATCTATTTTGTCTATGAGGTATTTCTAAGCTATTTATTCAAGAAGTTTTATTATGCATAATTTCTCTTTAGGATTGTAATTATATGAACCTTTGATTATTGTTTTTCTGTTTTAATTTGAATCTAGGATTTTAGTATTTAATTGAATTGGTTCTTAATTTCCATTGAATATATTCTTGTGCTTGTTCACTATCATTTAAGTCATGAATCAAGGGTAGGTTTTAGTAATTAGGCTATTCACTTAGTGGCGAGTGATCATCCGACAGGGGGGTTTAATTACAGACATAGAATACAGACGCGTGGTGTCCGTTATTTGACCGACAGGCTTGACTAACCACGTAGCCAAAGAGGTAAAATAGTATTCATCCGAAGAGGCATATTCGCCCATATAGGGGTTTATAGTACTTTAGGATAGCTCCTAGGTCCACCCGACAGGGGGCTAGGAGATTATAGATTCCCGACTATTGTGAAATTTCCCATTCACCCTTATTCTTAGTAATCATAGATTCAATAGGATAGATTCATACTTGCATATCCCTATCTTTCTTGCATAATTATTAATTGTTTATTTTATTGTCTAATTTATTATTTAGTTAATTAAAAAACAAACACCTTTATTATTTATCTGTTTAAAGCAATCAAAACTACCTATTTTGATATTGAACACGAAGTTAGAATAACTTCTTAAATCCCTGTGGGACGATAATCCCGATTTTACTTATCTATTACTTGGTACGACCCGTACACTTGCGGTCTGTGGATCTTTTAATCCTTTGCTTTTATTTATTTATTTTATAACACACAAGGACCCACCAGTGCCCCACCATAATTATTAAACGAATGGTGCAAGATGAAGTGGAGAAGCAATTAGAAATAAAAAAGAAGAAATTTAGTTGTGTTTTTGGGAGAAAATCGGAGAAATTTTGGGGGTTTTTGGGTGTTTTGTGAGTTAAAAAACCTGTTGTCTCCATTAAATAGGATTTTTATTAGCGATGCCCCGTAAATCGTCGCTAATCCAACTCATATCGTCGGTAATCAACAAAATAGCGACGACGTAATCTGTCGCAAATATAGCGACGACACATCGACGATTACAAAAAATTCAAAACTTAAAAAAAAAAATTAGCGGCGAAAAACAATAACTCAACGACGAAGTACGGCGTCGCTAATTAACGACGGTGTATTTTAAGCCGGTAAGATCTTGTCGTCGCTAATTTTGAAAAATTAGCGGCGAAGTACGGGTCATCCCTAATTTTTCGTTGATAAACAGCGCGAATCCAGTAGTTAGTTTATCTAACTACTTCTAGATAGTTTGTTTAGTCTCTTATTTCATGTCAGGAAATTTTGACTTAGAGTTAAACTTTATTAAGGCATCTTGTAAAGTTTTGATTGCTGGAGTAATAAAATTGATACTTAACTTAAAAAAAAGTGATAAAAAGAAGTATGAAAAAAACTCTAAACAATCTAGTTCTTATAAGCAACCAAATATTCTTTGGACTACTATTTGAGGATTGAGAACCTTTGGAGGGACTACTATTTGAGGATTGAGAAACTTTGGAGGGCTTGTAAATGAGCTTTAGAAAGTGAAGTTAATAAGTTCATAAGACATTGTGCAATCTAAAGAACCTGTAAGATTTGTGACTTGGATAGAGAACTTCTGAACACTTCTTTCTTAAATGTTCTTGGGCTAGAGCATTTTGGTTTGCTACTCCTATAGGGTTTGTAACTAAAAATGAGTTCACCTCTAGAATAGAGAAATGTATTCTTAATATTATACAATATGAGAAACATAATAGAGACCATGGTAGAGAAAGTAACTATGCTAGCATGGAACATTTGTAAAATTAGAAATGATTACATATATAATAATATGACCCTTATAACTATAAAGTATGTTGTAAAAGTTTCAATGTCCAGTGATGAATACCTCAATGTACAAAAGGATGTACCTGAGACTAGAGATCAAATAGATCAACATGATCATAATAATCAGTTTATGAATTGAAGAAACAATTACGCAGGGACTTCTCAAAAGTATGGCAAAGATATTCTTAATGTTAACGTGAATACATATTTTATTGAAAGTACTAACAAACTAGTGATGTTTGTGTTATTACAGATGTGCAGGGAAACTTAAAAAGAAGACAATCTTGGAGAGTTTTGACACAGTCAGCAACAGAAGTAGAAGCCCTTGGGATTAAGACCATAGTCTTTCATGCTAGAGCACACCCATATTTTTGTATCAATATTATTAGTGACTGCAAAATTATTATTGATCCATTAACTTCTGGAAAATAGTCTATGGATAGAAGGCTTATTATTTTGTGTAATGATATTGCTGGTATAGTTGGTGATATGGATTATTTTACTCTTTTTAGGAGACAAAGAATATATCCATAGACTGGGTAGCTAAATAATACTTTCATGTTTGGTAACTAGGTTAACGGGTACCCTCCATAGGTAGCAAAGTTGATTAGGAGTGACTGAGAATCTATATGCATTAAATTATTTGGTTTGTAAAACATTGTATTTGTTCTTCATATTTATGCTACTACACTAAAAAAAATCCCATTTGTGTTAAAGAGAATCCTAACCACCTGCTTTACGTAAACATCTTCTAATCTTAGTTTAATTAGTGTTTGTATATTTAAGCACTACTTTAACTTAAAATTAGAGAAATTTTCATAATGGTAAGTTACACGACTAATTCATACATGAGATAAACAATAATAAATCCAAAATTATAAATAAGGATGATTTTTACAGATGAAGGTTTCGGAAAGAACACCTTACCTTTTTTTGTTTGTTTCAAGAAAAAATTATGACATACATATACATTATAATTATATAATATGAGAGAAAGGTTAACGGTCCAAAATGTCTCATATTGTTTTAATAACCTTCATCCCTTATATCTATTTTAATTAAAGATGTTGATTTTATAAATTCGATCAACAACCTAAAGTATCTTATATGTCCCTCTATATTTTTCAAACGTTAGATTAATCTTATCCTAAAATATATTTATGACATTACCGATTTAAAAAAGAAACTTCCACCTATATCACCTCTAAGGCTAAGTCCAACAACTACCCAATAAGTTTGCCAGAATTGGGAGTCAAACACCTATTCCCTATCAAATATTAACCCCATAAAACAACTCTACTTCAACAGCTTCCCAATTTTAACCTCCCAATTTCAAAAAACTCTACTTTAATTTTATCTTTAAAACTTCTTATATTAATTGATTCATTAATTTTTAAAATTTTTACACTATTATTTATTTATTATTTTATTATTATATTTATTAAAAATATTCAAAACAAAAAAAAATATAATATAATATTAATATTAAAATTATACTTCTCAAAGGAATAATGAAACAAGTATTCTTTTGTTTTTTTTCAATTGAAACAAGTTTTTTTTTTCAATAGCCAATAAGATTAAAATTTACTAATACTATTTAATAAAATATAAATATATGATTTTTTTTTCAATTAATTTAAATATTAACTTCTTTAATATCTCTTAACTAATTTTTAAAAATTGTAAATTTTTATTAATTTTTTAAAAATAATAAAAATAATTACATACATAATACTAATAATTGAACAATGAATTTTTTAAAACTTAATTATATATAATATTTACATATATATATGTAACATACTAAAATTAAAAGAAAAAAAATGTAGCAAAGTGAAATTGGGGTTAGCTAGATGTGGCTAAAAACACAATGAATTGGGTACCCTACAATTGGGAACCCAATAATAGAGAGGCTATATGAGTATGAATTTTTGATATTCAACCCCCAATTGTAGCTTTTTGCTACAATTGGGGTCCTATTGGACTTAGCCTAACACAATATATTTCAAATAAATGTCATTGTTGGATTAAGAAACTTAAAATCCGAGAAAATTTGAGTAGAAAAGCGTTGAGAATATCTTTTGCTACTACCATTTATAATATTTTGCAAGCGAGCAATAATCTCTCTATGAGAGCCGAAACTCCTTCTAATTAAGCAGGTGGATATTGTTGGTAAAACTAACAAACACTGATCGTAAATTGGTAAATCTCAAATATTATATATTTATTTACGAAATAAACTTGCAACAAGTTATACGTAGATAAATAAATATTATAACAAAAAACTTACAACATATACCAGAACCATTGAGTAATAGTGTGACATCAAACATCACTTTGTTAAAAAAGGATTTTCCGGGTATGACCGTTATCTTCAAAGGGGTTACTATTACTACTCTATTCTAAGCTAAGAAATATTTTGGAGAAGATGAGAGAGCTTTTCTATTATGGATGTTGAAGATGAATTGGTGTCTTGAACAATATGACTTCAACTTCTTTATATAGTAGTCATGTGAGTTTCATAGCGTTGACAATAAATGACGTCATAAAGAATTCACTATAAAGCTAAAAATCGTTTCTCTTTTCTTGAAAACTGGCATGAACCTGGACGTATTCTTTGACAAGGGGGAGAATGAATCTGGTCAACCTCTGTAACTCTTGAGCCATAAATGCGGGAGTTACCTTTGAGAACATTCATGTCATCGTTTGTAACTTCTGGGTCGTAAGTGTGGGAGCAATTATGACAGACTTTTACTGTGGGAGTTTCCGACAATTAGGAATAAATGGCGCGTACGAGACGACTCAATTCTGACTAAAACAAAACTCATCTCCAAAATTCTATTCATAAGGGCTCGAACCCTGGTTGGCTACAATTCACATGACTTAACTTCTCATTTAAGCTAGGAACTCTATGTCTTAAGTCTTTTGGAATGTATAGGAAGAGATAATATTATAAACTAATATTTTTCCCATTTTTATTTCTGATGTGGGACTTTTCAAGGAAAAGACTATTGGTTTTCTATTTCTTCAAGAGCATAAAAAGCTTTAAAAGCCTTTAATTTCCAACAATCCCCCACTCAGGCTCTGGGAGAAGAGTGAACAGGTTTCCGTGCATACCAGTATTGGGTGAATTGTACTTAAGTGACAATATCTTTCTATTTGAATTGACACGTAGTGAAGTGAGGCAACCACCAAATCTTGTCAAGTGAACGTACTCTTGAACTTGACAATCTTCGATCGAGACCCTCACAACACATACTGTACCCGCTAGTATTTGTAGATTCCTCAATCATCACCTCACAGCACATATGTGATAAGAGACCCCTTATAGATCTCGAGATCATTAAGAGCAATAGAGCTTAGCCTCATCATTTGTCTCCTGTATATATCAAGTCCTTGTTAATAGGACCACCACTATGAGCTATGAATTCAGATTTGATATATAAACTCATCCTAGTAGGATCATCAAGTATGTCTGCTCGAAGTCATGTTTTGAATAGTGTATCTCAATATCGACGGTGAATTCATTAAGTCCTTCTCAATAGGACCACCACACATGACTATGAATTCATTAAGTAGGAGCAATATATATCAACCTCAACGGTGAATTCATCAAGTCCTGCTCCATAGGACCACCACACATGGCTATGAATTCATTAAGTAGGAGAACATATATCAATCTCAACAGTGATTTCACCAAGTCCTTCTCAATAGGATCACCACACATGCCTATGAATTCACTAAGAGTTAATATGTTCTTGTATGAATTATTTATGCCATAGGGATGGGACAAATAGTGCATCATATAGACTCATCAGCCATAATGTTCCCCATCAATGGGTTTCAATTTTAATAGATTCGGGTTTTCTATTAAATATATCTTTGCAGAAGCTAACGTCTACTGATTTTAAATCCTTATTAAAGTTTTAAGGTTTCCCTCCATAAGAAAGAAAGTTACTACCTTTTAACTTATCATGTCTATGTGAAAACCCTTAAACATAAGAGTAGTGATACTGTCAGGTCTAAGCTTTGACTCGATCTTATGCCTCTTACTTGTCCTAGATTCATCCTCGAGAATACTACCAGGGCTCGCAGAAGTTTAAAAGGGCGAGTTAATTATCATATAGGCACATCAGTATTTTAGCGAATAAGTTATTCAACGAACAAAGAGGTTCATCACATCATTCACTTTTCTAAGGAAATAATAATGCAACACATCTAGATTCACATGTTGAATTATCATCTAGAAATACAAATTTATATGTTGCACGTATCTCAGTATTTTGTATGAAACTTGAATATAAGGTCTCGGCCGGGTGTTTACTTCTAAGAAGTCGGGTATTCCTATCATGGCCAAACACCCCCCACATTTTTAATTCTTTCAGGTTAAGTGGAAAAGCTCTTCCCACGACCCATAAGAGGTATTGTCTAAGGTTTCACTGGAACCTTATTAAGTACAAACCAATCAACTTCCCCCCATATTCGTTTGGGTAAGCCTGAACTAATTAACAAGGAATTCACCATTTCTTTAAGGGTTCTTTGATCGTGCCATTTTGTTGGGCATTAAATACTGGGCACTAAGTTCATGATTTATTTCGTTAATTTTAGAAAATTAATTAGGTAATATGAACTATATGTATTATCCTCATCGGACCTAAGCATCTTGATTACTACCAAGTTTATTTACTTTTTCCTCTTTGCATATATATGATATGTTTACCTTTACAAGGTAGACTATACTGAACCTAGAGTAGGTATCTACATAGGTTATAACATATGTTTCACCTCCTATACTAGCGGTGTAATAAAGCTAAGCCAGAATACATTAGGTTTTATACTTTGTTATTTCTAGTGGTCACGGGCTAAAAAGGTTTAAGCAGCCTGGACTCTCCACATCTTTGACATTTAAAAATACCGTCAATATTGTGATCAGGGATTAGTCCGTATATTTTTGACATTTTAAAAGATTAATCAGTATTAAGTCTTGATCTACCATGGCACACCTCTAAAGACTCAAAATTGTACATAAAGGTATATGCATTCATATTCACAAGTCTGGTGTTTAGTAAAACTCAACTAAGGCACCTTAAGAACGTTGATCGGAGAAGGTCTTTACTTTCGGTCGTTGCTTCACTTTTGAATGCAAAAGCATCTCCCGACGTGTTAAAGTTGGAATCCATGAATGGTTCAAACTACTAAACGACGGGGAAAAAACTTCTAATTGTGTTCAACCAGCTTGATCTTGATTCGGTTAGGGTCAAGAAGTTCGAGGAAGTGGATGACTGAAAATGGGGTTGCAAGGGAAACTCGACCGCTGTCGTTATTCTTGAAAAAAAAAGGTTCCTATATATTTAATTTGGTTCTATTTTAGAGTTAATTAATGTTCTATGTGGTCCCTCACTAGTCTCATTAAAGTGGATGTTAACTAGTTTTCATGTGTATAAAAAATAATTTACTTTTAATATTGTTGGAAATTAAAGGCTTTTAAAGCTTTTCATGCTCTTGAAGAAAGAGAAAACCTATAATCTTTTCCTTGAAAAGCCCCACATCGGAAATAAAGATGGAAAAAATATTAGTTTAAAATATTATCTCTTCCTATACATTCCAAAGGCTTAAGACATAGAGGTCCTAGCTTAAATGAGAAGTTAAGTCATGTGAAATGTAGCCAACCAGGTTTCGATCCCTTATGAATACAATTTTGGGGATGAGTTTTGTTTTAGTCGGTACTGAGTCGTCTCGTACGCGCCGAAGAGTTGTCGGTCATCTTCATGACATTTATTCCTAACAGTCGAAAACTCCCTTCAGTAAAAGATCGTCATAATTGCTCCCGCACTTATGGCCCAGAAGTTACAAATTATGACATGAATGCTATCTGGTGGGGGCAAAGGTGTGATAGATAAACAGATAAATAAAGATAATAATAAAGGACACACCCTTGACTACAACGAGAAACTCAGTGCAAGTATTACAAATCGTTTGCAAGTTAGTTAGTAAGTAAAAGTTCGTTCGCAGGGATTTGATCCGTTAGATCTATTTATGTATATAAATAAGTGTAGGAGAAATTACTTGTTAAATAAAAAGACAATAATAGAAATAATATTTATTTGGTTTTCAGATCTCGAAGATAATAATGCAAATAAATAAATACTAAAATAATGAAGATGAGAAATATAGCTTAGGGTTGCTAGTATGCACTTATCCTTCTAATTCAATATTCTAGTTATAAGGGTGATTAAAGCTCTTAGATAAATAGTCAGGATTCTAAATTCCTGCAAACCCCCTTCTGTATGGACTTAAGAGGCGACCTAACAATTACCAGGGGACTTAACTAAGGTGATCCTACGCCACTAGGGTCTTAGATGAGACTGCATGCAATAATGATCGGTGATCAAATCAAAGCCTAATAACTATCTGATTAGGCAACCCCTTCCGTATCACTACCACACACTAGACGCTTATGCGGTGTTTCAATAATTAGACATACCTTCCTGGTGACCATCTAACTACTAGTAATGGGGTAGTCTATACTCGTGCACTATCAATAACTACTTTCAATAAATCAAAGCACATAAAACAAATATATGTTTAAGAAGCTAGAATCACTTTGAAAGGGTTTTCCCAAATAACGTAAAAAGAAATAAAGAATTAGAAATCAAAGATTACATATGCAAACTCAAGCTATGATAAAATTAGTTCATATCTAAAGACATAGAAATAAACTACGGATAAAAGTAATTAGAAACAAAGATAAACTAAATAATCTTATACAAATTACCCTAATGTTACTTTCCAACTTCTTGTCTTCCTCTCTACAGGTCTTGTTGCTTCTCTTGAATGTCTTCTATGATATTTAAGGTTTAGAACTAAGCAAGGACATGTTTACATTAGTTAAATGGTATATTTATAGGTGTTTAGGAAGAGCTAGTTCGGATTCCTTGGAGTAGAAGGCAAGCAATCTGACTTTTTTTCCAAATAAATATGTTTCCTAAAATATAAGAGAAGGGAAAAACTGCTGCTATCATGTTTTGTCCTTACCTTCTTCAATATTGCTCCGATTTTTTCCTACTTTATATCGAAACTACCGCGTCGAAAAGATATACACTTATCCTTCAGACCGTTCCTCCAAATTACCATCCGAGTTTGAGTTATAATTACTTTAGTGGACGTGGATGCTGAAATTCAGATTTACTTGGCAACTTTTTCTTTCCTATTTTATCTCTACATCCTTTTATCTCCAATTTCAATCCATATCATCTTTCCTTATCTCTTCATAATTGATTTGACATCTAATTAATTACCATATATCTTTAAAACTTCACATTAACACACAAAGTAAACCAAATATGTTTTAAAAATAATAATTCATCAAATCAAGACAAGAAATAAGAAAATATAAAAATATAAATAAAAACATATAATTAAATAACTAAATACACCTAAAATGATGTCTCCCACCTAGATTATTTTATCACAAATAGGGAGACATCACGCTCAAAGGTAACTCCCGCGTTTATGGCTCAAGAGTTACAAATGTTGATCAGATTCATTCTCTCTCTCTTGTCAAAGAATACGTCCAGGTTCATGCCAGTTTCCAAGAAAAGAGAAACGGTTTTTGGCTTTATGGATGTCATTTATTTTCAACGTTATGAAACTCACATGACTACTACATAAAGAGATTGAAGTCATATTGTTCAAGACACCAAAAAATTCATCTTCAACATCCAGAATAGAAAAACTCTCTCATCTTCTCCAAAATAATTCTGAGCTTAGAGTAAAGTAGTAATAGTAATCCCTTTGAGGATAACGTTCATACCTGGAAAATGGTTTTTTAAATTGTTGTAAAACTAACAAACACTGATCGTAAATTGGTAAACCTCAAATATTATATATTTATTTATGAAATAAACTTACAACAAGTTACACGCAGATAAATAAATATTATAACAAAAAACTTACAACATATTCTAGAATCACTGAGTAATAGAGTGACTTCTAACATCACTTTGTTAAAAAAAGGATTTTTTGGGTATGAATGTTATCCTCAAAGAGATAACTATTACTACTCTATTCTAAGCTTAGAAATATTTTGGAGAATATGAGAGAGCTTTTCTATTCTGGATGTTGAAGATGAAATTTTTGGTGTCTTGAACAATATGACTTCAACCTCTTTATATAGTAGTCATGTGAGTTTTATAACGTTGACAATAAATGACATCATAAAGAGTTCACCATAAAACCAAAAACTGTTTCTCTTTTCTTAGAAACTGGCATGAACCTGGACGTATTCTTTGAAAGGGGAAAAGGAATCTGGTCAACCTCTGTAACTCTTGAGCCATAAATGCGAGAGCTACCTTTGAGAGTATTCATGTCATCATTTGTAACTTTTGGGCCATAAGTGTGGGAGCAATTATGACAGTCTTTTACTGTGGGAGTTTCCGAATGTTAAGAATAAATGTCATGAAGATGACCGATAACTCTTCGGCGCGTACGAGACGTCCGACTAAAACAAAATTCACCCCAAAAATTGTATTCATAAGGGGTCGAACCCTGGTTGGCTACATTTCACGTGACTTAACTTCTCATTAAGCTAGGACCTCTATGTCTTAAGCCTTTTGGAATGTATAGGAAGAGATAATATTATAAACTAATATTTTACCATCTTTATTTCTGATGTAGGAGTTTTCAAGGAAAAGACTATTTGTTTTCTCTTTCTTATAAAGAATGAAAAGTTTTAAAAGCCTTTAATTTCCAACAACTATAGGGAGATTAAACTGTACACGTTTTCTATGTTATTCGTTAAGTATCCAAATCATGTCGTCATGAGGGATTGTGGGATATAATTGTAACGCATTAAGCCTCATGCTCGCGAGTAGATAGATGGATCTACCTTATATTTTCGGGTCTAGATTTTTGTGTTACCTTTATAGTTTTTCTTTTATATTTTAGCCAAACCGTATACCAAACCAAAAATAATTTGAAAAATCACTATCTCCCTTTATATTAGTTGAAATTTAATTTAAAAATTCGTTTTTCTCTTATATCATTTAAACACACTCGTCATCTTTACCTACACAAAAAAAACATCTCACGACCCCTCTCTCACATGTAAATGTGTGTACATGTATAAATTTATGTATGGTTAATATATTTGTGCATTGAAGGTATTGTAACTTTTTCATCATTAAAATGTAAGTTTTTATCTAAAACAAGTTCGTATAAACTACTTGGGTTAGCTCAACTGGTCTGCAGTGAGAGGTACAAGATTCGAACCCATTCCTAAATAGGGTAACCTAGTTCTGATTTAACTGTGAATATAAATGGGAAGGTGTATACATGGGGAAGATCCAGAATATTGAATCGGAGAGGGCTATTATTTAGTTTTAGTAAAATTAGTGTATAAATTTTTAGGTGGGGAAGGCTAATTTTTTAATTAAGGGGTTGTAATATTTTTTATTCATGTTTTTATCTATTGTTCTAAAATAATCGGGCTAAATTGTACTACTATCTTATAAGTTGGGGTGGAATGTAGTCTACCCCAGCCCATCTCTGAATCCGCCACTAAATGTATATATTCTTGTATGATTAGTCATAGTATGCAAGTTAGCCTAGATCATTAATGTAAAATAACAAAACAACAGAAAAAAGTTTGTATATCACTTTATGTATGTATATAGCATAAATTATTTTATCCATTTTCCTGAAGTCAGGGAGATGCCGGAAGATTTTTCTGATTAATAATATACATTATCGGGTAAATTTAATCCACTTTCGATGAGTATAAAAACTTGATTTGTTATATACATTACCAAATTATCTTTACATCATTTCAGGTGAATTTTGGCATTCCTTTATATGCAATTATTGGATTAACTTTGTCCAACTTTTGGTTAGTTTTGGTGTTTTGATCCCCTTAATTCAATCCTGATAATTTTTAATTTTGACTAATATTTATTTTGGTTTTCACTTAATTGTAAATCATTTTAGGAAAATAATGAAAATTAAACTATTGCTTGCTTGATTTTATAAAATATTGTCCTTTGTCGTTTATAGATATTTTAGATTTATAACTTTATTATATATAGTGATTATTTTAAATAAAATAAAATTAGACTGATAATAAAAAAAAGAGTAATGCTGGATATCACTCTAAATCACATTATTTTTTTTATCACCTCCTACATAGATTTTAAATACATCAATTATATAATTTCTCTTTCCTGGTTTATTATTTTCTCTCTCTTTTCTGATTGGTTCACATAAGAGGCAATAAAAAAGTGATGCGATTTGAGATGAAATCCACCATTACTCATAAAAAATATTAATAATTCAACTCCATCAAATCAACCACATATAAATAATAACACTTTGCTAACAAAAGAAATAACACAAAATCCGTTACTACTTACTTCCTCACACCATATTCATTGCAAAATAAGGTTAAAACCATGAACATTTTGTCTCCATCACTTTGGTAGGTCAGGACAATGGTATGCTTTGGACCAAATTATGTTAGGTAATGATCACATAGGAAAATATCATAGGATGAAAAAATATTAATTTGGGAAGATCAGGTGGAAAAATTACCTTAAATAATTCAAATCAAATTGATGAAAAGTTTCATTCGAATAAATCAAGTCTCGAATCTCATTTAATGTACCGTCAATAGAAGCAACCACACTGGATTAAAAATTTGGAGGATATTAACATTGAAATTAAGAATATAATCTATATTGGATAAAAACATGGACCTTTTCTTCATCAAATTTTGGTGTTGATCCTGAGTGAATCAAGTACGTGAGGTTTGTGCCACACCCTAAATTACAAATGATGAGATAAAAGGTATAGTAATTATGATGTATCCTTTTTCGCCCAATCTTTATATCATTCTTTGTAGAGTAAATAACACTTTTGCCCCTTGGGTTTATACGCGATTGACAGGTTGCCTCCTAACTCTTAAAATGCGCCTCGTTGCCCCCTAAGATTTGTTTTTGTGACCCGTTACCCCCTACTGCGTGTTCCGTCCATTTTTTCCGTTAAAAGTGACGTGGCATTTCCATGTCACAATTTTTTTTTTTTAATCCAGATGTCAATTAATTATTTAATTAATTTAAACCAAGGGCAAAAAAGGAATTTCATTAATAGGTTTTATAATATTAAATATAATTAATATAATAACCACCCCCCACCCCACCCACCGCACCCCCTACCCCCCCCCCCTCTTCCCCTTCTTCTTCCCCATTCTTCTTCTTCTTCCCGACACCTGCAACTTTTCTTTAAAAAAAAAAAAAAAATAGAAAAGCTTCGAAGAAGAAGAGTGCAGAGAGTGAGAAGAAGAAGAAGAAGAAAAAGAGGAATAGGGATGAGTTAGAGGTGAACTATGAGAAGAATCTTTACGGGGAAGAGGCAATGAAGGATGATGATACAAATGAGGAGGAGAAAGCTCCAATGGTAGGGGAAAAGAGGAAGACAATCGATAATCCTGAAGATTTCACCCTTCAGAAAGAAGGATTCGATGATGAAGATAAGCTTTCAAGAACAATCTTCGTTGGTAATTTACCTTTGAAGATTAAAGAAGATCTTACTTAAGGAATTCGAAAAATTCGGTGAGGTCGAATCTGTGAGAATCCGCTCTGTTCCAATTGCTGACGTAAGTAAATTCTAAAATCCTCACATTACTGTTTTGCTATAATGTATGTATTGAAAATTAATTGTTTTATTCAGGGAAAAGTACCAAGAAAAGGTGCTATTATACAGAAGAAACTCAATGAAAATGCAGACAGATTTGTTCTCCTTCATATTCTCATCAAGTTCATGTTTTTCTTACAATTTGTGATACCCATTACAGTGTTAATGCTTATATTGTCTTCAAAACTGAGGAATCAGCTCAAGCTTCATTAACCCATAACATAGCAGTGGTGAGTTTAATTCTCACATCTTCGAAGCTTTTCTATTTTTTTTTTTTTTTAAGAAAAGTTGCAGGTGGTGTCGGGAAGAAGAAGAAGAATGGGGAAGAAGAAGGGGAAGAGGGGGGGGGGGGGGGGGTAGGGGGTGCGGTGGGTGGGCTGGGGGGTGGTTATTATATTAATTATATTTAATATTATAAAACCTATTAATGAAATTCTTTTTTGCCCTTGGTTTAAATTAATTAAATAATTAATTGACATCTGGATTAAAAAAAAAAAAATTGTGACATGGAAATGCCACGTCACTTTTAACGGAAAAAATGGACGGAACACGCAGTAGGGGGTAACGGGTCACAAAAACAAATCTTAGGGGGCAACGAGGCGCATTTTAAGAGTTAGGGGGCAACCTGTCAATCGCGTATAAACCCAGGGGGCAAAAGTGTCATTTACTCTTCTTTGTATATTATTTTATGTGGGAGAGAAAAAAAATTAATAAACTCTAAGACTAATAGTTTTTTCTTAAAATGAGAATAGGCTTGGACCCAACCAACTTCAAGAGAGATCCATTTCTAAGATAAATTGTATGATGCAATGGCTATATAACCGAGTCTATTAGCTACAGCCTTCACACCTCTCTTTCTCTCTATATATATATCTCTCTCTCTATCTCTCTCTCTCTCTGAGTAATGGCAGATGCTGATGTTAGTCGACGAGTTGTGATGATATCGATGTTGAGTATGTTGATCACAATATTAAGCAACTCATGGGAAACTAATGCTGCAGTAGATAAAGAAGCATTAAAGTTGATCACCAAGGTTAATAAAAAGGGACCTTATCTAGGTTTAGTTATCCCTAACTTATTTGAAATGAACCCTCTTCTTCAGCATTCAAGCTATACCTCTAGAAATCTTACCATAGACTATGCAGGTAAATATATATAATATGTCAAAAAATAGTACTTTAATTTTTCATTTGTTCATATTAAAGGTAGAAGATTTCGGTTTGGAAAAATCAAAGGGGAAAAACTTATATTGGTAATGACCGGACTGGGAATGGTAAGTAGTTACTGCAGGAGTTTACCATCCGATTTTATCTCCATAAGTTCTACTCATGATTTTCCAAAATTATATATATATATACACACTATAGATAAATGCAGGTATAACTACACAGCTTTTATTGAGCTTATTTGAAGTAAAAGGAGTTGTACACTATGGCATAGCTGGTAATGCAAACCCGTCCCTAAACATTGGAGATGTCACCATTCCTAGTCAATGGTCTCATACTGCTCTCTGGAATTGGCAGGTTAATTATTTTTTATTTTCCATCTTTTGCACCACTCTTATAATTAGGACAATAGTTCAACACTATAATGAATGATTTTGCAGAGATATGGTGATGGAGCAGAAAATGACCTGCCCTTGGAGGTAAATGGAGACTACACAAGAGAGCTTGGATTTATCAAATTTTCAAATTATACAACAAATTTGAATTCCAGTTGTAACTCATACGATAATCTTCTCAACAATGTTTGGTATCAGCCTGAGGAAGTTTTCCTCATTAATGGCACCCCTGAGGAAAGACAACATGTCTTTTGGGTTCCTGTTGACGCTCAATACTACAATCTCTCACAGACATTAGAGGTAATTAAGTAAGATACTTGCTAATAATTATGAATTTCTGAGATCAAATTTCAGATAAATTTTCTAATAATATTTGAAAAAAAAAAAAACTTGATCTGATATCTAGTCATTTCTCTAGGGATTGAAACTAGTGAACTGCATTAACTCAACCACATGTTTATCAGAAACTCCTAAAGTAAAAAGGGTAGAAAGTGGAACAAGTGCAAGTATATACTTAGATAATGATGCATACCGAGGCTTCATATATAAGAAGTTCAATGTGAGCCCAGTGGATATGGAGAGCTCAGCTGTTGCACTCATTTGTCTTCAACAAAGGGTGCCTTTTATAATTATCAGGGCACTCTCTGATTTAGCTGGTGGTGGATCCGCAGAGTCAAATGAGGCTTCTACTTTTACCTCACTCGCAGCTACAAACTCTGTTGCGGTGGTTGTGGAATTCATCAAGACTTTATCATCTTCTAAATAGGGTTTAGGGAAAATTCTAATAATGATTATTTTGGACTTCATTCATTCTAATTAAAGTTTAAAATTTGAAACTTATAATTTTTAGGTTCTTTAATTTTAATGTAAAAGAATATAAGAAACCAACCCATACCGCTACATTGACAAGGTTTAACGATGTATCGTTGTTTAGGGTGTTAAAGTCGTCGTTAATAATCATGTTTTGCCTTTAGCGATGCAATGTCGTCACTAAATGTTAATCGGTTGCAATTAACCAATCATAGTGACAATTTGTCAAATGCTTGGTCTTCATTTAGAAGCCATTCATTGGCGATGACCATTAGCGACGAACATGTCGTCGCTAAAGGCATATTATATATTTAATTATATTTTGGCATAATTTAAATGATGAGTCAATTTTATGTCTTTACGACGGCACTTCACTTACTAAAGGGCCTTTTAAAAAAATTAATAACGCATTTTCTATGTAAAATGAAACTCGCTTACTAAAATACAACATATATTAATTATCTTGATAAGTCGTGGAGAAATAGTCAACCTAAAAGTCACAGTCGTAGAAAAATAGTACAAGTACAATTCAAAACAGTACATATATCAAAGTCGTGGAGAAATAGCTAATTATCATATCATTAGAGTTCCCTTATTCTACGAGCTCTGGAGAAGTAGGATCATGGGTGGGTCGTCGGTGCTGAGAGGGATCGTAATCCAACTGCGTTCACGCACTTGATTCTTGTTAAAGCACGTAAAAATGTGTGATGTCCTCTACTCCATAAGTCTCATGCATGGAAGTTGTAGAGCTCGTGGATAGAGAGGTGTTATAGGTATACGGTGGGAAGCCACGTGAAAGCATGTATTCGTTAACGTGGTCGATCATGCCCCAAAAATCACAAAACATCTTAGGTGGGAAGTAAGTAGTAGATGTTATTCCCTTTCTCTTGATACCGGGCCAACACCAACCATCCAACTCCTAGATCACTTGCCCATAAACTATTCAAAGATTAGTAGTATAAGGGACTAAAGTGTAAACTATTAAAGATTATGGACTAAATTGTCAACTTCTCAAAGATTAAGGATATAATTGTAAAATATGTAAAGATTAGGGACTAAACTGTCGACTTCTCAAATATGAAGGACTAAATTGAAAAATATGAAAACGTTAGGGACTAAACTATCAAATATACAAAGGATAGACTAAACTGTAAAAAATACAAAGATAAGGGGCTACATTTTTAAATATAAATATATTAAGGTTGGTATATTGCTCCTCACATATCATCCATGCAATACAACTAGCTAAAAAGTACATTCTATCACTTTGATCATTAAACAAGTTTTGTGCTATATCTTTTTGTGTATTCATGGTCTCTAAAGAGTGTCAACTACGCTATTATAAATTATCACATTTGGAACATATATTATGTTAGAGGTTAGAGCATCTAAATATCTCTACTTATATTAAACCATATTTTTCTCACTAGCATATTAATTCTCTGTTTTCCCTTATAACTTGTTATATATTTTGAATTGTCCATAATGCTCACTATAAATTTTCTTAGAATTGCATAAGTAAGATTTTTTTTTGTTTAAATTCCATTTGTGATACGATGCCAAAATTAAAAATCCATATAAAGAGAGAATTTCCGAAATCGTATTTTGAAACAAACCAGCATCTCGATATAAAATATAATCTCGTTTTTTGTCAAAAAGTAGCATCCCTGTTTGGGAAAAAAATACATTGGATTTCTAGTCATTAGACCATTTAATGCAACAACAAGGGAAAACTTTCAAAGATATTTTGGAATCCCGTTTTAGACAAAAACGTCATCTCGATTTACAATGGCACCCCGCTTTTTACAAAAAAATACCATTCAGCATTTTAAGAAAGAGAAATTTAATTCTTATATGTTAGATGATTAAATAAACAATTAAAAAATAGTACGATTGACAAAAACCCAATCCATATACCAACAAATACGGGATCTCGATTTTTCATGAACCAAATTTTTTGTTTCCAAACTGATAGGATTTAAATACCCCCCCCCCCCCCCCCCCCCGTAGAATTCATTATAATCTTTATCATTCTCAACTACCATCATCTTCAGGCACTAAATCAAGAACTCTGGAGCTTTAAATTCTTCACCTGTTACTCAAGAGGAGCAAATCTATTTTCATTTTAAAATCAACTCAAGAAGGATTCAATCAAATATCATTGACCAATCCACTCATTAAGGAGTCAAAAGGATTCATATGCTTATCTACTTTGTAAGAGTCATCTGTACTTACTGTAATAATAATAATCAAACATTTACAATATTTTAGCTCTTGCTCTAAATTAGATAAGAGTGTATGTAAAGGTTGAGATTGAGCCTATAAAAATTCTTACTTAGGTTGTGATTTAGCCCAATTGAAAGTTTCAATTTACGTTTCGTGGTTGAGCATGTTAAAATAACGTGTAAGGGTTGTGATTAGGTCAAGTAATAATCACGGTGTATTTGTTTTGTTTTTATTGTTATGAAAATAAGAAGTTTAATAGATGAGTTTAATATCTTAAGCTGGTAACTTTAGATAGTGGGTGTTGGAAAACCGAACCACTCAAACAATTGTTTAATCTCTATCACTACACTGATTGATTTGTGTTGGGATATAGAATTGTTTAAATTTCCATAAATACTATCTTGCTTTACTATCCACCTAGTGTTTAATATAATTTTTCAAAGAGTTTTCAACTTATACTATTCTCATAATAATGTTTAATTAGTAGTAATCTTGATTAGTTTTCTATTCACCTCCCCCTCCCCTATGAGACTTACGATTAGGGAATAAAATGTCAAATCTACACAGTTACATGACTAAATAGTCTAATATACAATTACTAAGGACTAGGTGTCTAATATACAAAAATTAAGGACTAAATATTCAATTGTAAAAAGATTAGGGACTAAAGTTTTGAATATAGAAAGTTAGGGGACCAAATTATCAACTGTACACAAATTAGGGACTAAATAATTAACTATACCAATATTAGGGACTAAAATACAAACTAATCAAAGATTAGGGACTAAACTGTCAAATATAGACTATTTGGCATAACATAAGAGTTATCAACTTAAAATAAAGTCAATATAGGGACGTATGGTTCACTTTTTGCATTACATAGGACTTATAGTGCAATTAACTTAAAAATAGCAATTTAGGGACTAAAATTGCACTTTTTTACATAAAATAAAGACTTTTTATCTTTTTTGGCTAGAAGTTATTTATTATTTCATGATAGTATATAGGGTATTTGACATAATACCCTATATTCTATCATAAATCAACAAATAAGGACTTTTAGTGCATTTATCTTTCAGTTGGCCCAATACTTCTCTTTTCTGTCCCAAATTAGACTAAGTTACGTAGTGAGAGTGTCAATTTTATGTGGGTAGCCTCAGACAATTTTTTATTATGTAGTCTAGCAATAATATTATATATATCCTTTGCGCATTCTTGAAAGTAGTTGAACTCTATTTCTCAAGAACATGAGTACATACAACTGATTTAAGTTCAAACCCTCGAGCTTTTATTTCTGGTACATGATCATCCCAGGCTATTTGGATGACTCCTTTAAATGTATTATCATCAATACAAGTTAACTCAAACTTAAAGAATTGTTGTAGGCATTCTTGGGTTTATCAAGGTGAGACAAAATTGACAAATAGTTTGAACAAAATTCTGGAAGAACTGAAACACAGGTCTGAGGCAACTAGGCTTCTCAAGCAAGATTAGTGGCCCTTTATTATGTCATTCATTTATCAAATTTTTAACTTTTCTTTTATTTGAGAAAGTGAAGTTTTATAATTTTGCTTCTATGCCATGAAGGTTATCATTGTTCAGTAATGAATGAAGGCCTATCATTCATTTTTACATCTTACTCCTAGGGCCATAGTTTTCCTTTTCATCAAGGATCTCATTGAATTCCCTGACAACCAACCATGATAGATTATGATCCTCATTAATCCTCTCATTTTTTTTAAATTATTTCCTTTTATGGTGATCCATTGGTGAAAACACAAATGAAACCTACACAAAACACCATCACCCATTTCCATAGAACCACGTAGGAAGTTACAAAATTCCTCCAACATAACAAAAAACCACTAGACCTACCTGTGATATAGTTTTTCAAAAATTTAGGTTTAACAGACTTATCATTAGAGAACTTGGTTTCTAGCAAACACTTAGTCGGGGGTCTTATGGTATCGATAGTATGTTGCACATTTATCCTTTTCATGGGGGCCCTACCCTTGACGATTCCAAACTAAAATCCTCAATTTAGGGTTTTGGGATATGGTGGTCCATCCCTCAACACCCTCCTACTCCTAGATGAGACCTCCACATTTGGTTGATTCTCTTTCTTGATCTATTCAATTTCCTTATAATAGACTCATCAATAAAGATTGGAATTTCACTAACTTTAACACCTTCATCCTCCTCACTTTCTTCTTCAAGTTCATAATTTGGTTCATCCCTATTCTATCCCTCATTTGTTTTGTGAGACATGTTTCTGATCCATGCAGTATGCCTATCATTATAGTACTATGGATATTCATTACCAATCTTCATCTAGATGTTGATAAAACTTTTGTCTTCCTTTTCTGGCTTACAAATTTTTCAGTGTAGTCCTTCCTCTCCCTTGAAGCTTTTTTAGAGCTAATGAAAGACTTCCTTTTTTATCTGAGGTCTTATAGTTCTCCTCTTCCATATTGGTTTCGTAACACTACAATTTTTAGCTTCCCAAAAGAGTACTTCTAAAGACGAGTTACTATTGACATTTTCTAGGTCATTGGTCATGATTAATCTTCCTAGAAGCATTATTCTGTTACTTGGTTTCATTTTAATATCTATTCCTTACTCGATGTTATCTTCATTATCTTAATGCCATTTTTTTCAATATCCTATTCCAAATTAGTTATAGAGAGATGGAACTAGATATTTGCATACACTCCAACTTTGATAATATTTTCTTAATTATTTTTCCCTATAATTATCCCATTGATAGGGATACATTTTTTTATTAATACATAGTTTGGCGCTACTGTTATTGTGGGCAGTATGATTGTTTGTCACATTCCACTCTTATTGTTGTTTGGACTCTACTATCCCTACTATTCCTGTATAGTCTCAAGGTTACCACTACCACTTCTATTTGTATAAGTCTATCTCCAATTCAATTTTTAATCTTTGTATGTTGCCTTCCATTATTAATTCATTTGCAACTGTTTCTTTTCCTTTTTTCTTCATTTGTTGTATCACCTAGTCATCTTCGTCACACTTGATTAATGTAAGTAAAATTTATAAAACCAAATATAGGTCTCCCTATTGAGTATATGGAAATGGAGAAATCATGTGTGGAACACACTTTAAACACATTAGTCTCATAAAGAGAAACCATATTGATGTTACAAAGCCCATGTGTATGTACTAAGAAACCCCATTTGAAGCAAAGCAAGTCCGATTTTTCATAGTGGAATGTAGTATAGGATGTACATTAACATCAAACACCACATTCATCCCTGATCAGACTAGGAGATCGAGCATTGATTTGATTCCCAGTCTAAGAGTAGATGATAGAACACAAAATATCTTCTTATATGTCTATCAACCTGATAGATAGATTTGAGACCAACGTAGAATGGGTAATAGATAAGAAATAGTAAAGAGAAAGAGAAAGGAATTGGGTCCTTGCACGTACCTTATTGTCGATCACCGTCACAATTCCTCTATGGATGTAGTCAAATCTTCTATAGCATAACCAAAGCTTCCTGAAACCAGACACTATGTCATGACTAAAGGAAGGTGCGCTCCTGATGGTACTCAAACTCTCAAAATTAGCATATTGTTTGTGGTTATTCTTATAACCTAGATCTATGGAGGTTTTTAGAGTGTATAATAATCGTCATGTGATTTTAAGAGAGAGATATAATGTAACCATTTAAGAATATGAATGGGGTATCAATAGATGTTATGGGTGGGGCGCATGAGGTGGTCATAGGTGCACAAATTAGGTTGTCATAAGTGAACATTCTAGGCTATTGTGGGGCCCAAACTGTCATTGGTTTTTGCAGTGTAACGAGATATTACCCTTGGATATCGATTGTGTATGCAATTTATGTCTCGACTTCTATGATGGATTTAGGGTATCACAAGACATAAATCAGGAGGGAGGGGGTGAGAGTTAATGTGTGATTTATCCTTTTATATTGAATTATTTAGTTTTTTAGCTTATATTTGATTTATATATGTTTTGGATCAATTTGAGATGATTTGTATGTGATGTCTCTCTTTTTTGATAGATTCATCTAGGAACGAGACATTATTTTGGGAGTTTATTGGGCCTAATTGAGGGATGTTTCCCTAGTATTTGACATATTTCACTTTTCTATCTTGTTTTGGACATATTACTATTTATAGAGCTTTTGTTCCTTAATTGTCTGTTAATTTTGTAGCTTTTAGGTACATGGTTGACACAAGGTTCCAAGATGATGAGGAGAAGTCAAAAAGTAAAGATAAACCCCGAGCCAAGACGTAACTGAAGTTAAATTTCACTTTGGGAAGTTAGAGTGTTTGCTGGAGAAATCTCAACGTCATATTTTTTCAGTCACCGTGGATTACCGGTAATAGCTTTGGACCTGATTTCTCTTTATTTGAAAATATCTTGAAGTCAGTGTCACGTGAGAGATGACAGAAGTCAATTCAGAGTTGATACAAGAAAGTTATGCTAGTTTCTCTGTCGTGACTCAAACCTAGACAACACTACTGGTGGCTAGTTGGGTGTGATGAAATAATGATAATAAAGATGCGAACTATCACCCTAACCAATCAAGTTACTCACTGCAAGTATCGCAGATCGTATGCAAGTTTTAATGATATGTAAGATTCGTTCGTTCTCAGGGACTTAGTGCGTTATACAAATGGATTAGAAGAAAGCGTAGTAAGAATAAGCTCGTGGAATTTAAAAGACAATAAAAGTAAATATGAATTATTGGAGAGAATAATGATTAAACAAAAAACTAATGCAAGTAAAATAAAGATGTAAGAATAAGATGAGAAATATAGTTCATGTTTTCTTGTATGCACTTATCCTTCTATTTCTTCTACTAGTTATAAGGGTGATTAAAGCTCTTAAAGTAAGTAGCCATGATTATATATTCCTCCTAACCCCCTCCCGGGTGGACTTAGGTGGCGACCTAACAATTACCATGGGACTTAGGTAGCGGGACCCTGCGCAACTATCAGTGATTAAATCAAACCCTAATTACTATCTAGTTAGGCAAGCCCTTCCAGATCACTACAACACACTAGACGCTTATGTGGTGTTTCAAAAATTAGACACCCCTTCTGGGTGACCATCCAACTGCTATTAATGGGGTAGTCTATACTCGTGCACTAACAAGAACTACAGTCAATACATCAAAGCACATAAAACAAACATAAAGGTTAAGAAGCTCAATCGATTTAAAAAGGTTTTCCCCAAACAAACTTAGATAGAAGGAAATAGAATTTAAAGATTATACATATGCAAAACCCAAGCTATGGGAAAATTAGTTCATGCTGGAAAGAAACAAACTAAAATATATATTACATAACACAAACTACCTAATTCTCCTATTTTCCCTCTTTCCCAATTTAGCTCAAAATTTTCGCACTTAGCTACTTAAAATTCTCAAAACTTAGGCTCCGTTTGATTCTCAAAACATAAAACCTACTAAAATTCATCTCTTCACACTCACCTCCATTGGAACAAAAAAACATAAATAAATCCATTCTGGTCACCTACTCCACCTCCACACCTTAATCACTTTCGCACCATCAAAGCCCAAATCACATTCACACCACTTCAATCATCCACTTTCACTTCTCTCCACCTCAACAAATCTATCCCAGTCACCCTCACCTCACCCTCACCCTCACAATCTCCGCACCTTAACCACCTCCACTGTCTCTCCCTCAATCACCTTCGCACCACCTAATCACCTCCACTACAATATTTTGTATTGAAGATGAAATAGGATCAAATCCAATACCTGTTGATAACACAGGTATTGTTGCACGTCAAGTGTTGGATCAAATCACCAAAACTCATTAATCACGGGATGGTATCTCCATTGTTATGGAACCTCATTAATCACAGGATTACCAACTTCATATTGTTTCATGGGATGGCTTTTAGGCGGTGTAATTATTTTCTTAATAGAAGATTAAATTGGTTAGAAAAGAATGTTGTTTGTATCATGTTTTCATGTTTTTTGCTTTGATATTCAATGCTTTTTCAAACAACGTCTGGGTTTACTCGGGTTTAAGATTCATTACTGGTTAGTGGGTATGGTCATGCAACTATAAAAACAAGTACATTAGTGTTGGCTATTGATATTTTTGGTAAAAAATGGCCGTTATGTAAGGAACAAACTGAAGGACGTTCTTTCCCATTCCTTCACAGGGTAAGCTTGGTTTTTCTTCTTTCTTTCCTTTCCTTCAAGTATTTTTATTTAAAAGACATTCTTTACAGAGGAATTTATTTGCGAGTGTTGAACACATAAAACATTACTCTATATCTGTTTTATGTATTTCATTATACTGAACATTGTGATAGAATAATTAAAATGGAAAAGAAACATTTACCACCATCAACTTTAACTCTTCGAAAGGGAGAAATAGCATAAAATTCACATGGTTTTAGGACAAGGTTAACTAACCCTCATTGGAGTGTTCTTTTTCTCGGTGATGGTTCAGAAGACGGAAAAGGATTTGCTGGATATCTTCTTTCCCCGGTTTAAACCTTTTCTTTTAAGACTCATTTTAGATTTAATCACAGAAAAGGACTTATTGTATTATTTCCTTGAAATAAGTGTAGGAACCAAGTGTTATGCCAAGCTTCATATTGGGGTGCTTTAAACTTGCCTTACATTTCTTAGAGAAATGGTCATGTATAACAGCTCATTAGTGAGCTAAAAGGTAATGATGAGTAAAATATAATTAGCAACCTTGATCATGCAATTAGGTGAATGAATACTTCCTCGACTGCCTTTTCTTTAAGGCCTTCAGAGTAATTCAATGCTTTGTATTCTGTATGTGCTTCTGCCATGGAGCTGCAGTTACAAGAGATCACATGCATGACTGGATTATGCTACTTTCTAAGCTTTTAAAGGTGTTCTCTCTCTCTCTCTCTCTCTCTCTCTCTCTCTCTCTCTCTCTCTCTCTCTCTCTCTCTCTCTCTCTCTCTCTCTCTCTCTCTTGATTTCTTTACTTATATATTGTATTTATTTTTGTTCAGAATCATCAAAGAAAGAGATGGAAGATTTATTATGTCATTTCACAGCTTGAGATACTTTGTAATTATAAGGCGAATATTAGACTGAGCTTCTCACCATACAGCTAAGGTCACTATATATCTCATTCCTTAGTGTTTATATATTTATGTGTGCAAGAATGGGGAAGAGGTGTCAATTTTTTATGCATTAAAGTGAAATTAAAAGTAAAAGCAATTGATTTTTGAAGTTGTTAGGGCAACTAGATCTTCTTATAGATAGATTTGCATTTAGCTAGCTTCATTTCTTATCTAAATTCATCTAATTAATTCAATAAGTACAAGACTGAGCTAGGAAATCTTAAATTATCGACTATGAATTTGTTATTTCAAGAACAATCTTCTCCATGTTGCATTTAGTTGTTAATTCATGTTAGGTCAGCCCGTGTTTTGAGCGATCATAATAGGAACTTATGGTGTATTCTTTGCATAATATAGGGACCTATAGTGAGCTTTGGTCATAATCTAGGGACCTATAATGTCATTTTTTGCATATCATAATATAGGAAGTGTAATTTTGAATAATAGGTCTTACAATGTAATTTTTATATCTTTTAGGGACCTGTAGTGTAATTTTTGCATAATATAGGGACCTACAGTGCATTATTAGATGAACTCACAAGTTATTTCCCTGTACGATGGTTTACATAAAATGGTTGATATAATCAAGAATGGTTGAAATAAAATCAAGTGATTTGGCATTCCGAGGGGAAATCCAGCTTCCATGGAGCTATTTCCAGTTCTAAGCAAATCTGGTTAGGTTCTTTAGGCCCCGAGTCATCTGAAACACTCGAGGCAACACTTGGAAAAATTTGTAGCAGCTAACCCTTGAGATATTTATCAGGTAATCCATTTCTCTCTGACCTATTTTTTACTTTCACCATAAGAATGAGCTAATCATATGTGCATCGAATTGTTAAAACAGGGGTGGTGGAGCTGATTATCTCTTCCCAACTTTTGAGTTTTGATTGCTTCTTTAGTGACTTAGAGGTGGATTAGGGTAGGGTTCCAAGGAAAATGCTCAAATGGTATATGCAGTAGTGACTATTGATAAGGAAAATTTTCCTTTTTATTGAAACTTTATTGGAATTCAATTCATTTCATATACGGTGCATCCTAACAAAGTAAAAAGATATATGTCAGTCTCCAACAGAAAGCTCTAAGTATAAGTTTTTATTGCAACATTAGGTTATCATCTTTTAGATTCTCTACTACTAGATGATGATGTAAGAGTCCTTTGGAATTATGGATCTAATGTCATTAGTGTAAAATTTTGGCATCTTTCTCTAACTCTTTTCTTTTCATTTCAGCTCTTTCGAGAGTCTTGGAAAAAATTATGTTGTTGGCTGATCATTATGTGCTGAGAAATAATGGTATTTTTCAGATTGGTTGTTAAAAATATTGGTTCCATTTTTCTCTTTCTTCTTTAAATGGGAGAGTGACATTTGTATTCCACGTGACATGACAACTATTTATTGAAACATCATTGCGCACAAATATCCCCCAAAAGAAGTTGTTACATCCCGACCATCCGGATGAGCGCATATATGAACCTGGGGGCACATGTGTTGTGCTTAAAAAAGGAGGCAATTGTATTATTGGATATCAATAATCTTCATACTTCTTTCTAACCTTTTCATATCTTGCAGCTTGCAACACTTAACATGGGATACATTGAGGTGATGGTTATCCAAGCTCCCACATCACAATCTACAAAAGACAGCTTTAAGTTTTGTGTCAAAAAAAGAGATAGAATTTGGATGGGTCAAGCATTTGGCACCTTGCATTTACTCATAGTTTTTTTTGGTGGGTGAATTGAGCTATAGTTGAACCTTGAAACAATAAACTTTCCATTTACTCTTATATTGATACTTTGATATTGTAACATTAACGATTTTCTGAAGGAAGGGAGGGGAGGGGGTTCCATGCAAATTCATCTGGATTTTGTTTTGGGGGAAATGTGAGTAAAAAGAACATTACCACCCCCTGCTAAATAGATTACATCTCTAGGTGTTTTTATTTTCTTGGACAATTCTGCGATTTAAAATCCTAGATACACCCCAGCACATACATAACTTGGTATGCATGTTTACACATATTCACAATTCCCAAAGAATTACAACTAAAATAAAAGGTGCATCAACTTAGCAGATTGCTTTCTACTAGAAAAAAATGATCATTTACACATCGAATTCAAAGTCCACATATATAAGCAATTTAGTAATTCGGGGAAGCGCTTTTATTAAAATGAACATATAGTGTGTTTCATATTTATAGTCCAATTAGATAATAAATTTGAAAACACGAAATAACATATAATTGGCTTTGACATAAAAAGAGTATTTAAAAGAAACAAAATTTTAATCTTTAATTATCGGGCATTTGGTCTTTGTTTTCTTTAAATGAAATGCTCGAAACTTGGAAATTTTTATTTTTGGAAAAGAACCAAATTTAGAGGTGGAAATTCAGTTAATAAAATACCTAATCTATCCCTACTATATAAATGAATACTTTGAATACCACCGTCAGCCGTAAAACCTCCTCCAAAACCAGCAAAATCTAAATGTATTTGCTCACAACATACATTTTCTTTTGTTTCTTTGCACACACAAAACACGGTTGTAATACTAGACTCTAATAAAAATAAAAATATATATGTTTCTTTTAAACATATAATTTGCTATGTAAAAACGGAAAATGAACAATTAATTTTGAATTTTGAATTTTCAGGCACGGGCTACACCTAGTAAAGATACATACTATCAACTTGCTTCTTTTGATGATGTTTCTTGAAACTAAGGACTAATAATTAAGCAAGGACTAGGCAAGTATCTGATTACAATGATAAGAGGGTGTATTTATAGGTGTTTTCTAACCCTAGGTCGAAATCTTGGAGTAGAAGTCAAGTAATTTGAGTCCAAGTCCAACTCAAATTCGTTTCCTAAATTATAGGACAGGATAAACACCGCTCACTGTTTTGGTCATATCTCCTTCATTATTGGGCCGATTTTCACCCTATTTATATCAAAAGCACTGCAGCCAAAAGATCTATCTAACTCTTTTAAGACTCATCCAAATTCGCAGCCGACTTGAAATTATCTTCACGTTAGTAGACGTACCTGTAGAATTTTAGATTTATTTGGCAGCTTTTCTTTTCCTAATTCAACTTTGCCTCCTTTTATCTCTTGGTTCTTGGCCGATGATGTGGCACAAATCAAAGTTAATCAAGTGCACATCATGATGCTCCTTGAGCAATTAAAGCGCGGCTTTGCGAAAGGCTTTAGAAAGGCTAGAAGGGGCTGAGAAGGATAATAATATAATAAATGGACAGAAAGCTAAAAGGCAGCAAGGGGCTTATCAAAGAACCTACAATTATAGTGCAGGTTCCCCTCCACAATTTGCAAGTGACTATGTGAGGGAAGTTACTCTCTCGGATGATGCTCTGAACTGTAATAATAATGTTAATAAAACAGAGAAAAAAGATTCTCAATTTTGGTCAACTCTTATCTCTAGTTCAGTTAAGGATGACCTAAAGCTAAAATTCTTTCAGCCTCATATGGTTGATGAAACATTAATTGTAAATCCACCAAAAGAAACCAAGATTGGAGGATAGAAGGTTTGGAAGCATTGTCTTGTGGGTCAGTTCTTTGGTGAATCTCATGTTTTCTGTAAGATCAAGAATATGGTTAATATCCAATGGAAAAATATGGGAAAGGGTGAAATTAAGTCAACTGACTCTAATGTTTTCTTATACAGGTTTCAAAGTAAATTGGATTAAACTAGGGAGCTTGATAATATGTGGCATGTGGGAGGCCATATTATGATCTTAAAATGGAATCCTAAATATATTACTTCCTTTGTCCATTTTTGTTTGTCCACTTTTTTGGTGCACAAGGATTAAAAAGAGCATTTAATACTCTTCCTCTTTACACAAATGCCCTTAATTAATATACATGAGATCATTTATTACACTACCTTTCCTACTATTTAATTAGGGATAATATTGGAAAAAATAGGAAAAATGTGTCTTGGTAATGAAAATTGGACAAAAAATATTGGACATCCTCTTTTAGAAAATTGGAAAAATAAAAATGGACGGAGGGAGTATTGAAGAGCTTGACATGAAAACAATTCCTCTTTGGGTCAAATTAAGGAAAGTTCCTTTGCAAATTTTGACTAATGAAGGTTTAGGCTATATAAGCAGTTCCTATACAAATGGACCCTATCACCAATACTCGCAATATACTTAGATATGCTACGGTCTGTGTTGAAGGTTGATATTTCTAAAGAAATTGTCAAAAATATACATGTTGATCTTGAAGAAGATTGTATCCATAATGCTAGTGTCAGTTATGGGTGGCTCACTCCCCTAAATTTTATACTTGTGATGTTTTTTGTCATAAAACCACTAAATGTCACAAAGATAAGGTCACGCAAATTTGGGTAGCTAAGAATTATACTACTAATGAAGCTACTGCAACTATTAATACTAAATAGAGTAAAGATAGTAAACATTGGACTCAAGTTAAAATTAAAACCTAAATTAGAGACTTGAGTCTTATAAGCAAGCCTAAATCTAATGATGTGGTTTTATCTAACTCTATGGTAAGTCTATCTAATTCTTTTAATCTCTTGGGGAAATTGATGAAAATATTGAAGAAGCTATGAATCACTTCATTAATTCATACAAGATGTCTAAGCGAAACCAACCTCCTGACTTAATATGATCATCACATCATGGAACATTAGAGGCTTAAACAAGCCTTACAAGCAAAAATAATTTGAAAGATTTGTGGCATCTTGGAAACCAAACTTTCTAAGAATAACTATTGCAAGTTTAGGAGCAATTACCTTCTTAATTGGGACGCTATCACTAATCATGACCTTGATTGCAAAGGTAGAATTTGTGTCAGATGGAATAAGAATGATGTCAAGCTTAATTGCATTAACAAAATGGATCAATCCATTATTCTTAAAGTAATTGACTAGAGTAATGATACACCCTTATACTTTATATACTCTGATACTGATGACAATAAAAGAAGAGAGCTTTGGGACACTCTCAGTAACTAGAAAAGCATTGTTATTGACGATGCTTGGATTTGTGTTGGCGATTATAATGAGATTTTGCTTTGTAATGGCAGAACTAGCTGCACTATTCTCCCTATTGGCTACACTAATTTTGATGATAATATTAGGGAGAATGAAATGTGCGAGCATCAAAGTGTTGGATGCTTCCATACTTGGATTAATAAAAGAGTTGATGGCTTCATTTATAGAAAGCTTGATAGAGTTTTTGCTAATGACAACTAGTTCACTAACTTCATATCTAGTGTTAGTGTTTTACTCCTGAAATTTGTGATCATTCTCCTATACAAATCAATTTTCTTGGTAATGCCACTCTAAGATTTTCTTCTTTCAAGTTCTTTAACATCTGGGTTAAGCATAAATATTTTCTCTCTTTGATTCAGGAGGCTTGGAAAATCGACTATGAAGGCACCTTGATGTATAGACTTAATTTCAAACTCAAAGAAGTCAAAATATAACTTATAATTTTCAGCAAGAAAAACTTCAACTTTAATGATGAAACAATTTATGTTGTCAAGATTAGGCTTAAATCACTTCAACAAAACATCATTAATGGTGATACTAGTAAGCTCCTTGAGAAAAGAGACTGGAGATAAGATGGAAAAACTCTTGTATATTCAGAGTGAGACTTTGAAAAAACAATCTAGAGTCCTTTGGACTCAAGATAGTGATATGGACACTATTTTCTACCATAAATATATCAAATCAAGAGTCACCAAGAACAAGGTCTCATCTATTATGATGGTGACGTCAAAAAGGCCTTTATGCAGTATTATGAGAACTTGATTTGTAGAAAAGACAATCATGACAAATATATATCTACTAGTTGCCTTAAGAACATTCATAAACGAGATATTAGTAAAGATTATGTTGATTCCATGATAAGTTATTTCTCTAATGTTGAGATTAAAGATTCCATTTTTTCTATAGATCTTAACAAAGCTCCTAGGCTTGATGGTCTAACTAAAAACTTCTTTAAACATGCTTTGCCTATTATTGGAGCTGATATTGCAAAGTTATAAGATATACACTTAATTTTGTGTCTCTCCTCAAGCAAATTAATACTACAATGCTTGTTCTCATTCCCAAGATTAGCTCTTCTAACTATCTTTAATATTTAGACCTATTGTCTGCTACAATACTCTCTACAAAGGTATCTTTAAGCTTCTTACTAGCAGAAAAAAGAATTGTTTTGAAGGCCTGACCTCCTTAAATCAGGCTAATTTTATTAGAGGTAGAAATATTTCATATATGTTCTTGTTTCCGAAATTGTGGTTCAAGGCTATGATAGGAAATCAAACAGTTCTAGAGTACTCTCAACTTTGATCCCCAAAAGGATTTTGATACTGTTAATTGGAATTTTCTCCTTTATATGCTTAAGGCATTGCGCTTCCATGATAATTTTATCACCTGGATTAAAATGTGACTTGATACTTCTTCTTTCTCTCTCTATTAATGGAAAAATTACTGGTTTTTTCAAGGGCAAGAGAGGGTTTAAGAAGGGGGTCCTATTTCCATTACCTCTTTGTTATTTATATGCAGGATTTCTCTTCCATCATGCATCATGTAGCTACTTCTGAAGTCCTTTTATTTCATCCTAGGTGCTACACAGTTAAGATTAATCATCTCCTTTTAGCTGATGTCTGTCTTCTTTTCTTTAATGGTGATCACTCCTCAACTTCTCAAATCAAGTTAGTCTTGGACGTATTTTTAAAAATGTCTCAAAATGAGGTTTGAGAAAAGTAAATTATACACTAGTGGCCTAAATGCTTCTGAACAAGATGAGCTTTGTAATATCCTTACTGTCAAGCTTGGACATTTTTCTGTAAGGTACTTGGGAACCCCTTTTACCACAAAAAGTCTAAATGACGTTGCCTGTGAAATTCTTGTAAAGAACATCTGTAGTAGCATAGAAATATGGATTCATAAGTACCTCTCATTTGCCCGTAGGCTTCATTGAATCAAATATGTGCTTCAAAGCCAGGCAAGGATCTAGTGCAATGTTATGATTTTGCCCAAAATAGTTTTTAAAACTATTGAAAGTTATCTTTCTATATTTCTTTAGAAAGGTAACATTATTGACTTACTAATGCAAAAATTACTTGGAAGTCTATGTGTATGAAGAAAATCATGGGTGGACTCAATGTGCCTAGCGCTCAAGCATGTCAATTATGCAGTTACATTTTGGAGATTTTATGATCATGTGAGTAATGTCTAGGCTAATTGGGTGCATTACAACTAGACCAAAGGAAAATAAGTATGGAGTTGTGATCTTAACAATTCTATATCTTGGGCCTGGAGAAAGATTCTAAAAATTGGACATTGGACTTATTATTTCATTGAGCATAATGTTCAAAACGGATAATAAATTATAGTTCTGGATAAATGGATTGATGGAAAGAACATTAATGAAGCTTGTAATATTCCTGCCAATCTTAGCACTGTTGGTAACAAAACTACTACTAGTTGTTTTGGCAATAATCGGTGGCGATTTCCCCTTGAGCTCATTAGTGCCTCTACTCTCATGAAATTTATTACACTCAACAAAAATGAAGACAAATGGGCTGCACTTGGGATAAATGGAGACAAGATTTTCAGCATCAAACTTACTATGCAAACTTGGGATATGCACAGTAATAATGACATATGGGCTAACTTTGTATGGAATAAATATGGTATACCTAGGCATAGATTCAACACCTGGCTTATTTGTTCGAATAGGCTTGCAACTAAAGATAACTTATGTAGCTAGGGAAAGCCTTTTTCTAAAAACTATGTTCTTTGCAATTTGGAGGATGAAGACAGAGATCGTCTCTTTTTCTCAATTTCATTATTCGCAGAAGATTTTGAGTAGCTGTTCTAAATTTCATGGTTGCACAGACTTTTCAAAATATTGAAGCTATAGACTGGATTGGATTATCACTAGAAGAAAATGTATTCTTTGAAGAATATTGTCATCAATCTCATCTTTCAGAGTTTTCTCTATCATGTTTGGATTGCTCGAAACAACAACGTCTTTAAAAATCATTTTCCAAACCCTGGTGATAGTGTTAAAATGATTATTGATGATGTATGCTCTAAGTTTTGGGGGATTAAGAGATTTCCTAACTCCTTGGGAATCATTAAGCGTAAATAGAGAATTGTTGATGCTCTTGTTTGTTATTTTGCAGATTAATGCTTTCTCTTCTCCTGTAATGTTGTTATGTTTTGCTAATGCCCTATTTTCTATTCTTAGTTCGAAGTTCTACTAAATTGATAATTTTTCCTTAATAGATGTTATTGTGGAGGTTCGAACCCACGTGGCTTATTAACTCTGTCTTCCGGTTTTGCTTTTAAGTCTTTAAGTTATGGTAATTGTTGTTTTTCTAGCCTTATTTTTAATTGTTTGTTAGTTTAGTGTTTTATATGTTTGTTTGTTTCTTGCCGAGAAACTTTTTACAAGTAGTCAAAGTTTAACAAGGCAAATTTTTGTATCTTTAATGTTGGTGATATAAAATGATTTTTACTTGTAAAAAAAGTGTTATTTTTGTCCAAAGGCTTAAAGATAGAAAACATATTTAATTGGTTTATAATTAGAAGAAAGTTTGACTTCTAGGTTTATCTCTTATACGAATACTCTTTTCACATTTTACTTGTTTATTATCACTTTGACTATCTTCACATATTTCCTTTCAATCATTACCCCTTTGATGTAAATTTGTGTCTTTCAATAATATACAAAACTTTATTTTGTGTATTTTAGTAATACACAAAATAAAAAGAGGCATGACTGAAGGGAAACTATGATATTGATATTTTAGTAATACAAAATCAGATTTTTTTTATTATTGGAATATACAAAATCATAAAAGTTAGAACAGATCGGGGAATTGTGATTTCGGAATTTCTATAATACACAAAATTACATAAGTTGTGAAAGTGGAAGAAACCCAGTGATTTTGGCATTTCTATAATACATATATATAGTTTTGTGTATTATTAAAATACAAAAAATCACAAAGAGCAGGGTGGATGGGAAACTGTGATTTTTGGCATACTAATAATACAAAAACAAGATTTTTCTACTACTGAAAAATATAAAATCACAAAAGGCAATTTTGGAAGGGAAACTATATTTTTGAGCATTTCAGTAATATACAAAATCAAATAAAAGACAGAACTAAAAGAGAAACGATTATATTGGCATTTCAGTAATACCAAAATAGAGTTTTCGTAGTACTGAAATACACAAAATCATTAAAAAAATTATTGAAGCGGAAAATGTGATTTTGTGTGTTACTTTGTTTAGTGTACTAGTGAACTGCACAAAATCACAGTTAGAAAGAGGATAGACTGAAAAAAAATACATCAGGATAGTTAAAAACGAGTAAAAAATATGTATCTACGATGAATAAATAAAAAAAAATGATTTTGTTTAAAAGAAGAAAGTCCAATTATGTGATGTGTGTATTCTGTGAAATACATAAAACTATTTTTTTGTATTATGTAATATACATAAAAACGAGTATCGTAATTTAAAAAATCCGAAAAAAATTATAAAGAGAGATATGAATTTACTGAGTTCAAACCCGATTTTTGTTTTTTCTAATTTTTTTGGAATTACTTACGAATTTTAAATAAAAATAACAAACACGGTCGTGGCGACAGAACATGTCGGTTGTGATTGACATTGGCGGCAGAGATAGACGGTGGTGGTTGCAGGCTGAGGTGCTGGTGGTCGACAATAAATGCCAAAGGTAGATATTGTGATCAACGACGACAGACGCATTATAAATTAACAATTTAAATAAACTTTATATTATATATATTATTTAATAAAATGGATAGTAAATAATTTCAATTAGAATAAAAGTGTTCTGGTATAAATTTAAGTGTTAATGCCCAATAAATTCCTGCAGCCTTGTTCACTGTCCCGTAAAAGCACCTGTCTTTTTTAGAGAAAAGTGAGTTATGAGAAACTTCCTAAAACTCAAATTTGAGTTTTGGAAAGTTTTCCATAACTCAAACGACTCTTTTTGTATGGAAAAAAAAAAGAAAAGCAAAATGTATGGTATCTTTTACAGACAAAAAAATGATGGTTAATGTAAAAAGGAATTAATTCTAACTTAAGAAGTTTCTTGGGCATTAATCCATAAAACTTTTGATATCACATAAAAAAAAGTATTCTAAATTTATTATTAAAAGGAGATAAATACCTCCATCTCATTAATTAAGAATAAAGTATCTATATTATTATTAATGGAAAAATTATAATAAAAATATTTTGTTATAATTTTAACCTTCTACAAAATATTTTCCTCAATTACAAACTCCTTCCCATTTATTTTAAATAGGAAAGAGGAAACTACTAATTGAGCCCAATTTTCAACCTTTTTAGGTTTTAAACCCCAACCCCATAATACTTCTAATTAAAGTCTAACTAGATCAAGACACTATGCAGTTTTACTATAATACCCCCTTAAATTTGTTTCTCTCTCCTTTTCAATTTTTTTTCTTTTTTTTTCAGTAATTCGTGTATAATTTTTTGTTCTTTTCATTTAACGGATGAATCTGTACACACGGGTACAGAGCTATGTTAATTTTTAAGTTTGTTAAGTTAAGTAAAATGAATTTTTATATAATTATAATTATAGTTGTCCAAATATAAGTGTCCAATTGTCCATCTAATTGTCTATCTAATTGTCCAATTTTCTATTTAATTATCCAATTGTCCATCTAATTATCCAATTGTCTATCTATTTGTCCAATTATCCAAGGTAGGGTTGTACACAATACATCAAATGGGATGTACATATATGTAGTGTATGTACAGTAGGGGCTGCACATACTTAAAAACACTAGTAAAACAAGCAGAAGTTTGCTTGGGTATGGACCCCAATGTATATACCAATTAATTCATTTATTGGTTACCTGACAAACAATGGAAAAAAGAAAAGAAATTAGACAAAACCAAGATTTTAATCAAAACAAAAAAGAAATTAGATGGACAAAACACGTTTAAAAAAAAAGTCGAATAGGCTGAGCCCAGAAAAGTCATTGAAAAAATTTAATAAAACATTAACAAAGCCCATAATGGGCTGGACCCAATTAGGTTGGACTAGTGTGGCTGGACCCAGATGGGCTGAACCACAGAACTGTGCAGACACGAGTTTAGGAAAAAAACATATCGGGCTGGAAAAGAGAAGCGATGAAGGTTGCTAGAGCAGATCTGAAGGTGTTTAGGTGTGCAGCAGAGATGGAGAGAGGCGGTGGTGGCGGATCTGTGATGATGGTGATTCGCTGGTGGTGGAAATGGAGAAGAGTGGTGTAGAGCGGTTTGATTTGCAGCGCTGGAGGGGATTAAGATCTGGTTCATCGGGCGGCGTTGAAGCTCGATGGTGGTGGGAGGGGGAAGAGTGGAAAGATGGCCTCAGTGCTGGTGGTGGATCTGGGTCTCGTTTCCTACGCGGCAGTGGTGTGGTGGATCTGGGTCGAGGTTCCTTCGCGGCAGTGGTGTTGTTCGTCACAGAGAGGCGTCGTCGGTGCTGGAGCAGTGAGGGAGGAGGGCATCGAGCAGTGGTGGTGGGATGGTGGGGTTGGGTTTCTGCAGGAAGGTTAGGAGAAAGGGTTTATGCAGGAAGGTTAGGAGCAATGGTGGTGGGAAGAGGGAAGAGAAGGGGGAGGGCGGCGTCACAGTTCTGGGTAGAGGGAGGGGGAGGGGCGGTAATGGTGAGGCAGGGGGTGGTACAGTGAGCACACAGAGAGAGAGAGGGGGGGGACAAGGAGGGCATCGATCCTCATAGGGTTTTATGTTTTGGCTTTTGATTTTTGTTCAGTGTATAAGAGAAAGGAGGGGAAGGGGTATTTTAGGTTTTTTACCCCTTATACTAGTGACGTTATAAATGGGTTTTGGGGTAGGCTTTTGTTTATAAGTTTAGAAGTTGTGGGACTTTAATATATATAATTACCCAAATAGAAAAATCCCTATTTTTATTAACATCAAGTCAGAACTAAAAATATATATACACAATAAACAATGAGTAAATGTCAAATAACACAAGAGAGGAATATTTTGTAGGTCACTATTCATGTAAAAGAAAGATAGCCATATATGCATAAATGTTTGATACCATTTAATTTATCCAAGTGAGATATTTCATTGCAATAAATCACATTCTTTTTCTTCTGCTCTCGAAGACAACCCAATTCTTCTATCATCTCCAGACTTTTGAGACCAATAACATACCAGGAAAAAAAGAAAGTTAATTACACTTAAGAAAGTGAGTAACCAGTAATAATAGTCTAAATGACCTTCATTAAGGTTACTCGATAACCAGCTCACATTCCACCGTTTTTCCGTCACACTATCGACTGTATTCACCAAAACACTTCCAACCACGCTCGAAACCCCCATTTCTAATGAGTACATCGCTACAGCCATGCTTGACATGCTTTTCGGAAAGTGTGAGTAAAAGTATTCTATCTGCCCAATTGCATTAAATGCTTCGGCTAATCCAAGTAGCGCCTCAAAAGGCACTAACCACAAAGCAGACATGACCACGTCATCATGTGCATGTTTCCGTCTTACACTTTCTGTTATTGCAGAGAAAGCCATTGCAGCACATGATATAACTAAACCAATTCCCATTCGGAAAACCGGGCTTAATTCATGCCCTGTATACTTTTTAAGTAATGGCACCAGTGCACAATTGTAGAAAGCAATCCAAACTGTTAGTGTAACAATCATAAACACTATAAAAGAACCTGCTGGTATTTCAAAGTTTGAGAAAATGTGTCGATCCATGAGTTGTGCTTGGAGGATTGTAAACGACTGGCTTAAGCATACTAAATGTATAATGCCTGTGGACCACATCGGAATAAGCCTGAGAAGAGCCTTAAATGATTCAACTTGTTCCACACTGCAGAGATTCCATGAGTTAGATGCTGACCCATCAGGGTTTAACTCTCTCTCCGGATCTTGGATTACACAAGCTTTACTCAAACACCTATACAAATAATTTTACTAAAACATTAGCAAATGAAATTATGGTTTGCGTGCGAAAAGAGAAATCATACCTGAAATTATCTGTAGGTGCAAGAAAATCCGACTCGTTAGAATGATAGGTAACGTGGGAGAGACTTGTGTTTCTTTTTCTAAATGCTGCAACAATAACTTGAACATATCTAGTAAGGAAGCTTTCACTAGGTTTAACATTGACGTACAATGAAGAACCACACAAGAATACGAGAAGCGAGAAACACGAGAGGAGAGGAGGGACACCAAATCCAACTTGCCACCCATAATGATCTTGTATGTAAACTATTACAGTCATTGCAAACATAACTGAGATTCCAACTGAAAGATAGTACCAGTTGAAGTAGCTATCAAGAACGTACTGGTTATTAGGATCATCTTTAGTCACTAACTGGTCTGCGCCAAAGGCTATGGAACAGGGTCGAACACATCCAGCTCCAAATGAAATTAATCCGAAAGAAGATAACAAAAACATAATTTGGATTGCATTTGGAGTAATGCAGCTATACTCAGATTCATCACAAGATGGAGGCCTCAACTCAGGGGTCATCGTGGTCAACCAAAGAAGGATCATTCCCTGTCAAACTACAACATTAGTTGGTAAGTCAATTATATAAGTGTGACGGAGTTTGGTTGCAACAAAATTATAAATATGCAATTGACAACTCGAAGGTAATTCAAGCTTTTTTCATTGAATTTGACGTTTGAGATTTTATTGTATTTTGAAATAAACTAATACACCTTTTTTTAATCATAAATAGAGCAGAAACATCGATCCCCTGCATCCATTTTTCTATCAAAAGTAACAGTGAAGCTCACTCGTGCAAAAGGGAGTGGACTTTAGTAAATAAAGGTCGTAAACTTTTTTCGAGCAAATTGAATTGTAGATCCATGTATTATGCAAAAACCGTAGTATAGGTTTGGTTTATGGGGTGGAATGTGTCTGAGCCCATGGAGAATACCTGGATGGGGAATGCTTGCAATCAGTTGATTCTAAAGAGTAATGCTGTATCACCCATTTTTACTAATTATCATCTTAGATGTGTTACCATTAGGGGTGGAAATCGGATCCGAAATTTCCGATTTTCGACTTTTCCGATCCGAAATTTCTGATTTCGGAACAAATTTTTAAAGTTCCGAAATTCCGAAATTTCGATTTCCGATTTTTCTGAATAAATCGGATTGGAATTGGATCTACATATAAATTTCCAAAATTTCCGGGTTTTCCGATCCGATTTTATTTCCGAATTATATTTCCGATTTTACATTTTATATAGAATAAATAATAAATATTAAGATAAAAGAAAAAATTATACAACCAGAAATATGGAAAATTTCAAAACAAAAAAAGAAAACAAAAAGTAAACGTTGAAGTAGAATTAAATATTCATATATTGATTTAAGTATAATTACAGTCGTGATGTTTATTATATTTTTATACAAATTCAACAATTGCCATTTTATGACTGTTGTAAGTCTTTTTACTTGAGTGATTAAGTATATAAGAAGATTATGGTGGGTAAGTTTTGTAGGTCCATAATTTGTCGTGACTAATATAAGAGTATTGAACATATGAAGAAAAAAAAAACGGTTAAAATGAACAATTTGGTTTTTCTTTTTACCGTACTTTTTGAAATGTTGTGCAGTAAATATCAATTTGAATTGTTTTCTTTTATAATCAAAAAAATAGTGGATGAATATTACATAGTTCTGATTTTCAACCATTAGTTTTGCAATTTCCGAATCAAAAATTTCAAAATTCCGAACCCAAAGTTCCGAAATTTCCGTGCCGAAATTTCCGAATTTTCGAATTCGGAACTGTTTTTTCTAGTTCCAAAAAATTGGATAGGAATTGGAACGGAAAAAATCAGTTCCGAAAAAATTGGAATTTTTCCGTAAGACCCTATTTCCGATCCGTTCCTTCCGATTTCCACCCCTAGTTACCATACGTGAAATTAAACAAATAAGAGAAAATTAAAAATTAGGATAACGAAACAATTTAATTAGTTGGTATTGAAAACCTATATATACGAGAGGTGATAAAAGGGTGAAGGAAAAATAAGTAATATATATTTTTTGTGTAATGATATAAACCACACAAAGTCTTACCACCTAATATATCACTCATGACGTGGCTAATTTTAATAGAAATAAATCCTCAATTAAATCGAAAGAATAAATAGATTAACGATTTACTTAATTTTACTCAAATCATGCAACATCATGAGTGGTATATTAGATGGTATAAATTTGGACGGTATATATCATTACTCATATACTTTACTCGAGTCTAAATTTGTATACGACAAAGTTTTTAATGCTCAATCCCATAAATTTACTATTGTTCTTGTTGAAAGTCAAGCTTAAGCTCGCAATATGCAGATATCACAGGTATAAAAGTATACAACACGAGTTTTTTTATGTCTTTTCAGGATGTTATTACAAAGGAACTTGAGCTTAAAACGAAAAAGAATTGATAAAATTAATACTCATTTTTTCTTTTATCTAGAATTATATATTTTAAAATTATTTATTATAGAATTATTTAGTCTAGAAATATCTAGTCTAGAATTATCTATTCTTATTGGAAACTATTTATTAAATTAACCTCTACTAGTTTCTTGAAAAAAATGAACTGCCTCATGTCTAGTATAAATAGAGTTAGTGGATTCATTTGTAAGAATCATCAAAAAAAAAAGTTCACTACAAGCCTTGTAAGAATTTGTATTCAATCAAAGTTTTCTTTTATACCTCCAATCCAATCGACCATTTCATTTTTCAAAAAACAAACTATTTTCTTCTTCCCAATGTAAAAACTATAATACACTTTAATTTCTTTTTTCCTTTCTTATATAAAAGAGCCACGTTTGATTATCAACTAGGCGATAACTAGCTTCCGCAAAAATACCTTTACTATTAATACTCATGGCCACTCTCTTACGTAATCTCAAATTCTGATCTCGATTTTTTTGGGAGAAAACTATGACTATTGGGCGATCAAGACGAGGACATATTTCATGTTCCAAAGTTTATGGGATATTGTTGACAAGGGATATACCATTCCCGAAGATATGTCAACTATATCTGCAGCAGAGAAAGAAAAACTAACTAAGGATATGGAGAAAGATAATTTGGCGTTTTACAGCATACAAATGGTCATGACGGAGTCACTGCTCCCAAGGATTATTGGTGCTACTACGGCGAAGCAAGCTTGAGATACGCTAAAAAGAGGAGTTACAAGGAAACGTAAAGGTACGTAATATTAAACTTCAAACTCTAAGAAGGGAATTAGAAAATATAAAAATGAAAGAATCTGAGACCATAAAAAATTACTACACTAATTACGAGAGATAGTTAATCAGCTGAGAGCCTATAGAGATAATATAACTCATAAAAGGGTCGTGGAAAAAATATTAATTACTCTTCCTACTAAATACGATCTGATAGTAACTACTACTGAAAAAACTAAGGATATAGCCACTCTGTCAGTAACAGAGTTGGTAGACTCTCTAGAAGCTTACGAAAAAAGACCAAGTATGTGTGAAAATGAATCGATGGAAAACGCATTTCAGTGTAAACTCAACATAAAGTCTCAAAATTCTAAAAATGGGGGGAGAAAATTTGGAGAAAAATCTAGAAATAGAGAAAATGGTGAATCTAATCAAAGATCGGGAAAATATTCACCATGTCGTATCTGTAAGAAAACAAATCATCTTGAAAAAGATTGTTGGTTTCGTTGAAAACCACAATGCAAGAGTTGCGAAAAATTTGGTCACTTGGAGAAAGATTGTCGGTCCAAACAAAAGTATCAAGCTAACTTCTTCGAAGAAAATAAAAATGAAGACAACCTATTCTACGCATGTCACGTTGTTTCAGAGGTGAAAAACGACACCTAGTATATTGATAGCGGCTGCAACAACCACATGACGGGTGATGAGAAAATATTTCGAGACATAGACATATCGGTCAAATCTCAAGTCAAACTTGGAAGTGGAGATCTGGTGAAGGTCGAAGGAAAAGGTACAATCACAGTCAACACGCAAAAAGGTACGAGACTAATCCATGATGTATTGTTGGTCCCCAAACTAGATACAAATCTATTAAGTGTGGGTCAAATGATGGAAAGAGGATATAACCTCTTATTTAAAGATGACTCGTGCACGATATATGAAAATAAAAATAAAAATCAAGAAATAGTTGTAGTAAAAATGCAACAACAAAGAAATTTTCTGATCCAATGGAAGTAGGTTGAAACGGCCATGAAAGCTCAAGAAGAGCAATCATGGTTGTGGCACCGAAGGTTCGAACACTTCAACTTTCATGGGTTAAAAATTTTCCATCAGAGAATATGATGAAAAATCTACCAGTCATCCAAGTGAATAACGATGTGTGCGAGAGATGCCTAGAAGGAAAACAACACAGAAAGTAATTCCCTTCAGGAAAAGCATGGAGAGCCAAACACGTGTTAAGCTGATCCATATAGACGTATGCAGACCAATGAGGACTTCAACATTTGAAAGTAACAGGTATTTCATCTTTCTCTTGATGACTATACTAGAATGGCTTGGGTCTACTTCATGTAAGAAAAGTCAGAAGTATTCAGTATTTTCAAGAAATTCAAGCATCTTGTCGAGAACCAAAGTGGTCGACGAATTAAAGTAATTCGAAATGATCGAGGAAAGGAGTATACATCAAAGGAGTTCAATAAATTTTGTGACGATGAAGGAGTCAAACACCAACTAATTGTCGGCTTCGCTTTAGAGTAGAATGGTGTGTCAGAAAGGAAGAACAGAATAGTTATAGAGATGGAAAGGACTATGCTAGCAGAGAAAGGAATGCCAAAGGAGTTATGGGCAGAAGCAGTATGCACTACGGTCTATCTTCTCAACAGATGTCCAACAAAGACCGTTCAAAATAAAACACCAATTGAAGCATGGAGTGGAAGGAGACCATCAGCACAACACCTTAGAGTCTTCGGAAGCATCTGCTACGTTCATATCTTGAAAGAGAAACGAGACAAACTAGAAGAAAAGACTGATAAAGGAATATTCTTCGGCTATAACTCAGAATCGAAAGGCCATAAAATCTCTAATGTCAAAACTAAGAAACTTATTGTCAGCCGTGATGTCGAGTTTGACGAAAATGCAACATGGAATTGGGATGAAGGAAAGGTAGAACGAAAAAGTATCATGGTACCAAAGGTGCGAAACATGGATAATACTGAAGAAGAAGGTCCACAGAATACTTAGGAACCTATATCACCAAGAACTCCAAGATCATCTTCATCTTCATCCGGTAATGACGAGTCATCTCCGAAAACACCAGGCAAGACAAGGTCACTTAGAGACACATATCAAACTTGCAATTTCGTGACTTTGGAACCAGAAGTTTTGAAGCAGCATTAAAACAAAAAGAATGGGTAAACGCAATTGAGGAAGAGATCAAAATGATGGAGAAAAACAAAACATGGAAGATGGTAGATTGGTCAACCAACAAAGAAATCATCTGAGTCAAGTGGGTCTACAAGACGAAACTCAACCCAGATGGCTCAGTTCAAAAACATAAAGCAAGACTGGTTGCTAAAGGGTACTCACAACTACCAGGTATTGACTACAACGAGACATTTGCTCCAGTTGCACGCTTAGAAACTATTAGAGCACTTATTGCATTACCGAATCAAAAAAATGGAAGATATATCAACTAGATGTGAAGTCAGCGTTCCTCATCGGCTACCTAGAAGAAGAGATATATGTCGATCAACCTCAAGGGTTCGTAGACAAAGGCCAAGAAGATCGAGTTCTGAGACTACAAAAAGCACTATACGGACTCAAGTAAGCTTCTCGGGCGTGGTACAGTCGAATTGAAAATTATTTCACTGATCGAGGATTCACGAGAAGTCAAAACGAGCCGACTCTCTACATTAAAAACCAAGGTATTGATAATAGACTCACTGCCTCTCTTTATGTTGATGGTCTCATCTATACAGGAAACAATGAGAAAAATGATCAAGGAATTCAAAGAAGACATGATGAAAACCTTTGAGATGACAGATCTCGGTTTAATGCACTACTTTCTCGGCATTGAGGTGATACAAGATATGTGAGGAATATTAATCTCACAGAAGAAATACACAAAGTCACTTCTAAAGAAGTTCAAGATGCATGGATGCAAGACTGTTGCTACTCCACTGGTCATTAACGAAAAACTAACCAAAGAAGACGGCTCAACTAAGATAGATCCAGCAATTTTTAGAAGTCTCATTGGAAGTTTGTTATATCTTACAGCTACGAGACCAGACATCATGTATGCGACTAGTCTACCATCAAGGTTCATGCATAGTTCAAGCCAGGTCCACTATGGAACAGGAAAAAGAATATTAAGATACTTACAAGGTACAACAGACTATGACATATGTTATGAATGTAGAACTTACTCAAGATTGATTGGCTACACCGATAGTGATTAGGCAGGATCAGTAGATGATATGAAGAGTACCTCGAGCTATACATTCTCACTCGGCTCAAGGATATTCTCATGGTCATAAAAAAAAAACATGACTGCGTGGCACAATCTTTAGCAGATGCGGAATATGTGGAAGTAGCACTAACAACAAGTCAGGCAATATGGCTTAGACGAATACTTGAAGACATGGGTGAACAACAAGAAAGACCAACAAAAATTTACTGCGACAACAAGTTAGCAATAACAATGGCAAAGAATCTCGTCTATCATAGCAGGACTAAACACATTGCTATCAAATATCATTTTCTGCGAGAAGTGACAAATGATGGACCAAATTGAGCTTCACATAAGGACGGAAGAACAACTCACAAATATTTTTACAAAGGCACTTTCACTATCGATGTTTAGGGCTCTACAAAAAATACTCAAAATTATTAAAATGAGTATTAAAGAGCACTGATAATTAATACTCATTTTTTCTTTTATCTAGAATTATCTATTATAAAATTATATAGTTTAAAAATATCTAATCTAAAATTATTTAGTCTTATTAGAAAGTATTTATTAAATTAATCTCTATAACTTTTCTAGAAAAAATGAACCGCCTCATGTCTAGGACTTAGGGGGTTCATTTGTAAGGATCATCAAAAAAAAATTCACTACAAGCATTGTAAGAATTTGTCATCTATTAAAGTTTTCTTTTATACCTCCAAGCGTCCGTTTCATTTTTTTTAAAAACAAACTATTTTCTTTCTTCTCAATATAAAGACTATTATACCCTTTAATTTCTTTTTTCCTTTCTTATACAAAACCAACAAGAATGACCTTCTTGTCCAGCAGGAGAATCTTGCGAGCAAATAATTGGTAAAAGGAACAATCATTTTCTATAAGATAACATTTTCTGGTGCATGATGTGATTCATGATCCTTTTTTGTTGTTGGATAATTCAGGATAGGATTATATCAAGAAACTAGTTTAGAAATCTACTCTTAATAAATAAATGTTAAAAATATGATTATATAAGAAAGTTAAAAACATACCTATGTTAATATAAATTAAGAGTAATGCTGGATATCACTCCAAATTGTATCGCCTTTATATCGCCCCTTATGTGGACCAATCATGAAAGAGAGAGAAAATGATAAATTAGGAGAGAGAATTCACATGATTGGTCCATTTGAAATCCACGTAGAAGGCGATATAAAGGCGATACAATTTGGGGTGATATCCAACATTACTCATAAATTAATCCTATCAAGATTGAAAATCTAAAGTACTACCTGTCCAATTAAAATGAGAATTGACCAAACAAGATAAAGCTAAGCATATACTCACGAGAAGGCTAGATATGGAGCCAATAAAAATGACGGTAAAGCGGCCGAAGAAAGAATCTGCTAGGAAAGCACCCAAAATGGCCAACCCGTTTGAAAAAGCTGACCACATGAACAATATGGTTGTAGCAGTAGCAGCTTTAAGATGGTATTCTTCTATTAAATATATTATCATGTTTGGCATCAACCCATAACTTGCCACCTTCTCTATTGATTCTGTCACTGCACTTATTAGCAGATTACCTATTAAATATTTAAAAACAATTTGTATATAAATGTCAAATATAGGGGGGGGGGGGGGGGGGGGGGGGGGGTTACGTACGTATGATGAAAGGAATGGTAATTCGACCACCCTTTTTCTTTTCCTTTGTTGGAGATGAAGAATTATGATATTGGCCATAGAGTAAGCTTTCTTCTTCTTCTTCTCGAATTGCAGCTGTATCCTGCATCTTCTTCTTTCTCTTTCTGAAGTATTATTAGTGATGCTCCGTGGAGTACACGAGTATTAGCCATTAATCTATTCCATTTTTTTGTTTTATTAAGCACATTGACCGCTGCTAAATTTGGCTAAATTTGGTTACATGTTTATGTCGACGTAATTTGGCCAAATGCCACGTCCATTTCACATATAACTTAATTTAGAAGATATTTTGATATATTTGATAATTTCTTTTAAAAATTGTAATATATTTTTTTTATACTTTTTCCTAAACCGTCTTTCTTCCCCTTACCCTGGCCCACATTGGAATAACAACTCCAATTATGTAACAAACTTCAAACTGGTTACGGAAAATCACTCCGTTGGAACTAACTCTTGTATCGAGTCGGTATGTAGCTTTCCATTAACAAGTTTGACGTCCAACGGATTTTCTCTTTTCGAACGGATCTGAACAAAATCTTTGTATCAAGCCATATAACTTCCAATTATGTAACGAAATTCGAATTTGCTACACATACATGTAATAAGTCGATAATAAGTGAGTAATGACATATACCAGCAAAAATCATATATTAGGAAATGTCCAACAAAAGGCAATTATTCATTAGTTGGCATGGAGTCCTCATTTATTCATTACTATAGACTTTTAGGAATAATAAGATGAAAAAATCATTAGTTGGCATAGAGTCCTCATTTATTCATTTCTATATTGACAGCGATTTTCGTCTACTAATAGCAAATTTAGCATCTTCTATATTATATTTCAATCGACATCAACTAATAAAACTGACCAAAAAAATAAAATTCGACCAAAAAAAAAAACTAATAAAACTAAAATGTTAAATTTCATTTCAGATAACAATATTTAAATTTAAAATTATTACTCTCAAAAAGATCTTGAAAACATTCTTTATACAGATATACACTTTATTTAATCCACTCTTCTTACTAAAATTACAAATAAAACTAAACAATACCAAAAAATAAACAAAATCCTATCCCCCTATCCATCCTTCCCCATTCACGACCTCTCATTAACGACCCGCTATATCAACACCTTAAACTTTTGGGTACATCGAAGTCTCCAAATCCTGTCCATTCCATGACTATAACACTCACTGACTCTTCCTCGCTTGTAAATATTGACTTTACCGAATACAAACCACTCACCTCTTATTGTCGCACAAGATTATCAATAACACACCATTCTTCTCCACTTGAGCCCCTACAATTTTCATTAGTTTAAAAGGTGACAACAAGATATGCAATCTCTCCCAATCCCACAATCCATCATGACAGACATACTCCACCAAATGATCCTATATACCCCTTAAGGGGGGACATCACAACCTTAATGAGTGGCACTGAACCAACCCACCCATCTTTCTAGGATGCTACCCTTTTTCCGTTAGTCACACACAATCGGGATCCCCGCCTCAAAACGACAATTCCTTCCTCGATGTCTTTAATTATCTGAGAATTCGCTACCCACCCCTTAAATTGTAATATGGCATGTTTGAAATACTTTTTTTGAAATACTTGAGTCCGTATGACCTTATTATCGTGAACAATCTTCCACCCAAACTTCTCAAAAGTGAAACATTCATATTTTTCGTAGCTCTTAAACCCAATTTCCCACACTTTTTGTTATACAGAACTAGTTCCATAAAATCCAATTTATCATTTGCTGTTCAGATAACGAACCCCAAATGAAGCCCCAGTGTATCCAGTGAAGATAGTTACACACATATTATAAAAAATTATATGTTTGCAACCAATATACTAGCATCACACTAAGTATTTATTGTGTTGATGTAATCCATCCAGTAAGATAGAGATTTGACCCTTCTAACTTGCAAGTTTTCCTCGAAGGTTAGATCATCATAAAACCACTTCGGTCTTCTCTCTTTTCGAATAGAGAGTCCAAGATATCTCTTCAAGTCCGTTCTCTTAGAAAAGTCGCTTCTAGCTACAAGTTCAGTTGCTACCTTATCCCCCATGTTCCTTGAGAAGTAGATAAGTGACTTGTCATTACTAATCAATTGTACTACATCTTGAAAAAACATAGTAGAGTATCATGTAACAAAATAATCATATTAGTGTTTGCCTCAAATAAAACTAGATCATCTACATAAAAGATATGAGAGTTAGGAAACTCCCCTGGGCAAATTCGTATTGGTTCACATACTCCACTTTCCACAAACTATTGTATAAGTATTGGTAGTCTCCCATGGAAATCACGAATATGTACACTGAAAGAGAATGCATTTGTCGTATCCCTCTTGCAGGCTTAAAGAACGATAGCTTATCCCTTACCATATAACTCACACCTCGTTCTCCTTCATACCTTCCATTATTAATTATATCTAAACCTCTAGAACTTCTAGAAACTCTAGCGTATTACAAATAAAACTCCATCTAACTTTGTCGTAAGCCTTTGAAAAATTGATTTATAACGCCATGTATGTTTTCTTTCCTCTAAGACGTCTGATATATTGATCCACCTCTCTCACTAACACAATATTTATCTATAGTTGGAAGACCGAGAAGGAACCCACTCAAAAAGAAAGCAATGATTTCCACCAAGAAAGGCATTCTTCAATTGACCAACACCTTTATATATAACTAATAACACACATTAATAAGACTTATTGGTCAAAACATGGTGAAGTATTCCTTTTTTTTTCCTTCTAAATGAGGTGCACTAAGGTACACAACGCCTCATTTGGAAAATCCTTGAATGTAGAGCCTTTCGTATCATCCCACACACTCTGCACTAACTCCAAGCACTTTTGATAGAATCCCATCGTTATCCTAATGGGCCTAGGTGATTTGTGAGGATGCATTTGAAAGAGTTCAACCCTAACCTCCTCTTTTATTGTATCCGTATCCAATAGTCTAATGACCTCTCCCCCAAAGGCAGAATTGGGAAAAAGTCAAGGTTATATTCACACACTCCTCTAATATGTATAAGGCCACGAAGAAATTTCTGACCCATACTCTTTGTGCATTTACATTTTCTAACACTCATAGTTATCTTTAATTATCCATGGTCGAATCATTTGTCCATTCTTGATCTTAGTAGCCAAATGATAGAAACGTGTATTGCACTCACCCGATTTGATCCAATCTTCACTTCACTTTTGAAAACCACAATAACTCTTTTTGTTCTAGCACCTCATTATACTCTTTATTGAAACTAACCTCCGACATTTTTAAAGATGTATTGTACGATCTTGTAATGATTTTTTAATCCACTCCAATCTTGCCACTAGTCTCCTATTTCTTTGAAAAATATCCTTGAATGTGTGGCTATCCATCTCAACTATCTCATGTATTAAAGTCTCCAAATTCTCTCCTAGCTTTTTCTCGTGATCATCTCATTTACCATTCATAAAATATTTGAAGCTCTCGTGTAGGCACCAAGCCACTTCAAATCTAAAACATCACAGCGAGACCGAAAGAGACAACAAAAAAAATCTCATGAATAAGTTTTAGGAGGTGATCAAACTATGAACGCACCAAATGTCACACCTTTGTTCCCATAAACACATCCATCCTCAACGTGTTACCATATGTTCAATCTTACCGCTTCATTATCCCTTGACCCTTATTCCACGAATCAATTCCTATGAACCTCGACCCTTGAAACCCTAAATCCTCCAAGCCACATTCATACCTCCATGTTTCAATATTACTTGCTAGTATGGTATTACTATATACCCCTCCTATATGGTCACCAATTTCCCCAATCTAATTGAATATTCTAGAAATTAGCCATTGAACTTAATTATTTTCTGATGCTAATTTCAAACCCTTTTAGATTTCCTCACACAACCAAGATTTTATGATGGCATACACTGTAGATAGAATCCATGAAACACGTGAGTATTTACTTATCAAAATATTCAAAAATTGCTTACAGGTAGATAAATCTAAAACGAATATACCCTTATTATTTCAGAGAACCCAAATTCCACTGGACATGCCTCTTGCATCAACTAGCTTTAATTTCCTCATTCTTACCGACTTAATGATGTTCGTTGCTTCTAATACCGAGGCTTTTATCACACAACAACTGCTATGGATGGTTTATGTGATAACTGAAGGTCCTTAAATGTTCTTCTAAAACCTGCATCATTATTCCCACGAATATTCTAAACTAAAACATTTAATAAATTATCCATGACATTCCACCCATGTACATCTACAACATTAGTATTTTTATAATTCGTAAAAACTAAAATATTTAAAGTAAACAAAAGACAACATAAGAACATAAAATGAAAACGCAAACTATAAATACCCAAGTGAAGTTACTGTAGAACGTCCATAGACAAGGCATAACCCATTGCTCCTGCCAAACAATATTCATGTCCATATGATTAGTCACATTAACTCATCCCAGGAGCAAGAGGACTTGCCATCATAATCTTTATTAGACATCCTCAAAGCTATCAGCGGTGTTACATTTGATTCTACCTGTTCTACACATGAAAAATACTCCACCCTCTGTTGAAATAAGTCAGTAACTCGTGCATGATGTTATATACATTGGTTTATATTACCTAAATCCTACAATAACCTTTCTGAACAACTGTCATCTTCTAGTTACAAACCCCTTAAGACCTCTTTCATGTCAATCTCACCATAAATGTTTCCTATTTGAACCCTAGATCGACCATCTACTCCCACTTTTGTCATAACATCTACTGATTTGTCTGATTTATATGACCCACAACTGCCTTCCCCTCAACATTCCCCTATTGTACCTCTAATTCTGCAGCTCTTTATTCTATCTCATGTCCTCTTTCTTGACTCAAAAACTCATCCACAAGGACATCTTGTCCCTAAGGCATCTTCTTCCACTTCCACAATTACCTCACTTAACCTACCTTTTAGTCTACGACCATGTTTGATTTCACGCTTACTATATGACCCCAAATTACTCCCATCTACAATGATTCTCTATCTGAGTTTAAAAAAAACCCCTTTAACCCATTATCTTGAGTTTGGACTACCCCATGGTCACTCGAATTTTCACCCCTATCCATAACTTTTTTACCACTCGACCTTGAACTACTCACACCTATCTATATCCTTTATTTGTCCAGTATCATCCCATATATTTATCAACTGGTCCTCCCTATTTTGCGTATGGTCTATCAAAACACTTCATATCTTGACCCTCCATTCATTCCTTGACTGTTCAACCATGCACCTTGTTTCTTTCTAGGAACAACTGATGGTTTGTTGGCTCCATATTAAGGTCCCTTGACTCTTATACGAGTGTTAAATTCTACCCTTTATTCTTGTCTCTTTTCGGTCAACCATAGACTCTCTGTATTGTGTGATTGGTTCAAGGCTTGATATCTCCCTTTTTACCAGATTAGGTGGTCTAGCGTCTGGTTCCTCCACTCCTTATTCGAGGCAGTAATCATAGTCGGACACTCCTATTTTCTATGTACAAACTTCCCACAATCAAAACATATGAGGTGTGATCCCTTATACTCCACTTTGTATAGAAGTTCTTGTTTTACTATAATCAATACTAGTGGCTTACGAAGATCTATTTCCACATCCAACCTCGCGAAATTTCCTCTCACTCTTGCTTTTGTCAGGGGTCAATTTATACCATCTTTCCAATGATATTCCCATCATCATTAGTATATTCTTAGTATAACTCACCGTGGGAAAACCTGGTAACCAAACCTACACCATTGTCGTAACCTTTAATGCAATTTGCGACATAAAATTTATATCTCATTCTCTCTTCATTAAATACCTGTCTAATATCATCCACGGACCCCCATTCAAAACCACATTATAATCTTCTCAACTCAAGAATTGCTGTATGGAATTTAGGCTTCCAAATTTATTTGATTTTACCTAGTAGATACTTATAACCTACATTGTCATAAGGATACAAATAGACCATACCTTTCACCCTTACGCCTTTTGTTTTGTGGTGCAAATAAGTTGTGGATATTTTCTTTCCTTATATAGGATGTCATCTCACAAAACAAACAATTCTTCCTTGATACTCAACAATGTCCTTGTATTAACATTTGTTTGAGCAACCGTGTCGGTTCCTTCACCCTTCAGTCTCGATCTCTGTGTTATCATTAAGCCGCCATTAATCCCACACATTTCCTCCCCTACCAGCAAAGCTTCAAATAACATATTATTCAAAAGGGTTTCTGCATTAATTATCGAAATTTGAGACCCCATCATCAATACTCCCATTATCCTCTATAATTGGGGAAATCTTATAGCTACCCGAAAGAACTAGTAATCTCTTTGCAGAATGAGCCGACGTTTCTCCCCCTCCAATATACTTTTAGTTTACCCCACTCAACAATTGTGAAGCCGTTTTGATTCTTTTAGTCGATAGCGAATGACTATTACCATGTATCGAAAGACTATGTCGTAGCACATGAGTAGTTCAGAGATGATTCTTATTTTTTTTGTTGCTTGTTCTAATCCATGTTAGGACCCCTACCACCTAAAGGAGGAGGGAGCGTCTGTCACGCTCCCGCAGAGGTCCTACGGGGTTGTTCATCGAATTGTAAAATATAAAAAACAACTAAAATAGTGAAGAATAGTGAATATAATGTTTGATCTTTTTATTTTATTTTTATCGATTTTACTCTTTGCAGAATTATTTTTTAGTATTTCTTTAGTTCAAAATAATTATTTTTTAGTAGAGGCTTGGCAATAGTATATGATCTTATTAGGTCAAATCAATATATTATATGATGTAGTAATTGGTAGTTAGCCCTCTAATAATATCAAGGTAATTTAAAAACGAGAAGAAGACAATACACTGTTTTGATCGAATTCATACAACAACAAATCATATACTCCCCTCTTAATCTTACTATCTGATAATGGAAGATAGGTTACTATTTCATCTAAAGAAAAATGCATGCATAAATGTTGGTACCATTTAATTTACCAGTGGGAGATTTTCATTCATTGCAGTAAGCCAGTAAATCACTTTCATTTTCTTCTGACAACCTAATTCTTCTATCATCTTCAGACTTTTGAGACCAATAACATATAAGAAAAAGTAGGAAGTTAATTACACTTAAGAAAGTGAGTATCCAGTAATAATAATCTAAATGACCTTCATTAAGGTTACTCGATAACCAGCTCACATTCCACCATTTCCCAGTCACACTATCGACAATATTCACCAAAACACTTCCAACCACACTTGAAACCGCCATTTCTATTGAGTAAATCGCTACAGCAATGCTTGACATGCTTTTCGGAAAGTGCGTGTATAAGTATTCTATTTGTCCAATTGCGTTAAATGCCTCGGCTAATCCAAGTAGCACCTCAAATGGTATTAACCACAAAGCAGACATAATTACGCCATCATTTGCAAGTTTCCGTCTTACACTTTCTGTTATCGCAGAGTATGCCATTGCTGAACACGAGAAGACTAACCCAATTCCCATACGGAGAATCGGACTTAATCCGTGCCCTGTATACTTTTTAAGTAAAGGTACAAGTGCACAATTGTAAAAAGCAATCCAAACTGTTACTGTAACAATCACAAACACTGAAAAAGAACCTGCTGGAATTTCAAAGTTTGAGAAAATGTGTCGATCCATGAGTTGTGCTTGGATGGTTGTAAACGACTGGTTTAAGCATACTAAATGCATAATGCCTGTGGACCATATCGGAATAAGCCTGAGAAGAGACTTAAATGATTCAACTTGTTCCACACTGCAGAGATTCCATGCGTTCGAAGCTGACCCATCAGGGTTTAACTCGCTCTCCGGATCTTGGATTGCACAAGCTTTACTCAAACACCTATACAAAAATTTTTACTAAAGCATTAGCAAATGAAATTATGGGTCTGTGTGTGCGCTTTTATCAAGCCCCTAGAGAAAAAAAAAAAAAAAAGAGAAATCGTACCTGAAATTATCTGTCGGTGCAAGAAAAATCGACGTGTTAGTATGATAGTTCACGTGGGAGAGACTTGTGTTTCTTTTTCTAAATGCTGCAACAAGAACTTGAACATATCCAGTAAGAAAGCTTTTACTAGGTCTAACATTGACGTATAATGAAGAACCGAACAAAAATACGAGAAGCGAGAAACACGAGATAATAGGAGGGACACCAAATCCAACTTGCCAACCGTAATGATCTTGTATGTAAACTATTCCAGTTATTGCAAACATAACTGAGATTCCACCTGAAGCGTAGTACCAATTGAAGTAACTATCAAGAACCATCTCGTTATCATTAGTATCATCTTTTTTCACTAACTGGTCTGCGCCAAAGGCTATGGAACAGGGTCGAACACATCCAGCTCCAATAGAAATTAATCCTAAAGATGATAACAATAGGATAATTTGGGGTGCGTTTGGAGAACTGCACCTATTCTCAAATTGATCACAATGTGGAGGCCTGAACGCAGGGGTAATTGTGGTCAGCCAAAGGAGGATCATTCCCTGTCAAAATAATATAATAGAATTTAGTGGTAAATCATTGTCTAACTCAATTTTTGTGAGAGTGGTAGTGACGTTCTAGGATGTGATGTCCGTTTAAGCAATTAAAGACTGTAAATGAAGAAAGACAAAGATAAATTTCTTATACTTTGATTTCAACATTTCTTTAAAGTTGGTAATTGGAACTGATTTTTTCTGTAAATTAACGAAGATAAAGATAGACATTAATTGATTTTTATACACTGTCCATGGCCCCAAATTAAAATTGAGGTCTTTTCTTCAACCACCTCAAAAAAATCTTTAAAATGTTTTACCGTCGAACCAATATATTATTTTTTAGTAACGATATATCATTGTCAATTCTTTAATTTGTTCAATAAATGATATATACCATCCAAAATCATACCATTCAAGTATACCATCATAACGTAGTATAAATTGGTTGACAAAAATAGTTAATCTATTTATTTTCTTGATTTGATTAACGATTTACTTCCAACCAATTCATACCACATCATAAATGGTAATTAGGTGGTATGAATTTGGATGGTATATATCATTACTTTTGTTGAATTTAGTGTTATAATTTGATTTGTATGTATCATTATTCATTATTATTATTTTAAGAGACAATTATTCTTTTAATAGAGTACATGTCTAAAGAAATTATACCTTCTATTATAAAGATGTATATTATTCTACCACCTAAAATGTATAAAAATAGAATTGACAAAAAATGAAAAGAGAAAGTAGTACTTACGAGAAGACTAGATAAGGAGCCAATAAGAATGACTGTGAACCGACCGAAGAAAGAATCGGCAAGGCAAGCTCCGAAAATGGACAAACCTTCTGAAAAAGCTGACCACATGAACATTATAGTTGTAGCAGTAGCAGCTTCAAGATTGTACTCATTCATCAAGTATATTATCATATTTGGCAACAATCCATAACTTGCAACCTTCTCTGCTGATTCTGTCACTGCACTTGTAATGTCAAACAAACTAAATAAAATTGTAAAAGAAAATGGTATATAAATGTGAGAGATTGGGTGACGTACGTATGATGAAAATAATGGTTATGAGACCACCCTTTTCCTTTTCGTTTTCCTTTGGTGGAGATGAAGGATAATGATATTGGTCACAGAGTAAGCTTTCTTCTTCCTCTCGAATTGCAGCTGTACCCTTCATCTTTCACTTTCTCTTTCTCTTTCTGTAAGTACACTGTACGAGTGAGCTATAATGCACTGAGTGTTAGCCCGTGTTTCTTTCCAATTTTTGCTTCTGATACACAACTTTTTTTATTGTCGAAGGATATAACAAACAGACAAACAAGTACCTCCCCATCTTTTATTTTTTTTGTCAACTTACCTCCCTCTCTTGGACCGTTTGGTAGCATGTCTAATTCATATACGAAGAATCTACAAATTCGAGCGCAAATCTAGATAGCATGTCTAATTCATATATAAGGAATCTACAAATTAGAGCGCAAATTCGATGTTTTAAAACCTAATTAATTAGAAAATATTTCTAAATAAAACATAATTAGAAAACATAATTAGAAAATACTTCTAAATATAGTTTAATTTCAATTTTTGGTTGGATTTTTTTTCAATTTTACCCTTTCCAATTTTTTTTCCAGTAATTCGTTTTTTATTCTTTTTGTTCTTTTATTTATCCGATAGGTCCGTAGCTATGGGTACAGACCTATATTTGTTTCTTGGTTTTTTAAGTTAAGTAAAATAATTTTTTATATAATTGCAATTATAGTTGTTCATGTTCTAACCGGATTTTGTCCATCTAATTGTCCAAGTACTCGTAGGGCTGTATCCGAGTCTCATTTTTTGTATAAGTCCATGTCCAATGCGTCAAATATGTCCAATGTTATACCCTAGGGGTTGAACCTATATGAAGTGTTTGAAATTCCTCAAGCTTTTAAATTTTCATGGTAGTTTAATAGTGTTTAATTTTCACCTGTAAAAAAAACAAACTATAAATTTTAAAAATTAAAGCCACAAATACTACTGGTCCCTAATGTCTAGGCCCAAATGGCGGGCCCTAAAGGACTGGACCCTAATAAAATAAAGAAAACAAATTAACATTTTTTTAACAAAGAGTTGGAACTTATAATGGGCTGGACCTATTATACAAAAAATAAATTAACATTTCTTTGAAAAAGGTGCTAGAGCCCATGATGGGTTGGACCTAACTTTCACTCACTCAATAACAAAAAAAAGGGGTCTTCCAAAAAACCAAGGGCTGGACCCACGGTATGGACGGGTCTGGACCTAAGGTCTGAGTGTTTGGACGGTGAGGAGGTGGTGGGTAGCAGAGGTTACGTGATGGTGAAGAGGTGGTGGGGCGAACAACTCCGGATCCGGTGGTGGAGCATGGTGGAGCGAATCGCGTTTTAAAAAAATACTGGTTCGAAGATGGTGAAGTCCGGCTCTGGACGAAGATGGTTCGAAGTGGAAGAGATTGTCGTGCTAGTACAGAGGTTTTCTTGCTCTGGATCTGGGGCGGCGAGATCTGGAGCGAGTTTTAGAGAGCGACGGGACCACGATGGGAGAACTAGGACCACGCGCGTCGAGATCTGTTGGTGGTGTGTGCTCGCGGCTTGCTTCGCTGGCCGGAGATGGAGGATGCTCTGAGATCTGGAAGAAACGCGAAGGTGGCGGCGGGTTTCTTGCTGGCGTTGAGCGGCGGCGGGTTTCTTGCTGGCGAAGCTGGATGATGGCTGGCCGGCGAGCATGGTGGGAAGGAAGGTGAGGGGGAAGGGAGGCCATGGTGGAAGGAAGGAAGGTGAGAGGAAAGGGAAGCCATGGTGGAAAGAGCACATATTGTGGGGAGGTGAGAAGAGGTTGGTGATGGTGGTGAGGAGAGAGAGAGAGAGATGGTAGAATGATGGATTTTTTTCTGAAACAAAAACGTAATAGGGTGTTTTTGTTTTTTTGATTTTTTTGTTTCATAGTGGGTATAAGAGACAAGAAGGGGTTTTTAGGTATTTTATTGGATTTTAGTTGGTATTGGACTAGTAGTTAGTAGGTAATAGTATATGGGCTTTTGTTTCTTAAGTTCTAAGTCATGGAGCTCTATATAATAATTCTCCCTTCATATATTTTGGTAGGATATATTTATTTATTTTTGTACAAGTTTATTTATTTATTTAACAATTTTTTTTATAATATCAGATTTTTTTTGGACTCTCTTATAATTGGGTAAGACTTCAATCCAATATTGGATGGTCCAATATTCGTATCACGGTCATTGATTATTATAACAAAACACATGTCTTTAGATTAATAAGTTAATTACTTTAGTAAGTTTAAAACATGGGGTATATGTATTAATGTAATTGGTGTAGGATCATCCAATATTGGATGCAAGAATTTTTTATCTTATAATATTAGATATCTTTTCATTTTTTTAATATAATTTTTATAAACATACAATACTCCTTACGTTCCAAAAAGGTTGTCACATTTATTTTTCACACAAAGTAAGAAATGTCATTTATTATCCATGTGATTACTAAATTGTCATCCTTAAAATGTCTTGATATCTTGAATAATTTTTGGGAACATATATTATAATATGTAATTAGGGGTAAAAGTGGTATAAAAAAAGTGTTTTGATTTTCTAAAATGACAACTTTTTTTAAACAACTATTTTAGAAACGAAAAGAGTATTAAGTTTCCAATAAAAATATATAATTAATAAAAATATAGATCATTATATTATTTTCTTAATTCATATATACCAAAAATAGACAAATAAATTTCGACGAAAAAAATATATTTTTTCTTAAATTATATGGTCTTCCCCAATCAACCTACTCTTGCACATATTCAAAAAGCTCTCTCTTCTTTCTATTTGAAACGCTCTTTAACCTAATCTGGTCTCTGGCCGCCTTCGCTGGTGGCCTCATGCCGGTGTTGGCGGCCTTCCTGCTGCTTTTCAGCCTTTTTCTTTTCTCCCTTCCTTCTTTTTTCTTGCCTTTTTTCCTGTTTTTGTGTCTCCTCCCAGACCTTCCCCTACCCTACCCTGTTGCATTTCCATTCTCCTTGGCGTTGCTGGTGCCTTCGTGGTACTGTTGGTTACTCCCTGTTTTGTCAGTCCACGCTGAGATGGCTTGGTGGGCCCACTGCCCAGTTTCTGGGTTCGATTCGTCTGAAGACAGTACCCTTTTTAAGGACAGTCCTTTTGGCATCGTTGTCTATGTCACCGTCTCCCAAAGTGTAGGTTCGTTTCTGCTCTCTATGTGGACTGGATCCGTTTGTTTTCGACTGGATCCGTTTGGCTGTTATGATGTTTTCGTCTGGTTTGGGCTGATTTGTTTTCCTGTCGTGTACTGTTTGAGCCGCCAACGACCTGATCGCTGCACTTTGGGACTTATGGGTCTCTGGTTTGTAATTTTATCTTTCTATTTTCCCATATTTGTTACATGTGGTGATTCACTTTGGGTTGGGTTTCCGGATTAGCGAAGATGAGAAATAGAAGTTTTGGGTGTTTGCCGTTCACTTGAAACTACTTATTTTCATACTTTTCTAGTTTGATTTTCCTAGCACGTGTCTTTGTGGGAATTCAGAATAGGGGTTGTCTGTTTTGGATTGCTAGTTTTTGTTGCAGGCTGCCAGTTTGGTTTGGTCGTGGCAGAATCGACTTGGTGTCCTCTCGACGTGGAACTAGATATCAACGGTGTTTTCCGTTCACCTTTTATTCAAGTTCTTCTATTTCAGTTGTTACATTAAGAAGTTTGCTCCCCAAAATCTCTTTTTCTAGCAGTTTTTGTTTGGGGCTTGTTGGGAGTTTTTGTTATTCTAGAGCTTTCCTTCTCGTTTTGGCGGGGTCCTTTGTCTCTTACTTCGTTTCCATATAATTTCCCATTTCCATCTCCACCCTTTTCACCCTTTAATGTGGTGCATTTTTCACCCGTGGTGGTGGTGCAAGCTCCTGAGTATGGCTGCTTTCCTCTTTGGATATTCCCCTACTTTGCGGTATTTTTGTCAGTTTATCGATTACTTTGTATTCCGATGGTTGGTCGGTCTTGCAACTTCTTTGTCCTCACTGGATGATCGGAAAGAGTTTTGGAAATTGTCTGGAAACCGACGTGGTAGAACATTATTCTGCTTGGCGTGTGTTTGGTTTGCTTTCCGTATTTTTCTTGTATTTTTTGTTTGTATGTTATTTTCTGAGATTGGTTGGACAATCCGTGTATTCAGTTATCCTTTTAATCTATATATCAATTTGAAAAAAAAGACTCTTGCACATATTGGAATCACGAGTTTGAACATACCTCTAATTATATAAAATAAACTTCAAACTTTTATGAAGTATTAGAACTTATTAAGTTTGTAAGATGTTTAGTGAAAAAATATTTAACAAAAACTTTCAAGAACCAATTATAGATTAATGCCTATTAAAAAACTTATTTAAAAAAAGATGCCTAGAATAATTTTTTTTTTTATAGAAAACAGCCCCATCCCAAACTACCCTTATAATTAACAATTAAAAAAAAGAAATTAGAAAAAACAAAACAAAAACTAAAAAACACACGCGCGCGTCCGTGATTTTTTTTTAAAATTGTCATAACTAATTCTAAAAAAATCAAAAAAATCAAAAATTTATATATTTACGTCTATGATTTTTTTCGGAATTTTTTGAATTTTTTGAGTTTTTTTGAATTTTTTAATTTGCAGACACGAAATTCCATGTTTTAACCATGGAATTCCATGGTTTGAAATAAAGAATTTGTTTTCCGCAGACACAAAATTCACTGTTTAAAACATGGAATTTCGTGCCTGCGAAAAAAAAAATTCAAAAAAATTCAAAAAATTTAAAAAAATCTAAAAAAAATCATAGACGTAAATATTAATATGTTTTTATCAAAAAATGCAAATTTTTTAATTTTCTGATTTTTTTTGAATTAGTTATGAAAATTTTTAAAAAAAATTCATGAACGCGCTCGTGTGATGAAATTAGTAGTAAGTGGTGGTGGTGGTGGTTGTGGTGGTGGAGGTGGTGATGGTTGTGGTGGCTGTAGTGGTGGTGGTGGTGATTGTGATGGTGGAGGTGGTTGTGGTGGTGGTGGTGGTGGTAGAAGTACCCTATTATTTGTTTAATATTTAAAAATAAATATTGTATTATAAATAAAATAATATATTTAATAATAAGGATAGTATAGGTATAAAAAATATAAAGGGGATGTTTTCTATAAATAATTGTTCAATTAGGCATTTATCTCTAAATAAAAAAATTAGAGGCTTAAAAAAATTAGAGGCTTAATTAAGGAGGCATTTATCTCTAATTACCCCAACTTTCAATAACAAATAAAGTAAAGAAAAATAAATAACACAAGTTATATCGTGGTTTTTCTTAAACAAATTTTTATTCAAAAAGAGTGACGATTCTAAAAGTGTAAAAAGGATTAATGAGAGTCAACACACCAAAAAATATCCTTGTTACTCATTCATCCACCTTTTTTGTTTCATTTTTAACTTTTTTTATTCTTTTTCCAGCTTTTATGCTTTATCTTTCTTTAGATTTGGTGTTTATCCCTAAAATTTCTAGGATCTGGCTCCTTATCTACTTTCTCTCTCCTTCTTTTTTTCATAACCGCACTCACACACTCTCTCTCTTTCACCTCTTTCTTTCCTTCATTTCTCCGTTCCTTCTTCCTTCTTCCTTTATCTTTTTTTCTGCTTCTTTTTTCGTTGTCTCTCCGTGACCAAAATGTTGAATTCAGTCCGTGTCAACTGTTTCGAAAAGTAGAATGTAGTCTCGCGACATAACGAAGCTTATTCTATCTCCAAATATTACTGTTTCGAATGTATGTACTCCAGTAAATGGTCAAAGATCTGTCGTGATTCTAGTAGCGATGAGGATATTTCTATTACTCCATCAGTTAGCATTTCTCATACAGATCTAGGAAATGAAGTCCAAAGTACAGTATATTTGGTTGAAACTCAAGTTAAACCTCAGGCTTGGTCAAATCTGTTTGTAGATTGTGTTAAACAATCTCTCAAACTTGACTATCACGAACTTATATGCCATGAGGGAAGGAAAATTATCAAACCACCTCCTCAGGTACTTGAAGAGGGTGATAAGCTTTGGTAAAACTGTCTTATAAGTCAATTTCTAAATAATGCTCCTCCGTTTAACGCTTTTGCTAATTTTGTTCGATTTGAATGGTCCAAGCTGGTTAAAGTTGATATTAAATCGAGTAGTCAAGGAACTTTTATTTTCAAATTTGAAAATGAACAATATTATAGTAAAGCGTTGGAGCGGATGTGGCATATTAATGGTAAGTCATTGCTCTTAAGGCCTTGGAAAGTAGCGATGCAATTTGAAATGATTGATGTATCTAAGATTCCTATATGGGTTAAATTGGTGAATATTCAGAGGGCTATGTGGACCAAACAGAGATTAAGCTATATATCGAGTGGTATTGACACTCTATTACAGATGGATTCAATGACATATTCAAAATTGAGTATCGGTTACGCTAGTGTTTGTGTGAGATAAACACAAATGAAGAATTGCCTGATAATCTCTATGTTGATATAGGTATTAATGGGCTCCAAGTGGTTTAGGTTGAATATGACTAGAAACCTTTAGTTTGTGGGAAATGTAATAGAATTGGACATGTGGAAGGCAAGTGTAAAAATGTTCAGAAAGTATAGGTTCCAAAAAATCCTACAAATAATGTTGCTAAAGGTAAAGATAAGATCATTGAGGACAATGGCAAGTAGTTAGTCATAATAAGTATGTCAATAAAAATCAAGCTTCAAGCTATATTCTGAGTACCAATCGTTTTGATATTAACTTAATGAGATAGATAATGATATGCTAAAAATTATTAAAGATAGTGGTGTGCAGAAAGGTACACATCCACCAGACATATGAACATTACATCTTGGAACATAAGGGGTTTTAATAAACTCCTTAGGCAGCTAGATGTTATAGAGTTTTTAATTAGCAATAATGTTAAACTCATTGTCTATTTGGAAACAAAAGTCAAAGTTGAGAAGAGTTTGACCATAATAAGTGCTCATTCCTCACACCTTGAAATGTTGGACAACTATAATAAAGACGACTCGGGAAGGGTTTGAGTTATGTGGGATAAGAACTATGTTGAAGTGAAGCTGTTACGTGAAACCTCTCAAATAATTTTTGTTGAAGTTAATATTGTTGTGAGTAATCTCACTCTCTATATGGGGTTTATTTATGCTAGTAATGATGAGGATGAAAGAAAGATTCTATGGAAAGATATTAGCAAATGGAGCAATGATTTTAAAGATCATGGAGTTTGCTTTCTTGGAGATTAAGATAAGATTTTAAAGGTAGAAAAAATGCATAATTATGATACTTTGTCTAATAGTGTTATATATTTTGCAGAGTGTATTGATGATGCTTATCTTTATGAGCATCAATACCGGAGGCAATTTTATACCTGGACAAATAAAAATGATACAGGACAGTTAAGGCTAGCGAAATTGATAGATTATTCATCAACAGTAAATGGATTTATAGTGTTCAGTCTAATGTCATTGTCATACCTCCATTTATCTCTGATCACTGTGCATTTAAAATTATTATTGGATAATTTAAACAATATAACCCTTGTTCTTCAATGTGTGGTCACACATAAAGATTATCTGAATATAATAATACAAGCTTAGAGTAAAGTGTTAAAAGAAAATTTCATGTTTCAGTTGTGGATGAAACAAAGAGAACTTAAGAATAATCTTAGAAAGTTTAACAAGTTCTTTAGAATAAATTCTAATAATATTAGGGTGAAACCCCCGTAAAACCTCATAACTTTGATCAAAGTGTAGAAACCGTCTTTTATCTTTTTTTTTTTTACACAAAACGCTTTTTACGAAAACAAAATTGTCACCGTTAGCCTTTTTTCTATTTTCTGTTAGTTCATCGTTAGTTAATGCCATCTGGCGCCACATCACTGCCACATCACTCCCACGTATGCTCCATCTAATCGACATTTACACTTCATTAATTTTTTTTTAAACCCATCTTCTTTTTCATCTTCTTCTTCTTTCTCCGGTTACTCCATCAACAATCTAAAAATCCAAATCAAAAAATGTAGTTTAAAAACAAATTGCTCACTCAAGCCCACGCCTTTACAACATCTGAAACCAATACCATAGCCACCACACAATCTTATTAAGAAGGAGTTTGACATTATTAGAGTCTTCTAGGCTTTAAGGAAGGTGATCAAAAGTACTGTTCTATTTCTACTACAAAGAAACTTGTGCACTTAACCTTAAAAGTGGTTTTCCCATGTAACAAAAATAATATCAAGGTAATTTAAAAAAGAAAAGAAGTCAATGCACTGTTTTGATCGAATACATACAACAACGTAACATATACTCCCCTCTTAATCTTAAAATCTGATAATGGAAGACTGAGTTCTATAGGTTACTATTTCATCTAAAGAAAAAGACGTGCATGAATGTTGGTACCGTTTAATTTACCAGTTGAGAGATTTCATTCATTGCAGTAAGCCAGTAAATCACTTTCATTTTCTTCTCATGACAACCTAATTCTTCTATCATCTTCAGACTTTTGAGACCAATAACATATAAGAAAAAGTAGGAAGTTAATTACACTTAAGAAAGTGAGTATCCAGTAATAATAATCTAAATGACCTTCATTAAGGTTACCCGATAACCAGCTCACATTCCACCATTTCCCAGTCACACTATCGACAGTATTCACCAAAACACTTCCAACCACGCTCGAAACCGCCATTTCTAATGTGTACATCGCTACAGCCATGCTTGACATGCTTTTCGGAAAGTGCATGTAAAAGTATTCTACTTGTCCAATTACGTTAAATGCCTCGGCTAATCCAAGTAGCACCTCAAATGGTACTAACCACAAAGCAGACATAATTACGCCATCATTTGCAAGTTTCCGTCTTACACTTTCTGTTATAGCAGAGTATGTCATTGCTGAACACGAGAAGACTAACCCAATTCCCATACGGAGAATCGGACTTAATCCGTGCCCTGTATACTTTTTAAGTAATGGTACAAGTGCACAATTGTAAAAAGCAATCCAAACTGTTACTGTAACAATCACAAACACTGAAAAAGAACCTGCTGGTATTTCAAAGTTTGAGAAAATGTGTCTATCCATGAGTTGTGCTTGGAGGATTGTAAACGACTGGTTTAAGCATACTAAATGTATAATGCCTGTGGACCATATCGGAATAAGCTTGAGAAGAGCCTTAAATGATTCAACTTGCTCCACACTGCAGAGATTCCATGTGTTTGAAGATGACCCATCAGGGTTTAACTCTCTCTCCGGATCTTGGATTACACAAGCTTTACTCAAACACCTATACAAATAATTTTACTAAAACATTAGCAAATGAAATTATGGGCCTGTGTGTGCGCTTTTATCAAGCCCCTAGAGAAAAAAAAAAAAAAAAAAGAAGAGAGAAATCGTACCTGAAATTATCTGTCGGTGCAAGAAAAATCGGCGTGTTAGTATGATAGTTCACGTGGGAGAGACTTGTGTTTCTTTTTCTAAATGCTGCAACAAGAACTTGAAGATATCTAATAAGGAAGTTTTCACTAGGTTTAACATTAACATACAATGAAGAACCGAACAAGAATACAAGAAGCGAGAAACACAAAATAATAGGAGGGACACCAAATCCAACTTGCCAACCATAATGATCTTGTATGTAAACTATTACAGTCATTGCAACCATAACTGAGAGTCCAGCTGAAGCGTAGTACCAATTGAAGTAACTATCAAGAACCATCTCGTTATCATTAGTATCATCTTTTTTCACTAACTGATCTGCGCCAAAGGCTATGGAACATGGTCGAACACATCCAGCTCCGATAGAAATTAACCCGAAAGATGATAACAATAGGATAGTTTGGGGTGTGTTTGGAGAACTGCACCTATTCTCAAATTGATCACATTGTGGAGGCCTGAATGCAGGGGCAATTGTGGTCAGCCAAAGAAGGATCATTCCCTGTCAAAATAATAGAATTTGGTGTTAAATCATAGTCTAACAAAATTCTGTGAGAGTGGTAGTGACGTTCTGTCCTTTAAACAATTAAAGACTGTAAATGAAGGAAGATAAAGATAAACTTCTTATACTTTGATTTCAACTTTTCTTTAAAGTTGGTAATTGGACGAAGATAAAGATAGCCATTACTTGATTTCAATACACCGTCCACAGCCCTCCCCAAATTAAAATTGTGGATCCATCATATAATCTTATCTGCAATCACCTCAAGAAAATCTTTAAAATGTTTTATCGTCGAACATATTTTTTTTTTTTAATAACGATATATCATTGTCAATTCTTTGATTTGTTCAATTTAGTGGTATAATTTTGGTTTGTATATATCATTATTTTAGGAGACAGTTGTTCATTTAACACAGTACATGTCTAAAGAAATTAAACCTTCTATGTCCACCTAAAATGTATAAATAGAATTGACAAAAAATGAAAAGAGAAAAGATTCACAGTACTTACGAGAAGACTAGATATGGATCCAATAAGAATGACTTTAAACCGACCGAAGAAAGAATCGGCAAGGAAAGCTCCAAAAATGGACAAACCGTCTGATAAAGCTGACCACATGAACAATATAGTTGTAGCAGTAACAGCTTCAAGATTGTACTCTTTCATCAAGTATATTATCATATTTGGCAACAATCCATAACTTGCAACCTTCTCTGCTGATTCTGTCACTGCACTTATAATGTCAAACAAACTAAACAAAATTGTAAAAAAAAAAAAGGTATATAAATGTCAAATATAGAGAGATGGAGTGACGTACGTATGATGAAAGTAATGGTTGTGAGACCGCCCTTATCCTTTTCCTTTGGTGGAGATGAAGAATTATGATATTGGTCATAGAGTAAGCTTTCTTCTTCCTCTCGAATTGCAGCTGAATCCTTCATCTTTCACTTTCTCTTTCTGTAAGTACTAGTGAGCTATAATGCTCCTGCTACGAGTGTTAGGCTGAGTCCAACAGGTTAAGAGATTCTAGAGAAAAGCTAGAAATTAAGGGTTGACTTCTCAATTTAATTAACAGTATTGACAGTATTAGAAGTTACATATTTAAACCCCAATATTTAGTTTGACTTCTATATTTGAACCCCAACATTTAGTTTTGTTTTCCTTTAATATTTATCAGAAAACCACTTTAGATTTGTCAGAAAACCATTCAGATTTGGAATGATTGACTCGGTTAGAATTTATTACCATTTAGAAAGAGTTATCATCACGACTATTTCCATAAAAAAATATACACACCTCTTCATGCATATACTTATTTAATCAGAACTAAATTATCCATATTCAGAGAAGAGACTCGATTCCTTATTCATTTGACAGGCTAAACCTTCTTTATTTATCTTTTTTAGTTGCTTTATAATTAAAATGTAAACTACATTTTTTTTCTTGTTTCATTCACATCTAATACATAGCTTTTTAAAATAAAAGAAAATTCACGTTAATTAAAATTTGTTTTCTTAAATATTCTTTTTGAAAGCCCTTTCTTTTAGCTATTTATTTTTCTAACAATTTTCTTAATTCACTTTTTATATCAAGTTTTAAAAGAAAAACATTATAAATTATATTATTTTCAAAAAATAAAATATATATTTCTATAAATTATAAATATAAATATAAAATAAGTATAAATATAGTTATAACTAGTATATAAAACTATATAAATGAAGAAATTTTATAAAATAAAAAAAATATTAAAATTAAATTTAAATATAAAATTTTAAAATTGAGAATTAAAATAAAAAAGCAGTTGAAACAAAATTATTATAAAGAGTTAATATTTTTTTAAATGGTATTTAACCTTTATTCTAACTAAAAATATAAAAAAACTGTTGGACTTATTCTTAGCCTGAATTTATGTCCTATTTTTTCTTTTGATGCACAAACTATTTATTGTTCAAGAATATGACAAACAGATAAAACAACTACCTCCTTCTCTTAAAGTAAAGGGGGAATTATAAATATAGGCCCAAATGACATACACGTTTATATTAAAAGGCCTTCTCACTAGGTATGAGTTACAACAAAGCAAAAAGGCTAAATAGCCCTCCCCATTGTTTCTTATAACAGCAAAAACCAATCCCAAAACCAAACCCCTATTAGGCTACGAGAATCAACCCTCCCTTCTCCCTATTCTCTCTCATCTCCTCTCTTATCTCTTTGCTCTCTGTAAAACTGCCCCACTCTTTCCTCTCTCTGTAAAGCCGCCCACTCCCCACAAATCTCACCTTCCACCTTCGCCATCATCACCTCCCCACCGCTGGAAGACCTTCGACAGCCACCAAATCCATTTCCACCCTCCCAACCACCACCACCACACAAACGAAGGCGCCGCTGCAGAGCCGGATCCACCACCATCTCCTCAACCACCAACCAAGCAACTCAGCCTCTCAAGTCGTCGCCGTGTCCTCCATCTCTGGACGCTCACTGAAAACCGCTCTGCTGCAGATCCAGATCTCACCGCCCCCCACCATCTCGTCCAGTGCAAGAAAACCGCTCCATAGTGTCGTCGGAGCCCTGATGAGCACAATAAAGCTGATTCATTTCCCCAACTGGGCATTGCCCCTTGACCACCCCGATCTGGGTACAGCCCCTTGCCGATATCGATTTATATTCTGTTATCTTTTGCAGGTAGATGGGTACAACCCCTTGGACTTTATTCTGTGTGTACAACCCCTTGATTATATCTCGTGGGTACAACCCCTTGATCAAGCTGAGTCACTCATTGAACCCTTATAAACTCCAGCATACTCCCCCGTTCTGTTTTCTCAATAGACTAATTGTGAACATATTGTAATTGGTTCTGTACCCACTTGGGGTTTTACGTGGAAAAGAATCAATAAAAAAATGAACAATTAAATAACAGCATGGGTACGAGTTAATGGGTGCGTACCCATTTAGTATAAACAATTTATTTTAGCTGTGATAAAAAAGTACGTGGGAACGTACCCACTTAAAGATATCCTCAGGGGTAAGAAGGTAATGTTGAGTAACTAAAAAGCCAACTAAGTATTTAATAAGAAGATCTAACTACTTGGGCTTTTAAAAATAAGTTTTGGACAATTTGGGATCTAATTTGTAATTTCCTCTAAAGTAAATGGTCCGTTCTAGATTGGGTAGCATGTCTCATTCATATATTTTGGTAGGATATATTTTTTTTGTGTACAAGTTTATATATTTATCTTAAAAAATAAAATATTTTTTATTTTTATAATATCAGATATTTTTTTATTTTTTCAATATGAATTTTATTAATATACAATACTAAGTTTCGAATAAAAATATATGATAAATAGAATAATTTTATAAAATATGGATCATTAAATTATTTTCTTAATTCATATATACTAACAATAGACAAATAAATTTCTACGAAAAATATATCTTTGTTCTTAAATTATATGGTCTTCCCCTACCAACCTACTTTTGCACATATTGGAGTCACGAGTTTGAACATACCTCTAATTATATAATAAACTTCAAATTGTTATGAATGTATATTATTAAGAACTAAAATTAGATAAACTGCTTAGGAGCAACCCTGATGCTGTTATTAATTACAAACTTAGAAAATGTAGCATTGATTAAGAAATTGGAATAAAAGGAAATTTGGTAATAACAAATACAAATTGAAAAACTTATTAATAGATTAGAAGTTATTTCTAACTCCTGTAACCCTAACTTTAGCTTGGACGAATATAATTGTATTACTAAAGAGATTGAAATCACTTGGAAAACAAAGGAAGGTTTTTGGAAGGATAAATCTAGAAACCTCTGGCTTAAAAAGGTGATAAAAATACAAAATACTACCATTCCTGCACTAAGGAAAGAAGAAGTAGAAACAAAATTGTTAAAATTACCAAAGGAAATGGTAGTTGGCTTGAAAATAAAGTGATATTAATAAAGAAATTGTTGATTATTTCAACAATATTTTTACAATTGTTGGTAACAGAGAATTTACTAATACTTTAAATCTTATTCAAAGTAAATTAGATAAAAAAATATCCTGATAGTCTTAATAGACCCATTAATGAAGAAGAACTGAAAATAGTTGTTTGAGAGCTGGGACCTAAAAAAGCTCCGAGTCCCGATAGTTTTAATGGAAATTATTTTAAAACATACTGGGAAATTATTAAACTGGGTAGTATGAGAGTTATTAATATCAAGAGAGCAAGTTGACAGTATGTATCTTTCTTTTAGTTTATTTCTTTCTAGTATGAACTAATTTTCCCATAGCTTGGGTTTTGCATATGTAATATCTATGAATTCTATTTTCTTCTATCTATGTTTCTTTGGGAGAATTATTTTAAATTGATTCTGGCTACTTAACCATATATTTGTTTTATGTGCTTTGATTTATTATTTGTCTTAAACCTGATCAATTTAGAGTTCTGCTAATAGTAGTTATATGGTCACCCGAAAGGGGTGTCTGATTATTGAAACACCATATAAGCGTCTAGTGTGTGGTAGTGATCCTAACGGGCTTGCCTAACTAGATAGTCATTAGGGTTTGATTTAATCACCTATCATCATTAGAAGGCCAGTCTCATTTAGGAACCTAGTGGCTTAGTAACACCATATTTAAGTCACCTTGTGATTGTGAGGTCGCCACCCTAGTCTACCCTGACGGGGGTAGGGAGGAATTTAGAATCCTGACTACTTATTTAAGAGCTATTATCACCCTTATTAAGTAGTAGAAGAAATACTAGGATTAGTGTATACGAGCAAAACCTGAGCTATATTCTCTCATCTTTATTATCTCATATTTATTTTATTTTCTTCTATTTTATTTAGTTTAATCATTAATCTCTCCATCAATCATCTTTATTTTCCATCTTTTAATTATTAATTGCTACTCTGATTTATTTATCCATAAGCTTACACACTTAAGTCCATGAGGAACGAATCTTCTTATCATTAAAACTTGCATACGTCTTGTAATACTTGTAATACTGTGCTAGTCTAGGGTTATTACTTGTTTTATTTATATCTTATTTTTATCACACCATAGGCGACACCAGACCCCACCGGTTGGTAAAGGATAATTAACCCATTTAGCGACTAACAAGTTTACCTCTAGCGACCACATCTGTAAAGTTCCCATCTAGCGCAACGTGTCATGCTAAACCGTTAATTAGATAAGATAAGGTAATATATTTGGGATCGTTATCCCCTCGAGGTTATCCCGGTATGGTCTTTTTTTTAAAGCATATAATATATTTAATAGGATAGTTCAAAATATTACAATTAACCAACCTCTCGAGTTTCGTTATCCGAAAGTAAGATATTAGCTAACTGGGTCGGAATTTATAAATTTCAGTTACCAAATAGGGTGCTTTAAAGCTCCAATTTGGCCACACAGTCAGCTGTCATATTAAAGTTTCTAGAAAAAGAAACAAATGAAGGGTTGATTGCTCCGCTAAACTATAACTATTACAAATAATATTGTTAATTTGATGACAATTAATGTGCTAATTGTTAGAGAGCGGGTGCATAATTTTCCAAGCATCATTCTCAATAATAACTCTTTCTGAAGGGTAGTCTCTACATATATTGTAGTTTTCAAAATTCCAATATTTTTTGCTTCAAGAACTAAATGTGCATTGATTTTCTAACTTTTTCTTGTTACAAAATCACAATTAAAATTTCTTACAATACAAACTACTGATGTTTCTTTATCCGAATATGCGACGTCACCTTTGACTCGAAATGGTTAAATGTTTATTGTTTAACTTGTTCGTCTTAATTGGAAATTTTAATGCGTTTTCAACTATACAATATTAAGGGTATTTTTTTTTATCATGGATAAAAAATGACCCCATCGATTATTTTGAGCTAAGTCAAAAAATAAAAAAACTCTCTCTACGCTCTCTAGAAAACTAGCCGTTATCAGCAAAAATTGCTTTTCTTTCAATCCAACACCGGAGGCTCCTCCGGACAAGATGGGTTTGGTACCACCTGCGCCGCCTGAAGGAGGAGGTGCGAGAGACACCATAATGGTGGAAACTAATCCGGCCATCGGCGAAGGCGAAGATTTTCCTCCGCTTGAGACTAAAGAATAACGAATTAACAAGAGGGCTAGATCGATGGCTAATCCGGATGCATCAATTGGTGTAAAGAATTCCATTCTGGCGGATAATATACAAAAATCAAGCAATTTTATTCCGAATAAAAAGGTTTCAGGTTGGCATTCTGCTCTTATGGGTAATAATTTTATCATACCTGAGATAATTGATTTGGATGAAACCAAATTGAATACGATTAATGGGCTAGACACTAAATTTCTTGATTCAATAAAAGATGATGAACCCCTGCTTAATTGTGAATTTCCCCAAGTGCTTAGGACTAGGGAAGAGATTCTTGAGGGGATTAATTTGTGGAATAATACTGTAGTGGTAAGACTTTTGGGTTCTAGAGTTAGCTTTGGATACCTCTTGACTAAGCTTAAACAGATTTGGGCACCTAAGGGAATGATTGATATGGTAGATGTTGGCTTTGGGTATTTTATGGTTAAATTTGCTAATAGAGATGATTGTGAATTTGCTTTAGCGGGGGGTCCTTGGATGATCTTTGATCATTACTTAATTGTGAGGGAATGGTCACCGGAATTCAAGCCTCAAACAGATGCAATTACTACTACCACGGCATGGGTCAGGATTTCGAATGTAGGAATGCACAACTACACGACTCGTATTCTTCGGAAAATGGGGGATCAAATTGGTAGAACTATTCGGATTGATCCGTTAACTAAGGCAAGGAAAAAAGGAAATTATGCGAGGCTGGCAATAGAACTTGATTTGGGAAAACCTTTAACGCCTAAAATTCACATTAGGGGTGAGATTTGTCTTGTAGAATATGAAGGGTTGCACCTTGTTTGCTTTGAATGTGGAAAGTTTGGACATCAAAAAGAAAAGTGTACCAACGGGGTGGTAAGCTTAGTGAACGTGGATTCAAGTGGTGTAGGTAATGTGGAGGGTGAGAGGATTAGTCCACCCAAGGAAGCAGTAGTAGAGCCGACCTACGGGGAGTGGATGACCGTAAAGCGCGCTAACCGGGGGAAAAACAAGAATGGTGCTAAGGTTAATGCTAATAACAATAAAAATATTTTCGGGAAGGAGATGGGGTCGCGTTATAATGCGTTGTTTGTGGAGGATAGTGAGGTTGTTGCGCAAGTCAGTAGCGGGAAAAGTGTGGGGAATAATAAGGCCTCTAGTAGTGCGGGTTTTAAGTTGAATAAGGGCAAGAATAGTGGTTTCGTGAATAGGAATAGAAGTAAGGAGAATGGCGGACACAAAGTCATAACCGCCCCTGACTTTGAGACACGCAAAGAACTAAATTCGGTTCCTGAGGTTGTATATTTTGCTTCTACAAAAGAAGGGAACAAGGAGCAAGATGGGGGCGGTAATGTGAACGAAATGGGGCGTAGATCGAATGGCAAAGAGTTGGTCTTAGAACATAATAATATAAGAAGTGATCATGGTGGAAATAGAAGTTTGGTAATCCGTGATATGGGCCTGATTACAGCGCGGACTGATGGTGCTTTGGTGAGCAATTTAGAGAGGTCAGGAAGTATTTTAGAAGATGGAGCTGTGATGGAAATTCATAGCAAAAAAACCCCTGCTGCAGAACTCCAGGACAGCGAGTTCACTGCTGCAGAAACCGAAACAGAAAAAAAAATAAAAAAAAAGTGCAGCAGCAGTTGGCGAGTGTAGCGCAGGGACTGAAGCTGCAAATTCCAGCTCTTCAGCAGCCGCGCCTTGGGTCACCACCTCCAGGGGACCAGCAGCTGCAGTCGAGGGGTTGGATGAGCAGGTCCTCCCTCCCGTGTTTGGTAATGGGTGTTGGGGTGATGACGAAACGGAAGAGGACCCGGGGGGTAATGACTTATCCACGGTACCGGAAACACAATTCGAAGATGGAGATGGCTATGCTTTAATGGGTGTTGGTCCGGAAGGAGCGGCAACGACGGAGCAGGTAGTTTCTTAGTCAACTTATTTTTACTAATTGTGTGTTAAATGAATACAGGTAATAGATTTTCCGAGAGTTGGGAAGACATTTCTTTCCTCTCAATGTTTTGGTGTGGAATTGCCACGGAGCGGCTCAAGATAATTTTCAACGTGTAGTCCGGGAGATGATTCGTATTCATCGTGTGTGGATTACGGTGATAGTTGAGCCGCGGGTTAGTGGGGCTAAAGCGGATGAGATAATAAACGGGTTAGGTAAAACAAATTCCATAAGGGTAGAGGCGGAAAATTTCAGGGGGGGTAATTGGCTCTTATGGGATGATTCGGAAATAGGCGTTCGAGTTTTATCGGCTGGAAAACAGGTAATTAATATTGAAATTTCTAGAAATAATTGTGTTACTTGGTTATTTTCAGCTATTTACGCACGACCAGTGGCTAAGGATCGAGAACCGTTGTGGGAAGCACTTCATTACGCATTTAGTAGTATTGGTAAACCGTGGTTAATAGCGGGGGATTTCAATCAAGTTGGTACAGAGGAGGATAAAAAAGGAGGGCAGCCAGGCATCACGCGTAGAATGGAAAACTTCGAAAATTGGAGAGATAGTTGTGATTGAACAGATTTGGGTTTTGAAGGGCCTAGGTTTACGTGGTGTGACTCGTGGAATACAGGGCAAAAAAATACTAAGAAGACTTGATAGAGCGTATGGTAATACAGGGTTGCTTGAACTATTTCCATCCGTTCGAGTAACACATTTAGATCAAAGGCATTCCGATCATGCGCCTATATTAATTGGTTTGAGTCAAGGGGGTCAACGTCCACCTGCAAGATTTCGCTTTGAATCCGCATGGTGCCTTCATAGAGACTTCAAGAATTCGGTTGAACAGAATTGGAATTCAAGTAATACAGAATTAGGGGACCGCCTCGTTAGCATCAAGAGTCATCTCACCTCTTGGAAGAAGAATGTTTTTGGTGATTTGAATAAGAAGAAACGAATACTTCTTGCCAGACTTAAGGGAATTCAGCTCTCCCTTCAACGTTCCTATAATCCGTATTTATTCAGGTTAGGGAAGCGTATCAGAAATGAATACCTAAGTGTGCTTGATGAGGAAGAAATTTTATGGTTCGAAAGATCGAAAGAGAAGTGGGTTCGTTCGGGTGATAAGAATACTAGGTACTATCATTTAGCTACTTTGAAGAAAAGAAAGGTGACGAGGATCGCGTGCGAATGGTGATTGGATTGAAGACAAGGTGGAGTTGGGTGAGATGGTTAGGAGTTTCTATGTAGAATTGTATACAGATTCGGACAAGTTCGTGGGCCCTTTTGCTTTACCTCATGGCGCTAGTTTGGGGGTCTTAGAAAGGGGCATTCTAGAAGAAGAATTTACTGATGAGGAGATTAAAATCGCAATGTTCCAGTCTAGTCCGAACAAGGCAGTTGGACCAGATGGTATAGCGGCAGTCTTCTATCATAAGTGTTGGGATATAGTAGGTCCTGAAGTTTGCAGAATGGTTAGGAATGCAATTCGGGATGGGAGAGTTTCGGAAAATATTAATGGAACACTGGTTCATTTAATTCTGAAGGTTACAGAACCGACTAAAGTAGGAGAGTTAAGGCCTATTAGTCTCATTAATGTTTCGGTCAAAGTCATAATGAAAGCCATGGTTAATCGAGTTCGTCCTCTCTAGGCGGATCGGATTGGATATAATCAGAGTAGTTTTCTTCCGGGTAGATCAACAATTGATAATATTGTGCTGGTGCAAGAGATAGATCACCGTATGCAGAAAATGACTACGAAATCGGGTTATATGGCCATTAAGATTGATTTAGCTAAGGCCTATGATAAGCTTAGATTGAAGATTCATTGAGGACACGATTGAATTTTTTGGGTTTCCCAAGGCTTGGACGTGTGTGATTATGAATGCTATGGCAACGAATAAAATGTGGGTCATGTGGAATGGGGAGCAGCTAGAGGAGTTCACCCCCCAACGGGGCATTCGGCAGGGAGATCCTCTGTCCCCTTATTTATTTGTGCTTTGTATGGAACGTTTATCTATGCTGATTCAGGGGCTTTGCGAGGGGGGAGAATGGGTTCCCATTCGCCTCCATCGACAAGGTCCCGGTATATCCCATGTGTTTTTTGCAGATGATTTGGTGTTATTTGCTGAAGCGGGAAGCCGTCAAATCGATCTTATCAAGGAGGTGCTTAGAGTATTTTGTGATGAGGGCGGGGAAAACCGTGAGTAAGGAGAAATCTCTCATTTATTTCTCTAGAAACGTGGAGAGTGAAGAGGCTTTGGAACTTGCGAATAGAAGTGGTTTTGTACTTAGTGATTCTTTAGGGGTGTATCTTGGGACGCCAATTAGATATGAAAAGTAAGCTCCCGAATTGGAAGGCCCAAAATCTTTCAATGGCGGGTAGAATTACTTTAGCACAATCGGTGTTATCGGCTATTCCCACTTACCTAATGCAAACAATGAAGTTCCCTTTATATGTATGTGAGGAAATTGATAAAATTATAAGGGATTTCATTTGGGGTTCATCGGAAGAGGGAAGAAAAATCCATTGGTTGGCTTGGAACAAGCTTTGTTGGTCAAAGAAAAGAGGTGGATTGGGTCTTCGTAAGGCGAAGGATTATTATAAGGCGCTATTGGCAAAGCTAGGGTGGAAGCTACTTCAGGGAGATTCGGCTTTGTGGGTGGTAGCACTTAAACAAAAATATTTCAGAAACGGGGTATTAGAGAGAGTGGTGAAACCTTCGGACTCACGAATGTGCAAGAATATTTTAGTAGGGTGCGAGGTGTTAAAGCAAGGTATAGAGGAAGTAGTCGTTGGAGCGGGGATATCCTATAAGTGGAAGCTTGAGTCGTCGGGAATTTTTTCGGTCAAATCGGCATATAATCTTATAAATGGGGTTGAGGAGAATTCGCAATTTAATTGGGATTTGGTGTGGAAATTAAAGTGTCCCCAGAGAATTAAGGTGTTTATTTGGAGATGTATATGGGATAGACTCCCAACACGTGGTAATTTGGCAGGTAGGGGAGTGATTGAGGACGGATCATGCCCGGGGTGTGGCGCGGCTGTGGAGTCGGCAAAACATATGTTTCAGGAATGTGCGCGGAACAGGGATGTTTTCTTACTCTGTACAGGGGCTTCTTTGCAATTTATGGGAACTAATTATTGTACTTCTTCTTTAGGTAATGATAACAATGGACATGCAAGGAGGTGAAGGCATAGGAATGGACAAGGCAGCGGCCAGGGAGAAGGAACCAGGACCCGCATCGAAGCAACAAACACTTCCAGCCGAGCTGATGCAGAAGCGAGCCCAACAGCAGCTCCAGGCCACGCGACACTTCAGGACAGTCCGGGTGCGCAGATTCAGAACTCCGCAGGTGCTGGTGCAGCTCCGCACGACCAACAGCAGCTCCAGGGACTTAGTACTTTCCAGCAGCAGCTTTTAGATGCTGATTCGATTGAGTGGTGGACGGCTATGCTATCACGTAATATGGTTTTTAAAGGCATCGAGCGTTGTATTCGTGTAGCAGCGCTGGTATGGGTACTTTGGAAAAATAGAAACGCGGCCTTATTTGATAGTGAAGCACGAGTTAAAGACAAAAATGAGTTAGTTGCTATCGCCAACAACGCAGCTAGGGACTATATTAGGGCCTGGGGTATAGAACGAGACGGTGGTTTAATCACATCATCGCATAGCATTCTTGTCAAATGGTCCAAACCAGAGAATGGGATCAAACTTAACATAGATGGCGCATTCGATTCGAGGAATAATTGCGCAGGTATTGGTGGGGTATTCCGTAATAAAATGGGAGATTATATAGATGGTTTTGCGGGATTTTGTGATGCAAATACACCGCTTGAGGCGGAGAGTCTAGCACTTCGTTTTGGGTTACGTTTAGCGGTGTCACGAGGAGAGGATAGCCTAATCATTGAAACGGACTCGCGTGAGTTGTACGCGCTAGTGAAGGGCGGTACGAACTCAAGGGAAAGTTTAAATGATGTCCTTTGTGAGTGCATGTATATTTTGCAAGCGAATGTACATTTTGAGTTTGTTTGGAATTTCCGTGAAGCTAATAATTGTGCGGATTGGTTAGCAAAATATGGATTACGAAATAAAGAAGAGACAGTTGTGTATAAGGACCCTCCAGATGGTCTATGGCGAGCCCTAGCACGCGACCGTTGTGGTTGGGCTGTGCCTAGAATTGTAATAGATAGTTAGCTTTAATTTCTTGTAGAAGATTTATTCTTCAGGGTCTTTTGACCTCTTGTGTAAAAAAAAAAAAAACATTTTGACCACTATTTTACAAGATGAGAACATTTACCGACTATTTTCTCTTTAATGAAATAAATTTAAAATACGGTGGAGAGGTGGACCTCAAAGTTTAGTGCCCATACAAATTTAGTGCACCATTACTGCATTTTAGTCATGATTAGACAAAACAATGATGAGGTGAACAAAATTGAGATCGCAGTTTCCTTGGTTTATCACATTGAAGTCACAAAACTAGATTCTTAATGTGGTCAAAATGAGCAATTTGCTTAAAGTACCACATAGGAAAGAACTAATTTCTTTTTTCGAACAAAATATAAACTAATTTTTCGAAGTAGTATTATTTACTCATTTAGCCATGCTCAGTGGACTTCCTTTTATCGAATGCATTATATATTAAGGAGATAGATTCTTTTTTTTTTTTTTTTACGTGTAAGAAATCTCGAAGATTACATAGAATATTAGCCGATACCAAGTCTCGAAAACATTTCCTTCAACATTGTCAGTGGGTCGTATTCCGTGGTTGCCATGTGTCTGGCATCTTTAGCTAATTTGTCTGCTCGACCATTGAATCTTCGCGGGATATGTTGAAAGAACACCGGTTCAATCTCCATAGCCCGCCTCTTGATGTGCCTGATCCATGGCCTGACCCGCCAATCAGCAGCCGACGCTTGCTTTATACCTTGAATAATTTCAAGGTTGTCCGAGAAGATGGTTACCCCCTCGTGTGTATTTTGACTTGCCTTGTCTAAAGCATAAATAATCGCCTGCGCTTCCCCTTGAACGTTCGAGTTACACGTGGTGATCATTGAAAAGTCGGTTCGATGTCCTGTAGCTTTATTAATCTAGACCACCCTGATACTTGTTGGTGCGTGTGGTTGATCAAATGAGGCATCGCAAGTGAATGCAGTATTCGTCTGAATCTTCAGATCAGTATTGTCGTCATTTGTGTGGCTTGTATTTGTGCTCTGTGCCGCTTGACTGTTGACCCATTCATATCCAAAATGTTCATAGATACTCTTGTTCACGGTTCTTATAATGTCAGTAGGCTCGAAATGATAGTCACTATGCCTACTTTTCATTTTGGATTTCCAAATATTCCAAATTAGCAATAGAATATAAGAGGTAACAATGTTCCGTCACCATCCACCTGTAACAAAAGTCTCAATGATCTGAAGAATCCAATCCCCCAAATCGTCAATCTCGGGACGAATGTTGATTTGGAGTGCCGAACCTGCTCATACCAATTTGCCATTCCACACGTCAGAAGTAGATGTTCCCCTGTTTTGTGTTCCATCTTGCACCATTGACACTCAATTTCTACGTCACAATGTCTCTTTACCAGATTTCTCCCAGTTGGTATAGCATTATTAAAAGTTTTCCAAGTGAAAATTCTGACCTTAGTTGGAATATTTAAATGCCAAATGGTCCTCCAGAGCGTACTCCCGGTTGAAACGGTACTTGATTGCTGTGGTGTGTCATATAGTTTGGTATTCTTGATACTTGATTGCCAAATGATATCAAGAATATTGAGATTAAGCATGAATGTAGTTTGATTACGATAGGTTCATCAACAAAAATTTCTTCCTTCAGAAAGAGAGTATAGAGAACCTACGAGTCTTTCATGATGTCAGGCTATATCCATGAGGGTTCAAGCCAAAACGAAGATAAAAGGTACTATAAGATTTGTCTTGGAAATTCTATAGAATAGTGTGGATTAAAGACAAGAAAGTGGTATGGTCGAATGAGTTAGAGAATTGGGAAAATTTAAAGAAAGCGACACTCACATATACGATTGATAATGAGATATTCACATTCACGAGTAAGGACACCGCATAGATTTATACGGAAAACTCTATTTTCTACGAACATAATCTTTCTCCACAAATTTATAATACAATATAAAAAATAGTGGATCAGGTTATAAGATATTTTATGGGATACCCAAGGGAACAACGATAAATACTGGCAACCAAGAAGTCACAACTCTAAAGTACCCTACTTCTGCTGGAAACTATCTTGGCAAAGAATCTCCATTATACACTTCCTAAGCATGCAACAAAGTGCAGTTTGCTACCAAAATATATATTATTTATATGGTTTATTTAATTGAACATCCTGACGCCATCGTTTCCCAAATTCACGAGTTTAGACAGTTAAATCTAATTCAGATACAAGAATATTCATATCTCTACTCCCATCACCTTACTCAAGATTAATGATTAGAAATTGAAAACTCAACACCACTTCAATAAAGGTTGATAGTCTAAAATGCACCCAAATAAAATACATATAAGAGTTACACCACTCTAAAGGTACAAAGTTTGTCCAGAAATCAAAGAAGGAAAGAGATGAAGGCACAAGCAAAGATGGAGATCGTTAGGAATAGGCAACCAGAGAAGATGGAGATAAAGTAGAGGAAGGTGGGTCGGAGATGGATATAGATCAAGTTGGAACAATGGATAGCGAACAACAAAACCTATCAATTCAGCGCATAACAATTCCAACAACAAAACAAGTTCATTACCCAATAATTTGAGAAACTATGGTGGGAGAAAGAAAAACAAGTCTAGCAACAAGTTGAGAATATTACCCGGTTTTTCCATTAGTGGGGTCGTTCCCCATCTTCATAGAGTAATTATCTATATCTTTTTGCGTACCTCATGCATGAAGGTGATTTCCGAATGTGGCCTCTTGTTATGATATTTTGTAACAACTGTGTATTATTTACTTAACTACTAGGTTGAAATTATATTGTATCACTCTATCATTTGGATGACATGAAACATTTATTAGGTAAATGTTGATCCATCATCCATATCTTAATTTTCATTCATTTTAATTATTACCTAGTGTATTGCTTTATTAGGTAAAAGAATTGGATTATGGTGTCCTCATTCTTTTCTTAGAAGTGATATATATATATATATATATATATATATATATATATATATATATGTGTGTGTGTGAGGGAGGGGGGTGTTGTGTGTGTGTGTCTTTTTCCTTGCTTATCGAAAGTGTTATATTGTATTTGTGTATATTTTTGTAGGTTTTCACGGTTGGTAAATCCAATACGTAATTTTCATGTCGAAATATTTCAAAAAGGAAGACTACCAAAGTAAGCTTTCAAATATCTTTCAATGAGTCATCAATTGCTAACTTTTAAAGAAGACGTCAGAGATTTTTTTTGTTTTTCTTATATTATTTACCTCTTGGATGATTTGTTTGTAGTGGAGACACTGTAAAGTTTAAGTTTTGGGCAGGATTAAAACTTGAGAAAGATCGGGAAGTTTTATTGACTTTTTATTTCCTTTACATGATCACATTACAACATATGGTTGTAGTGAGGACATCACAAAGTCTAGCTTGCATAAAAATTGAATTTTTTTCTCAAAATTCATATTATAAAATTAATATGAGCATATAAGCATTAGGGCTGAGCAAATGAAAACCAGAAACCAAACCGAACCAAAAAAATTGAAAATTGAAAAACGGAATGTTTTGGTTTTCAAAATCCATTTTTTAGGTTCAGTTCTTTTTATTAGCAAAAATCGAACCAAAACACCAAAGTAAAAGTTAGGGAATGTGAGAATTTTTTTGTAAGAATTATTTAAGAGAAACTTTTGGTGAGAATATATCATATATATGAAATTTTGTTTTACTATTCGACAATGTTATTAATGAATATTTTTTATATCACTTATAATTATATTAGTAAGTCCATAACTTGATTGATTTTATTAATCATGGTTGGATGAATACGAAAACTATAACTCTAATTTTAGAAATTTATTTAGTATTGTAAATGAAAATGATCATTGTTTGGATAATAGGTTTTATTTAATTGATATATTAATAATTTATCGTGGTTTGTAATAGTTTTCTAATTATATTAGAATATTAGTCGTTATTGGACAATGTATTTCAACAAATATGTTGACTAAGATTCTTGGGCCAAGCACCTGAATCTGGAGAGAACTAAAAACCAAACTGAAACAAACCAATCCGCAACCAAAAATCGTATACGGAACCAAATGTGAACCGTCCGATTTGATTTTAAAATTATAAAAAATTGAACTATTCGGTTCGGTTCCAGTTTTGCCCTAAAACCAAAACGAGCCGAACCATTCTCACCCCTTATAAGCATGATGAGTAAGTGAAGAAGTAATATTATGAAAACTTGATATTTGGTATGTTTTATTATTAATTAATAGTTGTTCAACAGGTCATAGCCTTGAATTATGTTAGAATAGGTAAAATATTGGTCACCTAGTCGCGTAAGAGTATTAATTCAAAATACGGGTAGCAAATACGTAGAATTTTGTTATACTATCATCAAGGGACATTCTTACCTAATATCTAAGTTTTAACTTCATATGAAACTTTTTTTTTGGAAAAATAGTGATTAAATTTTTTGTCATCCATAAATTTGAATTTATCGCTTAGTTGAAGTCTTATATATTTGAATATGGCCGATCATAAAGACATTGGAATCCTAGGTAAGTAAAGTAATCATGACGATGTTTCATCCATAGATTATATGCATATATGCCACAACTTACATTGAGAATATCTCAAATGGAAAAAAATATATAAAAATAATTTAAAAGAAGCCAAATTAGAAGAAGAAAAAAAAAGACACTTCATTGAATAAAATGAATGATTTATATTATACCCTTGACAAAAAAAGGGACAAATTTTGTGACAAACATAAAATTTGGTGACTAGCAGGCCGGTTCTGAGGGAAGGCATGCCTTGAGCCTCCCTTAAATTCTTACAACTTTTAAGGCCCTTTAATTTTTTTTATACATAATATAGTTTTTTCTATTTAAAAAAGACCCAATTTTGGTCTAACTTAAAACAAAAATTCATACATGAATATAGTTTTTTCTAATTAAAAAAAACGCAATTTTGACCCAACTTAAAACAAAAAATTTAGTCTCTCTTTTTTGTTTTTAAAAACATATTTAATTAAGTTAAGTAAAATAAAATTATCCTATATTATACTACATAATTTTTTTTGAGGGGTCAATTTTTTAAAGTTTGCCTTGGGTCCCCGAAATGTTAGGACCGGCCCTGGTGACTAGTTTAGTCGTAAGGAAAAAGTTACCCCTATATGATGATATATAGTTTAGTGCAGCTTAGGGATTCCTTGATTGACTATTTCTATTATAGCTAGAGTTCCCACCTTGGATTGAATGCTTTATAAATATTCATATTCAATAGATTGATTACTTTGTACTGTTTCCCAATAATTTTGTGACATTTGCATTGTATTCATCCGTGTATAATTTGTTTTATGTATAATGATATATTTTCTTAAATATCTTTTATCTTCGTCCTTACTTTTACTTGATGATAAGCAAAAAGTAATTTTGGATGTGTGATATGTCAAAATAATTAGGTAGTGTCCTATTATATAAGACTATTTTGATCTATTTTATCTCGTTATTTGGTTCAAGGTTAAGGTTTAAGATTAAGGTTCAAGATTTAAGATTTAGTGTTAAGGTTAAAGTTTAGTTTAAGATTAAAGATTAACGTTAAGGTTATTTTATTAAATATATTAACACATATCCAAACGATTTTTTATTTATGGTTCATGGATTATAATTTCTTGTACCCATTTTCTCTATACTTATAATTTATTTTGTTTTATTTAGCTTGTAAACATTTTAATGAACAAATTAGTTAATGGTTAAAAGTTTAACGTTTATAGTTCAAAATTCAAGATTTAAGATTTATAAAAAAGGATTAAAGTTTGTTACATTAAAGAAACCATTCAAAGTTCATGAAAAAAAGAGAGTTTGTTTCATCAATGGGAATTGAACCCAGGTCCCTGAATGAAAATTATATATGATAACGTTGCGACGATAAAAATTTAGACAATGTAACCATGGACGGAGCCAGAAAATTTTGTTAGGGGGGCCAAATGGGATTAGGTACAACGCCTCCCGAAATTTTTTGGTTGGATTTAGATGTTGGATTTAAAATTCTTCTAGCTATACATACATTTAACATTTTGGTGGATTCATATGATAAGAAAGACTTAATAAAAAAACACAAGAATTTGTAGAAATCATGCTTAAAAGAGGCCTAAAACCCAATATAGTTACATATAGTGCATATCTAAATGCATATTGTTGGAGGTATAAGCTATCATGGTGGCTATAGTTTGTGAGCCTAATTCTGAAACAAGAACAAAAAATTGTATTTATACTCTAAGTCTATATATTATGCAAAAATTGTTAAATACAATGCACTATAAGCTCTTATTTTGTGTAAAATGGCAATGTAAGCCTTGATATTAATTTTTTTAATTAATTATTTTGTATTTTTGTAATACAAAATAACATATATTTTGTTGTAAAAACAAAAATAATTTATAAACAAAAATAATTTAAAGTCTAATAAGTTAAATTTTAAAAATTAACAGAAGCTAAATGAAGATTTTTACAAAATTTAAAGATGAATTAATTATAATCTTTTTTAAATAGTTATGTTTTTTTTTTTTTTTTTAAATTAAGGGAGACCATAGGCCCCTGACAACAAGGTGACTTTACCCCTAATGTAACCAATGTAGATCGAATACGACACATGCAGATCTAAAGTGGAGTGTCTTAAACGGATTAGACTATCATATTTATCTTTTATATAGTGAATTTGAATTTCTAAACAATAATCATAATTTATAACTAAACCTAAAACTGAAACATCCAAGGACTATAATTAATTACTAATTTTAGAAAGTTTTTTTAACATTTTACTTAGTTATAAATAAATAATGATATATACCACCTAAAATTATACCATCCAAGTATACCATCTAAATTGACTGTTTGGATTGCAATAGCTTTTTCTAGTTTATTTTTGTCTTTGATTGGTGTTTGTTATTTATCTCTTGTCTTTTTTTTTTTTTTGTTTGGTTATAATCACTTTGGTTTTTTTGGTTCAAATGGAGTGAAATTTTTTCTTCATAGGTGATTGTTTTAATACCAGGCTTGTTGACTAAAAAAAAGTATATCACTCATGACGTGGTGTGAATTGGTTGGCTAACAATCATTAATCTATTTATTTTTTTGATTTAATTAACGATTTACTTTCAACTAATTCACGTCACGTTATGACTAGTAAGTAAATGGTATACTTGTTATAAATTATGATTATGTTAGAGTTTTTATATATAATACTAATATATATGTGTATTACGAGTGCTTGTAGACCAACAAGATTCCTAAAGCATAGGGATTTCAAGATTATCGGTAAAATGATTCCTTATCATATCAGTATTTCAATTCATGAGTATATATGGTAATGGAGGGAGGACCCATTTCTAGGTTTGAGTATTAGTAGTGGTGTGATTTGATGTTGCTCACAAAAAAGACCCCCAAGTAATCATCAACCCCGCCGCTCAGAAAGCATAAGGCCTATGGCTCATTGTCTTTTCTCTTTATGCAGATAACAGGGGAAAGAACCCAAAAAGACACTCACAAGTTCAAGACAAAGTTTTCAACTACTTTAATTGAGGGACCTTTTACATTTTCCATTATCTAACTCCACTTCATTCCCTTATTTTAGATTCTGACACGCGAATCTTAACTAATACATGAATCTTAGTAATTCAAATCATGCAACAGATTAGAAGAAAAAAACTATATACAAATCGTATCAAAGTAATATTTTTGTATATTTTCTAAAATAGGGTATCTAATATTATTTAGAATAATTATATATACCATCAAAATCATACAATCCAAGTTTATCACCTATTTATAGTTATTTTTTTTTTAAAAGTTTATTACCAACGAATTTACGTTATAATTTTAGGTGGTATATATTTATACTTCATTATATGAAAGATATATTTTATATTAGTGAAAGAAGATAGTATAATAAATAATTTTATACATATTAACTTACAAAGAAGGATAGCAAATACTTCTTTTAATGAGTATAAAAAAAAAAGTGAACGAATAAGACTGACTCGAGTAGAAAGAAATACTAGATACACCCCGGGTACCACATATCTAATCATTAACCATGATAAATAGCCACTATAGTTGAGTGTCATTATTCACCAAGCAGTACTTGCATGAAATCCAAAACACCACTTTCATCTTCATCTAACATAAACAAAGCAGTACAGCACAGTGAAAGTAAGCATTCTAATTTGCAAATACTTAAAACATTGTTGAGGCTATCAAAGTTTAAACAAGTCTTTTTGTATGTGATTGTGTTACAGTGTCCGTAAGCATGTTGAACAAGCTCGAAAACATTAAAGAAGACGGTGAAGCAAAATGGTTACCAACAAGTTGCCCTCCACCAGAAACTCCAACTGAATCCATGGAGTTTCTAGCTCGATCATGGAGTCTCTCTGCTAAAGAACTTTCAAAAGCTCTTTGCACCACAAAAGTGAGCACCAACCATGTCGAGTCACTTATTTCTCCTCTTGTATTGAACCAAACCTCAGATAGCCCTCCACGAGCTAGTGATGATAGTAAGGTACTCTTAAATTTTCAAATATCTTTCAAAATTTATTATATTACAAAAAAAAAAATAAATCAATGTTTCAGGAACTACTTTTGCTTCATCAAGCTCTCCACTCAGATTTTCTCTCGAATCAGCTTCTCAAACACGGGGTATATATATACCTATCTATCTATAATAAAACACTATACTTCATCCTTTAATCCTTTGTTTCTACCTAACCATGTTTAAAATTTGAATAGCTGTACAGGAACATTATGAAAGGAAAAACAATGGGAAGATGGTTAAAAGATCAAAAAGAAAGAAAAAAAGAGGAGTCAAGAACACACAACGCTCAATTACACGCAGCTGTATCAGTTGCAGGTGTGGCTTCTGCAGTGGCTGCTTTAGCAGCATCATCATCATCATCTTCGAGTAGCCGACACAAAACCTCAACTGCATTTGCATCTGCAGCAGCTTTAGTCGCATCTCACTGTATCGAAATAGCTGAGGATATGGGAGCTAACCATGAACAGCTTTTATCAGTAGTTAATTCAGCTATGAATGCAACTAGTAACGGTGATATCATGACCCTCACAGCCGGCGCCGCTACAGGTCCCTATATTATTCAAAAATTACACATTTTTCCCTATACTATAAAAATTGCACTATAAGGTTATGTTTTTTTTCTAAGTGACTAATATGATTATTTAATACACAAATTCGTTTGATTTTTTAAAGTGATAAGTACTTAAGAATAACTGCTGAATAGGATTTTGTTAAGAGAAAGTGTCTGAATGAATTGGTTTTGAAACAGACCTGTTAAGAGGTATTCAGATCTGAATTGGTCAGAAAAACAAACAGTCTTATTATTGATCCAGTGACTTAATGAACCAGATTAAGAGCTCATTAAGTGCAAACAAACACCCCTAATCTATTAAGAGAAAGTGTTTCAATAAATCAGATTTCACTTAGAGTTGGTCCCGTTTGTTTTTAAAGTGGTAAGTGTTAAGAGACTGGTATGTTAATGAGACTTATTTTGTTAAACTACAGTATGTTATCGAATCATACTTTCACTTGAAATTTTAGTGAAGCAAACCAATTAGAGAAATCCAAATCAAAATTGGTAAAAAAAAAACAAATAGTCTTATTAGTTCAGTGATCTAAATTGGTTAAAAAAACAAACAATTTTATTAGCTCAGATTCTTATTAAATTATTGAATCAGATTGTTATTACTTTGCAGCTTTAAGAGCAGCCACAACATTAAGAGCGAGATTGCAAAAAGGGTATGGAGCAGCGACCATTGCTTTATCCGAGGAACATCTAGACAGTAACGAAGAAGCGAGTCTTTTAGCCGCGTTGGATTTTGTTTCGAGAGGTGAAGAGATTCTTAAACGTACTAGGAAAGGTGATATACTTGTTAATTATAATCATTTAAATAATGTTAAATATTATTATGTTGGTGATTAATTTAAATGAAACGCAGGAGATCTTCACTATAAAAGTGTTTCGTTAAATTTAAACTCAAATTTTCAAGTGATTGCAAAAATGAAAAGCAAACATATGGCTGGAACATTCACTAAGAAAAAGAAATGTAAGTTTTGAATTAACGAAAAAGTTGTAAAAAAAATTTCATTTTTCATTTTTCATATTACTTGAGGTTTTGTGGGTTTGTTTAAAGTTATAGTCTCCGGAGTTTACTCGGATATCCGAGCATGGCCAGGACGAGATGAAGAAAATATCGACCAAAGAGCTTACTTTGCAATTCAAACTGCTGAGAGAATAATTGAATTCGAATGCAAAAACAAAGGAGATAAACAAATGTGGGTTGATGGAATCCAATATATGTTGCATTGTCGCGTAAAAATGACTTAATTTTATTTCAAAAATGTGTTATATTATATTCCGAGGCTGTTATATGGTTAAAAAAGACAATAAATTAATACGCTACTAAATCTTTTATATAGTGTTAAAATACTTCCTCATGCTAATTCCTTTTGAAAATCAATATTGTCAACAAAGACCTGCAATAGAAGAACAAAAAATATATTAATTAAATACGAGTAATTAACATCTTATACGTCCATTAATTGCTTACGCTTTTCCAACCATCAGGATCTAGACAAGCGGTGATTTTTGTATTGATAACTGGTAAAGGTCCAGGTTCAAGAACAATTTCTCCTCCATAAAGTTTTATTTTTTCAGCAGTCTTGTACACATCATCTGTACCTATCGCAATCTAGTAAAACAAGAACATGTTATTTACATTGTCAATAGCAAATAATCAAAAAAATTTAAACACGAAGTTTTACCTGACCATAACCATTTCCTTTGTCATACTTTGTAATCCCGTAATTATAAGTCAACTCCAAAGTAAAATTTTCTTCTTCCGGTCCATAACTCATCACAACCGATTTACTCTGTAAACAAGCATTCATTTAATTATAACTAACAAAAAAGGTGATGTAATAAAATAAAATAACTAACCTTTTTCTCCGTGTTATCCGTTTTGTAAAGAACCTCCATGCCATAGGCTTTTCGGTAGAAATTAATTGAACGATCAAGATCTCCTACTCGAAGCATTAGTTTAGTCAAAGGATCACGTGTGGGACCCGTTTCCAAAAGCTCGAACTTATAGCCGGTAGGGTCCTCAATAAAGGCCGTTACAGTATTTCCAATACGGTTAGGTTCTTGAGTAACCTTGCCTCCCTTAGCTTTTACTAGATTTACTGTCTTAGCAACCTAATCATAAAAATAATAAATTAATTTTGAAACGCAAAAAGTTTATAGAAATATTGTTATTTACTTACATCTTTAACTGCAATACTGAAATGTCCAAAACCATTTCCAATATCGTACTTCTCGACTCCATAATCTGAAAGCAATGAATTACGAATGATAAATAATAAAAACAATTAAAAATTGTTTATAAAGTAGACTTACTATAAGTAAGTTCAATAGGAAAATGTGTTTCTTCAGGTCCATATCCAACAAAAGCATTTGAATATTTCTCCTTGGGAATGTCTCGTTGTCTCAAAAGCTTCATTCCTAAGCACTCAGTGTAGAATCTACACATGTAGAAAGATTTAGTTTCGCGCTAACATAATTAAAAAAAAAAAAAGGGAGATTGCAAAGACTAGAATATTATACATACTTTATTGTCTTCTCCAAATCTCCTACACAATAAACCACGTGTAACATTCTTCTCTTATCATTTTGGGTCCAATCCAACAGATTTTCCCCAACTTGATCTGAAGTTTTATCAGCATTTTGCAACTGAAGAGCTTTTGATTCAAGTAACTGTGACTGAGGGATAACTGGAAAAGTTGATTTTAACGTGTTACTTTTTAGCATCATGATAATATAAAAGAAAATCCTCATGGTTATGAAGTTATGCTACATTTCGTGGCAATGATACGTTTTAACAAAGAGTAAATTGCATAGTTAGTCCCTCAGTCAAAAAATAGCCAAATATGCCCTTGTGTTATTTTAACAAACAGGAAATATGCTAATTTGGAGACGGATATGTAATTTTAATCTTTTAAAACTGGTGTATTTGCTACTTTTGTTATACGAGGGTATAGTTTTGAATTTTGCACAAGACGAGAACCAATGTTGCAATTTATCCTGTAAAGAATTACAATCTTTTCCACATTCTTGGTTTGATCCACCCAGACAAAAAAAAAATCAATAAAGGAATACTTACTTATTTGTTGAATTACCACTAATAACCAGAAAAAGAAGAAGAAAACACTCAAAATGTAACCAAGTTTCATTTGATCTACAATAGGGTCTTGCTCAAAACTCTGGAAAAAACAGTAAATGCTAACGTGACCCAAAACAGTAAACTCAGGTTAGTGTATTTTGTTTATCATTTCCTATTTTGAATTTACTTAAAATATTATATTACTCGGGCCATTCGTTATAAACCGGTCCTAAACTCCTAAATCCTAATAGACATTGGTCAACCTTCTATTATATTAAATAAATGGTCAACCTTTTACACTTAAGTTAGTTACTTATATTGTGGCGCTATAGTAGATAATTAAATTGTTATAGTTATACTAACTTACCAGTAGCGAGGTGGAGGAGAGCAAGTCTACGAGATGTATTGTAAGCCGCAGTAACAGGAGAGACAGAAGCATTACGTTCATATGATGAAGAAGATAATTTTATTAATGGAAATGAATGAGCTAGTAATTTGGTTGTGGAGAATTGGAGAAGACCCACCATTCTTGCAAGTACTACTCACTTATAATTTGAGTTTCTGGTTTTCATTTTCTATTTATTTTAATGGAACGATAAGATATCTCTGTACCTTATTTTTCTCTATTATTACTCTTAGCGGAAGCATAACGAAATCTTTGCATTTGACAAAAAAACTAAAATTTTGCCAATTCATTGTACAATCGGAAAAGATTGTACAAAGTAGTCAATTGAGAAAGGCTAAATGGGAGAAACTCAGAGATTGAAGTCTTTACCATAACTAGGGTGAACACGGTCGGGTTTATCTGAGTTGGGGTCTAAGGTAAAAAGTAAGATAATATAGTCGGGTTTTGGTTTTGCCAACTTCAAAGGTAGGGTTAAATTTTACCCTATCATCAGGTTACCCATACACGGATTACTCCGGGTCAACTACTCTCTCAAAAGATTCAAACATTTATAATGTTTATTGGAGTGTTAAAGATAGTTTTAATCTTTTGGCTTGTTTATTTTACAACTTTTTATCAACATTTTCTTTCTTGTGTTCTATTTTCTGTTTTGATAAAGAATATAATATTTTCTGACTTTATTTTAATAATATGCTTGTTCGACCAATAAAAAATTATATTATGGGTGTTGAGGATCTTGAATACTTATATAAAGGTACATTGAAATTAAAGGATTGACTTAATGCACGAGTTGATCATTTAAGTATGGGTTCGCGATTCACTTGGATAAATAAGGGTGGTGGATTACTTTCGGCTAGCAAGATAGTTAAATCCATTTTTAACCCATTTTTGTTTGGATATTTTTGCAACATACTTTCTTTTTATTGAAATTTTAGGGGTTTTCGATCATCTTTCTTTATCCTTCGTACTTCTTCTCAAGTTTGAAAAGGGGCTCACCCCTTTCAAATTATTTAATATTTGAATATATCATGAAAGATTTCTTGAAGTTGAGCAATAAGCGTGGAACATCAACTTTATTGGCTCGCTCATATACTTAGTTTATTCCAAGCAAAAAGTGCTCAAGAAGACTCTCAAGGAATCCAACTCCAAATATTTTGCTAATACTTCTCCTCGCATCCCTTCGATTAGAGAGGTGCATTATTTTTAATGCAATATTGCATTTGGGCAGGATATCTTGAAAAGAAGACTTTGATCGGACACTTTGGTATATGAACATTGGGTAAAAAAAGAAAAAGACCCATCTACACTATAGTCTTTTGTTTAAAGGCCCTTAGTAAATACACATTAGAATCCAACTAAACACTGAAACTAGACCACAAAACCACCCTCCCCTCCCATTAGGCTTAGAAATTAAAAACCCACCCCCTCCCCCTTTCTCTCTCTGCCATGAACCACTATTCCATTTCCCTCTTCACCCTAGCTTCTTCACGCACCTTTGTCACGCCGCCTCCGTTCAGGTCTCACCATCCTCGCTGCCATGGTGGCCTCTTCTCCACCAACAAGCCCCAGATCTCACCATCCCACCTCACCTTCCCACCATCTCCATCAGCAAACTTTGGATCTGGCCATGAAAACCGACGACATCTTCAGAAAACGTCTGTTGCCTCTATCCAGATCTACCATTTCTTCCACTCAAGCAAGCCATTTCTTCCGCTCGTCTATACAAGATCTGGCCGTGAAGTTGAAAAACGCCATCCCACCTTCTCACATCCACACCTCCATCTTCACCACCAGAAATCCAACGTCATATGTCAAGATCTCACCACCAGGAAACGCTCTTCTGTACAGGATAACCACCATTAACAAGCCACAAAAGGTCACACCTAAGAAAACCAATGCCACATCCACCACCATGAGCGCCGCCCCCTTTATCGATCTCAGATCTGTTTATTCAGATCAAGATGTGTTAACGTACCCAAATTTTGCATTTTCAGTAGGTATATATACCCACTGTTTTGTACTTTTTTATCTTATATACACTATGACCATCTTAGAGACCTCTTTGAAGGAGAGAGGAATGAGAAGGTTCATTTGTGGAACCAAGATAATCTTCAAGACCGTGTAGGGAATTCACCCTTTAATAAATAAGTTTTTCTCTAATTTATTTTTAATTAAGTCATAAAATATAAACCAAAAAGATCATTGTTGTAGGCAATGTTAAATTGAATCGAAACCTAAGTCTAAATTTTATCAATATAAAAATAAATCGCATGAGAAGATAATCATTGAAATTATACAATTTCATAATAAAAGTGCTCACAATTTCAAGAATCTCTTTTTTGTGATACTATTCTTAAAGGTGAAGTAATGGCAGTTTAGTTGCTACAAAAGAGACCAAAAAAAAAGTTGCTACAAAGAAATACAAAGAGTTTCTAGACGAGAGCAAAACTATTTACACCGATAACCTTAATTTCATCCAAGATATTAGATAGGTTTCAGTTACCAGTTAGAGAATCCAGTCGCACATCTGAATAATTAATCATATAGTGTTAGAGTTTTGCCCAATCATTTTTAAGTTTATTCTCATAAGATTGAATAGACAAGTCGACAAACTTGCTAAGACGGCTTGATACGGAGCCACCAAGTACCATCACAGTCGAGACATTAAATCAGTTATGGAAGATTCAACAAAATCAATATTGGGTGATTAGTTTTTTAAATTTTAATTTTCCTTGTAATTTCTTTATCTGTAAAAAAAAATTGTCAATATAAAAAATATAAGAGAAATAAATTAACACGTCTTATGTGATGCAAGATAGTTTGTCATCTAAATTGGCAGATTGTTAATTATAAATTAATTAATTATTCACGTACGGAAGTTTACTTTCGACATCATTTCTTTTGCACACCATCCATATACTACAATATAATGAAAAATATCCAAGTTGTATGTACTTTTTTCTTTTTTTCCTAAAAATGTCGTAGTGTCATTTTCCCTTTATTTTGGACAAGTAATAGTAGTGTCATTTTCCCCCAAAATTCTAGAAGATGTTGGTCATTTGTATTTTATTACATCTTCACTTTTGGAGTTTTTATTTTTATAATTTTTTAAAAATAATTGCAAGAAAAACATTTAGTAGAAAGTAATTGTTAAAAAAAAAAAAACGCATAACCGCTACTCCGAGGAAAGCCTATCAATTACTTAGGTAGTGATTGGTATGCTGTAATGGATTTAGTCAGTAATGTAATGAGTTCAGTAATGTAATGAGATTGGGAATGTAATGAACTTTGTAATCACTATACAATGCTTGGTATGCTATCCGAATAGGGATGTAATGGCCTAGTTGTTTCAACTTTGTGCTAATAACTAGTTTAATCAAATAAGATTGTAAATAAATTATTTAAGATATAAGAAAATTATTTTTTTATTATAAAATATAAATAATTTTAATAAAATAGAATATGAAAAATAAATTATTTTAATAATTTGTATATATAGTGCGATAAATCGTAGATTTATACATTTCGGTTTTAACTTTTATTACAGAATGTATGATGGTATTGTGATTGATGTAATTTAAAATTCATTTGGTTGGTTATTGGTTTGGTAACTTGTTTAACTGTTATAGAGAAGTAAAATTTTAATTTTAATTTCATGATTTATGGGTATGTGAGAAATAATTAAAAAATTGTTATAATTCAGTATATTATAGTGAAATATATCACCGATATATAAAGATTTTATATAATTAATACAATTTATGTATGTAAGTAGTAAATATAATATAATTTTTTTTGGTTTCTAAAAATAATAATCTGAATTTTTACATATTTGATTTAATGAAAAAAAATAATAATAAAAAATGTGTAGTTTGTTAAAAGAAAATATCCATTACGATTACAATTGTAATGGGTCATTCATGGGTAGTAGCTATGTAATGAAAAACTCCATTTTTGTTGTAATGTGATTACGGAAGGAATTGTATTACGGAGTTGATTACGACGTATTGATCTCATTACAATATACCAATCACACCCTTAATGTAATACAAATTTAGAAATACGCTCCTTTGAAAAACGTCTTCCTTAGACAAAACTACCGAGGTGATAGACGCTCTTTTTAGGAGCGCCTTCAGTTTATGTATATAGTTGATTTCGGATTTAAGAAATCTAATATTTGCTACACCATTTTTCTTCTCCTTTTCTCCAAAAAATTGAAAAATTTACATAATTTTTTTTAATCACAATCCATTCATCTTATTCCTCTTAATAGGTTATCGTTCAACCTATTACACTTATTTATTATGATCCATTGTAATTTTAATATTTTTTTATGTTTTAATTTGATTTTTTATTTTTATGAATATAATTTGTATCATTTTTAGCTATATTTGTATAACCAATACATGTTTACCCTATGTTATTTTAGTTTAAATTGTTTGGTTGAATAATTTTTCATTAAAAATTATGGTACCATATTAATGGTATTTTTTAATTTTAGGTTTCGGTAATATGTATTATACATGTTTATATCGTTATGATGGTAAAAATTTGAATGGTAGCAATGGTGCGATAATTATATTGGCGGAGAAAGTGGTGTTTTACGACAAAAGAAAACACAACACTTTGTGAACTTAAACAAAAGTTACGTTCAAAATACAATTGGATCGAAAGAGAGGTGAGTTTTGATTTACTTTGGTGTTGTCCGATTTCATCAAACCCTCCACGTTTTCATGTTTTAGTTTTGAAAGATTAGGTGCTCAAATCAATTGCCAGTGGTGTAAAAAAATGCATTATTCTTGTATTGATGTTTATATCGATGGTAAAGAGAAACAAAAAGTTATAGTTGATTCTCGACACGAAAAGGGTAAACGAATTGCGCCTGAGTCAACTATTTCATCTACCGCTCATTTGACGATGTGTGATATGATTCGTGATACTGATAGTGACAATGATAACGTTAGATATAGTGATTGTGATAGTTACTCTTTGGCATCCAAATAAGAAGGCACAGATTTTAGTGTTTCTAGTGAGGATAAATAATTGCATAGCGACGATAATAATTTAATCTAGATTTTGGTATTCCACATTTTAGAGATGTTAGTATGGCTCATAAGGATATATCAACTGATTGGTCTACACGTCAACCAATTTCATTTGAAGGAGAAGGCGCTCTTATGTTAGGTGTGTTGTATTCATCGAAAGAAGAACTTTTGATGGAGTTGGAAAGATGGCATATTCAAAAGGGTAAAGAATACATGACCAATCGATCTACCAGTACATTGGTGACACGTAAATGTCGATATTGAAGATGGTGCTCGTGGCATCTTTGTGGGGCATTTATTCCAAGAAGTAAAATATGGCATATTAGAAGATTAGGCATTCATACTTGTCTAGCCGGAATTCTTATGAAAAAACCATCGTCAATTCACTTCGAAATACGTGTCCAGGCATTAACTGTTGTTAAGATTTTTTACCCCTTCCCAAGAACTGGCGAACCATTACCAACAAAAACTACATGAGAAGAAGCTTCTTAACTTAAAGAATCTGCAACTGTACCACTTGCAACTTTATCCTTTTTGTCTCCTTACTATTATCTTAGTTTTCAGTATAAATTTTGAGATGAAACTACCTCAGACCAGTAACGTTTTATGCAACTTTTTCTAATAGGGGATATTGACTTTTTCTAGCAGCTAGAAAATTTGAGTTTATAATGGTACATTACTGCCACAAAGATTTCTAGCGGTTTTCAACTGGTCTTTTTCTCTCGAGACAACATCTCCCATATTTTTATAATGGTAATATGAACCTCCTTTTCGTTCTCTATAGTTATCATCATAAAATCACTTCTCCTCGGTATGGCCAAATGCTTTGCACTTAAGGCAGCAAACGGGAAGATTTTCATACTTTACTTTAAGTATATGTTCATTTCCTTTTGATGATGCTAGCTCGATAAGTTCCTTTTGCTTTTTTCATTTAACTCTTATTCGATTAGAACCCGAACCAAGAAAATGTCCTCTATAACCATCATTATCATATTGATTCTTATAAGCTTACCCACTTATGCAGCTATATTATCTATGCATATGTTTGTGCGTGATTTTTATACAAGTTTCAGATTATAATTCATGTAGAAATCTTTGTAATCTTGTGGTATTCCAAGTCAAAGAAAACCATGACCTCTGAGGGTAATAACATCCTTCCATATGACAATAAGTACTCTTCAAGACTATAAGTTTTTTATCCTCATCATTGTCAAACTTGAAGACACGTCAGCCATTAGGATTCCTTCTAACTCTACAAATCACGTTCTGATCCCTAATTTTTTTTGGATATCCACTGCATGCGACACTCTTTTACCAGCTACATATTCTATAGCGAGAAACCAAAAACTTATTCAATGGTCAAAACATCACTCCCTAACAATTGTAGCTTTTCCCTATCAAGTGGTTCAAAATATTGAAATTACTTTCCTACCAAAGCCTTCTTATTATTGAGAATAACGCTCTTATAATCTGACTTATTACGTTCCTATTTCTTCAATTGGGTCAAACCCTCACTTATCACATCGATGACCAAGTCCCCGACCATATTCACGGGTTCTTGGGTGGTACTCTCATCCCTAAAGCAAGACACGTTATTTTACATATATGGTGTTTCATTCATAATAGAAATGGGGTCATTTACATTCTCTATAGAGATTAAAGTAGTGATTGATATGTTGTAATGGATTTTGACAGGAATATAATGAGTCCATGAATATAATGATGATGAAAATGTAATGAACTTTATAACCAATATACAATAGTTGGTATGCTATAGGAATGACAATATTGGATTTATTAATTCTAAACTCGTGTTATATAAAATAATACGATTTTTTTACTATAATATAACGATCATGGTGATAATAATATAATGTAATAATTATTAAAAAATTAAAATAGTTTGTATATATAGTTTAAAAAAATTAGATTTCATCATTTTGTATTTTACTTTTGCGATAATATATGATATTAGAACAATTTATGTGGTATTGGGATTTAGCTGTCAAGTTATATGATTTAGTAATTTGTTCAACTGTTATAGACGACTAAAACTGTAATCATTTAGTTAGAACTACTAATTCATGTTTATAGGTTCATAAATATATTAATTAGTGTTACAAAAATGTGAATGAGAAATACATTTTTATATTTAATTAATCATATATTGTGGGTTAAGTACATCGTGCATATATATAAAAAAATTATGTTTGTATGTAGATATAATATATAATTACGTAATATAAGTATACTAGGTAAAACCCGTGTCTGAAGACATTGAGGAAAAAATTTGTTGCGTTAACGAAAATCAAATACGGGTTCTAAGGGTGAAGGTCAAGGTTAAAGTTAGGGTTAAGGTTGTTCTTTTTTTGCTCATCAAGAAGAAGGTTAGGTTATATTTAAGTTTAATGTTAAGGTTAAGGTTAGGGTTAAGGTTTAAGTCAACATTAAGGATATGGTTAATTTTAAGGTTAAAGTTGAGGTTAAAGTTAAGGTTAAAGTTAAGGTTAAAGTTAAGGGTTAAGGTTAAAGTTTAAGTCAATGTTAAGGTTAAATTTAATTTTAAGATTAAGATTAAGTTAGAGTTAAGGTTTAAGATTAAACATTTAAGGTTTAACAAAATTCCAGGGCTAATGTCGAATATTAGCGCGATGATTCTTCATTTGTTTAAGGTTAAGGTTAAGGTTACAGTTAAGATGAAAGTTAAGGTTAAGGTTTAAAGTTAAAGGTTTAAAGCTTAAGGTAAATTTAAAGGATAAAGGTTAAGGTTAGGGTTAGAATTAAAGTTAAGGTTAAGGTTAAGATTAAGGTTAAGGTATAAAGTTTAAGGTTAAGATTAAGGTTAAGGTATAAAGTTTAAGGTTCAAAGTTCAAGGTTTAAGGTTCAAGGTCAAGGTTAAGTTTTAACTTCAAGGTTAAGATTATGGTTAAAGTTTAGATTAAAGTTAATATGAAGGTGAAGGTAAAGGTTAAGGCTTTAGATTTAAGGGTTTAAGGGTTAAGAGTTACGGTTAAAGTCAAGCTTAAGTGAAGATGATGATAAGGCTTTAAGGTTTAAGGTTCAAGGTCAAGGTTAATGTTAAGGTTAAGGTAAGGTAAGGTAAGGTTAAGGTTAAGGTTAAGGTTAATGTTAAGGTTAAGGTTAAGGTTAAGGTTAGGGTTAAGGTTAAGGTTAAGGTTAAGGTTAAGGTTAAGGTTAAGGTTAAGGTTAAGGTTAAGGTTAAGGTTAAGGTTAAGGTTAAGGTTAAGGTTAAGGTTAAGGTTAAGGTTAAGGTTGAGGTTGAGGTTGAGGTTGAGGTTAAGGTTAAGGTTAAGGTTGAGGTTGAGGTTAAGGTTAAGGTTAAGGTTAAGGTTAAGGTTTGGGTTTGGTTTTGGGATAGGTTAAGGCTAAGGTTAAGGTTAAGGTTAAGGTTTGGGTTTGGGTTAAGGTTAAGGTTAAGGTTAAGGTTTGGGTTTAGGTTTGGGTTTGGGTTTGGGTTAAGGTTAATGTTAAGGTAAAGGTTAAGGTTAAGGTTAAGGTTAAGTTTAAGTTTAAGGTTAAGGTTAAGGTTAAGGTTAAGGTTAAGGTTAAGGGTAAAGTTAAGGTTAAGGTTGATAGTTAAGGGTCTAAGGTTATGGATATGAGAGAAATTAGAAATTTTTGAGTAGTAATATGAGAAGTTAGGTACATTCTGATTTATTATGTATATTATAACTTTACATTAAATGTAAAGAGTGATCTAAGTTTTTTTTTATTAAGTAAATAAGAATTAATTAATGGTATTATAAAGGTCCAAATCGGATTTGCCCAATTGTTCTTAAGTGTTTCAAGATATTATTATTATCATTATTGTTATTTTTAACTCTACCATATATTTCAGTATTATTTTCCTTCATTGTCCTTCATTGCTACCATATTTCCAATTTGAATTTTTTTTTTAAAAGATCAATGTGGTTTTTATATAGATATAATAATTGAGAAAATAAAAAATAAAATATTTTAAGATATTTATGAGAAAAATAAAAGAATTATGAGAGAAACATTCTGCTTTATTATATAAATATTACAAATTAAATGTAAAGAGTAATTTAAGGTTGTTTGTTTTAAGTTTTTTTATTATGTAATTAAGAATTAATTAATGGTATTAATGATAAGTAGGGTCAGAAACGATTTTGGCCACCACTTATGTTTGGTCAGAATCAATCCTGGCCACCATTTCAAAAAACCTTGTAATATAATATAGATATACATATAAAGTGTAAAGAATAAAAATAAATATAAAGATTCAATATTCAAAAGGTTAAAAAAAATGTAAAGAATAAAAACAATAAAACCGTAGGTGACTTGAACATAACATACAATTTTTTTGAAAGTAAGAATAATATGAAAAGATTTTTACCCAACGCATCTTAAAGACCCCCCTTCAAAGCTAAAGCTCCCCCAGCCAATCCACTCTACTTACTTAAGGCTAATTAAAATATTTAACACTGTACATCTATTTTACCACTACCCAAAATGCCCATATTTTTTTTACCTATTATATATGCTAAATTACACACATAAATAAGAAACCCTTAAACACTCTCTCCCCTCATGCCTTTCCCATATCTCTTCTCCCCACCGGCCCACCCCAAACCAGTACCCATGGTGATAAGCTTTTTAAGATTTTTGAAACTCCATTTCCTTCACTATAGATCTAGGCCATGGTACAGGAAGTCTTGGCTCTTGAGTTCACATCAGTAGTGGGAAATCTTGGCCATGGAAGAGAAGCTCGTTAATGGATATCTTTATGTTCTCAAGAATCTTTTTAAGGGAGGAAGCTCGTTAATGGAAGAAGTTGTTCTGGTTAGTGAAGCAGATCGGAGCCATGAAGTTCGCGTAAGTTGTTCTAGATCTTTTATTCTGTCTTGTTCGAGTAAGCTTCATGGAGTTGCTTCGTTCTGCCTTGTTCATGAGATATGGTTTTTGAGATAAGGCCTAAAACAACACAAGTTCTATGGAGTCGTCCATGGCAGAGACTTCCAAATCTATTGTAAACTATTATTCAATTTATTGTCACACCAGCAGTTGCTAGCTTTCCATCCATATGTAGCGCAAATGGGCATATGCAATATTGGCATTTTGAGGAATATAATTCATAAAAGTTAATTTTATCTCTTTTAAAATAGAATTCATATCAGCAGCTTCAATGTGTTTATGATATTTTTAGGTTTATTTAGTGAACTGGTTTTTTTTAGGTAGAATGGTGTAATATTTTTTATTAGTAGAATTGAAGTTTATGCAATTTTTGCAGTACTAAGTGTTTTTAGGTAAAAATCAATGATTTTGATAACTATATTTAGTGTTTTTGCTGAGTATACTCAATGCAATATCATACTTAGTGTTTTCATACTCAATATTTTTTTGATACTCAGTCAATTTTCTGATACTCAATATTTTATTTTTGATACTCAGTGATTTTTTTTATGATACTTAGTGAATTATTTTCGATACCCGGTGAATTTTTTTGATACTTAGTGAATTTTCTAATACTCAGTAAAATTTCTGAGTACGCCTAGGGTGGCGGCGCCGGAAGTGGTCGAAGGGTTGTGGTCGGAGCTGAACAATACCGATACTCAATGACTTGATACTCAGCGACTCGATATGCAGTGACTCGTTTAGTGACTTACTAGTTTGGTGATCCATACATATTGTCACTTATTTTTTGTCTTTATATGAGTTTTGTTTTTTTTAGAGTATTTTAGTATTCGGTCACCCATAAGATTGTGTGGATTATTTGAAAAAGAACCTAGCTACATGTTCCATATAGGCTATAGGATATATTCCATAAAGTTGATCTCCAAGATCCCATAGGGCAGTCACCCTAATATGAATATTTGCATTTTAAATTTAATGGAGAAAACTAAGAGATGTAAAAGATGTGTAATATGTTAAGTGTTTTTATGAAATTATTTTAATTTTTGGTAAAATACTCATTATAATTACAATCGTAATGTGTCATTTCATAGGTATCGGTTATGTAATGAAAAATATCATATTTGTTGTAATGTGATTATGAAAGGAATGATACTACAATGTCGATTATGACATACCAATAACAATTTTCAATTCTAAGTACAAATATTATAATTCTAGAGGGGTGAAGCAAAAGAAATATACATCTGTTTATTTACTCTCCCAATTGTTTGGAACTCATACAACTATGGCCTCAAGTTGTCAAGTTTCTACCCTGACATCAAATGAGAAGGACGCTAATGCAATTCATGGTGACAAGGAGAAGAACATCCTCGTTTCAAGAGAGCGGGGCTATGACATAGTAGGGGTTTATGAGATGAATATTGAGGTTCTAGCTAAGGTTTGTAAAAACTCTAGATGTTATAAACATGGTGTTCAGGCGCAGGAAAAACAAAAAAATGATATCCAAGCTTTTGACTCAAATATCCCTATTACTTTACCACCCATGGAAGCTAGGCATAGGATTAATCAGCAACTCCAAATGGCGAGGAGGTGATGAACAAACAACTTATAGATGATGGGTTAGTTTTGAAAGAAGATAGTGACTATGAGTTTGACGACTTCAACGTCTCTAACGGACCACACGCACGCACAAATCATGTGGAGGATAGACACGTTGATCATTTAGTTTAGTCCTATAAAAATTATTTTAAGGGAATCATGTCTCATAAAGTCGTCTTTGATGGTATGGGGATGATGATAGAGACAATTAAAAGAAGGGATATTATGGATAGTTTCGTTCCCCAGAAAAGACTTTGTTCGGATAAGAAAAACTTGGTGATATGGATTAGTACATGATGAAACTAACGATGGTTGGGGGTATTTATGTGATGATATGGGTGTTATACGTGGAGACTTTGAGGTGGGATGATAAGGAGCTAACACGGGTAATCGTGACCCTCATTTACATGCATTTAGAAAATTGGTTAATCATGAGTTCCTTCAAGCGCATGGAAAATAAAAATTGTTCTAGGTGGAAGATTTGAGGGAGAGCGACTTAGTCCCAGAACAAGCCAAAAGACAGAAATGAGTTGCATTTAGTGGAATTGTCAAAGTGTGAGGACACCTTTGACAGCTTGAATGTTTAAATCTATCGTGTCTAAGTAAACATCGTCATATTCTAGTTTGTCTATTTCAAACCAAGGTATCGTCTAGTGTTGTTGATGTCTCCTCATTTGTGATGATTTAATATAATTCAGAGACATCATTTTAGGCGTATTTATTAGTTTACAGGTCGATTTGAGCTTGATTTAGGGCACTTTCCTATTTTGAGTCTTGATTTAGTAACATAATATTTTTAGAGCATATTGGGTTTAATTGTTTATTTAGTGTGAAGCTTTAAAGATAATTATTAAGATTAATTAGAGTCCAAGTCAAAGACTACAAAATATGGAAAGAGATAAACATGGAAATTGAAGATAAGGAAGTAAAAGCTAAAAACATGGAAAAGGAAAAGCTGCCTGGTGATAAATCCAAAACCAAGCCTATTTTGGAAGATTCCTTTCATAGGGATGTAGATAATTATGTGAGGATTCTTTTGGTATCTTGTGGAGCAAAAACCGACCAATAACGAAGAAGATATGATCAAAACAATTCAGCAGTAATTATCTTTATTTCCATACGAATTAAAGTTGGGCTTGGAGTCCACCACTTACTTCTCCTTCAAGAAAACGAAATAGGTCAACCTATACACTATAAATACAGCCTCTTAAAATTAGAAAATCATCCTTGGCCAGACCCTAAGGCCAAGAGGAAGCTGCAACACAAGAGAAGAAGTTTGGAAGGAGCAGAACACCATATGTCTTCTTCAACCTTTAATTCTGTAACTCCTTTCTCTTCTTTTCTTAGTATGAATTAATTCCATTAGTTTGAGTTTTAGCATATATGTATGAACCCTAGTTTTGATTGACATCTATCTAATTTGGGAATTCTATGTTTTAAATTGAATTATTGTTTTTATTCTCTGTTTATGTGTTTGGATTTATATTCTGTGTTCTTGTGGAACCTAGGCCATATAGAATTACCATCTAGTAATTAGGTCACCATTGACAACGGTGTTTAATTACATGTTTATCACATAACGTCTAGTATTCGGTTTAGATCTGACAAATCAACCTAACTAGATAATCACCATGGTTTAGTACATGTTACTATTTACCAATTACAGGAAAAGTTTGCTTAGGAAGCCTTAGTGACACAGGTAAATCCTATTTAAAACTACCTAGCGTAATTGGAACCGATTATTGAAATACTTCATAATTCGCCCTTACATGTTTAGAACGGCAAAACTAGTGGAATTACATGCTAATTACTCAAGCTAACTTTCATACTATTTTCTTTTCTTTTCTGTTATTTAATTTTCTGTCTTTTAATTTATTAGTTTAGTTTTCTCTTTATAAAAACAAAATAAAAATCTATTTTTCTTTCTTTCTCTTGCGTATTATCTTTTCTATCTTTCATATTTGCACTTGATAATTTGCATAAGTTCTCTCTAACTTTCGTCAGTCTCTGGGGAACGAATCTTCTTATCATTAAAACTTGCATACGTCCTGTAATACTTGCAGTACCGTGTTAGCTTAGGGTGTTTATTTGCATCTAAATTATATCATCTTTTTATCACACCTTAGGCCACACCAGTTTTTGGCGCCGCTGCCAGGGACTACATCGTTAGTCCATGTGCAATTATCTAGTGCTTATATTTTAGTTAGTTCTATTTTACGCTTTTCTTTTTTAGTTTTTGTTTTACAGATTTTTTTTAGGCGAGAGCAGATTTATTAGGAGATAAAGGTTCCGTATTATTAGATCCTGAAGAAGCTAATACTATTATGGAGATTTTTCTTGAACCCAAGAGAAGTTGGTCGTTTGAATTAGAAAAACAAAAAGAGACTTTAGAATCTCTAAAGCTCAAAGAGTTAAACCAACAACTTGAGGAATTACGAGAACAAGCGCGAGAAATAGCTCAGAGAAATCTAGTACATACATCACCTTCATGTCCTAGTTGTGGAGCAAGAGATCACTCGTGGGAATATTGCATGAATAATCCAACTTCAATTTCCTTCATACCTTATCAAAGAAACCATTATTATGATGGTTATTATCAATCCCAAGGAAATTACGCTGATTATCAGCCCCCACAAAATTACAATTGGGTCGGAAATCAACAGACATATTATCAACCGCGACCACGATCTTATTATCCTCCACAACCTATCTATCAAGAAGCGCCAATTTATAATGAAGCTTATCAAGAACCACTTTCTTATTCAATGCAGCAAACCATACAAGAGCAACCTTCGAGTTTGAATTCAAGTATGGCTAATCTGATGCAAGCAGTTGAAGATATGGAGATTAGACAACAAGAATTCCAAAACTCATCCAAGACGCTTAAGAATATTGAGCATACAATGTCACAAATGGTGAATAATCTTCAAATCTTTGCAAAAAGGCAACTCCGAAGTGATACTAGTGCGCCAGGAAACAATGTTTGTCATGCAGTTGAATTAAGAAGTGGAAAACAATTACCTCCACCAAGATCAGAATCAGAACCAGTCCCTATTCCAGAAAAGGGGGGAGAAGAAACAACAGAAGATAAATTCGAAGAGGTAATTGAACCAACAAGTGTCCCAGAGAAGACACCAGAAAATAAAGAGAGCCTAGTGGTAACCAACACATGTCCTCCACCACCATACCCTTCACGTGTCAGAAAAAAGGACAATGACCTGGAATTCAAGAAGTTCGTTGAAATGGTGAGCAAGTTAGAGATTAAAATACCGTTTGTAGAAGCTCTCAAGAGAATGCCAAAATATCTAAAATTCATGAAGGACATTCTTTCTAACAAACGAAGATTCGAAACCGAGGATATGAGTGGATCACCAGAGGAGTGTAATACTATCGAGTTACCACCAGAAACACCCCTTCCCATGAAATCTTGGATGGCAGCATCCATGATTATGAAGAATCGAGCTGAAAAGTTTGTGGGAATTAGAGGCAAAGGGTGGAAATTTCGTCATTCTTAATCGAGGTAACACGTCTAACTTTAAAAGACGTTAAAGAAAAGTGCTATACGGGAGACAACCCGTAAATTCTTTTATGTTTTTACGTTTCTAGTTTTTAATTTATGTTTAGCTTAGTTAAATTTAGTTGATATTGCATATTTGAGAAAGGTATTAGTGTTTTTGATGATTAGGTATTGGAGAAATCGAGTTAGGGGAGGAGAACAAAATTTTTTGGGAGAGCTAAAGCAGCGCTGCGGTATACCAGACCTCAGCCGCGGTATACCGCAGGGGAAGAAAACCCGTACCACGGGTAGATGCCACGGGTTTTATACCGAGACGAGAAAAAATCAAGTGGATCCGTGCGGTATACCGAACCCTGCACCGCGCCATGCACCGCAGGTCCAAAACCCGTGCCACGGGTATGTACCGCGGGTATTTTAACGAGACGAAAATTTTTGGAGCAACAGAAGCTGCGGTATACCGCACCATATGCGCGGTATACCGCAGCGCGCCGACTAGAGAGAGAAAAGTGCGGATTTAAGGTTTATAAAAGAGAGATAGTGTCATTATTCCGAATTTACAAAACCTCAAGCCTCTCTTTCTTCTCCAAAACTCTCCCAACTCCATTAAAGCTTCATCAAACCTTCACCAAACATCAAAACACTACCCAATCACCATGAAAACACATCATCTATTCTCCACATCATTACAAAGAAGATTCAACCACCTACATCATTACAAAACACCTTGAATCCAAGAATCAAAAGCTTAAATTTCAAAAATTCATCCTACAATTTCTTAAATCCATACCAATCCATGAAGAATCCATCTTACCCATATAGAGAATCATCATCAAAACACATATCCTAACCCAAATCAAGCTTGTACAACCATTAATCAAGAGTTTCAAACCTCAAGAGTGGTTAAAACTTTGAGTTGGGGGTCAATTGAGATGATTAAGAGAACGTAAACATTATCTACTGTAAGGGAGATGAAGAAAAGCAAGGTATTGGATTAATTGAGAAGAAATCAAGTGAGAAAAGTCCTAGTTCCAATTCAAGGGGTAAATAGGTCTCGAAAAGAGAGGTTAGCTCTGTGTTTGATTCAATGAGCAAAAAGATTCCAACTTTCGTGTAGAAAACAACACAACCTCTACAAATCAAGGACCTTACACCCGAAGAAAAAGAGAAAGCTTCAAGGGCCCTGATTGCTTCTCTGAAGAAACAATTAAAGGAACTACCTTTTGCTTATGAGAAAGTATTTGAAGAAGAAGTTGATAAAGGAGAATACAAAACGTTTCTTGGAGATATGGAAAGATTGGGTTGGTCTACGTTAATGGTAAGACGTTCTAAAAGACGCTCTTTTTTGAATTGTATTGTGTGAGGAGAAGAAGAAGATGTGACACAGTTGATCTATGAGGAGGTGATACGGATTTTTGATCTCTCCCATGCCATTATTTAATGCAATATCCTACTAGGATCACGTGTCTTGTTCGAAAAACGAATATAATTTTGGGTGAAGAAGAAACACATGAATTTTATATGAGTAACAATATTGACAATGCTTGGATCCTTAGAGTTTTGAGAGTAATTACGCAACTTTCAAAAGAAGAAAAGGAGTACATCATAACACTCCTCGAGCAATTAAAGAAAATCCAGCAAATCCTATCTTGGATGTCAATAAGGTGAGGTAATAGCCTCGAAGAGTATGTTTTATTTCTTCCCTAACATTTCTTTATGTGCAATATGTATGCTAATTTTAAATTTTATTCTTTCTTGAGTCTTTTTCGAGTCGTGGGGACACGGCTCAATTTTGAGTTGGGGGTGGGGATTCGTTGTCCTCTTCTTCCTTTTTGTGTTTTCATAAAATTTAAATTTTTTTTGGGTTGAATTAGGCATAGAATATGTTGAATGTACCTATTGAGCATGATTTTAATGATAGTAAGTAGTATGTTTTTGAAAGATGTTACAAATTTGTTTAGCATGCATGTATGAAAACAGGAAATAAAAGATAGAAAATTTAATGAGCAATGCTAAGAAGTTACGTTGAAACTTAGGAAGAGTTATTTGGTGTGTAGAACGTGAGGTTTGAAATTAGTTGAAAACCCACTTGTCTATGAACTATTAGTGAAAACGTAACGAAATCTGGTAGTTAGAAAAATGAATAAGGCAGTTCTTTCATATTGAAGCCACTTGAAGCCTTTTATACCTTCTCACTCTTTTATTTGATTATTGTTATTATTTATCCGTATTAGCCCCTCTGAGCCTTTCTAAAGCCTCTTATTGAAACACATTATAATCCATACCCTTAGTTTGTAGGACTTATCTATATGACCCACACTCGAATCGCAAAACCTGAGACAACTTGTTTTAGAGCTTGAGTTTGGGGTGGTGGGTTTCATCATTAGGAAACATTGGGATTTGGGAATTGTAATTATGATTTTATTGATGATGAAAAAGTTATTAATGTAACCCTTTGCCGGGGTAATAGTGAATGGAAAAGAAGCTACGAGCTAAATTTGCCAACAAGAGCATAAAAAGAAATATATATATGGAAGAAAAAATAGTGTGATATCTCAACATCAAAAAGAGAATCATAGCTATACAAAAGAGAAATTGATATGAAAAGAAAATATATATTCGGACCGGCAAAGTGGAATTTGTATATCATCATAGAAGGTTTTATTTGGGATTATTGGGGATGCACATCAAAAGCATCAAAAATTGGGTTGAGTGAGAACATCTTCGAGTGAAAACTCAAGCTCTAGGACGATTCGTTGATGGCTAGTGAGGAGAGAGCCAAAAGCTCACTTTTCATTATCCAAATATACCACACCCGTCCTTAAGCCAAGTTATAACCAAAGACCTTAGGATTTCTAACTACTTGGTGAAGAAACAATTGAGCTATTAGGTAGTAGGTAAGTGGACCATTAGATGCTATATTAGGACCTATGAACAACCTATATCCATTAACATGAACTAAGTTATCATCCTCTCCTTCTGGCATTGCGAAATTAATCTGGACTTGAAGTTATGGATTGATGATTACATGTGTATTAAGCATACTTGTGCATTATTTCTTGAGCATTACTACATGATATTTTTTAGATACTATGCTCTAGGATCATTCATTGTGTTATGTTCTTATTCTCCTCCGACTTCTTTTTCTTGTTTATTTGACTACCCTTCTGTTCTTTACTTTTATTGTATCGGGACGATACAACTTTGAGTTGGGGGTCTTGATGTCTTCTCATTTGTGATGATTTAATATAATTCAGAGACATCATTTTAGGCGTATTTATTAGTTTATAGGTCGATTTGAGCTTGATTTAGAGCACTTTCCTATTTTGAGTCTTGATTTAGTAACATAATATTTTTAGAGCATATTGGGTTTAATTGTTTATTTAGTGTGAAGCTTTAAAGATAATTATGAAGATTAATTAGAGTCCAAGTCAAATACTACAAGATATGGAAAGAGATAAACATGGAAATTGAAGATAAGGAAGTAAAAGCTAAAAACATGGAAAAGGAAAAGCTGCCTTAAATTTGAATTTCTGCAGCTACGTCTAAAGAAGTGGTGATAAATCCAAAACCAAGCCGATTTTGGAAGATTCCTTTCATAGGGATGTAGATAATTCTGTGAGGATTCTTTTGGTATCTTGTGGAGCAAAAACCGACCAATAACGAAGAATATATGATCAAAACCGTTCAGCAGTAATTATCTTTATTTCCATACGAATTAGAGTTGGGCTTGGAGTCCACCACTTACTTCTCCTTCAAGAAAACGAAATAGATCAACCTATACACTATAAATACAGCCTCTTAACATTAGAAAATCATCCTTGGCCAGACCCTAAGGCCAAGAGGAAGCTGCAACACAAGAGAAGAAGTCTGGAAGGAGCAGAACACCATATGTCTTCTTCAACCTTTAATTCTGTAACTCCTTTCTCTTCTTTTCTTAGTATGAATTAATTCCATTAGTTTGAGTTTTAGCATATATGTATGAACCATAGTTTTGATTGTCATCTATCTAATTTGGGAATTCTATGTTTTAAATTGAATTATTGTTTTTATTCTCTGTTTATGTGTTTGGATTTATATTCTGTGTTCTTGTGGAACCTAGGCCATATAGAATTACCATCTAGTAATTAGGTCACCATTGACAACGGTGTTTAATTACATGTTTATCACATAACGTCTAGTATTCGGTTTAGATCTGACAAATCAACCTAACTAGATAATCACCATGGTTTAGTACATGTTACTATTTACCAATTACAGGAACAGTTTGCTTAGGAAGCCTTAGTGACACAGGTAAATCCTATTTAAAACTACCTAGCGTAATTGGAATCGATTATTGAAATACTACATAATTCGCCCTTACATGTTTAGAACGGCAAAACTAGTGGGGATTACATGCTAATTACTCAAGCTAACTTTCATACTATTTTCTTTTCTTTTCTTTATTTAATTTTCTGTCTTTTAATTTATTAGTTTAGTTTTCTCTTTATAAAAACGAAATAAAAATCTATTTTTCTTTCTTTCTCTTGCGTATTATCTTTTCTATCTTTCATATTTGCACTTGATAATTTGCATAAGTTCTCTCTAACTTTCGTCAGTCTCTGAGGAACGAATCTTCTTATCATTAAAACTTGCATACGTCCTGTAATACTTGCAGTACCGTGTTAGCTTAGGGTGTTTATTTGCATCTAAATTATATCATCTTTTTATCACACCTTAGGCCACACCAGTTGTTGAGCCTTGGGTTAAGCATACAACTTTTGATAAATGTGTCATTGTTAATCCCAATGGTATGTCTAATAAGTCGAGTGGTATTTTGGTTGTCTGGATAAAAGGGAGTATATAGTCAATCATATACTTCCTATATGGATGCTTAAGAGAGAGTGAGATTCGGATGACATTCAATGTTAGAATAGTTCATTTTGAGTGTCGTATATATTTTATTTTAGTTTATCTGTTTATATATGTAAATACCTTGTTTCTTCATTTTTTTTGCTTAAAGTGAGATTCTAAGACCGTGGAATAAAGAACAATTATAAACTTAATAAATCTTCAATATCTAAGGAGAGTGTTCCTCTAAAGTTTTCCAAGCATATATATCTCTAGTAGGCGCACCCCAAATCCGATATGGAGGGTCGATGTAGGTGGAATAGTCATTCATTTTCCTCAGGCCCAATATCGCTAGCCAATCTGCATAAACATTCACTTCTCTATATATTCCTTTTATCATATAAGAAGTGTTTCTTTTCATAATAATCCGTATCTCTTCAATCCAAAATGAAATTGGCCATCTCCCTCTTTTGCCTTGATATATAGCTCGTATGGCAACATATTAGTCCATTTCTATCTCTAATTCTCTTACCCAGATTGCTAGTGCCATAGTATGACCCTCATGAACCGCTACAAGCCCCGCAACCACCGCCAAAGAACATCTAAATCTCATAGAGAAACCATTCAACCATTTATCGTCTTTATCCCTTAATATACCCCCAACACCACCTTTTCCTAGGTTTATAAGGCAACTTCCTCCCGTGTTTAGTTTAACTCCGCGGTTGGGTTCGCACCATCTTATCCACTCCACATAATCCTTTCTTTTAACGGACTTTCTAGATTGTGACCTCCACGCTTTGAGGTAGTCCAATGCTACCCACTTTTCTATCATTACTATGACCCCAACATTCGGGAAAGTCCTGTTATAAAAAACAACCTCATTTCTTTCTTTCCAAATCACTCCAAGTAGCGCCCCAAAAAATGTGTTCCAATTTAAACCTTCAAAGATACCATTTGGTGCTATGTTCCTCTACCACCATCGGATCTCTTACTAGTTCCCCATTACAGTACCATTTTGTAACTGGCGATCCATAGTTTGTTGTAGCTCCCCCATAAAACTGCTCAGTGTAGCTGCTAAACAATCCCTTCCCTTTAAAGACAAAACACTGCTATTGTGATGGTTAAGATGAAACACAAGACTAACACCTTGATTAATTGTTGCATGATTTGTATATTCCAAAAATTGCATCCGCTTGTCCCTGCGACTGCTGCAATAGAAGAAGTCCTTCCCTGCAGATCAGACCTTCCAAAATGACTGCTCTAGGTACCTGTATCCACCCGGGCAGCTGTAAGGGACTCGTGCTCAACTGAACTTTGACGCATTGGGTTCCATTCCTGTTCAGACCATCCCATGTCTGATGTTAACTCTTCTAGATCCATATTTATCCTAACCTGCCCCTGCTCCTCCTTTCGACCCCATTGAATTTCCATTTTAATATGCTCACGTAGACTTTTTTCCATTGTGCAATCTTTAAACAAATGATATGCACAATCTTCCACACTTCCAAACCATGGGCATACAACTGAGACATTCATTTCCCCGTTTAACTAAATTTAACCCCGTGGCTAGTCTTTCTTGAACCGCTCTCCACAAAAGCACCCTAATATTTTAGGGACACTAGATCTTCCAAATTCTTTCCCATTATATTCCACCCTCACTTTCACTACTCAGTGGGTCACTCAAAACCGAGTTAACTAAATAAATACCGTTCGATCCATTTAACCATGAGGGAACATCACCTTCATCCTTGTTTGTATGAACCTCCGCATTTTCTATTTCAATTATCTTATGGGATGGTAAGATATATTGAAACCTATCCCAAACCCAAGACCCATCCTCACCCACATATTCACTTATATTCTCAAATCGAATGTCTCTCCTGATGGGTGTAAGCGCCCATTCAATCAACGGTTCGTCATTAATCCAAGTACCCCACCAAAACAATATACTTTCCTTATTGCGAAGCGACCATCGGGATCCTCGTCTAACTAAGACGATACACTCCACGATGGCCTAGTAAATGTGTGAATCATGTGGTTTGGGTACATACTGAAATAGACACTTTTTAAAATATTTTTGATGTAATGCTACGACCCAGAACGTGAATTCTTCATGTATCACTTTCTGCCCTAGTTTTCCAAGTAACGCGCAATTCATATCCTCTGCCTTCTGGAAGCCTAGACCCCCTCGGCCCTTCGTCGTACATATTTTATCCCACAAAATCCAACTGATTTTGCGTTGTTCTTCCAACGATCCCCAAATAAAATCTTAGACAATGCGGTCAATATCCTCGTAAACATAACCTGGAAGTTTCTCAATCTACATAATATAAACCAGCGTCGCACACTGAATAGATTGGGCTAACGTGATACGACCTGCGAGTGGTAGGAATTTCCCTTTCCATCCTGCCAGCTTACCGCACCATCCATCCATCATATCGCCATACAAACCCCTGGACCTTCTCCCCGATAGAATAGGAACTCCAAGGTATTTCCCCAACACTTTTGCCACAGCAGTACCTTTACGGACTGTGATGTTATCAGCTAGGCTCTCATCCACGTTTTTGGGGAAATAAATCAACGTCTTCTCCTTACTAATGGATTGGCCCGAGTTCTGGCAAAATCTATCTAGCGATTTCTGCACAAGATCAAGATTTTGATTAGATACTTCCAAAAACATAATTAAATCATCATAAAAAATATATGAGATAATGGGATCCCCCCTGAGCAAATACGCAGTGGCTTCCACGCCCCTTCCTCCACCAAGCGTTGAATGAATAGAAAGAATCTTTCCATACATAAAGCGAATAAAAGTAAGGGGATAAAAGGTCCCCCCTGTCTAATCCCCTTTTCTTAGGCAAGAAAGGTTCGAGAGGTACCCGTTCCACTAAACTCGTTTCTTCTACAATATAAACTCCTTTACCAAAAAGTATTTACATAAAAAATTTAGTATCAACGTAACAAATAAATTTTTAGTAGTCAAAACTCTTTGAGACGATCTTGTTAAAAATTCTCTCGAGAATCTCGCATAAGGTTGCCTTTTAACTTTTCAAGATTTATATAAAACTTCATTTTAAAAGCTTAAATATGAATGCTTTAATGTCTGAGCTTGTCCATTTCAAGTTTAAGTATAGTTGATTAATTTAATAAATATATCTAACAAATTTTTTTCCAACTTCACATCCTCGCCACTATTTATTTTGTTTTTGGGGTGGGGGTTGAGAGTTGCCTCATTCACTAAAGTAAGACGAATAGAATAAAACATCCCTTTAAATTATATATAAGTTACAAGGTATCAGGCAGGCACTAGTGGCAAGATGGACTATTCAGCCGATCATCCGAGAAATTCATAAGATGGTGGCAGAATTCAGCCCGATATCCTATCGGTTATTACCAAGAAGATTGAACGACCGAGCATACATGCTTGCTAAAAACGCTAGATGCGAATCCAACACCGGGCCGGACAACCCGGAGCAGATGACAGACGACTTCTCAAGAATAGGAATCGGACGATGGAGGGCAACACCCTATATTATGTTTGTCGTAAAAAAAAAATTAAAAATAAGTTAGTATTATATTTAAACAAAACACGTGCCATTCATTTTCACATTTTTAATATTAAATGAGAAAGAACAAAAATAAAAAGTTAAAGAGGACTTTCCTAGTGATTGCAGCTGTGGAAAAAAATGGCTCCATCCACATTATAAATTTAGAACTCCTCCAATAAACCTTATGCAATTATTGATCACTTCTGATCACAATTAATCTCCGGCACAACCAATGGACCGCCGCCTTTCCGAGGCTGTCCTAAAAAACGACATTACCAGCCTTCATAACCTCAACAAAGAAAACAAAACGCTAATCAAACAAACATATCCAATTACATTAAACACTATACTACACATGGCTACACGACTTGGTCACATAGAAATGGCGTCAGAGATCATAAATTTGTGCCCAGAAATGGTTTCTGCAGAGAATAAAGATCTCGATACACCTCTACATATAGCATGCCAAGAAGGCCAGTTGATTATTTCCAGAATGTTGCTCAAAGTAGATACTTGGGTTGCTTATAAACTTAATTGCCGTGATGAGAGCTCACTTTTTGTTGCGTGTGAAAGAGGGAGACTTGAAATTGTTAAGCTTTTGTTGGATTATCCCTTTCTGCTTAAGCTGGAAATCGATGTTTTCAACACTTCAATTCATGTTGCAGCTTCATCTGGCCATACTGGTAAATTTAATTGCTCTATCTTGTATTATATGTCAGAACGTTCAGGGGTTAGATAATTATGATTTAAATCAAATTCAACCATATTGTCACGTATAGATGTTGAAAATGCCATTAAATAAAAAGGGAAGAATTTTTTTTTTATAAATATTACTCCTCCGTTCCACTTAGTTTTTTACATATATTAACAAACATAATAAATACATTCACCATTACAAAAATATCTTGAATAAAGTATCTTGATATCTTAAATGTATATTAGAAATATAAATTTCAATATTTTAATAAAAGAAATAGTAGAAAAAATAGAAAAAAGAGTGTCTTAAACTCTTAAGTAGATAATATATTTGAAACATTATTTTTAGTAAGTAGACAATTTCAACGGAAATAATGAAACAGAGGAAATAGGTTATTTTTAGGGCTCATTATGCCATTAGATTAGAATGATGTTCCCTTTGTTTCTAAATATATGTTCACAATTATTAACATTAGTGGTATATCCAACTAGTTTTTTTCTTATAATTTAACTTCATTTTATTTCAATTACTATATATTTAAGATAAAAGCTTTTTTAAATATATTTCAATACTTATAATTAGTAAATAACTTTTCGTTTATATGCATAAGGAAGATAAAGTAGTTAGGAGCAGAGAGTATTTTATCCAATAATTAATTAGAGAATGATGAGTAGAGTATACAAGTCAACGTCGTTCAATAATGGTGGTGTACTAGTGTATGTATCTCTTTTTTTCTTTTTTTTTCTAAACGCTTATAGTATGTATGTATCTCTTTCACAATTTACTTTGGTAGTATGAATCTTTTACTCCCTCCGTCCCAAAATTAATGTCTACATTACTAAAAATAATGTTCTAAAATTATTATCCATTTATAATATCAAGACACTTTTCTCCAACTTTTTCCACTATTACCCTTGTTAAAAAAATAAAATTTACATTTCCAATGCATATTTAAAAATATCAAAACACTTTATGAAAGGTAAATTTGTAAATAGTGTATATGATAATTAGGTTTCTTACTTTGTGTAAAAACCACTTTTAAGTGTTTCTCTAAAAAAGCACATATCTAAACGAGCACTAAGTCAATTTAACTTAAATTTTTGTATATGTATTTTTTATTGAGAGTTATTTAGATGTGTTTTAGAGAAAGCACTTTAAAAAAATATTTTTTAAAAGTTTAAAACATTTTTAAGTATCTCAAAATATTTTAATACCTTATCTCTTAGGCTATTAGATAGATCTATAATGTTTTCTTAAACAATCCTCAAATATAAAGATCTATTAGAAAATTAAAGAACAATGCATTTTTTTAATATTGAAAAGTACCGACTCAATTAAATTTAATCAACTGCACTAAACCCAATTGGTTAATGTTAGTATATCGGTAACTAATTTATTGAACCTTTCTATGCATATACTACTATAATTATTGACCAAAACAAAGTACTCCTTCTAACAATATATATTGGGAATTGCTAGACAAATGTCAACTTTAAGGGCATATCAGTATTTTTTGGGTCGATTTTTAATTTGAGAAGAGTAAAATTTACAGTTAAATTTGAAAACTTATATTTAGGTGAATAAAAAAACTATTCTTTCTGTTCTATAAATATTTGTTCATTTACTAGACATGTTGTTTTAAAATATTTGTCAATTAAATTATCAAAATATATTTTTTCTTTCTTTCTATTATTATAATTATTAAAATTTATATTTTTAATAAACATTTAAAATATTAAAATACTTTATTAAAAAAATAGTTTTATAAAAATAATGATTATATTTCTTAATATATATAATATACAAAGTAATAAATTTCAACATCATAAATATGAAAAAAGTAAAATGTTAAGTGTACTAGTATCAATTACTTAGAAAGACTCTCTACTTTCAATATCTTCATTTTAATTGATTTAGATTGCGTTTATACCTAAAGTCCACCCTTGTCTTGTCGTATACCAACTTATTACGAGTAGTTATTAGGCCAAATGTTTCCGTCTTTGTCAGTCTTTTTTTTTTTTTTTTTTTTTGGACAAAATGAAAGAAAGCAGAGAGCTAGGTCTCTATCCAATTCCTAGCTTGTTAAACCGTCCTGAAAGCGTCCGGATAGTATCTTCCGTTGTAGTAGCTCCGTGCCTAGCGACTTTTGCAAGATGGCTTTGTCAGTCTTTTTCATCCTTTATTTTATGTTTAGTCTACTAACTACTACTATATAGGCGACTAACTTTTTACTAGTATCTTTTCATATATTATCTCCATTTTATAAAACATCTAATTCCAAAAATTATATTCCATAATATAGGTTATGTTTGGAGTTTTAATAGATAATAAATAATCTATTTTTATTTTATCATTTTTTTTTAAATTAATGTCCAAAAAAATCCTTCATACTAGTTTTAATTTCGTTTACCATAACTATTATTTTCTTTCCCATTAAAGGTACCATAAATTTTGTTCTTTCCTACCACCCCCTTAAAAAGAGGGGTTTAAGTTATAGATAACTTCACAAAACTCAAATTTTGAGTTATGAGAAAATTTCCAGAACTCAAATTTTGAATTTTAAGAATTTTTTCGAAATTCATTGTTTAAAATTGACACAGTCTTTTACAGGATAGTGGACAAAAGTGCATGGGTTTATTGAGTATTAAACTTTTTTTTTTTTAAATCTCCTAACATCTCATTATTTAATTTTTTTAATAAATAGGATTATATTGATATTTTTAATTAAGCTTTTTCTATATTTTAGACTTTTAATATGTATAAAAAAAATTATTAACGAATTGAGATGGTACTACTACATCTATACAGTTAAGGGTAATGAGTTTATAAGACCATAAGTCTTTTGGGTTTCTAATATAAAGCCACATCTAACCAGCTTGTTAAAAAAGATAAAAACCCCAAAATACCCTCCTCTTCCCCTTTAACCACAGTGAAGAAGCCAAATCCTAAACATCAAACCCATTAGGTATCGTGAAAACCAGAAACCAAAACACCTTCTCCTCTCTACCCTCTCTCTTCTCTTTTCCCGCTCTCTTCACTCTCCCTTGCACTGCCGCTTCTCTCTGCATCACCCTCCCCTCTTTGTGTTCTCTGACCAACCCACCACCATCTCCTTGCCTCTCTATGTGCACTCTGACCAACCCACCACCACCTCCCCTCCTCTCTCTGTGCTCTCGGCATCACCATCTCCACCAACATCACCACCCAGATCCACCGCTGCACCATCATCATCAGCACTAGCAGAACCCCACCCGCGCCATTTGAACCCCTACAGCTCCACCATCATCTCAACACCATCTTCACCATCCTCAACACCATCCCACCATCATCTGGATCACCATCTCCCCCAATATCACCACCCAGATCCGCCATCATCTTCATCACTAGCAGAAACCCCGCCGCCCCCTGACACCCTACTCCACCACCATCACCATCAACAACATCTCCACCCGCGTGTCCATTCTCTCTGAACAACGAAAACCGCCTCCCACAGATCCACCATCTCTAACCTCTCCTTCAAACGGATCCCAAGCCCAATCCCCTCTCCTAACTTCCGCCTAAGCCCGAAGCCCCTCTGAACTCCCTATCTCTGGCTAGATTTGCACCACCACCACCACCACCACCACCACCACCACCACCACCACGACGCTCCGAACTCTCTCTCTGACCATATATCACCATCCAAACCCTGCTCACGAGAAAACGCACGTGGAACCCACCATCGTCATAACCATCACTACCCTGCGCAGTCGCTCTCCACCAGTCAGGCCTGACCTTCGCACCTCCGCTGCCTCTCCTCTGCACTAGAAATCCCAATCGTTAATTGCCAATTTGTTTCCATATGATTCACAGTGAAGAGATTGTATTGAAATGATTTCGTTCTTAAGCGGCACAACGCCAAATTCGATTGTGAATAAGTTGGGGATTGTTTTTGTCCCTAAAGGGACATCCCAATAACAATAATGGGTTGTGAAGTGTATAATTTTTTTGGTTTGGGCATGATTGATACAGCTCAAGTGGTTGGGCTTTTGGGTTGTGAAGAGTGATGTTTTTTGGTTTTGGACATGATGGGTGCAGCCCCACTACATAATAGTCGAGATGGGTCCGTACCTATCGAGTTAATGGTCGAGATGGGTCCGTACCCTTATGAGCTTTTAAATGGACAAAAATGGATAATAATTTAATAAAAAAAAGTAATGTCTAATTAAATAAAAATATATAAAAAACCGATATAGATATGTACCCATCAAGAAAAATGGAAAGGTTAAGTTTTTCGGCTAAAACAAAAGATATAAATGTCAAATCTTGTATTTTCTTCGGTACAGTTACAATTACTATCTTTGAAACAAACTTTAAATTCTTTATTTTTTCGATTTTTTTCATTGTTTAATTATTTTTTAATTTGTTATTAATTGCAAAATTAGTCGATGCTCAATCAACCCCACATCAAACGCACAATTACCATTTGGATAAGAGTAATGATATATGTCACCCCTTTTCATGTCACCCTTTTATCACCCTTCTATATATATGTATTGATTTCCTTGAATAGAAGATAGATAAAAATTAAATAGGATAGAGAAATCAATTCATTGGTCCATATAGGCATACACGTAGGAGGTGATAAAAGGGTGATACAAAAAGGGTGACAAATATCATTACTCTTTGGATAATTATTTTGAATATAATCTTTTGATTTTCTACGTTTTCTTTTAGTATTGGGGTTTTACCCACTAGTATAGTAAAAATGTTACAAAAATGATAAAAAACATGTAATGCTAATAGGATGTTGACTAATTTCTTGATTAATAAGATATAAAAAAAAGTTAACCGTAATCATAAAATCAAAAGATAAAGAATCTAAAATATTGTTTTAAATAACGAAAGGTATGATCAACGACATACGAAACTAAAATGAGGTACAGGGTTCGAATCCCCTCAGCCGTGTTATTTCTTGAGCCCTTAAAGGGGGTAAGCAAGGGGTGCATGGTTCGAGTCTCCTCCCTGAACATGGGTAACCTAGTTCTGATTAAGTGGGAGTATGCATGAGGAGGCGTGTATATTTCCTATGGGATTAGTCGTGGTGCGCGTAAGCTGGCCCGGACACCCATACATCGAAGAAAAAAAAAAAAAAAAAAAAGAACCAGAAATATTATATATCATCCAATTTCATACCACCCATACCATAGTATTAAGTGGAAATAAATCGTAAATCAAATCGAAAAAAATTAATAAAATAACGATTTACTTACATTAAAATCACGCCAAAGTTATGAATATTATAACTTTTAGTCCATTAAGCGTTTAAAGTTCCATATAATTAATTATATTTATGGATTATAATCTAAGTAGTACGTCACTTCTAGAAAAAATCTTAAATCTAACCCAGCCTTGGATTTTGAATGTGTAGATATAGTGAAAGAATTGGTTCAAGCACGCCCAGATTTTGCTTGGAAAAAGGATTCTAATGGATGCATACCATTACATCTAGCATGCAGCAAAGGTCACTTGGATATAGTAAGAGAATTTCTAAGGTTAGACCCAGACCTTGCAGTATTTAAAGACAACGAAGGTCAAACTCCATTACATTGGGCAGCAATTAAAGGAAAAATAGCCATAATCGATGAGATTCTCTCCGTGAGCTTGGAATCTGCAGAAATTACCACTAGCTATGGTAAAACTGTTCTACATTTGGCTGTCAAAAATAATCAGTTTGACACTGTCAAGTTTTTAATGGAGAACATTAACACTACCAAAGTCTTAAATTGCCAAGATAACGATGGTAATAATATCATTCATTTGGCAACTGTCGCTAAACTTGGCCATGTAAGTATACTCTTTTGCCTTTCATATGAAAAATATCATTTGCACAATCTTTAAAAATGTGTATTTTTTAGTCATTACTCATCATTTATGAACTTTAGCCTGCAACTCTTAAGTTCCAACATAATTGCCTAAAAAGATATTTTTTTTAAGATATGAATGATATATATGTAAAATTTTACTCAGTGAACAGTAATCTAACTTTAGTTGTTTCTGAATTCTTATTATAGATGGTCACATACCTTCTAAAATTCGGTGTGGATGTAAATGCAATAAATAACAGAGGATTTACAGCTCTGGATGTAATCGAAGCCGATGCAAGTAGTTCCGGTCAACTCACGATTTTACCTGCATTATTAGGAGCAGGAGCTAAAAGATGCGATGAACTCTCCCCTGGAATCCGAGACATTCAACAAGTCATCAAATTCGATCCTGAGAGTGATAATATCCATAATATTTCCGCCTGGAATAAAAAGAATCTACATTCTCATTCGCGACACACTCATCGCCATAAAGTGAAACAGATTGATCTTCAAAACGAGGGTCTAAGAAACGCTCGAAAAACTATAGCAATTATCGCTGTGTTAATCGCGACTGTTACATTCACAGCCGGGATTAACCCACCAGGTGGATTTAGTCAAGAGACAGGAAAGGCTTTACGTGGACGAGAAACGGCTTTCAAAGTGTTTCTTGTATGCAATATCTTGGCTTTGTTTCTATCTCAAGGTATTGTGAATGTTCTTGTGAGTATAATTCCGTTTAGACGAAAATCGATGATGACTTTAATGACGGTGACACATAAAGTAATGTGGGTTTCGACTTTGTTTATGGCGTCGGCTTATATAGCGGCGATATGGACGATCATGCCGCAGAATAAAGGGACAAGATGGGTGACGATTGAGTTGGTGATGGTAGGGGGAGGTTGTACGATGGTAGTGTTTTTAGGGTTGGGACTTTTGCTGGGGAGACATTGGTATAGGAAGCATAAATGGAGAAGTGAAAGGAAAGAGAAGAAGATTAAAGATGGAAGTCCTCATAGTAGTGTTAGTGGTGTTGGTGAAATGAAAATGATGAGGAGAGATAGTCGTGAGTATAGTTCGAACTCGGATGTTGAGAGCTCGGATAATGGTTATCACTTATTTTGAAGTGACACATTTATGAAGAGTAAATAGACTGGAGAGTGGACTCGAAGTCTGTTAGAACCTGTACGAACCAAGTCCCAACCTAGTTAATATCTATCGAGATATGATGTGTTCTAGTTTGTACAAGGGTGTGTTTAGGATAATAATGGTAGTTCATGCATAGTTTTTTATGTAGATGAATTTGATTTTCTGCCATATTCATTAATTTAGAAAAGCATCAAGGTTTGATTTAGTCAAATCAAACTTGTTACTTGTGGTTCTCTTCCAGGTTCTAGACTTTTTGCAATTTGTTTTTTTCAATTAAAATATGTTTTTTTTCTTTTGGTTGAGTAACAATTTTATTAAAATATGGAAAGAAAAATTGTATATACAATACTTTTTTTATCTAGGACCGAAAAATTAAAATAGTTACTACCTATTCGCTAGTTTATATATCAATATGTTACAATTAAAATCCTATTATCACCCATGAAGGTATGGTGAGGATACAATGATAACTTAATCTTTTTCAAAACCGTCTCTTTCGAAGATATTTCTCGTTTCATAGCTATATTGTTTCTTACTCGTCACATATAATAAATAGAAGTGCTAAAAATAACTTTCCACGCTTTTCACCTTAAATTCATATGGGATTTTAACTTCTTTAGCCCTTTGAGTGAGTCCAAAATCACGTTCATTTTTTCTCAATACCCAACCACTTTCTCATCTCATTCAAATATCTCGCAAAAGGATATTCAAAAAATAAAATGTCCACCCAGACCTTAGAAAATGTCGTAGCCATCACCTAGGCAAATAAAACCACACAAAAAGAGACAATTAACAAAAAGTGACTAGTATGCAATTAAATTTGTCCAAATATTTGTTTACTTGCTACATCAAATCACTTCATAAAATGTGATTACAAAAAGTTAAATGTAGAACTGGGCAAGTACAAGTTTACAACTATTTTATAATCTTAAACAAATTTAACCAGCCTTTGATAAATCAGCCGGGACTTGTATTTGCTATAAACTTTTCCTAAGAAAGTCTGACAATTTAGCACAAGCAGCACGTCCAATATGTAGACATCTAAAGTAATCCTCAATTGACATTACACCATGTGTAACACTTGTAATAACTCCATCTTCCAGTGCTTCACCTCCTACTTGTAAACTTTCTTTACCAATTACTGAATTAAGCGAGTTTGGGAACACTAAATTCACAAAACCCTTCATTTTCTGTCACAATTAAATATAACCATCTTAATTTTTGTTTGTTATAATAAAATACACATAATAAGATTTCGAGTAACACAAAAAACCTGCTCTTCTAGCTTATTTGGGTCCAGTAGAACAAACCCGTTTTCTGAAATACAACAACAAATTGAAACTGCATACAAAATTCATAACTTATTAGCTTTGAGTATTTTTTTAATTTCTTTTTATTTATTAATATTATTTACCAGCTAGATGCTTTAAAGGAATCCCAGCATCTACTAGAGCTGCACAAGCTGCATTTATAGCACATGGAAGAAGCTAAACAAAAGATTAGTTAAGGAATTTTGTCTTTTTCTTTTTTTTTTTGCTTACCGAAAATAAGATAAAATTTAAATTGTAAAGTATATAAAGGATACAGCACCATCATCGTTTACAACCTATAAAGAAATAAACAAGTTAATTAAAAAGTGATCTTTTTAGTTGGGATATTTTGTCAAACAGCTAATAAGCAATTATTTATTGAGTATCTCACCTGGATTATAATTGATGTTGTGGTATTTGGATGAACATTTAAAAGGCAAATGCTTTGCAGAGTCCTCTTCAATATCATTTCATACTCCTTTTCTGGTTTTCCTGAATATTCAACATTTTATCGGGAAAAATCAATACTTTTTTTGAAACTGAAAAAGCTTTTTTTATATTAAAGCTGCAGTTTTTCAATTTTGAACACATGATTCCAGTAAATCAAGAAAAAATAGTAATTTTTACCGATTTGCCCTGTTTTTGGCTTCCAATTTACTTCAATGCAAGCCTTTTCCGGGTTTTCGTTCTTCTTTACCCCAGCTTTTGGTCCATATACTGCAGCTAGTACTTTGGTCTCCCCTAAATATCAAACAACAATACTCCATGAGATATTAAAGAATAAATTGCACAATTGGGTGTGATAAAATGTCCCAAAATTCTGCTATTAGTGTTGCAAATCGGTGTTTTATTTATTCAGGAAATTAATGACAGATTTTCCCAAAAAATTAGCTAAATAAATAAGAAAATGTATATAACAACAACTGAATGCAAAGAATACGCGAGCCTTAGTAGTTACCATGAGACCAGCTAGCAGAGCCATGGGCACGGTTGAGTACGTTCCTTGAACAAGCTAATGGCCTCAGCTGGTTCACTGTGCGACCATCTGCGCGATCTACTTCCATTCTCTCTCCTCTTTCTCTCTCTATAGATTATAAAAGTATGTGTATATAGGTATTGTATGCTCAATTGAAAACGTTAAAAGGTGGGATTGAGATTTGGTTAGGGTTTAGTTAGGGTTTAAGTATTGGTTAATCGGGAATTTAGAGGGAGGGCAAAAACAAGCTTAATGTATTCTTGTCTACCTTTCCTTTTTTCCTAAAATTTAAAAGAAAAATGGAAAAGTAATGCTTTATATAACTTGTTTTTCAATTACTTTGACATCATATGTATATTTACGTATTACGTGCCTTAAGGCACTATAAAAAATAAAAAATTTGCTATTTATTTGCTAATTGTCTATAATCATGTTCGATATACAATTAAACATATATTTGCACAGAAAACTAAAAAGATGCATTAATATAATAATTAACATCAACAAAATTAACAGGCTTAACATATTGAGAGTCTTGAAGACACACCCCTCTTCGAGTTAGCACCCCCACCTAGAGCCTCTTCTTACTAAAGACCTCAGGAACTTTTTAACACATGAACCCCAAAACCCCAATTACTAGACTACCCTTCTTTTGTTTTTTCTATACCTATATATACTAATTGCTATTTCTAATTTCATTATTCATGTTATAATTTCCCTCACCTCACAGCTTCTCTTTCCTCTCTCCTCTCTCCTCTCTCCTCTCAACCACCACCGATCCCACCTAAATTGCCACCACCACCGCCGATATGGCCACCACCACCACCACCGAGCTCCTTCTTCTGCTTGAAGCACCGGCAAGCTCTCCTTCACCATATCACTCCACGAACTCGTCGGTTTCCCATTAACACATCGGAGCTGCCATGGAAGCTCCCCTTCTTTCTGTTTAACAGCTGAAGCCGTTCCTCCACCACCTCACTGCAACTCCGGCGCGAGATCTGGTCGAAGCCGTTCGAAGCTTCACGGAGTGGAGGGCTGTCCCGCGCTGCAGATCGAAGCCATTCAAGCTTCCATTCCTCCTCGTCGGCGAACAGGTCTGCTAGGGGGGCTGCGCGATGGTGGTGCTTCAGTGTTTTTTCGCTGTGGTGGTACAGATCTGCTAGACGGTGGTGCCCCCGTGCTTCTTCGTGATGGTGGTCAAGGGCTGCGCGATGGTGGTCAAGGGCTGCGCGATGTTTCTGCTCCTTCAGCTTCGAACGGCGTCGCTGCTCAGTGGCGGTGGTTGTTTGGTGAGCTCGTCTTCGACACCGCTGCTTCGCCGGAGTCTTGTCTTTTTTTTTTTTTTACTCGCGTACACAGTACGCTGTAACTTAGGTTTTTTTTTTTTTTTTTTTTTTCAGATCTGGTTTGACCAGATCTGGTCAACTTGTAATTAGTTTAGGTTTTTTTTTTATTCTATTGTAAATGGTTTTAATTTTTGAATAGAAATGTTTATTAAATGATACACATGATTTTAATAGAGTATTTATGTAATTTCTAAGAGTACTCTCTATATTTTATAGAGTACTCTCTATTTTTTATAGAGTACTCCGTATTTTTTTATAGAGTACTCTTTCTATTTCATAGAGTATCGGAAAAAACTGAGAGTACTCATTAAAATATATAGAGTATTCAGCCAATTTATAGAGTACTCTTAGTTTTTTTCCGATACTCTCAGTTTTTTCCGATACTCTTAATTTTTTCAGATACTCTCAGTTTTTTCCGGTGACTGGTGGTCGGTGGTGGGTGGTCGGTGGTCGGAGGTCGGTGGTCGGAGGTCGGTGGTCACTGGTCGGAGATAGGTGATAGGGGGTAGGTGGGTAGTGGTGGAGGAGAGAGAAACAGTGACATCATACCTTTTTGTCTTTTAGTGTTAGTAAGGGTAGTAAAGACTATTGTCAAAAATGAGGTCCCTAAGAATAACAACTTTCAAGACACTACTCTATAGAGAAAAAATAGTGCTCCTAAGTCCCTAAAGATAATTCACCCTAACATATTTTATATTATTCGTTAACCTAATTGAATAGCAAGATATTTTACATTGTTAAAGTAATCGATCGTAATATAGTAATATCCCAGACCATACTGAATACTAATCAAGAAACTTGATTTAATTTATATTTTTATTATCACCTTCATCAATGAATAATCTTAGAATTGATCGGGTCCACCCCGTGCAAGACCTACGCAAATTGAATAACCGACAATCACAAACATAAATAGTAATCTCTTTTCATTATAAAAAATATACTAATCGTCATTTAAGAGACAATAAAAAAACAATATAAATCACCTTGTTACAACAACAAATAAGCTGATTAACACCAACGATAATATCGAGACTTTGACATCCGAGTTTCAAACCTATTGCTGGTGGTATATATGATGACTATATCCCATTGGTGGTCTTAGCTTGGTTATATTTTAAAAAATAAAATCTTATAAATTTAAAATAGTTGTACTACCAAATACAAAAAAAGATAAACTTAGTTATCAAAATACAAACCTTATCTTAAACTTTTATTAATTATTATTACTGCTATTCATTTCTTTGGTTTCTCAAGGATTTAAAAAAGAAAAAAATAGAAGCCTGCCTTAGATGAGTCTGGATTAGACTTTGCCAAAATCTGAGGTTTTGATCCCATGTACACCCTTACTTGGCCATACAAAGTTCACGCTCAGCTTTAAACTTGTCAATAATCCATAACCAAACCCTTATATTGATAATGCATAACTAAAAAGAAGAAAAAGTTTACTGACCTCACATCACACGGCGAATAATATGGTGTGTACAAAAATAGTCGATTTCCATTAATAGTTGAATTAGCCATATACAAAATTTCTGATTATTATTCAAAAAATGAACAGAAAATGGAAAATGTTTTGAGATTATATAAAACCATACATTAAAAAAAGATGGAATGATGACCAATCAATCAGCTGTTCCAAAAAATGAATAACACTTGTTTTCTTGATAGCAACAACCCTATGAAATGAAAGATAGATAATATTAAAGGGGTTAATATAGAAGAATCGCATGTATCCTCCTTCACAATATCCTACGATAATACACATATAACAACCCTGAAATCAATAATAATGCAATTAATTTGTGAACAGAAAAAAGAAATAGTTTATATCGTCGGATTAATATAATACACTGTCATAAAATTCTGTTATATATAGCTTACAAAGTATAGAGGATTAAACCTCAATCAATGGAATTATAGAATAAGTTAAACTTTCGATAACTATACTTATATGACTTGAACAAAATTCAATTAAAAATAATGTGAAGAGTTTGAACCTTTTACATTAAAAACAAAAACAAATAAAGTGGTACTTGAGTAACATCATTGGCGAGATATGATGGCAGTTGTTTAGGGTATGAATCAGGCAAGGGAACAGCTGAGGACTATAGGTAATAGAAGGTTAACCCACGCCAAATGAATATTTACTGCAAAACAATTAAAATATGCAGTATAAGACCAAATTGCTCACTCCAACCGTCACGACAAATCACGGGACATGTTCATTTATAAAACCACACACTGGATAAGAAATGGAAATCTTGTTAATTAAATAAACTTCCTCATACTGAATGAATAATAAATATATGTACTTGTCTAAAGAATTGAAGGGTCTCATGAGAACACCACATATCAAAAAATATCTAAATAGACCGTAAAAATCAAATATTTTGATCAAAACAGACAAAATATGATTCACTACTATTACTCAAACTATTAAATTTCAGATTAAAGCTAAATTCAGTAAAAGCAATATAATCAAATTAAAAAGCAAAATTGTTTCTATTAATATCACAATCAATTTAATAATTAAAAAACATATAAATTAATTTTAAAAAATCTATAAGACACACTTGCCCAAAGAATAAGTAGCCCTTCAATCCATGATTTATGTTTAAGTAACCAGTCTACAAACGCAAAGGTTGGGGCCAAATCAAAATGGCAGCTGGGAAAAAGAAAACTCTCGAACCACCAATTCTTAAACCATAGAAAATATATGTAGAGGTAAAAACAATATCTATATCAAGTACATATTGAGGCGAAATCTTATTGATAACAATCTTGCACATCAACATTAAAAATATTTTGGATTACATAATTTATAAAAATAATAGATGTTTAATATGTAGAATTAGCTAAAGCAAAAAGTGGTAGGATAACAGTATATTGATGGTTAAAATTTGAAGGCAGAATAAATAAAAATTTCGACTAACCATTCCAGGAAATTGGCGTATTATCTCGACAACCTCTCGATCAACCTCCTTATTTTATTCATATGCAAACAACTAAAGAGAAATCAACTAAATCAATTATAAAATGAAAATATAAAATATATGTATAATTTGATAATAAATGCAGAAAAAATGAATAAAACAACAAACCGGAAGAGGTGTCATCAGGGTCAGCAAAAAGAGAGGACGAAGAGAAGAGTGCACTCCCCATCCTATTTTCTTTGCTTTATTTTTTACCTGTGAACGACTATGCAAATGGATGCATTTAAAAAGTATTGGAATTTATGTTGAGGCCCTACTATTGATAGACCAAAAAACTCAGACCCTGAAAGTTAGGCTAGTAGCGCTACCGAGGAAATGCATTGGACCATAAATGAATTCTTCGTAGGGTATATTAAGTTCACTTAGAAGGCAAGATGTCTCCACACATCTTCTACTAAGTGTGGCAAAATGGGAGCAACGATCCTCACAAATACATAATAGTTGTCTGTCTGGCAATTCCTTGTAAAACTTGTACCACCCCTGTAAATAAATACATCAGTTGATATTTTATACTTTGTTGAATAAAATTAATAGGACTCTCAATGCCGCAATATCATAATATAATACAAAATTAATAATATCAAGTATTTCATATTGCATATAATGGTATTTCAACATCATTTCATAATTGTCCAAAAAAAACATCATTTCATAAAGAAATAGGAATCCCAATTGAATCAGATTGAAACTCTTCGACCTTAACAGAAATAGGAGTTATCTACACATGTTTAAAATGAGTCAAAATTATATATATGATTTGGCTTAAAAAATTTAAAATTTCATGTTTTATGAAAGTTGAAAATGCTCAAACATAATAATTTATCAAGTGATACCTGAGAAAGATTATTAATTGACCCATCCATCCATGTATTCTAAATTGTTTCCTGTACATAGAAAATTTAAAAGGAAAAAAAATTAGCTCACTCCATAATGATACGGAAATTTTTTAAAGAGAAAACAAATAGAGAAAAAATTACTATATGTTTGCTCTTCATACTTCACCAATATGATTATCTCTTTCTGATAAGGAAAAAAGCAGGGCCGGCCACTTAGACTACCAGGATCAATATCGTCTTCATACATATCAAAACATAACAACCGATTACAGCCTCTGTAATAGACACTTATCGATTACAAATAATTAAATAACAACCGATTATATGAAATAAATTTAACTGATGACCATTTTACAGAAAAAAATCAAAATCAAAAGTTCCATACTTGAGAGTCTGAAGAGGTTTCATTGGAAATGAAGTGATGCACCAAATGGATATTTTACTGCAAAACATTTCAAAAGTGATGAGATTAGGTTAAAAATAATTCAATTTTATACCTTGGTTTCTTCACCATGCTGGAACAATCCAAAAAAATGCAGTAGAATACCAAAATTCTCACTCCCATAGAAAAAGACTATTCTTAGTCCCCGAGTGGCGGCTGTGTTCTTGTACAAAAGCTTGTGGGAAGGTGAGGGTGAAGAGATTTCAATATGTTTTTTGTTACAATAATTGCGAGTATAAAAAAAATCCTCCCCATATACGCTATTCTTAGCGCCTCACTTCTCATACGGTAACGCTTCCAACTGTCATAATAATGACCATTGTTAAAAATATAATAAATTGTTGATAATTCTGAAAAATTGTAAAAGTTATGAGATGAGGTTAACATTAAATCAATAGAGTTTCAATGGTAAAAATGAATTTTTACCTTATTTGGGCTCTTCGGTAGATGGCTTAGCCAAGCCAGGTTGATAATGGTGGAGAATGTTGGTTGTAGATATCTTGTGCAGGAGAGCGGCTTGGTGGGAAGGTGTGTGTGAAGAGATACTTTTCTGTTTTTTGGAATGCTAATGTGAAGAGATGAGTTATTCAAATTTTTAAGAGTTTCAATTGTAAATATTAATATTTAACTTAATTCGGTTCTTCGCCAAGCTGGGTTGATGATGGTGGAAAATGGTCCTCGAGTGGCGGCGGTTTTCTTGTGCAAGAGAGCGGCTTGGTGAGAAGGTGAGTATGAAGAGATTTTTGTTTATGTTTTTTTGTTCCAATGGAGACGAGTGTGAAGAGATCAATTTTAGTAAGTTTTATGTTTAGAGAATTTTTATAAACCAAACGAAGCCTAATTTTTGAGAAAGATAAGGAGCTATATGGGGGATTTATGAGCTAAAGGGGGAATGAGGGAAAATAAGGAATATTAGGTGAGTCCTATTATGTAATATAGACTAGGTATTACCCGTGCCTTAAGGCACTTCGATGATTAAAAAAAGTTACGCAATAATAAGAAAGGTCGATGATTGAATTGAGCTAAAAAAATTACATATAAAACAAAAAATATTGACGATTCTCAAATCCTTAAGTGATATATGAATAACATGAAAATTCTCTTTAATCACCGTATTTTACCTTTGATCCTACATTTTTTCAGATTTTATTTAAGAATCTTTTTAAAAAATCCACGAATATATGTGACATTTTACAAAATGTATATAATTTGCTATTTTAAATAACATGAAATATGTCTAGAATTACAGTAAAATTATAAATTAAGAAGAAAAACCAAACAAATCAAAAGAGGACCTTTTTTGTGTTTTCTCGAATGAGTTTCCACATTTAAAAAAAAGAATATCAACCACAAAATTTCCCATAGAGTTACGATGAATTAAAAAAAAAGTGAAACATAAGTCATCCCTAACTTAATGAAACATTATGATTTTTTTATTGTGGAATGACCAACTGAAAATATATCACTTATTCACGATGACCAACTGAAAAACCTAGCATTATTTTCAATTATGAATTCTCCATCTTATCTGGCACTTAACTGCTCCTCGGTTCACCTCATTCTTAATACAATACGATGAAACCGCAACCCCATTTTGGCTCCACTTGAACATCTGTTATCATCATAATGAAACCTGATTCTTCAAGTAGTGCTACATGAAACACATTATTCAATTTATGCTGGACCACTAATCCCTGTAGATTTTCCGATTTGAAAACGGAGACAGTTAAAATGGTTTATCACATTTCAACAATAAGAATATGAATACGGGGACCAACGATGCAATATATTTGGTCATTTCCCATAATACATGTACCAATGAAGCATTTCACCCAAAATTAGAAAGAAATTATAAACACTGATCAATCAAACCCAAATCTTACATGCCACCTTCTTGTACTAAAATCTTACATGCCACCTTCTTGAACTACACCTCAAATTGCACGCCAGTGTATTGTTTTACTTGTATGAACTGCTGCATTTGCATCTCCTCCTTTCTGCAAACTATCACCATAATATTAACATTCAACTGATACAATTTAGTGCAAATTCCAATTTTTATCTAGCGTTTTATAGTTGAGATGAACAATTCTTCCGCGTGTATAGTTGAATCAAAACTTTTGAGACATATATAATACAATTTTTTTAATTAAAAACATTTTCCTCCCAAAGGCAATATTAAAGATTTACATGACATTCATATCATACACTTTGGCCTTTGTGGGATAAACTGTAGATTTATGAAGTGATTTTATGAATTAATCACAATAACACTTCATATATCCTTGTGTACAAAAAACATATGAAGCTATTACAAAATCTGAAAAGATTTCTAGTTGTCCTTACTTCATATATCCTTGGTTACAAAAAACATATGAAGTGATTACAAAAAGTAACAGATCTCTGGTTGTCCTTACTTCATATATCCCTGGTTACAAAAAACATATGAAATTATTACAAAAAACTGAAAAGATCTCCAACTATCCTATTCATCATAATTTTCACCTGTAACCATTAAGATATTCTTTTTTTTAACATCACTCAAAAAATAAACATTTCTGATACAACGTTACAAAGTAACTACCTAAGTTTGAAATAATACCTACTTCGCAGATTTACCAATTTTTTCCAACTCGTCAAGCTGTTAAAAACAAACAACAAAAACTATCATCCATGATCCATCACAATACAAAAGAAAAATATAGACCTTACAGACTTGAATGAATTAGGAGAATCTTCACGTAATTCAAGAATATAAGTAGCTCTCTTCACTTTAATACCCTTAAATCCTTTCAACTCTTCCATGTTGATTTCACGTTTAATTAGTGAGGAAAAAGACGAAAGCAAAAGAATAAAAAATGTACTAATACCCACTTGCAAGTAGAAGTGAGGAACTTGAGATATTCCTGAAAATAAGAGTTCTCCATGCCCGAGCTTTGCTGGCAAAATGATAATTGATTAAGGGTTCAGGTTAAGGTTTAGTTTAAGGTTAAGTTTAAGTTTAATGGTGAGGTTACGGTTAAGGTTAAAGTAAAAGTTAATGTTAGTTTACAGTTTAAAAGTTAAAGTTTTAAGGTAAAGTTTAAGGTTAAATGTTAAGGTTAAGGTTAAGTTTAAGGTTTACAGTTAAAGTTTTAAGGTAAAGTTTAAGGTTAAGGTCATGGTTAAAGTTAAGGTTAAGGTTTAAGGTTTAAGGCTCAAGGTTAAGGTTAAGTCTTAACGTCAAGGTTAAGGTTATTTTTAAGGTTAAGGTTAAAGTTAAGATAAAGGTGAAGGTAAAGGTAAAAGTTAAGGTTTTAGGTTTAAGGTTTGGGGTTTAAGGGTTAAGGTTAAAGGTTTAAGGGTTAAGTTTAAAGTTAAGGTTAATTTGAAGATGAAGATTAAGGTTTAAGGTTTAATGTTTAAGATGTAAGGTTTAAGGATAAATGTTTAGGCGTTAAGATTAAATTTAAGGTTACAATGAAAATGAAGATTAGGGTTTAAGGTTTAAGGTTTAAGGTGTAAGACTTAAGGTTAAAGTTAAGGTTAAGGTTTAAGATTTAAGGTTTAAGGTTCAAGGTCATGGTTAAAGTTAAGGTTAGGGTTTAAGGTTTAAGGCTCAAGGTTCAGGTTAAGTTTATGGTTAAGGTTAAGGTTAAAGTTAAGACAAAGGTGAAGGTAAAGGTTAAAGTTAAGGTTTTAGGATCAAGTTTAAGGGTTTAAGGGTTAAGTTTAAAGGTTTAAGGGTTAAGTTTAAAGTTAAGGTTAAGGTGAAAGGTTTAAGGTTTAATGTTTAAAATGTAAGGTTTAAGGATAAATGTTTAGGCGTTAAGATTAACTTTAAGGTTCCAATGAAGATGAAGATTAGGGTTTAAGGTTTAAGGTTTAAGGTGTAAGATTTAAGGTTACAGTTAAGGTTAAGGTTTAAGATTTAAGGTCCAAGGTTCAAGGTTCAAGGTTAAGTTTAAGTTTCAACATCAAGGTTAAGGTTATGCTTAAGGTTAAGTTTAAAGTTAAGATAAAGGTGAAGGTAAAGGTAAAAGTTAAGGTTTTAGGTTTAAGGTTTAAGGTTTACAGTTTAAGGGTTAAGGTTAAAGGTTTAAGGGTTGAGGGTTAAGTTTAAAGTCACGGTTAAGGTAAAGATGAAGATTAAGGTTTAAGGTTTAATGTTTAAGTTGTAAGGTTTAAGGATATATGTTTAGGCGTAAAGATTAAATTAAAGGTTAAGATGAAGATGAAGATTAGGGTTTAAGGTTTAAGGTGTAAAGTTAAGATTAACGTTTAGGTTAAGATTAAGGTTAAGGTTAAATTGGTTTGTGCGCCTCTCTTATTACTTTTTTGTATAAGGTCAAGGTTAGGGTTAAGGTTAAAGAAATAATAGTTAAGAAGTTGAGGTCATGGTTAATAGGTTGAGAGTTAAGGTTCATTTTAATCATATTCAACATTTGGTCCCTTAATCCTAAAAAATATATTATCAATTCAAGTCATGAATCAATATAGTAAGTAGATTATACAGGGAAGGCCCAGGGCCGGTCCCGAGGGTAGGTTGAAGAGGTGACCGCTTCGGGCCTCCAATTTTTTGATGTTTTTAGGAGACTTCAATTTATAATATTTTTGCATAAAGGGGTCTCATTTTGAGGGAAACATTGCTCAATCTTTTCTATTCATTTTTTTATATTTTTTTAATGACTATCTTTGTATTTTAATTATAATTTAAACTAATGCATGTAAAGGAAATATACCATTTACGTTAAAAAGTTTACCAAAAGGTGATAAAGCTTTATTTATCTGTGGTGATTAAGATATTCTACTAATTAAGTTTAATGTCACAAAAAAAATTAATTGAAAAATTATTATTATTATTCTAGGAGATAAAAAAGATATCATGGTCCCATTGTCATTATCACAATGTTCATGTTTCAAATGAGATTAAAAATAAAGAAAATAAAAGAAATAATTATTTATTTAAATATTGTAATGTAAAGTGATTTTTTTTTTAATTTTATATTATATCTAGTTAAAAAAAATTTATAATAAATTTAGAAAAAAATCTTATATTTTTTAGTACTTTATAAATTTTTATAAAAAGGAATAAATTTTATTTATATGAAAGTTAATTCGAATTTTTATAATTTTATTTATATCAAGGTTAGAAGGATTATATATTATTTGATATTTCCATGCGTATGTTATATAATAAATAAAAGAATGAGAAAATAAGGGAATTATGAGATGAATGGGGGGATTATGAGCCAAATGGGAGAATTATGAGACTAACGGGGAAGTTTGAGGATAAATAGGGTAAATTAGTTTTCATTCTGCTTTATTATATAGATTTACATTGATTAGTGAATATAAAAATAAAAATAAAAAAATTGAGAGAAAATAACATTTTATTAGATTTCATGTTATATAAGTACTAGGTATAGCCCGTGCCTGAAGGCACTCCAAAAAATAATATTCCAGTTACTTGTTCATTTACTGTTGTTACATATAAAATGTTTAAAAATTAGAATGATTTTTGGTATTGAATATGTAAAAACTGAAATTATAGATAGTGTGCTATTTAGAAATTATAAAAAAAATTGTTATAAAATTTAAATGAACATAAATATGTGTATAATTTATTAAACAACTAATAAAGAAGTTGAAATACGGAAAAAATTAAAAAGAATCAGAATCGAAAATACATATATGATCATTCGTCTTGTGTGCTTACTTATAATAAACATTATATTAAAACTTCAGGATATACAATATTAGTTGTTGTTTGTTCACCATCGGGAAGAAGTACACTTATGCGATCATAACTCGTACATCTTGATAATGCAACAAACAATTGTCCATGACTAAATACTGGTGTTCGCAAATTGATCCCAACGAATTTCACAGATTGACCTTGTGATTTATTGATGGTCATGGCATAGGCCAAACGCACAGGAAATTATCTCCTTGTCATCACAAAGGGTATTTCCGAGTCAGAAGGTGTCAATGATATTCTTGGAATGAATACCAAATTACCGGATTTATCTCCATTTAAAATGCGGGTTTCAATAACACGTGTTGAACATCTGACAACCATTAACCGCTTGCCATTACACAATCCATCCTTCGGTGCAATATTTCTTAACAACATGATATGAGCACCCACTTTTAATTCCAATTTGAGCGGAGGTAACCCACTAGGATTTAGTGAGTTTAAATACTCATTTGGATATCGAGATGTGATAGATTTATCTACTTGATCCTCTTCAACCATCTTATCAGCTGCTAGATATGTCTTCTGTATTCCAGGAAAAATCTTAAGTGCAAGATTGTTGATCTCACTAACATCATCATTTCTCGCGGACAGTATAGTGCGTTCATTAAGATTTATGTTAGTTACAGTTTCAAGGTCATGCAAGTTAGGATATGTAGTTGATATCAAATTGTTAAAATTTGTGCACTTGCACATTGTTGTTGGGATCTCCATTAATTCTTCTGAGTTAGAGCCAATCTAGAATGATTAACAAACACTTAAATTTATGAGTATAAAAAAAATTTATAACAAAATTTAGAGCCATTCAAATTACCTTTAGGAGGAAGTCGGCAAAATCAGAGTTCCCGCTAATTGAGTCGTTGAGACGCATATTAACATCTAATGTAAGCACGTGAATTTTTCTCCAAAGTATAGAACGTCTTAATGAGGCTCTGACTATTTGTTCGCGTACACCTTCTGGTACAAATGGTAAAAAAATTCGGAAATACCTCCGAGAACAACAGTGATGCCCCCGAATGGCTTCTCATTTTTATGTATATCTTGTAACGTTCGATTAACAGCCTCAACACAATTTCGATGTTGCATCGGAACTTCATCACAAATTATGAGAATTGTTTTTTGTATCAACTCAGCCTGGAGGGATTGTTTAGAAATATGACAAATAGAATCTTCCACAATATTCAGTGGTATCGAGAATGTGGAATGTGTAGTTCGACCTCCAATCAATAACAAAGATGCGATTCGTGACGAAGCTACATTAATCACAAAATAATCTAAACTCCGACATTTTGTTGATATCGTATTGTATAAAAAGGCTTTTCCAGTTCCAGCACCTCCATTCAAGAAGAAAGTTACACCTTTACTATTAAACATTGAATCAACAATCTTATCGTATGCGCGCCTTTGTGCACTATTAAGTCGATCAACGTTTATATCTGCATCCCTATCTTTCGCTTTTCTTTGAAGTTGTAAATGTTCTCTTATTAATCGATTTTCCACAACCAAGTTCCAATTCATGAGTTGTGGATTTTGTTTCAAAATTGGAGCACGGTTTATTGCGCGAGTTGTGTAGATAGTCATTTCGATTCTTTTATTTTTCTGCGAAACCTGTATAATAATATCAATTATGTATTAGTTACAATATAATGACATCCGTGTTGTGTGTTTACTTATAATAAACATTATTTTTAAACTTCAGGGTATATAATATTAGGTTTTGTTTGTTCAATATCAAGAAGAAATACACGTATTCGATCATAAAGTGAAATTATAGGCTTACTTGAGGTCTGCGAACTTTTGCATTCGATTGGACTTGGGATGCACTCATTTTTTAGACCTTGTTTTTGTTATTCGATACGCTTATCATTTGATAATACAATGATCTGAAAATATGAGGATTTATTAACATTTGGTAAATAAAACGATAAATCTATATTACATGTTATACAAATGAAACAATTAATCTAGTAATACATATACTGAAATACGACACACGTAAGTATAATTTTAATAAGTTCAACTAATTTATTTCAGTACATAAAAAAGTAGCTCTCCAATACAATACAATTATTATCGAATCAAGAACAATTTATTACAAATGACTCCCTAAAAACGATTATTCATGAAAAAGTAGCAAATCAATACCATAAATTTATTGTCGAATCTAGACTAATTTATTAAAATCCACTCCCAAAAACCTATTACATTGATATTTAATGACCATTCGAACATAAGGTACCCTGCTCCATGTTAGCAATGGTTAAATTTGCTAGAATATTTGCTATTGGCCAATCTTGAGGAAGCGTGACAACTATGACATATAGCAAGGAGGGTAGATCTAAAGGAACGTTTGTACTACTCCTAAAGGAATAATAAATTTCTTCCTTTCGTTTAATGTGATCAAGCACATATATAGTTGAATTCATTGGTTCGTCAGTGAATTCAGTCCATAAAAGGGTTATATTATCGATTTCACCATATTCATCGTATGAATTTGTTATAGTCTTAGTTAACATTTCGAGTGTGTCCATTGTATTTTTTGTTTTAGCCTGTAAAAAATAACTATGAACAGAAAAAATTATATGTAAATATTTGTATGCTATATTTTTTAAAAGTGAGTATTCGAAATGGAAAATATTATCTACAAACTACTCAAATAGTAATAATTTTATATTTTTATAACTTCTTATTAAATCCAACATGTATAACGTATTCTTGTACAAATGTAAAATTTTTAAATATATTTTTTAAAATATAAAATTTAATAATATATTTTTGTTCTATGATACTACATTTTGATTGGGGATTTATGGGTAAAAGTTTTTTTTTGAACGATTATAGGATATGTAAAATGAAAATAAAAGAGAACAATAAGGGAATTATGAGATGAATAGGGGGATTATGAGCCAAATGGGGGGATTATGAGACTAACGGGGAAGTTTGAGGATAAATAGGGTAAATTAGTTTTCATTCTGCTTTATTATATAGATTTACATAATAATATAACAATAATAAAATATGATAATATACTGTATTACTCAATATAAAAACATGTAATATTTAAAATAACATATTTGGGAGAGTTTTTTGTGTTCATTTCTCCTTTTTAGGTTTTCTTTCTTTCTGTTAGTCAGATTTCTAGTGATTTTTTTTAAAATGTGACATCAGTGTTGACAACTTTAATACCTTGCTGAGACATACGTAATAATTTGCTTCTTTTATATATCTAATGGTATAGGTAGGATACCTCTAAAGTGGGGGTCCATCTTCAATTGGTGTTTTGACCAATGTAAGTGTTTCAAACAACTTTTGCCTACTTCTCAACCTCGCATATTCTATAGAGCTTTCCCATCTCACTTCCTTTTGGTTTATTTATGTTTACTTAGTTAATCACCATATCAACCACCTTGGATTCCCTAAACCTTATTATAATAAATAAAATAACAAGATTATCCATTCAATATCTCAAGCACAATTTGTTGTATGAGTTATGCAGTTGTGGACCTTGATGGGCATTTTTGGAGTTCTCGTCATTCAGGTTTGTATAGTTTGTGTGTTTTGTCGAGTCCGTTTTTGTCTTTATGATTTATGTTAATTTGTCCATGGTTGATTTGTCCGGTTTAAACCTTCCTAAGTAACAATTTGTAAAAACCACTAGGGAGGAAGCTCTTGGTGGTACTCACACACTCAAAAAAGTATCAATGTAGTGTTAAAGGGCTCTCAAGCAAGAGAGCTTGTTAAAGCATAAGGTAGGGTGTTAAGGGTATTTATTAGAAATTGAAAATGATAAGAGCAAATTTCTAAAACACAGAGTCTTTAATTTTTGGATCTTAGACTATGTTGACTAGTGTGAACATATGGCTCAAGTGGACTGAGTAGATCCCGGTTGGTAACGGTCATCTAGAATGTTTGTTCTACCTACAAGTACAAGACTACGACCCAAAAAGGAGTTGTATATTATGGAACTCCACTTAAGTTAGTATTGTTGATATGGAATATGGGACTCGATGATATAGAAATCAAGGAAAGGAGAAGGAAACAAGTTGCATATGATAGTAGTGGTTGTATAAATGAAAAAAGTGAGATACATGTTTATCGAATGATCACTTGTATATATAGGAAGGGTGATTAATCTAATTTTATTATGGCTAGAACTCCTCCTAGAAATTGTCTCTTATCTTGATATACCATGGCTAGTAATCTCTATATCTAACCCGAGTTGGAAAATATTATAGATTGACCTTTATCTTCTTCTAGTTTAATTTATGTCTTTATCTTGATTTGAATCATTCATAATATACATCGGCTGGTTGACTGTCTAGTTGGTCAGTGTGACCAAATATGGATTTATATGAGTGGTCGACTAGATCAATTGGACTATTCTTCTTCTTATAGTAGATCTCAAGCTTCCATTTTGGTCGAGTGGTTGTGTAGAGATTCCAAGTAGCAGAGTAGGCTATAATTATGGCCACTGCCTAGTCGAGGACAATTTTGGCTTATACACTACCTCCTTAGGTTTGGGAGAAGTGGCTGAGGTCTTACTCTGAAAAGACTGAGGGTGGCTAAGTTAGAATCCATTTACTGACTTCTATTGAGGCATTTGGCCGTTTTTTTCATGGATTTCTAACTCACGTGCTTTTTTTCCCCATATTTTACCTTTACCATACATTTGTTGACCGGATATTGACATAGTTTATGTCGTGTGGGATATTCGAAGTGACTATAGGTAATAATAACCTATGCCTATATTGCCTTTTGAGGCCTGATACTACTATATAAACTGGAATGGACATCTTCACACATATTTTTCTTTTTTGAACTCGTCAAAGCAATTCTGAACGCATATCTTCACAGAGCCTCTCATACTCATATTTTGTTCTTCCTGGCTTCCTAGTGTACTCTTCTTTCTTAGTCTCTCTTCGTTAAATCTTATGACTTATTATTTAAGAACGGTCTTCATATCTAATCTAGTGAGAGAATATGACCCATCTACCTCGATGGATCCTTCCATAGGGTCTAAGTCCTCATCCTCTTATGCATCTAACTTCATGCATTTCTTAATGATTTGCCTATTGTTTCTTCCCCTAGTATTGTAGATGCCTCATCTTCTAGGTGATATCTTTTACTGGATAATGTAGGCATATTAAGTTTATTTTGTAATTTTTATGCGCTAACGTGTTGGTTCGAGTTGGATGTACCGTTGTAAGTCTTAAGAACCGGGAGTTTAGATTTTTGTCTATGAGGATATCTATGAATTTGGATTAACATTGTTAGTATCAATTTTTAATTGATTTTTTAAGGGTCAATTACCTAAATGGTCTTAACGAATATTATAGTGCCACATAGAAACTAGTCAATTCCTCTCTCCTTCTTAGAGGCCAATAAGATATTCAATGTCATAAGTACCCTTCTAGTGCATATAAGACAAAAAAAAAATAGATTCTTTCTCTATCCTCCACTACCATTACTCTCTCTCCTCCAATACCAATAATTTTTCTCCTCCTTTATCATTTTTTCTCTCTCCTCCTTCATTAATTATCAAATAATTTCCAGCTCCGCCACAACCACCGATCACCGCTGGCCACCTCCGGCCACCGCCGAAAAAAGTTCTGAGCGTGGAAAAAAGTTCTGAGCGTAGAAAATAGTTCTGAGCCTAGGGTGCTGGGCATGAAAAAAGTACTGAGCATGAAAAAAGTTGCTGAGTATCGAAAAAAGTTCTGAGTGTCGAAAAAAACTATTGAGTCATTCGAATTTTTTTGTTGAGTAACTTTACTAAGCATGTTCGTTTGCTTAATAACTTGTTGAGCGATCCACGTATAATCAGTAACTTGCTGAGCATTTAAATACAAAAATTCGAGTTAAATACAAAAATCTAATTTATATTACAAAATTTAAAAAATAAAAAAAATGCTTGGCAAATAGTACTAATTGTACATTTGACTTGCATGGTTGTAAATTTAAAAAATGAAAAAGTGCTTGTCCACCGCTGATATCCTTCATTGACACGCATGGTTGTACATTTAAAAAAAAAAAGGAATGCTTCGCAAATAAAAATGCTGAGCACAGCTCAATAATTTATCAACCAAAAAAAAAAGCACAACTAAATAATCAGGTCAAATCAAAATACTCAAAACCAGTTTGTGAACCCATTTGAATAGCAACTGTTGTATATTCATCAAGACTCTCTGTGCAGTACAACAATCTTGCAAATATTGTAACTGGTTAAATAGGCTAATTGAATCAGCTGAGCAACTAATTACGTAATTAGCCAAGGTTGTTATACACATCACCCCACCATTGCTACATCACACAAATATTGTAACTGACCTGAAAACCAACCATTTAGCCAATAATTGATATACCCATTCCTACAGCCACCGTACAAGAGCAGTGGCGGTTCTCTTGTTCTTCTCAGGCAAGCGCGGCGGTGGACACCGTTGTTGTTGTGCAAGCCAAATATGCCTCACAACAGCTCCGGGGAAGCAATACAGCAGTTCCGGTGAAAGCAATACAGCAGCACCGGTGGAAGCAATACAGCAGCACCGGTGGTCAGCTTCGAGCTCCATGGATGTTCTCTGTCCGAGCTCCATGGACCGGCGAAAGTCCATTTCGATCTTTAATTTGGTTTTGCTGCTTGAACACAATAAAGGGAAGAGAGAGTCTATACGGGAGAGGAGACCGTGTGGAAAGAGAAAAGTGAAAATATCATAATTAGGTTTTGATAATAATTCAGAATAAAGTAATATATATATATATATATATATATATATATATAGGCAAAAATAAAAAATAAAAAAGGGTATATATGTAATTGGGAATTTTACTTGTAGTGTTAATTTTTATTGGTGGCCTTTAGTAAGAAGAGAAGATTAATGAAGTCTTGTTGGGTCTTAAGGGGGTATTCTCAAGACCCTTTGGGTAATAATCTCATTTTTTAATACATCTGAGAGCCACTATGCACTCAGAATCATTCCGATTCCAGCAAGATTTGATCTTAGGTGCTCTTGGTCACTACATAGTAGCCTACCACTAGACCAATTATCGATCTTATTGAAAATAATATATGCACTTAGTTCTATATCATATTTAATCCCTTTAGGATACCTAAACTGGACTCTCTAAACAACTTGAATATTTTCAAATAATAAGTACTTACATGAAAATAAATATAAATGATGGGTTTCACTATATAATTAACGCTAAACTATATTTATAGGCCCAGAGGTGTGCTAAAATAACAATGCAAAACACACACATTGAAAAATACAATTATCTATCCGCAAATGTACGAATCATTACAAGTATTAAGTAATTTAAAAAGAGTATCGTTCTCAAGGATTTAGGTAGTTAGATTCGAAGTTGTGTTCAATACTAGCGTAGATGGTTTTAATTGTTTAAACTAAATAAATAAATAAAATAAATGATATTCGTTTGATTTTTCAGTTAACAACGAAGAATGAAACTCTGTAATTAAACTATTAATGCAAAAACTAAGATTAATAATAATGGAATGAGAAATATATAGCTTAGGTTTGCAAGTATGTACTTATCTACGGAATCGTTATTCTAATTATAAGTGCTAATTGAGCTAATACAACTAGTTGAGATTCTATAATCCCTCGAACTCCCGTCAGGGTAGCTTGGAAGGAAACCTCTTATGTAAGGGGACCCTGTGCAATGATTGGTAATTAAATCTAACCGTAGTGACTATCTAGTTAGGCAATCCCGTTAGAATCACTACCGTACACTAGACGAGTATGAACCGTTTCAGTCCGTAAACCCCCCCGTCAGGGTGACAGTATAGGAACTTAGGTCAATCTAGAGTTGTACCATCTCTAAAAATCATAAGTTATTATAATTCATACGTGAATTTAATTTAAATTCTCAACTCAATAAAAATGATTTCCCAAATCAAATAGAATAGAAAAATAACAGTCAATGATTATACATAAAGTGTCACGTCTCAAAAAACATGACTATCCTATCCAACTGAAGTAATATAGACAAAATGACATTTTATGAAATAAATGCTTATTTATTACAATAAACTAATTTCAATGAAATAAATACAACTAATAAACACAAAAATCTACTCTTCCTCTGCGACTGATCCTGAGCTATTGACCACTACCCAAATCCTTAAGTTATCTACTAATTGAAAGAGTGGGGGAAAAGGGGTGAGCTACATGTTGTAGATCTCGGTTTTGAGGCCTAGGCGGTCGACCCAGGCCTAGCACCTACGCGGGATTACACGGGGCCTAGGCGGAATTATGCAGTTTTGAATCCCGCTGTGTAATTTTGTATATTTAGTAACATATATGTAGTAATTATATCAATTTTGACTACTTAAGTCATAAAATTTATCTAACAACACTATAATATATATAAAAGTACTAAAAATTGAGTTATAATATCAATTAAAAATTCCCAAGAATAAGAAAAATAACAAGAAGGCCTATGTTTGACACTAATCGGCGCCTAGGCGGCCATTTTCCGCCATTAATCGGTGCCTATACAGGCTAGGCGCCTGATGTCTCCTCATTTGGGATAGATTTATGATAAGATGAGACATCATTTTTAGTGATTTAGAAGTCTTTCTAATCGTTTTTCTTGAGAAATAGTGCACTTTCCTATTTTGAGTCTTGATTTAGTAAAATAATATTTCCTTCATTACCATCTTCACCCTCCGCTGTGATCCCATGATTCCTCTTAAAAGCCTCCATTTTTAAAGTTGATTCGTGTAATTCATTTCGAAGGTCATGAATCTGCTTGTTCCAGTTCTCCCATTCCTGATCTTCTTTCTCCTTTTCCTCATCCTCATGGATTTGGTTTTTAGCTTTACTCGTGCTACCTTTTTTTGTATAATTGAACTTGCTTAGAATATCCCCATCTTCTGAACTAATTTGGATGCTCCTGATGGGATTATTGCTCCTAGCACTAGGGCCTGCAATCTTAACACACTTATCACTATATATGTAGTTAGTAAATTCGCCATTTATTTTTATATGTATTCCATATATAGGATTAAAGGGGGGAAATTTCGCCACGTTATCAATCTCTTTTGATTTTCTATATATAAGTACGTATATTACTTATATCTTTTCCTTTTCTTTTTTCTTTTTTTCTTTTTTGTCTTTTATCGTTTTACTCCTTTTCTTTTCTTTTACTTTTTATTTAATAATTAAAATCTTTTAATTATTTATAAAACTAATTTATGTATGAGATAATTCCCAATTAATTAAACTTCCTCACTTTTCATTCCCAAAAAAATGAGGAAATTACTTCCTACTTAATCACAATTTTTCAACTTAATTCCCAATTTAACACATTGTCATATTTACCTTCCAATGTTACCTTTATGTGATTTTTTATATTTTTTTATTTTATTATTTAATATTTATTTTCAGATTTTTTTCAAATTCTTTTTTTCGATTTTTTTTTTTCAAATTTTTTTTTCGATTTTTTTTCGAATTTCTTTTTTTTAAAATTTTTTTCAGAAATTTTTTTTTTCGAATTTTTTTTTTCAATTTTTTTTTTAGAAATTTTTTACTGGATTTTTTTTTTTTTAAAATCGAAATTTCAGGTTATGTGTTGCTGTAGTAACACACAAATATAGAATTGTGTGTTGCTGTAATACACAAATATAGATTTGTGTGTGCAACACACAAATATAGATTTATGTGTTCATGTAACACACAAAGTCATAAAATCGATCTAAATGATTCTCTTCTTTAACAATATTGTTTTTTTATATTTATTAATCGCATATACCTTATTTTTATTCGTCTTTAACTATCTTGATATATTATATTTTTGTCCAACTCTTTTTTGTTAGTTTTGTGTTTATGTTTTAGGGTTCTGTGTTATTCCAATTCTGTGTATTCCTGGAACACACGAATCTCAATTTTGTGTATTCATAGAACACATAAAAATTGAATTTATGTATTACTAGAATACACAAAACTTGATTTTGTTTGTTCCAATTCTGTATATTCTTGGAACACACAATTCTCAGATTTGTGTGTTCCTGGAACACACAAGTCTCAGATTTGTGCGTTCCTAGAACACACAAGTCTCTGATATGCGTGTTCCTGGAACACACAAGTCTCTGATTTGTGCCTGGACGACACAAGTCTCTGATTTGTGCATGGAACACACAAGTCTCTGATTTGTGCGTTCTTGGAACACACAAGTCTCTGATTTGTGCGTTCTTGGAACACAAGTCTCTGATTTGTGCCTGGACCACACAAGTCTCTGATTTGTGCCTGGAACACACAAGTCTCTGATTTGTGCCTGGAACACACAAGTCTCTGATTTGTGCCTGGAACACACAAGTCTCTGATTTGTGCGTTCCTGGAACACACAGGTCTCAGGGTTGTGCGTTCCTGGAACACACAAGTCTCTGATTTGTGTATTGATGGAACACATATAAATCAAATTCACAAAACTTGATTTTGTTTGTTCCAATTTTGTGTATTTCTGAACACACAAATCGTAAAATTGTGTATTACTGCAACACACAAATCTGAGATTTGTGTATTCATTGAACACATAAAACTCAAATTTATGTATTTTCTGAATACAAAAAACTTGATTTTGTTTGTTCCAATTTTGTGTGTTCCTGCAACACATAAAAAAATTTCGAGGAAAAAATTTCAAAAAAAAAAATTCTGGGAAAAAAAAATATTTCGAAAAAAAAAATTTGCGAAATTTTTTTTTGAAAAAAATAAATTCCGAAATTTTTTTTTTTAGAAAAAAATCCGAACAAAAAAAATAAAAAAATATATTTCAGAAAAAAAATTAAAAAGAATATAAATAAATAAATAATATTATAATTAAAGTAATTAATTAATTGTCTATGAGTATTTTTGTAATCTTTTATTTTTTGTGCTTTTAAATTGAAGTTGTAATTAATTGTGACTTTTTACACTATCCGTGTAATTAATTGGGCGTTGTCCCTTTATGTATATCAAACAAATATATTAATTCATAAAATGGCATGATTTAATAAATAAATCGAAAGAATAAAAAATTTAGGAACATGGTTAAGACAAAAATCTAAAACTAATTACCTTAATGATAGAGATGGAAAAATGCAGGATTGGTGTTGTGATGCTCCATCCCTTTGGCTTGCTTCTCCTAGTCGACTTCTCTTGCCAAAATTCTAAATAAAAACTATGCAATGAACTATTTCTAATGTTAAAATTTGATATTTATAGGTTCATGAGCGTTTTATAGATCATGGGCGTCATTTAAATGACCTAATCCAACCCAAAACGTTTTTCTCCAAGAGTGGACGAGTTCAAGTCATGTCAGCTGCAACATTAATAACTTATTCGTTTCAACTCCAAATCATTGACCGTCAGCAGCCACGCGTTCCTAACTCAAAATAATATCTATATATCAAAGTGATACAGTATAATATTTTTCTATCTCGCGTGACACCTCGAATAATTCACTTTCTAAATCTCTTTCTAAATCTGGCCGACAACTCTTTCACTTTCATAAAACAACTTCTTTGTCCTTTAACTTTTGCTTTCATCTTTGATCTACTTTACTCGACTTCTTATCCATGATTTGGTATCTATATCATCTATGTACCTAAGGTATTCACACTTAACAACAAATTATACCTACAAGTCAAAACTCCAAATTTAGGTAAGAAACGAGAGTAGATCAAATAACAGGGAAAATCTCTCAACTAAGCACAAGAACCTAAAATGATGTCTCGTGACTGTATTAATCTATATAAAATATGAAAAAATCATATATAAATCATGTGGGTCCCACTTTATCTATACACACTCTCTTTTTTCTAGAAGAATAACAATCTTCATTGTTTTCTTTTCTTATTCCCATATAAAATTAGTCATTTATAAATCAAATGACACTTCACATTTCACACTCCCTTTTTCCTATTTTTATGGCACAATCTTTTTCCCTTTTCTATATATAAAGAAGTACCAATTTCTTTTGATTTTCTATATATAAGTATTACTTATATCTTTTCCTTTTCTTTTTTCTATTTTTTTGTCTTTTATCGTTTTACTCCTTTTCTTTTCTTTTACTTTTTATTTAATAATTAAAATCTTTTAATTATTTATAAAACCAATTTATGTATATCAAACAAATATTTTAATTCATATAATGGCATGATTAAATAAATAAATCTAAAGAATAAAAAATTTAGAAACATGGTTAAGACAAAAATCTAAAGCTAATTACCCTAATGATAGAGATGGAAAAATGCAGGATCGGTGTTGTGATGCTCCATCCCTTTGGTTGGCTTCTCCTAGTCGACTTCTCTTGCTAAAATTCTAAATAAAAACTATGCAAGGACCTATTTCTAATGTTAAAATCTGATATTTATAGGTTCATGAGCGTTTTATGGATTATGGGCATCATTTAAATGACCTAATCCAACCCAAAAATATTTGTTTTCTCCAAGAGTGGACGAGTTCACGTCATGCCAGCTGCAACATTAATAACTTATTGGTTTCAACTCCAAATCACTAACCGTTAGCAGCCACGCGTTCCTAACTCAAAATAATATCTAGAATCAAAGTGATACACTATAATATTTTTCTATCTCGCGTGACACCTCGAATAATTCACTTTCTAAATCTGGCCGACAACTCTTTCACTTTCATAATACAACTTCTTTGTCCTTTAACTCTTGCTTTCATATTTGATCTACTTTACTCGACTTCTTATCCATGATATGGTATCTAATATCATCTATGTACCTAAGGTATTCAAATTTAGCAACAAATTATACCTACAAGTCAAAACCTTAAAATTTAGCTAAGAAACTAGAGTATACCAAATAACTGGGAAAATCTCTCAACTAAGCACAAGAACCTAAAATGATGTCTTGTGACTATATTAATCTATAAAAATATGAAGAAATTATATATAAATATTTTTATGGGATTATTCTCCAGATGGTCCCTAAAATATGGGCCATTTACTAGTTGAGGACTGGAACTTTAAAAGTTACCAAAATGGTCTTCGAACTTTGTTATTGTCCATTGTTGGTCCCCGCGTAAAATTAAATCCACTTTTACTATTAAGTCCATGTGGAAGCAAGTATTTTGGTAATTATTAGTAATGAGAATTCTCAATATGGTCCCTGATCTATCCCTTTTTACTGGTTTAGTCCCTGGACATCCTTGCCATGCGGCACTTAACAGCAAATATTTGACAAGTCACACGATGGGACTAACAGAGTGGACGAAAATGAAGTTTGAGGACTATTCAGATAACTTTTGAATTTCTAAGACCAACCCGACGATAGGCTTGTAGTTTAGGGACCATATGGGGAGTGATCCCTATTTTATAATGCATGGGAGATTCAATATAGTCACAAAAACATAATACTCATCAAAATAATGGAAAATGTAGTAGAGATTCTCAATTTTATATGTTTAATCTAGTAAAGTAATATAAATAAGTAGATCAAGTAGAAGAATGAATAGAATAAAAGTAATGAGAGAAAGAAATATAATATTGGTAAGCATGTAAGTGGTCAAATGAAAGAAAATTAGGGGGTGAAGATACTATTATATGATGTACCAGAAACCTTGCACCATGGGCTTTATAAACGACCATGCAAAGTTCTAGAACCATGCATAATATGCTCAAGAACCTAGGATGCTAGGTTGTAGAATCTTACATGCATGATTTTAGAAGCCCTAATTCTGATAAATACGCAAGAATTATGAAGAAACACAACTCTAAAATTTTTGTAAATATTTATAAATTAATCCGCTTTATCATAATATTTGTGGTAATTAAGAAAGACTAAAAAAAACTCTATTTATATGAATACAAAGATTAGGATCCTCCATGTATATCAATATTGTGTACTACAATAGTAATTAATTTTTATATTTATATAATAATAATCAATCTTCTCGTACTAAAGTAATAATAGTCCATATTTAAAATCTTCAATTTTTTTAATTCCTCCATTAATGAAGGTAGAAAAGTGTGGACGAAGAAGACGACAAGTTGCGTTTTTAAGATGTATGAAATAGTCAATATTTTACATAAATATTGGTAACACTAAATTTGTATTGTTTGGTGGAGTATGATGGTAATGGTTTCACCATATTTCGTGACTTGTGGTGGTCAAAGACGAAAAACAAAAAATGGCTAAATACATAGGATAGAAAGAAAGAGAAAATTATAAATTAAGGTTTACTTTGTATATTTGTATATGAAGATAATTATTACATTTGCTAGCAAAAAGGTACTTATCAATAATAAATAAAATATTTGATTTTTATTAGGAAAAAAATATTTTTCAAAACATCAAGATGATGCACTCAATTAAAAATTGTTACTTTAATTATTTTAAACAAGTGATACTTTATTGTAATATATACAAAAGCTCATTAAAAATATATTTTGCATTTATTACATGATTAATTTCATGCAATGCATAACTCAACACTTATTAAATTTTTATATGTGTGAGTATTTATATATATCTAGTCATTTTGCACGAAAAAACAACGGAAAACAACTATGGCTTCTCCCAACAAAAAAAATTCTAACTCTCTTGTTAATGAGACCAAATCAAAATCCTCAAATCTTTCAATCACCAAAAAACCTGATGGTAGTGAGTGTGAAATATGCCTACCAATACCGAATTCATGTGTTGAACACAAGTTCGCGTTCACTGAAAATCTGAAAAATTGCTCAATGGGGGAAAGCGTCAAATATCGTTTGATGCCAGTTGAGGCTTCTGTCAATCTTATTATTGGAAATGAAAAGACATCAATATCCACTTCAACTAATTCTATATCTCTTCCACAAGATTGCAAGGTCAAATCAATTTCAGTAACTCGAGGTGAAAACCCAAAACAGGAGTGGAAACGTAAAACTAAGCTTCCACCTTTCCGATATGGTTGCGAAATTGATCAAGAATTTTCAGATGAAGAGATTGCCTACCTTCTTCCCATTGTCCTTTTGGTTCCGAGATCTATAGAGAAAAACTCTTAAAAATATTTAATTCCTTTTAATGATATATTAGAAAAATCAATTTATTGAAACATGAGTGTAATCGTTGTTGAGAAAAATCTAAGCTACTATTCTGTGCACGGTCTTTTTATTTTATTTATTTATATTTATATATATTGTATGCATTACAATGTGAAATAGTCTTAGTGTTGTGCATGTTCAAGTATTCTAGTACCTTCTAACCAAACAATAAAGAGAAATCTAGTACTGGATAACTGTTTTATTTTAAATAAAGAAACGAGAAAAATTAGAATAATTAATTATTTCTATAGGTTAGCGACTGTTGTCAGTAAACTTCAACAAAAGGAAAAATGTAATATATTTTCCTTGATGGGGGTATATTTATGTGTAACTGTAAAAAAATTCATTTTACATGATGATAATAAAGAAATAAAATTTTATCAGTCATCAATAATCATAATGTTGACGAATATTGATTTACTATGGTAGATAATGCAAATAGTAATGATATATACCATATATTTCATACCATCCTCATACTTCTTTCTTATATAACGTAATTTGATTGGAAATGAATTATTGAATCCTTATTTTTTTACTTTTACTTTATATTATTTCTAATCGTATCACGCCACATAAGGGGATGGTATGAGAGCGGTATAAAAAAATATGATAGGTAGCATTACTCTAATGTAATACACAACTGAAAATGTTAGACATGGAAATATCTTATTTTTGTTCTATTATATGGATGTTTTGAACACTAATTGAAAATAAAGTAAACATAAATCGTTCAATTTGATAATTGATACCCTAATGCGATTCTTTTATATTAGGATAATTACGACTTTTTGAATCTTCCTAGCAAAGTAGATGGAATTTTTAAGGAAGATGAATGGGAGGATACAATTGACTTATCCACCTATTTCACATTTATTCACAGTTTGAATGTATTCAACCAACTAACTTTGAAGATGTGATTTAATGGTTCCTTTCTTGGAATGAAACTTTATTCTTCAAATATATTTGAGAGCATATTCAGGCCGTCTCTCAAAAGGTAACGTGGTTGAAACATATTTATTGTGTGGTTAGTTTTCCTTGATCCATTTGCTACTAAATATATACTTCTCTCTTAGGTACTATTTCTAATACTTTTTGCATATTTTGTCATTTTAGTTGTGAAACCTGAGATCACCTTTTCTTTGAGTGCCGTTTCACAAGTCGGATATGGATGTTCCTAGTTATCCCTCATCCACTATAGACTTAACAAATGACAGTAAATTATTTTGTTTTTGAAATAATTAGTCGTAGACTTGTAGCTGATGATTTTTTGTCCATTATTATTAGATTTTTTTTGAGTTTCCATCTATATGATTTGAAAAGAGTGAAATAACCGTTTTTTAGTAGTGCACTTATGGAAGAGGATTTATGAAATGATATATGTAAAGAGGTTAGGAGAAAACTCTACGTTTGGAATAAATGTCCAAACAATGAGTTGAATCGTGAACTTTGGCCCCTCCTTTGCTAGTTTTACTTTCCGATATTTTATTTTACGAACCTGTCTTAATATTTTTGTAATTTCGTTTTCTAAGCCACACATGCTTTATATTTTTTGTATATCTAATATTACAAATGGAAAATACTTATTTAATTAGTAAAAAGAAGTAAAATATTAAATTTTTGATATTCAAATTTATCTTTGAGAATATTCAACTTTAACTATAACTATTCAAATAAAAAAAAATCCGTCTTCAATTTTTCATATATATCCAACATAACTGAAATAAACAAATAATAATTCCATCTAAATAATTAAATTGGACGCGTATTTAATCAACTATTTATCGAGTTTGACCTTAAAAGCATGTATGTCATGCCAAAATAAGGTATGAGTTTTGGTAGTTGGGTCATTGCAAGCGTAAAAGTTACCGGCCAAAGCTCAATACAAATTTATGGTATTATTGACTTTTCTAGTTTATTTTTCAGTTGGGACTTTAAAAGGTCAAAAGTGACTCACAACATTTGTGCGATATCAATATGACAAAGGTCTCTCTTAGATTTTCTTTCTTGTTAAAATAACGACGAAACAACAACAAAAAAAAAAATAACAGGAACAACAACGAGAACAACAACAATAACAACAACAACACAACAACACAGCAATATGAACAATACCAACAACAGAGTAACATCAATAACAACAACAACAACATCAACAACAACAACAACAACAACAACAACAACAACAAAAAGGATAAAGTCTATCGTTCTTTTCATTTCATCATCTATAGAATTTTAGTGGGGGCAAAGGTGTGATAAAATAATAGATAAATAAGGATAATAATAAAGAGCACACACCCTTGAGAACCACGGAACTCACTGCAAGTATCACAGCTTGTTTGCAAGTTTTAATGATAAGTCAAGTTCGTTCGCAGGGATTTAATCCGTTAGATCTACTTGTATTAACTAGGTGTAGATGAATTTATATGTTTAGAATAAAATATAAATAAGAGGAATAACTATCTGATATAAAATAAATAAATAAGAATGCAGATAAATAAATATGAATGTAAGTCTAATAGATTAGGGTCACTAATATGAGTCTATTAGACTAAGTTGTTTTTCTAACCTGTCACAGATTAAGCATTATATATTAACCATGATTCTAAATTCTACCTAGCCTTTTCTAGGCTTAGGAGCAACCTCTCCACTACTAGGTATTCCTAAGTAATGATTGGTGATTAAATCAAACCTTTATGGCTATCTAGTTAGGCAAAGGATCAAAACTAGACGATTATGTGGTGTTGTCAATAACTAAGGATAATCCTAAGATTGGCCAAATCTAGGGTTGTAACAATAAGTCAAAACACATAATAACAATATACGCCAAACTCAATCAATTAAAATAACAAATAGTATTTATGAATTTAAGACAAAATAATAACCCAACAACTAAAAGTAAAACTTACAGAATAAAAGCTTAGAAATATGGTTGAGCATAAATCTATAGCTAATTACCCTAAATATAGAGATGGTGAGATGCAGAAGAGGAGTTTGTCACTCTCCAACTTCTTCTTCTTGTCTTCCTCTATAGGTCATCTTGCTTCTTGGATGAATAGTTTGATACTAAGGATGAATATTAAATTAAAGACCTAAGCTATTATTTAAAAGTGAGAAAATACAAGGAAGGACTAAGCCTAAGCTTGAAACTGAGCAAGGACATGTTTACAATGGTAAGAGGGTGTATTTATAGGTGTCTTGGAAGCCCTAATTTGTTTTCTTGAAGGAGAAGTAAGTGGTGGACTCAAAGCCCAACTCTAATTCGTAAGGAAATAAAGATAATTACTGCTGACTTGTTTTAATCATATCTCTTAGTTATTGGTCGGTTTTTAGCCCATAAGATACCAAAAGAATCCTCACAGAATTATCTACGTCCCTAAGAAAGGAATCTTCCAAATTCGGCTCGGTTTTGGAGTTATCACCACTTCTTCAGAAATTCAGATTTAAGGCAGCTTTTCCTTTTCCATAATTTTAGCTTTATCTTTCCTTATCTCCAATTACCTTGCTTATCTATCTTGTAGTCTTTGAATTGGACTCTAATTAATCTCCATAATTATCTTTAAAGTTTCACACTAAATAAATAATTAAACCCAATATGCTCTAAAAATAATAGTTTACTAAATCAAGACTCAAAATAGGAAAGTGCACTATTTCTCAAGAAATTCGACTAAATGACTTCCTAAATCACTAAAAATGATGTCTCATCCTAACATAAATCTATCACAAATGAGGAGACATCATGACCCCCAACTCAAAGTTGTATCGTCCGATACAATAAAGATACAAACAAAGGGAAGTCTATAAATACAAACCTAGGTCAATTAAGCACAAAGGGAAGAAAGACAGCATAATATGGAGAATAGACTCAAAGCAACTACCAGAAAATTTCATGTAATACTATTTAAAAACCATATACCTGTACACTTTTCTTATTCACATTCAACACGGTTTGAATTCAAGATTAGATTAGCTTCGAAATGTAGGAAGGAGAGGAACTTTACTCAGTTCACCAAGGAAGCTATAGATTGTTCATCGACCTTCACTAGTATCCAAAGATCCATTTAACTACTCTCTATTGGCTCAATCACTTCTTGATCACATAGCAAAGAATCAAAAGGTCTTTAAGGTTGTAATTTAGGCTTAGGGACGGCATGATGGTATATTTGGATAATTTAGAGTGAGCTTTTGGCTCTCTCCTCACTAGCCATCAACGAATCGCCCTAGAGCTCGAGTTACTCTCATAAAACGTTTCTCACTCAACCCAGTGAATTCTTTGATGCACAATTTAGCATCCCCAATAACCCAATTAAAGCATAAGATGATCACTTAATAATTCCTCTTTGCCGGTCCGAATATATATTCTTTTCAAATAAGTTTTTCTTCTTTTCTTTTGTATAGCTATGACTCTCTTTTAATGTTCGAGATATCACGCTATTTTTTCAATGTTATGCCTTTTCATAACTAGCTCATAGCTTCTTTTTCATTCACTATTACCCCGGCAAAGGGTTACAATATAAACTTGTGAATCATCATCAATATAAAGAACAAAGCACAATTAATAAGCTCAGAAATCCCATCCCCATAACAATTCCCATAATGGTGGACCCACCACCCCAAACTCAAACTCTAAAACAACTGTCTATGCATCGCGATTCGAGTGCGGGTCATATAGGAAAGTCCTATAATCTAAAGGGATATGGCTTATAACGTATTTAAATAAAAAGGATCTAGAAAGGCTAGACGGGGCTGAGAAGGATATAAAATATTAAATCAAATAACAGGGTGAGAAGGTATAAAAAGACTTCAAGTGGCTTCAATATGAAAGAACTACCTTAATCGTTTTCTACACCATGCAATTTCGTTATTCTCTTACCTTTAGCACGTTCATCACATGGGTTTGTCAACTAGCTTGGATCTCACGGCCTACAAACCACTCAAGGCTCCCTGAGATCGAACATACTTTCTATCGCATTGCTCACTAATCTTTTCATTACTATCAATGTGTGTTTTCCTGCAAATACTTCAGAGCATACAAAATAAAATAGCTCATAAACATACTACTTTCTATCATTAACTTACTGAGCTTATGCTTTCAAGCTATTAAACACACTCTACCTACATCTACTCCTATCTCATAAATTTTTTAATTTTACCTAAAAAACAATAAAACACAGAAAAATGGAGATGAGGGACAACGAATCCCCACACCCCCAACTCGAAAATGAGTCGTGTCCCCATGACTTGAAAAGAATCAAAAATAAAATAAAAGAAAATTAAAATTTTACAGATATTGCCCATATAAAAATGGTAAGGAAGAAAGAAAACATACTCTTCGAGGCTATTTACCTCGCCTGATCAATACCCGGAATAGGGTGCAGTACTTTCATGTATGAAAACTTCTAGTATCACAAATTTTGCTTTCCCTTACATCTTCTTATGCTCCATCCCAATCAATCACACTCTAGAAATCTCTTGTTTATCTTCTTCCAACTTTGCTCTCGAATACTTTCTCATGTGATAGTGTTCATCTAGGAACATGTTGTGAACCCAACTACCAGCGTCCCAGAAGCTTTGTCCATCTATGATATAGGAATCTTTGATTAGAAGAGGTATTGGCATCTTCTACTCCCTAATCACAATTGCTTGCTTTTTAGGATTTGAATTCACCAAAAACTGGTTCCTCTCTAATTGCTTGACACGAACTATCTTGTAATTTATTCTCGAACTAGTACCCATCTCAATTGATTTCTTCTAGAACTTACCCAATACCTTGCTTTGATTCTTCATATCCCTTAATAATATCTTCGTTCTTTTCATCGTCTCTTTTGACCTCCAACTCAAAGCTTTGAACACTCTTGAAATTTGTAACTCTTGATCATAGGTGGAACAAGCTTTAATTGGGTTAGGAAAGGTGTTAGGATGACAATCTCTATGTGGGTATGATGGAATCAAGCTTTAATGATGTGGGTTTAATGAATTTTCAGAAGAAGATTTTGAAATTCATGGTTTTGGTTCTTGGTTTCTAGGTGTTTTGATATGATTTGGGTGATTGAATCTTCTTTGTAATGATGTAGGGAAAGATTTGGATGTAAATTCATGGTGATTTGGTAGTGTTTTGATGTTGGGTGAAGGTTTTTTGAAGCTTTAATGGAGTTGGGAGAGGTTTGGGGATGAAAGAGAGGCTTAAGTATTAAGAAATTCGTGCAATAACTAACCTTCTCTTCAAAACCCTTCTTATAACCTTTTGTTAATGAATTTGGTGGCAGGCTACGGTGTATCGCATGACACAGCTGGATTTTGATTTTTCATTTTATCTCCAAACCAGTTTTTCTCTGCTCCATTTGATAGATCTCGAAAAAATATGCGATTTAGACTCAAGAAAAAGTGAATTCCGATACCCGAGCGCAAAGTCATGCCAGTTCGAAGTTTTGGTATTTTTCTACCGCTTATATGTGCGGTGCACCGCGAATACCTGCGGTGTACCGCAAAAAGCTTCTGTCCAGCCCTTTTTAACTCCGAAAATTTTCTATTTTTTCACCCCAAACTCGAATCCTTGCATACCTACACATCAAAAACACTCATACCTTCCTCAATACTGTAATATACACTTAAAAACACATAAACTCACTAATCTAAACAAAAAGCAAAAACATAAAAACATAAAATACTAGGATGTCTCCCAGGAAGCACTTTTGTTTAACTTCTTTTGAAGTTCGACGTGTTACCTCGATTATCTCATGAAATTTTCCAGGTTTTGTGAGACCCTATTGATGGAGACTTCTTGCGAATTATGCATGGGCTGTGGTGGAGCTCGAACTTGATAGCTCAAACCTTCTTGATAGAAATTTTGACTTCGGGTCCCATGACTATTTGTATTGCTTGTTACGTAATAGTTCTCCATACCTAGGAAACCTGAAAAGAGACTAAAAGGAAAAGCGCGTAAAATTGAAAACAAATAAAAACTTCTACACTAAATAAACACAAAATAGATTTAACTTAAAGATAAATCCCCGGCAGCGGCGCCAAAAACTTGGTGGGGGTAAAGGTGTGATAAAATAATGGATAAATAAAGATAATAATAAAGAGCACACACCCTTGAGAACCACGGAACTCACTGCAAGTATCACAGATCGTTTGCAAGTTTTAATGATAAGTCAAGTTCGTTCGCAGGGATTTAATCCGTTAGATCTACTTGTATTAACTAGGTGTAGATGAATTTATATGTTTAGAATAAAATATAAATAAGAGGAATAACTATCTCATATGAAATAAATAAATAAGAATGCAGATAAATAAATATGAATGTAAGTTTAATAGATTAGGGTCACTAATATGAGTCTATTAGACTAAGTTGTTATTCTAACCTGTCACAGATTAAGCATTATATATTAACCAGGATTCTAAATTCTACCTAGCCTTTTCTAGGCTTAGGAGCAACCTCTCCACTACTAGGGATTCTTAAGTAATGATTGGTGATTAAATCAAACCTTTATGGCTATCTAGTTAGGCAAAGGATCAAAACTAGACGATTATGTGGTGTTGTCAATAACTAAGGATAATCCTAAGATTGACCAAATCTAGGGTTGTAACAATAAGTCAAAACAAATAATAACAATATACGCCAAGCTCAATCAATTAAAATAAAAAATAGTATTTATGAATTTAAGACAAAATAATAACCCAACAATTAAAAGTAAAACTTACAGAATAAAAGCTTAGAAATATGGTTGAGCATAAATCTATAGCTAATTACCCTAAATATAGAGAAGGTGAGATGTAGAAGAGGAGTTTGTCACTCTCCAACTTCTTCTTCTTGTCTTCCTCTATAGGCCAGCTTGCTTCTTGGATGAATAGTTTGATACTAAGGATGAATATTAAATTAAAGACCTAAGCTATTATTTAAAAGTGTGAAAATACAAGTAAGGACTAAGCCTAAGCTTGAAACTGAGCAAGGACATATTTACAATGGTAAGAGGGTGTATTTATAGGTGTCTTGGAAGCCCTAATTCGTTTCTTGAAGGAGAAGTAAGTGGTGGACTCCAAGCCCAACTCTAATTCGTATGGAAATAAAGATAATTACTGCTGACTTGTTTTAATCATATCTTCTTCGTTATTGGTCGGTTTTTAGCCCATAAGATACCAAAAGAATCCTCAAAGAATTATCTACGTCCCTAAAAAAGGAATCTTCCAAATTCGGCTCGGTTTTGGAGTTATCACCACTTCTTTAGACGTAGCTGCAGAAATTCAGATTTAAGGCAGCTTTTCCTTTTCCATAATTTTAGTTTTTCTTTCCTTATCTCCAATTACCATGCTTATCTCTTTCCATATCTTGTAGTCTTTGACTTGAACTCTAATTAATCTCCATAATTATCTTTAAAGCTACACACTAAATAAATAATTAAACCCAATATGCTCTAAAAATAATAATTTAAAAAATCAAGACTCAAAATAGGAAAGTACACTATTTCTCAAGAAATTCGACTAAATGACTTCCTAAATCACTAAAAATGATGTCTCATCCTAACATAAATCTAACACAAATAAGGAGACATCAGATTTGAAATCTAACATGTGATTTATACCATAACCATATCCTTCCACAGTTATGTTTGATATATTTATACTCTATCTGCCACTTATTGAACTTAAAATGCCAATTATCATTAGCTTTCATCCTTTTCACTATTTTTTTTTTTGCATTAAACACATAATCCAAAATTTACCTTTAGTTGTTAGCTTTTAACATTCTGAATATTTTAAAATATATTTAATATCTCTTGTGCTCCATGTGTAAAACATTTTTCAAATGAAAAGGACACATGACCTCTCTTCCAATCCACCCAGAGCTCAAACCAAAATAAGCTTCTTCACCAATTCCTTAATTTTTCTTTCTTCAAATATTACCACTTCAAATCTATAGTCACTTATTACAAAAGTACTCGACCCTTCTAATTGTGAACTCTTTTTATCCTTGTTTCTTTTTTTATGTTTACTTATGCGCACGATCATAGAACGGAAAATCTAATATTTTTCCAACAACTAGGAAAGTGGTTATTTCAGTTGCATTTTTTGTTTGTGACAGGTCTGAAAAGTATTACGAGGAGCACCAGTGTTGAGAAAAGGTAGTCATATATAACACTGGAAGAGATGCCCATACTTATAAGACATTAGAAAATCTCATATATGCCAATGCTGCACAACTACTGCAATTATTCAACCAACCACAAAATTTCACAGAAGAGTATTAGGAATGAAAAAGTTCCATAAATAATAACCCAATTTGAATAACTTTGTTCACGTGAATCCTATACACGATAAAATAAAATTAGTATGCAAAAAGTTTATAATTTAATCATAACTATAAATAAATACCAAATTTACCTCTTTAATATATGATTTGATCTTCGATAAAAGAATATGTGTTTCATTAATTAATGTACATTTTCTATTCAACATTCTCCATATGTGCAATTCCACGTACTCTCTGCTTGAAGCAACCCATACTAATTTTAAAAAAATAAAAATAGTCTAACGACTATATCTCCCAACGATTATATTATATAGTTGTTATTTAATATACTCTCATTTCATAATCATTACTTGCCAAAAATTAAAAAAATCAAATAGTTAGATACGATTTTGTTTCTTAATATACTCTTATATCATAATCAGATCGTTACCATAATGGTCTTAGAGGATTTTAAGAAGCAATTCTATCATTAAGTAGGTAGTCTTTTCCATTGTTAATAAACTCTTGTTCTGTTTCGGATATGGGTCTTTCCATTGTTAGAAAGTTTCACTAAAACCCCTTAAGGATGATGAGTCTTTTTCATTTTTCAATCATATAGCCTACCGAATAGCTAACCAACCCACCTAATTAACACATTCCACCTTATATATTCAGCTCACCAAGTCGGGTATACAACCCACCTACTAATACACACAATTCACCAAATAATAACGAACAACCACCAAATAATAACATAGTCAATTTCATTACCAAGGTTGCAAAAAAAATTTCGTCACTGGGTTCACGCGTTCTCGTTCTGTCAAACCATCAACTAGAGTTTTTAGATTGAGCTGAGATGTACGCCCATGTGGGATTTTTCCCTTAAAGGTGGATTTTGTTAGAAAAGTATCTCTCATCGAGGGGCTTACTTTCGTCCACCGACTCATCATTGCGTTCTAGTTCCACCAACTCATCATCTTGTGTTGTTTGAGTGTGTCAAGATGAACACTTAGGTGCGCTATGAATTTTAACTAAGGGTGGAAATTGAAAGGAACAGATCGAAAAAAAGAGTTTTTCAGAAAATTTCCAATTTTTTTCTGACTAAATTTTTTTCTTTCCAATTCCGATCCTATTTTTTGGAAATGAAGAAAAAAGATTTTGAATTCGAAAATTTTCGAAATTTCGGAATTCATTAGAAATTCAAAATTTTGGAACTTTTGGTTTTGAAATTTTAGAATTTTTGGTTCGGAATTTCGAAAGTTTTGGTTCCAAAATTGCGTAGCCAAGACAAGTTGATGGTGAGAATGGTTCACAAGTGGCTGGGTTTTCTTGTGTAGAAGAACAGGTTGGTGGAAGCCAGGAAAGTGAGTCTTGAGTGTGAAGAGATTTCATTTTGTTTTGTTCCAATGCAAGTGTGAAGAGATAGAGTTTAGGTTTTATTATGTTTCATTGTCTTTTCTTTTCGAACATAAAAAATGTTTCTTTTTTTTGGTCAAGAAAAAAATGTTTCATTGGTTCTCAACATTTACTTTTTCTTTTCTTTTTTCATTTTGAATATTTTCAATGTTTTCAATTGTATACTTTTTTCTTTATCTTAATACTTATTATTTTTGTTCGACCAAAAAAAAAAAAAAAAAAAAAAATACTTATTATTTATTTAATGTAAAAAATAAAAAATCAAAATATAATTCAGAAATAAAATCGGATAAAAATTTCAGAAATTTCAGAAAGTTCGGAATTTTTTATGTATTTCCAATTTCGATTTATTTTTTCAGAAAAATCGAAAATCGGACTTTCGGAATACCAGAACCTTAAAAATCTGTTCTGAAATCAGAATTTTTTCAGATCGGAAGTTTCAGATCCGATTTCCACCTTAACTGGTAACGGTGGGTTTTGCCAGAAAAGGATTTTCTGTTAGAGGTTTTACATTCGCCTTCATTATTAGCAATGATCTCTTATTGGTTTTTTAGAGTGGATTACGTTGAATACTGAAACAACTATCTTTTATTATTTCACATGCTGGTATTTTTGTCCCATATTTGTAATAATGTAGGATATACACCTTATAAGTAAAAAGAGTCATTAATCCATAAATGCGTATTAAAAAATCTTATTTGCTAAAAACATCCTCTATAAAATTATTAATTAAAAACATCCCTTGACAAAAATACCCTTGTATAATCTTTTTAATTACACTATAATCTATTAATTTAAATTTAACTACCCTATTACAACTTCCCACCACCACCACCTACCACCCCCACAACCACCACCATAACCCCACCACCACAATCACCACCACCCTATTACTACCACCACCACCAACACTTACTACTAATTTCATCACACACACGCGCGTCCGTGATTTTTTTAAAATCATCATAACTAATTCTAGAAAATCAGAAAAAATTGCATTTTTGGATAAAGCAAATTAATAATTACGTCTATAATTTTTTTTCGCATACACGAAATACATTGTTTCAAATAGTGAATTTTATATTTTAAACAGTGAATTTCATGTTTGCGAAAAAAAATTATAGATGTAAATATTAATTTGCTTTATCCAAAAATACATTTTTTTTCTGATTTTTTTAGAATTAGTTTTGACGATTAAAAAAAATCACAGACGCGCTCGTATCTGATGGAATAGTAGTAGTAGGTTGTTGTGGTGGTGGTGGTTGTGGTTATGGTGGCTATAGTTGTAGTTAAATACATGGTGGTGGTGGTGATTATAGTGAAAAAAATTTCCTATTATTTATTTAATATGAATACAAAAGATATGTTTTTATAAATAATTATTTTATTAAGTATTTTTTTTATAAAATAAATTAGTGAAAGTTACATTTAACAATTATGTACTTATATTAGACTTGTTTTAAGCAAATACCCCGAGTAAAAAACCCCATTTATTAAAGGGCAAATATTTTTTTACAGCCCAACTAACGTTGGATTACTAAAGAAAAGCCCCACCCAAACACTAGTTACTCCCCAACTAGTATATAGCAAAATACCTAAAAACCCCTACCCTTTATATACAATATTCTAATGCACACAGTGAGAAACAAAAAACTAAAACACAGAACCCATATAGGGGTTTCGATCAAATAAAGAAACCCTACCCTCTCTCTCAGCTCTCTCTCTCTCTGCTCAACACTAACGCCGCCCCCACCCCCTTCCATCTCAAACTTCCACCATAGCCACCATGCTGCAACGCCGCCCACCATAGCCACCCTGCTGCAACGCCGCCTTCCTCTCCTCTTCCCCCCTCCTCTCCTCTTCCCCCCACCGTCACCCAGGTTCGTGGACCTTCGTTCGTGGACCTTCGTTCGTGGAGAAGAGCAGGAATAAGACCACCGCGAGGCAGCAGCAGCGCATCCATTCACCGAGCACCAGCAGCAGCGCCTCCATTCACCACCACCATCCCAGATCCAACCCCACCATCCCAGACCTGCTGTTCGTCGATGCAGAGCTCCACAACCTCCTGCTGTCGTGAACAAAGCCACCATCACCAATCTCTTCCCTCCTCCCCCGTTCTCACCGCCCATCTTGCATTTCCAGCGCCACTCTGCTGCATGTGAAGCCCCTCTCCTCTCAATATAGGACCTGCTGCATGCGAAGCCCCGGGTTCTGCACACCACCGTTCGTGGAGTCGCTACAAATCTGACCTTCTTCACCATAATCTGGCCTCTCTAGGTCTCCAAAAACGCTTCCATTAATGGCCTCTCCAGGTCTCCAAAAACGCTGCCATTAATGGCCTCTCCAGGTCTCCAAAAACGCTGCCATTAAGCGCCTCCAGCGAACCATTCTCGCCGCCGCATCACCGGAGTCCACCAACGCGTGAGGCCCAACTTGACGATAGCCCAGCCCGTTTTGTCTAGCCCATGGTTTGTAAATAGCTGGAAGTTTAGAAGTTCAGTCAGAGGCCCAAACCTGTCACCCCATTGAAGTCCAGCCCATTATGGGTTAGACATTAAGGACTTTGAGTAGGTAATAGGTTTTTGGTATATCCTTTTAGGGCCAACCCATTAGGTCTGGACAGTACGGGCTGTATAATATTTTTGATTAAAACTAATTTATTTTGTTAATTTGTGTAGGTGAAATTTAAACTGTAATAATTAGACACTATTATACAAAAATTAAAAACTTGACTAAATAGATATTAGGTAGATCCTTTACTGTAAAAAATTGGACATCGGCTTGAATATGGACAAAAAAGGACTTGTGTACAACCCATTGTGTACACGAACTTGGTACAAGAACTTGGTGATGTCTCCCGATTTGTTCTAATTATTAGCCCCTTGGAGACATCCTTTTAGGTGAATAAATGACTTGTTTGTTAGACTTTTAAGCTTATTTGATCATATTGCACTTTCTCCCCTTGGAAATTAACTATTTACAGAATCTGAGCTTTTGTGCGTAAATTTGACTATTTTTAATGCAAAGTTGATTGGTTCTTGAAATTCATGAAAGACCAATCCAAGGAGAAGAAGTGAGAATAAAGTCTTAGTGTATTTTAGAGTGTTAGGAAGTGATTTCTAGTCGAGTTTCTATTTTTAGAGTACACTTTCCTATTTCGATTTCTTGATTTATTGATTTATTCTTTTTAAGCATATGCGGTTTAATTATTTATTTAATGTGAAGCTTTAAAAGATAAATGGTAATTACTTAGAGGCCAAGTCAAGATAAAGATGAAATGAAAGAAGATTTACATGGAAATAAGAAGATTTAGGAAAGATTTATTCAAAGGAGGAAAAGATAAAGCTGCCTTTTGAAATCTGAAATTCAGCCATGTTTTAGAGATTAAATCATAATAAAAGATTGGCATGGATTCTGGACGAATGGTCTGCACCAATAGAAAGAGCTTTCCAAGACAAGCAGTTTCATATATTGGAACTTCTCAAACGGATAAGTATTGAAAAAGATATGACCAAATCAAATCAGCAGAATCTTACCTTTTAGAGCTACAAATCTGAGAGTCCTTGACTTGTCTTCCACTCCAAGCAAAATTCGACCTAGGTTCCTCCAACACCTATAAATACACCCCTTAACCTCCTACTTTCACACACTTCAGAGAATAAACAAGAGGCTTAAGGTTTTCAAGTCAGAGCACGAAGGAGAGAAGAAGCTAGAAGCTGGAGGAATCCTGTTCTTCCATCCATAGTCATTCTACCCTTTAGGTTTTTCATTTATCTTTTGTATTTGAACATGAATTCCTTTTATTTAATGTTAGTTTTTAATTTCATCATGATCTAAATTTCTTTATACTTGAGAATCGCATAAAAGGGATGAACCTTAATTAATGTTTTCTATGTTTTGAATTTGGGATTGTTTAGATTTAAATTGAATTGAGTTTTAGGTATTGGATATTACTTTGTTTTCATTACTAATTCTTTTAGGAACAACTAGAATTAGCTGTTAGTATTTGGGCTATTCACTTTAGTGGCGAAGTGATCATCCGACAGGGGGGTTTGAATACAGATCTAGGTAATACCCGTGTAATGTCCGTTATTGACCGACATGCTTAACTAGTTACATAGACAAATAGGTAAAATCATATCATCCGAAGAGCCATATTCGACCATACAGGTGTTTATGATACTTTAGGATAGCTTCTAGGTCCACCCGACAGGGGGCTAGGAGATATTAGAGTCCCGACTAATATTATAATTCCAATTCTACCCTTAAACATATCATAGATTACATTGATTAGGTGGATTCCTTTGCGAGGATCAAGTATCTCTCTTATCTGAAGTTAGTCTTTTATTTGCTTTATTTCCTTTCTGTTTAGTTAAGTTAGTCTTTACTTTATTTGCATCTTTTAATTTACAAAAACAAAACAAAAATCTATTTCTTTTAATTTCTGTTTAGCAATTATCTCTACTATCTGATTAATATTTGGGTTGAACCTAATCCGTCCCTGAGAACAAACTTGATTATCATATATTACTTGGGACAACCGTACACTTGCGGTTAAGTGGTTCCTCTATTTTGCACTTTATTTTATAACACCTCAGGACCCACCAAGTTTTTGGCGCCGCTGCCGGGGACGGTAGCGTGTGACCCCGGTGTTAATCTTTAGTAGTTTAAATTGTTAGTTTAGTTTTAGTTTTATTTTTCAGTTTTACGCTTTGGGTTGTCTTTCTTTTTCAGGTTTTTAGGTTTGGTGTATGCGAAGTAGGCTATTCAAGGATCTAGAGCCAACACCTCCGATCCTTAGTAATCCAGAATCGTTGATCAGACTTGCTAACAAAAGAAGAAGAGAACGAGAAGCTTTAGAAGTAGAAGAGTTAGTTAACAGAATGGAGAATCTCAACCTTTAGAATCAACAAGATAATCAACCAGGTCAATTAGGCGCAAATGGCCAACCTTTGGCTCCAGGCGTTATTCCTCCAATTCCACCAGTGATTCCTAACCCTCAAGTCCAGATAGTAATGAATCCAGATCCGTGGTTTACTAATGGTCCACCAGAAGTTCCATTCCGTGCTCCTGCTATAGGAGTAGGTGCTCCAGATATTGATGTTCCACGATTCCGTCCAGATTCGGGTATGTTAGCTCAATTCCAAATTTTTGGAAATTTTCGTGGAAGACCATCAGAAGATCCTCTTAGAGTAGTACAGAAGTTTAAGCAAATATGTGATTCTTATATCACACAAGGAGTTTCAAGAGAACAGATGTATTTTGCTGCGTTTAAATTTTTTGTGATTGATGGAGCAAGTGAATGGCATGATACGCAAGATCCTACGAAGATAACCAACTGGGACCAATTAGAGACTGCTTTCTTTGACAGGTATTATCCAAGTAACATGAGATTAGATGCTGAATTAGACTTGACGCATTTCCGTCAAGAATATGATGAAACTGTGGGTAAGAGTTGGACAAGATTTCAGATGTGTTTACGTAAAGTTCCCACTCATGGCTTGTCAGAACAACAACAGCTGAAAATCTTCTATAGAGGCCTTGATGGAACTTCGAGAGAGAAATTGGATACGCTATGTGGTGCAGGTTTTCTTCAAGTTCAACCCGCTCATGCTAATTATTTTGGAAAGAACAGTCAAGAATGAAGTGGGGTGGAATTCAGTAAGAACACCGGTTAAAGGAGTGAATAATGTTGATATGGAAGAAAATTTTGTTATGCTTGAGAATAATATTCAGAGTACTATAGAGCAACAATTGAAGCAGCTTACTTTAGCTGTAAAGGAAGGATTTTCGGGTAAGAAAGTAGCTGTGCATGCTGCACAAGAGGTTTATATGTGTTCGATTTGCAGAGTAGATGATCATGATGAGGAAAGTTTTCCGAATAACCAAGAGTCCGTGATGTTTATGTCCAATAGAGGTAACTTCAATTCAAGTGGTAATGGATATCAGCCTAACAGAAACCATCCTGGGTTTCAATACTCAAATCCTAATGGGGCAGCCAATCCTACATATGCTTATCAGCCGCGTCCCCAAGGTAACAACTACAATCCAAGACCACACAAAAATTATCAAGGAGGACAGAATCAGGATAATTATGCACAAAGGCAAGCTCCTCAGAATACCTATGATGAAACTTTAAACCAAAAGGCCTTACCTGCACATCCACAAGAAGGAGTAGTTACCCTTCAGAAAATAGTTGAAAATTTAATTGCGCTTCAGACACAAGCTATGGAACGTCAAAATGCAGCCGAAGCAAATATGAAGTTGCTCCAGAATCAACTAGCTCAGATGGCAAGGCAATTAAATCAGCGTCCACAGGGACAATTACCAAGTGATACTGAAGAACCTAAACCCTATGAAGAATGTAACGCGATCTCTCTTAGAAGTGGTAAGAATCTTCCACCCCCAACTTTTCCAGTTATGAAAGAAAAAGAAACAAATGTGAAAGAGAAACCGGTAAAAGAGGTGGAAGAGAAAAAAGATGAACCTGAAATAATTGAAGTGGAGAAGATTCCTGAAAATCCGAAAAAGAAAGATGCTATAGAAGTCCGTCCTCCTCCACCATTCCCTTCAAGAGTTCAGAAGAAAGGAGATACTGCGGAATATCAGAGATTCATGACCATGGTGGGTAAGCTTAACATTAATATACCTTTCTTAGAGGCTATCAAAGGTGTACCGAAATACATGAAATTCTTGAAAAGAGCTATCACCAGCAAGCGTCAGTATCTTGAGAATTAAATGGTGGGTTTGCCAGAAGAGTGTAGTGCCATCTGCCAAAGTAAGTTGCCACCCAAATTACTTGATCCTGGAAGTTTTACGATCCCGATTTCCATTGGTGCTAAGTGGCAAGGGAAAGCTTTGTGTGATTTGGGAGCAAGTATTAATCTCATGCCCAAATCCGTGTTTGAAAAGTTGAAGATAGGAAACGCAAAACCCACCTCTATGGTTTTGCAAATGGCTGACAGATCCCTCGTACATCCAGAGGGAAGACTAGAAGATGTCCTCGTCAAGGCTGGTACGTTAATCTTCCCTGTTGATTTTGTATTACTTGATTACGACGTGGATAGGAATGTTCCCATTATTTTGGGAAGACCATTCCTAGCCACGGGGCGTACTTTGATTGATGTAGAGAACGGTGAATTGATTATGCGTATCCAAGACGAGGAGGTAAAATTTAACGTGTTTAAGCCAATGAAGTTTCCGGATCCCAAGGAGGATTTCTTCCGGATTGATGTGGTTGAACAGGAGCCAACTAAGGTTGTGGAAACCGAAGGAATGGAGGAAAGAGAGCTCAGAAAGAAACCACCAAATCTGTGGTTCCTTGACAATGTAAAGATAAAAGAGAAAAGGCGAGCTATGAAGGTTCCTAAGGAACCTAAGAAAGAGAGAAAGAAAAGGGGGTTCAGAGTAGGCGAAGAGGTTGCATTGAAGAAGCCTGATCCTCCTCCGAAAACGCGCGAAGCCAAGAGTTCTTGGCAAGGACCGTTCATGGTCACAAAGGTTATTTCGAATCAACTGGTGATCATAAAAGCTAAGGGATGCAAATTCCGTGTAGCAAACATTGATAACCTCACTCACTGCTGGGGAGGTTATGTAAAAAAATGATTCATGAGGTAACCTGTCGAGCTTAACGACGTTAAACAAAAGCCATTTCATTGTATATTAGTCTATTGCTTTCAGTTTTTCAATTCCTAGTGTATAATTCTAAGTTAGTGTCGAGTTTTAGTGTCTACTTTTAAAGAAATGAGAAGGGTATTGTGTTAATGGTGCAGGAATCGAGTTTGGGGTGCTAGGAGAATTTTTTTTGGAGATTCAAGGCTGGCGCGGACTACCCCCGCGGTGTACCCCATATACCGCAGGGATGTACCGCGCCCCAAAAACCCGTACCACGGGTCGCGCACCACGGGTCTTATCCAGAAGCAAGAAAAAAATGAAGCTGATAGCCGCGGTGCACCGCGCCCTATACCGCACGCCCAAAACGCGTGCCACAGGGTGTGTACCGCGGGTTTTTTGACGGAGTACGTGCGGACTACCCCATGCACCGCAGGGCAAAAACGCGTGCCACGGGGTGCTAGCACGGGTTCAAGGCAGAAGCGCAAAAAATCACACCAGCAGTGCTGCGGTGTACCCCGCGGTATACCCCATGCACCGCAGGGATGCACCGTGCCAGGCGGTTTGTGAAGAGTTCAAAGCCCAGTCAACTTCTAACCTTAAGGAGATAAACCCTAGCCTCTTCCAAACGAATTTTCCAGCTCCCAACCCTATAAAAACACCTTGAAGCTTGATCAAACCTCCACAACAAACACATTAACATCATCAAATCTATCCTCCATCCTCCATAAACATAACCTCTTCATCAAATTCATCACAAAACACCATTAAACACAATCAAAATCATCAAGCTTTCAAGAGTTCTTCCAAGATTCATCAAGAAAACAATTTCCTTCATATAATCCAAGCAAGAAACTCAAGCTATACCAAGTTTTCTTAACTTTATTCTCTCCTTGGTATAAACTTGAGTTTGGGGTCAATTCAACCATGACAAACAGAACAGATGCTTTGGATTACAAGAAGAGGTGTTGTATCCTAGGGAAGAACAAGAATTTGCCTGGTTCTACACTTGAAAAGGCCATCAATCTTGATGAGCCTACTAAAGAAACACAAGAAGAAAAGGCACCTGCACCACCACAACATGGGAAATTAACAGCAAGGATGAGGGTATCATCAAAGCCTACAGACAAGCTACAATTTCAAGTTCAAGGTTCTTCTTCTTCTCAAACTGATTCTGGTATTCCTCCATGGGCTCACAATTTGCAACAAGAGTTCAAACTTTTACGATTAGACATCGGAGCACTTTGGAAGGAAATTACACAGATTAAGTCAACACTGGAAGAGGTAACTTTGTTCATGGATATTGATAATTATACTCCCCCTTTGGAGGAGGACACTATGGATCTTCATGGCCAGGTACCCCGTTCTAATTCTTCTTCTTAATTGATGGTAGACACTAGTTAGGTAGTTTAGTTTAATTTTATTGCTTTATTGAGTCTTTTTCGAGTCGTGGGGACACGACTCACTTTTGAGTTTGGGGTGGGGTTCGTTGCCTCATCCCAATTTTTTGTGTTTTACATGCTTTAAATAAAATTAATCTTAGGGTTGCATGACTGTAGAGAATTTTAAATGCCCCCATCAAGCATGCTTTTTGTGAATTTATGATAGAAAATAGTTGACTTTAGGAGTTAGTATGAAGCTGAACTTTAATTGCATGCAAACATAAGATAATTGATAGGAAAAATTAACGAACAATGCAAAAGAAGTAAACTTGTGCTTAAGGATAATAGGTGGTTTGTAGAACGTGAGATCTAAATGAGTAGAGAACCCACTTAGGTATGAACTAGAGATAAAATGTGTAAATAGGAAGATGATAGAGGCAGTTCTTTGTTAGCCCTTTGAAACCTTTTTGGCCGTCTATCCCTGAATTAATTTTATCCTTCTTAGACAAATTTTTAGCCTTTAAGCCTTTCTTTTGTCGCCACATTATAAGCCAATATCCCTTTAGACTGTTAGGCATGACCATATGACCCGCACTTGAATCACGATCCTAAGACTTCCTGTCTTGAGCTTGAGTTTGGGGTGGTGGGTCCACCATATGGGAATTTACATTGGGTTGGGATATTTGAGCTTATCAATGATGCTTTGTGCTATACATGATGATGATTCACAGGTTTATTGTATTGTAACCCTTTGCCAGGGTAATAGTGAATGGAAAAGAAGCTTCGAGCTCAAGTTATGAATAGGCATAACTGTGAAAAATAGCATGATATCTCAAACATCATAAAGAGAGTCATAGCTATAAGAAAAAACGAATGATTTGAAAAGAATATACATATTCGGACCGGCAAAGTGGAAATTTTTAAGTGAATCATCCTTAGGGCTTATTGGATTAATTTGGGGACGCTAATTAAGCGCGTCAATTGGGTTAAGTGAGAACGTAATTCGAGTGTAAACTCAAGCTCTTGGACAGTTTTGTTGATGGTAAGTGAGGAGAGAGCCAAAAGCTCACTTCAAATTTACCAAATATACATACCATACCGTCCTTCAGCCTATGCTAAAACCGTAAAGACCTCGTGATTCCTAGATGCACAGTGAGTTAATAGTGATTATTCTAAGTGGAACATTCAACACAAGTAAAGATCGAGGAACACCCTATAGCCACCATCTTGAGATAAGTAATTAAGCGTAACCTTCTAGCATTGTGAAATTAATTTTGGATTGATATTGTTTTGTATTTGATTTTGCATGATAAGTGTAGGTGTATATTAATTCCTAGATTAAACTATATGAAATTTGTTTTAAGCTTTGCTTTGGGATTATTTACTAGATTCTACCTTCTGCGTTCACCTAAAAGATCATTTGTTTTTATTTTACTTTGTCGGGACGACAAAGGTTTGAGTTTGGGGTCTTGATGTCTCCCGATTTGTTCTAATTCTTAGCCCCTTGGAGACATCCTTTTAGGTGAATAAATGACTTGTTTGTTAGACTTTTAAGCTTATTTGATCATATTGCACTTTCTCCCCTTGGAAATTAACTATTTGCAGAATCTGAGCTTTTGTGCGTAAATTTGACTATTTTTAATGCAAAGTTAATTGGTTCTTGAAATTCATGAAAGACCAATCCAAGGAGAAGAAGTGAGAATAAAGTCTTAGTGTATTTTAGAGTGTTAGGAAGTGATTTCTAGTCGAGTTTCTATTTTTAGAGAACACTTTCCTATTTCGATTTCTTGATTTATTGATTTATTCTTTTTAAGCATATGCGGTTTAATTATTTATTTAATGTGAAGCTTTAAAAGATAAATGGTAATTACTTAGAGGCCAATTCAAGATAAAGATGAAAGGAAAGAAGATTTACATGGAAATAAGAAGATTTAGGAAAGATTTATTCAAAGGAGGAAAAGATAAAGCTGCCTTTTTGAAATCTGAAATTCAGCACGTTTTAGAGATTAAATCATAATAAAAGATTGGCATGGATTCTGGACGAATGGTCTGCACCAATAGAAAGAGCTTTCCAAGACAAGCAGTTTCATATATTGGAACTTCTCAAACGGATAAGTATTGAAAAAGATATGACCAAATCAAATCAGCAGAATCTTACCTTTTAGAGCTACGAATTTGAGAGTCCTTGACTTGTCTTCCACTCCAAGCAAAATTCGACCTAGGTTCCTCCAACACCTATAAATACACCCCTTAACCTCCTACTTTCACACACTTCAGAGAATAAACAAGAGGCTTAAGGTTTTCAAGTCAGAGCACGAAGGAGAGAAGAAGCTAGAAGCTGGAGGAATCCTGTTCTTCCATCCATAGTCATTCTACCCTTTAGGTTTTTCATTTATCTTTTGTATTTGAACATGAATTCCTTTTATTTAATGTTAGTTTTTAATTTCATCATGAGCTAAATTTCTTTATACTTGAGAATCGCATAAAAGGGATGAACCTTAATTAATGTTTTCTATGTTTTGAATTTGGGATTGTTTAGATTTAAATTGAATTGAGTTTTAGGTATTGGATATTACTTTGTTTTCATTACTAATTCTTTTAGGAACAACTAGAATTAGCTGTTAGTATTTGGGCTATTCACTTTAGTGGCGAAGTGATCATCCGACAGGGGGGTTTGAATACAGATCTAGGTAATACCCGTGTAATGTCCGTTATTGACCGACATGCTTAACTAGTTACATAGCCAAAGAGGTAAAATCATATCATCTGAAGAGCCATATTCGACCATACAGGTGTTTATGATACTGATGTCTCCCTAAATATTCTAATTTTATGCCCTTCGGAGACATCATTTTTGGTGTTTATTCGACTATTTTGATAGACTTTTGGACTAAATATGCGATAATCCGATTTTCCTCTTTTATTTCTAGCATTTTTTATTTATTAAGCTTTTGCGCGTAATATTTTGTATTTTAGTGAAAAGTTTGTAGGTTTTGAATGTTAGCTAGAAGAGGAATCCGAGAAGAAAGTCAAAGATCGTGATATGGAGTCAAAGCTTGAAGATAAATCCCGAAAAGAATTATATTTTGAAGCTGCAAATCTGAAAAACAGGCCAAATATTGCTGATTTCGAGGCACTTACGAGGTTATTTAGCCGCTGACCTTTGAAGAGATTATGTTCCTTATTGAGTTACGGAAATTTAGCAAGTGATTTGAGGTCAATCGGAGTTATAACGAATCGGCTAGAGCTGTTTTAGCGGAGGTGGTGCAGCAGTTACGGGATTTGGGCTTAATTAGTGGACTTGGGCTTTTCTAATTTTTACTTAAACCTTAAGTAAAAGCCCTAATACGATTTTATCATTATAAATAGGCTTTTAGACCTCATTATTCAGTACCTCTCAATTTATTCTTCAAATTAAAACATCATTAGAAGAGAGCGTCAAGAAGAAAAGAAGCTTGGAGCTGGAGACTGTCTATATCTCCACGTTGCAGCCAATTCATCTTCCTAATTAGGTTTCTTATTTTCCTTTCTGTAAAACAATTATGAATTCCTTTTTATTTATTTTCTTAGTTTTTCCAATTATGAGCTAATTTTAATTAGTGCTTGAGATCGCATTATGGATTGATTTTGATTCTATTTTATTCTATGCTTTTGTATTTGGGATTTTTACAATTGAAATCAAATTGGGTATTAGGTATTTTTCATTAATTTGTTCTTAATAACTATAATTGACGTAATTAACCAATCATAGGTCTTAGTATCTAGGCTATTCCAATTAGTGGCGATTGGATCACCTTGACGGGGGGTTTAGGTACAGAAATAATTAATGAATGTAGAATAGAAATTATTTGACTCTGACGAGCGTAATTAATCCTATGGCCATTTGGGTAAAATAAACTTAATCACTTAAGAATGGACTATAATCACCCTGACGGGGTTTGCAGCATTTAAGAGTAGCTCCTTAGTCCACCCTGACGGGGGTAAGGATGACCTTAGAATCCCGACCATTACTTTTTACCAATTTGTCCCTTAAACAAAACATGGAATAAATAAGAGTTAGATGGAATCCTTGCGTCTCTCAAGTACTACCTTCTCATACTTGCGTTTCACATTTATTTACTTGCATTTTAGTATTTAATTGCATTTTCCATTTAGTCTTTCATTACTTAGAATAATAAAAACAAACAAACAATCAATATATCTTTTACTTACTTTCATAAGTGCAATCAATCATTAATAGATAAGCATTGTAGTCAACCATCCAGTCCTTGGAACGAATCTGTTTTATCAACTATATTACTTGGGACAACCGTACACTTGCGGTTGTGGTTCGATTATTATTTGCATTTATTTAGAACACACAAAGGACAAATACCCGTGTAATGTCCGTTATTGACCGACAGGCTTAACTAGTTACATAGCCAAAGAGGTAAAATCATATCATCCGAAGAGCCATATTCGACCATACAGGTGTTTATGATACTTTAGGATAGCTTCTAGGTCCACCCGACAGGGGGCTAGGAGATATTAGAGTCCCGACTAATATTATAATTCCAATTCTACCCTTAAACATAGCATAGATTACATTGATTAGGTGGATTCCTTTGCGAGGATCAAGTATCTCTCTTATCTGAAGTTAGTCTTTTATTTGCTTTATTTCCTTTCTGTTTGGTTAAGTTAGTCTTTACTTTATTTGCATCTTTTAATTTACAAAAACAAAACAAAAATCTATTTCTTTTAATTTCTGTTTAGCAATTATCTCTACTATCTGATTAATATTTGGGTTGAACCTAATCCGTCCCTGAGAACGAACTTGATTATCATATATTACTTGGGACAACCGTACACTTGCGGTTAAGTGGTTCCTCTATTTTGCACTTTATTTTATAACACCCCAGGACCCACCACTTGGACAAAACCGAAGTCTTGACCATATGCAAAAAATAAAAATTAGAACAAAAAATGACATGGATAAACCTCGAGCTTGGGTACAGCCCCTTAGGTATAATATTGAACACTTTGAAAATGGCATTGCAAAAAAATGGCTTAGGTACAGCCCCATGGACACAGATTTTGACTTGGAAAAACTCGAGTTACAACATATACAAACAATGCACGAATAAAAAATATGGCTTAGGTACAGTCCCATGTACACAGATTTATCTCTATGGTCATGTGTGTCAGGAAAAGTATGAGAGAGAAAATGAATTAGTTAACTTGTTTCATCTAGTTAGGCTTTATATAGAACAATTACTAACTTGGGCTTTAAAATAGGGTGGGGGATGGGAATAGGCTGCAAAATGAAGTTTCCTCTTTATTAAATTTGATATAATAATATTATACTTGTTTACTAATTTACTATATAATCGAATTTACATACTTTATACGTTGTTTTATTTTACATACTTCACAAAATATCATAACTAATTGAATTTACTTTATAGTTGAATTACTTTATAATCTAAATTACATAATTTATAAATTATATAGTTGAATTTAATTATTTCTTTAATTTCTTAATTATTCTAAGTATTCTATTAAATATAAAATTATAGTATATTAACTCGGGACAACCCCCAGTTAATTACACGGCAAACGTAATAATTCTCAATTAATTACAACTTCAACTTAATTCCTACTTAAGCATAAAAATTGAAAGATTACAAAAATACCCATATGCCTATTAATCAATTACTTTTATAATATTTATTTAAATGTGTTCCATGAATACGCAATTCTGAAATTTGTGTGTTGCAGGAATACACAGAATTGAAACAGCCAAAATCAAGTTTTGTGTATTCTAGGAATACACAAATTTGAGTTTTATGTGTTCCATGATACACAAATTTGAGTTTAATGTGTTCCATTAATACGTTCAAGAATACACAATTCTAAGATTTGTGTGTTCAGGAATACACAAAATTGGAACAAACAAAATCAAGTTTTGTGTATTCCAGGAACACATAAATTCGAGTTTTATGTGTCCATGAATACACAAATGTGAGATTTATGCGTTCTAAGAATACACAATTCTGAGATTTGTGTGTTCCACGAATACACAAAATTGGTACAAACAAAATCAAGTTTTGTGTAATCCAGGTATACAAAAATTCGAGTTTTATGTGTTCCATGAACACACAAATTTGAGTTTTGTGTGATCCATGAACACACAAATCTGATATTTGTGCGTTCTAGGAATACACAATTTTGAAATTTGTGTGTTCCAAGAATACACAGAATTGGAATAAACAAAATCAAGTTTGTGTCACGTAGAAACACAAAACCTAAAACATAAACAAACAAAAATAACAAAAGAGTGCTGGACAAAAAGATAATATATCAAAATAGTTAAAAACGAGTAAAAATATGGTATATGTGATTAATAAAGAGAAAAAACAATTTTGTTAAAGAAGAAAATCCTTTAGATCAATCTTATGATTTTGTGTGTTACAGGAATACATAAATCTATATTTGTGTGTTATAGCAACACATAAACCGATATTTTGATTTTAAAAAAAAAATTAAAAAAAAAATTAAAAAAAAATTAAACTGAAAATTATATAAGGGAAATAATGGAAGGTAAATATGACAATGTGTTTAATTGGGAATTAAGTTGATAATTTGTGAGTAAGTAGGAAGTAATTTGCTCTTTTTTTTTTTTTTAAAAATGAAAAGTGTGGAATTATAATTAATTGGGAATTATCCTTATTAACTCACATATTCAAATTTACTTGACTATATAGTTTATTAAATATTTTATATACTAATTTTGCAAACTATATTATTTAATTAAATTATCAAATAGATTAACTTAGTTGATTAATTATTTTATTTTCTAAATAATTGAAAATTTTGAATTTGATGAATCAGAGAGGTTAGCCTATACCTAAATTCATTAATTAATTAACTTAATAAATAATATGATAAATCAATACAATACCCTTATATTATTACGATATCCTAAAATCAATGCGATAACTTACAAAATAACAATATGTAAAATCACACAATCTAGTTATCACTATACAAAGAGATTAACTAGTAAATGACCGTCTAACTTAATACTAAACACAAATATTGTGGAATTGAGAGGTGATGCTCAAGTAATTCATTGGTATGAGGTAGTTTGGCATAAGATGAGTCCACCTAAACACAGATTACGTGGATGGCTGGCTTGTAAAAATAGACTTAATACTAAGGATATGCTTCTTAATTTGGGTATGGATGTCAATGGATTTTGTAGCTTGTGTGGGAATGATTTAGAGGATAGAGATCATTTATTTGTGAAGTGTATGTTTATACATGTTATTTGGAGGGATGTTTGTTGATGTATCTTTTATTTGATAGATTAAATTATGCTTGAGACATTATTTTGGGAGCTTATGGGCCTAAGTGAGGAATTTTCCCTACTATTTGGCATATTTAGCTTTTTTATCTTGTTTTGGACATATTACGATTTATATAGCTTTTGTGCCTTAATTGTGTGTTAAGTGTGTAGCTTTTAGGTACATGGTTGACAAAAGATGCCAAGATGATGAGAAGTCAAAAAGTCAAGATATACCCCAAGCCTAGGCGAAATTGGAGCTAAAAGTCACTTTTAGGTACATGGTTGACAAAAGATGCCAAGATGATGAGAAGTAAAAAAAGTCAAGACAAACCCCAAGCCAAGGCCGAATTAGAGCTAACTGAGGGATTTTTCCCTAGTATTTGTGTGTTAAGTGTGTAGCTTTTAGGTACATGGTTGACAAAAGATGTCAAGATGATGAGAAGTAAAAAAGTCAAGACAAACCCCAAGCCAAGGCCGAATTAGAGCTAACTGAGGGATTTTTCCCTAGTATTTGTGTGTTAAGTGTGTAGCTTTTAGGTACATGGTTGACAAAAGATGTCAAGATGATGAGAAGTCTAAGGTCAAGATAAACCCCAAGCGAAGGCGGAATTGGAGCTAAAAGTCACTTTTAGGTACATGGTGGAAAAAAGATGCCAAGACGATGAGAAGTGAAAAAGTCAAGATAAACCACAAGCCAAGGCGGAAGTGGAGCTAAGTGAGGGGATTTTCCCTAGTATTTGGCATATTGCACTTTTTTATATTGTTTTGGACATATTAAGATTTATAGAGCTTTTGTGCCTTAATTGTGTGTTAAGTGTGTAGTTATTAGGTACATGGTTGACAAAAGATGCCAAGATGATGAGAAGTCAAAAAGTCAAGATAAACCCCAAGCCAAGGCGGAATTGGAGCTAAAAGTCACTTTGGGAAGTTAGAGTGTTTGCTAGAGAAACCTTAACGTCATATTGTTTCAGTCACCAAGAATTCTTGGTAATAGCTTTGGAATTGATTTATTTGATTCGAAGAGATCTTGAAGTTAGTATCGCGTGACAGGTGACGAAAGTCAATTCAGAGTTGAGACGAAGAAGTTATGTCATTTGCTTCCACCGTGACTCGAACTTGGACGACACTACTTAAAATCGGGTTGGGTCATTAGTAACTCATTTAAGTGAGCCCATTTAGCCCCAAATGATTTTAGGTTAGTATAAAAGCGTATTAACAACCTCCTAAGTCATTATCCATTATAAGTCATCAGATATTTCAAAAGGGGAAGGAGCAAAATTGTTATGGATAAGGAGAGAAGAAGAGAAGAAGAGAAGAAGAGAAGAAAGGTTTTCACCCAATTCCACCATTCTCAATCATCCAGCATTTGATTTACGTCATTCTTTAGGTTAATTTTATTTCGTTTTAGATTTTAAACATGATTTTAGCATTACTTTTCTCTAATTTCAAGTTTATTATTATGAACTAAACCTCATATGCTTGAGGCTTGCAATGGGTATGGACCTTCATTGATTATTTTCTATGTTAATTTTTTTCTTGGACTTATTTTCTATGTTAATTGGATTTGGAATTTTTTGATATTTAATTAACTTGAGGTTTACTATATTTCCATTGATTTATATTCGTTCCTTGATCAAGTATTGTGTAGTTTTAGACTTTTGGCTAACACAACCAGGAGAAAGGTCAGATTTCGGACATAGTAGATAAATGTCTAGTGTGCGATACTAAACTGAACAGGAATGTCTTTCCTAACTAGATAGTCAATATGGTTAGAACTTAAACCACCAAAAACCAATTCTAGGGTTTCCCGAGAGAGCTGTCTAATGGGGGAAGGTTGCCTTTTAATCTCGCGACTAGAAGAATTGTTGAATCCCGTCTAATGTGAACAACCTAATTCGCTCGTATACCATATAACGCTTAGATAGTTGGTTAGGAAGATTACCCACAAGAATCAAACGTACTCTCATCCTTTTCTTATCCTTTAGTATTTTAGTTATATTTATTTTTAAATAGTCTTTATTTTATTTGCAATTCAGTCTTGTAACAAAAACCAAACAAATATAATCAAATTTCAATTATTAATTTTGTAGATAGTTAAAATACTAAATAATTAAGAGGATGTTGTGATCTTTTAACAAAACTCATAAATAAAGATATATTTATAATAAACACAACGATTCTTGGATATTTAATCAAAGGAAAAGACCTCCCTCACATAATAATTAAAGAACACCATCACATTCGTAATAACATTTGCCTTGTGCACAAATAGCGTCTGTGCAATGATATTCAGGGGGTGGATGGCAGTCTGAATCAATTTCGCATTACATCTGAGTTAGCTAACCAGAAGCAAAGACCTTTTGCACAAAGTGGCTTCCCATTTTTACATGTGCCACCACAATCAACAGAAGACTTGCATTGATTTCTAATTTCTTGGCTTGCTTGAACTTCCAAAAGAGTGACACCTTCCAAATTATGTGAATTCCGTTAGTAAATTAACTTTCCAAACCTTAAGTTGACGACCAATATTTTTTTATGTTAAAAATTTCCGTTTCTTTCAATATTAAGTAAGTAATTACAACAAAAAATAACAATTTAAAACTTGAAATTTAATAAACTAATTTTTTTTACACAAATATACATGGAATCAGGGCCGATCCTAAACATTTTAGGGGCCTAAGGCAAATTTTTAAATATAAGCCCCTAAAATATTACTAATTACATTTAAAATTAAATATTTACCAATTTTTTTTTATCTTAAATATAATTATTTTAAAAAAAATATAATATAATTTAATAAATATATATTAGAAGATATAAAAATTTATAAAATAATACTATAATAAATTAGAAAAATAATATACATGGCTGTAATAATTCGAACAAATATAAAAAAAATAGTCAGACATTTATTTGATTTGAATTAGGCCAGAAACAAATTTTTTTAGATAAAAAAATTATGTCTTTATATAAAAAAAATACGCAACCCAGTATTATAAGAATTGGAAGGGGATCCAAAGCCATGGCTCCTTTAGCCTCCTTCCAGGAACGGCCTTGCATGAAATCTCACGATGTGGGCATGAATATCATACATAAATGGGGCTGGGGTTATTAATTTTTTAAATTATCTATGATATTTGAAAAAAATTTAAAATTGAATATTTATTATTTTAATAAATAATAAATAAATAAATCATAATCATTAGAAAATTAACTTTAGCCCCCACTAGACAATAATCTTATAATTCCAAAATACCTAAAGAATAGAATATAAATGATTTTGACTATAAATATCATGATCTAAAATTATATACATGTGTATTAATATAATAATAGAGAAAATGAAAAGCAGCAAACCTGTTAATGTAAGCAAGCAAGTAACAGTAAAAATTGATTTCATCATAAATTTAACCATGTCTTAGGGATTTGTTAAGATGACAAATAATTTTTCTTCTCTAAAATGAATCATATTGAGGGGTTTGTTCTTCACATTATATACTAGAAGCCATATGTAAGATAACGAAAGGTTATAACTCCTAATAAATGATATTTCTAGAAAATTTAATGTATCCAACAACTATATGTAGATAAAGGAATATTGTCTTTAATTTTTGCAAAGTCAAAGTTTCCAAATCATAAATAAGTTGTTTGGATTGAGCGAAATGGAAAGAAAAAAAAACATAGAAATGATTTTTTAATTTTTACAATATTTGTATTAGAAAATTTTATGAAAAAAAGAAATAAAGTCATTCCAAAAATCATTTATGTATTCATTTTTATTATCGTTCTGAATTGTTGTCAAATAAAAAATAAATTTTATTAGTGATTGTAACCTTTTTTCTTTTCTTTTATACTTTTTTAAATAAAAAAATATCTAAAATCATTTATGAAATATCTTTTATAAAAATTTCTAATCCAAACAAAAATATTCATTTCTTTTTCTTTTTTTATAATTTTTGTTCTTTTACTCTATTCTTTTTTTATTTCTAAATACAAATAGACCCTTAAAGATAATGGAAAAAATAGGAGAAAAGTGAAAAAACATATAAAAGAATATAAATTAAAATGAAATATATTATTTGAATTTATATTTTAAAAGGAAAAATATGATAGAAATAAAAAAATTAAATTTGGATTAAATTTGTAATAAAAGAAAAACAATTCAATTGATTACGTAATTCTTTGAATTCCCTTAATACTGTTGATTTTTTTAATTATTTCATTTTAGAATCATTTAAAAAATAATTATTATTTCTTAAATTGTCTCAGAATAATCTTATAACATTAAAATATAATATTTACCTAACATTAAAAAGATATAAAATTATTTTTTTATGTAAAATTTTTATTCTCTTTTCTTAATTCATTGTTTGGTTTCAGATTGTCAAAGAAAAAGAAATGATAGGAATGGTGTCGCCTAAGGTGTGATAAAATAATAAATAAATAAGTGCAAAATAAACACCCTAGGCTAGCACGGTACTGCAAGTATTACATGACGTATGCAAGTTTTAATGATAAATAAGATTAGTTACTCAGAGGCTACGAAAGATAGAGAGAACTTATGCAAATTATCAATTGCGGATAACAAAGCTAGAAGAAATAATACGCAAATAAAGAAAAGACAAGTAGAATTTTTGTTTGGTTTTCGTTAAGAAAATTAACTAATTAATTTAAACACAGAAAATTAAATACTAAAACAAAGAGTATGAGAGTTTAGCTTGAGATATAGCAAGTAATCCCCACTAGCCATGTTTATTCTAATAATGTAAGGGCGAATTCTGTAAAATTGCAATAACCAGAATTCTAAATTCCTCCCTATCCCCGGAGAGCGGACTAGGGTGACGACATAATTTGAAGGCTTGTGAAGACATAATTTGATGCTCAACTCCTTCCAGACTTCTCTTCTCTTGATGTAGGCTTCTTCCCGGCTTAAGGATTGGCCAAGGATGTGTTTCTTCTAAATATATGGTGTATTTATAGGGTATTCTAAACCCTAGGTCTAAATCTTGGAGTATAGGGCAAGTTATAGAACTCTTTTCCAAATCAAATTCGTAACCCTAAAATATAGGAAAGGTAAGAAACTGTTGTTGTTTTGTCTTGGCCGTAACTCCGTCAATACAGCTCCGAATGACACATGCTTTATATCAAAACTGATCAACTCGAAAATCTCTATAACTTTTCTTTAGACCATTTTTCCAAATTCCCATCCAATCTTGAGTTATGATCACTTTTATGGACGTAGCTAGTGAAATTTATATATATTTGGCAACTTTATCTTTCCATACTTATCTTTTACTTCCTTTATCTCCAATTTTCCTCTTTATCTTCTTTCCTTTATTTCTTAGAATTGATTTGACATCTAATTAATTTCCATATATCTTTAAAGCTTCACATTTAACAAACAATTAAACCCAATATACTCTAAAAATAATAAATCATCAAATCAAGACAAGAATTAGGAAAATATAAAAATATCAATAAAAATCGACAATTAAATTATTAAATACACCTAAAATGATGTCTCCAACGTCCTAGATTAATTCATCACAAATAGAGAGACATCAAGACCCCCAACTCAAAGTTGTATCGTCCTGATATAATAAATATAAGGAATAGTAGGGTAGTCAAATAAATAATAGAGAATATGAAGTAGGAGGAGAAGAAGAATAGAACACAATAAATGACCCTAGAGCAAAATATCCAAAAAGTCTAATGTAAATATACACATAATCAACATTCTATAAATTCAAATCCAAATTAACTTCGCAATACCATAAGGAGAGGTTTTCAACTCAGTCCCTGTTAATGGCTATAGGTTGTACATAGGTCTTAGTATAGCATCCAATGGTACACTCACCCACAACCTAATAGCTACATTGTTTCTCCACCAAGTAGCTAGAAATCTTAAGGTCTTTACGGTTATAACTTGGATTAGGGACGGTATGGTATATTTGGATAATGAAAAAGTGAGCTTTTGGCTCTCTCCTCACATTCCATCAACGAATCGCCCTAGAGCTTGAGTTTTTTCACTCGTAGATGTTCTCACTCAACCCAATTTTTGATGCTTTAATGTGCATCCCCAATTAACCCAAGTAAAACCTTTTCATGATGATGTACAAATTACACTTTGCCGGTCCAAATATATATTCTTTTCATACAAATTTTTCTTTTGTATAACTATGACTGTCTTGATGATGTTGAGATATCATGCTAATTTTTCATATTTTCTTTTCTTTTCATGCTTTTCAGCTTTTGTCTTTTATTTACTCTTTCCCGGCAAAGGGTTACAATAATAACTTTTCATCATCAATAATTTCACACTTACAATTTCCCAATCCCAATGTCCCTAATGATGAAAACCACCACCCCAAAATCAAGCTCTAAAATCGACTTGTCTCAAGATTTGCGGTTCGAGTGCGGGTCATATGGATAAGTCCTATAAACTAAGGGGTATGGTTTATAATGTGGTTAATAAAAAGGCTTTAGAAAGGCTCAGAGTGGCTAAGACGGATAAATAACAATAATAATTAAATAAAAAGGGTGAGAAAGCTAAAAGGCTTCAAGTGGCTTGCTTCAAGTGGCTTCAATATGAAAGAACTACCTTATTCACTTTTCTAACTACCATATTTTGTTACTTTTTCACTACTAAATCATAGACAAGCAGGTTTTCAACTACTTTCAAACCTCACGTTCTACACACCAAATAACTCTCCCTAAGTTTCAACGTGACTTCTTAGCATTGCTTATTAACTTTCCTATCTTTTTATTTCCTGTTTGCATACATGCATACTAAACATATTTGTGACATCTTTCGAAAACATACTACTTACCATCATTAACTTAATTAAATCATGCTCAATAAGTACATTCAACATATTCTATGCCAATTCAAACCTAAAAATTTTGAAATTTTATGCAAAAACAAAAAGGAAGACGAGGACAACGAATCCCCACCCCCAACTCAAAAGTGATTCGTGTCCCCACGAATCGAAAAAGATTCAAGAAAGCAATAAAATCTAATATTTAAAACTAAACTAACATATTTCACATAAAAAAAATGGCAGGGGAGAAAGAAAACATACTCTTCGAGGCTATTGGCTCCCCTAATTAATACCCGAAATAGGGTGCAGTGCTTTCATGTATGTAGACTTCATGTATCACCAATTTTGCTTTCCCTTACATCCTCCTATCAATCAATCACGCTCTAGAAATATCTTGTTCTTACCTTCTCCAACTTTGTTCCCGAATACTCTCTCATGTGAAGGTGCTTATCCAAGAATATGTTGTTGTGGCAATAACTACTAGCGTCCCAGAAGCTTTGCTCATCTTTGGTATAGCGATCTTGATATGAAGAGGTTATTGTGTTTTCTCTATAAAAGTTGAAGCCTTTTTTCACTTGATTTCACCCCTACATGTTTTCCTCTACTTACTTGACCCGATTTACCTTGTAGTTTATTCCCGAACTAGTACTCATCTCAATTGATTTATTCTTGATCTTACCTATTACCTTGCTTTGATACTTCATCTCCCTTGATAACATCTTCATTCTTTTCGTCATCTCTTTTGACCCCCAACTCAAAGGTTTAAACACTTTTAAACTACCTTTTGATTATAGATAGATAATGTGCTATTTGGGTTAGAAAAGGTGTAAAAATGATAATTCTCTATGTGGGTATGATGGAATCAAGCTTTGATGATATGAGTATTAGGAATTATAGGAGAAGATTTGAAATTTATGGTTTTGATTCATGGATTCTAGGTGTTTTGATATGATTTGGTTGGTTGAATCTTCTTTGTAATGATGTAGGGATGGATTTGGATATGAACTCATGGTGATTTGGTAGTGCTATGATGTTTAGGGAAGGTTTGTTGAATCTTTAATGGAGTTAGGAGAGGTTTGGAGAAGAAAGGAGGCTTAAAGGATTGATAAATTCGTGTAGAAACTAACCTCCTCTTCTTTTAACCTTGAAAAGTATTTTTTTTCTTTTTCCAGCGGCTCGGTGCGGTATACCGGAGGTGCGAGCGGTATACCGGCGGCTGACATCACAAACCGTGTCGTCATTCGCGACCACGGTTTTTACCTTGTTGCTCTCGACATAAAACATACTCGAAAAACAGTGTGTAAGTTTTGGCGGGCCGGTATACCGGGGATATGTGTGGTATACCGCTCAACCAATTTTTCGAAAAACCTCCTCTCGGCATAAAAGCTACACGAAAAACCGTGGCACTATTTTTGACCCACCGGCATACCGGCGGTACGGGCGGTATACCGGCGGGCAGGTCAGATTTTGCTAAAAAAAATCTTCCTCCCTAACTCGATTCTTTTAGTACCTGAACATCAAAAACACTAATACCTTTCTCAAATATGCAATATCAACTAAAAACAACTAAACTAAACATGAATTAAAAACATAAAAACATAAAAACATAAAAAACTACATGTTGTCTCCCGTACAACACTTTTATTTAACGTATTTTAAAGTTAGACGTGTTACCTCGGTCATGTTTGAACATCACCAACCCAACAACAAGCAAGTTTATTAATCTTTGGCATTCGAAATTTTAATCCTTTTCCTTTCACTCCCACGAACTTCTCAGATCTATTCTTTGTAGCCATGGATGGTGTCATCCAAGAGTTCTTGGGTGTGTGTACGGCTTGTGGTAACTTTATAGCATTACACTCCTCTGGCAATCCACTCATCTCCCCAGTTTCTAAACTTCGTTTGTTAGAAATAACGTCCTTCATGAATTTAAGATATTCTGGCATTCTTTTGAGAGATTCTACAAACGAAATATTAATATCTAACTTGTTCATCATGTCAAGGAACTTCTTGAATTCTTTTTCATTGTTCTTGGGTTTGACACGTGATGGGAATGGTGGAGGAGGACGTGTATTGTTTACCACTGAGCTCTCTTTCTTTTCTGGTTTCTTCTCTGGGACACTCTTTTGTTCAATTACCTCTTCCACATTGTCTTTAATTGTTTCTTTAACCACTTTTTCAGGAACAAAGGTTAGTTCTGGTTCTACTCTAAGCGGAGGTAATTGTTTTCCACTTCGCAATTCAACTGCATGACAAGCATCATCTGTAGGAGCAATAGCTTCACTTGGGAGTTTCCCTTTTGGCCTGTTTTGAAGTGTACTCACCATTTGTGACAGTGTATGCTCGAGATTCTTGATCCCTTGAATTGAGTTTTGAGTCTTGGTGGTCCTTTGTGTGTTCTAAAATAAATGCAATAAGATAAGAGAACCACAACTGCAAGTGTACGGTTGTCCCAAGTAATAATAGTGATAAAACAGATTCATTCTCAGGGACGATTTGGTTGACTCTAATGCTTATCAGATAGTGATTAATTGCACGGAAAGCAAGTAAATGATTTTAAGATTGGTTGTTTGTTTTTCTAATAACTAAGACAAATAATAAAAAGACTAAATTAATGCAAATATAAAACTAGACGCAAGTAAAAATAACTGGACGCGAGATATGAGAGGTAGTACTTGAGCAACGCTAGGGTTTCACCTAAATCTAATCATTCCATGTATTGTTTATGGGACGAATTCGGTAATTAATATTGGTCGGGATTCAATTATCTCCTTACACCCGTCAGGGTGGACTAAGGAGCTCTTCTTAGGTGCTACAAACCCCGTCAGGGTGAATATAGTCCACCTTCGAATGATTAAAGTCTAACTACCCAATTGGCTGTAGGATTAATTAAGCCTGTCAAGGTCAAATAATTTCTATCCTACATTCGTTAAATAGTTCCGTACGTAGACCCCCCCCCCCCCCCCCCGTCAAGGTGATCCAATTGCCACTAATTGGAATAGCCTAAGTATTAGGTCCTAATATTGATTAGCTACTTCAATAAAAGTCAATAAGTGTAAATTAAAGAAAAATATTAAATACCCAATTCGATTTCAATTAAAATAATCCCAAATTCAAATACATAGAATGAAAAAGTTTGGGGTTCAACCCACTACGCGTTCTCAAGTACCAAATGAAATTAGCTCATAATCGTAAAAACTAAGCAAATAAAGTGAAAGGAATTCATAATTGTTTTACAGAAATAGAAAGAAGAAACCTAATTAGGAAGTTGATTCGGCTGCGAAGTGGAGATATAGACAGTCTCCAGCTCTTGGCTTCTTCTTTTCCTTGCTTCCGCTTCTTCTCTTCTTGTCTAACTTTGTGAATTATGAATTGTGTGAAAAATAGAAGTCAAAAACCTTATTTATACTATAAAAATCGGACTTGGACCTTAGGCTTATGTTTAAGTGAAATAATAAAGGCCCTAATCCATTATCTTAGCCCAAATCCCGTAACTGTTGCACCACCTCCACTAAATCATCTCTAGCCGGTTCGTTTCAACTCGGATTGACCTCATTCCAGTTGCTAAAGTTCCGTAACTCAATGGGGCAAAAATTTTCTTCAAAGGTCAGCGGCTAAATCTATTCTTAGGTGGCTCGAAATCAACAATCTTTCTCCTTGAATCTGCTTGTTCCAGTTCTCCCATTCCTGATCTTCTTTCTCCTTTTCCTCATCCTCATGGATTTGGTTTTTAGCTTTACTCGTGCTACCTTTTTTTGTATAATTGAACTTGCTTAGAATATCCCCATCTTCTGAACTAATTTGGATGCTCCTTATGGGATTATTGCTCCTAGCACTAGGGCCTGCAATCTTAACACACTTATCACTATATATGTAGTTAGTAAATTCGCCATTTATTTTTATATGTATTCCATATATAGGATTAAAGGGGGGAAATTTCGCCACGTTATCAATCTCTTTTGATTTTCTATATATAAGTAATATTACTTATATCTTTTCCTTTTCTTTTTTCTATTTTTCTTTTTTGTCTTTTATCGTTTTACTCCTTTTCTTTTCTTTTTCTTTTTATTTAATAATTAAAATCTTTTAATTATTTATAAAACTAATTTATGTATGAGATAATTCTCAATTAATTAAACTTCCTCACTTTTCATTCCCAAAAAAAAGGAGGAAATTACTTCATACTTAATCACAATTTTTCAACTTAATTCCCAATTTAACACATTTTCATATTTACCTTCCAATGTTACCTTTATGTGATTTTTTATATTTTTTATTTTATTATTTAATATTTATTTTCAGATTTTTTTTTAAATTCTTTTTTTCGATTTTTGTAAAAGGTTTATTTTTTCAGAAACATTTTTTAAATTTTTTTTTTCGGAATTTTTTTTTAAAAAAAATTTTCAGAAATTTTTTTTTTAGAAATTTTTTCCCGGATTTTTTTTTTTTTAAATCGAAATTTCAGGTTATGTGTTGCTGTAGTAACACACAAATATAGAATTGTGTGTTGCTGTAATACACAAATATAGATTTGTGTGTTGCTGTAACACACAAATATAGATTTATGTGTTCATGTAACACACAAAGTCATAAAATCGATCTAAATGATTCTCTTTTTTAACAATATTGTTTTTTTATATTTATTAATCGCATATACCTTATTTTTATTCGTCTTTAACTATCTTGATATATTATATTTTTGTCCAACTCGTTTTTGTTAGTTTTGTGTTTATGTTTTAGGGTTCTGTGTTATTCCAATTATGTGTATTCCTGGAACACACGAATCTCAATTTTGTGTATTCATAGAACACATAAAAATTGAATTTATGTATTACTAGAATACACAAAACTTGATTTTGTTTGTTCCAATTCTGTGTATTCTTGGAACACACAATTCTCAGATTTGTGTGTTCCTGGAACACACAAGTCTCAGATTTGTGCGTTCCTAGAACACACAAGTCTCTGATATGTGTGTTCCTGGAACACACAAGTCTCTGATTTGTGCGTTCTTGGAACACACAAGTCTCAGATTTGTGCCTGGACCACACAAGTCTCTGATATGTGCCTGGAACACACAAGTCTCTGATTTGTGCGTTCCTGGAACACACAGGTCTCAGGGTTGTGCGTTCCTGGAACACACAAGTCTCTGATTTGTGTATTGATGGAACACATATAAATCAAATTCACAAAACTTGATTTTGTTTGTTCCAATTTTGTGTATTTCGGAACACACAAATCGTAAAATTATGTATTACTGCAACACACAAATCTGAGATTTGTGTATTCATTGAACACATAAAACTCAAATTTATGTATTTTCTGAATACAAAAAACTTGATTTTGGTTGTTCCAATTTTGTGTGTTCCTGCAACACATAAAAAAATTTCGAGGAAAAAATTTCAAAAAAAAAAATTCTGGGAAAAAAATATATTTCGAAAAAAAAAAAATTGCGAAAAAAAATTCTGAAAATTTTTTTTTTTGTAATTTTTTTTTTGAAAAAAATATTTCGAAAAAAAATAAAAAAAATTCTGAAATAAAATTTAAAAAAAAAATCCGAACAAAAAAATAAAAAAAATATATTTCAGAAAAAAAATTAAAAAGAATATAAATAAATAATATTATAATTAAAGTAATTAATTAATTGTCTATGAGAATTTTTGTAATCTTTTATTTTTTTTGCTTTTAAGTTGAAGTTGTAATTAATTTTGACTTTTTACACTATCCGTGTAATTAATTGGGCATTGCCCCTTTATGTATATCAAACAAATATATTAATTCATAAAATGGCATGATTTAATAAATAAATCTAAAGAATAAAAAATTTAGGAACATGGTTAAGACAAAAATCTAAAACTAATTACCTTAATGATAGAGATGGAAAAATGCAGGATTGGTGTTGTGATGCTCCATCCCTTTGGCTTGCTTCTCCTAGTCGACTTCTCTTGCCGAAATTCTAAATAAAAACTATGCAATGAACTATTTCTAATGTTAAAATCTGATATTTATAGGTTCATGAGCGTTTTATAGATCATGGGCGTCATTTAAATGACCTAATCCAACCCAAAAACGTTTTTCTCCAAGAGTGGACAAGTTCAAGTCATGTCAGCTGCAACATTAATAACTTATTCGTTTCAACTCCAAATCACTGACCGTCAGCAGCCACGCGTTCCTAACTCAAAATAATATCTAGATATCAAAGTGATACAGTATAATATTTTTCTATCTCGCGTGACACCTCGAATAATTCACTTTCTAAATCAGGCCGACAACTCTTTCACTTTCATAAAACAACTTCTTTGTCCTTTAACTTTTGCTTTCATATTTGATCTACTTTAGTCGACTTCTTCTCCATGATTTGGTATCTAATATCATCTATGTACCTAAGGTATTCACACTTAACAACAAATTATACCTACAAGTCAAAACTCCAAATTTAGGTAAGAAACGAGAGTAGATCAAATAACAGGGAAAATTTCTCAACTAAGCACAAGAACCTAAAATGATGTCTCGTGACTGTATTAATCTATATAAAATATGAAAAAATTATATATAAATCATGTGGGTCCCACTTTATCTATAAACACTCTCTTTTTTCTAGAAGAATAACAATCTTCATTGTTTTCTTTTCTTATTCCCATATAAAATTAGTCATTTATAAATCAAATGACACTTCACATTTCACACTCCCTTTTTCCTATTTTTATGGCACAATCTTTTTCCCTTTTCTACATATAAATAAGTACCAATTTCTTTTGATTTTCTATATATAAGTACGTATATTACTTATATCTTTTCCTTTTCTTTTTTCTATTTTTTTTGTCTTTTATCGTTTTACTCCTTTTCTTTTACTTTTTATTTAATAATTAAAATCTTTTAATTATTTATAAAACTAATTTATGTATATCAAACAAATATTTTAATTCATATAATGGCATGATTAAATAAATAAATCTAAAGAATAAAAAATTTAGGAACATGGTTAAAACAAAAATCTAAAGCTAATTACCCTAATGATAGAGATGGTAAAATGCAGGATCGGTGTTGTGATGCTCCATCCCTTTGGCTGGCTTCTCCTACTCGACTTCTCTTGCTAAAATTCTAAATAAAAACTATGCAAGGACCTATTTCTAATGTTAAAATCTGATATTTATAGGTTCATGAGCGTTTTATGGATTATGGGCATCATTTAAATGACCTAATCCAACCCAAAAATGTTTTTTTTCTCCAAGAGTGGACGAGTTCACGTCATGCCAGCTGCAACATTAATAACTTATTGGTTTCAACTCCAAATCACTAACGGTTAGCAGCCACGCGTTCCTAACTCAAAATAATATCTAGAATCAAAGTGATACACTATAATATTTTTCTATCTCGCGTGACACCTCGAATAATTCACTTTCTAAATCTGGCCGACAACTCTTTCACTTTCATAATACAACTTCTTTGTCCTTTAACTCTTGCTTTCATATTTGATCTACTTTACTCGACTTCTTATCCATGATATGGTATCTAATATCATCTATGTACCTAAGGTATTCACATTTAGAAACAAATTATACCTACAAGTCAAAACCTTAAATTTAGCTAAGAAACTAGAGTATACCAAATAACTAGGAAAATCTCTCAACTAAGCACAAGAACCTAAAATGATGTCTTGTGACTATATTAATCTATAAAAAATATGAAGAAATGATATATAAATATTTGTATGGGATTATTCTCCAAATGGTCCCTAAAGTATGGGCCATTTACTAGTTGAAGACTGGAACTTTAAAAGTTACCAAAATGGTCTTCGAACTTTGTTATTGTCCATTGTTGGTCCCCGCGTAAAATTAAATCCACTTTTACTATTAAGTCCATGTGGAAGCAAGTATTTTGGTAATTATTAGTAATGAGAATTCTCAATATGGTCCCTGATCTATCCCTTTTTACTGGTTTAGTCCCTGGACATCCTTGCCATGCAGCACTTAACAGCAAATATTTGACAAGTCACACGATGGGACTAACAGAGTGGACGAAAATGAAGTTTGAGGACTATTCAGATAACTTTTGAATTTCTAAGACCAACCCGACGATAGGCTTGTAGTTTGGGACCATATGGGGAGTGATCCCTATTTTATTATGCATGGGAGGTTCAATATGGTCACAACAACATAATACTCATCAAAATAATGGAAAATGAAGTAGAGATTCTCAATTTTATATGTTTAATCTAGTAAAGTAATATAAATAAGTAGATCAAGTAGAAGAATGAATAGAATAAAAGTAATGAGAGAAAGAAATATAATATTGGTAAGCATGTAAGTGGTCAAATGAAAGAAAATTAGGGGGTGATGATACTATTATATGATGTACCAGAAACCTTGCATCATGGGCTTTATAAACGACCATGCAAAGTTCTAGAACCATGCATAATATGCTCAAGAACCTAGGATTCTAGGTTGTAGAATCTTACATGCATGATTTTAGAAGCCCTAACTCTGATAAATACGCAAGAATTATGAAGAAACACAACTCTAAAATTTTTGTAAATATTTATAAATTAATCCGCTTTATCATAATATTTGTGGTAATTAAGAAAGACTAAAAAAAAACTCTATTTATATAAATACAAACATTAGGATCCTCCATGTATATCAATATTGTGTACTACAATAGTAATTAATTTTCATATTAATATAATAATAATCAATCTTCTCGTACTAAAGTAATAATAGTCCATATTTAAAATCTTCAATTTTTTTAATTCCTCCATTAATGAAGGTAGAAAAGTGTGGACGAAGAAGACGACAAGTTGCGTTTTTAAGATGTATGAAATAGTCAATATTTTACATAAATATTGGTAACACTAAATTTGTATTGTTTGGTGGAGTATGATGGTAATGGTTTCACCATGTTTCGTGACTTGTGGTGGTCAAAGACGAAAAACAAAAAATGGCTAAATACATAGGATAGAAAGAAAGAGAAAATTATAAATTAATGTTTACTTTGTATATTTGTATATGAAGATAATTATTACATTTACTAGCAAAAAGGTACTTATCAATAATAAATAAAATATTTGATTTTTATTAGGAATTTTTTTTTTTGTTACATAGGAGAGCCACTTTGGACTCGGAGTCATTGACTCGGTTCGAACCTGCACCACTAGATTGGATGACCAAGGCCCTGGCCAGTGAGCTAATCCCAACTGATTAAAAAAAATATTTTTCAAAACATCAAGATGATGCACTCAATTAAATATTGTTACTTTAATTATTTTAAACAAGTGATACTTTATTGTAATATATACAAAAGCTCATTAAAAATATATTTTGCATTTATTACATGATTAATTTCATGCAATGCATAACTCAACACTTATTAAATTTTTATATGTGTGAGTATTTATATATATCTAGTCATTTTGCACGAAAAAACAACGGAAAACAACTATGGCTTCTCCCAACAAAAAAAATTCTAACTCTCTTGTTAATGAGACCAAATCAAAATCCCCAAATCTTTCAATCACCAAAAAACCTGATGGTAGTGAGTGTGAAATATGCCTACCAATACCGAATTCATGTGTTGAACACAAGTTCGCGTTCACTGAAAATCTGAAAAATTGCTCAATGGGGGAAAGCGTCAAATGTCGTTTGATGCCAGTTGAGGCTTCTGTCAATCTTATTATTGGAAATGAAGAGACATCAATATCCACTTCAACTAATTCTATATCTCTTCCACAAGATTTCAAGGTCAAATCAATTTCAGTAACTCGAGGTGAAAACCCAAAACAGGAGTGGAAACGTAAAACTAAGCTTCCACCATTCCGATATGGTTGTGAAATTTATCAAGAATTTTCAGATGAAGAGATTGCCTACCTTCTTCCCATTGTCCGAGATCTATAGAGAAAAACTCTTAAAAATATTTAATTCCTTTTAATGATATATTAGAAAAATCAATTTATTGAAACATGAGTGTAATCGTTGTTGAGAAAAATCTAAGCTACTATTCTGTGCACGGTCTTTTTATTTTATTTATTTATATTTATATATATTGTATGCATTACAATGTGAAATAGTCTTAGTGTTGTGCATGTTCAAGTATTCTAGTACCTTCTAACCAAACAATAAAGAGAAATCTAGTACTGGATAATTATTTTATTTTAAATAAAGAAACGAGAAAAATTAGAATAATTAATTATTTCTATAGGTTAGCGACTGTTGTCAGTAAACTTCAACAAAAGGAAAAATGTAATATATTTTCCTTGATGGGGGTATATTTATGTGTAACTGTAAAAAAATTCATTTTACATGATGATAATAAAGAAATAAAATTTTATCAGCCATCAATAATCATAATGTTGACGAATATTGATTTACTATGGTAGATAATGCAAATAGTAATGATATATACCATATATTTCATACCATCCTCATACTTCTTTCTTATATAACGTAATTTGATTGGAAATGAATTATTGAATCCTTATTTTTTTACTTTTACTTTATATTATTTCTAATCGTATCACGCCACATAAGGGGATGGTATGAGAGCGGTATAAAAAAATATGATAGGTAGCATTACTCTAATGTAATACACAACTGAAAATGTTAGACATGGAAATATCTTATTTTTGTTCTATTATATGGATGTTTTGAACACTAATTGAAAATAAAGTAAACATAAATCGTTCAATTTGATAATTGATACCCTAATGCGATTCTTTTATATTAGGATAATTACGACTTTTTGAATCTTCCTAGCAAAGTAGATGGAATTTTTAAGGAAGATGAATGGGAGGATACAATTGACTTATCCACCTATTTCACATTTATTCACAGTTTGAATGTATTCAACCAACTAACTTTGAAGATGTGATTTAATGGTTCCTTTCTTGGAATGAAACTTTATTCTTCAAATATATTTGAGAGCATATTCAGGCCGTCTCTCAAAAGGTAACGTGGTTGAAACATATTTATTGTGTGGTTAGTTTTCCTTGATCCATTTCCTACTAAATATATATTTCTCTCTTAGGTACTATTTCTAATACTTTTTGCATATTTTGTCATTTTAGTTGTGAAACCTGAGATCACCTTTTCTTTGAGTGCCGTTTCACAAGTCGGATATGGATGTTCCTAGTTATCCCTCATCCACTCTAGACTTAACAAATGACAGTAAATTATTTTGTTTTTGAAATAATTAGTCGTAGACTTGTAGCTGATGATTTTTTGTCCATTATTATTAGATTTATTTTGAGTTTCCATCTATATGATTTGAAAAGAGTGAAATAACCGTTTTTTAGTAGTGCACTTATGGAAGAGGATTTATGAAATGATATATGTAAAGAGGTTAGGAGAAAACTCTACGTTTGGAATAAATGTCCAAACAATGAATTGAATCGTGAACTTTGGCCCCTCCTTTGCTAGTTTTGCTTTCCGGTATTTTATTTTACGAACCTGTCTTAATATTTTTGTAATTTCGTTTTCTAAGCCACACATGCTTTATATTTTTTGTATATCTAATATTACAAATGGAAAATACTTATTTAATTAGTAAAAAGAAGTAAAATATTAAATTTTTGATATTCAAATTTATCTTTGAGAATATTCAACTTTAACTATAACTATTCAAATAAAAAAAATCCGTCTTCAATTTTTCATATATATCCAACATAACTGAAATAAACAAATAATAATTCCATCTAAATAATTAAATTGGACGCGTATTTAAATCAACTATTTATCGAGTTTGACCTTAAAAGCATGTATGTCATGCCAAAATAAGGTATGAGTTTTGGTAGTTGGGTCATTGCAAGCGTAAAAGTTACCGGCCAAAGCTCAATACAAATTTATGGTATTATTGACTTTTCTAGTTTATTTTTCAGTTGGGACTTTAAAAGGTCAAAAGTGACTTACAACATTTGTGCGATATCAATATGACAAAGGCCTCTCTTAGATTTTCTTTCTTGTTAAAATAACGACGAAACAACAACAACAACAACAACAAAAATAACAGCAACAACAACAACGAGAACAACAACAATAACAACAACAACACAACAACAACAACAACACAACAACAACAGCGATATGAACAATACCAACAACAGAGTAACAGCAATAACAACAACAACAACATCAACAACATCAACAACAACAACAACAACAACAACAACAACAACAAAAAGGATAAAGTTTATCGTTCTTTTCATTTCATCATCTATAGAATTTTAGTGGGGGCAAAGGTGTGATAAAATAATGGATAAATAAGGATAATAATAAAGAGCACACACACTTGAGAACCACGGAACTCACTGCAAGTATCACAAATCGTTTGTAAGTTTTAATGATAAGTCAAGTTCGTTCGCAGGGATTTAATCCGTTAGATCTACTTGTATTAACTAGGTGTAGATGAATTTATATGTTTAGAATAAAATATAAATAAGAGGAATAACTATCTGATATGAAATAAATAAATAAAAATGCAGATAAATAAATATGAATGTAAGTCTAATAGATTAGGGTCACTAATATGAGTCTATTAGACTAAGTTGTTATTCTAACCTGTCACAGATTAAGCATTATATATTAATCAGGATTCTAAATTCTACCTAGCCTTTTCTAGGCTTAGGAGCAACCTCTCCACTACTAGGGATTCCTAAGTAATGATTGGTGATTAAATCAAACCTTTATGGCTATCTAGTTAGGCAAAGGATCAAAACTAGACGATTATGTGGTGTTGTCAATAACTAAGGATAATCCTAAGATTGGCCAAATCTAGGGTTGTAACAATAAGTCAAAACACATAATAACAATATACGCCAAGCTCAATCAATTAAAATAACAAATAGTATTTACGAATTTAAGACAAAATAATAACCCAACAATTAAAAGTAAAACTTACAGAATAAAAGCTTAGTAATATGGTTGAGTATAAATCTATAGCTAATTACCCTAAATATAGAGATGGTGAGATGCAGAAGAGGAGTTTGTCACTCTCCAACTTCTTCTTCTTGTCTTCCTCTATAGGTCATCTTGCTTCTTGGATGAATAGTTTGATACTAAGGATGAATATTAATTAAAGACCTAAGTTATTATTTAAAAGTGAGAAAATACAAGTAAGGACTAAGCCTAAGTTTGAAACTGAGCAAGGACATGTTTACAATGGTAAGAGGGTGTATTTATAGGTGTCTTTGAAGCCCTAATTCGTTTTCTTGAAGGAGAAGTAAGTGGTGGACTCAAAGCCCAACTCTAATTCGTATGGAAATAAAGATAATTACTGCTGACTTGTTTTAATCATATCTTCTTCGTTATTGGTCGGTTTTTAGCCTATAAGATACCAAAAGAATCCTCATAGAATTATCTACGTTCCTAAGAAAGGAATCTTCCAAATTCGGCTCGGTTTTGGAGTTATCACCACTTCTTCAGAAATTCAAATTTAAGGCAGCTTTTCCTTTTCCATAATTTTAGCATTTCTTTTCTTATCTCCAATTACCTTGCTTATCTCTTTCCATATCTTGTAGTCTTTGAATTGGACTCTAATTAATCTCCATAATTATCTTTAAAGCTTCACACTAAATAAATAATTAAACACAATATGCTCTAAAAATAATAGTTTACTAAATCAAGACTCAAAATAGGAAAGTGCACTATTTCTCAAGAAATTCGACTAAATAACTTCCTAAATCACTAAAAATGATGTCTCATCCTAACATAAATCTATCACAAATGAGGAGACATCAAGACCCCCAACTCAAAGTTGTATCGTCCGATACAATAAAGATATAAACAAAGGGAAGTCTATAAATACACACCTAGGTCAATTAAGCACAAAGGGAAGAAAGACAACATAATATGGAGAATAGACTCAAAGCAACTACTCAGAAAATTTCATGTAATACTATTTAAAAACCATATACCTGTACACTTCTCTTATTCACATTCAACACGGTTTGAATTCAAGATTAGATTAGCTTCGAAATGTAGGAAGGAGAGGAACTTTACTCAGTTCACCAAGGAAGCTATAGATTGTTCATCGACCTTCACTAGTATCCAAAGATCCATTTAAATACTCTCTATTGGCTCAATCACTTCTTGATCACATAGCAAAGAATCAAAAGGTCTTTAAGGTTGTAATTTAGGCTTAGGGACGGCATGATAGTATATTTGGATAATTTAGAGTGAGCTTTTGGCTCTCTCCTCACTAGCCATCAACGAATCGCCCTAGAGCTTGAGTTACTCTCATAAAACGTTTCTCACTCAACCCAATGAATTCTTCGATGCACAATTTAGCATCCCCAATAACCCAATTAAAGCATAAGATGATCACTTAATAATTTCTCTTTGCCGGTCCGAATATATATTCTTTTCAAATAAGTTTTTCTTCTTTTCTTTTGTATAGCTATGACTTTCTTTTAATGTTCGAGATATCATGCTATTTTTTCAATGTTATGCCTTTTCATAACTAGCTCATAGCTTCTTTTTCATTCACTATTACCCCAGCAAAGGGTTACAATATAAACTTGTGAATCATCATCAATATAAAGAACAAAGCACAATTAATAAGCTCAAAAATCCCATCCCCATAACAATTCCCATAATGGTGGACCCACCACCCCAAACTCAAGCTCTAAAACAACTGTCTATGCATCGCGATTCGAGTGCGGGTCATATAGGAAAGTCCTATAATCTAAAGGGATATGGCTTATAACGTGTTTAAATAAAAAGGATCTAGAAAGGCTAGACGGGGCTGAGAAGGATATAAAATATTAAATCAAATAACAGGGTGAGAAGGTATAAAAAGGCTTCAAGTGGCTTCAATATGAAAGAACTACCTTAATCATTTTCTACACCATGCAATTTCGTTATTCTCTTACCTTTAGCACGTTCATCACATGGGTTTGTCAACTAGCTTGGATCTCACGACCTACAAACCACTCAAGGCTCCCTGAGATCGAACATACTTTCTATCGCATTGGTCACTAATCTTTTCATTACTATCAATGTGTGTATTCCTGCAAATACTTCAAAGCATACAAAATAAAATAGCTCATAAACATACTACTTTCTATCATTAACTTACTGAGCTTATGCTTTCAAGCTATTAAACACACTCTACCTACATCTACTCCTTTCTCATAAAATTTTTAATTTTACCTAAAAAACAATAAAACACAGAAAAATGGAGATGAGGGACAACGAATCCCCACACCCCCAACTCGAAAATGAGTCGTGTCCCCATGACTTGAAAAGACTCAAAAATAAAATAAAAGAAAATTAAAATTTTACAGATATTGCCCATATAGAAATGGTAAGGAAGAAAGAAAACATACTCTTCGAGGCTATTTACCTCGCCTGATCAATACCCGGAATAGGGTGCAGTACTTTCATGTATGAAAACTTCTAGTATCACAAATTTTGCTTTCCCTTACATCTTCTTATGCTCCATCCCAATCAATCACACTCTAGAAATCTCTTGTTTATCTTCTTCCAACTTTGCTCTCGAATACTTTCTCATGTGACAATGTTCATCTAGGAACATGTTGTGAACCCAACTACTAGCGTCCCAGAAGCTTTGTCCATCTATGATATAGGAATCTTTGATTAGAAGAGGTATTGGCATCTTCTACTCCCTAATCACAATTTCTTGCTTTTTAGGATTTAAATTCACCAAAAACCGGTTCCTCTCTAATTGCTTGACACGAATTATCTTGTAATTTATTCTCGAACTAGTACCCATCTCAATTGATTTCTTCTAGTACTTACCCAATACCTTGCTTTGATTCTTCATATCCCTTAATAATATCTTCGTTCTTTTCATCGTCTCTTTTGACCTCCAACTCAAAGCTTTGAACACTCTTGAAATTTGTAACTCTTGATCATAGGTGGAACAAGCTTTAATTGGGTTAGGAAAGGTGTTAGGATGACAATCTCTATATGGGTATGATGGAATCAAGCTTTAATGATATGGGTTTAATGAATTTTCAGAAGAAGATTTTGAAATTCATGGTTTTGGTTCTTGGTTTCTAGGTGTTTTGATATGATTTGGGTGATTGAATCTTCTTTGTAATGATGTAGGGAAAGATTTGGATGTAAATTCATGGTGATTTGGTAGTGTTTTGATGTTGGGTGAAGGTTTTTTGAAGCTTTAATGGAGTTGGGAGAGGTTTGGGGAAGAAAGAGAGGCTTAAGTATTAAGAAATTCGTGCAATAACTAACCTTCTCTTCAAAACCCTTCTTATAACCTTTTGTTAATGAATTTGGTGGCAGGCTACGGTGTATCGCATGACACTGCTAGAATTTGATTTTTCATTTTATCTCCAAACCAGTTTTTCTCTGCTCCATTTGATAGATCTCGAAAAAAATATGCGATTTAGACTCAAGAAATAGTGAATTCCGATACCCGAGCGTAAAGTCATGCCAGTTCGAAGTTTTGGTATTTTTCTACCGCTTATATGTGCGGTGCACCGCGAATACCTGCGGTGTACCGCAAAAAGCTTCTGTCCAGCCCTTTTTAACTCCGAAATTTTCTATTTTTTCACCCCAAACTCGAATCTTTGCATACCTACACATCAAAAATACTCATACCTTCCTCAGTACTGTAATATACACTTAAAAACACATAAACTCACTAATCTAAACAAAAAGCAAAAACATAAAAACATAAAATACTATGGGATGTCTCCCAGGAAGCACTTTTGTTTAACGTCTTTTAAAGTTCGACGTGTTACCTCGATTATCTCATGAAATTTTCCAGGTTTTGTGAGACCCTATTGATGGAGACTTCTTACGAATTATGCATGGGCTGTGGTGGAGCTCGAACTTGATAGCTCAAACCTTCTTGATAGAAATTTTGACTTCGGGTCCCATGACTATTTGTATTGCTTGTTACGTAATAGTTCTCCATACCTAGGAAACCTGAAAAGAGACTAAAAGGAAAAGCGCGTAAAATTGAAAACAAATAAAAACTTCTACACTAAATAAACACAAAATAGATTTAACTTAAAGATAAATCTCCGGCAGCGGCGCCAAAAACTTGGTGGGGGTAAAGGTGTGATAAAATAATGATTAAATAAAGATAATAAGAAAGAGCATACACCCTTGAGAACCACGGAACTCACTGCAAGTATCACAGATCGTTTGCAAGTTTTAATAATAAGTCAAGTTCGTTCGCAGGGATTTAATCCGTTAGATCTACTTGTATTAACTAGGTGTAGATGAATTTATATGTTTAGAATAAAATATAAATAAAAGGAATAACTATCTGATATGAAATAAATAAATAAGAATGCAGATAAATAAATATGAATGTAAGTTTAATAGATTAGGGTCACTAATATGAGTCTATTAGACTAAGTTGTTATTCTAACCTGTCACAGATTAAGCATTATATATTAACCAGGATTCTAAATTCTACCTAGCCTTTTCTAGGCTTAGGAGCAACCTCTCCACTACTAGGGATTCCTAAGTAATGATTGGTGATTAAATCAAACCTTTATGGCTATCTAGTTAGGCAAAGGATCAAAACTAGACGATTATGTGGTGTTGTCAATAACTAAGGATAATCCTAAGATTGGCCAAATCTAGGGTTGTAACAATAAGTCAAAACAGATAATAACAATATACGCCAAGCTCAATCAATTAAAATAAAAAATAGTATTTATGAATTTAAAACAAAATAATAACCCAACAATTAAAAGTAAAACTTACAGAATAAAAGTTTAGAAATATGGTTGAGCATAAATCTATAGCTAATTACCCTAATATAGAGAAGGTGAGATGTAGAAGAGGAGTTTGTCACTCTCCAACTTCTTCTTCTTGTCTTCCTCTATAGGCCAGCTTGCTTCTTGGATGAATAGTTTGATACTAAGGATGAATATTAAATTAAAGACCTAAGCTATTATTTAAAAGTGAGAAAATACAAGTAAGGACTAAGCCTAAACTTGAAACTGAGCAAGGACATATTTACAATGGTAAGAGGGTGTATTTATAGGTGTCTTGGAAGCCTTAATTCGTTTTCTTGAAGGAGAAGTAAGTGGTGAACTCCAAGCCCAACTCTAATTCGTATGGAAATAAAGATAATTACTGCTGACTTGTTTTAATCATATCTTTTTCGTTATTGGTCGGTTTTTAGCCCATAAGATACCAAAAGAACCCTCACAGAATTATCTACGTCCCTAAAAAAGGAATCTGCCAAATTCGGCTCGGTTTTGGAGTTATCACCACTTCTTTAGACGTAGCTGCAGAAATTCAGATTTAAGGCAGCTTTTCCTTTTCCATAATTTTAGCTTTTCTTTCCTTATCTCCAATTACCATGCTTATCTCTTTCCATATCTTGTAGTCTTTGACTTGGACTCTAATTAATCTCCATAATTATCTTTAAAGCTTCACACTAAATAAATAATTAAACCCAATATGCTCTAAAAATAATAATTTAAAAAATCAAGACTCAAAATAGGAAAATGCACTATTTCTCAAGAAATTCGACTAAATGACTTCCTAAATCACTAAAAATAATGTCTCATCCTTACATAAATCTATCACAAATGAGGAGACATCATATTTGAAATCTAACATGTGATGTATACCATAACCATATCCTTCCATAGTTATGTTTGATATATTTATACTCTATCTTCCACTTATTGAACTTAAAATGCCAATTATCATTAGCTTTCATCCTTTTCACTATTTTTTTTTTTTGCATTAAACACATAATCCAAACTTTACCTTTAGTTTTTAGCTTTTAACATTCTGAATAATTTAAAATATATTTAATATCTCTTGTGCTCCATGTGTAAAACATTTTTCAAATGAAAAGGACACATGACCTCTCTTCCAATCCACCCAGAGCTCAAACCAAAATAAGCTTCTTTGCCAATTCCTTAATTTTTCTTTCTTCAAATATTACCACTTCAAATCTATAGTCACTTATTACAAAAGTACTCGACCCTTCTAATTGTGAACTCTTTTTATCCTTGTTTCTTTTTTTTATTTTTACTTATGCGCACGATCATAGAACGAAAAATCTGATATTTTTCCAACAACTAGGAAAGTGGTTATTTCAGTTGCATTTTTTGTTTGTGACAGGTCTGAAAAGTATTACGAGGAGCACCAGTGTTGAGAAAAGGTAGTCATATATAACACTGGAAGAGATGCCCATACTTATAAGACATTAGGAAATCTCATATATGCCAATGCTGCACAACTACTGCAATTATTCAACCAACCACAAAATTTCACAGAAAAGTATTAGGAATGCAAAAGTTCCATAAATAATAACCCAATTTGAATAACTTTGTTCACGTGAATCCGTATGATATACACGATAAAATAAATTAGTATGCAAAAAGTTTATAATTTAATCATAACTATAAATAAATACCAAATTTACCTCTTTAATATATGATTTGATCTTCGATAAAAGAATATGTGTTTCATTAATTAATGTACATTTTCTATTCAACATTCTCCATATATGCAATTCCACGTACTCTCTGCTTGAAGCAACACATACTAATTTTAAAAAAATAAAAATAGTCTAACGACTATATCTCCCAACGATTATATAGTTGTTATTTAATATACTCTCATTTCATAATCATTACTTGCCAAAAATTAAAAAAATCAAATAGTTAGATACGATTTTGTTTCTTAATATACTCTTATATCATAATCAGATAGTTACCATAATGGTCTTAGAGGATTTTAAGAAGCAATTCTATCATTAAGTAGGTAGTCTTTTCCATTGTTAATAAACTCTTGTTCTGTTTCAGATATGGGTCTTTCCATTTTTAGAAAGTTTCACTAAAACCCCTTAAGGATGATGAGTCTTTTTCATTTTTCAATCATATAGCCTACCGAATAGCTAACCAACCCACCTAATTATAACACACATTCCACCTTATATATTCAGCTCACCAAGTCGGGTATACAACCCACCTACTAATACACACAACTCACCAAATAATAACGAACAACCCACCAAATAATAACATAGTCAATTTCATTACCAAGGTTGCAAAAAAATTTCGTCACTCGGTTCACGCGTTCTCGTTCCGTCAAACCATCAACTAGAGTTTTTAGATTGAGCTGAGATGTACGCCCATGTGGGATTTTTCCCTTAAAGGTGGATTTTGTTAGAAAAGTATCTCTCATCGAGGGGCTTACTTCCGTCCACCGACTCATCATTGCGTTCTAGTTCCACCAACTCATCATCTTGTGTTGTTTGAGTGTGTCAAGATGAACACTTAGGTGCGCTATGAATTTTAACTAGGGGTGGAAATTGAAAGAAACAGATCGAAAAAAAGAGTTTTTCAGAAAATTTCCAATTTTTTTCTGACTAAATTTTTTTCATTCCAATTCCGATCCTATTTTTTGGAAATGAAGAAAAAAGATTTTGAATTCAAAAATTTTCGAAATTTCGGAATTCATTAGAAATTCAAAATTTTGGAACTTTTGGTTTTGAAATTTTAGAATTTTTGGTTCGGAATTTCGAAAGTTTTGGTTCCAAAATTGCGTAGCCAAGACAAGTTGATGGTGAGAATGGTTCACAAGTGGCTGGGTTTTCTTGTGTAGAAGAACAGGTTGGTGGAAGCCAGGAAAGTGAGTCTTGAGTGTGAAGAGATTTCATTTTGTTTTGTTCCAATGCAAGTGTGAAGAGATAGAGTTTAGGTTTTATTATGTTTCATTGTCTTTTCTTTTCGAACATAAAAAATGTTTCTATTTTTTTTGGTCAAGAAAAAAATGTTTCATTGGTTCTCAACATTTACTTTTTCTTTTCTTTTTTCATTTTGAATATTTTCAATGTTTTCAATTGTATACTTTTTTCTTTATCTTAATACTTATTATTTTTGTTCGACCAAAAAAAAAAATACTTATTATTTATTTAATGTAAAAAATAAAAAATCAAAATATAATTCAGAAATAAAATCGGATAAAAAATTTCAGAAATTTCAGAAAGTTCGGAATTTTTTATGTATTTCCAATTTCGATTTTATTTTTTCAAAAAAATCGAAAATCGGACTTTCGGAATACCAGAACCTTAAAAATCTGTTCTGAAATCAGAATTTTTTCAGATCGGAAGTTTCAGATCCGATTTCCACCTTAACTGGTAACTGTGGGTTTTGCCAGAAAAGGATTTTCTGTTAGAGGTTTTACATTCGCCTTCATTATTAGCAATGATCTCTTATTGGTTTTTTAGAGTGAATTACGTTGAATACTGAAACAACTATCTTTTATTATTTCACATGCTGGTATTTTTGTCCCATATTTGTAATAATGTAGGATATACACCTTATAAGTAAAAAGAGACATTAATCCATAAATGCGTATTAAAAATCTTATTTGCTAAAAACATCCTCTATAAAATTATTAATTAAAAACATCCCTTGCCAAAAATACCCTTGTATAATCTTTTTAATTACACTATTATCTATTAATTTAAATTTAACTACCCTATTACAACTTCCCACCACCACCACCTACCACCCCCACAACCACCACCATAACCCCACCACCACAATCACCACACCACCACAATCACCACCACCCTATTACTACCACCAACACTTACTACTAATTTTATCACACACACGCGCGTCCGTGATTTTTTTAAAATCATCATAACTAATTCTAGAAAATCAGAAAAAATTGCATTTTTGGATAAAGCAAATTAATAATTACGTCTATAATTTTTTTTCGCATACAAGAAATACATTGTTTCAAACAGTGAATTTTATATTTTAAACAGTGAATTTCATGTTTGCGAAAAAAAAATTATAGATGTAAATATTAATTTGCTTTATCCAAAAATACATTATTTTTCTGACTTTTTTAGAATTAGTTTTGACGATTAAAAAAAATCACAGACGCGCTCGTATCTGATGGAATAGTAGTAGTAGGTTGTTGTGGTGGTGGTGGTTGTTGTGGTTATGGTGGCTATAGTTGTAGTTAAATACATGGTGGTGGTGGTGATTATAGTGAAAAAAATTCCCTATTATTTATTTAATATGAATACAAAAGATATGTTTTTATAAATAATTATTTTATTAAGTATTTTTTTTTATAAAATAAATTAGTGAAAGTTACATTTAACAATTATGTACTTATATTAGACTTGTTTTAAGCAAATACCCCGAGTAAAAAACCCCATTTATTAAAGGGCAAATATTTTTTTACAGCCCAACTAACGTTGGATTACTAAAGGAAAGCCCCACCCAAACACTAGTTACTCCCCAACTAGTATATAGCAAAATACCCAAAAACCCTACCCTTTATATACAATATTCTAATGCACACAGTGAGAAACAAAAAACTAAAACACAGAACCCATATAGGGGTTTCGATCAAATAAAGAAACCCTACCCTCTCTCTCAGCTCTCTCTCTCTCTCTGCTCAACACTAACGCCGCCCCCCACCCCCTTCCATCTCAAACTTCCACCATAGCCACCATGCTGCAACGCCGCCCACCATAGCCACCCTGCTGCAACGCCGCCCTCCTCTCCTCTTCCCCCCCTCCTCTCCTCTTCCCCCCACCGTCACCCAGGTTCGTGGACCTTCGTTCGTGGAGAAGAGCAGGAACAAGACCACCGCGAGGCAGCATCAACGCCTCCATTCATCGAGCACCAGCAGCAGCGCCTCCATTCACCACCACCATCCCAGATCCAACCCCACCATCCCAGACCTGCTGTTCGTCGATGCAGAGCTCCACAACCTCCTGCTGTCGTGAACAAAGCCACCATCACCAATCTCTTCCCTCTTCCCCCGTTCTCACCGCCCATCTTGCATTTCCAGCGCCACTCTGCTGCACGTGAAGCCCCTCTCCTCTCAATATAGGACCTGCTGCACGCGAAGCCCCGGGTTCTGCACACCACCGTTCGTGGAGTCGCTACAAATCTGACCTTCTTCACCATAATCTGGCCTCTCTAGGTCTCCAAAAACGCTTCCATTAATGGCCTCTCCAGGTCTCCAAAAACGCTTCCATTAATGGCCTCTCCAGATCTCCAAAAACGCTGCCATTAAGCGCCTCCAGCGAACCATTCTCGCCGCCGCATCACCGGAGTCCACCAACGCGTGAGGCCCAACTTGACAATAGCCCAGCCCGTTTTGTCTAGCCCATGGTTTGTAAATAGCTGGAAGTTTAGAAGTTCAGTCAGAGGCCCAAACTTGTCACCCCATTGAAGTCCAGCCCATTATGGGTTAGACATTAAGGACTTTGAGTAGGTAATAGGTTTTTGGTATATCCTTTTAGGGCCAACCCATTAGGTCTGGACAGTACGGGCTGTATAATATTTTTGATTAAAACTAATTTATTTTGTTAATTTGTGTAGGTGAAATTTAAACTGTAATAATTAGACACTATTATACAAAAATTAAAAACTTGACTAAATAGATATTAGGTAGATCCTTTACTGTACAAAATTGGACATCGGCTTGAATATGGACAAAAAAGGACTTGTGTACAGCCCATTGTGTACACGAACTTGGTACAAGAACTTGGACAAAACCGAAGTCTTGACCATATGCAAAAAACAAAAATTAGAACAAAAAATGACATGGATAAACCTCGAGCTTGGGTACAGCCCCTTAGGTATAATATTGAACACTTTGAAAATGGCATTGCAAAAAAATGGCTTAGGTACAGCCCCATGGACACAGATTTTGACTTGGAAAAACTCGAGTTAAAACATATACAAACAATGCACGAATAAAAAATATGGCTTAGGTACAGTCCCATGTACACGGATTTATCTCTATGGTCATGTGTGTCAGGAAAAGTAAGAGAGAGAAAATGAATTAGTTAACTTGTTTCATCTAGTTAGGCTTTATATAGAACAATTACTAACTTGGGCTTTAAAATGGAGTGGGGATGGGAATAGGCTGCAAAATGAAGTTTCCTCTTTATTAAATTTGATATAATAATATTATACTTGTTTACTAATTTACTATATAATCGAATTTACATACTTTATACGTTGTTTATTTTACATACTTCACAAAATATCATAACTAATTGAATTTACTTTATAGTTGAATTTACTTTATAATCTAAATTACATAATTTATAAATTATATAATTGAATTTAATTATTTCTTTAATTTCTTAATTATTCTAAGTATTCTATTAAATATAAAATTATAGTATATTAACTCGGGACAACCCCCAGTTAATTACACGGCAAACGTAATAATTCTCAATTAATTACAACTTCAACTTAATTCCTACTTAAGCATAAAAATTGAAAGATTACAAAAATACCCATATGCCTATTAATCAATTACTTTTATAATATTTATTTAAATGTGTTCCATGAATACGCAATTCTGAAATTTGTGTGTTGCAGGAATACACAGAATTGAATCAGCCAAAATCAAGTTTTGTGTATTCTAGGAATACACAAATTTGAGTTTTATGTGTTCCATGATACACAAATTTGAGTTTAATGTGTTCCATTAATACGTTCAAGAATACACAATTCTAAGATTTGTGTGTTCAAGAATACACAAAATTGGAACAAACAAAATCAAGTTTTGTGTATTCCAGGAACACATAAATTCGAGTTTTATGTGTCCATGAATACACAAATGTGAGATTTATGCGTTCTAAGAATACACAATTCTGAGATTTGTGTGTTCCACGAACACACAAAATTGGTACAAACAAAATCAAGTTTTGTGTAATCCAGGTATACAGAAATTCGAGTTTTATGTGTTCCATGAACACACAAATTTGAGTTTTGTGTGATCCATGGACACACAAATCTGATATTTGTGCGTTCTAGGAATACACAATTTTAAAATTTGTGTGTTCCAAGAATACACAGAATTGGAATAAACAAAATCAAGTTTGTGTCACGTAGAAACACAAAACCTAAAACATAAACAAACAAAAATAACAAAAGAGTGCTGGACAAAAAGATAATATATCAAAATAGTTAAAAACGAGTAAAAATTTTGTATATGTGATTAATAAAGAGAAAAAACAATTTTGTTAAAGAAGAAAATCCTTTAGATCAATTTTATGATTTAGTGTGTTACACGAATACATAATTCTATATTTGTGTGTTATAGCAACAGATAAACCGATATTTTGATTTTAAAAAAAAATTGAAAAAAAAAATTAAACTGAAAATTATATAAGGTAAATAATGGAAGGTAAATATGACAATGTGTTTAATTGGGAATTAAGTTGATAATTTGTGAGTAAGTAGGAAGTAATTTGCTCTTTTTTTTTAAAATGAAAAGTGTGAAATTATAATTAATTGGGAATTATCCTTATTAACTCACATATTCAAATTTACTTGACTATATAGTTTATTAAATATTTTATATACTAATTTTGCAAACTATATTATTTGATTAAATTATCAAATAGATTAACTTAGTTGATTAATTATTTTATTTTCTAAATAATTGAAAATTTGGAATTTGATGAATCAGAGAGGTTAGCCTATACCTAAATTCATTAATTAATTAACTTAATAAATAATATGATAAATCAATACAATACCCTTATATTATTACGATATCCTAAAATCAATGCGATAACTTACAAAATAACAATATGTAAAATCACACAATCTAGTTATCACTATACAAAGAGATTAACTAGTAAATGACCGTCTAACTTAATACTAAACACAAATATTGTGGAATTGAGAGGTGATGCTCAAGTAATTCATTGGTATGAGGTAGTTTGGCATAAAATGAGTCCACCTAAACACAGATTACGTGGATGGCTGGCTTGTAAAAATAGACTTAATACTAAGGATATGCTTCTTAATTTGGGTATGGATGTCAATGGATTTTGTAGCTTGTGTGGGAATGATTTAGAGGATAGAGATAATTTATTTGTGAAGTGTATGTTTATACATGTTATTTGGAGGGATGTTTGTTGATGTATCTTTTATTTGATAGATTAAATTATGCCTGAGACATTATTTTGGGAGCTTATGGGCCTAAGTGAGAAATTTTCCCTACTATTTGGTATATTTCACTTTTTTATCTTGTTTTGGACATATTACGATTTATATAGCTTTTGTGCCTTAATTGTGTGTTAAGTGTGTAGCTTTTTGGTACATGGTTGACAAAAGATGCCAAGATGATGAGAAGTCAAAAAGTCAAGATATACCCCAAGCCTAGGCGGAATTGGAGCTAAAAGTCACTTTTAGGTACATGGTTGACAAAAGATGCCAAGATGATGAGAAGTAAAAAAGTCAAGACAAACCCCAAGCCAAGGCGGAATTAGAGCTAACTGAGGGATTTTTCCCTAGTATTTGTGTGTTAAGTGTGTAGCTTTTAGGTACATGGTTGACAAAAGATGTCAAGATGATGAGAAGTCTAAGGTCAAGATAAACCCCAAGCGAAGGCGGAATTGGAGCTAAAAGTCACTTTTAGGTACATGGTTGAAAAAAGATGCCAAGACGATGAGAAGTGAAAAAGTCAAGATAAACCACAAGCCAAGGCGGAATTGGAGCTAAGTGAGGGGTTTTTCCCTAGTATTTGGCATATTGCACTTTTTTATCTTGTTTTGGACATATTAAGATTTATAAAGCTTTTGTGCCTTAATTGTGTGTTAAGTGTGTAGCTTTTAGGTACATGGTTGACAAAAGATGCCAAGATGATGAGAAGTCAAAAAGTCAAGATAAACCCCAAGCCAAGGCGGAATTGGAGCTAAAAGTCACTTTGGGAAGTTAGAGTGTTTGCTAGAGAAACCTTAACGTCATATTGTTTCAGTCACCAAGAATTCTTGGTAATAGCTTTGGACTTGATTTATTTGATTCTAAGAGATCTTGAAGTTAGTATCGCGTGACAGGTGACGAAAGTCAATTCAGAGTTGAGACGAAGAATTTATGTCATTTGCTTCCACCGTGACTCGAACTTGGACGACATTACTTAAAATCGGGTTGGGTCATTAGTAACTCATTTAAGTGAGCCCATTTAGCCCCAAACGATTTTAGGTTAGTATAAAAGCGTATTAACAATCTCCTAAGTCATTATCCATTATAAGTCATCAGATATTTCAAAAGGGGAAGGAGCAAAATTGATATGGATAAGGAGAGAAGAAGAGAAGAAGAGAAGAAAGGTTTTCACCCAATTCCACCATTCTCAATCATCCAGCATTTGATTTACGTCATTCTTTAGGTTAATGTTATTTCGTTTTAGATTTTAAACATGATTTTAGCATTACTTTTCTCTAATTTCAAGTTTATTATTATGAACTAAACCTCATATGCTTGAGGCTTGCAATGGGTATGGACCTTCATTGATTATTTTCTATGTTAATTTTTTTCTTGGACTTATTTTCTATGTTAATTGGATTTGGAATTTTTTGATATTTAATTAACTTGAGGTTTACTATATTTCCATTGATTTATATTCGTTCCTTGATCAAGTATTGTGTAGTTTGAGACTTTCGGCTAACACAAACAGGAGAAAGGTCAGATTTCGGACATAGTATATAAATGTCTAGTGTGCGATACTAAACTGAACAGGAATGTCTTTCCTAACTAGATAGTCAATATGGTTAGAACTTAAACCACCAAAAACCAATTCTAGGGTTTCCCGAGAGAGCTGTCTAATGGGGGAAGGTTGCCTTTTAATCTCGCGACTAGAAGAATTGTTGAATCCCGTCTAATGTGAACAACCTAATTCGCTCGTATACCATATAACGCTTAGATAGTTGGTTAGGAAGATTACCCACAAGAATCAAACGTACTCTCATCCCTTTTTTATCCTTTAGTATTTTAGTTATATTTATTTTTAAATAATCTTTATTTTATTTGCAATTCAGTCTTGTAACAAAAACCAAACAAATATAATCAAATTTCAATTATTAATTTTGTAGATAGTTAAAATACTAAATAATTAAGAGGATGTTGTGATCTTTTAACAAAACTCATAAATAAAGATATATTTATAATAAACACAACGATTCTTGGATATTTAATCAAAGGAAAAGACCTCCCTCACATAATAATTAAAGAACACCATCACATTCGTAATAACATCTGCCTTGTGCACAAATAGCTTCTGTGCAATGATATTCAGGGGGTGGATGGCAGTCTGAATCAATTTCGCATTCCATCATTACATCTGAGTTAGCTAAGCAGAAGCAAAGACCTTTTGCACAAAGTGGCTTCCCATTTTTACATGTGCCACCACAATCAACAGAAGACTTGCATTGATTTCTAATTTCTTGGCTTGCTTGAACTTCCAAAAGAGTGACACCTTCCAAATTATGTGAATTCCGTTAGTAAATTAACTTTCCAAACCTTAAGTTGACGACCAATATTTTTTATGTTAAAAATTTCCCTTTATTTCAATATTAAGTAAGTAATTACAACAAAAAATAACAATTTAAAAATTGAAATTTAATAAACTAATTTTTTTTACACAAATATACATGGAATCAGGGCCGATCCTAAACATTTTAGGGGCATAAGGCAAATTTTTAAAAATAAGCCCCTACAATATTACTAATTACATTTAAAATTAAATATTTACCAATTTTTTTTATCTTAAATATAATTATTTAGAAAAATATAATATAATTTAATAAATATATATTAGAAGATATAAAAATTTATAAAATAATACTATAATAAATTAGAAAAATAATATACATGGCTGTAATAATTCGAACAAATATAAAAAAAATAGTCAGACATTTATTTGATTTGAATTAGGCCAGAAACAAATTTTTTTAGATAAAAAATTATGTTTTTATATATAAAAAAATACGCAACCCGATATTATAAGAATTGGAAGGGGATCCAAAGCCATGGCTCCTTTAGCCTCCTTCCAGGAACGGCCTTACATGAAATCTCACGATGTGGGCATGAATATCATACATAAATGGGGCTGGGGTTATTAATTTTTTAAATTATCTATGATATTTGAAAAAAAATTAAAATTGAATATTTATTATTTTAATAAATAATAAATAAATAAATCATAATCACTAGAAAATTAACTTTAGCCCCTACTAGACAATAATCTTATAATTCCAAATTACCTAAAGAATAGAATATAAATGATTTTGACTATAAATATCATGATCTAAAATTATATACATGTGTATTAATATAATAATAGAGAAAATGAAAAGCAGCAAACCTGTTAATGTAAGCAAGAAAGTAACAGTAAAAATTGATTTCATCATAGATTTAACCATGTCTTAGGGATTTGTTAAGATGACAAATAATTTTTCTTCTCTAAAATGAATCATTTTGAGGGGTTTGTTCTTCACATTATATACTAGAAGCAATATGTAAGATAACGAAAGGTTATAACTCCTAACACTACAGCAGGTCGCGTATTTACCGACGACAGCTGTCGTCGGTAAAAACCTCAAATTCGTCGGTAAACAGGTTTACCGACGACGACTCGTCGGTAACCTGTCGTCCCTAGAAGTTGGTCGGTAAAATCATGATTGCCGACAACTGTTTTGGCTCCTCGTCGATAACTCAGCAACTTTTACCGACGGAAATGTTTTCGTCGGTAAACATTAAGTTACCGACGACTCCCTGACATGTCGCCGGTAAAACGCATCACTTTACCGACACACGTTTTTGTCGGTAAATAAACAACTTACCGACGACGACGTGGTCGGTATCCAGATAATTAAATAGTTTTTTTTTTTGAATTTTAATAATTTACCGACAACTTTATTTTTTGTGTTTCGTCGGTAAATAATATTTTTTTTTACAAATAAAGGGATATGTAGAATAGGAAATATTTATGATTGGTTAGGGACTTGGGGATGTTTAAATGTGGCATTAAATAGGTTGAGTGGGCCCTATTATGAACGTAAACTCAATCTCTAGGTCGATTAGTTAATGGATCTTAAGGAGAGGGTTAAAACCCCACTCTAAATTACCCAAATTATACCACACCCACCTTAAGCCTACACTACCCTTTAATATTTAGATTCTTTATGTAGTTTAGGAATAATTGAAAGTATAGGGAGTAGTTCAGTGGAACAAGATATCGTGGGAGGATCGAGGAACAACCTAAAGCCACCATATTGAACTAAATAAAACTGACTTCTTCTTGCATTATGAAACTAAATAATTCTTGATATTGTTATTATGTTAATTATTTGTATGATAAATATATTATAGATTAGTTCTTAGGCATTATTTCATGAAACTTGTTTAGGTATCGTTTTGTGTTGGTTTATGACGTTTTCTTGAATTTGTTGGATATTATTGTTTAAATCAAATTGAAGTGTTTCTATTGAGTATAATCTTGTGTTAATATGTGAATCAAATATTATGTCTAAATTTTTGGTTAGCATAGAATTAGACAATCATCCGGGAGGGCTCGAATTGTGGAACTAGTTATATTATTTTGATGGGCGTTAGTGAACCGGGAAGTCTTGACTAGTCATATAGTCTTTGGGTTGCTTAGGAAAGAAATGTGCCCAAAAAAACTCCAAACCAAGGCTAGGATTTCACAAGGAGAAATAAGTGAAGAAGTGAAGCATGCCACTTGGACTTCCCTTGCCACGAAAACACTACTTTACACCGAGATAAGGCCCATAAACCTAGAATAGATGGAATACATCATTCGAGGTCGTGTCAACAACCACTCGACCCAAAATAAGTTTTGACCTGCGACTTGGACACACTATATATGTACATAATTTCACTTAGCCACAAGTTATCATTATTATCGTCCTTGTATTAGCTTACAGGGGGAACCCTAGATCTACATTCTCTCTCCTATATCTTAATATGTATACAACTTTGGTTTCCCTTCATGGTGAGCAAGTCCTAGGTCGTTAAATACTTGGTATACATTTCAATCTTCTTATCTAGTTTAATATTTATGATTATTGCTTATTTGATTATGAGTTAGTGTAAAGTCCTAAGGGGGGGGGGGGTACATGACACTTATCTAGTTGAGTTACGGAGAATTCTCATAATTCATAAGGAAATACTAATAAGTGAAGGTTGTTTTTAAATTATGGGAAAATTCTAAAAAGTCAAAAGGTTGAGAAACTGAATAAATTTCCATAATTCATAAGGAAAAATCAATAAGTAAAATATTGTTGAGTTACGCGAAAATTCTCATAACTCAAAAAATTGAGTTACGATAAAATTCTCATAAATTAAAATCTTTAATCACGTATCCAACAAATCAAAAACACAAATATATCATGATAATTAACACTAATAAATAATTTGAAACAAACATTTTTTTACTTGCAGTGATTTACCAAAACTTTCTTTTAAATTTGATATCGCTTTAAAATTACTATAAAAATAAATTCATGATTGATTTTCATAAATTTGATTCAACCGATTTTTTCCCTGATTCAAACAGGGTTGTTGAACTACAGTTGAACTATCTTTACCCCTTAAAGGAAAGGTCTAAATCAATTTTTCTCTAAACAAGCCTTTAAAACCTTATGGATCATAATTTCCCTTAAGTTATGTTGTAGATCTCCCTGCCTAGGCGCGCTTAGGCGCCGCCTAGGCGTCACACCCCTCCTCGGCCGCTTACGCCTAGTTAAAATTCTAGGCGTTTTTTCCGAGCGCCTTAGTCGTCGTGGAACAGGCGCCTAGTCCATCTAGGCACCGATTAATGGCAAAAAATGGCCGCCTAAGCACCGATTAATCGAAAAACATGCCCATATTGACCTTTTTGTTATTTTTCTTATTCTCGATAATTATTTAGTTGATATTATAACTCGATTTTTAGTATTTTTACATTTACTATAGTGTTGTTAGATGAATTTTATGACTTAGATAGTTAAAATTGCTATAATTCATACATATATATTACTAAATATACAAAATCACACATCGGGATTCAAACCCGTATGATTCCGCCTAGGCCCCGTGTAATCCCGCCTAGGCGCTAGGCCCCGGTCGACCGCCTAGCTACCAAAACCGAGATCTACAACATAGCCCTTAAGGTATTTATAAAACAAAAATTGTTTCTTCTCTCTCCTCCATTACCATTTTCTCTCTCTTCCATTATCATTTCCTCTCTCCTATATTACAATTTTTCTCTCCCCACGTGCATTGAGTGTCAACTCAATAAATATCAACTCACTGAATATCAATACTTTCAGCTCTGACCACAACCCACCGACCATCGCCAGTGCTGCCGGAAAAACTATTGAGTACTCAAAAAAATTTGATGAGTATTCAAAGATTGTATAGAGAATTTGGATTAATTTACTAAGTATCTGGAAAACTTTACCGAGTAATGGGAAAAATTTACTACGCATCTAGGAATTTTACTAAGTATTATGGCAAAAACTAAGTACTAGGTGGAAAATTGCTAAGTAGACCTAAAAGTTAAAATTACACACCAAAAAAATAGGCACAAAAAATCATGATTAGCATTTTTACATTACAAAATTCAAAAAAGAAAAAAAACAATGCTCAGCAAAAATCTAAACAACACTAAAATTGAAAAAGGAAAAAAAAAAAGAAAAAAGAAGAAGATATACACAAATTTCCTTGGAGAAAAAAAATAAAGAACAGTCTTCTCCCTTATTCAATAGGTAGCCCCTGGCCTGAAGGAAGCAATGCAACAAGGGAAAAAGGCTAAACTCGCGAAAAAACTGAGCTTCGTGAACCACTAGCACAAACACCTCGAAGCTTTTCGTCTTTTATTCATGCTAGGGCTCAAAACCACCACCTGCACAACTTCTCTCATCGAATCTCGAACGCAACAGCTCCTCGTCGTCGAAGCTCAAACAACTAGCACAAACACTAGAAACGTACTTCCTGCAAGAATCCTTCTAAGCATGAAAGGAACTTCTGAGCTCGAAAGAATTTCTTAGCACGAAGAGATCTTCTGAGCATGAAGGGATCTTGTGCGCACGAAGGGTCTTCACGAAGCTGTTGAAGCTCAAACCTTCATGCCATGGTCGGAGCTCGCAACAGCTCTAGCTTGCACCACCAACCATGGAAGCTTGGCCTGTCGTTCTGTCACTACTAGAGCTCGAACCTTTATGCAATGGCCGAAGCGCACAACACCTCCAGCTTGTACTGGAGTTCATCTTCTTTGCGTTGAAGCTTCATGTGTCGCTCAAACCTTCTTCGCCTTAAAGCTTCATGTGGCGCCGGACTCTATCTTCTCTTGATTGGTTGTCCCCGATCCGAACATGGTTGCGAAAGATTGAGTTGGCCTCAATCTGCTCTTTTTGCTACACTCCGACCACCATTAATGGCAGATCTTGAAAAAAAATGGAGCTCGAATTCAGAGAAGCTACGAGAAGTTCCAACCAGTAAAGTGCGAACCATCTCTGCGACGAAGTGAAGCTTCGAAGCGAAGGAGCTTCAACTGAGGAGGTGAATCCTCGCCAAATGTGTGAAGTAGGAGCTTTCATAATCATGGTAGCGGACGGGATGTTTAAGGAAGAAGGGAAAAAGAGGACAGTGAGTGAGTGAATTTAGAGAGGATGCTAGGTTTTGGAAATTATATTTTATAGGTAGTGTATAATGAGTAGTGCATAAATAAACTTATAGTGTTAAATTTTATTTGCGCCCTTTACTATGAAAAGTAGATTGGGTGGGGATGCATATATATATAGGTGGTGTCTCTAAAATATAATGGGTAAAAATCTCTATATTAATAATTATAGGTATACTTTATGGGTCATTAATATCTCCTAAACTGTTTTAAAATTCAAATTAAAGATATAATTGAAAAACTCAATACAATTTTTTTATGGACAAGTTTAAAGTGAATATGGTTAAAGGGAATTAATGAAGGTATATGAGGGATTATTGTAAATTAATTCATAAATATTATATTAAAAATTGACAACTAGTTTAATGGTTAGAATACTTTACCATGACTAGAAAATTATAAGATCTAATTTTACCTAAGCTAAAATTGTTCCGAATCCAAACAACTTTAAATTTATTAAAATAATAATAATATATTACTATTATTTTTTGGTTTTAAAATGTTTGTCTACCTCACTCTTTATATATATAAAAAAAAATTAATAATTATATTGTTGTCTATAAAATTATTTTTTATAAAAATAAAAATAAAGTATAACGTGTATTAAAAATATGAATTATAATATTTTAATGGGGTAATTGGAGAAAAATGCCTCCTTAATGAGGCTACTAATTTTTTTAAGCCTCTAACTTTTTTATTTAGAGATAAATGCCTTCTTAATTAAGTAATTAGAGAAAAACTCCCCTTAATTATTTCTTTTTCCTTTTTACCCAATATAAATACTACTTATTATAAACTAGGTAATTAATTCCCCAATTATTATCACACACTCACACATAGATTCTCTCTACTATTTATCTCTCTCACTTTCTCTCTCCTCTAACCGATTCTCCATTGCTAAGCTAAGAAGCTCACCAAGCTCACGCATCTCAATCACACTCACCAATCTAACTCACAAAGATTAGTCGATTGTTTCTTCTTCTCCAAAAGGTAATCTAACATCTCCTCTACCTCCCATGCTCTCTCCCTCTCTCGGCTCTGTTTTATCTTCTCTTTTTTTTGAATTTTTGATTTCATTTTTGTTGTTTTGCTGATTTGCAGGTTTTAGTTTATATATATACGTATAAATGTGTATGTATTCTCTGTTTTTAAAGCATTTTCATTCACATTTTACAACTTTTACCAATTCTACTGTTTTGAAGCTTTTTCTTTTCGAATTGCTTGTTTTGTGTTGATTTTGTGTTTATATTCTTAGTTTTGTTCATATTTTGCTTTGATATTAGCAAATTGTTGTGTTTAAGCTCTTTTTGTTATGAAAATGTTTTTACATTCTTCATTTCTTCATATTTTGCTTACTTTTCTGTAAATTCTGTGTTAAATTCTTCACTTTGTTCATTTCTTGCTTCTATACAGCTAAATTCTGTGTTTAAACTGTTTTACTCGCAGTATATTGTGTGTGTTGAGTTGTAATTCTGTTAATAGGTTTATGCAGTTGCAGAATTTCATGTTTAAAACATGGAATTCCATGTTTTGTACAGTATGAAACTGTATGAAACATGGAATTCCATGTTTAAAACATGGAATTCTGTGAAGAGGTTTGTACAGTCTAGAATTCCATGTTTTAAACATGGAATTCCATGTTTCATACAGTGTTAAACTGCATGAAACATGGAATTCCATGTTTACAACATGGAATTCTACAACTCCACAGAAATTTTCCCCCCTTTTTCTGCTTCTTCCTTTGTTTGTTTTACTGTATTCTAGTACTTATGTCATGAATTGTTTTATGCAGATGGTTATGGCTGTAGTTCGGTACGGTTCTCAACGTTCTATGCGTCTGTTTGATCTTTTCCCGACTCTCGATTCTGTTTTCGATTACGTGTTGTCTAAATGGCCTTCCCTTGTTTTGAGTTCCACGCATCTAGTATATTCAGTGGGAGATGACACCAACTGTTTGTTGAAGAGCGAAGAAGACTTTTCCAACATGCAATTTTTGGTTAGCGAGACTACTTTGCAACGTATGGATATTTATGTTACCGACGATCGTGAAAACGATGCCTCTCAGTCTACTTCTTGCTCGGCTATCACCGTTATGGATTCTTCTTCTTCTTCTAAAAAGGTCATTTCTTTCCACGATCCAAAGGAGCATACCTTTGGTGCTCATAAAAACTTGGTTCTGAAAAGCAACCATTGGAGTCAACTAATAAGTCACGTAGGTCAATGCTTTTAAGGGGGAGTTGCTGAATTTCGTAATGCCCTTGCCAAATTTGCGAGCGAAGTAGGTTTTACGTATTACTTTACTCAGAATTACATGTATAAATGCTCGGTTCATTGCAAAGGTTTCAAAACCAACGGATGTCCTTGGAAAGTTTACGCCTCTCGTGAACGTAGCAACGGCTTTTTCTACATACGTACGTTAATAAACGAGCACAACTGTGGTGCGGTTATGAAATCTACGGTTAGCAAGGTTATTAATTGTAACGTGATTTCTGATTTGGTTGTTGAAGACGTTAGGGCTAAGCCTGATATCGTTCCGAAAGATATTATCAGGGATTTGAAATTCAATTACGGATTTGATATATCTTACGCGATTGCTCACCATAGTCTAAAAAAAAGCCAAGGACGAAGTTCATGGCGACTTGTCTTCTTCGTTCCATCGATTACGATCTTATTTAGATAAGTTGAAATCAGCGGATCCATCCACACAAGTTCATTACGAGTATGATCCAGTCACTTCCACATTTGAGCGATGCTTTGTTGCATTTGGTGGTTGTATTTTACGGTTTTAAATCTTGCCGTCCAATGCTTTTTATAGACGGTACACATTTGAACTCCAAGTATAAGGGACATCTTCTAGTTGCAACTGCAAAGGACGCCAACAAAGTTTAGTTAACTTTGATTTCCTTCTCTGTTTCCCCCTGTTTTTCAGAGTTTGTTTGTGTATTAAACATGGAATTCCATGTTTAGAAACTGTATTAAACATGGAATTCCATGTTTTGTGCAGTTTAAAAACATGGAATTCCATGTTTACTCCAGAAATTAAATCCTGGAGCTTTCATGTTATGCTAGCTGTACTAACATGGAATTCCATGTTTTTAAACTGCACAAAACATGGAATTCCATGTTTTTAAACTGCACAAAACATGGAATTCCATGTTTTGAAACATGGAATTTCTTTTCTTTTGTGTTCCTTTTCTTGAATTTTTCTGTTTCCTTTTTTTCTTTTTTATTTATTTTATGATTTTGATTGTGTTTTGTTTGATTATCCCAATGCAGGTATTTTCCCCGTTGCATTTGCAGTGGTCCGAGGCGAGGACACCATAAACTGGAATGTATTTTTGAGGTTTCTTAGACCTTTGTTCGACGATCGTCGAATCACGTTCATCTCGGACCGTTTTCAAGGTATCATAACATCCGTGAGGGAAGTGTTTCCCGATGGTTTTCATTCTTTCTGTTTGTTTCATTTGAGAAACAATCTTCGGGACTCGATAAAAGGTAGAGGCTTGGGTCCATACAGGGAGGCTTTGATTACTTTGTTAAACAGGGTAGCCCATGCTCCAAACGCTGCAGAATTCGACATAGCTTTTGAAGTTTTCATCCGTGAAGGGAAAGCTGTTGGTCGTACTTTCATGGATAATTTGCCCAAAGAAAACTTTTCCAATGCTTTTTTCCAGGGCAAGCGTTACGGGGAGATGACTTCAAACGCTGCCGAATCAGTGAACTCGAGATTGAAGCGTGAGCAGTGGGACCAACTACCAATTATGGAGCTAATCGATCAAATCCGGCTTTGGGTAATGCGTATCTTTTCAGAAAGGCTTTTAGAGTCTTCGAAGTGGAGCACAACACTTGTACCCGAGGCGGAGCTTGTCTACAAACAACATTTTAACAAATCTCGTTCTTGGACAGTTTGTCGTCAATCAGGACAACTGTATCAAGTTGTTTCGGACCCTTCTCATGTTGTCGATCTTCATAGATGCTCGTGCACGTGTGGGGATTGGCAGTTTCACGGTTTCCCTTGTTCACATGCCGTCGCTGTTTTGCAAAAATCGGTAGATCCAGCTCACCGTTTAGAGTATATCGAGAGGTATTATCAGACCTCATTATACAAGGAATGCTACTCTCGGAACGTTCCTGCTTTTTCCACGTTTGCTCCACCTTCACCACCCCTCGGGCCCAACGATATTTATGTGCAGCCTCCAATCGTCAAGGTTCCTCCCGGCCGACCCAGAACGAAACGTTTCAAGTCTCGTGGAGAATTTGAGCACGAACCTAAGATGATAACCTGCGGACGTTGTCACACACTAGGACATCATAATGCCAAAACTTGCCGAGCTACTATATGATTTTTGTTTTATTTTTTACGATCATTACATTCCTTTTAATAGTTATTTTTAAATTGAATTGTTTATCATTTTTACAGATTCTATAGTTATGGTTTGAATAATTTTTTGATCTTATACTTTTTTGTGTTTTATATTGTTTTTTATAGTGATTATGTTTTAGTATATCATTTTTAGCTCACTAGCTTAAGTTGATTTTTAGGTTTACATTTTTTTTTAAAACATGGAATTCCATGTTTTATACAGTTGAAAAACATGGAATTCCATGTTTCATACAGATATCAAAAACATGGAATTCAGTATTTGATATCTGTATGAAACATGGAATTCCATGTTTTCAACTGTATAAAACATGGAATTCCATGTTTTGTGCAGTTGAAAAACATGGAATTCCATTGAAATTGCTTTCTTGTTCAAGTAACTTGTTTGTATCGAAACATTATAATAAAGTAATTGACAAACATATAATACTAAGAATTTTTTCAATATTAGAATTCATTACAATTCATAACAAATTAATAAACTAAGAATTCATTACAATTCATTTTAAACATTAGAATCTTTAAACAAACCTAAAATAATTAAAAACATAATAGTTCAAACATTCTTCAAGTGTCTGAATAACTAATTCTTTGATCTTCGTTGTCTAAGAATTGCATATACATCCTTGCACGGAACATCTCAGCTTCATTCTCTTCGAATGTCTCCCTAATTTTAGCTGTGTTGTACATGTCCTACGCGTACATGCAAATATAAACTCCACTGTTTTGGCTTCCTTCAGCCATTTGGGGGCAATTCATCTCCTTCAACTCTAGTTGAGACTGGTTCTCGGAATCTGGTCCAGGCCCCATATCAAGATAGTGGAAGACTTTTTCAGCGTTTTTTCTGCATTGGTCGGCTAAGGATTGATTTTTAAGTTCCCTTCCCGGGTTGTAGTGTCTCCATTTGTTTTCGGGGAACTCGTGGAGTTCAAACACTAAGAGTGACCAGTGCGAATCTTTTAAATTATCCTCGTCCTCCACCGTTTGTATAGGAATGAGTACACTCATGTTTTCACCTTCGATATTTTCAACAGCTTTTAAAAATAACTTCTTCACTTGTTTTTCCATTATTCCGGGGTCATTTTCGTTAACGAAATCCTACATATATTGAACAATTTCCATTAATCGTTTATATATATTCAGTAGTGAAAATAATTTTTGCTTACCATTGTTTCTGTTGGCATGTGTGCAACTTTGTACTCCACGATAAATAAATTGTCCATACTTGTCTCGTGTTTTTCTTTCTTATCAAATTCATGTTGTAGCAGAGCCAAGTATGCTTCTATAACCTGTAATAAACATTAGATTCCATGTGTTATATAGTTTTTGTAAGTGTAATAAACATGGAATTCCATGTTTTATACAGTTACCAAAACATGGAATTCCATGTTCTGATAACTGTAATAAACATGGAATTCCATGTTATTTATATGTATACTGTTTTAGGAAATGTAATAAACATGGAATTCCATGTTTATTACATTTATAAATATTTTCTACTTACGCTCATATCGATCGCCTTTTCTTCTGCTATCGCTTCCATGTCTTCAATTGTTACTCGTACAGTCATGTTTTCTCCCCACACAGCACACCTGCAAAAAAAATATATATTCAATTGTTAATACATAAAAGATTAAAATAAGTATAGAAGAGAAGTTAAATTCTTACAATTTGTCCTTTTGTTGTTCTAAAATATCGTTTACTTTTTTTACATGTCTCTTTTCTATGAACTCGTAAGTATTCTTCTTTTGATTCCTTTTTCTTCCATATACAACCTTCCCCCACCTTTTCTCCTCTTCATCTTTTCCTTCATCGACTTTTCCTTCATTTACTTTTGCCTTTCCTTTATCTTGACGTTTTTTCATTCTCTGCTCATTCTCATTTTCTACTTTCTTCGATGTATTCTCTATCTCGAATTCTATGTTTTTGCTCACCTTTCTTCTTTTTGTTTTCTGTGTCGTGAAGTCCGATTCGAGTTTCTTCTTTGCATTTCTTGGATTTCTCTTCACCCTTGTTACCATTGAACTTATTTTTACACCCTCTGCTTTTTCTCCCGTTATTTGAACTTCTTCTTCATCCTGGGCAGTTGGTGTTTTTTCTTTTTCTTCATCCTTCTGTACGATTTCTCCAGCTGGCACCTCGGGATTCGCTTCTTTTCCACTTTCTTGCTCCTTTTGCGCTACCACCTCAGTCCCCATATTTTCCTCACTATCGGCTTCCTTGTTCACCTCAGTCGCGGGTTCGATATTCACCTCCGTCTCGTTTTCTTTGTCGGTTTCCATATTCACCGGTGGCTCGTTTTCTTTCTCTGTTTCTACTCCTCCCTCTCTGTCCTGTCCACTGTTTTTCTCTGGCGGCGTGTCCATGTACATTCCATAGTCCACTGCACGCTCTACATAGTGGTCCACCTCCTTTTCTTCCTCGAGCTTTTTGATTATTGAATCTTTTTCTACTATTTGCACGTGAAGCTCCGTGTTCTCCGTCTCTAGTTCGTTTACTCGATCTTTCAGTTTTTTGTTTGATTCTTCCAGCTTCTTTATTTTCTTATTCTCCTTTTCGTTTATTTCTTTTAACTGTTTCTCCAGCTTGGATTTCTCCTTTTCTAGGATGTGCTGTCTCTTGTAAGCCCCATCTAATTCATCATGTAAATCTTTTACAGTTGTATCTTCTTCTTCTTCTTCATCTGCAACCATCAAAACCAAAAAAAAAAATTAGTTATAAGACCAAAAGTTAACTGCACAAAACATGGAATCCCATGTTTATACTGTATAAAACATGGAATTCCATGTTTGAAACATGGAATTCCATGTTTTATACAATACGAAACTGAATGAAACATGGAATTCCATGTTTCAAACATGGAATTCCATGTTTTATAACACTTAACCTAATGCATTTTTTTTACCTTTTTCTTCTTCTGCTTTTTCCTCAGCTTCTTCCTCCTCCTCCTTCTCCTCTTCCTCTTCCTCTTCCTCATCTTCTGAATCTCTTTGTGTCAGAGATACGACACTATCGTCATCTTCTTCTTCTTCATTATCTTTTTTTAACCCAAGTTTTTCTTTTTCCTCATCGCTTATGACTATCTTTTTTCTAACCTGTGGAAGATATGTTCAGTTTTAGTTAACTGTTTAAGTTATATATATGTAAATCTTATGTTTAGTTTACCTCTTTTTTTCTTAGTTTGTCAATTTTTGACGATTTATACTTTCTGTCTCTATCATCTAGCTTCCATCTCAGAATTCTTGGCCAAGCATTTTGTCTTAATTTAGTTCCCAAAGATGTATATTCATAAAACCAAGCCTGTTCAACATAAGAAAGTATAATATTAGTACACTTTATAAACTTATATATATATATATATGTATTTTTAGATTAGTCTTGTTTCTTACCACTAGAACTGTTACGCATCCTATTACTTTCTTCGGATTTGTCCTACTAAAGATTTCCAAGGATTCCTCTAGCAAATCTATAAGTCTTCCTGTCCAATCATATTCCGTCATATTGTCTTTAATCATTTCGATTGTCCTAATATCTCTTTTCTTGATTACAGTTCCTGTATTTGAGTACATTACATTCCCCATTATGAAAAGTGTCATTAACAGAGGGAAATCTGCCTTCCTTTCTTTCTCCACTCTTTCTTTTCTTTCCTTCTTTTCATCTTCACCTTCTCCCTCCACATCTGGAATGTCTTCAATCATATTCATCAACAACACTTTTATATCTGTTGTTTTCACCCTTTTGTTCTCTCCAAAGTACTTGACATGCCAATCCGTTAATTCACCAGCTTCTTCATTTGATAGTCTAGGGAATTCTTCCTCTCCTGCTTTGATTCCCATTACAACAGCTACATCTTCTCTTTTGAGTTTTATTACTCTTTCTCCAAACACGAACCCCTTTTTCTGTCTTGAGTAGCATTTAATTATTTCTTCAGTTATAATATCGCCTTTCCTAAGTATAAAGTTTTCTTTTCTTTTTATTAACTTGTATATTCCATTTATCAATTCATAGAATGGTGTTTCATTGCACCATTCTATGTGATGTTCTTTAAATTTTTCTTCACTCAGTAACTTTACAAGTACAGTTAAATTCGACTTGTATGTTTCTTTAAAAGTTCTTGTTTTTCTCCCTTCTTCTACTTCATCTACTTCTTCATTATTCCTGTTTCTTCTTGGTGCCATTTTCTCCTGTTTTTACACAAGCACAAGAAAACAAATTAGTATTTCTGAAATTGAGTTAATTCCATGTTTAGTAAGTGTACTAAACATGGAATTCCATGTTTATTACAGTTATCAAGACATGAAATTCCATGTTTGATAACTGTATTAAACATGGAATTCCATGTTTAGTACACTTACTAAAAACAGTTTGCAGATTTCCATATTATGCACTAATTACACTAAAAGGTCCCTAAACTATACATTTTGTCTATAATCTTCACAATATTTACTCAATAATTTACTCTCAGACCCTGTTTTATGTATATTTTACACTAATACCTCAAATATTTTGAAAATAATTGCACTATAGGTCCCTGTTGCACATTTTAATCATGTTTAATCACTGCAATTCATTTTCTGTTTATGTTAATCACATTATTCTACTACATTCATCCTAAAATCGTATTATAAACCCTAGAAACTAACAAAATCGCTATATATAAACACTGTATATCTTAATCAAACATTAATCATGCAAAAATCATTCAAATTCAACATGATTTGTATATTTGTTTTGTTTTTGTTTGTGAATCATACATTAACACAGTCGGAATCAAAAATTTCACTCAAAAATTACACAATAACATCGATTTTAGGTTTTTAGAAGTACTTACTTTGTTGTTGTTTTGTTTGGATTTTACTTGTGTTGTGGTCGTTGCCGGTGTTTAGTCGCCGGTGTTGAGTCGCCGTTGATTCTCCGTGAGTCGCCGGTGAGTCTTCTTCTCCGTTCGCTTTTCGTCGTCGTCTCTCTCTCGTAGTGTGTGTGTGCAGTTGTGTGTCTTTGTGTGTGCAGTTTTGTTTGTATATGGACGATTTCGTTTTTTTTTTTTTTTTTTTTTTTTAAACAGAAGATATATACACGCGTGTCTCTTTTTTTTTTTTTTAATTGTTAGTTAGGGGTAGTTTTGGGAGAGGCTGTTTTCTCTAAAATGTTTTTTGAGATAATGACACTAGGGGTCTTGAAGACACACCCCTCTTCGAGTTAGCACCCCCACCTAGAGCCTCTTCTTACTAAAGACCTCAGGAACTTTTTAACACATGAACCCCAAAACCCCAATTACTAGACTACCCTTCTTTTGTTTTTTCTATACCTATATATACTAATTGCTATTTCTAATTTCATTATTCACGTTATAATTTCCCTCACCTCACAGCTTCTCTTTCCTCTCTCCTCTCAACAACCACCTACACCACCTAAATGACCACCACCACCACCGCCGATCTGCACCACCACCTCCCTCCTCCCTCCTCCCTCAATGACCACCACCACCACCGCCGATCTGCACCACCACCTCCCTCCTCCCTCCTCCCTTATAAAACTCCTCCAAAGCACCACCTCCCTCCTCCCTCCTCTCTCCTCTCGAACTCTGGCGCCTCTTTATCTCGGTGGTACTGCTATCCTCCTTCTTCCAGCTGTAACGAGCTTTGAAGACTACTAGCTGTGAAGACCATTGACGAAGCTTCGAGTCTCCACCACACCAGCAACAATGGCAGAACCACCATAGCGCCGCCATGGCAGTGACGAGATCTGGTTTTCCATGGCTGCTTCGAAACTGCAGCAAAGTACTCCGAAAAACTCCAGATCTGGTTCGCATCTATACAAACGAAGCTATACAAACTGCAGCAAAGTTCGATTTGAGCTTCGGATCTATGTTTCAGTGCAGTGGTGGTGGTGCTTCGGATCTAGCCTCGCCGGAGCTATGCGCAGCAACACCTCGGATTTTGTTCCCTAGCACAGTGTTGGTGGCGGTACTGTTCTCGGTGGTGAAGAAGGTGTGCTGAAGACCATCGGAGCTGTCCTCCTTTTTTTTTTCTTTTTTTTTTTCTCGCGTACTGTGTACGCACTATTGTAGTGTTTTTTTTTTTTTTTTCTAGATCTGGTTTGACCAGATTTGAAAAACTTGTGATTAGTTTAGTTTTTTTTATATATTGTAAATGATTTAATTTTGAATAGAAATGTTTATTTAATGATACACATGATTTTTACAGAGTATTTATGTAATTTCAAAGAGTACTCTCTCTTTTTCATAGAGTACTCTCTATTTTTTATAGAGTACTCCGACTTTTTTTTATAGAGTATTCGTTTAAATTGTTAGAGTATTCTTTTAATTCTCGGAGTACTCTCTCTATTTCATAGAGTATCGGAAAAAACTGAGAGTACTCTCCCTTTTTCATAGAGTACTCTCAGTTTTTCCGATACTCTATGTTTTTTCCGTTGACTGGTGGCCGGAGGTCGGTGGTCGGAGATCGGTGGTCGGTGGTCGGTGGCCGGAGGTCGGAGATGGGTGGTAGGTGGGTAGGTGGTAGGTGGGTAGTGATAGAGGAGAGAGAAACAGTGACATCATACTATTTTGTCTTTTAGTGTTAGTAAGGGTAGGAAAGACTATTGTAAAAAATGAGGTCCCTAAGAATAACAACTTTCAAGACATTACTCTATAGAGAAAAAATAGTGCTCCTAAGACCCTATATATAATTCACCCATGTTTTTTTGGAGGCACATTTTTTTAAATAATTTCTTTAATAGGCATTTACCTCTAATTGGCTCTATTTTAATATAATTAATAATAATAAATGATCATGGACAAATTTTGTGAAACAGAGTAAAAATTAATTTCCTTCTCCATATTCTAATTGAAAATAAAACCATCCCGTTAACGTAATTTAAGTCTTTGAGTCTATAAATTGAAAAAAAAGTTTCCGATAAAAGAAAAAACTGTATAAAAGGTAAAGAATCAACTGAATACTTTATTGATCCATAATTAATAAGGAAATGTCATTTTTAATCGACCATTTATACAACCGTTTTGTCCAAAGTTAAGTCCAAAAAGGTACTCAATTTTTTGGGTAAAATTAACTCCATAATTTCAAAATCTTTATTTGTCAACATAATTTCAAAATCATGAGTATACAAATCCACCTTTTTTTCTACCGTTCTAGAAAAACGAAACGTCAATACTGGCAAGTCCAACCAAAGTAGGTGCGGTAACACTTGGAAAGCAATGGAAGCCTAGAAAAATCCAAAACCATGCATGACTACTTGATACTGAGTCTACAGGTGTTTCAAATATAATACTCCATATATTCTTAATTTTACTCGTTTTCTAAATCTTTATCAACTTTGTGTCCCCGTTACGTTTCTCGTTGCTGTTGAGTTGGATATATAAGACAAGTGAAAGAGAGAGGTACTCAGATTGACCCTCAACTTTTTACATAGTCATATGCCACCCCTCTTTATGATTTGCATTTGATAATTAATCTTTTTTTTTACTTTAATTGCATATTAATTGATGCTTAATTTTTTATAAAGAAGATTGTTGATTTATGACTGTGTTAATTAATTTTGAATTGTGTTTTTGTTGATCCTTGTTTGTTAAGCTGAAACTCGTGACCGAGGTTAGACGGATCCTTGATTTTTTTTTTTCGGGTTAACGTTAGAACAAACCGTGGGGCGAAGAGCTAAAAATCTTATATTTAGGCTGGGCTTATGTATATTAAAATTATTATTTTTTCCCTAAAAAAATCCTGCAAATTCTCTCTGTTTTATAGCGATTTCTACGCCCCCTTCCTCTCTTATTGTGTAGATGTTTGTTTGGTGTCTTTTCTTTGTTTAATCACATTTTCTCAATTCTCATTATATTTAATTAGACAAGAAATTGATAATTTTGAAATTAATATGGTAAATGACTCCAATGATCCTTTATATCTACTCGTTTTGACAGCTTAATTTTATCTAAAATAATTGCACCTTCGGTCCCTCGATAATTTTAACAAGACCATGTTTGTCCTAAATCACAATTTTAGATATCTTTTTAGTTAAATATAGACATATTATCTAATTCAATAGTAGATGTTTTCAAAATGTTGCATACATAGTTTTTGGGTTTGAAACTTATAACATGAACCATTACAGGACTTGTTAATCCCCTGAAGCAGCGATTCGAATGAGTTTTTAGTTATGGCTTTTGAACGTCCAATTAAATGTCAATTGGAAACCAGAAAACTTGTATGGGTGTTAGGGATATCACTTGTATTAGTCCTTTTAGCCGAGAATTTCGAACTTCCATATGGATATGTGATGTCATCGTTGCTCTATTCTGCCAAGACTCGTTTCAATTACTGGAATAAAAATGATGTGAATCAAGTAACTATTTTAGCTACCAATTCCTCCATTAAAAGAACTAAGCAAAACAATGCTACTGGTGGTTCAATCACCGGAGAAAATGTAAGAGTACTTGCACCATTGGGTTTACCATTAGTTACCGGAGAAAATGGAAGTGTACCTGCACCGTTGGCTTTACCATTAATTACGTTCTCCCCGGGGATAAATGACTCTAGATCAGTAACTCCTGTTGTATCTTTATCTTATAACTCAACCGCATTAGACAAAAATGGTGTAAATCCCAAGCTACCCCAAAATGGTGTTTCATTACCAGGAAACAGTTCTTCGGTAACAAACATTCCAGCTACAAAGAGGCCAATGCCTGAAGTAGTTACAGTTTCGGAGATGCGTGATATGTTACTTCAGAATCGTGCTTCATATCTTCCTATGGTACATCTCGGAATTAATTTATGTTACAATAATTATTTATGATTCTTCCTTACTCTTTGCATTTCGTGTAGAAACCACTATACGCTTCAGCTAGTGATCAAGAATTAGTAAATGCAAAATTACAGATAGAGAATGCACCTTTAGTTACGGATGATCCTGACCTATATTACCCACTTTACATGAACTTGTCCACATTCAAAAGGTAAACCATTTTCTTTGCTAATATCATCTTTAAATTTAATGGAAGAAATGATATGTGTGCAGGAGCTACGAGTTAATGGAACAAAATCTCAAAGTGTATATCTACAAGGAAGGAAAAAGACCTGTATTTCATCAGTCACAGCTCACCGGGATATACGCATCGGAGGGTTGGTTTCTAAAGCTTCTTGAAAGGAACAAACAATATGTTACCAATAACCCTAAACAAGCCCACCTCTATTACTTGCCATTCACATCTCAGTTATTAGAAAAGGCTATATACGTCCCTAATTCTCACACTTTCGACAAATTAATTAAATATTTAAAGGACTACCTTGATTTGATCAAGACACGATACTCATTCTGGAATCGAACTTCCGGGGCCGACCATTTTCTTGTAGCTTGCCATGATTGGGTACGCATGTAATATTCCTATAGTTTTAAGGGTTTTGTGCATTTTACCCCCTAAGGTTTACAAAATTCACTTTCAACCTCATATGTTTTTTAATCGCATTCTACTCTGTGAGGTTTTATTTTATGTCCGCGTGCACGTGATGCGAGTTAAAAACGTAGGGGTAGAATGCTAATTTTGAAAACCTTAAGGGGGGAAATCCACAAAACCTTTGTTTTAAGCTTCATTGTTTTGATGCTAACTTTTAAGCTTCATTGTTTTTTTAGGCTCCCGAAGAAACAAAACGGGATATGGTAAATTGCATACGAGCGCTTTGCAATGCTGATCTAAAAGTAGGGTTTGAACTAGGAAAAGATGCTTCTTTACCAGAAACTTATATGCACTCTGCTGAAAATCCATCGAGGGGTATTTCCGGAAACCCTACTTCACAACGGAATACACTTGCTTTCTTTGCTGGTAAAATGCATGGTTATCTCCGTCCCATTCTGTTAAAACACTGGCAAAATAAAGACCCCGATATGCAAATCTTTGGGCGGTTGCGTAGACAAAATTATGCCCAGCTTATGAAGAGTAGTAAATACTGTATATGCCCGAGAGGGTATGAAGTGAATAGTCCGAGGGTTGTTGAAGCTATTATGAATGGATGTGTTCCGGTAATTATATCGGATAATTTTGTGCCACCATTTTTGGAGGTGTTGAATTGGGAAGCTTTTGCTGTTTTTGTGCTGGAGAAGGATATTCCGAATTTGAAGAAGATACTCCTTTCGATTTCGGAAAGGAGGTATATTGTGATGCAGTATAGAGTTCAAAAGGTAAGGCAACACTTCGTTTGGCATAAAGTTCCTGAGAAATATGATATATTTCATATGATACTTCATTCTATATGGTATAATAGAGTTTTTCAGATGCACAATTGATTGTAAACCTTGTGATTAAGAAAATTATACACCACAATTTTTATTTGCATAGAGAATTTGCAAGGGTTTCAGCCTTCTCTTAATATACTCTTCCAACGGACCAAAGGAGAGGCAACCAGCTGGATAAATCTGATCCTGGTCATGGGATACTGTTAGAGTTTTACCTCCTGATAAATCTTTTAGTGCAGCAGTTTGTTATGTGCATTAATCCAATCAAATTTATTTAGTAACATGAGTGAGTGAGGGAAGCTCAAAACAAGTTATTCTAAAGATACTCTGCTAAATCATTTCTCATAGATTTCTTCAATTATACGAAGTTTCACAACAATGAAGTCATCAAAAGTGATGAGACAGTTTTGCATATATAGCGCTCTCTCTCTCTCCACCTTATTTCTTTATTTTTTATTTTTTTTCATTTTACCTTCTCTTGGTTTACAATAATGGGCAATTTCAAAAGGGCAGACTATCTCCTATGGTATTAAAATAAGGATTAATGTCCAAGAAACCCCTCAAGTTAGAATTAATTTTTTTTTACCATAACCATTATTTTTTTGTCTATAAAAGGCACCATCTATTTTGTTTTTTTCATTTTTTTGTCCATTAAAAGAGCCGTTTGAGTTATGGAAAGCTTTTCAGAACTCAAATTTTGATTTATGAGAAGTTTCTCAAACTAAGATTTTGAGTTTTGGGAAACTTTTCATAACTCACTAATCTTTAAAAAAGACAGTGCCTTTACGGGATAGTGGACATGGTTGCAAGGGTTTATTGAGCATTAGCTTTAAAATAATACAACTACACGTGGCTTGTGTATCCTAGCATTGCTATAGGATTAGTTTTTAGCAACCACTTAAGAGTTGCCTAAATCGATCGCTAAGAGTATTAGCGATCGTTTGTGGCCGCAAAAGCTTAGTCGCTATTGCCTGATTGTTAGAAGTACCCTTAGCGACCACCCTTGCGTATTGCCGACCTTGAAAACCAACAACCATTCTAGTTCTCGGCAAAGTTAATCTTAATCAGCGTCCGCTTTGCAATAGCTAGTTATCATATCCCTTCAACGACCACCAAGGTGGTCGTCAATGGATTAATCATATTACCGATCAATAACGGTCACTAAAACCATATAATATTATCCGACCACCATGTCGGTAGCTAGAAGTATTAAAATAAAAAAGTAGAAAAAATATTTAATTAACAAAACGATTACAACAAAAATTTCGATTACAAACTAAAATATGAAAAGATAAAGTAAAGTTAAATTACAAAATTATCGAATAATATATTACATATCGAAATAATAGTTTGAATAAAGTACAATAAAGTCTAAATAAAATAAAATACAATCTGGATAATAATAAAGTCAAGGGAAAGGATTTATGTCAGAGAGACTGGGTCGTATCATCGTCATCTTCATCATTTAGTCTCGAAGGACTTGAAAATGATACTCATGTGCGCAAATTACTCGTTTGTGATGGACTCGGAGGGATAAATTCCAACAGAGCCTTGCCCTACTATAACATTAGCTTGTTGATTTGTCCAACTAGCTACGAATAATTCTCTGAATAAGGAACAGAGAAATCGGGGTGGTTGTAGTAGTGTCAGCCGACCCCTGGTCATAGGATGTGGCTGCGGGTAAAATCATGTAGGTCACGACCATCTGCGGGAAGGTGTCGATCATCCAATTCGGAGCCACAGTCGTATCTGGGTCCTGGCTTTGAGTTTCTTTTTTACTCTAGGTTGGAATGACCGGTCCAACTTTAGGTTTCCAACCCTTTCGTGTGTGGGACTGATAGGTTCATGTGACACCTCGATCACAATACATATATGATTTTCCTTTGTCAATGACTTTGAAGGTATGGTTGAGGACCCAGAGACGTCACCTCAAGTCTGATCGATTGTCGATCTCAATTCAACTTGTAAGTGGAAAAAATTATCGAAAAAATTGTAATTATTCAATTGCACAAAAAAAAATCTAACTTACATCGCCCTGATGGAAGCACTTATCCTCTAATCTCTTGTCTTCTTCCATCCAATTTTACTATTGATGTCTCCCAATTTCTAATGATTTAATATTAAGTGGAGACATCATTTTTAGTGTTTTAGAAGTCTAAATACTCGATTTTCTCATGATATAGTGCACTTTCCTATTTCTTGTCTTGATTTACTGATTTATTATTTTTAGAGCATATTGGGTTAAATTATTTATTTAGTGTGAAACTTTAAAGATATATATGGAGATTAATTATATGCCAAGTCAATTCTAAGAGATAAAGGAACGAAGATATACATGAAAATTGAAGAAAAGACAGGAAAAGCTAGGATATGGAAAGATAAAGTTTCCAAATAAATCTGAATTCCAGCACACACGACCACAAAGGGGCTCATAACTCAGGATTGGCTAGGAATTTTGGAGAATGGTCTGAAGAGAAGTTAAAGAGCTTTCCGAGACAATCAGTTTCGACTATTGGAACGCGTCAAACGGATAAGTACTGAAGCAGTTTTGCCTAAAACAAAATAGTGGAAGATTATTACCTTTTCTATATTTTAGGGTTACGAATTTGAGTTGGGCTTGGAGTCCAAGTTACTTGTCTTCCACTCCAAGAAAACGAATTAGGGCTTCTAAACACCTATAAATACACCCTTCAATCCTTGTAAAGTCATTCTTGCCTCCCATTAATTAGTCCTTAAGTTTTATATCATTAGAGGTATTGTAGAGAGCAAGATGAAGTCTTTTATTCAATCTTTTAGTTTATTTCATTTAGGTGTGAACTAATTTTCCATAGCTTGGGTTTTACATTATGTATAATTTATGAATTCTATTTTCTTTGTATCTAAGTTTCTTTTGGAATTATATGTTTTAGTCTGATATAAGCTGCTTACCCATATATTTGTTTATGTGTTTTGAATTATTGTCTGTCCTAAACCTGATCACTTTAGGCTTTCTTAAGAGTAGTAAGATGGTCGCCCAGAAGGGGTGTCTAATTGTTGAAACACCACATAACGTCTAGTGTCTGATATTGGTCCTGACAACACCGAGTCTAACTAGATAGTCATTAGGGTTTGTTTTAATCACCATATCACCAATTGAAGAAATTGTACTGTTTAGGGCCTTGGTAGCGCTAAATAACCCTAAGTTTGGACTGTCTCGTGGTTGTGTCGTAGCCCCCTTAGTCTCTCTCAAGGTCTAAGGTATGAGAATTTAGAATCCTGACTAAGTATTTAAGAGCTATTATCTCCCTTATTAACTAGAATTTGATAGAAAGAATTAGAAGGATTAGTGCATACTAGCAAAACCTAAGCTATAATCTCTCATCTCATATTCTTCGTATTTATTTTATTGTCTTTACTTTTATTTAGTTTAATTAATTATCTCTCAATTATTCATCTTTAGTCTTTGTCTTTTAATTAATTACTTGCTACTCGTAACTATTTGCTCATTCGTATAACACACTAAGTCCCAGAGAACAAATTCAACTTATCATTAAAACTTGCATACGTCCTGTAATACTTGCAGTATCGTGCTAGTCTAGGGTGAATTGTGCATCGTTTATCTATCTTGTATTATATTATTTTATCACACCCTAGGCAACACCAAGTTTTTGGCGCCGCTGCCGGGGACTTGTGTCTCGTTAGCGTGTGGGTTATCTATTTCGAGTAGTAGTTTTTAGTTAAAATTTTTATTTTTCCAGATTTACGCTTGTGGTTTGCTTTAGTCTTTTTCAGGTTTCAACAGTGTTTATGCCGCTGTCGGGGACTTGTGTTTCATAGTTTATTACTTCTGTTTACGCAAAAAGAAGATGAATAAATCTGATCCAATTATTGGGTCAGATCCGCAAGCCCACAAGAAGCTTCGCCCAAATGGATTTCACGGTTGATTTTTTTTAATTTTACTCATTAAATCATTCAAGAATCATGATTTAATCAACAAGAAAACATAGATTAAGTGTAGAGAAGCTCCATATTTCCTCCATTGTTGAAGGTTTGAAGCATTCAAACCTTCAAAGTTTTTTTTTAAGTTAGAGATGAAGCTGAGGTGACGTGGAGGTGATGTGGCGCTGACATGGCGCCATGTGGCGTTGACTAACGGTCAATTGACAAAAAAATAGAAAAAGAGCTAACGGCGACAAAAACTAGTTAGATCAAGGGCGCGAAAGGGTAAAAACAAAGATCAGGGGCGGATGCTGCACTTTGGTCATAATTAGAGGGCCACGGGAGGGTTTTACCCATAATATAATATATTTAATAATAAAGGTAGTAAAGGTATAAAAAATATAAAGGAGATGTTTGTAATAAATAATTGTTCTATTAGACATTTTTTTATTAAATAAATAATTGAAAACTTAAAAAAAAATTAGGCTACTATATGAGGATGTTTTCTCTAATAACCCCATATCTATATTATATTTCAGAGTTTTTTCTACGGTCTAGATTTACCCACATAAGTGGTGGTCAGGATTAAATTTGGCTAAACATAAGTGGTGGCCAGGATTGATTCTGGCCCTACTTATTAATTTTTTTTTGAACCTTGATTCGATTCCTGTCAACGGAATTCATTTTTGCTTTGGTATCTTTAGACACGTTTTTTTTAACCTGGATTCAATTCCTGTCAACGGAATTCATTTTTGCTTAAGTGTCTCCAGACACGGGTTTTACCTAGTATATATATATATATATATAATCATACAATTCTATAACATTGAATAAATGATAAAGTTAAATCAAATCTAACTCTTGTTTTAAGTATAAGTAACATGTCATATTAATAAGTTGTTTAAAAATATTTACATTATTCTATAAATGACAATAATTTAATACTAAAAATAATATTGAAGGTGTTGTTCTCATTTTAATTACTCAAAATCTCTTATGTTACATTTAGTTAATTTTATATAAAATATAGCTTAAAATGTATCTTATTAATAAAAAAGATTTAATATAAAATTTTATCCATGAACTTCAAATTTCCAACTCTGACCCATTATTTTTATATTCATATAATTTGTATTGGTAAAAAAGTAAACAAATTTTTGGGTAGAGTGATCTTTCAAAAGTATTAATATTTATGGTTAAATTACATGATAACACTTGGAAACCAAATCCACCTACCAATTTAAACAAAACAAAATCCACCTAGCATGCATGTGATGCAAAATAGTTATATTGAAATTTAAGTGTATTATAATATATTTATCTTTAAATTTTTTTATTTCATTGTTGTGTTTAGACATGTATAACAATAAACTGCATCTCAAATTTTCTTTTCATTACAAATTTAGAAATCCAATTAACGGGTATCAAATTATACATTTTGATTAGATATTAACTTTCATATGATCGAAATCTTGTTTTACTACCCATAAGAAGCTGAAGGTAATGTCTCTCCAAATCTTGATCTTCATATCGTTTTAAATAAAGAGATTAGATTTAATTGACGTGTATGTAGATATATGGATAATGTTTTTCTTTTTTTTTGTAACAAGAAGAGTCTCGTAAAACGTTTTAAATACCCGCTCCCTGATAAGTCACACAACATTACAAAACAAGATTTAAAGTGTGCCTTTTTGTATAAGAGTGACCAGAGGTGTTATACATTTTACTCCTTAGATGGAATTCAAAGCCTCTGATATGTATTGATAGCTAGATGTTCATTATCGTTAACTAAAATGTCATCATATTCGGACACCATGTAATCTTCATTAGCTTGTTTTCTGGGATTAGTATGTGGAATCATTGTTTATAACTATCTATGCACAATTTACATAGTAAATTTGGCTTGGAATATTGTAACAGTTTTTGCAAGAGATGTCGTTGATCCCCTGAAGCAGATGAGTTATGGCATCTAAACGTCGCACGAAATGTCATCGGACAACCATAAAACTTGTATGGCTGTTCGGTATCGCATTTTCCTTAATCTTATTAGCTGAAGTTTACGAGCTTCATTACGCACATGTTGTCTCATCGCTTGATCGTCCTGCTCACGAGACACCTTTTGTCAATTCTTGGAGGAACAACGAGGTGACCAAATTAGCTAAGTACTCATCGCAAGAAAACACGCAACAAAAGAAGCTAATAACTACCTCGACTTTGTCCAAGATAATCGAGTCGAAAACAAGAACTCCTGTGATATCTTTATCTCATAACTCAACAAAATTAAACAAAACTAGACGTGCAAGAAACACTTCTTTGGTGATGAAGGTCCCTGATGCAGAGAGTCTAATGCCAGAAGTACTGACACTAGCAGAGATGTATGATATGTTACTTCAAAATGGTGCATCGTCCTTTTCCACGGTACATCCTGGAATTAAATAATGTTCGAATTATATCTCATCCGTTCTTTACTCTTTACATTCGGTGCAGACACCACTAAATCCTTCGGCCAGTGAACAAGAATTACTAAACGCGAAATCATTGATCGAGAGCACACCTCCCTTTACAGAAGATCATGGCTTATACTCCCCAGCTTACCGAAACTTATCCTCATTCATAAGGTAAGCACTTAAATCGGACATGGGAGGGAAAAAGGGCATGTTTAATTTTATATCCCCTCATATGCAGGAGCTATGAGTTAATGGAACAAATTCTTAAGATTTATATCTATAAGGATGGAAAGAAACCCCTTTTCCATAATCCAATGCTCTTAGGGATATATTCATCCGAGGGTTGGTTCTTAAGATTGCTAGAAGCAAACAAACAATACGTTACAAAAAACGGAAGTCATGCACACTTATTTTACTTACCCTTCTCATCTAAAATGTTACAAATGGAATTATACGTCCCTGGCTCTCACAGTATCAGCAATATAATACAAAAGTTAGAAGAGTACGTGGATTGGATCAAGAAAAAATACCCTTTCTGGAATCGAACTTCAGGGACCGATCACTTTCTTGTTGCTTGCCATGATTGGGTACGATTTACTCATATTCTTATCGTTTTAGCTCAAGTTTTCAGGACTCAATTCTCTTCAGTTTTTCAGGCTCCAAGAGAAACACGTAAAGTTATGGGAAATTGCATACGAGCGCTTTGCAATGCGGATCCGAAAATAGAAGGGTTCAGACTAGGGAAAGATGTCTCATTACCAGAAACTAAAGTGCACTCGACTATTGATCCGTATAGTGGAATTCCGAAAACCCTTCGTGCAAAACGGCATACACTTGCTTTCTTTGCCGGTCAAATGCACGGTGATGTGCGCCCGGTTTTGTTCAAACACTGGGGTAAGAAAGATTCGGACATAAAACTATATACTTGGATACATAAGCGGATTTACTTCATCCACATGAAGAGCAGCAAGTTTTGTTTATGTCCGAGAGGACATGAAGTGAATAGCCCGAGGGTTGTGGAAGCCATTATCTGGGGATGTGTTCCGGTGATTATATCGGATAATTTTGTGCCTCCATTTATGGAGGTGTTGAATTGGGAAGCTTTTGCTGTTTTTGTGCAAGAGAAGGATATTCCAAATTTGAAGAAGATATTGCTTTCTATCTCGGAAAGGATGTTTACTAATATGCAGCATAGAGTTAGAAGGGTAAGGCAACACTTCATTTGGCATGCGATTCCTGAGAAATATGATATATTTCATATGATACTTCATTCTATATGGCACACTAGACTTAATCAGATGTACCCTAGTTAATTGGTTAGTTAGCAAATCATAGCTTAACGCACTATGTGAGAAGCGTACTATATGACGATCAAATTGACAGCTGGAATTGGATAGGAGGGGAAGTACAACACCTTGATTAGTTAGTTTTTCCCCGGTTTTAACTTAGAACAACGCTTTTATGTTGTACTCAAATGTAAAACAAATGAACATGGTACAGGCCTTGGTGATTAAGATATTGTAGATCACAATTCTTGTAGTTAATGCAGAAAATACATGTGTTAGTTTTTAGGATAAAGATTCATATGAGGCATATAGTCCATAATGAAGTTTTTTATACGGTTTATCTCTTACTACTGAATTAGCTGTTAATTTAGCTGGTTTTGTCTATACAATCAATGCTCAATATTTTCAAAATGGTTGTACATGCCTCGCAACACACGGCTATATGCTAATCCTATGAACAAAGGTCCGAGAATTTAATCCCCAAGTTTGAGGGCGTTTTTGAAACGCATAACGTTTATTAAAAGAGGCATGGTACTTTAATGGGTAAATAGCATGAGAGGCCTTGTGGTTTCATTAATTAAGTTCACTAGTTTTTGTAGTAGCAAAATAAGCACGAGATGCCCTTGTTTCAAATTAATTGGCATACACAACTCTCGTGCTGGTTAACATTGTTAGATTTTGCGGGGAATTATTTTCTAAAGCCCCCAATAACATTGGACTATCAAACAAAAGTCCAACCCCAAACCTTAGTTACTACCCAACTAGTATATAGCAAAATACCTAAAAAAAACCCTTCTGTCCTCTTATACACAATGATGATAAGATTTGATAAGCTCGAGAAGCCATTAGAAGAGCTTGAAGATGAAAGAAGCTTTAGCAGAAAGAAAAGGAGAAGAAGAAGAAGATATAAAGCGAGAGAGAGAGAAGTAAAGAAGAGAATTGTATTGAGCAAAAGAAGTGATCGATTATTGTACATTTACACATTATATATAGAATACATTTCGTCAATACAATCTAACAAACTTTTAACTGAATTCCAGCTGTAAAGATTCTTTTGCATTTGCATTTTTGTTTATTGCATATTAGTCCCTGCATTATCCTTATGTATGATTAGCTCCAGCTCTTTCTTGTCCAGCTCATTAGCTACATTCCAACAGCCCCCCACAAGCGGAACATGAATGTTATGAATGTTCAGCTTGGAGAGAATGTTGTGGAAAGGTACTGAACCAAGTGGTTTGGTGAAAATATCAGCAAGCTGAAGTGAAGAGGGAATGTAAAATAGCTTGATCAAACCAGCTTGCAACTTCTCACGAGTGATCTTACAGTCAATATCAATATGCTTTGTCTTCTCATGTTGTACTGGATTTGTAGCCATAGCTATGGCAGATTTACTGTCAGAGAAGATAAGGGCAGGTGAGTTATGTAATATTCCATAATCATTGAGTGCAAACACGAGCCATTGCAATTCACATGTAGTAGCAGCTAAGGCCCTATACTCAGCTTCTGCAGAAGATTTGCTTATGGTTGTTTGCTTTTTACTTTTCCATGAAATGAGTGAATCACCAAGAAACACACAAAAGCCAGTAATACTCCTTCGTGTATCTACACAACCAGCCCAATCACTATCGCAAAACGCTTTGAGCTTAATTTCAGAGGAACTAGAAAAAAATAAGCCTTGACCGGGTGTGAGTTTAATATAACGTAATACTCTTTGAGCTGCATTCCAGTGATTTGTAGAAGGTTTAGCCAAAAATTGGCTAAGACAATTCACAGAGAACGCAATGTCAGGACGAGTAATAGTTAAATATAACAATCTTCCGATTAATCTTCTATATGATGATGGTTTGTCCAAGAGCTCTGTTTCATCATTTTTGAGCTTCAATGTGGACTCCATTGGAAAATGACAAGGTTTTGACCCTAATAATCCACACTCCATTAGTATATCAAGAGAAAACTTGCATTGACAAATAGTAATTCCATTCGATGATCGAGCAACTTCAATTCCCAAGAAATATTTTAATTCGCCTAAGTCTTTTATAGTGAACTTATCATTGAGAAAACTTTTAAGCTTCTAAATTTCTTGAATTGAGTTACTCGTAAGTATTATATCATCCACATAAACAAGTATATCAATGAAAGACGATGATTCTTGTTTTATGAACAAGCTATAATCACTATTTGAGTGAGCAAAACCATAGTCGATTAGTGCAGCTGAGAGCTTAGCAAACCATTGTCGAGAAGCCTGTTTCAATCCATATAAACTCTTATTGAGCTTGCATACAGAGTTAGGAGGGGCCTCAAGACCTTGAGGAACTGTCATATATACATCCTCATGTAGATCACCATGTAAAAACGCATTATTGACATCCAGTTGATGCAAAAACCAGTGGTTAAGAGATGCCAAAGCAAGAATCAACCTTATAGATACAAGCTTTGCCACAGGAGAAAATGTGTCAAAGAAATCAAGGCCTTCTTGTTGGTTATATCCTTTTGCAGCTAATATGGCTTTATGCCTTTCAAGAGTGCCATCTGCATTATATTTTAGTTTAAACACCCATTTGGAGCCAATAGGATTGATGTTAGGTGATTGAGGAACAATTGTCCAAGTATTGTTGTTTTGTAAGGCAGTTAATTCTTTTTGAATAGCATTCATCCATTCAGTGGAAGTTGAGGCTTGTTTAAATGATCTTGGTTCAGGTGTGGAAGTTATTGAAGAAATGAAAGTTGTGTATGATGGAGAGAGTTTAGCTGTGCCAATAAAAACTTGTATAGGATATAGGAGGTCAGTTTGTGTATTGGAAGATGTACAACAGGAGGTTGAGTGGCATATGTAGTCATTGAGATATGAAGGAGGATTTCTTGTTCTGAGAGGTCTTGAGGATGGTTGTAGAGAGGTAGATGTATTGTTAGGGGATGTGGTTGTATTAGGTGTGGGTGTATCAATCAACTGAGATGATGAAGGTGGGAATAATAAGGTATGACTTTGTGTGGGTGGTGTATTTGAGATAAAGGGGGAAACAGATTCATGAAATATTACATTTCTTGATATAAATACCTTGTATGAGTTTAAGTCAAGGAGTTTATATCCTTTAGTGCCAATAGGGTAGCTTAGAAAGACACATTTAGTGGCTCTATAGTCAAACTTTGATCTACCTTGTTGAAGAGTTGAGGCAAAACATAAAGAACCAAAAACTCTTAGGTGTTGGAGAGATGGTGGTTTGTTATATAGTTTTTGATAAGGTGAAAGATTGTTTAGTAAAGGTGTAGGTAGCCTGTTGATCAAATGTGCAGCAGTAAGAATAGATTCACTCCAAAATTGAAGGGGAAGGTTGGACTGAAACATCAAGGCTCTAGCTGTGGTTAATAGGTGTTGATGCTTTCTTTCCACCAAGCCATTTTGTTGTGGTGTTTCCACACAACTGAGTTGATGCATAATACCATGTTGTGAGTAGAATTCAAGTATTGAGAACTCAGGACCATTATCTGTTCTTATTGCTTTTATACAAACATTAAACTGAGTTTTTATTAAGTTGTAAAAGGATATGAGATGAGTTTGAACCTCAGATTTTGCACACATTAAATATATCCATGTGCCTCTTGAGAAATCATCCACAATTGTTAAAAAATATCTATGACCCGAGTGAGAAACTTGTTTGAAAGGTCCCCATATATCACAAGTGAATCAACTCAAAACAAGAGGTACTATGAGTTTGAGAATTGGGAAATACAAGCTTCTTTTGTTTAGCATAATGACATGAACTACAAATGTTTGAAGGTAGAAAAGAAATTGAAGAATCTAACTCTTTAAGTGCAGGTAATTTTGCCTTTGAGGGATGGCCTAATCTTGAGTGCCAAACATCAAAATTCTCAGTTGAACTTGCTAAGAGAGCCTGACTTGAAGAAGAGTTTGTTGAAGAGTGAATATAGTAGAGTCCCTTAAGCTCATAAGCAATCCCAATCATCTTCTGAGTTGAGTGTTCCTGAATTATACAATGAGAAGGATAGAAAGCAAGTGATATATGTGAATCTTTTGTGAGTTTTGAGACTGATAACAGGTTATACTTGAATATAGGAACACATAGCACATTGTGTAGAGTAATGGCATCATTTATCCATACACTACCCTTGTGAGTAGCATTAACAATCACCCCATTAGGTAGAGTAACCGGAGTTGTAATGCAAGTAACATTATTAGTATATAAAGATCATGAATATATAAGGTGATCAGTTGCACCTGTATCAAGAATCCAAGAGGTTTTATTAGTGTTACCTTCTTGTGTGGAGACTTGATGAACAGCAGATGGTGAAGAAGCTTGATCAATTGAGGAAGAGTTAGCTAAGGCAATAAGTTTGCTTATCTCTTCAGGTGAAAAATCATAAGAATTCAGTGATTTGAACTCAGGAGAAAGGGATTCTTCAGCATTAACACAATGAGCCTTCACATTTTGTGGTTTAGAATGGTTGTTCATGATGAAACACCTTCCTTTTGGTCCATCCCAACCAACTGGATAGCCATGAATCTGAAAGCAAGTGTCAATTGTATGCCCTGTATAACCACAATGAGTACAAACCATTTTCTTTCTTTCAAAATAATTGTTGGATTTGTGTAGATTCTTAGTATAAAACGCATGAGCTGAGGAATCTGAGGATGAATTAGTTAAAGTTCTTTGACTTTCTTCTTGATTGATCATAGCAAAAACCGAGTTAACACTAGGTAAAGGATCCATAAGAAGAATTTGGCTGCGCACTATAGCATAAGAATCATTAAGTCCAATCAAAAATTTGATTATAAAATCGTTTTGCTGTCTTTCAATTAGAGTTTCGAATAATCTACAGCTGCAATTGTTCATGTGACCACGAGAACAACTTGGCATTGGTCTGTAGTGTACATATTCATCCCATAACGATTTGAACTTAGCGAAATATTCAGAAACTGAGCTTGAGTTTTGTGATATTGAACTTAGTGCCTTCTCAAGGTGATAAACACGAGTGCCATTACTTTTGTTAAATCGAGTTTTAATTTCATTAAAGAGATCATGAGCAGAATTAACATATAAAAGACTTGATCGAATTTCTTTGGAAATTGAATTAAGTAACCAAGCTAAAACTAGATTATTTGCTCTGTTCCACGCAGTATAAAGAGCTAAATTAGTTAGAGGAGGTTGAGGAAGCTCACCATTAACGAATCCAAGTTTGTTTTTAACGGAGAGGGCAATTTCAATAGCATGTTTCCATGAGAGATAATTATCGCCGGTAAGAACATCGGAGACGAGAGAAACACCGGTGTTCTCGCTCGGATGGAGATAGTAGGGGCTCGAGAAATCTTCAGTGAAGGAAATTTGAGTCGCCATGAGTAGAGAAGAAGGTTTTAATAAGAGTAAGATGCGGAATTAGTAAGATAACGTCTGATACCATGATAAGATTTGATAAGCTCGAGAAGCCATTAGAAGAGATTGAAGATGAAAGAAGCTTTAGCAGAAAGAAAAGGAGAAGAAGAAGAAGATATAAAGCGAGAGAGAGAGAGAAGTAAAGAAGAGAATTGTATTGAGCAAAAGAAGTGATCGATTATTGTACATTTACACATTATATATACAATACATTTCGTCAATACAATCTAACAAACTTCTAACTGAATTCCAGCTGTAAAGATTCTTTTGCATTTGCATTTTTGTTTATTGCATATTAGTCCCTGCATTATCCTTATGTATGATTAGCTCCAGCTCTTTCATGTCCAGCTCATTAGCTGCATTCCAACAAATGAAAAACCAAAAATCAAAAACCAAATCCCTATTAGGGTTTTTGTTTCAAAACACGTTCCTCTCTCTACCTTCTCTACCCTCCCTCTCTCACCTTCCCACCATTGACGCCTCCCCCACCATTGCCGCCTCCCCCACCTTCCCATCATTGCCGCCTCCCCCTCTTTCAACCACCACCATCGAGGCCCTCTTTCCACTCTTCCCCATTCCACCAACATCGAGCTTCGACGAAGCCAGAGCCGTAGCCACCAGATCCACCCTTCGCGCGACAACAGCCTCCACCGCCGTGAACTGTTGCGAACTGCACCACCACGAACCGCCGAAATCTCACCTTGACACCATCACTGTCGTCCTCCTGCTCACTGAAGCCGGCACCATCATCGTGGTCTCACCTTCCAGGCGTCGTGGACCTTCGTGTTTCCTCTTCCCTTCCCTCTGCTTCGTTGTCTTCTCCAACGCAAAAGGCGGCGCCGTCGTTCGCGCAAAAGATCTCACCGCCGGCTTCGTTATGCACCAGTAAACTGAGGCAACGAAGAAGCCCTAGCCCTTCGTCGTTCCTGCTCACAAAAATCGACGAAGATCACCGCCGTTCCGTTCTACACCAGTAAACCGCCTCCACGAAGAAACCTAGCCTCCCTCTACCACCACCACGCCGTCCAGGCCCTTCTCCACCACTGTGAACCAGATTCACACCATCACTATCCTTTGATTTCGCTTGTGGTTCATTTTGTAGTTTGAGTCCAGGTAGTTTGGGTCCAGATATAACTTGGGTCCATGGGAATGGGTCCATCCCATTTGTTAGACTTTTCTCCTTTTTTTTGTTGTTGCCGTGTGAGTGTTGTAAGAGGTCCAACCATGGGTCCAGCCCATTTGTTTGACTCTCTTCTTTGTCCAGCCCGTTAATGTGAGTAGGGTAAGGGGTCCAGCCCATTTTGTTAGTCTTGGGTGTAGTTAGTGTGATTGGGTAAGGGGTCAGCCCATTTTGTTAGTCTTGGGTGTAGTTGGACTTGAGTGTGTGAGGGTTAATAAATGGGGCTTGGGTACAACCCTAGGGGTACAGACTTGGACAACCTTTGACTTCAATGGATATGTATTTGGACAAAATGGGCTTGGTACAGCCCTAGGGGTGCAGACTTGGACAACTTTTGACTTCATTGGACATGGACTTGGGTACAGCCCTATGGGTACTTGGAAAATTAGATGGACAAAATTCCTGGTAAATTTGGACAACTAAAATTGCAATTATATAATCCTTTTACTAACTTAAAAAACTGAAAACCTAATATAGGTCCGTACCCATGGGTACGGATCCATCGGCTTAAAGAAAAGAAGAAAAAGAATAGAAAATGAATTTCTGAAAAAAAATTGAAAAGGGTATAGATGGAAAAAATCCAACCAAAAATTGTAACTAGGCCTTATAAAGTAGATTTTGGTAACTAGGCTTTAAAAACTCTCTTTGTTACAAATTAGGCTTTAATCTGTAGATTCCTCTAGATTTTATTGACGAAAAATGAGAATATCCTGAACGATTCTTTGTCACAAAAAGACCGTTGCTCCAAAAAAAACAAAAAAAAATTTAACCACCAAATGCCCATTCTCTATGAAATGTCCCCCTTTCTCCAGTTTTTAAACATTTTCACTATTTAATCTCAAACATATCTTTCATTTCAATCTGTTTAATCAAAATCCAATTATTATTTTCAAAGTTGAGGGTGATGATCAAAAAATCTATTTAATCAATTCAAATCCTTATTTCAAACATCAAATCATTATTTTTAAAAATGAGGATGTTGATAAACAAAATCAAGAAATAAATAGGACTTTTACATTTCAACCCCTTATGGATTTTTAGATTGTCAGGATCCATCTATAGAGAAAGAGAGAACGATTCAGATTTAAGATTATACTCTCATGTTTTAAAATCATGCTAATTGGGAATTGTTGGCCTTATTAAACACAAACCTTAACATATGATAAAGCACTGAATCTTCTATCCAAACGTGCATAACAAACACTTTTTATGAGGAAAATACAATATATGACCTAAAAATTGGGCAACTTTATATTTTATGTCCCAATTAAAAAGTAATCATATTAAAATCCTAAATGTAATGTTTTGGATTGTTTTTGACGTTTTTACCTTACTTGGTCTGAACAAAATAATCTTTTTGGTGGGTACGGACCCACGAACGCTTACAACTAGGTCTGAATTATAACTGTGATGGGTACGGACCGAAAGGACCCAAAGCATTTGTAATGTTTTTTATTAGTTCATTTTTTATTAAGTCCTTTATAGTTATATGGGTCCGGACCCAGCTAGATCACAGTTTTTTGCGATGTACCCATGGCCCTAAAAATATCCCTTTACCAAATTTTGGATGTACCCATTAAACAAAACAATTTGAATAATTTTTGGGTTGTACTCATTAGCCCATTAAACAAACATAATGGGCTAGCCCCATCAAGATATCGGGCTGGCCCCATCAACAACAAAAACCATGGTGGGCTGGCCCCATCAGCAACAACGATATAGAAAAAGAAAAAAACGAACGGTGAAGACAATTGATCCACGAACGGTGAATACAATCGATCCACGAACGGTAGTCTCCACGATGGCGGGGAAAGAAAGATCTTATGGAATATGTTGGTGGAGAAGGGACTTCGAACAAATCTGCTACTGGATCTGGGTGAACACAGAGGTGATGAAGGTAAACACATTGATGGTGGATTTCTCGAGCAAGGGAGCGTCGACGGGAAGGTGACGAACGGCAGTGGCGGGTATCTTGCGCTTGAGAATGGTGCTCGTTGGGTGGTGGGTTTCTTGTGCCAGAGAATGGTGCTCGCTGGAGGCGGTGGTTCTCTAGTGAGATGAAGGTCAGATTGAGAGGGTGAATGGTGGTGAAGATGGAGGGTTTATGGTGCTCTAGATCGGCGACGGCGGGCTGTGCTCCGTTTGGGTGGTGATAGAAGAGAGATGGAGGGTTGGTGGTAATGATGGGGGTCGTTTCTTCTGCAAGGTAGGGTTGGTGGTATGGTGATAGAAGAGAGATGGAGGGTAGGGAAGGGGAGGTGAATCGGCAGGGGTTAGGTAAGTCAGAGAGAAGGTCAGAGATGAGAGTGTGAGTGTGAAAGTTTAGGAGATCCAACCCTATATGGGTTTTCTGTTTTGATTTGTTGAGTTTCTCTGTAACTATCATTGAAGAGGGGGTGTTTTGGGGAATTTATCCTATTTAGTTGGGCTCCTAACTGATAGTTAGGAGCTGGGATTCTTATTAGAAACCCAATATCCCATCGGGCCTTATATAATAAATACCCCACTTTTTATTAGTAAACATGATTGCATCACATGGATCCACCACATTTGCCTACACATGAATGATTAGGTGAAAATGATTTTCTTACAGTTGAATAATATTAATGAACTCATGAGACTCACCTTGTAAAAAAGAAAAATGGAGTCACAATATAACCAAATTTATTTTCAGAAGACGAGGATGATAATTAAAAACCTATTTGCCACTTGTCACACTTTATTACCAAGCTTTCCGAAACTAACATATTTGGATGAATTAATTCATTGGTATGAACTGAAAATTGGAGAGTAATTCGAAAAATGATAATATGTGTGCTGAGGATTCTTATATATTGTGATGTGTTGTTTACCAACAAGTGGGAGTCAACCGGTGTTGAAATTGTTAAATTCGTCAATAAAACTTGAGAAATGAAATACACGATCTTTTTTTAGATCTTCTACCGAGGAAGAAGCACGTGCAATGTTGGAATCCGTCATGTTGTGCAGAAACCTACAATATATGGAGAAGAGGATTTTTTACAATAATCTTGAAATAATTTAGGGTATAAGGTCACTGTCAGCAGGAAATTGGTAAGTTTAGTCGGTGGTGAAGAACATAGTGTAGTTGGCGGAACAGATGGATTTGATTCGGTTCCATCACGAAAAATTAGACCGCATTGCAAAAATTCTAGGTGGATGGTCGGCTCTAGTGTGGCACAGATGGGAAGTGGATACCCTTTTTTCGAGATTACGACTAGGCTGATTTAAGTAGGATGTATGTATTTTTCAAAAAATAAGATTAATGGAATTCATTTTTAAACTTGATTTAAGTAATGTTATATACAATCCTATTTCATACCACCCTACATATTATCCTACCCTATATATATGATGATATGGGCGTAGTATAAAAAGGATATAATAGATCATTACTCCTTGGTTTATGGCTTTTATAATTTAATTTTTTTTATTACTCTTATTTCCAAAATGGAGAAGACAAAACGAGAAAATAATTTGTTGTTGAAAAAATATTGTATAAGGATATTGTACTTTTTTTAGTATGTTTAAAATATAAAAAAATGAAAAGTCATAAATATCGTACATCTTACGTGTGTATTGTACGTTGGACGAAAAAACTTAGCACAAGGGCCTCTCTTACCTATATTTGTTGAACACATGGGACTCTCATGCCTATTCTTTTACTACAAAGGCTAACAAATGTAATTGATGCGACCACATGGGTCTCCTGATCCCTCAACCCTACTTTGATTAACTATTGTGTGTATTTGAGATATTTTTTATTTAGATATTACACATTGATAAAACAATGATCTACCAAAATGATCAGTCATTGTTGACTTCTCAATTTAGTTTTATTTGTCACATTTACTTAGATATGAGTATATAATGTATCGGTTCGAGGGCTCTACGTCAATTATCCGTTACCTACAAACAAAGGATTAGTCACCAAACAGGGGGGCTACTCCTGATGACACTTTAACAACCAAATTATTACTGATGACTAATTTACTCAAGACGAATCGCTGAAGTGAATAGTGCGTAATTTTTCTCTTTGGGAACATGGGGGTAATTATAGGATTTTTAGGTCAATTAATACTAGGTTTTGTCTTATACAAGGAGTTCCATCGAGGGGTATGTAACTTCATACCATCGTAAGGTTTATATATAGTAGGTTGTGTCCATTTTTGTAATAGATATGAGTCGAAGCCATTTATACATAGGGTTGTGTTAGTTACATGGACTCGTAGTCAAGGCATTTAAACACTTTAGTCAAGGACCAATATTGGATAAGGTATTTTGTTATATTAGTCACCCTCTTTAATTTGGAAGACCACACCTATATTTCTTTATTGATATTTTGTAAGGATGATTTAAAATTTAATTTTTGGCGTCGACTACTTCTGGTGACCAAAAGGTCTTATTATTCAAAGACCTAGGTTGGTTAATTTCGAAGAGTCACATGCTTTCACATAATGATTACGTAGATGATTGTTATCTTAAAAGTTAAAACGATATGCTAACATGGCACTTTAAGATCAGGGGGTTGTTGAATCATCATTATCTCAACAAGAAAACATACAAAGGCCTCTATAAATACGGGGTTTACCCTAATCTCCGACTTTTTTTGCATTCACTTAGTATTTAGATCATTATTCTTTGGCTATTAGAAATTCCTTCTTCGACGTTCTCACAAAATTCAACTCTTATTTTGATTCTTCATCGCATTACCTTCATAACTGAATGTGTCTAAAGTGATGTTCTTAGGGTCATAACCCTTCAGAGCTTCTAGATATAATGGGGAGGTAACACCCATTAATTATGAGATCGAGGTGCTATGGTTCTTGTTTACAACACCATATATAGATATTCTGCCAAATTTTGGCGAACCGATCCATGTCGACCCCTTAATAGTAGAAATACCCTTTTGTAGATAATTATATTGAGTAAGAGATCCTGGTAGGATACGTGAAGGGCTCAAAGGAGTACTCCTCAAGTAGTTATGTTGACAGCTTATCTGATAGTTCGAACCCTCAAATAGCTCAACCACTAGATACCTTTCTTCCCACTTATCATTTTAGCCCCTCCATAACATGTTGTGTCGATAGTTGATACCATCTTGGTGAATGTCCAGAATCTTTCCCATAGGCCGAGCATGAGATATACTTGATCAAGGTTCTAAGTCCTTTAGAACCAATTGAGAGGCAGTGTATGCTTTCCCATAAAAAGTTAATATCCATCGTAAAGAGAAATATTGTAGTTAACGACATTGAGATATGTTGGTCCTTGGGCGATGCTTTAGGGTACCCAGGAGTTCAGGATGAGTCTGTTATTTATATGCATATGTATCATATAGGTTTTAGGTTTCCCCTTCCTCATTCATTATGTATTTATCATAGGGTTATAAGTTGTTCTTTAGTTAGTTGACTCTTAATGCTTGGGCAAAAATACTTGGATTTTTTGTTGCTTGTCGGGTATAGATGAGCTCCATCCTCGGTGAATTTATTTAGAGTTTTTTAAATTTACAAAGAAGATTCATTAGTTATGCAAGAAGGTTGGTTCACTGAGGGGACTCCAAAAGCCACGAATAAAGCTACACATCTAGCGGTATTTGTAGATTGATGCGTATGAGAGAGGTGAAAAAGATATAGAAGGTTCGGTTTTCACTTTTCAAAATCTAATTTTTTTGGTTTTGGTTCGGTTTACTACGCAAAAACCGAACCAAAAAAAACTAAATAAAAACCGTACCGACAAAGAAAAAAAATCAGGAGATTTGAGAATTTTTATATAAAAATTATGTGGGAGAAAATTAAGTTGAGAATTTATCATCTATGTAAAACTTTTTGTTTTACTTTTGGCGGTGTTATTCGTGAGAATTTTTTTATATCGCATAAGATTATATGAGTAAGTATCTATTTGATTGGTTTTATTAATCACGGTTGTATGAATTTGGAAGTAGTAATTTTAATTTTATAAATTTATTTAGTATTATGTTAGAATAGTAACATAATTGTATTAGAATATTAGTCGCTATTGGACAATGTAATTCAAGATATGGTATGCCAACGATTATTGGTAAAATATCCAATTTCGTAGCGAACAAAAAACGAATAGAAACAATCCAATTCTAAACCAAAAACCGAATACAAAACCAAATGCGTATCGTCTGGTTTAATAGTTAAATTATAAAAAACCAAAATATTCTGTTCGGTTTCGGTTTTAGCTAAAAACTGAAAGGAACTGAATTATGCTCATCTATAATTGCAAGTGGTGATGTTTATGACTGGCCATCTATGGTTATGAAGTGAAAAACGTCCGTAAGGAAAAATTCTAACACAGATTTTTATGCATAAAATAACATTGTCAACGTAAATTCTGATGTCATAAAGTAAGATTACCTATAAATTTTTAGGTACGAAAGAACAACCCTTTTAATACCAGGTGAACCTTTAGATCCCTATTATAAAACTTGCTTTAGATCTCCAGGTAATTACACATTTTGCTATAATCGAGAAATGACAAAGAAGGGTTAATTGTCTGGCAAGATTATTTAGGATTTCAAACCATAACTAATTTTGTCTTTTCTGATACGTGTAACTACCTATATGGAAAAATCTTTCTACAATTCAACTTACCGTGTCATTTTTTAAACATAACTAAGTACAAAATTAAGAAGAAGACAAAAAGCCAAATCAACTCCCTTAACTCATACATTCGTCAATTTTGAATAAAACGACTATTAACCAAAAAGAAAGAATAAAACAGCATAAATCGACCATAAAAAGAAAAGAATAAAAAATCTTATTCTAAACGTGTCTCTTTCCGCAAGAGAGTATCCAGTATTCCGCTTAAAATGACACATAAACATAACGTAACAAAAAGTCAATATTGCATACGTAATATCTTCAGAAATCAATGGGCATATTTGTCTCACCACACCTTTTCGATGTATACTAGTACTACTATAAAGATTCCACCGCACCGTTTCTGCTCCTTGCTTTTCTCGACTTTGCATTAAATCTCACACGCCCCTCATTAAATCATTTCCAGAAAAGAATCACATGTCATACTCCTATTTCAAAATAAAATTTTAGTAGTTATTACAATTTTTTATTTCTTTTTTTTGTTCAATTCTTTTATTATTGACGCTCATAAAATAAATAGATTGCTTTAGCACTTGATAATGATCAAAAGAACTCTGACATCGAATTACCGAGATAATCCACAATATACACAGTTACACATTTATTTATTTATTAATATTAAAATAATTATTAGTAGTCACTGTTTAGATTATTGAAAAAGAATTCTAATATGGCCCAGATCGACTAAGCAGCACACCATTCTTTATTCCGTTAATTTCCAATTTTTTTATATTCTTAATTTAGTTGCTTATTTGTACTATTTGTTGACACCCTCAATCCGAAGCTTTTCTGTTTCACAAGAATGAATCTGGTAAGTTCAATATAATCCCATTAATTTTTCTTTATCCATTTTCTGCTACTCTATTTTCATAACTTCCATGCTTTTCTGGGTTTGTATTTATTATTCCTAACTAAGAAAAGTCACTTCAAGAAGCTAATTTGGTGTATAATTTCTTGAAATTCAAGAAACTTATTCCGATTTTGGAATCTAGTTTATAACTTCGATTTTGCTTAGTGTTTTTACATGATTAATGTTGGAGTAATTTAAATAAATTTTGTGGAAGTTGCAGAGAGGTTAGTATCTGTATCTTAAATGGCTAGAGAGTGTCGCTGTATTTCGTTAGGATGGTCACCAAAGCTGATATGGGTAATAGCTATAATATTTGCTATGGTGTTATTAATTCAATATTTCGAGCTTCCTTATGGTGGAGTTTTATCTACTTTACTCTCTGCTGGTAAAGCTCGAGTAGTTAACGAAACTGCCATGGCTAATGAAACTTCATTGTTCAGATGGCCGGAAAATCCTATATTCGTTAATGGGTCTGCTCCGAGTAATCAAACTATTATGGATAAATCGATAAAAAATGATCCCGTTTTAGAAAAGAATGATGGGTTAGTTGATTCTGAAGCTGACTCTGAAGATGAATCTAGATCTAACGATACACTTGACTTAAACACCACATTTACTCCGGCTCCGGCACCGGAACCGGCACCTGCAACAACGGGAAATCTGTCGTCTGAGTTACCTCCGGCGGTCCCGCCTGCTCAGGTTCCATCTCCGGTTATATCTGATGATTTGAAGAAATCTAAAGACGGACAAAATGTACCCAAGGACAAAAGTGTGGGACCCATTGTTGTAAAGAATGCTTCGGTGCCTATTAAGAAAGATAGAACCAAACCACCACCTCCGAGAGTGGTGACGATAGCTCAGATGAACGACATGTTTCTCCAGAGTCAAGCTTCGTATCGTTCAATGGTATGTATATATATATTTTCAATTTATTTTCTCCTTTAGTAAATGATAATATATGTAAACCATTTCTTATAGAAACCAAGATGGTCTTCACCTTTAGATCAAGAATTATTACAAGCAAAAGCTCTAATCGAGAATGAACCTTCACAAGATCATGAACCAAGCTTATATACCCCTCTGTTTCGCAATGTTTCAAAATTCAAAAGGTAAAATTCTCTCTCCTACAAAACTATCTTCATTACTTAAATCTTACATAATTTTTGAATTTAGGAGCTACGAATTAATGGAGAAAACTCTGAAAGTGTACATATACACAGAAGGAGAAAAACCAATATTTCATCAACCAGTAGTTAAAGGAATATACGCTTCCGAAGGATGGTTCATGAAATTACTTCAATCAAACAAACGTTACGTTACTAGAAACCCAAAAAAAGCGCACTTATTTTATTTACCCTTTAGTTCACGAAGATTAGAAGAAACACTTTACGTACCAGATTCTCATAGTCACAAAAATTTAATCCAATATTTGAGTAATTACTTGGACACAATTATATCAAAATACCCTTTCTGGAATCGAACTTCAGGAGCTGATCATTTTCTCGTGGCATGTCATGACTGGGTAAAATCATTGACTCACTTTTACTAAATTTTACTAACTTTTCAAGTAATTTACTGTTTTACCCCTCTCTCAGGCACCTACTGAAACACAAAGAATAATGGCGAAATGCATTAGAGCGTTATGTAATTCGGATATAGTAAGTGAAGGTTTCCAATTCGGGAAAGATGTGTCACTTCCCGAAACATTTATACGAAACCCTCAAAATCTTCTCCGGGAACTCGGAGGAAAACCACCGGCTAACCGGAATATTCTCGCTTTCTTTGCCGGAAACATGCATGGTTATCTCCGGCCAATTTTATTACAACATTGGGAAAACAAAGATCCGGATATGAAGATTTTCAGAAGGTTACCTAAAGTAAAAGGTCAAAAGAATTATATTAATTTTATGAAGAGTAGTAAGTATTGTGTATGTGCTAAAGGGTATGAAGTAAATAGTCCTAGAGTTGTGGAAGCGATTTTTTATGAGTGTGTTCCGGTTATTATATCGGATAATTTTGTGCCACCGTTTTTCGAGAGTTTGAATTGGGAATCTTTTGCGGTTTTTGTGTTGGAAAAGGATATACCGAATTTGAAGAATATACTTTTATCGATACCGAAGAAGAAGTATTTTGAAATGCAGAGAAGGGTTAAGCATGTGCAAAAGCATTTTCTTTGGCATCCTAAGCCTGTGAAATATGATATTTTTCATATGATATTACATTCTATATGGTATAATAGAGTTTTTCAGATTAATCCTAGGTGATAAGTAGTATTTGGGAAAGTATACGATGTTAGGTTAAATTGTTGGTAGAAGTATAGTTAAGTATTCACATTTGTTGTGGAAAATTATGTTTGGATTCCCTGTTTGTATATATTCCTTTGAAGAATCATTTATTGGGTCAATTACGTGGACATTTTGACAGAAAGAATGACCCATTTGCCCATTTAGTTCCAAATAAAGTGGTTTGTGATACTGCAAATTCCATTTTTAGAGTAAGGCGGAAAAAGTGCAATCATCAACAACACCTCGGGCATTAGTACATTTGAATTTCAAATATTCCGTCAAAAATCAGAATAAATTAGAGCATCCAAACAACACAAGTAACTCATACGCAATTTAACCAGGAAGAGAATTCAAATTGTTGGTTTAATAAACCATCTTTTTCGAATTCTTGGACAACCAATACAAAACATACAAGTAATTCCTTTTATTCAGATAACCAGGAGGTTATCCATATTATAAAATAAATGTCATGCGCAAATTGGAATGTCTGACTTATTATTCATGAAATCTGCAGATGGTTAAACAAATTCCCTGCAACCTGAAAAGTTAATTACATCAACAAACATTTTAATGTAATAACAAATATTCTAGCAAAATTTGTTAGACGAAACGTTGATTTATCCAGCTAGACGGATAAATCACTTTTTAATAGTAGTATTGCTTTTCTCTCAACCTTGTATAAAAGTAGCGACATTGGTTGACGACAGTAGGAGTGCACACGGGTCGGTTAACCGACCCGAAGTGCTATACCCTTTACCCAATCCGAGTTGCTCGGGTTCCCATTAGTAAAACCCTAACCCTAAATTTTTAAACTTGATTTTACGGGTTGGGTCAAATTGGGTTGGGTCAAATTTGGGTCAATAAAAAATCAACACATATAAAATATCAAAATATCATTAACTTAGAATAAAAATTTCCATTTATAGTAACTTTCCTAAAATATAAACTTACCATATATATAGTAAGTTTCATAAAATGACAATTTACAGAAGTAATATTACAAACCAAAACCATTGAAATTACAAGTCTCGACTCAAATGAATTACAAATTCACAAACACTCAACTCAAATGAATTACAAGTTACAACTAAGATAATTCTCATTACAATACATTTCAAGATTCATATCAATAGTGTGAAAAATCAAAATTGCAACCTCTTCTGTGTAAAGTAGCATACTTGTACAGAATTAGGTGCATCTCCTTGAAATGTTTGCATCCAAAAGTATTACATTTCCTGCAAATTGTCACTACAAAGTACAAAGGAGGAGAGAAATATTAGAATTAGCCTCAGATTAAATTTCATCATCGGCCATTTAAAACTTAGGGACAAGGGACAGTTATTTAATCTCGCAAATTACCATAAACATATCAAATATTGTTTCCAACTCAACCATTCAGTCCTGTTTTGTATCATACTACTAAATTTCAATATGTATTAACAATTATGTAATCATGTACCATTGGATTTGAATGGGAGATGCAAAGTCTATATTGAAATGCACATTACAGTAAGTTGTGGATTAAAAAATATAGCTTTTATACCTTAGGTTATAGGCTACAAATTAGTTGTAATAGACTCTGTTGGAGTCACACTCAACTCATCCAAGCCTTCATAGCATGCAAAGTCAACAAATAAGTCATTAGGTACAGACTAATTTGTAAAATAAATTACCAAGTAACAGAAAACAGTTTAATACCTAACTCAGCCTTCAAATGTTCAACTAACTCTTTAGAGCAATTAAGATCAATAGATGTGAATACTTTAACCAATTTTGTGTACAAATCAGAGCCTCAACTGTTGAAGGGGATAAGGAGCTTCTAAATTGATCAAGAACCCTTCCACTTGTGGAAAAGGCAGATTCAGAAGCAACTGTTGAAACAGGGACAGCCAAAACATGCCTTGCCATTTTAGACGAGTACTTAAACCTCATAGTATTTGATTTCCACCAAGCTAGAATATCAAAAGAATGTGTCATTTCCTCAACATCTTCCTTAAGGTACCTGTTGTAATTTCTTACCCAAGATTAAGCTTCAAATCGAAATACTCAAGTAACCAAATAAGAAAATAAGCGAGAAAGTAAAGAACACCAAGATTTACCGTGGTTCAGTCAAAATTGACCTACATCCACGTTGAGCTCCAATGAGAGTTGCTCAGTCACTAGAAATCACAAGAGATACAATGTTTCAGATCACCATACACTTACAAACCCACAAGAAATCAATCGAATACCACTTCTAGTCTAAATCTCGAACCCTAAACCACTATTAAGGCTATCTAGTGATTAATCAAGATGATTATCACAATTTACACGAAATATTACAACTATGAAGCTAATTAATCGATTACAAGAAGAATCAAAGATTGATCTTCTAAACTAGGGTTTCGAAAGAGTGAAGAGGCGAGAGAGAATGAAACGCGTGAAAAGAGAAGGGTTATGAATTCGGTCAAACCCTTATTCCTTTTATAAGAGACATAAGCCACGAGTTAATATGAGCCGTAGGATGTAAGTGAAGATCAAGAGCCATAAACGTGCCACGTCATTAAGTAAAAGACCAGTCAAAACATAACACTTCACCGAGAATATAACATACCACATATATATATTCTTCAGTACCTTTCAAGTTCATTTACTTTTGAACTATTTTTTTCATCCATGAATGATTGGAACCTACACCCAAGCATTGATTGATTTGTAGCCGCTTCAAGACCAAAACTGGTTGAACTACCAGCACTAGGAGCAGTTGTTACATTAAAAATCTGCAAAAATCCTTGTTAATGCATCATTCACCTTTGCAAGTAATTGAGTAGCCTGTGTAGGAGTATACATAAAACTGAAGTAACAAGTTATATACTGCAATTTCTTCCTAGGATCTAGTACAACTGCAACATACTATAGTATGTTTATACTATTTATTCCCCAATATTTCAGAAACTTTGTCTTCATTTTTAAAGCCATTTCTTTTAAAACTTCATTATCAGAGTTGCACAATTCGTCAATTTTCTCACAAATAATAACAATTTCATCAAAGACAAGATTTGTAGTAACAAATAAAGTTCCAGAACACTTTTTTGTAGAGTCATAAAACAACTTTAGAAACTCAACAAAGCAACAAGCATTTTGCCAATCAATAAAGGTAGGTGCGGGTCTAAAAGAATCAGAAACAAAGAATGCCTTATAATTTTCATCATGCTCACTCATTAAATCAAAAACGGTCTCAAACTTAATAGCAGATTCAGGCATTTTGTAAGTGGGGTTCCATCTAGTGGGCACATCAAGGCTTAAAAGGGCCTTAGACCGAATACTACAAGTGTGCATAGTGTCTTTGAATGAATTAGTGTGAGCTGGAGAAGACCTAACATACCTCACTGCCTCGCGAATATTTTTAATTGAGTAATCTAATTCAAGCACCTTCTCGCACAATCAGGTTCAATATATGTGCACAACACCTCACATGGAGAAATTCATGATTCAAGATGGTTTTTGGTTTTGTTCTTGAGACTTTAATCAAATACTTAATCGTAACAGTGTTAGAAAAGGCATTATCAACTGTTAAAGTTAAATAAGAATCAAGTTCCCAATCCCTAAGAATTGGTTCAACTACTTTACCTATGGTTTCGCCCTTATGATCCTCTACCATACAAAATCCAATAATTATTTTTCGTAATTTCCAATCAGAGTAAATAAAATGGGCAGTTAAACACATATAGTTTATATTTTGGTTTGAAGTCCAACAATCAGTGGTCATACTAATTCGCAAACCCTTCATTAATTTTTTAACTTAATCTTTTCTTCGGCGTAAAGGGACATGCATTTCCTCATAATTGTCATCCTAGAGGGTATTTTCACATATTTTGGTTGCATCACATTACAGAAATGTATAAATCCAATGCCCTCCACAAACCTAGAGGATAAATCATCTAAAATTACCATTTCAGCTAAGGCTTTAGTACCATCCTCAACTGAAAAAGTGTAAGACGCAACACCCACATCTTTTAGAAACACTATTTTAGTTTGACCATCTTCAGGAGGGGGATAGAAAGGATATTTTTTACATTTCCTATGATTAACATGATTTAGCATATTAGATGTACCATGCCCTTTAGAATCTGCAGCATAAGTTATCTCACAATATTTACACATCCCCCTCCTAACATTTAGTTCATCAAAGTATGGTTCAAAAACAGTCCAACAATCGTCTATGATCTTGGTTTTTTTAGCTACTGGTGGTTTGTTACCTATGAGGGTGGATGTTTAGGTCGATATGAATCAATTACCTTAACTGTGTTAGGAAAAACGATATTTATTTTGGAAACTATAAAAAACGGTCTTGGAAATTGATAAAGCATAAAAATCATGCTACCATCATCCTTGGATCCATACTTGGTCTGAGGATACAAGCATACTCTGAACACAATGAAAAATAACCATAAGTGCAAGAAGAAGGAGAAAAGTGGTCGAAGTATCAAATTATATGTGAAGTTGAATGGAAGAACTTAGTTCCTTACCCCCGATGACCGATAAATGGGCTTCTTTGTAGTCTCTTATATGGATATCGATGAAGATCTAAAGATTTACAAGATCTGGACAACCTTCCGGAAACCAGACATTAGGTTAGGTTCAAAGGGAGGCTCAACATTAAGATTTTTATTAGGTATTACTTAACCCGAGAATTTATGGAGACTTAATATGTCTTTATATTAACCACAACCATTTTAAAGAGAGAATGAGAGAGGGAGTTTTCAGAGAGAGGGAGATTTCAGAGAGAGGAACCAAAGATCCCCCTTTTCTTAGAGAGGGGCTTATTTATAGATGTTGAGAGATGCACAAAAGGCTTTATGTGTGTAGCTTAAGTATAAGGCGGGTGGACATCATGAGAAGGAGAAAAGTAACCCTGTTGTTGCGTCTTATAACTTGTCCTCGAGAGATTGGTTCAGGCTCGAGGTCGGATCGCCTGCTTCTTTGAGTACCTGGGCATTAATCTCTTCACCTTGGGTTCAAGTGCATCGAGATTCTTTCATATGAGATCGAGTATCAGTGTTATATTTTGGATTATCAATACCCATTTGAATTGGTGCGATCTAAATCTATTTAAGATGTGCTCAAAAGGAATTCATCACCGTTTTTCTTTTTAGCTAATATGAGCCTAAACTCCGCGGATGTGTTTGAGCCAAGAGCTGTGTTGGTCTTTATCAATGAGGCCAGTAGCCGGATTTAAACATGTCTTATAGGTTTTTTTTTTGTAAATTGCTGACACTATATTTTACGAGCGCACCTTAAGGTGTGTGTTAGCAGATTGTCAAAGCATTATTAAGATTCTGATACCCCTATCTCTCTCTTGCCGAGCATACGTCAGTTCTATGGATAATTTTGTTTGCCGAGGCGGTTTTTCAGATAACTTGTTTCAGAGGCTATGCCAGTCTTTCAAATAAATTTGTTTGTCGAGGCTACGTCGGTCTTTCGGATAAACTCTATTTGCCGAGGCTACATTGGTCTTCTAAATAATTGCATTAATGATGAAATGGTTTACCCACAATAGAGTATTTTCTTATGGTAGGTAGATCTCCTCCTCCTACTCCTCCAAATGATGAAGCTCCTGACATTTATTTGGTTATGGCTTTAGGCTTTCAGTAATTACTTTATTTTCTTGGGTGTTTTACACGATCTTCCCTTATTAATTTTTCTTTTCTGTTGGAGCCAGAAAAGCAGCACGCGATAGCCATTGTACCCTCTCGTGCCACTCACACTAAAAAGCGCAAGGATGATGTCTCCAACTCTCTTCTTCCTTAATCAAGTAAAAGAGGTAAGAAGAGAAAATTTGTTGGAGAGACTCAAGTGACGTGCACGGAGTCAAGACATCTAGGGCTTCAAGGACTCTTGTCGAGGATATTCCCCCTCTTCCATTATCTACTTAACCATATCCCTCTTCCAATATTTGCGATTTCCCTTCAGCTTGAAAAGAACAAAGCCCTAGCTCAAGCCATAGAACGGTAACAGGCTGGCAACGGCTAACGCAAGAATAAATGAACTTTCTTCCCAAATTCTTCGAGCCAGGAAGGAAGTGAAGAGAGAGTGTTATGCCGAGTGTAATAAAAATTTGCTAGAGTATAGCATTCCTATGATGCAGGTAGGTCTTCACAAAGGGTATCGATAATTTCATGGATGACTTACTTAGGTTTGATCCTTCTCTCAAAGGGAGAATCGATCCTACCAATCTTTCTGTAACCCCCGAGTCTTAGCGTGGTAATTTTCCTATTTTTTTTTTTGGAGCTAGATGAGTACTTGCTAGCAACTACTCTCAATGAAAACACGATTGGGTGAGTTATTTCTCAGAGAAAGGTAGATGATGGAGGATCTACAGATATCGATTGCACTAATAGACCCATAACCTATTTGATCGAATGATTTTTTGTTACTATGACTATTATATTGTTGGATGACTATTTGTAACAAGACTTATGTCCTTGAGTTCTATATGTTGTTCATTTGCCTGTTATTTGGCTTGGTTTGAAGCTAATTGACTTTTGTTTCTTTCTTTTTTACTCGGAGGTGGTTGGTTTGACCATCCTTCGGGAGATATTTAGACTTATTTTTCTATTCTCCCACTTATACTATATTTTTGTTTTCCTGTATGATTAACTGATTCATGTTTAAGTCAAAATACTCTTGTTGTGTGTCATTTTCACTCTGTAGGTTTAGTACTTCTCGTCCCTGTGGCCTTTGTTGTTTTCTTGGCTTGGGATGTCTTTACCGTTTGGAAGTGCTTTTTTGGAGAAACACTTAAAAGTGCTTTTAGCATTTTAAGAGTTTTTATGATTTTGAAAAGCACTTTTTTTAGAAGCACCAAATAGGTGCTTCAAGAATACACATTTAAGGCTTTTCTTTTAGAATTTCTTTTCTGATCTGTAATGTCTTCGTGGCTCATAGCTTCCTTTCTACAATATAGAGTTCGTTAAAAAAATCGATTACTTCTCTTCCACTTTTACCATTCTTATTTGACTGCTTCTTCCTTTTCCTTATAAATCTGGATGCATATTTGGTTCTCTTCTTACTGCATTCAGTGTACCATTTTCCTCGGGAAATATAAGAGTTATGTCACATGCCTATTATAGGTATTTATCATAATATGTTAGCTATCTTTGAGATTAATAAAATAATGCATAAATTTATATGTATGACAATTTATATTACCCAACCCCTTGGCTTTTTATCCAAAGGAGTCTTATTAATCCTTCTTTTTCTTTTTTATGTCCTTTGGTTTCCAAAGCTCCATACGGCTACTGAACTTTTTCGTCCGATGGCCTTTGATCTCACATGCCAAAACTTAGTTTGCCCTTAACTTATCATTTCATGGAAGGTTTTACCTTGGCCTTACACCGAGTTGAATGTTTATTTGTGCCAACTTTTCGGTCGGACTTGGAATGAGATTACCGAGTCTACGCCGAACTTACGAATATTTATTTGTGCCAAACTTTTGGTCCGACTTTGAATGAGATTTTCAAGTCTACATCAAAATTATGAATATGTTTTCATGCCGACATTTTGGTCAGAATTTAAATAAGATTGTCGAGTCCACGTTGTACTTACGAATACGTCTCATGCCAACCTTTTGATCGGACTTTGAATAAGTTTGTCGAGTCTACGTCAAACTTACGAATATGTATTAGTGCCCACCTTCCAATCAGACTTTGAATAAGATTTCCAGGCCTACATTGAACTTACGGATATGTCTTTTTGCCGACCTTTCGGTTGGAATTTGAATAAGATTGTCGAGTCTATGTCATACTTATAAATGCATATTTACATGCCGAAGCTACGTCGGTCTTATGGGGTGTATTTTTACCTATCAAGGCTACACCGGTCTTATGGATATATCTAACATGCCAAGGCTACGTTGGTCTCATGGATTACCCTACAAAAAGAAGACACATGAATATCTCGACTCTATGAACTTTTTAAAAACAGATACTTTTAACTAATCGACTGGTTTGAGTGCTGACGAGTATATCTATTGGTTGACCTCTTAACCACTTAGGCACGATGTTAGTGTGCTAGAAGAGCTGGTATTTTTTCAAGGGGTGTTGTCTTTTGCTTGGTGAGGTTCATGCAGAATTGGTATTATGATTTTTTTTACATTCTATTGACTTTTTCAGGGGAGGAATCCATTGGTCGACCCTTTAGTCGATGATCTTCGGGAATCAAGAAAAGTTTTTTACATTCTATTGACTTTTTCAGGTCGAGAATCCATTGGTCGACCCCCTAGTCGATGATATTAAGGAATCATGAAAAGTTTTTGACATTCGATCGACGTTTTCAGGCCAGGAATCCATTGGCCGACCCCTTAGTCGATGATCTTAGGGAACCAGAAAGAGTATTTTACATTTTATCGATTTTTCAGGCCAGTAATCCATTGTTCGACCCCATAACCGATGATCTTAAGGAATCAATTTTTTTTCTTCACATTCTATCTACTTTTTAGGTCGGGAATCCATTAGCCGACCCTCTAGTCGATGATCTTAGGGTGACAAGATTTTTTTTACATCCTATCAACTTTCTCAGGTCAGAAATCTTCATCTTTTCATATTCAATGGAACTCTTGCTTCACATGAATGCCAAGATATCCTTTTAACAATAAAAGGTAATCTACTGAAGGTTTTAGTTTTGCCCTGTATCTTTAGGCTAAATTTGCTGGGTAGATGTGCAATGTTGCTGCATTTCTTCTCAATTCACTCTTATAGATATCCTTTATTACATTACCTTATGTCGGCTGATTGTTCGTATATATTTCTTCTTTTCCATCCATCGAGGAGTTCTATTCTCAGATTTGGATTTATCCCTCATTTTTGGAGCTTTATTCTTCATTTTTGAATCAAATAGTTTTGAAATGTTCTTCGCATATCATGTTAAAACTATGTGAAATCTTAATGGGATTCAAAAGGTGATTCTCACAGACGGTGCCAAATGATAGAGCATTAAAATCACGCTACCATCAGCCTCAGAGCCATATTTGGCCCGAGGATATAAACATACTCGGAAGATAACGATAGATAACCATACGTGTAGGCAGAGTGATCGGAGGGATAAAAGTATCAAATTATATGCGAAAGAATGGAAGAACTTAGTACCTTACTCTCGACGACCGAGCGAGGAGCTTCTTATAGTCTCTTATATGGATCTCGATGAAGGTTGAGGATCTGCAAGCTTTGTACAACCTTTCGGAAACTAGAAACTAGGACAGGACCAAAGGGAGGTGTGCTCCCGATGACACTCCAATACTCACCATTAATATTTTTACTATTGGGTATTACTTAAGTTGAGGAGCCATGGAGACTTAAGCCAACTGTATAATAGAGAGAGAAAGAGAGATATAGTTTTCAGAGAAAGGAACCAGAGATCTCGCTTCTGCTGGAATGAGGGGTATTTATAATTTTTGAAAGATACGCGAAAAGAAACATGTGCGTAGTTTAAGTATAAGGCGGTGTGAAACATAACAAGGAGAGAAGTTACCCTATTCCTACATCATATAGCCTCATAATACTGGCGCACATAACTCATCCTCGAGAGATTGGTCCACAACTGAGGCCACTGATCGCCTGCTTCTTCGAGCACCAGGGTATTTGATGTCTCTCTTTTTGTGATGGATTAATCCATTCACGAGACATTATTTTAGGCATTTATTGGGCTTAAGTGAGGGATTACTCCCTAGTATTTGGCATATTGCACTTTTCTATCTTGTTTTAGACATATTGCTGTTTATATAGATTTTGTGCCTCAATTGTGTGTTAAGTGTGTACATTTTAGGTACATGGTTGACACAAGATGCCAATATGATGAGGAGAAGTCAAAAAGTCAAGATAAACCCCAAGCCAAGGTGTAATTGGAGCTAAAAGTCACTTGGGAAAAGTTAGAGCGTTTACCAGAATTGTCTTGACGTCATATTGTTTCAGTCACCATGATGTGGTTAGAGATTTGGAGTTAATTAAATTTGATTTAGAAAGATCTTGAAGTCAGTAACGGTGAGAGGTGACAGAAGTCAATTCAGAGTTGAGAAGAGAAAGTTATGTTATTTGTGCCACTATGACTCGAACTTGGACAACACTACCTAAAAACATGTTAGACAATAGGTAACTCATTTAAGTGGGACCATTTGACGCAAACACGTGTTTAGGTTAGTTTATAAGCATATTATAGCCCCCAAAATCAGATATCCATCATATGACATCAAATATCTCAGAGGAGGGTGGACCAAAACATTTTGGAGAAGGAAGAGAAGAAGATGAGGAGAGTTTCCACCCAATTAGGTTAATGATTTTAGAATTATTTTTCTTTCTAGTTTATCATTATGAACTAAACCTCCTATTGTTGAGACTTGCAATGGGTATGAACCCTAATTGATAATTTCTTATGTTATTTGGATTTGAGATAATTTTATATTTAAATAAATTGAGGTTTATCTTTCCATTGATTTATATATTTGTGCTTGTTTCATATTCATGCCTTGATCACGTGTTGGGTAGTATGAGACTTTGGCTAACACTTGAAGTAGGGGGTTGGATTTCGGACATAGTATATAAACGTCTAGTGTGCGGTAGTGAACCTGGAGGTCTTGCCTAGCTAGATAGTCAATAAGGTTAGAATTTAAATCAACCGAAAATATTTTAGGGTCACCCGAGGGGGGGTTTCTAGTGAAGGAGGGTTGCTCGCTAAGCTGCCCTGGCGGGAGTTAGAGAGACTTTTGAATCCCGGCTAATTGATGTGAAACAACCATTTCACCCTTATGTCAAATAACGAGTAATAGTTAGTTACAAAGATTACCCGCAAGAATCAAGTATACTTCTCATCACTTCTTGTCTTTTAGTTAACTATTTATTTTATTTTCAATTTTAGTCCTTTTCCCAAAAAACCAAACAAATATTACATATATATTATTTCTAATTATCTTACAACTCTACATTATTGTACTTTTGGAACACTTAAATTGTAACTACGATAGTTCCTGTGGAGACGATAACCCCACACTTATCAAATTATTACTTGTCAATGACCCGTAAACTTGCAGGAAGTCACCTTTCTTTTGTGTTGATCATTTATCACACCCTAGGGGACGCCATCATTGATATCTTCAGCTCGGTGTAACTCTTCGGTTTTCAAGTGTATCGAGATTCCTTTATATGAGCCCGAGTATGAGCATCATATTTTGGCTTATCAACTGTTTGTTACCCGTTTTGTTGTTATGCAACACATATCCAATTGACCAGAGGTGTAGTTGGCTTGTATACCAAACCGAGTAGTGATTTCATCCACGTTACGCATGGTGTCCCTAAGAATGGCTTGAGAACTCTTGAGGTCGTGTGATTAATAAATCTTTGTGAACGCAACTCGACTGTGAAAAATATGTCTTGCGAACCAAACAACTACTCCAATCACTTGTGTAACTCATCAATTTAATGAGGATGTTATGCTCAAATAAATAGATAGCCGAATGATGTGATAGATATATCTATCGCTCAAACAGAATTTATATTTTTAAGGAATCAAAACTATTCAAATAGTCAACACATAAAACATACTTAGTAATTTTGGGTATCATTCCAAAAAAAATTACCCAAATATCATCTATGTTATTGATTTAAAATGGTTTATTATAAAAGAATGAGACAAAATGATACAAGATTTAAAAATAATGTTATTGAAACACTTTAAATTCATATAATATGTAATTTGGGAGGTTACCCATCATTACTCCAACATAATATAGATTTTGTCAAATTCATGAATATACATTTTTTAGAAGATAATTAATTAATCACTTTGGATCTAACGCCATGTTATATAAAAGGAATTGAATGCTACAAAATTGTTAGAAATAGATATAGATGCATAGTTGTCCAACCCCAAATTATTAGCTCATTGACCAAATCCTTGGTCATCTAATTTAGTGATGAAAGTTCGAACCGAGTCAATGAATCCAAGTCCAAAGTAACTCTCCTATATAACAAAAAAAAACTAGTTTATTAGAACCCAACTTAAAAAACAAAAAAGACAAAAAAAACCCATCCTCCCTTTTTATACACAGTAGACATTTAGAAAGCAAAACAAAAAACCTATCAGGGTTTGGAACCAAAACAAAAAACCCATTCTCTCTTTCTCATCCTATTCCCCGTTCTCTCTCTAATTTAGATCGAAACAAACCAAAGCACCTTTGCCGCTCCTGTGCACAAGAGACACGCCTCCACCTCCCCGTGGACCTTCACTGCCATCCCCACCCCCTTCGCCACCCTTGTCCAGAAGAAAGGCGTCTCCCCAATCTGCTCCGTTGCCGTGGACCTTCACCACCCTCCCCACCCCCTTAGCCACCCTCCCCACAATCTTCACTACCATCACCATCGCCACCCTTGTCCAGAAGGATACTGTCTCGGTTTGGGGCCATTCGCCATCCTTCGTACTCCGGCATTCGTGGACCGTACTCCACCACCATCGTACACCACAGTTTGTGGACCATTCTAGACCATCTCTCCCGCACAAACGAGTCGCCGCGCCGCTCCCCTGTTTAGATCAGATCTGTTCAGATCTTATAACAAATTTTGTTTTGTTCGACCGACAGTGTAGCTTCTTCAGATCTGGTCTCTTTTTTTTTAATTTTATTGCCACGGAGAGGGTGAACCTATTTTTATGGGTAAAACCCTAGCGTACGAACCCTTTCTTCTTCACTTTTTCATTGTTTTTGTTAAACATAAAAAATGTTTCATTAATTTTTTTGATTTGCAGGTAGCCAGCCCTGGGGTCAGACCCCTTGGGCCCATCAAATGTTTCATTGCTGGAAATTGCTAGGGATGGCTACATCCCATTAGGGTACAACCCATGATGGGTTTTTTTTTTAAATTTAGGACTGAAGTTGAAGATTTTTTTTGTTTCTTTGTTCATATGCGATTGGATTTAGGGTACAACCCTTTGTTCCTATGTGAGTGTTAGTGTAAAATGATTTTTGTTTTGTTTTTTATTCCTATGCGAGTGTGAATGGATTATTTTGTATGGTATATCCCCTTGGGGTACAACCCTTAGGGCACCACCATTGGACGTTGATATGGACAAAAACCGATAAGAACCGTTCTTCAAGACTTGTACATGGACAAAAACAGCATAGGTACGTACCCTCACAGAAAATAGGTGTTTACCCAACAAAAAAATGTAGGTATGTATCTCACAAATACCCCCAAAAATGTATATCGGGTAAATTAAAAAATAAAAAACCAAAAATTAAAATAATATAATAATAAAAAAGTATAATAAAAAAATTTAAAAAGGTATAAAAATAAAAAACCAAATCGGTGGCTTTTTAGGTTGTTCTTTGTAATTTGGGAAATTTACTTTATAAGGCTCAATGGGGGTGCACTTTATAATTTAAATCCCACCCCAATTCCCTGGTAACTAGTCCAACTAGATGGGGTTAATGTACAAACCCACCCCTATCCATACAGTAAGAACCCAAAATCCCACCCCCCAAACCCATTAAGCAACCTCCCCTACCTATTCACTCGTTCTCTCTGCACTCTCTGTATCTCACTCTCTCTCTCAACAGTCCCGACGAACCACTGCTACCCCCCTTCACCTTCATCATCGAACACCCACCCGACCCCTCACCATTGCACCACTGCACCATCACCGAACTCCCCCCCACCTTCATCACCATCAAGCCCCCACCCCCACCAAACCACTCACCACCACGACCCTCCCCTTCATCCACATTAGATCTGTCCTATACCTTCCCACCGTGCGATGTCTCACCGCGCCCCACCATGACCAGTCTTGACCATCGACGCCATCACTGTCCGCTTCACTTCCCAGATCTGCAGAGACGAAGAACACCGCTACTGCAGAGCCGAAGAACACCGCCGCTGCAGAGCCGCGCCTCCCCTCCATTCTCTGTTGCAGAATCAGATCTACGAACCAAGCCACACCAAGCTGCGTCCTGCTGTTGACCTTCAACGAGCGCACCACCATTCCACTGTCCTAAAAAAACCGTCATGGAAGACCTCGTCCGCCATCCCCTTCACTCGGCGCGTATCTCTGTGTCCATCGAGCGCCATTATCCACCCTGCTTCTGCTGCTGCCATCGAGCACCACTGTCGCTGCTGTCCTACACCCACGCGCTCGCCACCACCACCGTCAGCGATCCGCGCTCAGCCATCGCGATCTGATCTGGTTTTCGTCGAGGATTTTTTTTCCTGTACTACGTTACTGGGTCCAGCCCCATTAAGGGTTTAATGTTGATGGGCCAGCCCAGTGTAGATGTTGGTGGTAATGGGGCTGGCCCAGTATAGGTTTTTTTTTTTACATATTGGGTACAACCCAAGTCTTGTATTTGATCCAAATATGTTGTTTGATTTTGTTCTTACAGCCCACATGATATAAAAGTTATTTGTTCAAAGGCCTAGTTTGTTCTATATGGGTACAGACCCATTGAATTTTGTTCTAGATGGGGCCAGCCCGTATAAGCATTATTTTGCTGTGGGTCCTTAATGTAGCTAATACTCGATATGGTGTCCGTACCTATATGGGCAAAAAAGGAAAGCATTAAAACCTCAAAACGAGCATGAGTCCGTACCCAGTATGAACAAGGGTAAAAGAGTAAAAAACTAAACCAGGAAGTTGAAAATGGGACTTAAAAAAACTTTTTTTTAGTTAGGATTTAAAAGAGAAAGTTAGGAATAGTTCGGCCTTGAATTGTATTATCTTTTTGTAATTTTTCTATATATTATGACAGTTGTGTGACTAATAGTTAGTATAAACGTCAAAGCAAATGTTTTCCATTTGTTACGTGGCAAGCACACGACATGCATACTTGTGAAGGGGAAAAACTTGTGTAAACCCACACTACATGTGGGGACATAGTTTTAATATATAATAATATTTTTTTATGACAAGTTTTTTTTTTTTGCTTGATGTTTTTTCTTTTCATTTCATGGTTGGGTGATTATATAATATTATACATAATTTGCTAAAGGTTTATTTGTAAATTTAATGTATATATATTTATTAGAAATATTAAATATATAGAAGGATTTTTATAACTCTTAATATTTTTTTATTGAAGATGGGTTACTGAAAAATAAAAATGTAAGGTTATATTTTTTTTTATTACAAAGGAGGTCACAGGACCGTGAAGATAAAATCTTCTAATAAGCATAAATAACTATTCTAAAGTCGTTCTAGGAGTAGTCCAACCACAGCGATCTCGAACAAACAAACGCCAAAGGCCATCTGGGGGATCGATGCATTCAATAAACTCCTCTGAACTCCGTAGCCCATACTTAGCCATCCAATCCGCACAGCTATTAGCTTCACGATAGCTCCAAAGTAGATCGAATTCCGTATTACCTCTTAAAATATCCTGGCACTCTCTAATTGAATTATTCAGGACTACCCTTGAGTTCACATCGCCCTTCACTAGCGCATGTAACTCACACGAGTCAGTCTCGATAATAAGCTGTTTGTCACCCCGGAATAATGCCATCTTAAGCCCAAAAAGTAGCGCTAAAGTCTCTGCCTCGAAAGGTGTACTAGCGACACACCGCCCCATAAAACCACCCAAGTACTCGCCGGCCGTGTTACGGAAAATACCTCCAACTCCGCCCATCAACTTATTTGAATCAAAAGCCCCATCTATATTAAGCTTCACGCCGATACATGGCTTCGCCCATTTAATTAGAACACTTCTCGAAGAGTTGATCACTCCACCATCCCTTTCAATGCCCCAAGCTCTCGCATAGTCACTAGCTAGAACCCGACAAATTGCGACTAATTCACTACCCGTCTTAATTGTAGCTTCACTATCGAAAATATACTTGTTCCTGTTTGTCCAAATAATCCAAACCATAGCAGCTATCCACGTTCGCTGCTCTATACCTCGTATCAACTTTTTGCTATTTAACAACCTCGGCCACTAGCCATTCCTATCGAAACCCGGGCCTGCTCCTCTATTTTCTGCAGAATTTTGTGAAGTATAACCCTGCTGCTGCACTGGATCAGGCCCTGAAACTACGACCTGCTGTCTTCGTCCAAAGGGGAGCACCAGGCGCGATTTACCAGCCAGCTCCACACGCGGGTCAACCTCCTGGACCTGCCCTCCATTTCTCCTGACCTGTCCGCCATTTGAGCCAATCAAAGGAGCGAATCCCGGACCTGTTCTTCCAATATCTGCAGAAATCCGTGAGGTACAAGCCTGCTGTTGTACTGTATCAGGCCTTGAATCTTGGGCCTGCTGTCTTCGACCAATGGGGAGCACCAGCCGCGAGTCATCTGCCAGCTCCTCACGTGAGTCAGCCTCCTGGACCTGTCCTCCAATTCTCCTGACCTGTCCGCCATCAGAACAAATCAAAGGAGTAGCTAAAGTATTGGATAATTGCAAATTAGTCCCTGTACAAAAAGTAATCAGGTTGCTAAAAGTAATGCACTCCTGGAACAAATGTTGCGCTGCCTCCTTATCCATGCCACAGCTCGGACACGAGGACTCCTCGATCACTCCTCTCTCAGCAAGATTACCCCGAGTTGGAAGCCTATCCCACACGCAACGCCACATCAACACTTTAACTTTCTGGGGACACTTGAGCTTCCAGATCCAATCCCAATTAAACCCCACTTCGACATCTCCGTTAGATAACATACGATACGCCGATCGGACCGAAAAGACCCCCGAAGATTCTAGGCTCCAAGCAAACACTCTCTCCACTCCATTTCCACCTTCTACCACTCCCTGCCTTAGCACCTCACATCCAAACAAAATCGCTTTACACACTCTAGAATCAGTAGCTCTAACCTCCCTTCCCAAAAGATCTCCATGAAAGTACTTTTGATTTAACGCCGAAACCCATAAAGCTGAATCCCCACGGAGTACTTTCCACCCTAACTTCGCAAGAAGGGCTTTGTTATAGTCACGCGCATTCCGAATCCCCAAACCACCACTCTTCTTAGTACGACAAATTTTATCCCACGAAAGCCAATGAATTTTCCGCCCCTCCTCCGAAGAACCCCAAATAAAGTCTCTAATAATCCCATCGATTTCGTCACAAACATACTTCGGAAACCTCATGGTCTGCATAATATACGTCGGTATCGCAGACAACACAGATTGAGCAAGAGTAACTCTTCCCGCCAACTAAAGATTCTGGCTTCTCCAATTAGGAAGTCTACTCCTCATTTTAGCCATAAATTGGCAGAAAAACCTCTAGGTAGACGCTGAGACCTAATAGGGGTTCCTAAATACACCCCAAGCGAATCACTAAGCGTAAAGCCACTTCTACTTGCAAGGTCCTGGGCGGTAACCTGGTCCACGTTCCTAGAAAAATATATAATTGATTTCTCCTCACTCACAGTTTGACCCGCCTCATCACAGAACACCTTCAGTACATCCTTAATTAAATCCACTTGGCAGCTATCCGCCTCCGAAAATAACATCAAATCATGTGCAAAAAATACATGGGAGATAGCGGGACCTTGACGATGGATTCGAATGGGAAGCCATTCTCCTCCATCACAAAACCCCTGAATAAGAATAGATAACCGTTCCATACATAAAACAAAAAGGTAAGGGGACAGAGGGTCTCCCTGCCGAATGCCTCTCTGTGGTATAAAACCCTCCAGCTGTTGACCATTCCACAACACTTGCATCCTGTTCGTAGCCATAGCATCCATAATTACCCGCGTCCAAGTCTCCGGAAACCCAAAAAAGGCTATCGTGTCCTCAATAAACCTCCAACTCATCTTTTCATAAGCCTTCGCTAGGTCTATTTTAAGCACCATATATCCTTTCTTCGAAATAATATTTTGCATCCTATGATCAATTTCTTGGACCAGCACCACATTATCGACCGTCGATCTCCCCGGAAGAAAGCTATTTGGACTATACCCAATCTTGTCGGCTAGCAATGGGCGAACCCGATTAACCATTGCCTTCATAAGAAACTTAACCGGACCATTTATAAGACTAATAGGCCTCAAACTCCCCACAACCTCCGGATCATGTACCTTCGGTATTAGATGGATAAGCGTCCCATTAAGATTTTCCAGAAAACCGCCATCTCGAATCGCATCCCTAACCATTCGACACACATCCTTACCAATAATACCCCAGCATTTCTAATAAAACGCCGTTGAAATACCATCCGGACCCGCTGCCTTAGTAGGCCCCGATTGAAAAACCATAGCCTTGATTTCTTCCTCAGAAAATTCCTCCTCTAACAAACCTCTTTCCACTAAATCAAGCGACCTCCCATGAGGTAGCGCAAAAGGTCCTATAAACTTGTTCGAATCTGAATATAACTCCACGAAGTACCTACTAACCAGCCTTCCCAACTCTACCTCGTCCTCTATCCATACTCCATTCATATCCCTTAGCCTAGCAATCGTGGTATGTCTCCGCTTCTTCATAGTAGCTAAATGATAATACCTCGTATTTCTGTCCCCCGAGCGAATCCTATCCTCTTTCGACCGTTGAAACCAAATTTGTTCCTCCTCTTCCAAGACACTCAGATACTCTCTTCTAAGACGCTTCCCTAATCTAAAAAGATACGGATTATACGACCTTTGAAGCGACAACTGAATCCCTTTAAGTCTCGTAAGCAACACTCTTTTTTTCTTATTCACATCGCCGAACACCTCTGGTTTCCAAGAAGTAAGATGAGCTTTAATTCTTTCAAGTTTATCACCTAAGGTTCCATTACCTCCCTCCCAATTCACTTGGACTGAACTCTCAAACTCTTTATGCAAACACCACGCTGTTTCGAAACGAAACCTAGGCACCACACGCTGAGACCCCTGACTAAGTCTAATCAGAATCGGCGCATGATCTGAATGTCTTCGGTCTAAATGAAGAACCTTAGCGAAAGGAAATAACTGGAGCAAACTAGTATTTCCGTACGCCCTATCAAGTCTTCGAAGAATTTTCTGTCCTGTATTCCACGAATCACACCACGTAAACCTCGGCCCCTCGAATCCTAAGTCTGTTAAATCGCAGCTCTCCCTCTAATTTTCGAATTTCACCATTCTGCTAGTAACCCCAGGCTCACCCCCTTTTTTATCCTCCTCAATTCCCACTTGATTAAAATCACCCGCAATTAACCACGGAACAGCAATATTACTAAAAGCCATTTATTTTGCGATTTATATTTTTTAGATTATGAACTATTGCGATTTATTTTGTTTAAATAAAAATAAGATAATATTATATATTTTTTAAAAATTATCCAGTAGATACTCAGTGTTTTAAATTTTGACAATTAAGTACCTAAATTTTCAACAGTGACAAATAGGTATCCAACATTCTATATTTGGCCTTCCGTTAGTTCCTATCGTGAAATTTGATGTTCAATACCATGTGTTAATGACGTGACAGCCTTTTCTTTCCAAAATGAAGTACCTAAGCTTACAAAAGTAGACAAATAGGTGCTGAACGTTCTTTGTTTGCAAATAGAGTCCTTGTGTTATTTATTGTCACATGGCACTTAACGCCAAATTTCACAAAGGGTACTAATGGATACAAAAAACAGAACATTGGGTACGTGTTGTCATTTTTGAAAAGTTGGGTACTTATTTTTCCAAATCACAAAGTAGTGAGTATCCACAAGAGATTTTTTTTAATAAAAATAGATGGTGCATAAATATTTGAGGTAATGTTTAGTGATTTATAAAAAAAATGGCTATTAGATAATAACAAAAAAATTTATGATCTTTTCTTAATAATCTAATAGCCAATGAATTTTTAAAAGAAATTTAAAAAATACTAAAGATTACTCCAAATACTCCAAATATTTATGCACCGTCTACTTTTATTAAAAATATATAGCATTATTTTATTAGTATTTAAACAAAAATAAACCGAGCAATAGTCTATAATCGAAAAATATATAACTTTTTATTTTTATTATTCATTAACCCATCTTTAATAAAAAATATTAAGAAAAAAACTTTCTATATATTTAATATATCTAGTAAATATATAGTTATATCAAAATTTACAAATAATTATTTTTTTGTCAAATTATTTATAATTTTATAAAAGTAATGTGGAATATTATCCTAAATTAGATTGCTTTTTTATTACCATTTATGTGAAGTAATCATAAACAAAGAAAAACAAAATTCTATGATTGGTAGTTAAAATCTACCTAGTAATAAAGAAATGATATACAACCTTACATATTATCATAATTTCAGCAAATATGAAACGAAAATAAAAAAAATAAACAAAAAGAAATTAAAAGAAACAAAGTACGTAATAACATCTTCTCTTTTCTCTGTCACACAAAAAAAATATTATTTAATATACTAAAACTATGTCCCCACATGTAGTGTGGGTTTACACAAGTTTTTCCACGTAATAACATCTTCTCTTTCCTCTGTCACATAAAAAATATTATTTAATATACTAAAACTATGTCCCCACATGTAGTGTGGGTTACCACAAGTTTTTCCCCTTGTGAAGTGTTAAAATATGGTCTGAAAACATTACGAAGGAGGTTCCAACCAAGATTTGTTTTTAACTAAAGAAAAAAATTCACTAAAAAAAAAACCAGTACATCATCGTCATCTTCAAAGGTCAAGGCTGATTCATATATTGACAATAAAAAGTTTGTTCATAAATAGCTCAACCATGCAGAAATCTGTGACCAAATCTGAGGTATGCATTTGCATAGATCATGTTAAATTTGTTATCTATATTCAATTGTAAATGCATTATTTGTATCAGATTTTTTCTTTTCTTTTTCTGGTTCCTTTTTATTATAAATTTCTTCATTCTTGATCTGGGTTTGTGAGTTTTTCAATTAGATTATTGTAAAGGGATTATAAGGGATAAATTAAACTATTTCATTCTTCTCTTTAGCTCCAAACACACCAAGTAATAAACACACATAGTTTGTAATGTTTCTTGATAATGCTCCCCAGACCCCTATTTCCCTTCAAGTTTCACCACCATTTTAGCAGCCCCTAGACCACTATAACCAAATAGCCTCCCAAAGCTAAAAACCCACCTCCCAAAAACGTTTCCCTTTAGAAGAATTTTCTCGCTCCACAAAGATTGCAAGTATTAGTATTTTAACAAGATGGGCACAAAAAACTCATAATAATGAGGCCTTATCAATGCCTATACTCCTATTTGTATCTGGTCCTTCCAGATTGTGAGTGATTTAGAGGAGACAGTAGCCCTAAATCCTTAAATTTATTCAAGAAAATCTCGTGAAATTAAATGACACCAAGTCCTCAAGAAACATAGGTTGTACTTCCTATCATACTTATACTTTGTTAAGGAAATTTAAGAGGGCATGATCTCTAGTAATTTTGTGAGAGTTTAATCTCAAATGGCTAACAAGAACAATTGTCCACTATCCCTCAATGATCGTTCCACCAGGTATTACTGTGGGCCCCACTTTAGAGGGAAGTTCTAAGATTTGTGTTTGTAGGCATGAATGTCATGATCGCTAGCTCCTAATGGTAGAAATTGGATTATCTGGAGACCTAATATTTATCCTATTATTTCACTTGTGGATCGTTCCAACATTTATCTCTTTTGTATATGGGCACAATGATCATTTAAAAGGGAGGCACTTATGAGACAAACTTATTGCTCATAATTCTATATTCCATGACAATCCTTAGTGTGTTGGTAATTTTATTGAAATGTTTAAAGGTAAAGATCATTTTGGGGTCTCTTCCCTTCCTTCAAACACAATGGGAAGGTGCAATCTTTTTATTTTTATTTAAATAAGTTGCATTAAGTGGGTTGAACTTATGTGATCTTCTTTCACTTGAACCAACAAAAGTTTGGGTTGCTTCAGGCTAGTAAGGTCGAAGGTGTTTTTTAACCCCTCTTGAATTGACATGTTTGAGCACTCTTTATTCAATATGATATTCTTCTATCATTGTCCAATATTTTCCACTTCTCGATTCATATAGCTTTGGGACCTAAGTCATTCAAACTGTTCGATTTTGGACTTCTCATGTTGTGTTCCTTGGCGTTGTGCAAAGTGTTTAGGATATAAACGTAATTGGTTATCGAATGTGCATTCGTTACGCCAAGGAAAATATCTTTAGGATTGCTTTGAGAAAGTTCAACTCTAAATAAACTTCACTTCTCATATCACTTCTATCTCTGGGAAGAAATCAACACCATTCAAGTTGTTATGCATAATGAGCATGCAAATGGGGATGACATATTATATGTTAAATCATTATCAAAGGAATTGAAATCTTGTTAAATCTGTATAATATTAGAAGAGGTGAAAGACTAATAAGCGATGATGAAAACTTTAAAATTAAGGAACTAAATAAATTAATACTATCACTAATTAGAGACTTTCTGAACTAGTATCAACATAATATAATTATTAGTAAGGTATTCTAAGTTAGACAATTTCACAAATACATAACATACATAAATATATAGAGGCAATTTCACAAATACATAACATAAATAAATATATAGAGAGTAATGACCTAGAGAAATTGACATAGTATCCATGAACCAGTGCATAGGGAAGACTAAATGGTGTCTTGGGAAATTAAGTAGTCTTAAAAATTAATGGTTGTCTTGAAAACTTACAAGATTTGATGTTTTTCAAGATAGTTAGATTCATTGATTTGATTGAGTTGTGAAAGCCTAAAATAGGCTCTATGGATTAATGTTTGAAGATGAAAAGAGAAAAAATAAAGAAGAAAAAAAAGAGAGACATGAGAGATCCAAAAGCGAGAATCATATAGGTTCGTTAATTGTGAGTGTGTAACGATCCTATAGTGATTAGTGTCTTGAGTTTGTGTGAGATTTTTTGTTCTTTCTTTTATGAGAGGTTTTTAAGTTTTTTCGCACAAAAACCAAGTTGTAATAGCGTGAGTGATAGTTTTGAATTACTCTGTTGAGGTAGGCCTATATGGCTGAATCACGTATAATTTGTTGTTCTTATCTTTTTATTTTCTTATGTGCATTATGTGCACGATCCTCGAACGGGAAATCCGACATTTTCTCCAACATTATAGCACTATATTAGGTTCTTGCGATTTAAAGATTTTAAAAAAATTTCACTAAAAATCTTTTCCTACCACCTTGTACATGTAGATGCAATAAAAATCTTTACAACCTTCAAAATCTTTTGAAGTACCACAAAATAATCATTCTCATCTACTTTAAAGTCAACCCAACCTTCTCTCTTATAGAAAGAACACCACAAATATGTACATGACTACCCTACACACAACATTATATAGCTTTGCAAATGATAACTTTAATAAATTGTAGGTGAGAAGTGAGTTGTGAGGGGGTTCCATTAAATAAATTGTAGTCGCTATCGGCTTTGCAAAATATGAATGTATCATGTGTAAAAAAATGTCATTATGTTTGATCTTCCCATTTTTGGTATATAAATGGAAAGGGTGTTTATTCATTAGACAAGTAAGCACCCCCAATTCCAATGAATGAAAATAGAGGGTTATCTTGTTTGGATGTTCCTAGTCCCATAAAATTATTCTTCAAAATCAATGTTCTAAACTAGGCACTATAAAAACGACCGACCACCTCCAAACACCTAAGAATTTAGGCAAGCGCCTAGACATGATTTAAGCTTTTTTCTTTTAATTGGTTATCTAAATTTTGTAAAAAATATATAATGCTAATATATTATATTAAAAAAACACTAATTATCTCCAAGTACACAAAATAATTTATTTTGATTTTATTAATGTTATCAATAATATCTGTATAAATCGCGTCCTGTATAGGTTTTTCTCTTTGTTATATAATATTTAACTTTTATTAATCTATTATAATGAGTTTTGTTTTACAAAATATAGATGGTTTATATTAATTGGTTCTAACTTTGCAAAAGCAGAAACGTTCCTAGCTATGTTAGACATTTCAAAAACAAAGGTGCCTGTTAGGTTCCTAAGCAAGCCAGATTGCCTTGGCGGTCTGAGCGGTCCCATGCAACATTGAGGTCTCGAAAAATATTTTGGGGCGGTCAACAATCTTCTAGTACTTAAACAAATTTCTAGCGAACCTAGGATGAGATTTTTAGGACATTGCTAAACTATATCAATGGAGAACCTTGCCATTGTGAAATTTGAGAGATCTCAATTTATATAATTTAGTGTTTTCTTAATATCAATTTTTATAGCTCCATATCTCCATGGAAAAAATTATTTTTTGGATAACTCCATAATATTTTGAGAATTTAAGATATTGTTCTCAATAAGTCATTCTTAAAAAAATTGATTTTCAAAAATATAGAATTCAGAGTTATGAGACAATTTTATAAATCAGTCGAGCTTGAATAATTGAGTGAAATATGCATCTTTAAGAGTTAGGGTGGATTAGGTCGGTTGACTGTCAAGTGAAGTTTCAGTTGACCGCTTCTTAAATGATCAACCGATCACAAGCCGTAATTTCTATATACATCTTCACGGTTCATCGTATATATGTTGGTCGACTGCCTTCTGTTTCTGCAAAATTTTACAAGTTGTCTGGGATTGACGAAATTATGAATGTCATTTTGTTATATAACAAGATTTCTAAACTTTCAATTAACAGATACAACATTAAGATTTTATTTTGTGGATGTAAATCTTTTTCCAAAATACTTACTTGCCATGATTTTGGGATTAAAAAGATGTATTGTCGACTATGTTGTAGAAAGCGTTGTCTAGGAGTCAACTCCCCCCTCATCCGCTTACGCCTAGTGAAATGTTAGGAGTTTCCGCCTAGCGTCTTAGTCGTCGTGGAAGAGTCGCCTAGGCGCCGATAAATGGAAAAAAATGGTTGCCTAGGCGTTCTTGTTATTTTTCTTGTTCTCGAGAATATTTGAATTGATATTATAACTCAAATTTTAGTATTTTTATATATACAATAATGTTGTTAGATGAATTTTATTACTTAAATAGTTAAAGTTGTTATAATTACTACGTATAATATTACTAAATATACAAAATTACACAGCGTGATTCAAAACCACCTAATCTCGCTAAGACCCCGGTCGACCGTCTAAGTTGCAAAACCGATATCTACAACATAGATTATCGATCAATTACTTACGTGTGTCTACTTGTCTCAAGAACCCCATCTAATTTGAGATTTGATCCTCTTATGGTTAAATAAGTTTGTGACTGTAGGATGTCTAAATGGTCATATATGCATACTCTGCTATAGAAAGCACCACCTAGGTCTCTACAAGCTCCTCGACCAGCTTTACCTAGTAAAATATTCGGCGTTTTGCTAACATATTAGGCGTCGTTAGGGCTGCAAACAGACCGTATCGGGCCAAACTTTAGCTATCTTGAGTTTGGATTGTTAATATTTTGATGAGCTTAAGTTTTGTTTGAGGTTGAAACGAGCCTTAATATTCAATCTTGGGTTTGGTTCGTTAATTTTTTTCCAAAATTGAGTTCGTTTGGTTTGGTTCGTTTAAGCCACATTTAAGGTTCGTTTATATATCTATGATATATATTAATTTTTTGGAAATTTTGATAATTTAGAATGAAATTTAGTAAAACTAATACTCAACCCATTACCTAATTTGACCTGAAAAAATTTACATATTAAATATAGAATATATTAGTTATAATTAATTAAATATGCAAATTTTTACGTAGTTTTTATTTTTTGTATTATATTAATAATTTATAATTAAATATATCTACCAAGATTATTAACGAGCTATTAAAAAATCCTTAACAAACTGTTCACGAACTTAACGAGTTAAGCTTATACAAATTTGAGTTTGGTTTGTTTAACTAACGAGCCTAACTCAAACAAACTCTTAACGAACTCAAACCCGAGCTCTTGGTGAGAGTGTCAGTTTATTTGCAGCGCAAAGCGTCGTGGAAGAGAATTCTATTCTACCTAGGCGCATCTTTTGATGGACAAAATATCAGCCTACACCCTCTTTTTTTAATTCTTGATAAAGTTTGAAATAATATTATAAATTTAATTTAGAATTTTTATATTAATAATATTATTGTTAGATAAATTTTATGAGTCAAATAATTAAAATTATTATAATCACTATATATTATTAAATATATAAAATTATATATCACGATGCAATCCCTCCTAATATTGCTTAGGAACTTTGTAATACCACTTAGGCACTAGGCTTTAGTTGAACACCTACACAACCTTTAGAGAATAACAAATTTGCAAGTATATATTTCATTTACAAGCAATATAATGAAAGTGGGTGTCATTCGATATAACGAGTAATGGTTATTTCATTGTCAATTTGAACGGGTCCAAAAGTTATAATTTACCAACAAATATAATAAAATAACAATGATTCAAAAGTTTATCCAACTAATATGGATACTTGGACTGCTACAACTTCTCTATTGTTACCATAGTAGTTGCCTCTGTTGTTACATCTAAACAGGTATCGAAGGAAATCACTTAACTTATGTCAAGGTCTAATGAGGTTCCAACTAACATGGACCTTATATAACAATTATCAACATTGGTATATGTCTATCCTCAATTCACCTTGACAAGATATCATAAGGATTCAGGACAATCAGGAAAATCATGGATTTTGCCATCCACAGTCTAAAGTATAAGCAAATCATAGTCACATGATATGATAATGTAAGTAATAGAGGGGGAGGGGGGATGAAACATTGATGATCTTTATGAGTTTCTTCCTGAGTTGACATATACAATGAAACTTATTGATAAATTTCTTGATGAGAGTATGATAAATATATAATATAAGGATTCCTTAAGTTGATATAAAAGTGATGATAGATGAAAATTGACTTGATTTTTAGACTAAATTAGTGACTTGATTTTTTATCAAAGATTATAAAGATGGTGGTGAAGAAGGATAAATTTTGTGTTTAAATGATTAAATATTAATACAAAAAAGCATCCACAATGGATGTATTTGAAGTTTTGTCTGACATGACATTGGGGTGCTTGACATGACATTGGGGTGCTGGTTTTGATCAAACTGGACTACTAGTTTAGAAAATTGTACTTTCCACCAGTTGAATTTTAACGTATTAATCCAAACGGACCAAAACGGTTCAGTTTTTGCCTCAAAACGGGATACTCTTTCGAAATAGATACCAGAATTTATCCTAAATGAGATCCCCAAATGCATTGTAGCGTGCACCTAATTTCAGATTTTGACTTTCAACCTTGTTGCAGAAATGGAAGAAGTTTCAACATAAGAAGCGTTTGTTATGGAATTCTAAAAAAGTTTGTCATTGAGCACTTAAACCAATCAAAACATATAATAAATTTTGCCCAAAAAGTATTAATCTATATGCTAGTAAAAAAAACAGTTTAGCATAAGTAGAGATGTTTATATGCTCTAGTTTATAACTGTTTTAAGATATATTCTAAATATGAATCACTACAATTTTGTAGTTAATAATCTTGACAAATAGTATTAAGAGGTATAATTTAAAACATGTTTAAGATAGATAAAGATATAAATAATGTTTTAGCTGTCTTTGTTTTAGCTATAGAGATGATATTTAGATGTTTTAACTCCTATCATTAAATATGTACTAAAGGTGCAGCTATACAAGTATACGTAGTTAAATACTTTAGAAAATTCAATCCATGTGAAAAGTTATACTCTAAAAAGTGTTCAATCGATGTGAAATTCTATAAAACATATAGAATGATACTTAGGTTTCTTGTTGCTCTAATCATTTGATATATTTCTAAACGTGGAATCATATAACAATTTATTGTTATATTTAGAAACGTTAAGTATATTACAAATAATATCAAGAAGTGTCCAAAATTCAATCAAAATCACAAAATCAATGGGTGTGTTAAATTACAAATAGTTGCACATATAATCCAAGTGTCCATGTATGGTTGTGTGCTTAAGTCTTAGATGCGATGTGTTCTAAATTTGAATTTATATGTCAATGAAGTTTTCAATTATTTAGTGCTCATATAATTGAAATGAATGAATACACATTTTAATAAGTAAGACATTTTTTAATGTTTTATCTCTCAAAATGTGAAATGATATAATAAATAATACAAATAAGTTCTTAATTCATCGTTTATGTAAAATATATAACAAGTTATAATTTAGGGAATGATCAACTTATGTGAATATCTATATATTCATACTTGATATAAGTCAACTAGTGACAAGAAATATGTTATATATATATATATATATATATATATAAAAGTGTAATTAGCATGTTAAATATGTTTAATTTTTTTACATAAAAACACACCTAAAAAAGATACCAACTGATAATCAATCAAATAAAAAATATCCAAATAGTATATATAAAAATCTACCTATCTATTAAATACTAACTACATGTTGTAGCATTACATGCTATAGGAATTTTGTTCATAAAATAAAGGGCATAATGAAAAAGATAAAGAGCAAAAGAAGATTAAATCGTGAATAAGCGCTTGCGGATTATTCTATAGATGTGTTGTTTTGCTCTCCAACCCTACCTAAAATTCGTTATTTCAATTGTGTTCTCTCGTTTTACCTATTACACGTAAATATATTAAATAAAATGGTTACTTTAACCCCGCTATGAAGTTGAATTGCTCTGAAATTCTCTAAATTTTTTGAAATGTTCCATTATATATCTCCCCGACCAAGGAGGTTGGCGCCAGGTAGACGAGCTTGCTTCCGCTGATTTTCTGCCTTTTGTGGAGTATTAGAATTACTTCTTCCTTGATAGGTCGGTGCCCAAAATCTTGGTGTGGACTTTTACTAACTTCTCCTAAGCCTCGATGGTCCGTTTAGTCGTGCACGGGTATACGAGTCTATTGCTGCTTGATTTTTTGGTTTTTACCTTCCGTTCCTTTTGACTCCTTACTGAGCGAGCAGCTCTGATAGTCTTCTTGGACAGATTCTAGTGGATCAAAGTCTTTCCTACCCATGCCAAATCATGCTATTAACTTGTAACTGTAAAGTGTGCTTACATTAACGACTATAAAATGTAAAACATGCCCTTATACGAAACGCTCAATAAAAATTCCAATGTTTAATCTAAAATAGCTTCAGCATCATATATAACCACAAAAAGGGAGATATCACTTTTGTCTTTATCTACCAAGATGTGACACAACCAGAATTGAGAAAAAGTTTTGATTGTTTCTTTGGAGAGACTCGGGATCAAAAGTGCCTTAGGAGGAAGTTTGTAAGCAAATTGATGAAGGTGGCCTTTGAACAGAAAACTTGAAGTTACCAATCTTGCAGTTTTCTTTAATCTCTTTGGAGAATATAATCTTGCAAAAGTTTCATTTGGTAAAATTGGGTGCATGCGAATTTGTTGAAGAATAAGTATTTGGACAATTCGAATGGCAATTCCAAAAAATACTAGTTGGATTTGGAAAAACCTTCTCTGTATTTGTCACTTGTGGGTGGTTATATCAAGTAAAACAATGGGAGTATAGCAATTACTTTCTTTTAGTATGGAAAATGAATTCTCATGCCATCCTTTCCTAGTGGTTTACTTATGATTTCCATTAATCAATAACAAGGTGGTTGCTATCACTGAAATGATTGATTAGTTGGGAAAAGATTTGGCTTCACACCTCTTTATCAGCCCCCTGAGGGGAAATCAACCTTATACTTAGGAGGGTAATATTTAATGGCTTGTTTAGTCTAATGTCTCATTCTCGTTCAAGATAGCTTGTGATCCATATGTGTTCCACGACACCTAAGTTATCTTGGTATGAAGTTGTTGGGTTTTGGAATTGGTACCCAAAGTATAGTTTTATTGTGTCGATAGCTATTCTTAATTGTTACCAACAAAACTTAGACTATATCTTGGGGTATTATTTTGAACCCTAGATATATGTTTTGTTACTTTGGATGTGAAACTAAGGATCCCACTTTCTTTGATTGAAGTGTCACTGAATGTATATCAAGGATGGATCTTACATTATCTCTATATTATTCTTGGATTGATAATCGGGAACATATCTTCCCATATAGAAATGATTTTCATTTCCTCTTCCAATACCTCATTTGGAAAGTTCAAATATTTTGTTACATGGTTTTCTTAAAACTAAGTGAGAGAATCTCTTACTCTTCTAACTGAAACGAACACTTTAATGTATGCCGGGACTTATAAAAAAAAGACTCTTCACTTGGGGTTTAAACTCAAACGTTGATGCACCAAGAAACACTAAATTGTTCCTCTCGTAAGATTATTGAACTCGATAAACTAATGATATATTTAGTTGCTTTCTTTATATAATTTTCATGACTGGAACTATATACAACTCTTGGAATTTATTTTATATTTTAATATGTGAAAAGAAAAAACGATTGCAATTAGAAAAAAAGGGTATGTGTATCAGCTTTTTTTGGTTTGATTTAGTAATATGCGTTGATAGAATGATTATGGGATTAGTGTACGAGAATGGTTATGTGATTATTCACTTGTTAAATAACGACACGTATAGTGATATCTTAAGCTTACAACAGTTATAATCACGCTTGCACGCCTAAGGTTTTAGTCCTCGACGTGACATAATTGTCTCCGTAGTTGGATTGATCTAAGTATTGAATGGTGCAAAATGTTATGATTTTTCTCTTGTATGCAATCTGACATATTATGCATACATAAACATGCCGATCTTTTCCTCTTTAATAAGTTCTTTTTGATATAATTGTTGTAAGTTAAGGTCACAGAAAAAACAACATCAGCAAGTTCATCAAAGACTGTTACAAAAACAGTGACTAAAACCAAACAAAGGAAAGTTTATTCTTTGCCTGGACAGAAGCATGACCCTCCTGAAGAGGTACACTACTAATTATATTTTATAATTTTCAAAAATATTGTGTAAGTTCATGATTTCTGATTTTTTTTATTAATAGCGGGAGCCATTAAGGTTATTCTATGAATCGCTGTCAAAACAAATACCTTCAAGTGAAATGGCGGAGTTTTGGTTAGTCATCTTTGTAACCTTTTGTGGACTTATTGAAATTTGAACTTGTAGATCCCAAAATCTATTATATGAATTATCAATTTGACTAAATAACATTGCTAATCTGTGCAGGTTAATGGAACATGGCATGTTATCACCTGAAAGAGCAAAAAAAGCATTTGAGAAAAAGCAAAAGAAACAAAAGCAACTTCGAATTGGAACTCCTATTAATTCCTCATCAGCTTCTGCTCTAAGTAAACCTGAAAGTTCACAGCAGGTCTCAAGGAATGTGAGAAATAAAAGGAAGGAAACAAATTAAACAAGAAAAATGGAGATCATGAAGATAATGATTTTATAGCAAGTCCCGATAGAAGGAAATGATGAGGTCACTATATATGCATATAAAAGTACAGATTGATAAATAAATCTTTTGGTGTTCTTCATATCGGTTTGAGGAGATTAGCAGGTCCTATATATAGTGCGGACTAATAGGGCAAGGGATTCTTGTTGGGATTTGTACTCGAGTCAAGGCTCTGAGAATTATAGCTTAGATTCTTAAACTCTTTTATAACTTAGTTTACACTGTTTATTTGGGCACTTTCAAATTTTCAGAATTGGTCCTGAAGTGAATTTCGACACGGAATTGGTGCAGTAATCAAATGTATTTCACTGAGCTTAAACCATTTTTGAGATCTAGTTGTTTATGACCCCAAACTATCTCCCCCAGCTAGTTAAAATTATGCTTGAAGGTACCTTAGAAAAACCAGATATGTTCCAAATTATAATGCAACTGAAAACTATACTACTATGTCTAGTATACCAATTGTTATTACATTTTTGTTCTTTTAATAGAAGCATGTGTAAAAGCTAAGGGATGGACACTACTTGAATGTTGTATATTATTTTCTTAATACATTTGACAGCCAATTTGAACTCAGAATCATTTTGAATCCAATAAAATCCGATCTCATTACCTTTTTGCATTACTCTAACCACTAGAGCAACTATCGATCTTTGAATGTTGTATATATATACACTAATATTTGTTTTACAAAAATATAAGTGGTATACAATCAATTATATATACTAAACTTTTGGTGTAATATAAATTTAATAAAACTACCGTATATTCCTTCTATGGTAATGTCTTGCTAGCTAATCTATCTGGTACGTTAACACCTGCAACAAATTAGATGGGGATATCAATGGAAGTTTGGAACAGAGATATTCAAAACGTGAATGATGGAGCACTTTTGTAACGACAACAATTAGATACTTATCGGAGATAACATGATAAGGTTGAATTGTTGTAGCAATTTTCTCACAAAAAATGGATATCATTCTCATTGTGTTCATCGTGATGGTGAATAATGGTATTTGATGCTATATATTACGTTGATATTATCATTAAGTACCATAGGTGGATCATGTAGTGGAATATGGAGATACATAAAATGTGACGGTCCATAGAACTTCTTAGGGGATGGCAGCAAGAGCGCGAAACTCAGCCTTGAAACTAGATCTATAAATAGCAAGTTGTTTATTTTAAACTCCAATCTAAAAGATTACCACCCGTATTTTAAATCAATAGTGGAGTATTTTGTATTGGACAATTGATTCAATCAATATCACAATATCCCAAAATGGTCATGGATGAGAAAGGAGTGAGATGAAGACCCCTAATAGTTTGCTTTTTACATAAAGCTTGATTCTCTTAGCAACTCCCAAGTGAGAGACACGTGTAGGTTTGTAAACAAGCCGAGTCAAGCTAAATACTAGATGTACATGTTTGTTTGTTTAATTTCTCGAACCGAGCCAAGCTCAAATTTAAACGAGCCGAGCTCAAATTTAAACGAGACGGGCCAAGCCATGCTCAAATTTTAACGAGCCGAGCACTCGAGCTTCCAATGATCTAAATCAGAAATGTTAGAATGTGTTTGTTTAACTTATAGAACAATCTTTTTTAGAGCCGAGAACGAGTTTCTCATGAACAATTTGTTTTTTACGGTTGAAATGGGACTTTCATGAACGGTTGGTATTTGATGGAGTGTGTGGCATGAAAATATGAAACATAACGTTAATGAAAAATGAATGTCTAAATAAATTAAAAATATCCAATTTGATATTGAAAGTTTAATAATATATTTATAGGTACATAATATATTAATTTATATTTATTATAATTTTAAACGAGCTCACGAGCCGAGCTCGAGCAGATTCATTTATTTATCGAGTTTAAAATGGAGCTTGAGCTTGTTTATATTCGAGCCGATCTCGAACGAGCTTTTATCCGAGCCGAGCTCGAGCTGCTCGCGAGCGCCTTGGTTCATTTACGGCCCTAGGCACGTGTAATGTCTTGCCTTTTGTGATGAATTAATATAGGACCGAGACACTATTTGATAGGGTGTTAGTGCTTAATTGTGGGATGTATACCTTATATTTGACATATTTTTATTTAGTGGTTTAATCTTGGATTTATATATATTTGGAGCAATTTTGAGGTAATTTGTTGCGTTAAATGTGAAACTATTAGATACATGGATACTATTGAAACACATGATCATGCCAAGAAGTCGAAAAGTGAAGAAGGAACAGCGGTCAAGTCACAAAAAGACTATGTTGTAGATCTCGGTTTTGGGCGCAAGGCGGTTGACCGGGGCCTAGCGCCTAGGCGGGATTACACGGGGCCTAGGCGGAATTATATGGTATTGAATCCCGATGTGTAATTTGGTATATTTAGTAATATATGTGTAGTAATTATAGAAATTTAACTACTTAAGTCATAAAATTCATTTAAAAACACTATAGTCAATATAAAAATACTAAAAATTGAGTTATAATATCAACTAAAGAATTCTCGAGAATAAGAAAAATAATAAAAAGGTCTATGCGGGCATGTTTTTCCATTAATCGGCGCCTAGGCGACCATCTTTTGCCATTAATCGGTGCCTAGACGGGCTAGGTGCCTATTCCACGGCGACTAAGGCGCTAGGCAAAAATGCCTAGAATTTTAACTAGGCGTAAGCGGCTGAGAGGGGAGTTGGCGCATATGCGGCGCCTAGACGCGCCTAGGCGGGGAGATCTACAGCATAGCAAAAAGAGCCAAGAGGTCCAGGTTAAACTCACCAAGAAGTCTTGGTAAAATGCTTCTGTCTAATTTCAAATATCATAACAAATCATTGGTGGTGAATCAGCTTATGAAATTTATACAATAGTTAGCTAATGTAGTCTAGTATACATGGTTAAAAGCGCGTCTAAATTCCGAGTTGTGACGTGAAATTTATGCCTGTTTTACAGAAAAGACGTAAAGCAATCTAGATTTAGAAGGGTCCAATGGGTCATTTAAGACTCACTTAAGTTGTCTCTTATGATCTAAAACGTTTTTGTGGAACCTATATAAACTCATTTATACCAGCAAAATATACCATTTATCATTATTAGAGAGTTATGGAAGACTTGCAGTACAGACAATGATCAAATAGACATCAATAATTTTGGTGAATCAAGAGTTGTTCTAAACTTAATCGTATCATCTAAAGACAAGAGCCGACAAAACGTGGCCTTGAACCTCAAGGGAGATTCGTATTGATGTCCCTTCTTGTAATATAAAGTATTTACTTCTTTATTGAGTCATTTTTTAGTCATGGGGACACGACTCATCTTTGAGGTTGAGGTGTGGTACTAGGTGTCCTCATCCCTATTTTACGTGTTTACGTGCATTAAAAAAACCATAAGAATTGAAAAATAGAAAACAAAAAAAAAGTATAGTAGATTAGATAAGGAAAGTTAGTAATAAACCAATAATGTCTTTGAAAACATGTATATGTGAGTCATCGAAGGGAGAAAAACTTTTCCCTTTTGAATTTTCCATATTTTGTACTTAAATTGTGCATATGAAAATGTGTTAGTGTGGAAAGAATATTAGCAAACAATGCATATGAGGTCCTAGGAACTAAGCGAGAACTAAGTAGGTGTGTAGAACGTGAGATATATTCTAGGTGAAAAACTACTTTACTCGCGACTTGGATGTAAATGAGTAATGAGCTTACATAGTTAGAAAAATGACCAAGACGGTTCTTTTATAAGTCATTTGTTCTCTTTAGTTTTATCCAAACTTACAATTACATATCATTCTTAGACCCTTTTGAGCCTTATGGCCTATTTCTTTGTTAGTCACTATTATAAGTCTTTCCCCTTAGTGTGTAGAACTTTACCATATGATCCACCTTCGAGTCACAATGCCTTAAGACTAGGCATCTTCGATCTTGAGTTTGGGGTGGTGGGTTTTCGTGGTTATGGAGTATACATTGGGTAATTTCTTGTTGCTTGTTTAATTTTATATTGCACTTGATTATGATCCTTGTCAAGATTCAAGAAAAGAAAAGAAAGAGATCGAAAAAAAGGAAAAGGAAAAAAAGAGAAAAAATATTAATGAAATAAGTTAAGATGAGTTCTTACATAAAAACAAGACTCGTGTCTTACTTGCAAAAAGAAAGAAAAAATTTGGAATAAAGAATCCGGCAAGTGAACTTGTTGAAGTTAAAAATGAAGATGGTTTCAGGAAAATTGGGGATGCTAAGACTAATGCATCATAAGGGGACGAGTGGTAACATCTATAAGCGTAAACTCAAGCTCTTAGGCAGTTAGTTACTAAATTAAGTGAGGAGCGAGACAAAACCTCACTCTAAAGTTATTCAAAGTGTATAGTATTGACCCTAAGACATGCTAAAGCCAAAAAGACTTTAGATTATTAGTTACTACCTCTATTCCATAATAATTGACTCTTTAGAGTTTTTCACACATATTAAGGAATCTAAAAAGTAGGTAAAATTTTGTTTAAAATGACCAATATATCCTTAATTATAAGAGAGAGAAAATTAAATATTTAGTTGGTAAGATATTTTAGAAAAAGGGTAGAATAGGAAATAGATCATTAATTTTGCTTTGGAACTTTTAAAAATGACATATATTATGGAATACATTTTTTTGGCTAAAGAGACTATTATTATGGAATGGAGGTAGTATGTGATTAACTAATGCATGAGCGGACAAGAAGTGAGTAAGTAGATCAGTAGATGTCATGGAAAGATCAAGAATTACCTTACAACCACCACTTTAAGTGAAGTATTTAGTGCCCCTTTGTGCATTGCTAAGCTACTTTTTATTGGAAATCTAACATGTTGATTATGTTTATGAATATTATATGTGAGGAATATTTCTTAGGTGAGAATTTATGAGACTTGTTGTACATTGTTTTTGGTATTATTACTTACATGCTCCTATGTATTTTTGGGACTTGAGACCTTTGGTTAGTGTTTATTTTGTTGGAACGATAAAACCTTAAGTAGGGGGTCTTGATGTCTCGTCATTTGTGATGAATTAATATAGGATAAAGACGTCATTTGATAGGGGCATAGTGCTTAATTATGGGATTTAACCCTTATATTTGATATATTTTTATTTAGTGGTCTAATCTTGGATTTATATATATTAGGAGAAATTTTGAGGTATTATGTGTGCTAAGTATGAAGATCCTTAATACATGGATGACATTAGAAGCCAATATCATGCCAAGACTTCTAAAAGTGAAGAAGGAATCCCGATCAACTCACAAAAGAAGATAGGGGTCCAGTTAAAGCTCACCAAGAGGTCTTGGTAGAATGTTTTTGTAGACTTGCAAAAATCATAACAAATAATTAGGAGTCATTCATATTTCTATTAAAGGTATATATTGGAGTATAGTACACGTGGTTGATAGGGCATCCAATTTTAAGCTGTGACGTGAAAGTTATGCTAGTTTTAATGAAGAAACTCAAACCAATTTAGATTTAGAATAGTCCAATGGGCCACTTAAGACTCACTTAAGTTGGTCCATTTGAGCTAAAACGTTTTCTCAAACCTATATGTATGTATGTATGTGTATGCGTGTGTGTGTGTATATATATATATATACTCATTTGGACCAGAAAAACATAATAGTTATCCTTATTAGAGAGGTAATGAAGGATTGGAGCAAGGGCAAGAGGCAAGGAGTTCAAGAACAACACTTATTTTCTCAATTAGTGTAATTTTTCCTTAAATTATGTCTTTTCTTTATTTTGTTTACTTCCACTATGAACTATATTTCTAAGTAGCTTGAGAGGTTAGGGTATGAACCCTAACTATTAATTAGGGTTTATTTATATAAATTTGAGATTTCTTATCAAATAAAATAAGGATTATTGTTGTAATTTTCTAGTGTGCTTCATGCTAAATCTGTGTATGGTGTACACATGTTTTGGGAGGTTAGCTATTAAATTACTCCCTAGAGGGCGATTTGGTAGTGGAACTAGGTTAATTACACCTTTTGGAGTAGACGTTTTAGAAGAGATATACTAACTAGGTAATTGCATAAAGTTTGAACTTTATGTGTCTAGATAACATACATAGGATTTACTCGGAAGTGGTTGTTAAGGTTAGATAGCGTCCCCTTACATATCCGTAAGGAAGTTATGGAGAATTTCGAATCCTGGTTAGCAACAATGTCCCGTTTTACCCATAGAATTTAAAGGAATTCTAAGTTATAGTTTGTGGAGATTACAAGTGTCTTGGGCTACTGTTGTCTCCCCCATTCACAACTTAGTTTAAATTCCGTAATTAATTATTATCTTAGTAGTAACCTTATAAAAAATCAAATAAAAATCTTTTCTTTTCTTTTTTTATTAACAACAAACTGCTAATTCTAAACTAGACTCCTTGATTAATTCATAAATACTTGTGGAAAAGATAATTCACTTAATTTTTATACTACTTGGCGACTCGTATACTTGCGGGAAGCAACTCCCTTAATGTTGATTTTTAACACGCTTCAGGGGACAACACTGTGGTTGGTGCATTCATATATATATAATTAGTTCTAAAATAGATATCAGGTGAGTCATAGTGATATACTACATGAAACCAAATAAATATTCTTAGAGGGAGAGTTTAATATGACAAATGCAAAATTAAAATTAATATAACACAATTGGCTCAACTCGCCTTAATCTAAAAATTCAATTTTTCATGATTTTGGATAGATCAGCTAGATGTACATAAGAGTTATGATATGTGAGTAAAACACTTAGTTTATGTACTAATTTATAAAATACTAGCCGATGATCGAAAATACAATATTACAACTACGTAATCATGCAAAATTTATCCCTCGTCACGAAATAAAGTATTGACACAATAGAATAAACATTGGCATGCACAAAAGAAAAAAAGATAAGGGAAGAGAAGAGAAGATGAACAAGCAATTTAGAGGGGTTTGACTCCCGTAGGATTAGTACACCACCTAAGATCTATGCACCCTTAGGATTTCCGAGCTCATCTACTGGCATCTCGTGTGTTTCTTAAAGGTAAGAGTACAAACCGTCATAGCCTCTTCAAAATCACCTTTGAAGGAACCCCTACTTTTATCACCGACACTGGTAAACCGAGTGTATACTTTACACTCATGATATACCACTTCAAAATCCCGTGAAGCCTTCCACTTGCGTATAACCACAAAAGAACGAGTGAACAATCTACACTCACAATCTACCATTTCAGACTCCTGTGAATCCTTCGAACTTGTGTCTACACCTACACAATGTACAAACCACTCTTCTCTAGTATATGGAAGATCACACTTCTTCACTAGAGCAAGAGTAAACCCTAGGTTTTATGACAAATCCTAATATACTAAGCCTCTAAACTATTTTATCATTGGATGTTTACAAATATGGGATAAACACAAACAACATAGATATTTAGACTATTGATTTGGTACTCTCTTTCAAGACATGCCTTTGCAAGATTCAAATTTGGTGTTGATAAAGAGTCACTTTTGTAGAGTCTTGAGAGCCTCTATTTCTAAGCAAAATCTCTATCGTATATGTCCACATGTCAACTACTCATTGCTTGAGTTTCTTCTCAGGTGTATGCTTCTTCCATAGAAGGGTGACCAAGTGAAATTTTATCTTTGTTCTTCTAACGACTCTAAAATTTTGTACACCAACGACTATATATTCGTCCTTTGTAGTCACTATTACTTTACTCCTAGGGTACCCGGCTTCTTCTCTTATAATATCCACTAGAATCGAGTCTTCAGATTTCGAGGACAAAAGGATCAGGTACCTAATACCCAATAAATAGTCCTAGAGAGAGGATGCAAAATAAAAAAATTAACATAAATTAGATCCTTTAATTCTATAAAAAAATCAAGTCTTTAAGGATTTTAGATAAAATGGTTAGATGACCACAAGACATGAGATACAAGAGTGTAAACACTCAATCAAACTCTTAGTGTATATATTTAATAAGAAATACTAGCCAAGGATCAAAAGAAGACATTTAACAAGTCCTAAGTATGAAAAGAGAAATTACGACTAGCCTGGAACCTTCAAATCAATGTCTAGGTCGATCCGAGAGGATTAAGGAGATAAATTATGGACCATTGTAAAGAACACAAAAATACAAACGCCTGAAAGAATTTTAAGCATGATTCGAAGCCTAGGATGTTTGTTTAATGATCGTTTTGGTGGCCTAGAATAGACCTTCATGCACAAAACTGAAAATGCTTCACTAGAGTTGTTAGCCCATGGAGCAACCCATTTTATCATGGGCCACAAAATTAGAAGCTAGAAAAGGTTTTTTCTCTCATTTTTTACTCACATCTAATTCATTTCATCAAAATGGAGAAAGATGAGTTAGATTGAATACCTATTTGTTTCTTCATATCTCCATCTTTGATCTTTAAATCTTCATCATTGTTCAAGACAAAAAATTTTGTAATTTATTTTTGTTTTTATTTCTTTTAATTTTTGTATACATGTTTATTTCATATGCCTTTATTACATACAAATAGGAACTGAATACTTAATTGAGTTTGGGATTTATATAAACCCTATTTTCAATTTCAGGGCAATTTTATATAGGTAGGGGCATTTTCAGCTTAATTGAGATTAATTATAACATTTTTCTCTTTACCTTATATTGAAATGTGATTGAATAATTTGGTCAATTAGTTGATTATCATTAATCCTTATATTACACCTCGAATTGGGGGGGGGGGGTGGTTTAAGGATCGATTTAGGTAATTTGATAGTGCATTGATCTATTTAATCGAGAGAGATGTGCGTAGCCACGATGTGGGTAAAAGTCTTTATCGCTTGTTAGAGTATCTTGGTTTTAACTGAAATTGGTCCATTTTCTTGCGAGTATCACCTAATCTCCTAGAAGGGGTTAATTGTAATTTTTTGAATCCTAGTTAATGTAGTTTTGTCAATCTTGCCCTTATTAGATAGATTTTTTCAAATTAGAGAACTTAGGTGGATTCTCGATTATACTAGACTCATTTTTTCCCTTTAAATATTTTTATTTTCAATCTAGTCCTTTTAGTCTTGTAATTGCTTGCAATTGAGTCCTTTCAATTTGTAGTAGATTAATCCAAAACCAAACCCTTTACCCATTTTTTCTCAACAAATCATACAAAACCCATCTTTAACACATAATAACACTACTAATCCCTTGGGAAATTATCTTTAAATTTACTCTATAACTTCGTCAAATCCCTACACTTGCGGAAAGACAACTTTTTCCCAATAGTTAGGCTTGTAAATGAACCAAGGTGTTCACGAACATCTTGAGCTCGACTTGAGAAAAATCACGTTCCAACTCAACTTTTCTTTATTTGAATGAACAAGTTCAAGTTCGCATAAAAACCCATTAATACGAAGAGTTCATTTGTGAATGGGTCGTTTATATATATGAACTGTAAATTAAAGTTGTATTTATCTAATAACATGTTATTAAAACTTCAATATTATAGGAGGTTGATTTCTTTTAGACTTTTTTCTTCATCAATATCACACTTCATACTTAATATTTTACACTGTATCCAATATAAATCATTCATAAAAGCTTCCATTCATCCGTAAAAGAAACAAGCTACCCAAGAATAATTAGCCATCTAATTAAAAATAGATAGTGCAGATTCATTTGTTAAATAAAACATACAAGCTTGAACATTTCTTACTCGTCTTATTTAAATTTGAGCTTGCCTTGATTTGACTGGCCTCGACTCGAAAAGCTAAAAAAACAAGTTTGGAAATCTATTACTCGACTTGTTTACAACCTTACCAGTAGTATATGCATAAATCCTTACCATTAGTATATGCATAAATCCTAAGGGTGTGATTGGTACGAAGTAATGAATTTAGACAAGAATGGAATGTAATAAGAAATATAATTACCAAGTGACAAAAATAACTTTGTTAATTATTAGACTATACTTGGTATGTCATATGAATAGCTATGGTAATACATTAATTCATTTTAAGCTTATACTTGATAAAATATTATAACATCTCGGGATTAGGCATAAATTTAATAATATTTAATACTCTTATGACAATCCATCTAAATATATTAAAATTATTTTGATAATTTTTATAATTAATTATCTCATAAATAAGTAGAGATCTTTGAATTTTTATTTTAAATGAAAAATGTTTTTTATATTAATTTTAGAAATTGTAATTCATTTGTATACTTTTTATGTTGAACTTGCTGATTATAGTTCGAGGACATGAATATTCTGGCACTAGAGTGATGAACAACTCCGAGAAACGCCACCTCGCACCACCACTACCTGCAGATCTGAAGCTTGAACATCAACGAAACCAAATCCATGGCAGATCTGAGCTCCAACTTCACAAAGTTTTAACACCTACGAACCAAACTTCGTCACCTCCGCTGCACCACCTCGAACCACCACGAGATCTAAGAAGAGTTTCGCTGGTCACTAGTGAAAGAGCTGCCATAGCAGATCCTGAGAGAGAGAGAGAGAGAGAGAGAGAGAGAGAGAGAGAGAGAGAGAGAGAGAGAGAGAGAGAGAGAGAGAGAGAGAGGAGGAGGAGGAGGAGGAGGAGGAGGAGGAGGAGGAGGAGGAGGAAAGCGAAAAGAGATCTAAGATTTGGTTTTGTGGTGGAGCTGCCATGGCTGGAATGTGGTGGAAGAAAAAGCAACATGGGTTTTAGAAAGAGAAAGATAGAGGAGGTTTAGGGTTTTAAAATATTTTTGACCAAATTAATATATATATATATAGGAGAAAAAAACAAAAAAAATGGTAAGAAGGTAATTGGAATTTTGGAATCTAGTGCTAAATTTGGTTTGTGTCTTTTAGTAAGAAGAAGTTATGGAGCCGGTCTTGTTAGGTCCCGAGATAGTGTATTCAACACCTCTTGAGTAATAATCTCGATTTTTTTTTATTGGACATATATTAAAAACTATTTTAATTATATAAACATAATTTATAAAACAAAGTGATACCTAATAAAAAAAATTATATACTCCATTTGTATGTTAAATTTTATTGAATCAATGTACTGCTTTAAAGTTTGACCAATATATCAACTTTATCCCCGCACATGAATTTTTTTTTTTTTTTTGGACAAGGTAAAAGCACGAAAAAAAATAAAACTATCCGATTCCAAGTCTCTTGAGTCTCCCTGTTAGACTCCAAATCGGATCTTCTATCATAGTGGCTCCGTGTCTAGCGTTTTTTGCAAGACGATCGGCTTGACTGTTCATCCTTCTAGGTAGATGCCTAAAGGATACCGGTCCAGCTTCTTCTGCTTTCATCCTAATTTGTCGGATGATCGGTAGAATTGTCTATCTTGCCGCTGACACCTGCCTAATACCTTGTATTAATTCAAGGTTATCAGAGAAAATAGTCTTTCTAAGTTCTGGAAATGGTTTGCACTGATTAACCGCTTCTAGTACCGCCATTGCTTCCCCTTCCAAACTTGTATTACAAATAGCTGTTGAGGAGCAAGAGCTTGTGTTTCCCGTCCTTCGATTGATAATTGCCATTCCTATTCCAGTCGGTTCGAATTTTGTTGAAAATGAAGCGTCACACATGATACTGATATCTTCTTTGTTTTTCTGCACCATAAATTTTTTTCATTGAAATACTAATTTTAGCTCTAACCTCAAACAAAAAGAAAATTGCAATCAACTCGCCTCCCTTTTCTGACGTGTATGATAAATGCACTATATTATCTCTCTAGGTGAAAAAAACTTTATAACAGGCTAACCGCCAACATGGTTATAGCAGAGCGGACCTGTGGGTTCCCAAATTTTCGAAATACAATGATAAATTGCTCAAAATTTTATTATTTGAAAGATTTTTATTAATAAACATAAATATCATTGTCCAATTTAATTATCAATCCCTCCTAATTTTAAAATTAATTTCATATCTTAAACCGTTAGTCTAAATATTAGTCATATCCAACTAAATATATAATAATAAGAAATTTATGATTTAACCCTCAAGATCAAAAAATTAATCTCAATCTTTTTTAGAGCATTACATCTCCAAATCCCACTTGTTTTAAATATTAGTCCCCGGATAAAAATCCGGTCCTGGGTAATAGTCAAGAATGTGGTTGTTGTAATGATTAGAGTCCCTTTATAGTGATAATAAGCTTAGGATCGAATCTTTATTGAGTCGAGTGGCTTCTGATTTAATGAAAAATATGCAAAAAGTAGTTCAGTTTGATCTAGTACTCAAATGGAAAAAGATTTTAAGAAGTTATTACTCTTGGTTTGAGGGCCAAGATAGCAAATTCTGCAGTCAAGGAGGGAGATTGATATACATGTTATGGAGAATTTGTACAAAAACTTACTCCTTACAGTGTTATCATGGCAGATGATACAGCAGAGGACGGCTCATGATGATGATCCCGCTAACAACTTAAATTATATTTTTATACCTTGTATTCAATTCATGCATGCCACCCCACACGAAATGCATGTGAAGAGAACAGAAAAAGAAAATATCTTCTTAAAGATACAGGTATAAAGTACTAGTATAGATCAGATATTAAACACAAGTTAGAGAACTTTACTTTCAAAGCAAGGTAAGTAAGATTTTCAAAGCTCACTCAAAATAATTTAATCGTCATCGTTTGCTTAGTAATTACCCGAATACCCGATCGAGCAAATACTAGTCCCGTTTTATTAAGGTGGAATGCAAGTTGTAGTAAATCCAAGAAACCCATGTCTTGAAAAGATGAATGATATTAAATGGGAAAAAGTAGTGTTTTATTTTATTGTGGTTTATGTGAGTGTAGTAGGCTCATTAATTCCGTGAAACCAAAAAGATTGATACTTAAATTCGTGGGTGATACCTATACCTGGTTGCTGAAATGCCCATGACTCCATGAACTATGACAGAATGCGACAGTGATCACTGAATCTGATCAGCAGTACCAAGATTTTCTTGAATTGATATTGACCTACGTCCTACAATCTAGTCAAATCCAATGAATGTAGCCAAAATAAATAATTATGGCGGCAAGGATAAGCGTAAAAGATCAAGTATGTATTGTGCTAATTAATGGACAGATATACGAGTGTTTGTTTGTCATTATGCAATATGTAGAAGTAAACACTCACGCGGAAACATTTTATATTATGTTTGAAGTTTTCTTAATACATTGGAGAGTCCGATAAAGTTTGATGTAAGATATAATTATTTGAGAGTGTTTTTAAGTATTAGAGCTCCATCATCGCACCATAATATGTGGAAAACTCAATGATCGACTAAATAAATCCTTGAAATTGAGCACCCAGTAATTAGACAAAATTCAGCTAATGATATATTGTCTAAGGGGTAGTGATTCATCCAATATGTCCTTTTTTTTTTTTTTGTCATAGAAACAAAAACGGTTAATTACAACGACTATTAAAGAAATTAAAAGCTCCCATCACTGAGTAGTCCTTCCATCCAGAGAGATCCCTATTAAGCCTAATACTTTTCGCGTATTGGTCCGCAATGTTGTTGTAACATCTGTTGATATAAGCAATTTTCCAAGTTGGAAAAATGCGAAGCCAACCTTTGATTTCGTAAACCATGTAGTTAAGCTTCCAGTGAAGCTTTTTGTTTGTTGTAATATCTTGAACTAATTCAAGGTTGTCGGAATAGAAAGAACTATTCCGAGCCTTAATAGAGCCAGCTGTCCTCATGGCCAATAGAAGGGCCCAAGTCTCACCTTCAATGACACTATTCACCAAGCATCTACTCCCTTTTATATGATTTATTCTTCCTGCTCTATCTATTCCAATTGCCACAACTCCCGCCGGTTCCCAATTTTTTGTGAAAGAAGCATCACTAAACCATATAAAATCTGCCGTGTCTTTAAGCACTGGGTTATCATCTGCTCTATTTTCAATTCCTTTCTGTTTAGAATCATTTTTTCTATTATTTCCTTTTTCCTTTTCGAAAAGTTTATCGATGAGCGCATCCGAATTCCTCTTAATATTTTCATTTGCCCATCTCCGTCTTTCAAACAGTCCTTTCATTCTTTCTTTCCAAATATTCCATGCCGTAATCATAATAATAGCCACCACTCTTCTCTTTTCCCACCCATCCTTTGTGTAAGTATCTGTAACACCCATAAACCACTTGCCAAATTCTTGTGTAGCTGTATTATCAATTTTGATCTGAAGATCCGAAGTTGCCCACGCTGCCATGCTAAATGGGCAATTGAGTAAGATATGATCGCTATTTTCCTCATTCATTTCACACCATTCACATTGAGTGTCTTGCACACATTTTCGTTTCTTCAGGTTAACTTTGGATGGTAGAATTCCATTCGCTGCCTTCCAGCAAAAATCTCTAATACGAAGAGGCACATTTGCCTTCCAAATAAGATCCCAAAGTTCCGGGTCATTTTTCTCTGCCGATGTGGATGATTGGGCCTCCTTCTTAACTTCTTCATTAACAAGTGTATGGTAACCTGATTTTGTGGAATACTCTCCATCTTTATTGAAAGGCCAGATGAGTCTATCCTCGAGATTAAGATGTGTAGCCGGGATTCTTACAATTTCACTAGTAATATTCGACGGGAATATTGAATTAATAAGCTCTATATTCCATCCCGTTAAATCTTTGTTGAATAATTGGGCCACATAGTTTATAGAGCAGTTTTCTGGTTTTTCCACCTTCATATTATCCCCAATCCAATTACTTTCCCAAATATTTGTATTGAGTCCATTTCCAATTTGCCACTTTGCGTGATTTTTAATAAACTGAATTCCTTTGTAGATACTCGCCTAACTCCATGATCTCGCGTTCTTAAGTTTAACTTCCAGGAAGGTTTGGTTTGGGGCGTAAATGCCTTTTAAGACTTTGGCAACCAGGGTGTCTGGGTTCGTAATAATCCTCCACGCTTGTTTAGCTAACATTGCAATGTTCATTTTCTGAAAGTCCCTAAACCCGATTCCTCCCAATTTCTTGGATCTCGCGATCTTTCTCCAGGCCAACCAATGAATTCTTTTCTTATTCCCACTATCCCACCAGAAATTCGCAATAAGACTGGATAATTTCTTACATAACACTTTTGGAAATTCAAATATAGACATGGCGTGATTTGGTATGGCTTGGAGCACGGCTTTAATTAGCATTTCTTTTCCTCCATCTGAGAGAAGTGATGACATCCATGAGGCCGTTCTAGATAGCATTCTATCTTTAATGTAATTGAGGTTTTCCGATCTTGCTCTTTTGATAGTAAATGGAATACCAAGGTATTTGCCCATTGAATCTGTGCATCCAATGTTGAGTTGATTCATCGTTTCTTGTCTGATATTCTCCGGAGTATTTTTACTGAACATGATAGCCGATTTATTTAAATTAATCTTTTGACCCGACGCCCGACAATACCTCTCCAAAATATCTTTAAAAGATTTAATTTCATCCTTACTTATTTTAATGAAGAATAACGCGTCATCAGCAAAAAGGAGGTGCGTGAGTTTAGGGCATTGCCTAGTGATAGAAATCCCTTGAATCTCACCTTCTCTACATTTATAATTAATGCTGCTCACAAGGCTCTCTGTCAATAATGAAAACAGCAAAGGGGAGAGCGGGTCCCCCTGTCTCAGACCTTGCTTGGGTTTGAATCTTTTAAGTCTTTGACCATTGATTTTCACCTGTAAACTAACCGACGAGATGCAATTTTCCACCCACTTAATCCATTGTAAATCGAATCCTAGCCCTTTTAAACACTTTGAGAGGAATTCCCAGTTTACTTTATCATAGGCTTTTTCCGTATCAACTTTGACAGCCGCATGGTATACTTTCGAGTTCCTCTTTGTATTCAAGAAATATGATACTTCCTGGGCAATTAAGATATTATCTTGAATATTTCTGCCCTTAAAGAAGGCTGACTGCGTAGGTGAGATAATTGTATCCATGTAAGGCTGCAGTCTTTTAGCAAGTATTTTCGCGATAATCTTGTAGCAGAAATTGACACAGGAGATAGGTCTATAATCTTTAATTGATTCCTGCTTTTCTCCTTTTGGTACAAGGGTGATAAGTGTATCATTTATTCCTTCGAGTGGAGTGTTATATTTAAAGAAATCAATAACCATCTTGTTCACATCTTTTTCTAGTACATCCCAGAATTCCTGGTAGAATTTTCCGGGTAAACCATCCGGCCCGGGGGCTTTCGACCCATCCATACTAAAAACCGCTGATCTGATCTCTTCATTATTTGGTATTTTTGTTAGCGCTTCATTCATCTCCCATGTAACTTTTGTTGGGATCATATTAGTAATATCATACTCTCCACTTATAATCGATTCACTAAATAATTTAATATAATATTCCCGTATAATTTCATTAATAATATCTTGATCATAGGTCCATTCCCCTTTATCATTTTTTATTGCCTCAATTCTATTAATTTTCCTCCGATTCATCGTTTTCGCAAAAAAATATTTCGTATTTTTATCACCCAATTTAATCGCTTGATCTCTTGCTATATCCGCCCAGTATAGTTCTTCTTCTTCCCATCTTTTGTCAATTTCCTCCCTAATTTTGCTTTCTCTTTTTTGATTAATCTCCGAACTCTCCTCATCTTGTAATATTTCGAGCTCTCTTTGTAGAGAATCAATCACTTTCCTATTATTTGAGAAAATAGTCTTACTCCAACCCTTAAGTTTTTTACATAAAACTTGTCTTTTGAAGCAAAAATCTTGAACACATGAAATTTCTTGTTTATTGTCCCATTCCCTTTCAATAATTTCTCTACATTGTTCATTCTCCATCCACCTTGATTCGAACATAAAGTAATCTCCTCCTTTTTTCCGCGTGGGGTCCTTTTGTATAATAATCCGCGAGTGGTCGGAACCTATGGCTGGCGGAACAAATATATTCGCATTGGGGAACCCATCACACCATTCCATGTTTGGAAGCGCTCTATCAAGTTTCTCTTTAATATTCTCTTCTCCTGTTCTCCTATTATTCCATGTATAAAAACAACCCTTTGAAGGGTAATCAATAAGATGGTTTTTGTTAATGAATTCGTTGAACTTAATGATTCTATCAATGTTTGGTTGTTTTTTCCCCTTCTTCTCATTGAACCTTGTAATGTCATTGAAATCGCCCACGAATAACATTGGGAGGTTGATTTTTTGGTTCCATTTTGAGAGATTATCAAATAAGTCCCATCTAGTTTTATCATCGTTAGGGGCATGAACATAACACAAAACCCATTTCATTCCATTAATTTCCAACACTTCAACGAGTATAAAATGATTGCAAGCATACAAAACACTAATATCACTAGAATCCTTCCACAAGAGTGATATACCACCAGACATATTCGATCTTCCTCCGGGATCTACTACAAATGATTTATTAAAAGTCCTAAAGTGCGAACAAAATTTAAGATCTTTTCACCTAATCTTCGATTCAAACAAACAAACGAAGGAAATACTAAACTTAGAAGTTAGGGTCTTAAACGCTTTCTTTGTCAGGGGTGCCCTTGCTCCCTGACAGTTCCAAACGAGTAAATTATCCATCATCCCTAGCCACATTGCGAGGCTGGCTGTCGCCTCCTTCTTTTTTAATGACTTCGTTCGCCGTCATGGGATATACCCTGCAGCAAACGTCGCCCTCTGTATCTTCGTTACTCTCCGATATAGCTTCCAAATGACCTCCACAATTATCACCTCTGCAGAAAAACAGGTTCTCGCCATCGCCCAAGCCACACATGTTATCAGAACTAACATTTTCAATAAGCTTAATCCTTCCTTCATTAGCAATATATTTGGTCTGGTGGTTTTTGATAAAAAAGACAAAGAATTCATTGCTAGTCCAAAATAAACATTTCTCCCGTTTGGTAAAGAAAGTTTTCAGGCCTCCAATGTTCATCTCTTCAAAAAACCTCTTATACTTATCAAAGCCAAAGGGTAGTCTAGTATAAAGCCTATGAGATCTACCTAAGCCACGCATGCACAGGTAGAATAAAATAAGATAACTTGTGATGTTATAGCATATACCTTGTCCAAAATATTGAACCGAATCTAATCCAACCCAATCATCAAACATGCAGACCCTTGGAAAACTAAAAGCGATCTTATCTTCCCAGATTATCAAGATCATAGATGAAAACTTTTCTATACGAAACAAGTATAGTTCAGTGGTATAGGACATACCTCTTATAGAGCAGTAGAGGGCATTTGAGGGTCCCTTTTCCCTTAAAAAGGTTGAATAAAAGAGGAGAACTAGATGCATGTTAAGGATCATACCCATTACCAAAGTCAGAAAGGTTGCAAGGCTGAAAAACCATCGATCTTCACATTTGTTTGGACCCGGGTCGAAACCCCTTCTAAGCAAACGAATAATCTCCATTGTGGTTAATACAGGCTAAGATGATAAGATACTGAATCTTTTTAATTTTGTGAATAATTTGGTATACTGATTGTAGCCCTTAATGTTTATTGAAAATTAAATTAAATTAAAGGAAGAAGATGATGAACAGTGACCCTTAGAGAGAGAAAAAGGAGTATTCTCTAACAACCCGATATACTAGTTAGAGATTCCCATCGTACTGATTTCAATTAAGTGATAAGAACATCGAATTTCAACAAATAATTTACATAAAAAGATCATATACATTTTAAGGTAAATTGCACCATTCATCATCCAATATGTCCGTTAGATATATTATTATTATAATATATTATTACCATATTGTTATCTTATTAAACTAATTTATTTATATATTATATTTATTATCTTGTTAGCATAATATTAGTTTACTTGTTCCCCAAGTTATTAGTCCTATAAATAGGACTCATTATATTGTATTAGACATCAATTCATTCACAATGTAGTCTCTGGTAATTCTCTTGTTCTTTTGCCTTATGACTCTTTTCTTATTAATATAGTATTTTTTTTCCTTTTTTCTCTCTTTCACTTATTTAAATATCTCACATGGTATCAGAGCCACAATCCAAAGTGGTTTCCTGTTATCGTTTCGTTCGCTTCCGCTTCTCGTTAGGCCCTTCAATGGTCCTGTCTCGCTAGGCCATTCAGTGGTCCCGTCTCGCTAGGCCATTCAGTGGTCCCGTCTCGCTAAGCCATTCAGTGGTCCCGTCTCGCTAGGCCATTCAGTGGTCCCGTCTCGTTAGGCCATTCAATGGTCTCATCTCGGTAATTCACTCACCACTCGGTTTTTGGTTCACAGATCTCATAACTTGACTCATTACTCCACATCGACGCCACAACATCAACATTGCCACCACGTCAACTCCTCCATCAACAACGCTCAAAATACGTCATCAACGATTCATATTTCAAACTCAAGTTGCTCTCTCTCTCCGACCTACTTGAGTTTGAGGGGGGGTGTTAGATATATTATTTTATTATAATATATTATTACCATAATATATTATTACCTTATCAAACTAATTTATTTATATATTATATTTATTATCTTGTTAGCATAGTAGTCCTATAAATAGAACTCATTATATTGTATTAGACATCAATTCACTCACAATGTAGTCTCTAGTAATTCTCTTTTTCTTTAGCCTTATGACTCTTTTCTTATTAATATAGTATTTCTCTTTTCCTCTTTTCTCTCTTCCACTTATTTAAATATCCCACTTAATTTAAATATCTCACAATGTCCACTATTGAATCATCCTTATTAATTATAATTAATTATTCTCCACAAAATCTCGAAATTCCTATTGGCTTAATAAGCATGCAAACTAACAAAAAAAAATATGTGAGAGTATATAATAGATTCGCTTGTCATCACGTACAATAATCTTTTAAGATATTCCATAACCACCTTAATTCCTTATATGACCAAAGAACACATGCCAATGGGGTTTATGGAAACCACTAGAGACAAATACCAAAAATAATTAAGTACCTATGGTTTAAAAATATTTTTAGTTCAAATGATTCAAATGTATTACTTTAGATCAGACGTATTCTAAAGTATCATCTTAAGGTTATTTCCCTAATTTTATTAAATATTTTAAAAAATTTAAAAATAATTTAGACATTCCGAACAAAGTTTTTAATTTATGATGTAAACAAATAAAAATATAGTTTATTTGAAAAAGCAAACACCATTTATAAGCTATTACTTATGGCCTAAATACATTTTTAGGTCAAACGTTTTAAAAGTGTCATTTTTAGGTTAGACGTATTCAAAAGTACTATTTTAGGCCATTTTATTAGTTTCGTGTGATATTTCATTGGGTTTAAGAGCAATTTGGGGGAAATTCTTACCTAGACTATGACTAATGTCCCTACATATGGTCATAGTCCACGAATTATTTGACATGTCATTAAATACTTAAAAAATTATTTAAAACCTGGTTTTATTAACCCTGGTTAAGAACAAAAAGCATATCCCACTTTCCCATAGAATTTAATCAATAAGAAAGAGAAGATACAAAGTAAAGTGATCCTTCGTATTCTTCCTTCACACATTACCGTTCTCTGTCTCTCTTTCTTTGTTATTCTACTGAAAAAAGTTATCATCAATCCTTCACAGTTTATAGTCATATTTTAATTTTGAAGAATTCAACGGTAAGTTTATTGCAATCCAATCGTTGTTATTTTCTTTTGTGTTAAGTTTATTAATTAATTTAAAAATTTTGTATGTAGAATCATCGTTTCTTAACAAAAAAACTGAGCTTTTATGTTTGCAATTTTAAACGATAATATGTTATTGCTATTCTTTAAATTTATACCAATTGAGTACGTACTTTGATTACTATAATAAATAATTGATTATAAAATCATTATTTGTGTTTGCTTATTAATAGATGTTTCATTTGTTGATAATTTATCGTGTAAATTTAACAATTCGGGATTCTTCCAAGATGGAAATAGACAGTGGTACAAAAAAGCATGTATATATTCCAGATGTTATCATTCTTGATAAAGATAATAATGTAGATGCGCCCGCAATATTTAGAGAAGAGATGAATGAGAATGGGTCATCGATCACATTTATTGAAACGGTGGAGAAAAAACTGTTACAACAAGAAGTAAGTAATGAAGAAGAAGCATATAAATTATATTGTGTTTATGCGCATGCATTGGGATTCAGTGTTAGAAAAGGAAAAAACACTTATAAGTACGAAACAAAAATTGTTAAAGCAAAAATGTTTTATTGCTCTAAAGAAGGCTTGAAGGATGAGAAAGCCAGTACTGGTAATGGAATTTCATATAATAGGTTGCGAACAGGATGCAAAGCTATGGTTTCTTTTTCAGCTCTCGAATCTGGTTGGTGGAAGGTTACAAAGTTTGTTAAAGATCATAATCATGATATGGCACAACCTCATGAACAACATTTATTGAGATCTGCTAGAAGTATTTCGGATGCACAAAAAGATGTGCTAAACTCGATGGTCAATGCTGGATTAAGAAAAGTTAATCTGTATTCGTATTCGTGTGAGGAAGGAGTAGGTGGTGAATTTCTTGGATTTACAAAAAAAGATATGTATAATCACGTGGACACTCAAAGAAATTCACTAATTGAGGTTGGAGATGCACAAAGTCTCATAAATCATTTCAAGAACAAAGCTAACTAGGATGGAATATTTTATTGGGATGTTCAACTTGATCAGGATGGAAGAATTACTAATATATTTTGGAGGGATGGCCAATCAAGAATTGATTATGACTATTTTGGAGATGTCGTTTCTTTTGATACTACATTTAGAACCAATAAATACGGCCATTTTTTGCACCATTTGTCGGTGTTAATCATCATTGGAAAAATATTATGTTTGGGTGTGGTCTTTTGTCTAATCAAAGGAAAGAAACATTTCAGTGGTTGTTCTCGACATTCATGGAGTTAATGGGTAACAAACCTCCTGCAACTCTTTTTAGCGATCAAGACCAAGCCATTGGAAATGCAGCTGGAAAGGTATTTTCACAGACAAGTCATTGTTTGTGCCAATGGCATATCTCAAAAAAATCCCTTCGCATTTGGGAAGTCTCAAATCTGATAAATATTTCAATAATTTATTCTATAAATGCATGTCTAATTGTGAGTCTGAGAATGAGTTCGAGGAAACTTGGTCAAGAATGTTGAAGGAGTATGATGTCGGGGATAACACATGGCTCCAAAACCTTTATACTATTCGACATAAATGGCCCACTGCCTTTAATACTAATGTATTTCATGTTGGAATTAAATCAACATCCAGAAGCGAAAGTACCAACAATGTTTTGAATAATCTCGGTAATAAATGTGCTAGATTGATTAAATTTGTTTTTGCCTTTGAAAAAACGATTTTGAAGTAGCGAGAGAATGGAAAGGAAGCAAATTTTTGTTGTCAACAAGGCATGCCACCATGCATCATCAGGTACAACCCAATATTAAGGCAGGCGGCAAGTTTTTACACTCACAAAATGTATAAAATATTTGAGGCAGAATTTTTAGATGGTGTTGGGGGTACTTTATTTCGAGAAATTTCATTTGATGGCGCCATTAGCAAATTTGAAGTGAGTATGCATGGGAGGGATATCAATAGGATTAGAATTGTTGATCTAGATTTAGAAAGAAAAGAAGTACGGTGCAGTTGTAAAAATATTGAAACATTGGGGATGTTATGCTCTCATGCTCTAAAAGCGTTTGTTATTAAAGATATACATGAGATTCTGGAAAAATATGCTTTGAAGAGATGGAGCAAACATGAAAGGAATAGATTTGATGAGATTGAGGCTCACGAGTTCTCAAAAAGAAAGGGGAAAGAATCAGAGATCGTTTATTCAAATATTGCTATGAGGATGGCTTACAATCTTGTGATGCAGACCAAATCACATGAAGGTGCAAGGTTAATTGTATACAATGTATTAAAATATGGAGCTACAAAAACCTCTGAATTTCTTAATGGGATAAATATGAATGTTGAATCCGCTAAAGACGTGCAAGGATCAGCTAATAACGACATTCAAGATATTAATATTAACGATCAACCTCCTGTTCTTGACCCTCTCTATGTGGGATCTAAAAGGGAATCTAATGAAAGAAAAAAAGTCACTGGAAAATGAAACTAATTAAACACTACTATGAAAAATTTAAAAGTTTGAGAAATCTGTGTAAAAAAATCAATATATGACACATAAATCAAAAAGATGGACTAAAACGGGCTTGGGTACAGCCCTTGGGTACACGAACTTCGTTGGATTAAATTGGGCATGAACTTGGACAAAACCGGAACATTGGACATATATTAAAAAACTCATCTTATCCACCTTTAAAACGTAAAAAAAAATATAGGTCTGTACCTATAAAGAATGTAGGTCTGTATCCTTGTTAATGTACCGAAAAAATATACCTGGTAAGTTAACATAATAAAAACTCAAAAAAAAATTAATAAAAAGTTTTAAAAAATAAAATAAAAAAAATTGAAAAGAAAAAGAGAGAAATAAATGTAGTATAAAGTAATAAGAGAGTATTATAATAAAACTGTATAATATCCAATTAGTAGTTAAGCTTTAAAAAAGAAATTATGAAGTTAAACTTTAAATCTTAAAAATATTGAAAAATAGGTTGTAATTAGTAGAATTTTCTTCGTAATTGGTTAAAAGTAAAATTTAGTCAAACCACTACCATCCAAACCATTGCAATGCAATATCTCTTTCCATTATCTGAAGGGGCCCATGTTGTTTTTTTTTTTTTTTGTTCAAATGGGGCCCATGTTGCTAAATAAAACCTTATAGCATAACTAGCTGTACCGTCCAAAGATGTGTACCATATTCGACTAAATGCCACCTTGATGAGTAAACTACACTAAGTAACTCCCGCGAATTACATGGCCAAATTAAGTAGAAGAAAATTTGTTGTGAAGAACTTGTAAATATTTACGAGATATTCCGATCCTAGAGGAAAGTTAATAGCTTTTCTTATGAAAGTACGAGCTCCAAGTATCCAACACCTTAATTCTAAGACCGATCATCATCCAATTTGTAAAGGTTTATATATAAGGGTAGTTAGGGGATAAAAATTAAAATATTGTTTTAATTTAATTTTATTGATTTTTATTCTATTTTACAAAAATAGAATAAGTTGGGTTACTTCAATCTTGAACATTGGTACAAATCTCATAGTATTTACTTTTTTTATCAATCAATGTTTGTTATACCTTTCTCTTATACAGATTAAAAAAAATAATTAATACATTTTATTATTACTAAACTACCTTTAACCAACTAAACTAAATGAATTTAATGATAATAAGTTTGTAAATATTAAAGAGAAAAGGACACCTGGGTCCCTGAGTTTTGTATATTGGGACACTTAGGCCTCTCAGTTCTTTTTTATCTCTTTTCAAATCCCTTTTTTAACATGAATGGTTATATTTAACGGTCAGAATTTTTTATTTTCTTGAAATTCTTTTTGTACCCTTCATTAACTACTTATATAAATATATAATTTCAATTTTTATCCTATTTTAATTTTATTTTTTAATTGATAGAACAAAAAAGTAGAATTTATATATTTAGACATAAACTTTTTTTTTTTTATCAAAAATAAAATTATAAATAATAATATCAAATTTGTAAATCTATTTTTTTATTTGAAAGGAAACGTATTTTTTTATTTGATTATTTTATAAAATAAAATATGATTAAATCTTGTAGATAATATTTGGTGTAAATAACATTTTATACTATAAAAATAATTTTTTTAACTTTTAAGAATTCAACTCGGACGTATTATATATTTTTAAAAATCAAAATTACGTTTACATATTGAGAAAGAAATTGGATATATCCAACCAATATTTTCTATAATTTTTACCTCATTTTACAAAAATAAACACATAAACAATCTCACACATGCATTAAATATCACAAGATTGTTCAAATTGCTCATCTTCATATTAAAACCTTATTCTTTTGTTTAACTTCTTCTTCCAATAATTGTTAAAAAAACCAATATTTAAATTAGACAAACATTATTATCGGTCATATGATTAGCATGTTCACAAGATATGAAGAAAATAACATTCATACTAAAAATTTATTATCCACCGTGTCGAGAAAATATTGCCTCCTCCACAGCGCTAATACGTCTTAGATCATATTGGATGAGGTGGTCTCTTTTCGACATGGTATATATTTAAATTTTAGTAATATTTTTATTTTTGTCATATCTTGTGAGCATGGTAATCATATGGTCGGGAATACATGTTTATCTAATTTAAATATTGGATATATTTTTATTAGTTTTTTGAATAAAAATTTAGGTAAAAGAATAAAATTTTGGCATGAATATGAGAAAATTTAAACAATATTGTGATGTTTAATGCATGTGTGAGATTGTTTATATGTTTATCTTTATAGATAGAGGCAAATATCAAATAATATATTACTTGAATAATATTCAACTTTTTTCTCAATATGTAAACGTAATTTTGTTTTCTAAAAAGATATAATATATTTGTGTTAAATACTTAAAAGTTAAATAGAAAATTTTATTTTTATGCTAAAAGGTATTATTTATACCAAATATTGTCTAAAAAATTTATCATATTTTATTTTATAAAATAATTAAATAAAAAACATACAACACCTTAAAAATAATATAAATAAATTAAAAAAAATTAAATTAAAATTTATTATATTATTTTTAGTAAAAAAATATTTATAAAAATATGTGTCTCAAAATATAAATTATATTTCTTAATTCTCTTAATTTAAGAATACAATTAACATAATTTATAATTTGAAATGTATATTTATATAAGTAGTTAATGAAGGGTAGAAAAGGAAAGTTAAAAAAGTCAAAGTTTTGACTGTTAAAATTAACCATCTATGTTAAAAAGGGACTTGGTAAAAGATAAAAAAGAATTAAGAAACCTAAGTGTTTCAATATAAAAAAGTTAGGAATTTGAGTGTCATTTTCTTAAATATTAAATAAAAATAAAATTAGTAGAAAATTATAAAAATTCCTTGATATATTAAATAGATAATATTTTATGAATATTTATTTTTAGAAATTGGTAGAGTATTTAAGAAGATGACGGATTAATTAAACTGAAGGTTTATTACTCATTAATATCCGTATGGCACCGAATGAGTAGAGTACCAGGGAGCCATTCTTGATTTTTTCTTTCTTTTGTCGTGACATTCTTGATTCGATAAACAAATATGATTTTTTCTTTAGCTATTACCCATGCTTGGTAGGCACATATCTTGTAAGATACTCTTATTTTACAGTTTCAATCATCAAGTGCAATTCCTAGTGGTTCACATTAAAAGACAGAACATGGATATACTGAGTATGAGTGCCAAAGTCTTACTGATAGGATACTCCCTCTTTTTATGAGTATTATTCGCCCATCTTTCAAAAAACGAAGTGTGCTATACCAAAATTATCATTGTTTAAAATATGCCTTCTCTCGACAGAATCGAAGCCTCACCAATCAATCTAAGTTTCGACCAAAAGAAAAAGAAAATCAATCTAACTGGCGAACAGGCCTTCGTCCCAAAAGACCTCCAACCAATATTACAATTAACGGTCATCCGGTCGTAAACAAAGAGGTCTTTTCAAGTTTTTTTATTTATAACTTATTTAAAATAAATAATTGCATAAATAACATATTTAAAAAAGTAATCATGGAAATAATCTATAGGCGTTTTTTCGAGGAAGGCCTCTGACTTAATCCCTAATTATGAGGCTCAGTATTAGCCCGTCAGTTAAACTATTGAGGCGCTTCTTTAAGAAGCACATTTACTTTAAAAAATATTTTTTTTTTGGCCAAAAATCTGGTTATAAAATGCCTATAATTTCTTAGACGGTCTCTTTTCCTGCTAAACTTCAATTCATTTGTTTTAATTATTTGAACAAATCAATATAGATCGGTGGCTTTCAAACAAATTATGTGCGAAATTGCAAAGAAAAAATAGAAATGAATAACGGCTAAGAGACTAACTTGGTAGTATAATGATTATGTATCACTTGCTGTTTATGTAAAAAGAGCACATCATCAATTGTTTCTTCACTTGCTTAATTATACAAAAATCTATTGGGACAAAATTTTACTCCTCCTGAAATTAGTTTTTGTAGAGCAGTTTTTGTGCTTTACTCCTCCTGAAAGCACCAAATAGTCCCAAAATAGCCATGTTTTTCTGTAGTCGAGTAGCAGTTCCATTGAATGTACTTATCACAGCTTGTAGTCGAGTAGCAGTTCCATTGAATGTATTAATCACAGCTGCAGTCCCATATTTATAAGAATTTGCACTAAGGTCTCTGAATATTTCGAACTCGAACCAACAACTCTTTAACATTTTTTCAACCAAAGGCGCTCTTCTAAGGAGAGCCTCCGTCTTTTAAGGCTGGGCCTTTCTAATTATTGATAAGTCAGTGGCGCTCCTCTAAAGAGCGCCTATATGCTACTTTCACAATTATTTTTTCAAATACGTTTTTCATGTAATTATTTCTTTTAAATAAGTTATGATTAAAAAAACCTTTGTCTTTTCTTTAGAAAGTCTGAAGGTAAAAGACTTTACACTCCTTAGACAAAAAAAAAAGAACATCGAACGTTTATAGGACTAAAAGGTAGACCCTCGCTCTAATCGAGGAAAAAACAAATAAAGATGTAGAATATTAAGATTTTATTTTATAGAGTCTAAATAAAAGATATTTTATAAAAGTTTTACTTTTAATTTTTTAGTTTAGTTTTTTATCCTTATACTCTTTTTTTTGTCTCGAGAAACAATTTAGCTCTTTCGTTACGTACGTACCTATTTTAACGTCGTACCCATTTTTGTAAATTAACCAGTTAGGAACGCACCCAATAACAGTTAAATCCAATTCATTATAAAGTGGTACGTACCCATGTCGTTATTAATTGTTATTAAGTCATTTTTTTTATATAATTGTATTATAAGTCCTTACTAGTATTTAGGTATAAACCCAATTGGTTCTTATCCATGTCAAAATTCAGGTAGTTGTCCATATAAAAGTCAGGGGGCACGGAACGAATACAAAAAATAGCAAGCGTGTGTCCATGTCAAAATCCAAGTGGGTACGTAATTCGTTTAACAACATGTCTGTGTACCCATATTGGTACGAACCCAAGTCCACAATATCAAGTGTGTGCCCAAATGGTATGTACACAAGGCGAATAATAGCAGGTGTGTACCCAAATGGGTACGTACCAGTCAGTAATTTTTAAGCTTTACGTACCCAATTAGACCATCTCCAGCAGCTGCAAAGAAAAAAAAGTAATTCTCTGCACACTCAATGGAAAGAAAATATATAGAAATCTCTTCACAACTTGGCGGAACAAATAACAAATAGAAATCTCTTCACAAATCGGTGAAACAAAAAAAAAATCTCTTTACAAACTGGTGGAACTAAAAACAAATAGAAATCTATTACAACTTGGTGGAACAAAAAATAAACAGAAAACTCTTCACAAATCGGTGGAACAAAAAACAAATAGAAATCTCTGCACACTCGCACTGGAAACAAAAAAACAAAAAAAGTAAACGTTTAACATATTTACCTTCATTTGGGTTCTCTGCAAGTGCTTGATAGTGGTGGAGAATGGTCCACGATGGCGCTGGTTTTCTTCCGCGGGAGAGCAACAGAGTTGAAAAGATGGTGGTAAAGAATGGTCCAAGACGGCGGCAGATTTCTGATACGGGAGAGTGGCGGCAATTTTCTTCTGCAGGAGATGGTGGTGGATAATGGTCCACGGTGGCGCCGGTTTTCTTCTGCATGAGAGCAGCGGAGTTGAAGAGACGGTGGTGGAAAATGGTCTAAGGCGGCGGCGGTTTTCTGGTGATGAAGAATGGTCCACGCGGCGGGCGGTTTTCTTTTGGTTTGTTGTTCCCATATGAACGAGAGAGAAGAGAGATGGAGGGATAAAAGAGAGGGAGAGAGTCCACACGACGACGATTTTCTTTGGTTTGTTGTTCCTGTACGAGCGAGAGAGAAGAAGAGGGAGGGATAAGAGAGAGGGAGAGATACGGATCCGATCCTTTATATGGTTTTTGTTTTAATTCTAGCGTTTCCACTGTAAATAGAGGGAAGGTGGAGGGTTATTTGGTCAGTTATTGGTTTTTAGTTGGGATTCAATTGGGTACTGAATGGGGGCTTTTGTGAGTATTACTGATAGGCCTAAGGCCTTTAAAAATATATCCCCCACTCTAATTGTCTCTGAATAGATTATTTTATCATTATAATATAACTGTAGAAATAACATAAAAAAAAACCCTTTTCTTTAACTACATAACAAGAAAACCTATACACCTAAGATCAAAACAAGTAAAATTAGGGCAAAGCAAAGATTGATCCAACCTGTTTCTTATGGTTCAACCCGTGCTTTTACGTCCTAAATTAAAGAAACCCGCAACAACGCAATAAGAGAAAGGCAAATTAAAAAAACGAGGCCCGATATTTTGGGCCTCAGAGTAAAAAGGGTAAAGAAAACTCGAACCAAACCCACTTAACCCGATAAACTATCAATGTTTTACCCTCGACCCCACATATAAATCCTTGCCTCAATCTTATCCCTTCATTTCCCTACATCATACCTTATCTCTTCATCTCTCTTTTTGGGAAAAAACCCTAGTTTTTTACTCCAACCATATACTTTTGACCATAACCCTTTTTGTTGTAAATTACTTTGAATTACAGTGTATAGGGTTAAATTTGATCTCTTTGAATTTTATCAGTTTAATTTCCCGATATCATTATTATGTCATGACAATCTTTTGATTTTCATTTTGTAGGATGGTCAAAAGCGGTTCCAGTACATTATTATGAAAAGAAGGAATACATTTTTTTTCTTTATTTTTATACAATAAGTGAGAGGTTCGATTGTGTCTGAGATGTAAGATAGAACTATAAATTTTATGTCACAAAGAATATTATTGTATAATCTAATCTAATTACCTTGTTTTAAAAATGTACAGTTTTAAAAATGTACAGTTTGAAAAATGGAGTCCGGATAAAAAAAATCAGATCAAGATGCTTAAAGAATCTTTTAGGAATAGTATATGTACACGATTAAAACTTAAAATGAATTAATTTCAATCTTTCTTTCATGTATTATGTTCCTCTCTACTCACTTCCCATTGTTTTTCTATTTTGACTTTGAGTAAAAAAAAACGGTTATTTTCCAATGTATTCACCATCATCCATGATCAATGATTTTTCTAGAATGAATATAAAATTTAAGAGCATAGAATGATAATATTGTACAATATGAAGCACAACAATATGTGAGCTTTATATGTCATGTTCAATGAAGAAAACTTAGGTCTCTCTAAATAAATAAATGGTGTGGAATAGTATGAGTTATATAGTGTATTATATATGAGTGTTTCTCATACTTATTATTTGTTATCCAACAGAGAAACTACATACGTGTCATAGGAGGAAAGCCCGTTGAATAGTTTTCGACCGTTATCATGGCAAAAACCCCCCGTTTTAGAGGAAAATATTGGGACTTAAAGACTTCCAATATCAGGTTGGGGAATGTTGCAGATTTTTCTTGCAAAGGGAGTCTACATTGTGAGAGTGATGGGCATGTTAAAATAATGTTAAAATATATTGTTTCTCTTAGAGTCTATATTCAATTAATCTTTATGTGTCTTATAGACTCTATTCATTTCAGTACTTAAAAGTTTATGTTCATTGTATCTTTCAGCGTCTCTCAGGTATTTCAATTGCTTTACATAAGAGCCAACATGTAGAGAACTTGAATCATCATCAAATAAGAAAAATATAAGTGTCTAGCAAATTAGAGATTGCCTTGCTCATGTTCTACTCTTTTAATTTTTCAATAATTTTTTACTTTACATAAATTTCTATATATTTTATTCCAACAAAGTGGTATCAGCGCTAAGTTCTTCAAACTATTAGGGCGTCAAGTAAATCTACAAACAAAAGTTCTAATGATGAAAACCAAGCACCAGGAAGTTCTCAACCTTCATTTCCTATCTTTAACAGAGAGTTATGATTTTTTGTATGTAAAAATAGAACATTATTCATCTCCAATTATTTATTGGAGTACATCAAAGAAAGATATGAGGACCCAGAAAAAATCGAACTTATTAAATGAGCAAAAGAAACAATTGAAGGAATATAGAAAGAAAGACGAAAATGCACTTAATCTTATTCAACAGGGTACTACTGGAGTTATCTTTCCAAGAACTATCAATGCTACGACAAAAAATTGAGGTATTAAATAGGAATATCGGGCCAATGACAAGAGAAAAGTCGTGAAACTCGAATCCTTACGAAGTTATTTTGAAAATATTAATATGAAAAATGACAAGAGCTTAAAATCTACTCATCAAAAGTTGTGGACATTGTAAATCAAATGAAATTTCTTGGCAAAAAGATCACTGATCAAGATAAAGTTCTCATTAGCTTGCCTGAGAAATTTAATTTGATTGTTGCAGTAGTTGAACAGACACATGACATTTCAAATTTGTGTTTGGAGGAACTTATGGGTTCGATCGAAACTTTCTAACCATGATCGAATAGGTGGTCTGAAAAATCCACTGAAAGTTCTTTTCAATCGAATCTCACTATTAAGAATGACGATCAAAGTAGTGGTGACTTACATCGAGGTGGAATATTTGGAAGAGGAAGAATTTGATTTTCACGAGTAAGATGAATACCTAACTTCGATAGTCACATAATTTCTGAGTCCACTCTAAAAAGGCGTGGAATTGCAAAAGAAGAAACCGTGTTGATAAAGATTGTTGGTTTTAAGAAAATTGCAATGTCATAGTTGTAAGAAGTTTGGGAACATTCAAAAGATTGTCTATTGAAGAATGATAAAAAAATCCAACTTTACCAAGAAGCAAGATTGTGAAGCAATGATTTATGTTAATCAAATGACAACTGAACACAAGAATAAAATTTGGTTCATCGATAGTGGATGTAGCGAGCACATGACTGGAGATGAAAATATGTTTGTGGAACTTGATTCAACCACAAAATCTCAATTGAATATGGGATATGGTGCATAAGTTAAGATAAAGGAAAATGTACTATCGTTGTGGATACAAAGTAAGGCAAATGTACATTCATAATGTTTTACTTGTCCTGGATTTGGAACGAGATTTTCTGAGCCTTGGCAATTGTTTGAACATGGCTATTAACTCGAATTTGGAGACAAATCACGAAAAAAATTTACAATTAAAGTCAAGTTATTTTCAAACATTAAAATTGACAAAAATTGTAGATTCCATTACCTTAGTAATGTTGCTTATAAAATGGATGTTTTTGACAAGTCTTGGTTGTGGAATCTACGGTTTGGGATATGAACTTTCAAAGTGTAAAGAATCTGAAAGAAAATGACATGGTATATGGGCTTCCAACTAACAAATGAATGCCCATGTGAAGGATGTGCACTTGGAAAACAACACAACTAGTCATTTACAAAGGACAATGCATGGACAACTAAAATGACCCTAGATTTTGTTCAAACAAATATGTACAGACCAATGTCGACTCCATATAATGTTGGTAACAAGTATTTTTTTTGTTTTTCATTGATGACTTCATAAGAATGACTTGGATTTATTTCATAAAACAAAGATATGAAGTGTTCTCTATTTTTAAGAATTTCCAAATTATGTTGAAAGAAAAGTGGCTTCCTTATAAAAGTCTTGAGAAGTGACATCAGGAGGTGAATAACATTCCAATAAACTTAACAAGTTATGTGAAGATACTGGGTTGGACATGAAGCTTACAGTAGGCTACACTCCACAAAATGGAGTCGCCAAAAGAAATAATAGAAGCATTTAGGAGATGGAGAATTCGATGTTTTATGAGAAGGGGTTGCCCAAATCCTTTTGGGGTGAAGTTCTGTATACGTCAATATATTTTCTTAATAGATGACAACAAAAGTTTTGGAGAACAAGACTCCACTTGAAGCCTGGAGCGGAAGAAAACCATCCCTAAATCACCTAAAGATTTTAAGATGTATTTTCTATGCACATGTTCCCAAAAGATATGACGTACAAGATCGATGCTCATAATCAAAAGGCTACAAACTTTAAATTTTTTGAAAAATAAAGTCATTATTTTTCACGAGATATCGTATTCAATGAGAATATGTCCTATGATTGGAACGAAAAGAAATTCCAAACTGTTAATACTTATTTTGATGATAAGAAAGAATGTGAGTTTGAAGATGAGATTCCAGAAGAGGACCCTTCAACTACAAACCCTCAATCTTTCCCATCAAATTTAAATTCTTCATCTCCAAGTTCAACTCCAAGCAAAAAATATTAGTTTGGAGGAAATTTGTGATAATTGCAATTATTGTCTTACTGATGTCTCATTTTCTGTGATAGGACAATCGTATCACGATACATATTTTTAGGGTTATTTATTACTTTGTTGAGGGATTTTTCCTATTATCTGAGGCATTATGATTTCTTGCCTCGTTTTGGGTTTCATGTTACTTGTAGAGATTTTGTGCATCAAACGTACATTAAGTGTGCAAATCTTAGGTATTTGGATGCTACAATACCTCGAGACGATAATAAGAAGTTAATAAAACAATATTTACCTCAAATTCATGGCGTTAGAGAATGATTCAACCACTTTAGTCAGTTAAAGCGTTTGCCGGTCTAACTTTAAAATGTACTTACTAGAGCTACCACACACAATAGGATAGAATTATAGACGAGCCCTTGGATATAATGGTAGAACTTGAAGTCAGGACCAGGTGAAAGTTGACGGTTTTTTATTTGGATTTAAGATGAAAGAGTTATTCAATTTGCCGCTGCCATGGAGGAACCAGTCCACATACCCTTAGAAACATTTTTGGTTGACTTGGGACATTAAAAGGCGGTCACAACACTAAAAATGTTTTAGAAAGAGTATGTATCAGTCATTAAAGATCTAATAAGGGTTACCATTTAGTTCTACACAATTTTCACATGCCTGGAAGCAAGAGAATGCTTGGAGTCGAAGCCTTCATGCCATTCCACACCTTCCTACCATAATTCCATCAAGATTATTAGTGTAACTTTACTATGTTTTATCTTTTAAACATGATTCTTAAAATTTTAATTATTTCTTTATGCCCTAAATTCTCATAGCTTAAGAACAACAATAGTATGAACCCTAGAATTAATTATATGATTTTATTAAATTTGGGATAATGCTTATATAAATGAATGTTGAATTCTATGCTTTTTTATGTTATTGACTTCAACATTCAGCCCTTACGATGGACACGTATAGGTTTGTCCTTTAGTAATTAGGACTATCGCCCTGACAGTCGGTACACGTTACTAAAAAAATGATACATAAGTGTCTGATGTGCGTTAGTGATCCTGACGGGTTTAACTAGCCAGATTTGAATAGGGTAAGAAACTTCAACGTTGATCATCATGTAGAGTTCACTCAGATAGGCCTCCAGTGGTGTTAGGTAGCTTCCTAAGCTACCCAGAAGGGAGTTAGGAGGAAACTAGAATCTTAGTTATTTCATGTTTTACCAATTCACCCTTCAAAAATAAACGTAAAACTTAATACTATTGGGGATTACTTGAAAGAATTGAGCTATATTCATTGCATTCTCCTTAGTTATTTAAATTCTTATTTATTCATTTATTATAATCTAATTCATTTTACTTTTATTGCATCTTTTGTCCTTTTAATATAAAAACCAAAACAAATAATTATCTTTCACCTTTTAGTTGAACGACTCATTCCAATACACTTTATGAGAACACAATATAAGGAATATTTTAACAATCATAGTCCCTGTGGAGACGATAAATCTTATTACTTACTGTTTATTACTTGTCAAAGATTCATACACTTGTGGGTAGTAAGTTCTCTAGAGGTGTCGATTAGTCGATTATTTTATCACACCTTAAGAGACGACAAATTTTTGGCGCCGTTGTCGGGCACAGTTTTTGCGTTTTTATTTAGTGAAGTAGAATTAGCTGTTCAGTTTTACGCTTGGTTTTGTTTTTGTCTTTTCCAGATTCTTAGATGGCAATTATGTATGTTCCAAATAATCAACGAAGAGAACAAGGCCTTTTGGGCTAATTCGAGTGAAATACTTAAGAATTCGCCCTCCAACAATTCTAGTCGTTAAATCCAGACCTAATTCTGGGTATGCTAAATAAATTCTTGAGCTACGCGAATTATAGTGGATCCGCACTTCAAGATCCATTCCATTCTGTTCAAAAGTTCATGCAGATTTGTGACGCCTACATCACTCAAGACATAACACGAGAGAAAATGTATTACTTCATGTTTCAAATCTTCTTGACCGAAAATGCAAGCGAATGGTTAGATCATCAGCCCCCAAGATAATATCAAGTTGGGACGAGCTTCGAGCTAAATTTTCTTATAGATTATATCCTCAAAGCATAAGGCTAAAGGATCAAATGGATCTTGTGAATTTCCTACATAAAGATGGTGAGAGTGTCGGTGAGGCATGGACGAGGTACCAACAAGGAGTGGGGAAGTGTCAACTACATGGGTACACACCCAAGCTATAGTTAGCGATATTTTACAAGGGTTTCAACGAGAGTTCAAGACTGAGAGTTGATAATATCGGTGGCGGTAGTTTTGTACTGATGGATCTAAATGAAGCAAAGATGGTATGGAGAAGGTAATCGAGAATGATAAAAGTTGGCCATTATCGAGAGCCCTAGTTACTAAGGCGACTAGAGGTATGTTACGATTAGATAATGATACTGCCATGGAGTTTTAGTTTTATCTTTTAGAGAATCAATCGAAGCAACTTGATATAGTTGTCAAAGAAGGCATCCAAGGTAGAAAATCCAAGGTAAATGTAGTGAAAGAGACATACGGTTGTTTGAATTATGAGGTAAACAGTCACTGTTAAGAAGAATGTTTTAATAACACAGAATCAGTTTTCTTTGTGTCAAATTGAGGTAACAACCATTCAGGTGGTCAAGGATATGGTCAAGGTAGTCGAAACCATTTGTGTTTCCAACAGTCAAATCCAAGTGGGGTCACTAATCAAGGTACTTCATGTCAGCCTTGATCTTAAGGAAACGTTTATCAATCGAGGTCGCAAAACCTGTATTAAGGCGGTCCAAGTTATGGAGTTAAATCTCTACCACAACCCGCTTATGATGCATATGCGGTGATGGTGGGGGGAAAAGTGTGATAAATAAAAATATAAATAAAGATAATAATAAAGACACACCTTTGACTACCACGAGAAACTCACTGCAAGGTATTACAGATCGTTTGCAAGATTAGTTAGTAAGTAAAAGTTTGTTCGAAGGGATTTGATCTGTTAGATCAACTTATGTATATAAAGAAGTGTAGGAGAAATTAATTGTTTGATAAAAATACAATAAAAGAAATAATATTTATTTGGTTTTTAGATTAAAAAGATAATAATGCAAATAAATAATATAACAAAGAATGGAGATGAGAAATATAATTTAGGGCTGCTAGTATGCAATTATCCTTCTAAATCAATATTATATCTTTAAGGGTGATTAAAGCTCTTAGGTAAGTAGCCAGGATTCTATATTCCTCCTAACCCCCTTCCGGGTGGACTTAGGTGGCGACCTAACAATTACCAAGGGACTTGGGTAAGGGGACCCTGTACAATGATTGGTGGTTAAATCTCAAACCCTAATGACTATCTAGTTAGGAAAGTCCTTCCGGATCACTACCGCACACTAGACGCTTATGTGATGTTTCAATAATTAGACACCCCTTTCAGGTGACCATCTACAAACTATTAATGGGGTAGTCTATACTCGTGCACTAGAAAGAACTACGATCAATAAATCAAAGCACATAAAACAAATATCTAGTTAAGAAGCTAGAAACAATTTAAAAAGGATTTCCCAAACAACATAAAAACAAATAAAGAATTAGAGATCAAAGATTATACATATGCAAACCCAAATTATGGGAAAACTAGTTCATATCTAAAGACATAGAAATAAACTACGGGTAAAAGTAATTAGAAACAAAGATAAGATAAAGAATATAATACAACTTGCCCTAATGATATAGGGAGATGATGGAGAAGAGGAGTTTGCTACATTCCAACTTTTTGTCTTCCTCTCTACAGGTCTTGTTGCTTCTCTTGAATGACTAAGGATTGATCTAAGGTTTAGAACTGAGAAAGGACAAGCAAGGACATGTTTACAATGATAAGAGGGTGTATTTATAGGTCTTTAGCTGACCCTAGGTCGAAATCTTGAGTTGAAGGCAAGTAATTTAAATCCTTTTCCAATTCAAATTCGTTTCCTAAAATATAGGAGAGGATAAATACTACTCATTGTTTTGATCATATATCCTTCGTTATTGGTCCGATTTTTACTTAATTTATATTGAAAGGACCGCAGAAAAAAGATACGTTTACTTTTTTGAGTGTATATCCAAATTCAAAGCCGATTTGAAGTTACATTTACTTTAGTGAACGTAGCTGCAAAATTTCATATTTACTTGACAACTTTTCCTTTCCTATTTTATCTCTACTTCCTTTTATCTCTTGATTCCTTCCATATATTCTTTTCTTATCTCTTTAGAATTGATTTGGCATCTAATTATATTCGATATATCTTTAAAGCTTCACCGTAACACACAAATTAATCCAAATATGCTCTAAAAATAATAATTCATCAAATGAAGACAAGAAATAATAAATATCAATATACGAATAAAAATCTATAATTAATTAATCATAAACACCTAAAATGATATCTCCAACTGGTGGGGGCAAAGGTGTGATAAAATAATAGATAAATAAAGATAATAATAAAGATCACATACCCTTGAGAACCACGGAACTCACTGCAAGTATCACAGATCGTTTGCAAGTTTTAATGATAAGTCAAGTTCGTTCGCAAGGATTTGATCCGTTAGATCTACTTATGTTTAACAATCATAGATGAATTTAGATGTTTTAGAGTAAATTATAAAAAGATAATATGAATAACTATCTGATGAGAAACAATAAATAAGAATGCAGATAAATAAATATGGATGTAAGTCTAATAGATTAGGGTCACTAATATGAGTCTATTTTACAAGTTGTTATTCTAACCTGTCACAAATTAAGCATTATATATTAACCAGGATTCTAAATTCTACCTAGCCTCTATTAGGCTTAGGAGCAACCTCTCCACTACCAAGGATTCCTGGGTAATGATTGGTGATTAAATCAAACCATTATGGCTATCTAGTTAGGGAAAGGATCAAAACTAGACGATTATGTGGTGTTGTCAATAACTAAGAATAATCCTAAGATTGGCCAAATCTAGGGTTGTAACAATAAGTCAAAACACATAATAACAATATACGCCAAGCTCAAATCAATTAAAATAACAAATAGTATTATGGAATTTAGACTGAATAATAACCCAACAATTAAAAGTAAAACTTACAGAATAAAAGCTTAGATATATGGTTGAGCATAAATCTATAGCTAAATACCCTAAATATAGAGAAGGTGAGATGTAGAAGAGGAGTTTGTCATTCTCCAACTTCGTTCTTCTTGTCTTCCTCTATAGGTTAGCTTGCTTCTTGGATGAATAGCTTGATACTAAGGATTAATAATTGTGTAAGGACTAAGCTAATGTTTAGAACTGAGCAATGACATGTTTACAATGGTATAAGGGTGTATTTATAGGTGTTTAGGAAGACCTAATTCGTTTTCTTGAAGGAGAAGAAAAGTAATGGACTCCTAGCCCAACTCAAATTCGTAAGTAGATAAGGATAATTACTGCTGACTTATTTTTACCATATCTTCTTCGTTACTCGACCGTTTTTTATCCATAAGATATCAAAAGAATCCTCACGGAATTATCTATCTCTCTGTGAAAGGGATCTTCCAGAATCGGTATCACTTCTTTAGACGTAGCTGCAGAAATTCAGATTTATTTGACAGCTTTTCCTTTTCCTTATTGATCTCTGTTTCCTTCTATCTCCAGATTTCTTCAAGATCTTCTTTCCTTATCTTTAGACTTGACTTGGAATCTAATTTATTTCCATATTATCTTTAAAGATTCACATTAAATAAATAATTAAACCCAATATGCTCTAAAAATAACAAATCATTAAATCAAGACTAGAAATAGGAAAGTGCAATAATTCATGAGAAAATCGACTAGAAGACTTCCTAAATCACTAAAAATGATGTCTCCAACTAATATTAAATCATCATAAATGAGGAGACATCACCAACCTAGATTATTATATCATAAATAGGGAGACATCAGGTGACCTTCACGCAACAAGCGCTCCCTTATCATGCTCTAGAAGGCTCAACGAGTGAGCCACAACAAACATCGGATCTATTTATGAAGATGACGAGAGAGATTTTGAAGCCAAATAACAATAGGATGAATGAGCAACCGGTTTCATTGAGAATGCTAGAAAGTCAAGTGGCACAAACCACCAATTATCTACAAGTCCGACCACAAGGTCAACTCCCGATTAATACTGAAAATCCAAGAATAAACGAAGCTTGTAACTTGTAAGACGATTGGGATAAGGAGTGGGAAACAACTACCCCTTTCTTAGTGGTCGAGAAAGAAAAAAATCAACCCCATTTTGAGAAGAGATTGATAACGTTGTTGAAGAGGTAGTTGAGTCGGTTGTTAGTAATGATAAAGTTTAGAAAGAACCACAGAAGCAAAAAAAGAAAAAAATTAGTGGTTAACGAGACCTTCTCCACCGTTCCCTTCATGTGTCCAAAAGAAGAACAAAATGATCAAGATTACAATAAGTTCATGGACATGGTTCATAAATAAGTAATAAACTTTTTGTTTGTGGAAGCACTCTAAAACTTACGAATGAATTTTCTAAGTGATCCCCTCCTAAATAAATTATTTTGGTTATACCAATTCAAGGAGGTATTGATAGGGTCGGTAAAACCGTAACATGGGCATTAAAGTAAATCATGTCCTTGGCAGTTGGGTACACCTTGAAGCTGAACACTAAATATGTTGGAAAGACTATCATGGAGTCACTTGGCGATGCAATCTCTCGATGTCACCTTCTTGGAGAGTACCGTCTTCCGAGTACCCCGTGCAGGAATACGATTAAACCGAACCAGATATACTAGATACCCATGGCAAGAGCTCCATGAGGTATCACTTATCTTCTTACATTGATTTTAATTTATAGTGGTATCTAGTCCATAAATACTTTTCTCGGTCCTTGGTTGTTGGTCCTCGGTCCATTTACTTGACCGCTGGAGTGCCATCGAGAGGACAACTCCTTCTGGTCTTAAAATTTGTCTGGTTTCATGTCACTTGGCTCATCAGAATATATATTTAGTTCAAGCAACGTTCCAAAGAAGCATAAAAAATCCGCAGTTCGTGTGTTCTTATTGGTCGGGCATTCTACGCTCTATTGCTAGGGTGTTAATTACCTTACATACGGAAGAATACCATGTCTTCTTCCCTAATTCCGATTAGCTTTACCCATGATTCAAGTAAATAAACAGCAAACAAAGCTCACAGTCACCACTAAAATCTCCAAAGAATTTAAAAATTCCAAAAAATTAAAAAATTATAGAAAATCATAAATTACAGAAATATCACAATCTTTTTTTAGTGATAGATATTTATTTTTAATGTCAACCCCATGACTTCTTTTTATTTCAAGAATTAGTTAAGAATTTCAAAAACTTTTGAATATATTTGCTGAAATTTATAAAATTCTCAATTTTGTAACAATGATAAATATGAATATCAAGAACTAAGTTTATTGATAATATATTTCTTTTATGAATTACTTACGTTTTTTGAAACAAAAGTTGAAGTTGAATAGTATAAGGTTTACAAAATATTCCATACATATACACAAATTTGTTTTTTTTGGTTCAAATAATACATATACACAAAATTGAGAGAGACACTAATTGGGTAAAAAATGTCACCTTCAATGTGATGTTATGTCACGAGTGGAAAAAAAAAAAAAACCTACTAGGAACTGTAAGAAGACAAGTACATTAATACCCTTGGGAGGAAGAAGACTAGCAATAGTAGTATGATACTCAAGTTAGTAAGTTATGATTGAAACCATATATATATATATATAATTTGATGAGGATTTGTAATTAGAAAGTTAAGAAGATTGTAGTTTAAAAGATATTTATAATCAGTTATCTTGATCGTTTTCCAAATAAACATTATTCTTTCTGTCTACTTTTATTTGTTATTCTTTCTAAAAAAAAATTCTAACAATATTTGTTTTTTTAATTATTGTTAAAGATATTTTTTCACCTATTTTTTTAACATTACCTTTAATTAATTAATTAAAAGAAATGATGCAATAAAAAATCTTCTACTCAGTAAATAAGGCAATATAAAATAAAGGAAATGTAGTCAATTTTTTTTAATTTTTATGTCATAAAAAGTAGAACAAATAAATATAGACGGAAGAAATATATATGATATTCCCTCGTTTTAAAAAGATTGTCACATTTTTTATTACACACAAATTAAGTAATATCATTTATTATCCATATGATTACTAAAGTTTCCTCCATAAAGTGTTTTGATATCTTGAATATTTATTGGGAACATATATTATAATATTTAATTAAAGATAAAAGTGGTATAAAGAAAAAAAAAGTGGCTTAATTTTCTAAAGTGACAACTTATTTGAAATAACTAATTTTAGTATAAGTGACAATTTTTTAATAATAAAGGGATTAATAATTGTCGGGTAATTGCGGTGCTTTACAAATGTATGTTTAATCTAACTGAATATTAAAATACTCTCTACGTCCATCAATGTTTGTTATAATTTCTAAAAATAGATATCTATAAAAGGTGGTTTATTTAAATATTAGGAAACTCTTTTATATAACTACTCATTCCATTCTTGTTTAATATTTAAAAGTTTATTATCACTAAATTCATTTATTTAACTGGTTGAAGTAGTTTAGTAAAAATAGAAAAAATTAATTATTTATCTTAATTTATGTGAAAAAAATATAAACAACCCTTAATGGACGAAGAAAATAGTTACTCTAAATTGCATGCTAGGTGTCTAGTGTAGTTGTCTTACCTACATGGTTTGTAGTATTTTTTTTTTTTTTTGGACATGAAAAGCAAAACAAGAAAAGCAAAACAAAAAAACGAGATCTATCCTATTCCAAGCTTGTTGAAACTTCCTGAAAGTGCCCGGATTGTATCGTCTGTTCCCGTGGCTCCGTGTCTAGCAACTCTCGCAAGATGGTCTGCTTGACTGTTCATCTTCCTTGGAATATGATTGAAGGAGATCAGCCCCGCTTGAGCAGCTTTGGTCCGAATCATCCGGATGATCGGAAGAATATTCCATCTCGCCGCTGACACCTGCCTAATACCTTGTATAACAGCAAGGTTATCAGAATAAATGGTCTTTGTAACTCCTTGAAAAGACTTGCACTGATCAACCGAATCAAAGACCGCCCAATCTTCTCCTTCAAGACAAAAACATGGTTTGTAGTAATTTTTAATCGCGACTTTTACGTCCAAAAAAAAAAACGCTACTTTAACATTTCAAGAAGAACTTTTCGAATAGTTTTTTTTTTTTTTTTGAACAATACTTTTCGAATAGTTAAAATGTGAAAATATTTAATGTAACAACTGTTCTAAATGCCCATAATTTATGAGATGACCCGGTGATATTGTTTTCGAGATTCAATCAAACATTGATAATTGAGATGAACTTTATATGAAATTCTGAAGGTAGAAATATATAACTTTCACCTAATTTATAATATGGTAAAGGAAGAAAAAACTATTTTTTGTTTTTGTTTCATTCTTTTGTCACGACTTAGATATTATTTGCATTACAAGATGCAAGTTTTACCACGTCATATGCGCGTTAAAACACAATAAAACAAAGTGTCAATAATTTTTTATTCCGGGACAAATCTTGTTTTTCTTTGGCAGAAAGAAGCTCTAGACAAAAGTAATATATTTTACTTTTCGAACAAGTGACAAAACACATGGATGCGAAATCTTACCATATATTAACTTTTATGAGAAATTAATTGATAAAACCACCAAATTAATATTATTACTAATAGACTCTGTCCTGAAATCTTCAAACTGGTCCTCTTCTTTCACACGGACCAACTCCACATAGTTTACAGTATTACATTTGGTTTATATATTACATTCATTGAGTTCTATTTAAATATTTAAAAATTTAAAATCTAATAATTATATTTTTCTAGTTCTACTTGACAATTTAGACTTAATAAACGAAAGAATGTTAAAAAAAAACGACAATTTATATTAGTGAATATTTGGCTACAAGAGGTTTGATAAACCAGTGTATAAATCACTACGACCGCCAATACTTTAGCAACGAAAACTTTAACGATTACATGCGTGTCTTCATTAAAGATAACCCTTTAACAACTAAAGGCTTTTTGTTTAGCCTTTAGAGTTTACATCCTCCTCCCTAATTAGCAAAACTTAATTGCTAGAGACTTTCATCCTACAGGGATTGGCTAAATTGTAATATTTTGTTTTATTAATGCATTTCATTTTTTTCGACTAAAAAACAACAACTAAATAGTATCATCGACGACGTAAGTCGTCGCCTACCTTATTTGTCGTTCACGACTAAATCTTATTGTCGCGAATAACATCAAAATCGCTGGAAGAGATATTAAATTTAAAATGTATTTTTTTCGGTTTTTTGTAGTCGATGTTGACCGTAGAGACTGACGACTAAACTATCTCAACGCCGACGCCTACTTATAGCGACCACTTTACACTCATTTGCGACGAAAGTATGCCGTCACTAATGACCCCCCCCGTATTTATGGAAGCTGGGCGAATTCTCTTAAAAACGAAAAAAAACTTCAATTTTTGTCCCTCTTTTTTCCTTGAACCTTAACCCAGTTAGTTCTAAATTAACACCAAATTCGAGAACCTATATTTACCACGTCATCGATTGCTTTTCCGAGGTCATCTTGCACTTGCGGGGCCTACTTATACTTCAATTTCTCCACATAATCTCTCCAAAATTAGGTATGTTTTTAAAATTAAAACTTTTCATAATTTGTTTTATGTAAGTATATGTTTGTGTTTAACATATGATATGACATGAATAGGTGATTAAAAGTTTTTCTATGATTGTATATATGAATTGGAATCATATGTTTTTTAATATTGTTATAGTTGCATTATATCAAATCTTTAATAAAGGATGGATCGGGGGTATCGATAAGAGTTGGATTAAATCAAATCGTTATGTTACCGTGAAATATATTAATGTTTTAAAAGAATTTATCGACTTTTCGGACAAACATATGGGTAATGGTTCAGTGTTTTGTCGGTATAATCATTGTTTGAATAATAGAAAATTCGGTATCTATGAGATTAAGGCACACGTTCTAAAATATGGTTTTTGTCAACGTATGAGGTTTGGACAAAGTACAGTAAAATAATAGAAATCTCTGTGAATAAAACAACTTAAAATTATAGAAGATGAAATAATGAATGCTTATGACTATTTGAGTCCGCTTACGATATTGGGGGTCATTCTGGTAACACCGATATGAGATTCATATAAGTCGTGGCAGATTCGAATCTTTGTTTGAGGAAATGGAGACCGAGTTATACCTTGTTCCTAAGGTAATGGGTTCTTTGAATTTCATTGTCAATCTAATGCACGTGAAAGTGAAGAACAAGTGGACTAACACTTCATTCACCGAACTCATGAAATTGTTGTGTCTTGTTTTACCCAAAAGTCATATGTTGCCTTCTTCTTACGAGGAGTGCAACAAAATGTTGAATAGTATTGGTATGATATATAGTACGATCGATGTTTGCTTGAACAAATGTTTTTTATATTACAAAGAGAATGTATACCTTGAGCATTGTCCAATATGTGGTGAATCTAGATGGGATCAGAAGAAGGGTAAGAAAGTATCGCATAAGAAACCTTGTTATTTTTAGGTTGCAGCAGCTGTACGCTTTGAAGCACACCACCAAAGACATGATTTGGCACCATACCAGAAAAAGTAGCGATCCAGATGTGTTACGTTATCTATTGATGGTGATAGCTGGAAGAGATTTGTAAAGCTACATCCTGAGTTTGCGAGTGAAGCTTGGAATGTATTCATGGGATCCATCAATGGTTTTTTTCCATTCTCCATGCAAAACATCTCATACAACATGTGGCCAATTATATTGACCATTTACAACTTGCTACCGTGGTTATGCATGAAAAAATCACGTTTTAACTTTGTTGGTTGATTCCGGGTCCGTGATCACCCGGTAAGGATATGGATGTCTTTCTACGCCCTATTATAGATGAGTTGAACATGCCGCGGGATACTCATACTAAGTAAGAATTTATAATGAAGGTTTGTTTATTGTTCACGACTAATAACTACCCGACTAGGTCGTACACATCAAGTTGGTAGATTCAAGGTTACTTAGCGTGCTCAGAATGCATGGATTTTACTCCGTCGAAGAAAGTGAAAAAAAGGGTATTTTATTTTGATCACAGACGATGTTTACCTCAAATACATCGGTTTTAAAAAAAATGCAATTTCGTACGTGAATACCAAGCAGAGGGCCCCTCTTAGGAAACATAGTCTCGGTGATATTCAGACGCAGTTAGATGAGTTGCCTATTGTACTTTCCGTAAACACAATGATTTCAATGACAGGACGATGAAGAAAAACAAGTTATCATAAGTTTAATTGAAAAAAAAAGAGAATTTTTTATTTATCTATTTTCTTGTCCATCTTTTTCCGTTGTTTAAACTCTGATCTTTTAATTTTTCTCTTAAATATATTCATTGCCTTTTGAATGGTCTGACTAAAGGAGTCTTCTAGTCAAACGACACAAACTCAAGTGTTGTTAAATGGTGTTTTGTAAAAACTTCCTTTAAGATTTTAGTTTTGAAAACGCTTTGAGAGACAAGTATTGAACAAGAAAGAATGCAGAAAGATAAAGAACACCAAAGATTTTATCGTGGTTCAGTCAAATTGACCTACATCCACGTTGAGCTCCGATGGGAGTAGCTCAGTCACTATAATGCCACGAGTATTACACGTTTCAGTACACTTCTCAATATGACACCCAAATCTATCGAATAAACAAGCTTTACCAGAAATCTCTAACCCTAACTTTGTGTTGAGAGCTATCTAGTGATTAATCAAGATGATCATCACAATTTACAAGATATTACAATCAAGAAGCTAAAATTATATCGATTACAGAACAAACAAGAAGGAACCAAAGGTTTCTTCTAAACTAGGGGTGAAGATTGATAGAGGCGAGAAAGATACGCGTGAGTGTGAAGAGAATGGATTATGACTTCGGTCAACATTCTTTTCCTTTTATATGAGACAGAAGGTGAGAATGAATCTGGAGCGTTAGATTAAAAACACCATCAAGCGCCAAAAACACGCCACGTCATCTCAAGACTAAAGAGAGGGTCAAACACCTTTTGTAGAATAACACTTCACCAATATATACATAATGTAACATATATATATTTATATATTCAACACGGTGCATGGTGTAACAATATAATAATAAGCATTTTTTGTCACCCACCTTAATTTTCTTCATTTGGAAGCAACCAAGAACTTGACATTTGACAATTTACTATTTCTCAAAAACTATAATAATGTTGTTTTAGAAGGTTTAACTATAAATGTCAAAAAAAAAAGTTGAGCTATAATGGTAGTGGAAGAATTATGCAGAGATTGGTTTAGTTTAGAAATTGGTTTACTATAATTGAGAGATAACAAATGTTGTCTCACGAATTCAATCAACAAAAAAATAGAAGGTAAGGGTGAGCAGAATTATAACAAAACCGAAAAACCAAGTTAATTTTAACCAAACCGATCTAATATATATGTTAATTTTACCAAGGTCAACCTTACCCATTGGGTTACCTTATGATTTTTCGGGTCTATATATTTTACCTATATATTACCCAAGCTATTCGGTTGGGTATACCCAAACCGAAAAACCGTATAACATAAAAAAAATATAAAACATGCATATTATAGGAATCTTTTCATTTAGCTTCTTAAATATTTCAAACATGCATAACTTATTTTGAAGTATTCAATTCACTACTTCTTGATTTGTAATGTCAAACTGTACCTTTGATCTTAAGAGATATAATAGTACCATTTTTTTTCCAGATTTTGTCATTATTATAAACTTTTTTATGCGTTAGAAAAGAAATTGACTAATGTTGACTAACGTGGGTAAACCGAAGGTAACCGAAGAGTTACCCGAATTAACCCGAGGGTAAACATTTTTTTACCCTACCCTTGGGTTACCTAAGCAATTCCTTAAACCGAAATATATTACCCTTGGTTTACCCTAACCTCAAAACCGGGTAAAACCGACCCGTGCTCTCCCCTAGTAAATTGCATCATTAGTCCTCGTGACATTCTTAATAAACATATAATATTGCAAAAACAAATAGACTAATTAATTATTTTGTCTCGTGATTCAATAATACAAGTTTGAGTTTTGAAAAAATATTCAAAACTCAGATTCTAAAATTTAGAAATTTTTTATAATTCAACAGTCTTCATTTTTGTTGTATTTTATATATTTTAGTTTTTTTTTAATTGTTTGTGAAATATCAAACAATAGTTATGTATGTATACTACTTTTTGTTTTTAAACTTTTATTCAAAAAATAGTTTAAATTTTTTTAAAAAAATACTCAAACTCAAATTAGAAACTTTGGAAAAATAGATCTACCAATAGCTAGCACAATTAATCTTAAGACAAAACGAACCAACGTTTCAAATAGAAGGTAATGTGCTTAATGGCATAGTAATGCAATATTCGGGTAGTAGTGTAATGTGCTTAATGGCATATTAATTTGTTTGTCTTTAAGTTAATCATGTGGGGAAACCCTAACCATGAATATCTATATCGCTTTCTATCGCTACAAGAGATTGATGAAGCCAGCGCGCACACACATGCCCAGTACTTTCAAAAATGGAGCTTTCAAAACTATAATGGCGAAAGGAACAGTGTTAACTTGGGTAAAAGTAGCTAAACACATCATAAAAGTGTAAATTAATGTGGCTTTCTTCTCTGTACAATATATGGGGTCCCCAGTCCTTCGTAGTATAGACTCCATCAGAACGACCCATTTCTTCTATTGGTCCCCACTCCTCTCTCTCTCTCTTTCTCTTATAAGTGTGTTATGATTCATTGGGAATTTGTAAGGAAGAAAAAAGTTTCTTCTTAACAAGATACTCTCTGTCTCCTCTTTTTTTTTTGCTAAATCTTTCTCCATTCAAGCTTTTTTCCATAATCACGTGTTTTTCTCATAAACTTTATAGAGTAGGACTGATTCCCATTTCTGTTAATGGAAATGACGACGAGTAAGGAGGAACCTTCACATTCACCTCACAATGAGGCAACAGTAGGCTCATCAAACAAGGCAGATCTTGAACCTGAAGAGAAAAAGATGAAAAGAATACGCGATTGCAATAAACACCCAGTTTACCGTGGTGTACGAAAGCGTAATTGGGGAAAATGGGTGTCTGAAATACGAGAACCACGAAAGAAATCAAGAATTTGGCTTGGAACATTTCCAACACCAGAAATGGCGGCTCGTGCTCATGATGTAGCTGCTTTGAGCATAAAAGGTACTTCAGCTATACTCAATTTTCCTCATCTTTCTGGATTATTTCCTCGACCTGTCTCGTGTAATCCACGAGATGTTCAAGCTGCGGCAACTAAGGCTGCAGCAATGGAGAATTTTGATTCTTTAGAATCATCATCATCTTCATCTTCATTATCATCGCTTGTTTCAGATAAGGATCACTTGTCAAATTCAGGAGAAGAGTTGTGTGAAATAATCGAGTTGCCGAGTTTAGAAACAGGTTTTGAGTTGAATAATGATTTTGTATACTTTGACTCGGTTGATGAGTGGTTGAATCCTCCTACAATACCATGGTTGATTAGCTCTGGTAATGATGATCAAGATGGAATTTCTAGCAGTTTTGAGTCTTTATTATGGGATCACTAGTGATTAGTTTGTGTTGTGAATCAGTGAATGTGCTTTTTTGACCTTTCGAAAGGGTGAAATAATAATGATCTTAGGAGATGAAAATCAAGCTGCCTAAGGAACTCCATGGCTAAGGAGTATGAAAATCAATGTGCCGCTACATTTATTAGCTTCTTGAAATATGTTGCGAAGACTTTCTAATTCATAATGGCTATACTATCTCTCACCCCCACCTCACCTCCACCTTATGTTTGTTTTCCACTGTGTGTTTAGTCTTTTCATCGATCTAATTATTGTGAAGTGTTCATTTATTGTACAGCGTTGGGAGGGAAAGAGCATTTGTCATAATTTGCATTTGAACAGTAAATAGCCATTTATTCCATCTCCATGTGTTTTTATGCTAAGCTTGAAGCCTTTTTTTTCTTTTTCTGTTTTTTAAATGTTTTACTATTATCTCAGGTTTTTTTTTTTGTCAAAAAATTTAACCCTGATTGAGGTCTAGGGTAAAGATAAGGTAATATAATCAAGTCTATATTTTGTCAAAGATAAAGATAGGTTAAAATTTTATCATACTTTTAGATTAACTATACGCAAGTTAACATAACTTTACCTAAAATTTAATTTAACTTGGATCTTTTCTAATAAAGACTTATATGAAGTATACGCAATATTAATTTCAATAAAATATAAGTCATTTTAAATACATTCACAAGTTTATAATAAGATCAACAAAATAAAAGTCATTTGAAGTTTATTCACAAAAATATTACAAGTCATTTCAAGTTCATTAACAAAAATACATCTTCAATTATCAAGATGTTACGAGTTGGCTCCACGTATAGTGTTCGGGGATAATCCGTAACTTACATTTTCCGAACAAGGTTTAGCACTTGAATCTATTAAGTCTTAATCCTCATAATTGTTTAATTTTATCATAGGTTTGAAAGATTAATTTTTAATTGGTAAATCATCACATGCCTCGTGTAATATATACATTTTCATCAGTGTCAGATATAGTTGGAAAAAATCCCGAAACTCCTGGAAAACAAACTATATCTCATAAACATATTGTGTTTCAAACATGTAGGTGGTGAGGACCAGGGTGTTATAAAATAAAAATATAAAATTACACACACCTTGGAAGAATTAAGAGAAACTCTCTAAAAAATAATGGATCGTTAGCAAGTATTAGTTAATAAGTTAAAGTTCTTTGTGAGGGATTTGTCCGTTTAGCTAAAAATCGTTTTCAGATATAAGCGTACATGAGATTACTTGTTTAAAGTAAAAATATAAATAAAATTAATATTTGTTTGGGTTTATAAATAAGAACTAAATGCTAGAATTAAGACTAAAAATGTAAACTAAATATTACTGAGAAGAATGGAGATGAGATAAGACTAAGTCACTATTCAAATTATAAGGGTGAATTGAGCATGTATAAATAGCCAGGATTCTATAATCCTCCTAAGTCCGATAGTTTAGAAGACAACATCAATGCTAGCTACTCGAGGACTTGGGTAAGGGGACCATGCACAATGATTGGTGAATAATTATAATTTTTTGTTACATAGGAGAGCCACTTTAGATTCGGAGTCATTGACTCGATTCGAACCTGCACCACTAGATTAGATGACCAAGGCTCTGGTCAGTGAGCTAATCACAACTGGTTAGTGTATAATTTCTAACTCTAATGATCATCTAGTTAGACAATTGATTTGGAAGGAGACCTATGACTCCGAATTTAAGAAATTGATTTTCTTTTTTAATTTTAAGATTTTTTATTTGGGATGAGTTTTAGTTTTAAGAATTATAGATAAACAATATAACATTTATTTAGATTTATGGTCAAGTTTATTTATACCTCTTTCTAAAGAAATATATCTAATTTCATTATAATATAAAAAAAAATCAATATTATCTCCATTAATATACATAGTCATTTGTATTCATTTATGCTTTTAATATAATAAAAAATAAAGGAAGAGGCTATAATTTTTTTAGTTTATTTATATGGACAAAAAATTTGAATAAGAAATATAATAAGTAATATCTAAAAGAGTAAATATATTATTTTCTCTATGTACTAATACTCGTTTGACTGATTACCTTCTAATTCTCTAAAACGTGTTTCTATACACTCTGTATAAATAATTTGTACTGATTCACCCTTTACTAATAAATTGTGTCTCATATTTTTATTAAGTTATTATTAAAAAAAATTCCCCTTCTTCTTCCCTGCAATTTATTTTATTTCCAATAAAATCATCAAAAATTGGCCCAAATAGAAATAAAAACCCAAACTCATCTCTCTCCTTGGGAAGATGGTATTTGCTATCAAATACTTAATTTTATCAAGCCCATGAAGAATTATCGCTAAGAAGAAAGACAGGGTGCCAAACTTCATCTCTCACCTTGCCGCCAACGATTAGTCTCCCCCATGAAATTTCCGGCTACAAATTGGCCCAAATTACAATACCACTTCCTACCTAACCTCAATCCCACATCCTTAAATTTCTCCCAAACTTCTCGAATTCTCGAATTTTCTCCAAATTACACTATGTGGTCATTGAAACTGCTGAAATTGAGTTTAAACAAGACAACACAGAATCCCTATACATAAAATTAAAAACCTAGATGTTCAAATAACTTACAAGCATAGAAGTAACAAAAATTCAAATATACTTGGCGATGTACTTGGCGATGGAGTTTGGTGAAATGAAGCATTTTGTCCAACAAAAGAAGCAATTGATGCAAAAGTAGTTTTTCACAATGCAAAGTTTTCATACAAGGAATTATGATTTGTGACGTTCAATGAAAAGAAAATTATAGATTCAATGAAAGGTGGTAACTGTTGAAATTATTCCCTAGCCCCGATCATCTTGTAATGAATTGAACACACGTGTTTACTATACACAATAATAGTTATTCCTACAGTATTGAGTAAAGGAATTTTTTCCTTGAATCTATGGCAATCTTTTATGATTATGGTACTCGTCTATATAACATAAAGGAAGATCCTTGATTAAGTTATGAACTAGAGATCATAAGGTGTTATAATAATGTGAATCTAGCTCATAGGACTTAATCTAAACTTACTCTTAATCTTAGGATCATCAAGCTAAGACCTTGATGACCCGGTTAGATTAATATTTAGCTAACGAGTATTTATTGGATAAATATCGGTAGTTCTCGTTTACCGAGTTAGGTGCATTAGATAATGCACATAGAGATGCGATTATCGAACCGACTAAAACTAGAGATTCCTAATGGTTAATTACCTTGAACAATCAAGTGAGTTAATCTCTATAAGAAAATTTATGCTTGTAATCCTTTGACCTGAGATCATCACTATAGTTGTGTATGTGCTTGTTATGTTTTGATACTGGACTACTAGTGTGTCATAATGCTAGTCGAAATGATATTGGACGTAGCTAAGTATATATGCTCCTAGGGATGAGTCAATATGGAATCTATCAACACTAGGTAAAGAGTTTGAGCTCTACGATGTCATAAGATTATAACGATTGTATCGAATCCTTGGCCAAGGTGATAGAATGAATGAAGAAAGGAGTTTCTTAGGTCATTCGTCAATCGTTCTTAATCGACATGTAACGTAGTTGATTTTCTAATGGGATTTGACAGTTATATCATATCCCAGGATGGTCCGGAGCTGTAAAGATAGAGGGATTACGTGTATGATCCTTTACTGGGTTCTCTGTATAGAGTTACTTCACGTTATCCGGTCGTTGGGGAGTGTTGTTAGACACCAACCTCGATTAGTAGTTAAATGAGTTAACTACTACCGATTTAACGATGAACCCACGTAGTCACACACTAACGGGTGCATTGATCTTGCTTCATGTCGTTAATTAATTTTATTATTAGATAATAAATATTAATTAATTATATACTTGGATATTGGTATATTAATTTGGAGTAATGCTGGATATCACCCCAAATTGCATCGCCTTTATATCGCCTCTTATGTGGACCAATCATAAAAGAAAGAAAAAATAATAAATCAGGAGAAAAAAATCACATGATTGGTCCATTTGAAATCCACCTAGGAGGCGATATAAAGGCGATGCAATTTGGGGTTATATCCAGCATTACTCATTAATTTGCTAGCACAAATTAATATTCTAATATAAGAACGAACTAAGACAAAAGAGAAAACGGAAAAAAATTGACAGGTTGTGTGGATCAAACCATGTACCTCCATTAATGAGAAGTGTGTCACTAACCGCTGGACTAGTAAAGTCATTTGTATAATGTAAAAGGTCCAAGTCCACTTCACAAGTGAGTAGTGGACCAGATTATTAAGATAATCGATTCTCATTATACGTTCATGACTTTTCATCTCCTGCCTTTTCATTTTCTCTTCTAAAGTTATTATAAGTATAATGAGGATTTATTATGCGTTGATGACTTTTTATCAGCTTTCTTCCAAGAAAACAAATACATAGAAAGTAAAAAGTCTCTTAGTCTCCAAGTCAGAATTTGATTATAAAAACAAGGATCAAGCTCGGTGTGCAAAGCTTGTAGGCTTCAAGTTTTTGAAGCTGGGTTAGTCTTTTGATTCTCATATGAATCCAAAAAGGTACGCAATCAAAATCCGTTTTAAATTCTAATCGCACTAGATTGGTTATAGGATTGCAATGTTATTTTTCTGTTAAGTATATTTGATATAACAGGTATTGCGATTCCTTCAGTATCATCAATTAGAGATGAAATGTGGCATTTGGAGCATTTGTGGGTGGGCTTTTTTTGAAAGAGACTTATAATGATTCGATATATAGTTTGATGCAAACCGAACCGAGTACTTAAAATAATGATGTGATTGCTGGGATTCTATTTAATTTGTATGTATGTGTGAGATTACTTGTACACGAGTTTTAATATGTAGTGTACGTCAGTTGGGCGACTTCTATGGTTTTATATGAAGACAGTTATACTATTATGTATAGGAGATGCATTTTTTAGTACAAATTTGGTGGTTTAGAAAAATCTGTACTTTTTCATGGATGTTCTTTTCAAATAAATGACATGTAAACCATTTTTTATCTATTAAGCACATCTTTTAGTAATGAAACATGGGAAATATTTAAATCACCCCATTATATACCCAATCACCTGTTGCTATCCATTGGGTTGTGGATAGTTTCCCAATAATCAATTATTTTTGGGGTTTGGTAATTTTAGGGGTGTTTTGAAAAATAAAAATATTTTGGGGATTAACTTTATTTTTCAAACTTATGGATTAAAATAATAATTTAAATAAATTAAAAAATAATTTAATAATAAGTTAACGGAGAAATGGAACGAAATCCGTTAGTAGGGGGTAAACTGGAACATAAATTTTGTACATATGGTAAATGGGCACATTTTAGATAGTAAGGGGGTAATCCATCATACAGGTCATAGAACATGGGGGGTTGGGGGTACTTACTCTATCTAAAATATTGTGTTCTTGAGTTTTTTTTTGGAATGAACATGTTTATTCATAACAAATTACAACATGCGATATTTACACAAAATAAAAAAAAAGGTCAAACATGCATACTCTACTCATATCCTTACATCATATCTCCAAAAAACTGAAATTATCAGCCATCGAAACACTCCACACTGCCGACTTCTCTGCCAAATAAGAAACAACGAACCTAATAACAATAAAAACAACAAAAAACAAACTCAGAGTTAGGGGTACCGAGTCACGTTTAACTCCACAACCATGACCAAAAATAGTGTTAAACACCACAAAGCACCTAATATCCAACTTGTGGGTTACCCTGGAGGATAGAGTAGATGGAAGTTTGTTCAAACCAAAATGTTCAATAATAAACGATATCCATATGTCAATCATCAGCCCCATGCGAGACCAAATCTGTGCATCGTAGAATTTCTCGTCTTTCTCTACATACACAATCAAACCTTTTCGTCGAACTATAATTGTTCCAACTATGATTTCATGGCTTCAATAATAGCCAAACACCAAAGTACTCTAGCGCTTCCAAACACCTCTTAAAATCTGATATATATATATATATATATATATGTGTGTGTGTGTGTGTGTGTGTGTGTGTGTGTGTGTGTGTATGTGTGTGTGTGTGTGTGTGTGTGCATATGTGTGTATGTGTGTGTGTTGTTTTTAAGTTGCATAAACTAGAAAAGTAGTATAAATACTAATGCAAAAAAAATGAATTATAAAAGACGAATACTAAATAACTTTACTTGTCGAAACTCATATTGGATCGAATGTATTTAAGAAATTTATGCTACATATCAATGTTATGCATTTGTTAGAAACCTCCACAAAGCAACAACAAAACTATTTCAGAAGAATTATACTCTAACCTATGCTGTAGATCTCGGTTTGGGGCGCTAGGCGGACGACCGGGGTCTAACGCCTAGGCGTTATTACACGGGGCCTAGGCGGAATTATACGTTTTGAATTTCGATGTGTAATTTTGTTTATTTAGTAATATATATGTAGTAATTATAGAAATTTTAACTATTTAATCATAAAATTCATCTAACAACACTATATTAAATATAAAAATACTAAAAACTAAGTTATAATATCAACTAAATAATTCTCGAGAATAAGAAAAATAACAAAAAGGTTTATGCGGGTATGTTTTTCCATTAATCGGCGCCAAGGCGGTCATTTTTTGCCATTAATCGGTGCCTAGACGCGCTAGGCGCCTGTTCCACAGCGACTAAGGCGCTAGGAAAAAACGCCTAGAGTTTTAACTAGGCGTAAGCGGCTGAGGGGGGAGTTGACGCCTAGGCGGCGCCTAGACGCGCCTAGGCGGGGAGATCTACAACATAGACTCTAACTATCTTCAAATTTCAACAAAGTTAATACTGTTGTTTCTTGTCTATCTATTTCTTTATAATTTTAATGCTTGAAGTTTATAAAAAACTAAACGTATAAAAATGTATTAATTGACCAACTACGTATAGATAACGAAAAGGTGACAAAACATCCATTCATGTATATATATGATTTTTCAGGATATACACAATGCTTCAATTTAAATGTGTAAAAGTTAAACACCATCAATCACATTGACCCAGATTTTCATCTAGCCCACTTCCATAGTGCAAGTCATAGTTTCTAACCATGTTATGTGCTACAATTTATTTTCTAGTGTAAACTTCTTTTTTATTATATTTTTTTCAAATTTTAATACATTAATCAATGGTTTTGACCATATGATAATATTTTTCAGATCTTTAATATAAGAGCTACAATTTTGGTTCACAATTTGAGTTACATAAACCAATTTAATTTTGAAGTAAGGTGTCTATCTATTTTATCAACAATCCCCACATGAATGAGATTTATATGTCTCAATGCATATGTAAAGTAGTATGAGATTTTTTTAGAGGTGAATTACTTAGAGTGTCAACATCATACAAAAATTGTCTAACAAGTCCATTTCAATTTTTGTTACAGAATGGAAAAGTGCACTCCTACATGGCTAGGATATGTTTGGATGCCACAAATAACCCACCACCAGGGTTGGAGTTAATATCAGCGGTAGGGGGAGGAAGAGGTGCCAGTGATGAGTTGCTTATCGATGAGGTATGTGTATATAAATGGGCTAAAGGGTGAATGAATTTTCAGCGATGAGTTGTGTGTGTATTTCAAAATAGAATGAATGTCGGGGGTGGAATTTATATGTAATAAAACTGTTTTCTCAGTGGTGGGTGTTGTTTGTATATTTCAACGGGTTGGGGTTGGATGTGGAGGCTTATATGGTTGTGTAATTATTTTTACCAACAATAGATTGTGCGTATTTCAACGGGATGGGGTTTGGGAGTTATTATTGGATGTACTTTTTTTCAAGTTGTGTGTGTATATCAATGGGTTGGGGATGGGAACTGTGCGGTGTCTCCTGTTGTGTGATAAAATCAACACCCCTAAAGAGAGGGACACTACGCGCAAGTGCACGGGTCGTTCCAAGTAATATGTAAATAATAAAGATTTTGTTCTTAGGGACGGATAGTTATAACACTGGTATGAATCTAAATAGTAGAAATAATTGTTAAAACAAAAAAGTAAAATTTTTAAGATTTTTGTTTGGTTTTGATTTATAAATACTGCTGCAATAAAATAAAGTGCTAAAATGATTAACTGAAATGAAAAACTGAAAGTAATGAGTTTGGACGCAAGAGTGAGAGAGGTACTTGAGTCTCGCATGGGATCCATCTAAATTTATATAGTTAATGCTTCTGTTTAAGGGATAAACTGGTATTTGTGTATTAGTCGTAACTCTATTATCTCCTATCCCCCGTCATGGTGGACTTAGGAGCTAAACTACAGTATTATAAACCCCGTCAAGGCGATTAAACCTACTTTCGAATGTTGAAGCCTTCTACCCAATTGGCTGCGTGATTAGTCAAGCCCGTCAGGATCATTGACGAATACCACGCGTCTATTACCTAAGTCCGTAATTAAACCCCCCCCCCCCCCGGTCAAAATAACTAAGTAAATTAGGGCTTAACCCATAATGCGATTCTCAAGTACGTATGAAATCAGCTCATGTTCAAACTAAAAACAAAAATTAAATAAATATAAGACATTATTCTCAATTACAAAAAAGAAATAGATAACGTAAGGATTGGATTGGCTTTTGTTGGAAGAATGGAATTTCTCTAGCTCTAGCTTTTTTCTCTGCCTTTTTGCTCTGACTTGAAAATAAAGATGCATAGAATTGAATTGTATGAAGTGTGTGTAAAATGAAGGTCTAAAAGCCTATTTATAATGCTCTAATTCGGATTGGGTTTTTATTTAAGAATAATAAGTCAAAATATAAAAAGTCCAAGTCCATCTTTAAAAATTCCATAACTGTTGTACACCCTGTAGTAAAACGGTCGTAACTTTTGCGTTTCACGTCCAAATCACCTGATTCCAGTCCTCAAATCTTCCTAACTCAAAGGCGCAACTTTCTCTTTCAGATCTCCCAGGCCTGAATCAGTGCTGAATTGGTTCGAAATCAGCAATTAGTGACAGCTTTCCAGATTTCCATCTCTTTTAGTCAACTCTTCGGGTAGTCAACTTTCTCTTTCAAGACTTTGATTCTCACTTCTTCTCCTTATCTTGGTGCTCCAAAGAATCCATGTACCTAAGAACTTTATACTAAAAACAAACAAATCAACGTACAAACCCTCTAAAAATGAAATATCAAAATTTCAAGGGGTAAAAATGCAATATAATGAAATATGCACAAAAGTCTATCAAAGAAGTCTAATTTTCACCTAAAATGATGTCTCCTAAGGGTATATATTTAAAACAAAACGGGAGACATTAGTGTAATATATAGAAGATATTTCAAATAATAAAAAAGTTGGGACTTTTTAGACATGAAAAAAAGTTGGACTTTTAAGAGAAAAGAAATTGAGTTCAAGGACCTTTTAAGTGTTTAATTTTCATTTAATAATCCATTTATTGAATACAACGTATTGAAAAATTTAATTGTTAAAAAGAGCTCCTCATAAACTTATTAATAAAAATTGTTATAAACCACAATATTTAATGTTATATTAAAATCAAATCTTGATCTTATTTATTAGATTCTTTTTTTTACATGGGTGGTCTGGGCCAACACCCAACTAATCCCACGGATGGTAGGTAAGCCTCTACACACCTAACTCTAGACAAGTTAGTTTTAGGTTACACATGTTTAGAGTGGAGATTCGAACCTTGTGCTTCCTAGATAAGTGACAAAGTCCTGGCTAGTTGAGCTAACCCTAACTAGTTTATTTATTAGATTCTTGAAATGAGTTTGCGTTATTCAGCATAGTAGTGTAATAATTGTTTGATAAATATCCGCACTAAAAATTGTTGGTGTACTTTTATAAATTATTACAAAATAGAATGGTAAAACCACTCATTTACGAAAAGAATTGACGTGATAAATTTTAGAGTAATGCTGGGTATCACTCAAAACGTGATCACCTAAATATCACCTTCCTAGGTGGTCCAATTAAACTGTTTCATATAAGAGTGAGAAAAAAAGTAATCAGGAAAGAGAAACAGTTTAATTGGACCACCTAAGAAGGTGATATTTGGGTGATCACTTTTTGGGTGATACCCATCATTACTCTAAATTTTATATGCATGATAGTTTCATACATGCCACATGTATGTTACATGTGTTTTACAATTATATTTTGTTCCATATTTATATATGCCTGCATATATATTTGTTAAAGCCACATTCCACTAACAAATTTTATCAGTTATATATGATGTATCGTGGGAAAAGGAAAGAAGTAATGACGCTATTATCTTAGCTTTGGCTGGAAAGAAAAGGATGATTATCAAGTCAATTCGGTCCATTTGAATTACTGGCTATAAGTGGATAATATATATACTTTAGTTTTATATGAAATACGTAATCTAGATAGATACTTTTAGAAAATTTTGTTTCTAATGTTTAATTTCACAAAAATATTCCCGAAATAATAATAATAATGAATGGAAAGTTTATGAAATATTATGGGTTAATATTATAAAAAATGAATTCTTAATTTAAAATTAAGATTCACGTTTCATTGACTAAGTTTTATTCCCCAGAGCGAATGGAGCTATATTCCCAGAAGTAAATATAAATGTTATCAATATCTATGATATAGATGTGGTGTTGGCCAAACGAAAGAAAATCAAGCAATTCAAGGAATATATTTCCAGATTTAAAACTATTTCTTGAAGTGTATAGAGTTGTGTCTCCCAAAGAAAATGCAACGTCTTCCAATATGATATTAATATCAAAAGCACGTCTACAGATCATGAATACGTTCTTGAAATAGCAACATTGTGAACAGATATTTTATGAAATCTTACGAGTTTATATTACGCTTTAATAATAAATTATTGATATAAAATCCTTAACATTCCTTGAAGTGAATGGAATTATATTCCTTGAATTACATGAACATTTTTTTAAATTGCTATAAAAATAGTTTCCTGAAGTGAATGAAACTATAGTTCTTGAAGAAAATGCAATATTTTCATATGCTTAAAATTTAACTTCTGGTGACCTGAACTTTAGAAAAGTTTAAGGTAGTGAAAAGAATAATACGTGGTCTCATAGTAGTCTAAATACTACTAAAAATAATAACTATCGTCGGTAGAAGAGGAAAAATAATGGTAAAGACACAAAAAAAATCGTTACAAAATGATAACACTTAATGTTATCGGAGTAGTGGAGCTGGGTATTGGGTGCATGCCTGACGTATGCCAAAATATTTGTTTGATCTCTATCCAGCAGCACTGAAAGCAAAGATAAAAGAAAATAAAATTAATCATGTCGATTATAATGGTCCAGATGACCATGCTAATTCTTATGGCCTTTATATAAATACCATTGACGTCTTTGCTGACAAAGTAAAAATTGGATACCTGATCGAAGATATGAGCATAAATTATTTAATGAATATATTTTATTTAAGTTATATGTAACTATGAGACTAATTTGTACTATTCATTTATGTATATGTACTAGAACCGTGTATATTTTTATAGATGAAATGTATAACTAATAGTCCCTCTGTAAAATCTCTATGTTTCGTAATATATGTTCTCTACTTTCGCTTATCCATTAAAAATTTATGTTATAGATATCAAAATGGAAAAAGTATTCTGGATGAATACGTGTTGGAGAATTTTGTCTCAAAATTTCTAAGCCACGATTATATTCCTGGGCAATAATTTTGTGAGTAAATATTCCAATATTATGGATTATAATTATATTTTCTTGTAAGAGATAAAAAATGTATTATTGATTTAAAATCACAATTAACATTCAATTTCGTTTTCTAAAGTGAATGGAGTTACATTCCCTGAAGTGAATATACCAACTTTTTAATATTAGTGAAAATAGATTTGATAGTCACAAAAATTGAATGATGTAATATATAATATTTCCAAACTAAAACTATTCCTGAAATGAATGAAATTATGTTTCTCGAAGAATATACAATATCTTTCAATTTGTCTTGAATTGACGTCGCGAAAATCCAAATTTTAGTCGAGATTGAGGTTATTAAAGAATGAACCCTTAATTATTTAGTAGTATAATACTATAAAGATTAAATTTCTTACCACCAGAAGTGAGATAATAAGAAATTTCATAAAAGGGAAATATCACGAAAAAAAAAGTTATCATGAAATGATAACGATAGATAATATCGATATAGTGGAACTATATATGGGTTGCATACCTTTCGTCTGTTAAACCATTTGGTCGATCTAATTAAAAATTTTTGATGTCCAAAATTTATGTTACCTTGTGGTATAAAATTGGAACAATGTGTCAGATTATGTTTTTTTAGTAAATATCGGACAAATTTACTAAAGTTAAGGATATCTGGCGAACTGGATATTTTTCATCAACCACAAGTATATGTAACAATATATATAATTCATTACGTTTTGAAAGTCATACCAAAAGTGTGTATTACGAACGTTTCCAGCTATTTCTTTGGGAGTATATGATATGTTAATTCGAGTCGATTAACCACATTGTGCAAAAGTAAAAATATAACAATCCAAAAGACTTTGTATTACGACACAATTGTCTTGGTCACCCAGGGAAACTAATGATATATTGAATAATAGAGAATTTATTTGGATTGTACTAAAAGAACCAAAAGTTTTGTTTACCAAGTTACTACTTATATGTTTAATGTTCTTTAGAAAAATTGACTATGAGACTATCTCAATGGGCAAGTGATATTTATATTGATTTTAATTTTTTTTATTCGATATCTTGAACACCTAAGAGGTGATATATTTAAACACTTCTTGTATAGTGTTACTTTGATGATATAATTTATCCCTTAATGGGGGGAGAAACACCTCAGCCTGAAGTATTCGCGACATATTGTGGGTTACAGTTTATTTTTTTCTCATCTCTATCCACAAACTAAAGAATTGGAACTTTAAGCTCAAGAGATGAGTCATTTTTAAAGTGTTGCAAATAATATACCAAATATGTTCACATGACACAAATAATATTGTAAAATCCTATAAATCTACTGTTAACCCTCCAGTATAGATGATTGTCTTAGAAGAATACATAACAAATATGTCAGTGAATACATTTAACCAACATGGTAAGAAGGTGAGTGAGAAGATATTTCTTTTTTTTTGTTCGAATGCGAGTCTGAAGAGATGAGTTTTAGGTTTTATGTTTCATTTTTTTTCAACATTTTCGGTTGTATACTTTTTTTTTTGAACTATATTATTTAATATGGTAAGTTTATATTGGGTATATTATAAGACAAAAATAATATTTTGGATCTTATTTATCCAAAATTTTGTATTGAACTTATTAAAACATGATTTGTTGGATATGAACTTAATTAGAAAATATCTCTTTAATTAAATTTGATCGTGCTAGGTGATTATGTTACACAAAAATTCTATTCATTAATGATTGATTCATTGATTAATAATGATTTAAAGGCAAAATTGAAAATAACTAGAATAAGTTTTATAGAATTGTTGTGAGAGGTTATTCATGAGAAAAAATGAGACCATTTTTACTCATCAATCCTATTTCTTAACCTTGAGTACTTTAAGTAATATAATTATTTATAATTTTAAAATTAATATGATATTATCTATAGGACCATTAAATCAATTAGATAATAATCATTGTAAGAAGCAATTGGGATTGTTTTTTTACATATTTGTTTCTTTTGAGAGTTGAAGCCCACCATATTTGTAGCCAACTAGCCATATGTCATTTCCTCCATGGAATCCAACTTTAGAGACACGACACCAGTATTAAAAGATCGAGCTATTAAGAAACTTTACACTAATGAATCTTCTTCTTCACATTCAGAAACATGAACCACTAAAAGTGAATTCCCACTGGCAAATCATCTGTCTTTAGATCAAATTGGATTTGTACGAGAAATCCCATCACTAGGACCCTATACTTAGCTGTGAAACTTTTGTAATAGACATGCACCAACGTAGTGGATCGATATCCCCACTCTCTCCAACCCATGTGTTCTTTCGTTTTATTTTGTTCTGACTTCTTACTAATTTTACATTGTGTAGAAGTTAGAACTACTTCTACTTAGAAATTTGAGAAATCTTGATCACTGATTGTTTTCTTTAATTTTCATAATCTTAGGCGAATCATTTACATTTGGATGGATCTCTATTTATCCACCGTGCTATGATTTGCCAAGAACGAGAGTAACATATATATCATGTAGTCGGAACTCTTATGAAAAATGATATGACATTAAATTTATCAGATGATATATCAAATGAGTAATTAGCACGATTAAATTTGTATAAGACAATTTGTGTACCCTGCACAATCGGGACAGATGGAGGGGTAGGGGTGGGGGGGTGGGGGGGGGGGGGGGGGTGGCCGTATCCCTCCGTCATGTTTGTAATTTTATTAGTATAAAATAGAAATGTTGGGAAAACATGTATGTAGAAATATAAAAGGGAAAGATGTCTTAAAAATAATTATTGTATATATCTAGTTTTGAACTCAAGCTGATAATCTTTAAAATATCTATGTTGTGTATTGGTATTTTATAGAGCCAATTAGAGATTAATGCCTATTAAAAAACTTATTTAAAAAAAGGTGCCTAGAATAAGATTTTTTATAGAAAAATGCCTCATCCCAAACTACCCTTATAATTAACAATTAAAAAAAAGAAAGTAGAAAAAAAACAAAACAAAAACTTATAATCACACGCGCGCGTCCGTGAATTTTTTTTAAAATCGTCATAACTAATTCTAAAAAATCCAAAAAATAAAAAAATTATATATTTGGATAAAGCAAATTAATATTTACGTCTATGATTTTTTTCAGAATTTTTTGAATTTTTTGATTTTTTGAATTTTTTTGAATTTTTTAATTCGCAGAAAATGGAATTCCATGTTTTAAACATGGAATTCCATGTTTAAAACACGGAAACATGGAATTCCATGTTTTAAACATGGAATTCCATGTTTTGAAATAAGGAATTTGTTTTCCGCAGACACGAAATTCACTGTTTAAAACATGGAATTCCATGTTCAAAACATGGAATTCCATATTCTGCGAATTAAAAAATTAAAAAAAAATCAAAAAAATCAAAAAATTCAGAAAATTCCGAAAAAAATCATAGACGTAAATATTAATTTGATTTATCCAAATATGATTTTTTTCGATTTTTTTGATTTTTTTTGAATTAGTTATGGCGATTTTAAAAAATTTTCACGGACGCGGGCGTGTGATGAAATTAGTAGTAGGTGGTGGTGGTGGTGGTGGAGGTGGTGATGGTTGTGGTGATGGTTGTGGTGGTTGTAGTGGTGATGGTGGTGGTTATGCTGGTGGAGGCGGTGAAGGTGGTGGTGGTGGTGGTGGTGGTGGTGGTGGTGGTGGTGGAGGTGGTGGAAATACCCTATTATTTGTTTAAGATTTAAAAATAAATATTGTATTAAAAATAAAATAATATATTTAATAATAAGGATAGTATAGGTATAAAAAATATAAAGGGGATGTTTTCTATAAATGATTGTTCTATTAGGCATTTATCTCTAAATAAGAAAATTAGAGGCTTAAAAAAATGAAAGACATCATTAAGGAGGCATTTATCTCTAATTACCCCTATTTTATATAAGTAATGATATACCATCTAAAATCATACCATCCAAATACCACCTAATGATGTGGTGTGAATTGGTTGGTTACAAATTTTTAATTAGATCAAGAAAATAAATAAATTAAAGATTTGTAACCAACCAATTAACGCCATGTCATTGGGTGGTATTTGGATGGTATGATTTTGAATGGTATATATCATTACTCATTTTATATTTGTTGACTTCAATATGTTATTTATAAAAACTTATAAAATGAAAACCAAGTGACTTTATCTACAAGAAACTATCTTTTTTAGTTTTTCTTAGATTTCAAGTTTTCTTGGACACCAAGTTATCGCTGGATCCAAGTTTTTTCTCCTATATATATGAGTATGGGTATAAAAATTATAAAGAGGTGTGAGACCAACAACTTGAGTGTGAGTGATACACTTGTGATAAAAAAATAAGAGTGATTCTTGTAGAATATAGAAGAGGGTTGTTCTTCTTATTCAAGGTTTTCTATTATATGAAATAGTGTGAACTTCCGTGGATTTAGACAATTTGCTAAACCACGTAAATCTTATGTCTCCTTTATTATTCTGTCATTACTTTATTTACTATTCTTCTATCTCCGTCTTTTTCTTTCCAACAACTTGTATCAGAGTTTCGGTTCAAGTGGGAGTAATGCCAGACTAAGGGAAGGTCAAGATTGAGATATTCAATGGTCTAAATTTTAGTTTCTGACAGATGCAAATGTATCAAAAGGATCTTTTTCTACATCTTGACGGAAATTAAGAAGATCACCAACGATGAGCGACTCAGATTGGGAAATCATGGATTGAAAGAAATTAGGGGCAATAAGTTTATCTCTAATGGCATCAACTTCTTTCAACATTAAAAATAAAAAGACCACGTAATATGTAATCGCGACTTTAAAGAGGATGTACGAGAAACCATCAACATCAAACAAAGTCTGTTTAATGAAGCATTTGTTCAACATGAAGATGGGTGAACATGTAGATGTTGCTGAACATCTATATGAGGTAAATACTGTGACTAGTAAGTTGTCTTCCGTAGGTATTAATTTTTTAGATGAAGTCAAGGACTTCTTAATTTGTCTTTTTTATCGGACTCGGGGAACGACATGGTTATGGCCTTAAGTAATTCATAAGGTCTAATCGAATTGTGAAGTGAAGATGTTATTGATGTCGTTCTCAATGAGGAAAAAACTTCTGGTCAGTTTTTGGAACGGTTAATGTTGAGAGTAAAGGAAGTTCTAAATCACGTGGTGGATATAACAAAAAGGGTCAAGGGTTTGCACGAGGAAAATAAAAAAATCGTAGGAGTAATTCCAAACATCGTCAAAATGGAAAGGGTAATGAAAAAGACGAAGGTTGTTGGCATTGTGGCAAGATGGGACATTACAATTGAATTTTTTTTTTTTGCCATAAGTAAACAAGAATACAATCAAGATGAGAAAGTTAATGCCTTCAATATTACTGAAGAATTACCATGTGCATTGATTCTATCATTAGATACACATAGCGAGTCTTGGGTTATAGATTCAGGTGCTTCGTTTCATGCAACTAGTCAAAACGTTGCAACATTAATGTATAAGGCGACGTTCAGATAAAGTTTCCAAATGGGTCAGCGCTCCAATTGAAAGATGTTAGATTTGTGTCGGATTTGAGAAGAAATATGATTTTAGTTGGACAACTAGCAGATGATGGATATTCCACATCATTCACTGCGGACTCGTGGAAAATGACTAAATGAGCTCTAATGGTAGGTAGAGGAAAGAAAGAAGAAGCTTATATCTTACTCCCGGTAAGAACAATCAGATTTTGGTCGCATCAAATGGCATGGATCCATAATTATGGCACTGCAGGACTGGACATATGGGAAAAAAGGGTATGAAAATACTTCACTCAAGTTTTCCGGTCTAAAATCTGTTGAATTTGATCTTTGTGAATATTCTATTAATGGTAAGCATAAACAAGTAAGTGTCACAAAGGTTGGAAGAACGCCAAAGTGTCACAAACTTGAATTAGTGCACACTGATGTTTGTGGTCCTACTCAGGTACATTCTCATGGTGACTTTGTTTATTTTGTTACTTTCATTGATGTTTGTACAAGAACGTTATGTGTTTATTTCATAAAAAGTAAATCTGATGTGTTTGAAATATTCCAAAAGTGGAGAGCTCTTGTCGAGAATGAGCCGGGGTTGAAATTAAATTATTTGAGGTCAGTTAATGGAAGAGAATACTACAAGAAGGGATTTAAAGGCTACTACTCAAATAATGGTATTAGAAGGGAGAAAACAGTTCCACGTACTCCCCAACAAAATGGCGTAGCCGAACGCATGAAAAAGACCATTATATAGAGAGAGAGAGAGAGCTAGAAGTGTGAGACTCCATGCTCCATTGCCAAAATAATTTTGGGCATATACAGTTAGTACTGCGACATATTTGATAAACAGAGGGATATCAGTACCTTTGGATGGGGGAATTACTGAGGAAGCTTGGACCGAAAAAGAGGTAATTTTTTCTAATTTGAAAGTCTTTTGTTGTACCTCTTACATTCATATTGATCCCAAGAATAGAAACAAACTTGATTCTAAATATAGAAAATGCACTTTTATTGGTTAATGTGTCAATGAGTTTGGATATCGCTTTTGGGATAAAGATAATCGAAAAATTATGAGAAGCAAGGATGTTATTTTTAATGAGAATAATCTATACAAGGGCGTAGACCAATGTAAATCAGTGCAAGAGTATGAAAATGAGTGTATTGAGATGGATGAAATTCCTAACAAATATGTTTTAAATAAATAAAAAGATACAAACATTGGAGATGAACCCAATACACCACCTACCAAGGTTTGGAGGTCTACTAGAGTTTGTAGAGCTTCAAACCGTATTTCCCCATCTCTTTATTATTATTGTTGACTAACAATGGTTAACACGAATTTTTTGAGGAAGATTTGCAGGTTGAAGCCAAAAGAAAGTGGAAGGAAGTAATGGACGAGGAAATGTGATCTCTACACTCTAACCAGGCTTGGGATCTAGTGTAACTGCCAAATAAATAGAAGTCATTTCACAACAAATGGGTATACATGCTAAAAAAGGAAAATAATGGTTCCCAACGTTATAAAGCTAGGTTAGTGGTGAAAGGTTTTGAGCAAAAGAAGGTATTGACTATACTGAAATATTTGTTGCGGTTGTGAAGATAACTACTATTAGAGTTTCTTTAAGTATTGTTGCTATTAAGGATTTATATTTAGAAGAGCTAGACGTCAAAACTGCTTTACGTCATGGAGATCTTGATGAATATATTTACATGCATCAACCAGAAGGATATATGAAAGTGGGCACTGAGAAGTTGGTGTGTAAGTTGAAAAAAAGCTTGTATGGACTAAAACAAGCTCCTAGGCAATGGTAGAAGTTTCAAAACTTCATGAGTCGGAATGACTACATGAAATGTGACTCAAATTATTGTTACTTTTACAATAAGTTTAACAATTCATTAATTATACTACTCTTATATGTAGATGGCATGCTTGTTACAGGATCCAATATGAAAGAAATGGAAAAACTGAATATGGATCTATCCACAAATTTTTCAACGAAAGATTCGGGTTCAGTAAAACAAATACTTGGGATGAAGATTTGTAGAAAAAGAACTGAGTGCTCAGAAAAATTTACAGAGTATTCAGAAATATTACTGAGTATTTGAGAAAATTTACAGAGTATTTGGAAAACTTTAGTGAGTATCGGGAAAAAAATATACTGAGTATATAGTACTTTTACTAAGTATAAATGCAAAACACTGAGAAATTGGTAGAAAACCGCTGAGTAGACTTAAAAAATAAAATTTCACATAGAGAAATAGGCACCAAAAACCATAATATGTATTTTTATAATGAAAAAAAATTACATTTGAGTATTACACTACAAGAAAAGATAAGAAATACAATAAAATAAAAGACATACTACATTTGCACATTGCTACGAAAGAAAAAGAACTAAAAACTGACAAAAAAACTAAGTTACGGCTAAAGAAAAAGCAAAAGAAAAAAAAAACTAAAAGCTACGCCAAAAATCTGTGCAGGAGAGCTGAGCGGCGGTTTCCTTGTTCAGGTATAGTTCTTGAAAAAAAGGTCTTCACTGAATGTTTCAGCCGAAGGTCTTCACTAGAGGTCTCAGGTGGTTTCCTTGTGCAGGCGGTTTCCCCATTGAGCTCCCATTGTTCACGATAACGACAACTCACAAACCCGCCATGTCTGTGAAGCTCCCTTCGCCGAAAATAGGAGATCCAACAAAGCTATCTTTCTTCTTCTCGCCAGAGGCATGAATCCCTGCTTCTGCCGGATATTTCTTCGCCTGCTTGCTTCTCCGAGCGAGCTCACATGGATTTTGCCTCTTCTTCTTCTTCAAACAAATTTCCATGCTTTACGAACCTTCCATGTCTGTGAAGCTCCCTTCGCCGGGAATAGGAGATCTAGCGAAGCCTTTTTTTTGTTTTCTCTTCTTGAACAAAACCGAGATCTCCGGCAACAAACAGAGCTTCACTTGGAAGCTCTAGATCCTACGACGAGGAAGATCAAGACCATGGCTAGAGGTCTTCACTGCCTTCCATGGTAACTCCGATAAGGAAGCTTGAGCCCATGGTAGATCTTTGAAGAGAAAGGCTTAAAAAAGTTGCTCAATTGTTTGGTTTAGGTTTAGCTTGGAGAGAGAGGGTAGATATTTTAGTGTTATAAAATAATAGGAGTTATATATATATTATATGTATATAGTAGTTAAAAAACAAAAAGAGGTATAATGGGTAGGAGAATTTTTAGAAATTTTGATATTTAGTATTAAATCTTATTTGTTCCCTTTAGTAAAAATAATAGATTGGGTAGGGATGCATATACCATAGGGGATAATCTCAAGATTCAATATTTTGTAACCGGTTTCCCTTCTAATAATAAAGTTATGTTTCTTTAGAAAATATAGCTTAAATAAATATACATATATACATCTAAATGATGGTGTCCCTAAAACATTAAAAAATCAAGGACCTAAAGTAGTGGAGTTTTCGAGTTATTCTCGAGGTTGGCCTTGATCTTGCGTTCCAGTTGGTGGGATGCTGATCTTTTTGGTGAATAATGAAATATGAATTTAATCCAGTGAAAAAATGTGAATATTGACAATCGATGCTTTTCTATTTATATTATCGAAACAAAAAATTATTTTTATTAATAATAAATAAAGAAATATTTTAATTTTAAAAAATAAGACAATTTTTTGTTTTTGTAAAAAAATAAAAGATTGTGTGTTATTGAAAAATCAAAATTCTTCATTCTAGTGGAGCAGGTTTGAACCGAGTCAATAACTCCAAGTCCAGAGTGGCTCTTTTATATATATATATAAAAAAAAAATCTTCATTCTTATTCGATTTTTTCCTTACAAAATGAACCATTTTTTTTCTTTGAATTTTTTTGAAATATGTACTAAACAACCTCGGATTAGCTTTAACATTTTTCAAGGGGATTACTATTTAATTTTTGTCAACAAATAAGTGTAACCAAAGCCGGTCCTTGGGCAAAGCCACCAAGGCCGTCGTTTTAGATCCCATTTTTTTTTTACAAAAAGGCCCCAATTTTATCAAAACAAATTTTTTTCAGTAACGAAAAACCAAAAACAATCTTATTTTAAGTAATTAAATTTATTTTGGTTTCTTGGGCCGACTCTGAATGTAACTCTCAAGCAAAATAATTGTGATAAATATACCTTACCTACTACCTATAGATCATTGTGGTGCTTGTTCTTCAATCTTTATGCATTCATAAGAACAAATTATTTGAAGAGACACCAAAAGATGGGAAAGTCTCAAATCAGTTGCAAGGCAAGGCCTCTCCAATTAAATCCACTCTAAATTAGGCTAACGATCTCATCAACCCATCATGTTTTCAAAATGCTCCACAAATCTTTTATTATAAAGATTGAAAAGTTAATAATTTATTGAAACGGTCTCATAAAACCTTTTTATATTTAATATATTTAATAATGAAGACAACCTCCTTCCTCCTCCTCTTCCTCTTCCTTCTCCCTACCCCCCAAATGTTTTAGTTTAACAAAATGTTTATGGATAATCATAAGTTTTGGGTATAAAAGTAATGGATTAAAGAGTAATTATATATATCACCCAAATTCATACCACCTAATGACGTGCCATGAATGGGTTGGTTACAAATTGTTAATATATTTATTTTCTTGATTTGATTAAAGATCTGTAATCAACCAATTCACGCCATGTCGTTGGATGGTATTTGGGTGGTATGAATTTGGGTGGTATATATCATTACTCTGGGTTAAAACTCGCTTGCACGGCATTCGCTATGACATTTTCTTTTACAATATGGCAACATCATTTTTAGTCTATTGTAAGAACGTTTATTACATAAAAGTACATCACACATTATCTCCATAAAAGTATATCACACATATTTACATGTACATAATCCACAACTTCTAACTCTTTCACGATCACCTAACTTATGAGTCTTCCAACACAACATGTATACAAAAAATGAGCCCCTCGAATGAACCTGATCTCCCGAGACCAACACAATTGAGGAAAATATTCCACCGTCATTGAGACAATCACTTCAAACTGACAAAATCTCAACTTAATGAGAAGTATCGAATCACGGTTTCCTTCGCATTCATAACGTATAACAGTGTAAAATACCGTAAATCTTTCCAAATACCTGACAAGTGGGTTTGAATCATGGACGATCGAGCAGTAAAAGATGATTATTCAACTGAGACCTTACATCGATAAATGAAACCCTAACTTCAAAAATTATCCAAGACTGCAGTCTATGCTGTAGAAATTGCCGGCTAGGCGTCAACTCCCCCCTCAGTCGCTTACGCCTAGTAAAAATGCTATGTGTTTTTGTCTAGCGCCCTAGTCGGGGTGGAAGAGGCACCTAACTCGCCGATTAATGGAAAAAATGGTCGCCTAAGCCTTCCTATTTTTCTTATTCTCGAAAATTCTTGAATGGTATTATAAATCAGATTTTAGTATTTTTTATATTTACTATAGTGGTTTTAGATGAATTTTATGATTTAAATTTTTTTAATTGCTATAATTACTACCTATATATTACCAAATATACAAATTTACAAGATATGTTCAAAACCGCCTAATCCCGCCTAGGCCCTGTATAATCGCTCATAAACGCTAGGCCCTTGTCGACCGCCTAGGTCGTGAAACTGAAATCTACAACATAGACTGCAGTCCAACCCATGCCCCCAAAAATCTAATGGACATATTCTTCAATTGAAACCTTTCGTCGATAAGTGAAACCCATCTCCATAAATAATCCTAAACTTCCATTTACACCAATTCCTAAACGTCGAATGAACATATTCTTTTGAACACTTATATCAATAAACAAAACCCCCTCCCCAAACATTATCCAGAACTTGAATCCTATCCCAGTCCCCAAAAGACGAGTGACTACTATCTTTAGAAAAACTAATTTGAGTCTCTCTTGGCCTAGCAATCGAACTTTTGTAATGTCTGAGCACTTAACGTACAAATAAAATATGTTAACCCAATATTGGCTATTAACTAACAACCTGAAACAGTTACACTTGAGCCCAAATATACTCAACATATTCAATAATTCTAATAATTAAACAACTAACATGAGTCCCTTTAAAATAGAAAACCTGGGTCGGACTTAGCCCATAACCCATTTCTATCACCATCTTCCTCACCCCGCCAGACTGAAAATCGCCATGGTTAGACCCTCCATATTCCTTGATAAGTGGATAATTTTCAAATAACTAAAAATTCCATATTAAAATCCAAACTCGCTTACCTTCCCCCCTTTAGCGCAATCGACCAAACCTTCATCTGAATCTAGTTCGCAATCCCACCCCTTCGCTGTCATTCCCATGTGAACTCCATCCCCCAATGATGCTCCATCCTTCCCCAACCTTAAAGCTCATCGAGACCCAACTCTCCTCAGCCGGCAAGCCTTGCCGACGCGCTGGAAAACTGGAAACCTAATCTATGACAAAAACCACCGTACATCATACACCCACAAGTTAGGCTAAGCCCAATAGTCTCCCTATAACTTTGTTTCAATAGAGAGTTAAACACACATTTTCATTGATTTAGTAACTCTTTATAACAATATGTACTATATCAATTTCCCTATTTAAACTAAATTTATATTATGATTTAGTAATAACTTTCACACTTTAGCTAATTTGATATTTTTAATAATTTTTCATGTAATATTTTCAAATAACTATACTTCCAAATCATTAGTTAATTTCTTAAAAGGTAAAAAAAGTGTTTTTTCACTTTAAAAAGTCTATTTTGTTTTCATCCCCAAAGATCAAGTTATTAATGAGGTACATATTTTTCAAATGCGCTGTTTTTAATGGATTATGTGTATTTTCTGAAGAGTTGCGCGCGAACCTTATTAGTCGACTCAATTGATACGTGGACCTTTTAGATTAATCACCTAACTATTATTAGTAATCAAATAATAAGAATAAACTAATTGGATATTTATATTAACCACTGTATCTCATTGAAAACATGTGTTAAATCGATAATGCAATCATTATATTGAATTGTTTTTTTTATAAGAATAATAAAATATATTAAAATATAAAATAAAACTATAGAGAACAAAAATTACTAGTAATTACAAAATCCAACTTTTTTAAATTACTATTTTAACTTTAGTTAGAATAGAAAAATGATTAGAGTATAATATTTATCAATAATTCTCTATTTTAGCTTTTTACTAAAATAAAGAACATGTTTGACTTATACTTACGCTACTAATAATGTGTTTGCAATGCACTTAAGGTGTGACTGGTACACGGTAATGGATTTCGTCAGGAATGAAATATAATAAATAATGTAATTACTATAGGTAATTTTATAACCTTGCTAATCATAATACCATGCTTGGTAGGTCATATGAATAGAGGTGATGAAAATTTTATTGATTATAACCATACTTAATAGAATACGATACCTTATTAGAATTTGAAATAACTTATAAAAAATTACAAATTTATCCTTATGCATAACACCATATAATCACAAAATATAAAAAATTCAAGAAATTAAAGTATTACAATGTTAGAATTGCTCACTTGTAATAAAATAATTCTTAAATTAATTTATAACTATGAAACCAACTAATCTCACATCAAATTTATTCTTTTACGAATTAAAATTGTGAAAATTAATAACATTAAGTGTAGATTGTTACCTTTTACAAAAATAAAATTATGAACAAAAATCGAATGTATAAAATTTAATGTATATACATGAGAGAAATTGAAGTGATGACGTATTTTTAACATTTGATTTAGTGTGATCAAATTATATTCTTTAAATAAAATCTATTCCGGTAAAAATAAGAAAAGTGATAATAAAAAATATATTTTTATAAATACTAATAAATATGTTTGGGTGTATGGGTATGTTTATGTATGTGTGTGTGCACATGTGTACGTATGTACGTGTGAAATATGATTGTGTATATGTGTGAAAGTGTATGTATTTATGTATGTTTACAGAAAATGTATATGAAATCGTATGTGTGTGTGTGTGTGTGAAAGTGAATGCATGAGTGTGTGTGTGAGTGGAGTGGGGTATGGTATGTGTGATTGTGTGTGTGTCTATGATAATATGTGGTGGTTGTATTCTTATTGGTAATGGAATGGTAAGTATATGTGTAGGTGGGGTGGGGTGTGTGTATGGGTGGGTGGTAAGGGTGGTGATGGTGTCTACGCATGTATGGTGATGGTGGGATAGTGTGTGTAGGGTTGTAGTTGTGATTATTTGTGTGTATGGGTGGAGATTGTGTGTATGGTGGTGATGGTATGGTGTTTGTGTTGTGGGTAGTGGTGGTACGTATGTGTGGTTGTGAAAGTATATGTTGTATGTGAGGGTGTGAAAATATATGTGAATATATGTATGTGTGTATAGATGCATGAAATTTGGTAGGATAATACTGTGTATGGTGGCAGTTAGATAGTGATGTAATTGGTAGTGGTTTGTGTTTGTGTACATATGTGTGTAAAATGTGGTTCATGTGGTGGTGATAGTGGTTGTGGTGTGGTGGCGGTGAATGTGTGTATAGGTGGGGTGGTGATGGTGATGCTTGCTTCATTATGAATAAAATTTCATTTCTAATGTAATGGGAATGGGTAATACCATGGGGGTGGATGAAATGGGTATTACCATATTCGTGGGATTAAAATTCCTATAGTAATAAGATTCTCAGTTATTTTAAATCGTACGAAGTACATAAATAGAATTCAGTAAGGATTGGCATTCCATTTGTAAGTCCATTACCGCGTACCAATCACACCCTCATAATATGACATTGTTATTTTTCTTTAAAAAACCCAACCCAAGCATCTCCCTTTTTCCCCTCGTTGGCAAGGTGAAGCACCACTGTATGAGGCGAGATGCAAGAAATGGGTGGGTAGGAGACATTTTTTTTTATGGAAAAATGATCTTGGATCCTCTGTTAACTAGTTTCTTATATTAACTTTACTAACTCCAATCACAATTATATAATTTTTTTCATTATTTTTTCTATAATTTATTTTTAATTTAAGTTTTCTCTCTCTTCCCGTTTTTAATCCATATCTTCTATTATATCTCACAAAATAATATATTATATCATAATATTCCATGTATCACGACATCAATATTTTTGTATTACTTATTTTTCTCCCTCTCACGTAGATCTAGTACATTTATCTAAAAGTAGCCCAGAAAAATGAGAAGTCAAATATATGAAAATTGAAAACGATTTATAAAACTTCATTCAAGATTAAGAAGAAACGAGATCTGCAGTATTTTTATAAATCATTGGTATCTTTATTAGAAGATTATAATACGAGGAGTTTTTATTTTAGTTGAAAGTATTTTGGAGAGAGAATGTTATTAACTAAAAGAAAAATAAGTAATTAAGAAAAGAGTAATAATAAATGTTATATCTTTTCATGACACCATTTTTACACCTGTTATACGATATATATACATGATCCAATGAATTAGTTCTCTTTTATTTATTCATTGATCCATGTGAGTATCACATAAGATTTTAAACCAAGGTGACATGAAAGGGTATTTTATTTCCTAAGGCCTATGGCCATATACACATTATAAAGAAAAGCCTACCCTAACCAACCCCATTAGAAGCTAACTAGTTACCCAACTATACCCAAACTGCCCTCCCACCCTTCTATCTATATTGAGAAGCTGAAATCCAAAAACCCATTCCCCTATTACATCGACACAACGCCTCTTCACTATACCCCCTCTCTCTCTCTCTCTCTCTCTCTCTCTCTCTCTCTCTCTCTGTGCCGGCGAACCACCACCCACCTCCACCCTCACCATGAAAACCCTCACAGCAACCCCATCCCCCCATCTATATTCATCACCGAACCACCCCCACCCCCACCTCCGGCGAATCAGTACCATCCAGCCTCACCAAACCTTCATCTGGCCACCGAGCCACCCCACCAACAACACTGCTCTGTGAACCAACACCACCATCATCTTCAGATCCACCGCCACCCTCGTCGAGCAGATCCACCACCACCCCTGACGAACCCAATAAACCCTCGCCACCACTCTTGACACAGAAACACCACCACCACCACGCTTCCCTCCATCACCGTCAACGAGCCTCACCACCATCATCACCTTCATCTCAGTTCTGGGCTCCGATTCACCATCACCAAGACCACCAGCAGCCACCATTGGATCTGCAGAAACGAGAGCCATCCCCGCCATTGCCGCTGCTCCTGGCCTCTGAGACGCCGGAGCGAACAAATCCACCATGGCTGCGAACCAAGCCCTCACGAGAAGATCTGCAGAAACGAATCCACCGCTGCTGCTGTATCTCTCTCACTCTGCTGCAGAAGAACCACCACCTTAAGCCCACCGCTGCTGCTGTATCTCTCTCTCGAATGATATAGCCCACTGAGTTCAGATCCACCACCACAATCAGCGAATGGTACAGCCCGCTGAGTTCAGATCCACCACCACCATCGAATGGTACAGCCCCCCTGCGTTCTGATCAACCACCACCATCGAAGGGTACAGCCCCCTGCACCGCCGGTCTACTCTTTGCGTGTGAAGGGTACAGCCCACGCGTGAACGAAGAAGATGGGTTTGTTAATTTTTAGTCGTTAAGGGTACGGCCCAGTAGTTGTATTATTATTTTAGGCTTACAGTTGTATTATTATTTAGTTTAGGTTATGGGGCCAGCCCAATTTAGTTTTTTGTTGGTAATGGGTCTGGCCCATTATAATGTAAAGACTGTAATCTGTTTTGTTTTATCAGAATGGTTAATGGGGACAGCCCAATATAGTGTTATTTTGTTCCATGTTGATATTATACTATTTTTTTGTTCTGATTGTTGGTGAATTAGAGAAACATGACATCGATTAAAACTGAATGAACATAAAACTCGTTATGGGGCCGTACCCGTTAAGTAAAAAAGGGGGTCATAGGTACAGCCCCCGTGTTTGTACTTAACAAAAAGATATTGCTAGTAAAAATCATAGCAATTGGCCTATAAAATAGGTCATAGGTACAGCCCAAGAACAAAAAAATTAGAATATCGCAGTTTGAAGGCAAAAACCAGAAAAAGGGTCTGTACCTACGGGTCTGTACCACCGATGAATAAAATGTTGGTCTGTACCACCGATGAAGAAAATGTTGTTCAGATGACTAGGGGTAAAAATGTCATCTAACCAAACCAGAAAATTGGTTTTTGGCTTTTATTAGAATTATTTTTTGGTTTGGCATTAAAACATAAAGTTGGCCAATTTGTGGCCTCAATAAGTATTTTCCTCGACATGAAAAGGAATGACATCTATCATTAGTTAAAATAAGAAATGAACATCAAAGTAATTTAAAGATAGAATAGTATAAGCCATAAATCATGTAAGGTAAAGAATTAATTCTCTCTCTCTCTCTCTTTTTAAATTTCAAACACCCCAATAACCCTTTCTCGGTCGCCATTGCTAGTATTCCTACTGGTAATGGCGACCCCCTCCTTCCCTTCATCATTTTTTTGTCTTTTTGGTTTTCTTCTATACCAGCCACAACCACTCCAATGTTCTCCCTAACCTGCTGCCACTTGGTCGATGCACTGGGTAGCCACATATCTTCAATTGGATTCAGATTTGCAATTGTTCTTACTCTTTATTTGTTTATATTTATGGCAGAGTGGCATCTTCATTTGTGGGGACAATTTGGTAGCGTGTGATACAACAAGCAGTGGTGTCTCCTTCCGTAGTACTTCTCCATCTCCTTATCCTTGTTCGACGCAGACAATAAGCCCAAATATGTTGGTGTTGTAGCCCAATTCCCTTTTTAGTTCATAATAGGAAGGCTATTGGATAGATAATTTGCGTAAAGCTTTAATTTCAAAAGGGGTGTCAATTTCGCTTGCGCGGTTACTGTTGGTGTGTTATTTAGTTTTTTCGTCTCTTTTTGGCTATCTAGTCTCGTTCTTTGTGGTGATTCAATTTGGGCTAGAATTTTTCTGTTAAGGGAATCAGACAGTTGGAATCTAGGGTGTGCCATTCATTCAAGGTTTTATCTGTTTTGATTTTCCTGTTCGATTAGTTTGGCCCGTGATAGACTGGTTTTTTGACAATTTTTTTTGTAGGTACGCAGTGTTGTTTCTTTGTCTTTTATAGTATTTCTACATTCTCTAGAGGTGATTAATCTTTTGTTCTGGTATTCGACAAGTTGATTCTGACACTAGGAGTCTCAGCTGTTATCTATTCATTCGAGGTGGTTGGTGTCTGCATTTTTCTTGTATGATAAGTATGGCCCGTGTTTGTGTGGATTTGCTGGAGGAGCAGAGTGTGTGTTTGTGTTCTCGTTCGACCCATTCTGTTCCGGTGCTCTTTAGTATCACTTGATATAGTGATACCTTTTATGATTAGAGGGTTACCAATGATGCAGCTGCTGCATCGGCTTTTATTATGAGTAGTAGAATTGGCTTCGAGTTGATAACTATGTCGGTCATAAGACGACTTTCTCCCCCTCAGACTGAGGTTTGAGTGAGTCTTTCTTAAGAATCATGCTTCTTTGATCAACTGTGGTCTAGCCCTCCACTTCAGTGGCACTAACATTGTCGGTTCTCTATGTGAATGCGTTATCATTTGAGATTGTTGTGTTTTATTTGTTTCTTATTTGTAATTTTATCATCCAATGTTGGTGTTTATTATCAAACAAGTATGGTTTTTTTAGTGTAAGGATAGATCTCGCATTTTTGAAACCCGCATCTTTGTACTGTATTATAGTCTGCTTTTATTTCAATATTTTTGATTAACAAAAGAAAGTTATAATATATTAAATGGTTTTGTGAGATACAAATTAAAAATAAGAGGATTGAGAAAAGTTATTACTAAACAAAATATAGATAAAAAGAATAACAAAAGATAATTTATTTAATTATGATTCGAGTTAATAAAGTTGATATAAAACCTAGTTAATAGAAAATCTAAATCCAAAAATATATACAATCAACTAATAGTTCAACTTTATGATGAAAATAGTAAATTGACATTCTGATTCCTTAATACATTTCTTATTATTCAGGAATGTAGCTTTACTCCAGTTTGTCAATGCCGTCGTTGTCACCCATCTCTTCTGTAGGACAGTCTGTATGGATCCATCGTCACTTGGTTCGCCCCATGCATTGTTGATTATTGCCTGCAGTCCTCATGTTCAAACATTAAGTTTAAAATTTAAAATGTTTAGTATGACGTCTGACTTTCCCTTGGGGGTATAAAATGATTGATGAATGGTATAATCATGTCGCCGGTGGTATGAATGCAATAGCGTTGGGATGTTGTTCCATCCATTCCGTTGTGGCAAAAGCCTAGTCAATCTTTGATTTTACAGTGTTGAGGTCTGGTATTCGATTAGTCCAAGTATAGTAACTCCCATAAGTATGGATTTTAGTTAACATTTAGAGATAAACATATTAAAGTTGAGGATGTGTTGTTAGTTAGCTGGTGTTTTGCTAAGTTTTTCCCGCCCGTTGAGTATGTCATTAAAGTCACCAATGATAACTACATGGTCCTCGTGGTTCGATTTCCAGTTGCTAAGTTAATTGTAAATAATTTGACGTTCATTATATAAGTTAGGAGCATGCAAAAACACATAATAGTAAGAGAATACATTATCATTAATCCTAGTTATAATATAGTACAGGACACAATGCAAAATAGATATAGTAATAGTGCATTCCAAACTAACAAAAAGCCCCTAGAGTGATCCTAAGTACCCTGGGGGTTAACCACAATTTTTTTATCAAAGTTCAACCTTCTAACAACCAACGGAGCATCTCGCTCCGATAACATAGTCTCACATAAATAGGACACTGTGGGTCTATGCTCCTCCACCATGGCCCTCATCACCTGGACTGTTAAGGGGGCCCTAATCCCCTGACAGTTCCAGAAGATTGTTTCCTCCCGTAGCCAAACCCGGATGGCTGCTATCTCGACCTACTCGACCAACCACCTTGCATGTAATCCTCCTATATTCTCTATCGAAAACACTTATACCTTCAGACTCCGATCCACTTTGTTCCTCCCCACGAACCACCTTCTCTGTTGAAGGAGTTCCTTGAGACTAGTCTTCTTATGGATCTTTTTCTTTCTCTGAATCTGAGTCCTCATCATTCACCTCATAGAATTATGCAAAGACATTATTACTTAAATCAATGTTTTTGTTATCCTCTCCATCCTTATCAGTCCCCTTATTGTTCTGTCCTTCCTCAAGAGTCAACTTCCTTAGCTGATTACCATGTGCACTAAAAACCGTTGACTTGCGTTTTTGCAACTTGTTGTCATTCATTTTCTTGTATGCCCACCTATGCTTAAGTTCATTTCGTTATCATTCCCTTTGAACCTAGTTGTACTATCCTAATCAGACTCAGTACTCTCTTCCTTGTTTTCTCCCTTTCCAGGGCCAGTGATGGTATTCGAGTCATCCACCTTTTTTCCACCTCTTCATCGTTTTGGTTTTTCTCTATTTCGTTGTCACTCAAAATAATAGTTCGCACCGCTTGTTGTGTAAAATTACCTCTAAGCGCCGCTTCTTTAATAGCTTCCTTCAACATATTCTATGTTTTCCTTCCTTATTTTCCATGCATGTCATGATCTCCATCACTATTCGAACTATCACCCCTATCCACATTATCTTTACTTGTATCTCTGTCATTCCTTTTCTTGGTTCTTAATTCACTGTCCCTCCTCCAGCCTAGTGGTGGAGGGGATCTATCATCCTTCCTATCCCAAGTGTAAGCTTGAACGTGGGAGCTAAAGTACCCACACACACACTTCCTGATTCCAAACAACGATTGTTCTAATGTATCCTTAATAACATTTTCCATACTCCATGTAAAAAATCTTAATTTTATATTAGATGACCCTTCCCTTGCCGCTGGGTGACCACATCTCTCCCTTTTATGACCATTCTTACCACAAGCAAAACAGAAAAGTCCCACATTTTCATATTTAAAAGTAACCCAAGCCGCCTATCCTGCTGTCTCAGATATATTCCAGGAGGAATAGGGTCAAGCACCTTAATCCTCAGAGTCTTAACCACAACTGTATCCACTTCTGGGAAGTCTTATCCTCCAAGTCAGCAAAACATCACGTAATAATTTTAATAGTATTGATGGTGTTCTGAATATAAGCTAGACCACTTACCTGAATCCACACCACTGAGTAGTTGGATTTCATCTATGTACCATTAAAATCATTATTCCTTTTGGTAAAACCAGCATGAAACCAATCATTTTACCAAGTCTGAACCTCCATAATATATGAACTCTCTCTTACTATTAATTTCTAGTCTGAAATAATTGGTACTCGTCTCAGAGACGCTCACAAATCCTCGAACCATCCACATGTCAAAGACCCACTTGAACCCGGCCAAGTTCACCTTCTTGTCTCCTATAACTAAAACCACCAGTACACCATCTTTATCATCTTATAATGATTAAGATGTAAGAAGTGGTTTTGATAAGTATTAGAATCTAGATATCTTAAAGAGATTGTTTTAGTTGCCTTAATTCGTTTACCAAACTCGTCCACGTGTACCGCACTATGGAATATGAATGGTCTAGAACATTTCGTTCGTCGTCCATCAGTGCAGCCTTAAGTACATCATCACCTTGGAAGTTGCATGCACGCCGAGTCTGAGTGTACAATGCATAATAACCTATTTTTCCCGCCTTTTCTCAGACCACGCGTAAATTAATCTCAAACGTCCCAGGCTCAACTCCCTCATCTTATATGTTCTCGAGTTACCCCAAATTTGTGTGTTCAATTTCCCTATCCCTTATGTATTCTTCTTCCTTTTCGCTCCAACCTCAACCTTATCCACTATACTCTTTCCAATCACAAGTATATTCTCTCCAAGGTAACCCACATCCAGTACATCTTTCTGTCTCTGTTCACCCTTTCCATTCTTCTCTATTCTTCTCCACTCTGTTAATTCTTGTGTTCAGCATTACTTTTTCCTCCTTTAGTTCCGTAATCCACTTTGTCCTAGTTACTAAATATCCCAATCGGTATCCTCTTCACCCAAATCCTTCCTTGAATCGACGTCCGAGTTGACCTTTATCTTGTCCCTCTCAACAACCCCTCCACCTCGCCAGATACGAATAATATCCAACTCTACTTGTAATTTTTTGGTTATTCGTCTTGAAACCTTCATAGACTGTTCCTTGGGTTATTCGACATTAAGCCTATCGTCTACAGTTCGAATATCGTAATAGCACATATACTTACAAGACTTACTTATATTGATTGTAAAAACCTTTCGTTTAGTCATGGTGTTAACTTTCGTATTACTTAGTACACCATCCAGATCCTCGCCGTGGACCCCAACCAAGGAAGAGTTTTGTTGAAGGGTGTTGTAACTATTATTGTTAAAATTAGAAAACCCTATCTTGCATCGATCAATATTACTAACTCTGTTATACCAAAATCGTGTTGTATTTGCCCTCTAAATTAGTACAAATGATATTAAGATTGAAAAATTCCCCTCTTATATGCTCCAATCGATTCCAATGTCCATTGTTGGATAGCCCTATAACCTTAACGATACACCACTTACCAGAACGAGGAGTATTCTTCAATAAAAACAGAGAAATTAACTGTAAGGAGGCCTAGAATCGAATATGAAAAATTGTCGAAACCCTAGTTTACAGTTGCACCTAAAATCGCACCTTTCAAGGTGTACTATGTGATAATTGGAAAAAAATTCGAACCAGGTAAAATGATTTTTTTGTATAGCTTGATTTCACATCCTAGCAAACTCTACAAGTTGATTAAATCTAAAATAAGTTACTACTAAATAATAAAAGGTACGAAATTCATCATATATTTCATAATAAATTTTACAGTTGATTTATTTATAAAATCTATGGCTCACCAATTTCGGCCAAAAAAATATAATCTTACCAGATATCTAACATATATTTTTGTAAATAAATCATTCTATAAGAGAATATTTACTTTCCATAACTAAAAAGCTATATAATTTAAACATTCCAACATTATAAAATTCCAATGCAAACCATTTCTATAATTAAAATATTCTCTATTACAAAACTTACCCAATTTATAATATTTTCTATTTTATAACAGAGAATTAAATTACTTCCTTGAATCGTCAAATCTGCATGTGAATAATAAAAGATCAAGAGTAATACTTGATATCTCCTCAAATCACATCACTCTTTTATCGCCCCTTATATGGACCAATCATAAAAAGGAGATAAAATGATAAATCAGGAAAGAGGAATTATATGATTGGCCCATTTAAAATCCACCTAGGAGGCGATAAAAAGGTGATGTGATCGGGGTGATATCCAACATTACTCAAAAATCAATTAGAAATCAGGGACTAAAAGCATGAATAAACATAGTGGGTTGACAACACAAAAATATTCGGTTGATACTACAAAAATCATGGGTTGACCATGCAAAATAGTGAGTGACACCACAAAAACCGTGGGTTGACAATGCAAAAACAGTAGGTGACAATGCAAAAGCAGTGTTGACAGTACAAAAACAATGGACTGATTATACAACACAGTAGGTTGATAGTAAAAAAAAGTATATAACTGGAAACGTTGAAAAATTTCGAAACAAAAGAATAAATAAATAGTAAACGTCGAAAAACAATGAAACATAAAACGTAAATCTCATCTCTTTCACACCCAAAGTAAACGTTGAAAAACAATAAAACCTAAAACCTAAAACTCATCTCTTTCTTACTCACGTTCACTGGAAAAAAAAACATTGGAAAACAATGAAAGATAAGCCCTAAAACTCATCTCTTTCACACTCGTATTACTTGAAACATGACACATAAAAAAATATCTTAACACTCACCTTCCCGGAGTGGCCGCAGTTCTTTTATGCAGGAGTGGCGATAGTTTTCTTGGGCAAGAGAATGGTCTCCAAGTGTCGGCAGTTTTTTACCTTAATTTGGGTTCTTCATTGTTGATGGCGTAGCCTAGTCGGATTAATGATTGTAAATAATGGTTCTTGAGTGGTGGCGGTTTTCTTGTTTAAGAGATTTCTTTTATGTTTTTTGTTCCAATAAATGTGATTGTGAAAATATGTGTTCTAGATTTTATATTTCATTGTTTTTCAATATAATTTTTTTTTGAAATTTTTTTTGATTTGTATTAATTATAACCCTATTCTATTTTGTTTAAATAATATATATTAAAGATATAATTTTTAATTCATTTATTTTAATGTAAAAGTAGAAACAATAAAACAAAAAAAAAATTGATATGATAAAAGAACTATGACCTTAATAAGGTGAGTTATTATGTATTTAATTTTATAGGCTAATAACTCTATATTTTAATAATAAATACAAAAGATATATTAAGAGTATAAGTTTTTTGACCATTTTAAATCAATATATCCCCTATTTCAATGTATCTTTAACTCTTAAGGGTCCGATTGGTACACAGTATTGAAGTAAGGAATGGAATAATAATCCTTAATGATTTTTAGTCCTATACTTGGTATGAGTTAAAAAGGATGGGATTTTTATTACCATAGCAATCTTAATCCCATGGTAATATCAATTCCACCCACCCCCTATGGTATTAGACCATTCCATATACATTAGGAATGAAAATTAATTTTAAATTGATTAAGTTATCTTAAGCCTATAAATCCTGACAACACGTTTTATCATTAACATTATAATTAAATTTATTTAATTGATAAAGAAATAAAATTTAATTTGTCTTTGATCAATTTTTACCTATAATCACCTAAAAATACTTACGAAATATATTTTTTTAAACATCAATTTATTCCTACGATCTATTTACTTTATCTACAAAGTGAAATTCAATTTTTAATTAAAAATCTTGCTTACTTTTATAAATTAGCATCCATCATTAACGAAGATAGTATTATTTACTTACTTTGTTAAAATTTTACTTGATTAGGATAATTATATATTTTGTATACAATATATTCTAAATTATAATATATTGTTACATTATATCAAATTTAAGATAATAATAAATTAATATTTTCTATTTCTATTCCTATTCCTATGACATACCAAGTATGGTATAATAACTACCAAAGTTATTGTATTACTACAGTAATTTTAATACCTAACTTATTCCATTCCCGTCCAAATTTATTACCGCGTACCAATCGGACCCTAAGAGTAATTAAACTTTGTCTATATAAATATATAAGAAGCGGATGTGGCGTGGGTGGGGTGGCCATTCCTCAATTATATGCAATCATAAAATCAATGAGCGAATTATTTATCTAATTTTTATTTAAAAAAATAAACCTTTTGTCTGTTTCAAATCTGAAATTTGCTCCTCATTTTTTCTAAATTCTTTCTAATCTAGATATTACCCAAAAAAAGAATGTAATTGTTTATCTCCCAAAATCTCAGCTTGGATCCGTATATATTATACATTGGAAGAAGACACTTAGTGTAAAATATAATTGTACAAGAAACAATTACATGCTAAACATATTACATAGAAGCATACACACGAGATCTAGGGAGAAAGTTAGAAAATGGAGAGGGTCTTTTTCCTAAATTTGCCTATTTAGTACCTATCTTGTTGCTTTTTCTCAATTTCTTCACCTATGTGCTGAAAATCTTAATCAACACAAGATTGAAGTGTTTCTTTGTTCAATTTAGACCATGGAGATGCAAAGATACTTCACCATGACCTCTTCACCAATGAGTCACTGGATTTCAAGAACCTCACATCTTGGGAAAATCTGGATCACCGGTCACTCTTGAGCATGACTAGTCTCACCATTGTTCTAAAAGGCGCTAGGCGCTAGACAGGCGGTTCGCGCCGCCTAGGCCGATTTTTAGAATACTGAGCCTCACACGAGTTCATAAATAACAAGAAGTTAGCCTCATTGAAGCATCTAAGGAAATAAGAGTGGTGAGCATGAAGGATAATTTATGAGAAAAAACCCTAGATTAGCTACTATTGAAAAAGAGCAAGTAAAGTATAACCAATTGGAAATCTTCAAGGATCATGAGCTTAGATATCAACAACACCAAGGAGACAACCTCAATGGAGAGTAAAACCGTAGAGTTCCCCCTTATTATCGGCTGAGGTCTTTTCCCTCCACGGAGGAGGATTTGGTCCATATTTTAAGGAATTTTAGTGCTTATTTACGAACCTTGGTTCATTTGATATATCAATTGAGGCTAGAGCTAAGTTTTTCAGAGGCTGAGGGAGATTTGATAAGCAAATTGTGGAGAAAATTCGGGATGAACTTGTAGCACACCTAATCTTTGATAAAATGGCTAACTTATATTCTTTGGTGATTGAGAAGCCTAATAAGTGATTAGTTGGGGGCACTTTTGTATCAAAGAAGATGGTCAATGGGGGGGGCGTGAAAGGACCACCAACGGACTCGTGATTATGGTCTAGAAACTCGTAGTCGGTACAAAGTGTCCAGAAGATACCCACTCAACTAAAGAGAAAGGTACCTTTAAATAATCGGAAAGCTACGGTGGAAATGGAATTGTATTACTTTGAACTAGTTGAAGGAGAAATTCTAAAACTTTTGGACAGTAATGTTTAACAATTGAACAAGCTTTTGGGTTTTTTCTTACTGGCTATGTCACCGGTAAGAGATCGCCAAATATGGAGGAAATTCAAAGAATTGTTAGGGAGTGGAAAGTATTGTGTAAAGTTAGGAGGCTTCGTAGTTGGTGGCTTGTTTTTAAATTCGATAAGGATGAGGATAGAAAGAGCGTTCTTACTAAAGGTCCATTTTTATCTTACGAGTGTATCCTTCTACTTTCCGAGATCCTGGAAGTTTTTGATTTTTGGAAATCATGCGATAATAATATTTGTACCCGGGGTATCATGAGAAAGCTACCACAACAAGCAATAACGGGTTATGTGATAGCTAAGGTAGCATCTCAAGTTGGAAGGGCGGAAGGCCAATTAGAACCGATGGAATAACTCATGTAAGTGAATGTATTAGCTATCTCAGAGTTCTTATTTAGTTGTATTTGAGTCAAGATAGAAAGTATGTGACTGATTTTGAATCACACAAGGGGAAAAAACATCGGATTGAAGTTGAGTACAAGAAAATTTACTTCTGTTTTGTTCAAAATGTAAAGTGTTTGGGCATGAGAGAAGTAGGTGCTTCTATGTGTTTGGAAATAGTGCTTGTGAAGTGAATAATAGGGGAGGAGGTGTTGCAGATAAAGGAAAGAGTAAGGTAAAAAATAAAGGACATTTGGTGCAAAAATATGTAAAGGGTGATGCTAAAGTTCCAAGAAGCAGCTCCACTGCTACAGGTGCGAAAAAACCTGCTGCTGTAGGTCCAAGAAAACCTACGGAAGTAAAGGTTTGTCTCGCGAGTGGTTCAAGCTGCTCCATGGTTTATGCAGGTGAAAAATAGGAGGGATGTACAGTCCAACACGTGCTTAGTTGTATCTGCCAAAACAACTGCTGATTTGCAAATACTCGCGCAAGACCAGGACAACAGTAACATCTGTGCTGCAACAATTCATGTGACAAACTGGGAGCTAACAGTCGCAGTGCTGCTATGGTATTTTTTTGGAGGTAGCAGTTGTAGCTATTATGGATATTGATGAAGGGCATGATGGGTACATTGAGGTCGGTGTGGAGATTTTGGTGGGACCAAGTGTACGGGGTGACTGGGAGTGGTTTAGATAGAAAGGGAATTATGGTGGGAGGCGAGAATACTACAGAGGTACATTTCCAAATGGTAGTTAGTAAAAGGAAGAAAATGATAGGATAGTAAACATAAGCTATTACTTGCTACAAAAGAATATACTCGGCAAAAGAGGCAATATTAGAGAGCTAAAAGCGCAAATTTGAGGTGCGCAAATATGGGCAAACCTAATATTACAACTTTTAACACAAGGGGTTTCGAATTTTCCCATAAGAGATGAGGAGTGGTAAGTATTATTACGAGAAGATATGTTGATGTTTTGGGTATTTTGGAGACTAAAAATAATAGAAAAGTGTGGAGATGTTCTTGTACACTATGCTTATAGGATGAGAATTTGTAGATAACTTTGACATTGTTGAGCATGGAAGAATTCTTGTTATTTGGGACCCGGATAAAGTGAAGATGTAAATCCTTGAAAGAACGACCCAAGCTATTCATTGTAAAGTCGTGTGTAAGGTAACATTTATTAGCCTTCACATTTCTTTTATTTATGGATTAATTGATAAAAATACAAGGAGAGATTTGTGGAAAAATCTTATTTATCATGATTATTCTTTTGATGATCCTTGGCTTCTCTTGGGTGAGTTTAATAATATTTTTGCACACAACGACATAATTAAGGGAAAAAAATGTAACACTGAGAGATTTTGAGGAATTTGAGGATTATCGCAATAATCTTGGGTTGGAAGATGTTCAAATTTTGGGGCAACTCTTTACTTGGGACAATAACAATGTGCGTAGTAGGATTGATCGTGCGCTGGCTAATCGTAAACTTGAAGTTTCAGATCATTATGGTCACGCAATTTTTTTGCCAAAGTCTAGTGTTTCTGATCACTCTTCTTGTGTTGTTTAGTTATTTCTACAACATGTTAAAAGAATTACTCATTTTATATTCTTTCACATGTGGGTGGAACATACAGATTATAGTCAAAATGTAAAAAAATGGATGGAATAAGAGTCTCGTTTTGGGAAAGAAGCAATTTATATCATGCCAAAAGTTGTGGGCTTTGAAGTTTGATTTGAGAAAGCTTAATAAGGAGAATTTTTCACATAATTTTGAAAGAACTAAGAAGGTGAGAGAAGAGCTAGAGGTGGCCGAGCTATGTTTCAACAAAACTTGGAAAATGATATTAATTTTGTTGAGTTAGTTGGGATATGGGAGAAAACGAAAACTCACCGAGATTAGCTTTCTTCAACAAAAAGCTAAGATTGGTTATACTCTCAAGAGTGATATATATTCAAAACTCTTTCACGGTCTTATGCAGAGCAAACAAAGACATCGTTTTATTCCTAATTTTTACAGCCTAAAGGTGATGCTACTACTTCGCGTGACAAGTGTATGATGCTTTTATTGACCGATTCAAGGCCTTGTTGGGTACTAAAGATATTAATTCCAATGTTGATCATGAAGTGTTTAATTGGGGTAATATTATTTCGCATGAACAAGGTGTGGATATGAGTAAAGACGTCTCCGATCTTGAGATTAAGGAGGCTATTTTTCGCATTGCTAATGACAAAGCTCCCGCACCGATGGCTATTTTCACTCTTTTTCAAATGATTCTGGGATCTTATTGGTGAAGAAGTTTTGCAAGTCCTACATGAATTTTTCATTTCCAATTTTTTTCTTAAACAACTTAATACTACCATTATTGCTTTGATTCCGAAAAATGATGATTTGATTAAAGTTGATGATTGCCGTCGATCTCTTGTTGTAACGTGATTTATAAGGAGATCACAATATATATTGCGGATCGTCTGAAACCGGTCCTAGAGCAACTCGTAAATAAAGCTCAAAACGCGTTGGTTTCCGGAAGAACGATGGCCAATAATATTCATCTTATGCAAGAATTTTGTGGTTATAAAAATAATAGTAGCTCTTTAAGATGTACTATCAAGATCGATTTGTGTAAAGCGTATGATTTTATTTCTTGGAATTTTCATCACGAGGTGCTTATACGGTTGAATTTTCCAAATAAGTTTATTGATTGGATTATGGTTTGTGTCAAACCTCTTTACTATTCGGTGGCTATAAATGGAGAAGTTAATGGTTTCTTCAAAGGGGAAAAGGCCTAAAAAAGGCGGTCCTATCTCTCATTATCTCTTTATTCTTTACTTGAATATCTATCTAGGCTTTTGAAGAAACATACGGATCATAATGTCATGTATCATCCATAGTGTGGTAAAGAAAAGATTACTCATCTTTCCTTTGTCGATAACTTAATACTTCTTTACAAAGGGATCACATGTCCATTAAGATACTTATGGATAGCTTGAAATCTTTTGGTGATTTTTTGGGTCTTCATTTATGAGACTAAGATAAATATTTATTATGTGGGGGTCAAAATTGAAAAGCTTGCGAGTATTTTGGCAACTACACAATTGAATAAAGGTGTGAAGCCTTTTCGGTATTTAGGTGTTCTTGGTTTATCCAATTTACTTTGAAGAGATTACAAACCTCTTTTTAATAAATTGGAGGGGTATGTGAGATCTTGGAATGTTTCTTCCCTTTCTTTCGTGGGAAGATTGAAACTTATTAGATCGGTCCTTCAAGGTTTTATTTACTTTTGGTTCACTATATTCCCTGTTTCGATTGGGGTTCATGATCGAGTTATTAGCATTGGAATTTTTATTGGGATAGGAAGTCGCCGCAAGTTATATGAAGTAAAAAATTTGTTCCGAAAGAGAAAGGTGGTCTTAGGTTGAAAGAGACAGGTGCTTAAAATAAAGCATTGTTAATGAAAACACGTTGGAAACTATTGATAAAAAGGATTCCCTTAATATATTCATGGGAAATATTTTCAAAATTTAAGCTTTTGGGAGTGGAAATCAAGGAAGGTGGATTGTCTTCTTTTGAAGAATATTTGGGAGCTTAAGGAGGTAATTTGAGTGTCGATTGATGTTGACGGTAGAGAGTGTATTTTGGAAAGGTGGTTCTCCTTGACAAATGATCATCCTAACATTCATGAGGTATCTAATGAATTTTTTTGTGCTTTATATAAGAAACCTTATGATTTGTTTCGCCTTAGTTTTTTGTGAGGCCTTGGGTAAATATTATTTGGGATTCTCATGTCACTCCTAAATATTTCATTATTGTTTGGATGACGTTAAGGGAGAGACTCAAGACAAAAAATCAAATGACTTACTTGAAGTTGGATCCACATTGTGCTTTATGTGGTGAAAACTTTGAGTCAAATAAATACCTTTACTTTGATTGTGCTTATGTGAGAGATATTTGGATGAGATAAAGAAGTGGTTGGGTATTAGTAAGGAGAATAATACTCTCTCTGGCGCTTTAAAGTGGCTACAGAGGCTTAAGGTTCGAGAATATTGGAGGAGAAAGACTTGGAGAATAGCTTTTGGAGCCATCGTTTATTGAATATGAATGGTAATGAATCATCTTTCCATGAGAGGTGATCCAACTACTCGGAAGACGTTTATCAAGGAGATTAAGTAGTGCACATATTACATATTATTTTCCTTGTTCTTTCATCGTTCCTTTTTTTAATGATAGTGGAAGATTATCATGTAATAGTATGAGATAGTTGCATTTTCTTTCGTGTTGTTACCTTTAAATTTTGAGCCTAGGTAAGTGACTTCTTGTACCGTGTCCAGTTACTTATTTTAGTATAACAGGTTACCCAACCCAAAAAAAACAAGAGTAAATACACCCCTGCCCCCTATACTTTTTTCGAATTGCCAACTTATCACGTAGATCGTATAAAGTGTAAATGCACCCCCCTAACTTTTGATTTTGTGACTCGTTACCCCTTGATGATGGATTTTGTCCATTTTCTCCATTAAGTGGTCATGTGTGTCATTTTTTTATTTTTTTTAATATTAAATAACATTTTGAATCATTTTAAAACTCAATAATATTATTTAAATTAAATTTCAATAAATATTACTTTGTTATCACAAACCAACCCCTCCCCTCCCACCCAAACCCCACTCCCCACACCCCACCCCACCCATCCTACCTTCTTCCCCCCCACAATTAACAATACATCTGGAAGAAGAACGTGGCGGCAGAGAGAGCTCCGTCACCGGCACGGAAAGTCAGAAGGGTATATAAGATCTTGGAAGGCAACATCTCTTTCATTTGTAGGAAGATTGGAACTTATTAGATCAGTTCTTCAAGGGGTAATATGCTTTTGGTTTTCTATTTTTTCAGGTTCTAGTTTGTGTGAGGGATCGCATTATGAGTATTTGTAGAGATTTTTATTGAGATTTTTATTGAGATAGAAAAGCGCCACAAATTAATATGTACTCCAAAAGATAAAGATGGGATTGGGATTAAGGAGTTAGGTTCTTGGTACAAATCATTACGTATGAAAGTATTTTAGAATATTTTTGACATAAAGTATCCGCTTTGGATCAGATGGATTCATGGGGAATATCTCAAGAATGTTAATATTTGCGTATGGAAAGCGAATAAATTGGATCCTCCTCTTTTGATGAATATTTGGGAGTTAAAGGATGATGTCTAGGTTTCACTTTGGAGTGAGGGTGGAGAGAATATTTTGACTCAGTGATTCACCTCGGCCAACAATCTTCATATTATTAACGATGCTTCTAGTGGTGAGTGTTAATCCTTATATAAGAAATCCTATGATGTGTTTCACCACCGATATTTTGTTTAACTTGGGAGAATCTTTTATGAGACTCTTGCTTTTTCCTAAACAAGCCATTATTGTATGGATGGCAATACATAAGAGTCTCGAGACAAATGATAGGATGACCTACATAGAATTGGCTCCACTTTGTGAATTGTGTGGTGAGTATTTTGAAATAAATAAGAATCTTTACTTTGAATGTGATTTTTATAGATTTATTTGGTATGCGATTAAAAAATGAGTTGGAATCATTAAGGATATGAGTACTTTGTTGAGTGGTTTGCAATGGCTTAAGAAATCAAAGGCATGCGAGAATTGGAGGATAAAGCTTGGGGGATAGCTCTCAGAGCTACTATTATTATTTTTGGAGGGCGAGAAATAATCTTGCCACGAGAAGTGAGTTTTCAACAAAGGAAGCGGTATCAAGTGGTGCACTTTTTCTATGTTTTTCTCTTTGTTCCCTTATCATGCCTTATTTTATGATAGTGGGAGTCTACTTTCTGAATCTAGGAGGTAGATATTATTGCATAGTTAGTTGCTACCTTAACCCTTTGGGCCTAGTTAGGCGATACATTGTATAGCGTACAATTTCTCCTTCCAATTCAATTAAACCGCTTACCCAACAAGAAAAAAAGTGTAGCAAGCGTTCAATGACTAATATAAGAGCTTGGTGGGGTCAAAAAGTACTATGGGTAATGTTGATTTTGAGGTACTCAATTGGGGAAATGTTATTTCAGAAGAACAAGGATTGGACATGTGTAATGAAGATTCTGATGAAAAGATAAATGAGGAAATGTTTCCTATAGTAAATTATAAAGCTCCCAGACTCGGTGGGTATTCCTCACTTTTCTTTAAGAAGTCTTTGGATCTATCGGAGAAGACTTTATACAAGCATTACGTGAATTTTTTGAGTCCGGTTTCTTACTCAAATAATTAAATACCACTATTATTGCTCTTATTCTAAAAAAGGGTGATCCGATTAAGGTCGAGGTTTATAGGTCTATTTATTTTTGAAACTTTATTCATAAAGATATAACCATGATTATAGAGGACCTTTTGAAGCCAATTTTGGATGAATAAGTGGATAAAGCTCAAAATGCGTTTATCTCCAGCGATGTCCGAGAATATTCAACTTATGCAAGAGTTATTGAGGGGTTATAATAATAGTAGTAGCTCTTCTAGATGCAAAATTAAAAACAACTTGTACAAGACCTATGACTCTATTTCGTTGGATTTTCTTCATGAGGATCTTAAAGGACCCAACTTTCCAAAGAGGTACATTGATTGGACTATGGTTTGTGTTTATACTACTTATTATTTGGTGGGAGTAAATGGTGAAGTTCATGTATTTTTCAAAGGAGAAAAAAAGGCTTGAGAAAAGGTGATCCCTTTCACCTTAACTTTTTATTTTATGTCTTGAATATTTCTCAAGACTTTTGAATACAAATCAAGGTTTCAAGTAACAAGTGTGGGAAAGTGAAAAATTACGCATCTTGCATTTGCCAATGATGTAACACTACTTTCTAAAGGTGATCATGACTCAGTTAAGTAACGCATGGATAGTTGAAGGCTTTTGGGGAGTGTCTGAGGCTTCTTTGAAATGTGTTAAAGTAAAAAATTTATTTTGTTGGTGTTAAAAATGAAGTACTAAAGAATATCTTAGGAACCACGCAATTAGAAGAAGGTTCCATTCCATTTTTTTATTTGGATGTGCCGCTTGGTGCTTTTGTTTTTACTTCGAGAGATTATAAACCTCTCATTAATAAATTGGAAGAATATGTAAGAGTTTGTATACAACTTCTCTTTTATTTGTGGAAAGATTGGAACTAGATAGACTGGTTCTTCAAGGGATAATATGCTTTTGGTAAACTATCTTCCCGGTTTTGATTTATGAGTGGGATTGTATTACAAGTGTTTGTATAAATTTTTATTGGAATGGAAAATGACTGCAAATCAATTGAAGAACGATTTGTACTCCAAATGATAAAAGTGGGATTGGGTTTACGGATACTGGAGCTAGGGTTAAAGTCTTAATAAAATTCTTTGAAAGATAGTTGACAAGAAGGATTCACTTTGAAGCACTCAAGTCCCAAAGTACAATAATGTAAATGTATTCTTGTTGGGTAAGGATCCTCTACTAGAGAAAATTCTCTACTAGTCTCTATGAATGTGACATGGCATTTTATTAGCCACAAATTACACTTATGTCTTTCTTTAACTTTTTCTTCCTTGGACGAGTTTAATTTTTTTTGTTCTCTTTTTTTTTTTTTAAGTCATCAATTCAATTTTTGTTCAAAAGCATTATATTTTTACTTCTTATTTTTTATTGTTTTGTATTTTTTATGATATAGGTTGTCAATTTTTTTTTCATACTTAAAATCATAAATTTTATAATAAAAAAATTTGTATAATTTTATTGACTCAAGTACTAAATTTTTATGATAAATATTATTTATAACCACGTAAATTTCGAATTACGAAATATAATAGTATTTTAAGAAAGTCATTCGGAAAATATTTGTATATATAAAATAAAATTAATATAAAGACTATGTTCACCTAGTTGTTCGAGATCTATTTTCGTCAAGTCGACGGGACCTAATTTTGCGTAATAATTTTTCTAATCAACCGAAACTAATTTTATATATTAAAATTTATAGAAAAACAATTTACTGCTTAATTTTGCCTAGTCGACCGTGACCAAATATTAAGAGACTTAGTGGGCGGGGTAAAATTAAAAACTTAGTGGGCGAGGTAAAATTAAGAGACTCGGTGGGCTTACACTAGGGGTAATTTTGTCGAGTGATTTTCCTAGTCGGTCGGGACCTAATTTTGTCGAGTGATTTTCCTAGTCGATCGGAACCTAATTTTATATAAAAGTAATGTACAATAGTGCTTAATTTCGTCTGCTAGATCGATTCCGGTCGAGTAGGGAAAAATTGACTTGGAGAAATCGACTAGGCAAAATTAAGTTCCGGTCAACTAGGCAATATTTTGTCACGGCCGACTAGGCAAAATTAAGCAATAAATTATTTTTATATAAATTTTAATATATAAAATTAGGTTTCGGTTGATTAGAAAAATCATTAGGCAAAACTAGGTCCCGTCGACTTGGCGAAATTAGATCTCGATCAACTAGGTGAACATAGTCTTTATATTGATTTTATTTTATACATAAAATTCTTGAATTCAAGTAAATAAAAAAGGAAAAATATTAAAAAAAATTGACAACCTATACCATGAAAAATACAAAACAATAAAGAATAAAAATTAAAAATATAATGCTTTTGAACTAAAATTGAACTGTTGACAAAAAAAAAAAAAAAGAACAAAAATTGAACTCGTCCAAGAAAAGAAAAGAAAAAAAAAACAAAAGTTAAGGAAAGACATAAGTGTAATTTGTGGCTAATAAAATGCCATGTCACACTCACAGAGACTAGTAGAGAATTTTCTTTAGTAGAGGATCCTTACCCATTCTTGTTACTTTAGAGTAAATATTCTATAATTTATGTGTAAATAAAATATGAAATATAAATCAACCTTCCAGTAAAATAGCAAATCTTCATCGAGTAGTTAAAGCAATAAATTTTTGCTATTGTATTTAACATTAACAGTGACATAATTTATGTGTAAATAAAAGTTGAATAATTGATCAACCTTCAGTAAAATCATAAATCTTGATTGAGTAGTCAAAGAAATAATTTTTTCTCTTGTACTTCACATTTACAGCGACAAAGAGCACATTTCTTGTGTACAAGTCATAATTGTGGTAAAACCATTGCAATAGCAATTAAACGTGTATGAAACTAGATATTCATTAATAGTAGCATATAATTCTTATTCCCAAATCTTAGTAATGCTTCATGGTTAGAGATATAGTCCAATTCTTATTTGTAAGGTATGACCCATTAGATTAACAACCTATAGTTTCCTGACTTCCTTATAAATACACATGTAGCGTGTATTATTATTAATACTCTTTAGAGTATAATTCTCCTTGTTATAGCTTTCTCATCATAGTGAAACTTTCCTCTTCATGTGGTATTTCCCATCTTGGGTTTCCACGTAAATCTCGTGTCAATTATTTACTTGTGTGCTGTATTTATTCGATCATTTTACTACAAATTGGTATCAAAGCTAAGCTAAGGCTTATCTTGCACAACAAGTTTCGTATTTTTCTAGAGGATTCAAGAGTTGCCACAAATTTATTAAACCATAAACCTTTATTTTTCTTTTACCCTTATTTTTTTTTTATTTCAATTTTTCGTCAAACAAAAAAGTTGGAAAAATTTGTTGCTGCTGTAAATCGTGTTTTACTACACGATATCGATTCAATCTCAAGAAACTTCTTGAAGAAATTTGTTCTCCTCGTTCTAACGATCAAAACGGCATATCATTTATCAAATTCCGTTAAGAGTCGAGATAGATATAACAATTTAAATTTTCTAATTAGGGTTTATTGTAATTCAAAATTAATTTCGAATTTTCTGATCGTTTTTCAGTCGCTTTCTACAACAATTAATCAGCTAGATCTCTTCTACTCGACACAAGGAACAAAACTGCATAAATTTCGTTGTTTCTCGTGCAGTATATAAGGAGAACGAACCGGGTCACCATTCGGGTTTCCGATGGATTTTTTGCAGGTTAGTGGGCGAAGAAGAGACTGGTTATCCCCTGCGTTGCGGCGCACGCAGCATCCGTGCACCTGCCTTAAAAAAAGGAAGAAAAAGTGTCGTTGATGTTTGCCTAACTAAATATAATATATTATTATATTGAATTCGAAAAAAAATTCGAATCAGGGTTTGATTGTTGACTAGCTACCATTTGATCGGTCTCTGTTGACTTTGAATTCAGGGTTGACTTTTTAAGGTCACCCTACCTAGGGGTTTTTCGATATCCCAGATTCGTTTTCGAGGTCGGTTTCTCCAAATTCTGATTATTTTTTCTATATTTCTTGTATTTTAACTAATTCGTGATTATGACAACTTTAAAATTTGAAATTGCGTTATTGGATCGCAATACATGATTCTCATTATGGCAAGTTAAGATGAGAGTTGTACTCGCTCAGATGGATTTGGATGAGGCGCTATTAAGAATTGATAAAATGCCTGCGACTTTATCTGCCGCTGAAAAACAAAGAAAAGATCTTAAGGCTCTATCACAAATTCAACTTCATCTCTCAAATCAGACAAGACGTTTTAATAAAGAAATCTGCCGCTGCCTTATGGTTAAAATTAGAGCAAGTATGTATGACAAAAGTCTCACCAGCAAGTTAGCTCTCAAACAACGACTTTATTCTCATCGTTTGTTTGAATGTACATCTTTAGAAGATCATATATCCGGTTTTAAAGAAATTATGTCTGATTTAGAAGCTTTAGAAGTCAAGTATGAAGATGAAGATTTGGCATTAATTTTATTGTGTTCTCTACCTCCATCGTATTCGAATTTTAGAGATACGATATTATACAGTCATGAAACCTTATATGTGGATGAAGGAAATGATGAAACATTTGTTGGGTACAACAGAGCTCCACGTAGAAGGCTTGTCTGTACGAGGAAGATCGCATGAGTGGAAATCTGGAGATGATGAATGGAAGAAAAACAAAATCTGCAACTATTGCAAGAAAAAGGGGCACATAATATCTGAATGTCGTATATTACAGAACATGAACAAGAATCCTACTCCAAATTACAACCGATGCCCGAATAAAATCGGGGAAGCTGATGTCGTACAAAATGATAGCGATGGAGAACTTTTAGCTGCGTGTGAAAGTGAACCTAACTCAGGAAAAGAATTGATTATGGATTCTGGCTGCACTTTTCATATGTGTCCCAATCGTTATTGGTTTTCTTCATATGAATTAGTATCGAAAGCGTCCGTTTTAATGAGAAATAATGCTTCATGCAAAATCACTGGGATTGGTACAATCAAAATTAAGATGTTTGATGGGATTGTAAGAACACTTGGAAATGTGAGACATGTTCCAGAGTTGAAGAGGAATCTTGTATCTTTGAGTAGTTTGGATTCAAAAGGGTACACATACACTGGAGAAGGTGGAGTTCTAAATATTTTCAAAGGATGTCGTATTGTGATGAAAGGACAAAAGAGGACAACTAAATTATATGTTTTGCAGGGTTCCACAATTATTGGTGATGCAAATATCGTCTCTACTTCATTTTCAAAAGATGATACCACTAAATTTTGGCATATGCGTCTAGGACATATGAGCGAAAGTGGTATGGCTGAACTAAATAGAAGAGGACTCCTCGATGGACAAAGTCTTGGAAAACTTCAGCCTTGCAAACATCGTGTCTTTGGAAACCAAAAGGAAGTTCGATTCGGGAAAAACATTCACACCACTAAAGGTACACTTGACTATCTTCATTTAGATGTTTGGGGGCCCTCTAAAGTGTCTTCCATGGGGGGTTCGTATTTCATGTTGATATAAATGACGACTTCTCTAGAAAAATTTGGGTGTTCTTCTTGAAACAAAATAATGATGCATTGTCAACTTTTAAAGAATGGAGGAGTATGATTGAGAAACAAGAAGGAAAGCAAATAAAACGCCTAAATACTAATAGTGGTTTAGAGTTTTGCTCCAATGACTTCAATGCTCTCTGTAAGTCCAAATGTATTGTTAGACACTCAACCAATCCAGGTACAACTCAGCAAAATGGCGTAGCAGAACATATGAATAGAAATTATGAAAAAAGTACGTTCAATGCTTTCTAACTCTGGTTTATCAAATATGTTTTGGGTCGAAGCCGCTTCTACATCTACTTATCTTATCAATATTTCTCCATCAACTGTCATTGAAAACAATATCCACAAGAGGTATGGTCTAAAACTGCTCCAAAATATGCAGATCTTAAAGTTTTTGGTTGTCCAGCATATGCACATGTTGATAATGGTAAATTAGAACCTAGATCAAGATAGTGTATCTTTCTTGGCTATAAATCTGGTGTTAAATGTTATAAATTATGGTGCCCAGAAACCAAGAAAATAGTAATTAGCAGAAATGTTATTTTTAATGAAAGTTTTATGCTTCCTAATTTACCCTCAAGTGATAAAGATCAGAAGAAACTAAGCGTCGAGGTTAATTTGCCAACAAAAGCATAAATTATAACAGAAACTACATGTCATAACGATCCAGATATGCATGATGGTGGCAATATTCCTTCACCACAGCCACCACAATATTCTATTGCAGTAAATAGACCAAGAAGAAATATTAATTCCCCTCAGAGATTTGCCACAACTGATTTGGTTTCTTATGCTGTGATTAACATTAATGATAATCCGAATGACATGATGACTAAGTCGGTTTCAAATTCTAAGTTTGAGCTTTGCTCATACTTAATTGGTATTTACTGTTTGATCAATTAAGCCCTTTGGGGTTTTCGGAAGAGGTGAGATATTTGAAGATCGGTGATATATTTTCTTGAGTGATTTATTTTCATGACTCCTTAGCGGATTTTTCGTCAAGATAGATATATTTTTTCGAGGTGGAGATATTTTTTCAAGGTGGAGATATCGTCAGATTTTTGGGCCTCGCTTACCGAATGTGGGTCAAGGTGGAGATTTTTAAAGATATGACTCAATTCTTATTTTTAAGGTCTGGCCTATTAAATTAATAACCCTAGTTTCCTGGCTTCCCCATATATACACATGTAGTGTGTGTTATTTTTACACCATTTAGAATATATTCTCCTTGTAATATCTTTCTCATCATAGTGAAACTCTCTTTTCGTGTGGTTTTTTCTCGTCTTGGGTTTTCACGTAAATCTTGTGTTAATTACTTACTTGTCTGCTTTATTTGTTTGATCCTTTTATTACATTCATATAAATAAAAGAGTGAGACTTCTATTAAAAAAATACCACGTAATTTATACTACCTCAGCTACCAAATCGTGAAGATATCAGAAGCATGACCAAAGCCCACTCCCAGATCGTGATTCGTGGGATTCGAAGAAGTGCTAACAAAGCAGCTGATTGGATTGTGAAGGCTTATTCCAGGAATTTATTACCTTTTAATTGGTTTTGTATTTTGCCTAATGACTTTTATTCTGTTATTTGTAATGACTCTATGGATTTGGATTCTGCTGGAGTAGGTTAACTACTCTATGCCTCTTTTGATCCCTTTTAATATAAGTAATTTCGACTAAAAAAAAAAGCTACCAAATAATCCTTGCTTCCTTTAAACACAATACTACGTAATTGATATTACAACAATCTGCCACATAAATACGCTATATACACATAAATCACTCCAGCAATTTAAAAAAGAATAATAAAATCGTAGGAAAAAACTGAAAAAAATACAAAAGTCGTGAAAATAGATTGAAAGATAAATTTCAGTTAAAGCGATATTTTTGTGGTATTATTTTGGGTGTTTACTTTAAAAATTGAATTTTTTATCATGAACACTTTGTGTATTTGGAAAATTTCTCTTCTTGTTAATGGGGTGTAGTGGTGGGTTCTGGTGTGTTTATAAATTAAGAACTGAAAATAAAGGAACCACTTAACCGCAAGTGCACGGTTGTCCAAGTAATATATGATAAACAAGTTCGTTCGCAGAGACGGATTAGGCACAACTCAGGTATTAATCGAAAAGTAAGAATAATTGCTTAACAGAAAAATAAAGTAAAGATTTTTGTTTTATTTTTATAAATTAAAGATGCAATAAAGTAAATTACGGAAATAAAAGAAAGCAAATAAAAGAGACTTGAAACTTCAGATGAGAAAGAGTACTTGATCCTCGCAAGGGTTTCACCTAACCTATCTAATTCATGCTTCTGTTTAAGGGCTAAACTGGTATTATTGTGAAAGTCGGGACTCTAATATCTCCTAACCCCGTCAGGGTGGACTTAGGAGCTATCCTACGGTATTACAAACCTAGTCAGGGCGATTATAAGCTACTTTCAGATGAATAATAATTTACCTCATTGGCTGCATGGTTAGTTAAGCCCGTTAGGGTCAATAACGAATACTACGCGTCTATTATCTAAGTCTGTAATTAAACCCCCCGTCAAGGTGATCCATACGCCAATATATGGAATAGCCTAATTACTATGAGCTAAGTTTGATTCATGACTTCAAAATTAGTGATTAAAACAAAATAATAGTCAACACAAAATACCTAGTCTAATTTAAACCATTAAATCTCAAATTCAGAAAACATAAATTAAACAAAATTAAGTTCAACCCATATAGCGATTCTCAAGTACTAAAGAAATTAGTTCATAACGGAATGGAAAACTAAAATTAAAACAAAGGAATTCATGTTCAAATACAAAAGATAAATTGATAACCTAAAGGGTAAGATGACTGATGATGGAAAAACAGGACTCCTCCAACACTAGTTTCTCCTTGCCTTCTTGCTCTGACTTGAAGACCTTAAGCCTCTTGTGTAATTCTCTGAAGTCTGTGAAAAGAGGAGGCTAAGTGGTGTATTTATAGGTGTTAGCAAGCCCTAGGTTGAATTTACTTGGAGTGGAAGACAAGTTAAGAACTCTTAAATTCGTAGCCTTAAAATCTAGGAAATGTAAGATTCTGCTGCTGATTTGTTTTGGTCATATCTCATTCAATACTTATCCGTTTGAGGTGTTACAATATATGAAACTACTTGTCTCGGAAAGAGATTTCCATTGGTGCAGGCCACTCACCCAAATTCCTGACCAATCTTAAGTTATAGACTCGTCTTTGAAACGTGGCTGGAATTTCATATTCATAAGGCAGCTTTATCTTTTCCTTATTTGGACATATCTTTCCTAAATCTTCTTATTTCCATGTAAATCTTCTTTCCTTTACTTATTTAGCTTGACTTGGTCTCTAAGTAATTACCATATATCTTTTAAAGCTTCACAAAAAATAAATAATTATACCGCATATGCTTTAAAAAGAATAACTCAATAATTCAAGAAATAGAAATAGGAAAGTGCACTCTAAAAATAGAAACTCGAGTAAAAGTACTTCCTAACACACTAAAATACCCCAAGACTTTAATTCTCACTTCTCCTCCTTGGATTGGTCTTTCATGAAATTCAAGAACCTACTATCTTTACATTAAAAACAATCAAATTTACGCACAAAAGCTCTAAAAACGCAAATAATCAATTTCCAAGGGGAGAAAGTGCAATATGATCAAATAAGTATAAAAGTCTATCAAATAAGTCATTTATTCACCTAAAAGGATGTCTCCTAAGAGCTAATAATTAGAACAAATAGGGAGACATCATGTAGCAGTGTTGTTGGAAGAATAAATTCATTTTGTAAGCGACACATGATAGCGATGGTTATCGATGTTTGATGGTGGCCGCGGGAGAGAAGTGGTTTTCTTCCAGGGGTGTTCGCTATTTCTTTTTTAATTGTAGAATGCTGGCTTTTTCTTGTTTTTTACATACTAAAGTGTGTATCATTAGCCAAGACGTGATAAAATAAGTTACTGAGTCAAAACCTTAAGAATTCTTAACTAATCGCAAGTTTACAAATCGTTCACACGTAATAAAGTAAGTATAAGAGTTATCGACTCCACGCGGACTATGTTTGTAAATCTTAGTATCGTGTTTCTAAGAAGTGTGGGTAATATAGATGTTATTACTAAAAGAGTGAAAGTAAAAAGATACATTTGTTTGGTTTTTATAATTAAAGACTAAGATGCAAATAAATTAAACTAAATTAATAAAACTACTAAAGCAAAATAATTAAAGAAGAGATAAGAGATGAGAGATATAGCTCAAGTTGTAAGCAATCCCCTATAGTAACAACGATTGATTCCAGCTATAAGAATGAATTTGAGAAAATCCTATTTATAGGCCATTACTTATGACCTAAAAATATTTTTAGTCCAAAGTTTCAAAAGTCACATTTTTAGGCCAAACGTATTCAAAACGCCAATTTTTAGGTCATCTCACTAATTTCATGAGATATTTCATAGATTTTAAGGTCATTTTGGACACTTTAGATAGAGTTCTTAGTTTGTGATGCAGCCAAATAAACATATAGTTCATTTGAAATGCTTAAATTGTCCTTAAAATTAATAAAATATTTCACGCAATTAGTGAAATGGCCTAAAATGGATATCTTTAATACGTTTGTCCTGAAAATGTGACTTTTTAAACGTTTGGCCTAAAAATGTAATTATGCCATAGGTAATGGCCTAAAAATGGAATTTGCTCGATGAATTTGGGCAATTCTTGTCAATCAGGACTCTAACTTCCTTCTAACTCCCTCTAAAGTAGTTTAGAAGGTTTCATGACAAATACTATAGTACTTGGGTGAGGTGGTTCTACACAAAAACTCGATGCTACAAAGTAATTTACACATGTGATCATCTGGCTAGTCAAGCCTGTTAGAATCATTAACGCACACTGGACGAATATGAATTATGTATGTTCCCAACCCCCACTAGGGTGTTGGTTTTTGGAACTATAGGGTAGCCTATATTTGATGAGGATATAAATAACTAAAGCACTATATTTATATGCACCCGAATTTAGAGACCCAATTCAATTAAATAAAAGTATCCCAAATAGTATTAAAAAAAATCAATCATCATATCAAGGTTCATACATTAATAAACTCAAGCTAATGAGATTTAGTTAATAATTAAAGCAATAAAACTAAAGAGTAAAAGTACAAGAATCATGTTTAAGATAAGAAACTAAAAGTAATTTCCTAACGATAGAGGTGGAATGGTGTAGAAGTGGTGCAGCTGGGACCAGACTTCTGTTTCTTCTCCTCCAAGCGATTTCATCTCTCTTTTTACTGAACAAGACTTCTCTTATGATTGATAACCCCTATTCTGAACTTTATTTTTGATATATAAAGGTTTTAAAACGTTTTTGGACTTGTAGCTCCCTTTTAAATGGCCAAAGTCAACAAAAAAGTGTTTTAGAAAATGAGTGGACTAGTTCGAGCCACGTTAGCTGCAACTCTATTAAATTCTTCATCTTAACTCCAAATCACAGAAAGCCAACTCTCACGCACTCTTAACTTCAAACTCTATCTAGAACCCAAAGGGATCCTCCATAATCTTTGTTAATTACACGCCGTGACTCTATCTTGTCAATTTCCAAAGTTAGTCGGTAAACGCTCTCGCTTACCAAAAGAGGCTTTTTGATCCTTTAATGCCTTGACTTGGGTTTGACCTTACTTTCTTAAATTCTTATCCTCTTATTATGATCTTGTATCACCCAAGTATCAAAGATCTTCATACTAAACACCAAAATTATGCACAAATAGCTATGTAACAAATATCCAAACTAGACAAGAAATGAGAATATGTTTAAATATAGGAAACAATCCTTCAAATAAGTACAAATAACGCCTGAAACTATCTCTCATCAGTAGATTAATATATCTCATAAATGGAGACATCAAGACAACCAACTCAAAGTTTTTTTGCCCGACAAAATTAAAACTAAACAAGGGAAACTAAATCAGATAAGTATGGGAGAGAATAATGTAAAGAAGGATCCCAAAGAAACTACCTCACAAGTTTAATGTAATAACATCTACAAACTAAATCACATATATAATTATCATACAAACAATCAACACGTTATAATTCGAGATTAGCTTAGTTTCACAAAGCAAGAAAGATAAGTTCTTTCTCTTAGTTTGTTATGAAGACTATAGGTTTTGCCTCGATCCTAACTTAGTATCTTATGATCCACTCAACTATACTCTGTTAGCTTAATCTTTCCTAGATTACGTAACTAAGAACCATAAGGTTTTTAAGGTTTTAATGTTGTCTTAGGGACGGTATGATAAGTATAAGGATAGTTTGAAGTTAGTTTTTTTGATCTTTCCTCACTAGAGCTTGAGTTAACACTCAAATATGTACTCACTCGACCCTTTTAATGCGCTTAATAAGCATTGCAACAAAAATTCTTGATGATTACATAAAAAAATCCACTTTGCTGGTTTTTTATTTCAATTCTTTTTCAACTTCTTTCTTTTTATAAGTTAGATATGACACTATTTTTGATGTGAGATGTCATGCTACTTATTTTCATGTTTTTATTTCCTTTTTTTGTCTCAATATTTTTTTCAATTTGGAGAGGTAAGTGACAAGCTTTATCATAAACCATGCGATATGGAGATGCACCAACGAGTGTTTTAAACGCAGTACGATATGCCCACAACGCGTCATCTAATTTCATTGACAGATCTTTGTGTGTGGAACCAACAGTGTTCTCTAGAATGGATTTGATCTCTCGATTAGAGACCTTAGCTTGACCCTTTGTTTGTGGATGATAAGCAGTAGATACACGATGTCTCACCCCATACTTCTCTAATACAACTTTCAAGTATCTGTTAACAAAATGAGAACCTCCATCACTAATAATAACTCTAGGCGTACCATGTCTAGTGAAGATGTGTGATTTTAAGAACTTTATCACCACTTGCGAATCATTCGTTGGTAGAGCAACAACCTCTACCCATTTATACACGTAATCAACAGCTAATAAGATGTAAAGATTTCCATTATATGGTAGGAAGGGAACCATGAAATCAATACTTCATACATCAAATATCTCAACTTCAAGAACATTATTACGTGGCATCTCATCTCTCTTAAATATATTACCAGTAAATTGGCATATGTGACATTTCCGTACATATCTATGACAATCTTTATGTAGAGTGGGCCAATAATATCCAGATTGAAGTATCTTTGCAGTTGTACGATTACCTTTGAAATGTCCTCCATATGGTAAATCATGACAACTAGCAACTACCGTCTGGGTCTCACTTTCGAGTATGCATCTTCTTACCATCTGACCACTAAAATTTTTATAGAGGAAGGGATCCTCCCAAAAGAATTGATTTGCACGGTAAATCAATATCTTTCTCTCTAGTGAAGTAGCCCCTTTAGTAAAAGAACCACTCACAATAAGACTAGTTATATATGCGTAGCAAGGGGTACCAGTTGCCTATATCAAAAATTAAATCTCATCAGAAAACTCTTCCTTTACCAACTCTGGTTCACTATTAAACTCAAAACCTTAAAGACGTGATAAATGATCTGCAACCTGATTATCACAACCCTTTCGATCTCGAATCTATAAGTTAAACTCTTGTAGCAATAGTACCCATCTAATCAAATGCGGCTTCACATATTTCTTCTCCATAAGGTATTTGATTGCGGAATGACCGGTATACACAACAAATTTTGCCCCAAGAAGATAGGAATGAAACTTGTCAAATGCATACACAACAGCCAGTAATTCATTTTCCGTCACGCTATAATTAAATTGAGTGCTTGTGAAGGCCTTACTAGCATAGTAAATGGAATGAAATACCTTATCTTTTCTATGACCCAAAACAACACCCATATCAAAATCACTAGCATCGCACATAACTTCAAACAGAATGTTCAAATCAAGAGGTAATACAAAGGGTGCAGATATGAGTTTCTCCTTGATCTCTTTGAATGCCACCATGCAAGCTTCAACAAAAAGGAATATGGAATCCATCTCGAATAAGTTACACAACACCTTAGTGATCTTAGAGAAATCTTTAATGAAATGGCGATAAAACCCAGCATGAACCAAGAAACTTCTCACCCCTTTTACATAAGTGGGAGGTAGAAGACTCTTGATTACCTCAATCTTTGCACGATCAACTTCTAAGCTTGAACTCGAAACCTTGTGTCCCAATACTATTCCCTCACAAACCATGAAGTGACACTTTTGTCAATTTAAAACTGCATTAGACTCCTTGAATCTAATTAACACCTTTTCTATATTCTGCAAACAATCATCAAATTTATCACCAAAAACAGAAAAGTCATCCATAAATACCTCAAGGAATTGATCGATCATGTCCCAGAAGATTTCCATCATGCATCTCTAGAAAGTAGCAGACGCGTTACATAATTCAAATGGCATCCTTCGATAAGCAAAGGTGTCAAAAGGACATGTATAGGTTGTCTTATGTTGGTCTTTTGGATCTACGTATATCTGATTATATCCTGCATACCCATCCAAAAAACATTAATACTCTCTCCACGCTAACTTATCTAACATCTGATCTCTGAACTGAAGAGGAAAATAATCTTTTCTGGTGGCCTTGTTCAACTAATAGTAATCCATACACATTCTCCAACCTACAACAGTTCTCGAGGGAATGTCTTCATTCTGAGCATTCAGGATAGTAGTGATACCACCCTTCTTTGGTACGCATTGAACCGGAATCACCCATTCACTACTAGCTATGGGAAAGATGATTCCCGTATCTAGTAGCTTAATTACTTCTTTATTCACCACCTCTTTCATAACTTGCATTAATCTCCTTTGTTCTTCAACTGAGAGTGCACTATCATCTTCCAGAATAATTTTGTGTTGGCAAATGGTAGAACTAGTTCCTTTGATATCAACAATAGTCCATCCAATCGCCTCTTTATTGGCTCTTAGTACAACCAACAGATTATCTTCTTGAGGATTTATTAAAGTAGCTGAAACAATAACAGGTAAAGTGTTGTTATTACCTAAATACGCATGCCTCAAGTGTGACGGAAGTGTCTTCTCTTCTAATTGTGGAGGAGATTCAATATATGGTTTCTTTTTAGGTTCCATCTCCCCCCCTGTTCTTACAGGTTCATAGGCTAGACACCTGTACTTTGGATTTTCAGAATTTAGAGCTGCCACTGTTTCGGCAAGCTCTTCCATTTTTTTTTGGGAGTCAAGTACTAGGGCAGCCTACAAGATATCATCAAAATTCATATCATAAAATACCTCTTGCGTGGCATGATCAATTGTATCCACTCGGAAACTGTCCTCCTGGGAATCTGGAATCTTCATTGCCCTAAACACGTTGAACTTCACCTCCTCGTTCGGAATAAGCATGGTTAATTCTCCATTTTTCTACATTAATAAGAGTACGCCTCATGGCTAGGAATGGTCTTCCCAAAATAATGGGGACATTCCTATCCGCGTCGTATTCAAGTATAACAAAATTAACAAGAAAATTTTGGCATCTAATTATATTCCGTAAACCTCAAGAGCTTCAAATTAATACACAAATAAAACCAAATATTCTCTAAAATTAATAATTCATCAAATCAAGACAAGAAATAAGAAATAAGAAATTATCAAATAACATATAAAAATCCCTAATTAATTAATCAAACACACCTTAAATGATGTCTCCAGTCTAGATTATTATATCACAAATAGGGAGACATCAAGACCCCAACTCAAAGTTGTATCGTCCCGTTTACTATCTTACCAGTTTGACCTCACCACTACGTAGACTTTAGTCGGGACTCTAAAATCTCCTAACTCCCGTCAGGGTAGAATTAGGAGTTATCCTACAGTATTAAAAACTCCGCCAGGGCGATTCTAAGCTATGTTCAAATGATTAAGTGAATTACCCAATTGGCTACGTGGTTAGTCACACCCGTCAGGATCAATGACGAATACCACACGTCTGTTACCTAGTTCAGTGATTAAACCCCCCTCCCATTCTAGATGATCATCGCCACTAGTGAATAGCCTAATTACTATGACCTATTTCTAATTCCCGGTAAATTAAAAATAGTAAATAAGCAAAAGATAACAGTTAATATGAAAATACACAACTCAATTTAAATTAGAAACCAATATTAAATTCAAATACATTAAATAGATAATCTAGGGTTCATTCCATAATGTGATTCTCAAGTATGTAAAGGTTTAGCTCATATTTAAATTAAAAACCGAAAAGAAATTAGAATTATACATGTTTCCTAAAAACATAAATAAAATAACCTAATTAAATTGATGACTTGAGTTGTTGGTGGGATAAAATAATTTCTCCAACTTCTGCTCTTGTCTCTACTTTGCTCTCTCTCTCTCTCTCTCTCTCTCTCTCTCTCTCTCTCTCTCTCTCTCTCTCTCTAGAAATTGGAAAATAATAAAGCGAATGTAATTCTGAGGTCTAAAGAGCCTTTTATAATGTCGAAAACAGATTATGCCCATCAATAAGCTTAATTAAGTAATTAGGGGCCCAAATCTGTTTTGCTAATCTCATATATGTTGTACACCACTTAGTAAATCATGCATAACTTTTGCATCGTGAGTCCAAATCACCTTGATTACACTTCTCAAATTTCATTGACTCGGAGGCGCATCTCTTTCATTTAAACCACCAGGTCTGGATCTGCACAATTTGGGCTCGGGAAGAGATAGAAGTGACAATTTTCCAGTTTCTCATGCTTCTCCTACTCTACTTAAGTGATGTCTTTTGATCCTTTAACAATTCATTTTTATCTTGTACTTTAATATTCACTTATTCTCTTCATCTTAAGGTCTCCTAGCATCCATGTACCTAAAAACTTCATACTAAACAAGCAAATTAACGCATAAAATCTCTAAAAGTCACAATATTATAATTCTGAAGGAAGAAAGTGCAATATAGCCAAATATTACTATAAATCAACTAACTAAGTCCAATTTCTAGCTAAAATGATGTCACCTAAGGGTATTTATTTCTCACAAAAAGGGAGACAATAATAGTCAAATTACCTACTTGGACAAGAACGTCCTCCACAATTACCCATGTCTTTGTTATCGGGCTATCCATGAATTGTAATTTCACAGGAGCTTTATCCGCCTTCTTGATGCTAAGACTATCGAATACAGACTTTGGCATAAAATACACACTCGGACCCACGTCACACATCGCTTTCACCTTGAGCTTACCACTGATTTGCATATGAAGGTTGAAACTTCCCAGATCTTGAAGCTTAAGTGGTAGCTTCTTTTCAAATTTCTTCGATACTCTCTTAGTATGAGCCACAATCTCGCTCCTGGGTTGCACACTCGTATCTGTTTCTAGAAACGCTTGCGTGAATACTTGTTGCGGTGTAAGATCTTTCTCAACAATCTCAAGCACTTGGGAGTTGATTTTCTCTTCACTATACGTGTCTATAAAGGTCTTGAGTGAGATGTAACCCTCTTGATTCATCATAGGAAGGGTTAGTGACATCACTGGGACACTAGGTGGCGATTCCACCTTTTCCTCTTCTCCTTCTTCTTCTTGCACAACAGGTGCAACCACTTCTACTTTCTTCTCCTCAGCTGAGGCTTCTTTCTCTTTCTTGATAGTCTTGATTGCTTAGAAAACAAGAACATCTCTGATCTCTTATTGCATCTCCTAGAGTAGAAGTACAAAATCTGCTTCTTTCTGGCTAGGTTTGGTTGGTTCTTCAGCAGGTGGCAATTCCATAACTTTATTTCTACAGCAGGTGGCGATTCCACAACTTCTTCAGGTGTAAGGAAAATAGCCTTAGATGCTTCGAACCCAACATTGACATTACCATTCTTTATTGCCTTGACTTCATTCATTCCTAAGGCCAATGTCAAAGCATTCTTTTGTAACTTCTTGACAGGATTAGCTACTTGTGTAACTTGCATAGCTAAAATTTGTATTGCGACATTCTATTCTTTGAACTTCTTTTGATCATTCACATGTTTACTTGTGATAAAGTCCATAAATCTTTCATGATTTTCTGGAAGTCAAATAGAACCTCTTCTTGTGGGTGTTGTGGCAAGGCTTTCTGAGCTACACTATCAGCATAAGCATCATAGGTTGGTTGCGGTGGTGGCATTGGATTGTTGTAATTTTTCTTCCCTTGGTAAGGACCTTGAGATCTCTGTTGGAAGTTATTGTTTTGAGGTCGTGGTTGGTAAGGATTACCTTGATTCACGACCCCAATCTGATTAGACCATCGCATACCCGGATGTCTGTGATTACCAAATTGGCAATTCCCTCGATTTGATATAAAACAAACTGGTTTCGGGTTCCCTTCACACTCTTTCCATACATGATTGTTGACCCCACAAGTGGACAACCGTGCGCTTCTTGCACTACTTTCATTTCTACTAGCTTTTGTTTGAAGCCTTTCTCTATCGTAAGTGATATCTACTTTATTTGATTCTCCAATGTGGATATTTAAGCGTTTAAAGCAGTCTCAACTCCTAATTCCATCGTGCTTTTGGCATTTGTATTCGGAGCTCGTGATATAGGCCAAATCCTTTCTATTTCAATGATTTGATCCATACCTTCTGCAGCTTTTGTAGGATCCATGGACACAAATTCTCCTCTTCCAAGATTATCTACACTCAATCTACCTATTGCATCTATGCCTTGATAGAACATAGCTAATTAAAGTGCTGGGGTGTAATCATGAAGTGGACATTGATGTCTCCCTATTTGTGATAAATTAATCTAGGTTGGAAACATCATTTTAGGTGTATTTGGTTAATTAATATTAGATTTTTATTTATATTTTAGTATTTTTCCTATTTCTTGTCTTGATTCGAGGAATTATAATTTTTAGAGCATATTTGGTTTAATTTGTTTGTTAATGTGAAGCTTTAAAGATATATGGAAATTAATTAGACGTCAAATAAATTCTAAAGAGATAAGAAAAGAAGATATGGTTGGAAATTGGAGATAAAAAGAAGTAGAGATTAAATAGGAAAGGAAAAGATGTCAAAGTAAATCTGAATTTCATCAGCCACGTCCACTGAAGTGATTATAACTCAAACTCGGTTAGGGATTTGGAGGATCTATCAAAAGGAAAAATGTAGATATTTTTGAAGCGATCGTTTCGATATAAAGTAGGTGAAAATCAAAGCAATATTGAAGAAGTTACGACAAAAAACAAGACAGTAGTTGTTTACCTTATATCCTATATTTTAGGAAACGAATTTGATTTGGAAAAGACATCCAATTGCTTGCCTTTCACTCCAAGAAATCCGAACTAGATCTTCCTAAATACCTATAAATACATCCTTTAACTATTTTAAACAAGTCATTGCTTAGTTCTAAACCCTAAACATCATAGAAGTCATTCAAGAGAAGCAAGTTGATAGTATGTATCTTTATTTTAGTTTTATTCTTTCTAGTATGAACAAATTTTCCCATAGCTTGAGTTTTGCATATGTATAATCTTTGAATTCTATTTTCTTCTATCTAAGTTTGTTTGGGAAGACTATTTTAAATTGATTATAGCTTCTTAAACATATATTTGTTTTATGTGCTTTGATTTATTGTCTGTCTTAATCCTCATCAAATTAGGGCGGTGTTAATAGTAGTTAGATGCTCACCCGGAAGGGGTGTCTAATTATTGAAACATCACATAAGCGTCTAGTGTGCGGTAGTGATTCGGAAGGACTTGCCTAGCTAGATAGTCATTAGGGTTTGTTATTTCACCACCGATCATTGCGCATGCCAGTCTCATCTAAGAACCTAGTGGCGTAGGAGCACCTTAGTTAAATCCCTTGGTAATTGTTAGGTCGTCTCTTAAGTCCACCCGGAAGGGGGTTAGGAGGAATTTAGAATACTGGCTACTTATCTAAGAGTTATAATCAGCCTTATTAATTAGTAGAAGAAATAGAAGGATTAGTGCATACTAGCAGAACCTGAGCTATAATTTCTCATCTTCTTCTCTCGTATTTTTATTTATTGTCTTTAATTTTATGTAGTTAATCATTAATCTCCTCGTCAATCATCTTTATTTACTTTTCTTGTCTTTAACTATTATCTGCTACGCTATTTTGTTTACCCATTCGTATAACACACTAAGTCTATGAGGAACGTATCTTACTTACTAGTAAAACTTGCATACGATATGTGATACTTGCAGTGAGTACCGTATTTAGTCTACGGTGTTAGTGCATCGTTTATTCTATTTTATTATCTTATTTTTATCACACCCTAGGCGATACCAAGTTTTTGGTGCCGCTGCCGGGTACTTTGTCTCATTAGCGTGTGGGTTTATTATTTTTAGTAGTAGTTTTTAGTTATTTTATTTTTCTAGATTTACGCTTTTTGTTTGTTTTTGTCTCTTTCAGGTTTCTATTGTATGCTCGAAAATCCAGAAAGGTGTTTCACTGATTACAACCGACGCTTGAGAGAAGAACGAGAACAAAGAAAAGCAATAGCTTTATGAGAAAAAGAAGTGCTACCACGAGAGGATGATATTAATATTAATGACAATCAACGTTCACCACCAGGCCCTCGTGTACCACCACTTGCTCCTCGTGTACCACCAGTAGGAGATAACAGAAATAATGTCAGACAAGAACAAGATCTCCCAGGCTTGGGAGTACCTTTTCGAGTTCAACTGTTAGGTTATCGTCCTCCAGAGATCCAAAACATAAAGTTTAGGCCCGATCCGGGTATGCTCAGTCAATTTCAAAGCTTTGGACTATATAATGGTGCAGAAATTCAAGATCTGGTAAGAGCGATTCAGAAGTTCATGCAGATTAGTGATGCCTAGATTACTCCGGGCATTACACGCGAGCTATTTTATTGTCACATGTTTTTATTCTTTCTGACCGGCAAAGCTGGTGATTGGCCAAATAGACAACCACCAGGTACACTTAATAATTGGACAGAACTTCAAGCTGTATTATTTAACCGTTTTTTTCCAAAGAGTATGAGATTGAAAGATCAGATGGAGCTTGCTAAGTTTTGCCAAGAGAATGGAGAAGAAGTAGGTGACGCATGGACAAAGTTTCAGCAGAATTTAGCTAGATGTCCACTTCATGGTTATACACCATCCTTATAGTTAGCATTGTTTTATTAAGGTATTAATGCCGAGAGTAGATTGAGGGTAGATAATCTTGGAAGAGGAGAATTTGAGTCCATAGATCCTACAGAAGCCGCTGAAGGTATGGAACATATTATAGAAACTGAAAGGAGTTGGCCACTTTCGCGAGCTCCCATTACAAATACCAGAGGTACGCTTCGATTAGATGCAGAGACTGCTAATTCGGCTCTATTAACTGCTTTATAAAATCAAGTTAAAGAAATTAAGCTTGAGATGCAAAGACGTCAGAATTTAGCAGCAACAAATGTAGTGCAATATGCACAAGGTTGTCCACAGTGTGAGGTACCGAATCATACATGGGAAGAGTATGAAGGAAATCCAGCATCTGTTTATTTCATATCCAACCGAGGAAATTACCAATTCGGTACCAGAATTCATCTGGGTATGCAGTATTCAAATCCATAGGGGCCGCTAATCCAAGTAACTATCAACTCGTCCCAGAATAACTCTTACCAACTAAGAGGTCAAGTTCTGTATCAGGAAAATCATAATTATAATCGACCTTCTCCTTCACGACAACATGTCAATGACGCTTATACTGATACATTAGCTCAGAAGGCTTTACCAAAACATCCTCAAGAAGGAGTAGTAGGAGATAAGCAATTAAATAATTTCATGGATCTTATGACAAATAATATGCATACACACAACAAGAAGTTGAGAGAACAAGAAGCTTCAATTCAGATCTTAGGTACGCAAGTAGAACAAATGAGTAAGATTTTAACAAATATTTTGGAAGCAAAATAATTGAAAGCTATTGAAGGACGTGATGAAAATGTTGGGTTTGAAGCTTGTAAGGAAATTTGCCTTGACATAGAAGAGAAAAAGGAAGTACCGCATGCTACAGAAATGGCCGTGGAAGTTCCAGTAATTGAAGAAGGTTCAACCAAGTCTAGCCCGGAAGACTCTAACTTTTCTGAAGATTAGGATTCATCCAAAAAATCCAAGTTTATAGAACTTCTGAGAGTTATGCAAGAAGAGATTGGATCGGTTATTAAGCTATAAGCTACTAAAGCTAAAGAAAATGAGGAAGAATCCTCAAAAGAGCTAAAAGATGAAGTTGCACCTGCTGTGCAAGAAGAAAAAGAAGAAGAGAATGTGGATTCGCCATGAGTTGTTCCAACATTGTCATTAACTATTCTTGATACAAATACTCAGGTTGACATTGAACTCAATAAATTTGTAGAAGCGTATATTCCTGAAAATATCAACGCCCAAATGCTTGAGATTGTCAAGAAAGGGCTTACACCGCAACAAGTATTCATACAAGTTATTCCAAAGAAAGATGCGAGTGTAGAGGCCAGAAAAGAGACCGTGGCTCATGCTGAGAGAGTCTCGAGAATAGTAGAGAAAGAGTTACCATTAAATCTCAAGGATCTAGGAAGCTTTAATCTTCCTATTCAAATCAGTGGTATGCTCAAGATGAAAGTCATGTGTGATGTGGGTTCGAGTGTGAATCTTATGCCAAAGTCCGTGTTCGATAGGCTTGGACTTCAGAAGACAGAAAAAGCTCCTGTGAAGTTACAATTTGCGGATAGGATAGTTTCAAAGATATGGGGAACAGTGGAGGACGTTCATGTCCGAACAGGTAATATCGCCATTTTCACTGACTTTGCTATTCTTGATTACAATGCAGATAAATAGGTTCCAATCATACTTGGAAGGCCATTCTTGGCCACAAGTCAAAGTATCATCAACTACCAGGAGAGAACAATTACCATTCGTGCTAAAAACGTATCTGAGACATTCTATGTCTGTGGTAAGAAACCAAGGAAATTAGATCCCACAGTTCCTATCATCCACATCCTTTCACATCACCGTGTCCCAGAAGAAATCCACGCAAAGACTGTGGATACTATACCAATGAGTAGGTTTGGGTTCGGTCATGAAGTTGTATGGAAAGCCCACAAACCCGAGAATAGGACCCGTAAATCTTGAGGGGCATTAAACAGAGGTTAGTAGACGTTCATAGCCTTCCTCCTTGCTGGGGAGGCTATATACACAAATCTTGATAGAGGTAACACATCTAACTTTGACAGACGTTAAATAAAAGTGTTGTACAGGAGACAACCCGTAATTTTTTTTTAATGTTTTTATGCCTTTAATTTATGTTTAGATTAGTTGTTTTAGTATATATTGTAGTATTGAGAAAGGTATTAGTGTTTTTGATGTTTAGGTACATAAGAAATCGAGTTAGGAAAAGAAATACGAAAATTTGGCAAAAACCAGACCACCCTTGCGGTATACCGCAGAATAGGTCTGGTGCACCACATGAGGAAAACCGTCGTAATGCTTCAGAAATCCGGTCCAATGCCGAGACAAGAGAAGAAAAACCGTGTCGCCATTCACGACCACAGTTCTGGTCAACGCACAAGCCCGGTGCACCGCACCATACTTCCGGTGCATCGCATGTCAGAAAAACCGTGACAACGGTTGGTAAATCAGGTACATGGCCGAGACCCTTTAAGCAAAATCGTGTCCACAACTTGAGACCACGGTATGGGAAACCCTCGCATCCAGTGCACCGCACCGCACGGCGCCGCCAGATCCAAACAGAAAATGTTATAAGTAGTGAATCAAATAGAAGGTTAGTTTTTACACGAAGTTCTTTATCCTTAAGCCTCTCTTTCTTCTCCAAACCTCTCCTAACTCCATTAAAGCTTCACCAAACCTTCACCAAGCATTAAAACACTACCCAATCACCATAAATTTACATCCAATCTTTTCACTACATCATTATAAAGAAGATTCAACCACCCATATCATATCAAAACACCTAGAATCTAAGAATCAAATCCAAAATTTCCAAATTTCACCCAACAATTTCTTAGATCCATACTAATCAGGCAAGAGTTCATCCTACCCACATAGTGAATTATCATCATAATACCTTTCCTAACCTAGATAAAGCTTGTTCAACCAAAAATCAAGGGTTACAAATTTCAACAGTGCTCAAAAGCTTTGAGTTGGAGGTCAATTGAGATGACGAAAAGAACAGAAACATTATCTACTATTAGGGAGATGAAGAAGAATCAAAGTAAGGTATTGGATTCTATTGAGAAGAAATCAATTGAGAAAAGTTCAATTTCTAGTGTGATGAAGAAGGGCAAAACATGTAAAGATAATAGAGGAAAGCTAGTTGTGGTAAATTCAAAGAGCATAAAGGTTTGAACTTTCATAAGGATGACACCACAACCTCTATAAATCAAGTTTCCTATACCCAAGATGAATGAAGCTTCAAAGGCCTTGTTAGCATCTGCGAGGAAACACATACCGGACTTGCGCTTTTCTTATGAGAGAGCATTCGAAAGAGAAGTTGGAGAAGGTGATTATAAGAGATTCTTAGAGAAGGGATATCAATTGGGTTGGTTTAGATTCATGTTGCGAAGATCTAATTTATGTTTAGAGTTAGTGGATAGGACCCGTAAATCTTGAGGGGCATTAAACGGAGGTTAGTAGACGTTCATAGCCTTGCTCATTGCGGGGGAGGCTATATACGCAAATCATGTAAGAACCTAGTGGTGTAGGAGCACCTTAGTTAAGTCCCTTGGTAATTGTTAGGTCGTCTCTTAAGTCCACCCGGAAGGGGGTTAGGAGGAATTTAGAATTCTGGCTACTTATCTAAGAGTTATAATCACCCTTATTAATTAGTAGAAGAAATAGAAGGATTAGTGCATACTAGCAGAACCTGAGCTATAATTTCTCATCTTCTTCTCTCGTATTTTTATTTATTGTCTTTAATTTTATTTAGTTAATCATTAATCTCCTCGTCAATCATCTTTATTTACTTTTCTTGTCTTTAACTATTATCTGCTACGCTATTTTGTTTACCCATTCGTATAACACACTAAGTCTCTGAGGAACGAATCTTACTTACTAGTAAAACTTGCATACGATCTATGATACTTGCACTGAGTACCGTGTTTAGGATGGGGTGTTAGTGCATCGTTTATTCTATTTTATTATCTTATTTTTATCACACCTAGGCGACACAAGATATCTTGACAATTTTTGTTGAAACCTTGTCCATGCCTCTCCTACACTTTCATCATTCTCTTGGCGAAGATATGCATATTCTATTTGATCTTTCATACTCATACTCTTCGAATAATAGCGGTAAAAGAATGCAACTTGCAGCTCGTTCCAAGACGTAATTGTTCCTGTTGGTTGATTATCTAGTCAATCACTAGCACCTCCGGTCACGAAAAACTGAAACATGAGGAAATACACCTGCTTGCTTGTAATGCCCTTAGTAATGTAGGCATCACAAATATGCATAAACCTCTGAATTTTTGTACCGGATCTTGGTGTGTTGAACCACTGTAGTTTCCATAGCTCAAAAACTGACTAAGCATACCTTGATCGGTCCTAAATTTTGCGGCTTGGATCACTGGGGGACGAATCCTTGCTAGTTGTACTAAAAAAGGTCCTCCCTATCCTGGCAGATCTTGTTCGCAACATTATTATTAAAGGATTCACTCCTCGTGGTGCTACTACCTAGGGGGAACTTGTGGATTATTATTGTTGTTGTTTTCCGCCCAGGTGGATCAACGTTCTCTACGACTCCAGACAGGGCTTCTCTTTTCTTTTCCTCTCTTTGGCGTTTCCTAGCAGCCTTTAGTATATCCTCGGATCCGAGAACAAAGACCAATACCTAAAGAACATGAAAGAGACAAAAACAAAAGAAACAAGCATAAAACTGGAAACAACTAAAAACTAATACACTTAAACTAAACACAAAGAAACTAACTATATATATATCTCCGGAAGTGGTGCCAAAAATTTGGTGGGGGTATAGGTGTGATAAAATAACAGTAATAAAAGATAAATAAATAGGCACACACACCTATTACTACCACGAGAAACTCTCCGCAAGTGCATAGATCGTTTGCAAATTATATAAGATATATAGAGTTCGTTCGCAGGGATTTAATCCATTAGATCTAGTTGTGTATATAGAGAAATTGTGGAAGAGAATAATTGTTCCAATAAAAAGACAATAAAAGAAAAAATATTTATTTGATGTTTAGATAAAGATAATAACTAAACTAATGCAAATAAGTAAATACTAAAGTATAGAGAGGAGGGATATATAGCTAAGGCCTGTTAGTATGCACTTATCTTTCAAATCAATATTTTAGTTATAAGGGTGATTAAAGCTCTTGGGTATGTAGTCAGAATTCTATATTCCTCCTACCCCTCCCCCCTTTAAGATGGAAATAGGTGGCAACCTAACAATTACCAGGGGGGCTTGAGTAAGGGGGACCCTACGCAATGATCGGTGGTTAAATCTAACCTTAGTGACTATCTAGTTAGGAAAGCCCATCAGTATCACTACTGCACACTAGACATTTATGTGGTGTTTCTACTGTTGAATCCCCTATCGAGGTGACAATCCAACTGCTAATGGGGTAACCTATACTCGTGCACTAACAAGGACTACATTTATTAAACCAAAGCACATAAAACAGATAATAATAAATAAGTAGGTGTAATCAATTCAAAAGTATTTTCCCAAATAACATAAAATAAAGAAATAGAATTCATATATTATACATATGCAAATCCAATCTATGGGAGAATTAATTAATACTAGAAAGAAATAAAGTAATGAATAGATACATACTGTCAACTTGCTTATATGGATCTCTAAGTGTAATATTGATTAATAACTGATCATGGACTTGTTTACAAAGGTATCTAGGTGTATTTATAGGTGTTAGGTCTAAATATTGGAGTCTAAGTCAAGTTATTGGAGTCATATTCCTTTTCAAATTCATTTCCTAAAATATAGGACAAGATAACACGAGATATTGATTTGGTCATATCTCCTTCATTACTTATCGAAATTCAGTGTATTTTTATATAGAAACGACCGTAATTCAAAGATCTATCTGCTCATAAAAGGGCTCCTTCGAATTATTAACCAACTTTCTGCAGTCTTCAAAACACTGGACGGCTTCACAGCATCACATATTTATTTGGTAGCTTTTCCTTTCCTAAATCAACTTTATTTCATTTTAACTCTAAATTTTGCCTTTTATCTTCTTTCCTTAACTCCTTGACATTGATTCGGTATCTAATTAAATCACTTTACCTAAGAGCTTCACATTCACACACAAATTATACCAAAAATGCTTTAAAAGTAATAAATCTCTAAAATAATGCAAGAATTAAGAAACTATCAATTAATGGGAAAAAATCCCTTAACAATTAATATAATCTACCTAAAATAATGTCTCATGAATAGATTAATTCATCACAAATATGGAGACCTCATATACTAATTAATTATCATAACTCATAATAACATAATAAAATTCATACTTTTTGAAATCTTTTTTATCATGAATTGTACTAATTTCCTAAAATTTAGCCAATAATTAAAATAGTATACACTTACATCAACTAAGAAACCTTAATATAAAAAAAATTAAATTTCAAGTTTTTAGTTTGAAAAAATGGTGAGAATTACATCATATAAAATGGAATAATTAATGGTAACATAGGCCATATTGAGATGGAGAAATCATGGTGGTGGCCTTCAACGACGGAAATCAGTGGCTCTTGTAGAATCAAAATCGAATGTGTATTTGTTTTTGGGTTAAGGATTTTAAAAAGGGGTTGCTAAAAGTTTTAATGAGGTTCTGTCAAATCCGATGTATTTATTACACGATAATTTAGCAACCTCTTCGGTAGTCGCTAAAGAGTCAAAAAGTGGTCGCTAAAAATATCATTACCAACCACAATAGTGGTCGCTAATGGGTACTATCTTTTAGCGACTACCCGTTAGTCGGTAATATATATATTATCTATTTATTTTCACACTCCATATATACTGACTACTCGGTGGTCATTAATGATTTGCAAATACTTACCGACCACTTGTTGGTCGGGTATAAATTTTTTTTTTAGATTTTTTTTTCCACGATATATAGGTTACAACCACAACATGTGGTCCGTAATGATTGTACGATTTCTACCGACCACTTTAATGGACTCTAAAAATATTTTAGTTCTTAAAAAAAATTAGGATGAGCACAGTCCGGTTCGACTTGATTTTTGCCAAAATTAAAACAAAAACCGAATTTTGGTTCAGTTTTTAAGGGTGTTACTACCAAACCAAATGGTTATCATCGGTTCAGTTTTGTAAGTTTTCGATTTGGTATGTTTGGCTCAATTTTATCTTTCGATTTTTGTATGTGTTCGTTTGGTAACTGGATAGTCCTTAATGATGTCTTCTTGAGACATTTTATCATCTAACATATCGATATATGAAGAATCTCATTCATATTATTGATCGATCTAGAAAATTGTATTCTTGGAACTGAAATGTTATGCATAAAACTAGGGCTGAGCAAATCCGAACCAAAAAATCGGAAAAATCCGAAAAAACCTAACCAGAAAAACCAAAAACCGTAAAACCGATTGGTTTGGTTTTTAAATTTTAAAAATCCGAAAAATTTGGTTTGGTTTGATTTAGTACGAAAAAACCTAACCGAAAAACCAACAATAAACCAAACCATAAAAACCCCAGTCGGAAATCATAAATTGAAAAATTCAAACTAGTAGAACACTAAGCTTGTTCATCTTCCTTAATACTTTTGCACTGCTATTAATATTTAACTAGATTTAATCCTTCCACTTCAAAAACTTGTTGCCAATTTTTACATAGTCAGACCTTTATTTGGGAAGCAATTTTCATTACAATTTTATTAGTATAATATCACAGGGGAAGTCACCGTTCTTATAGTATTAACAATGTTATGCTAATTGGAAAAGAAATATAGCAAATAAAAGAAATATCTTTGATCCAACATGTTCAAACATGAGTATTAAAAAAAAGTTTTATAAATGATACCCAGCATAATGAAGTTGTTTCATATTTCTTCTTCTTACCCAATACAAAATTTCACTCTTTGCTCCAAAAATATAATAAAATCACAGTCTAAAAAATAGTATAAACCAAAATCCGTCCCGAAACTAAGTAAACCGAACCAAAAATCGAATAATCGAACCAACAATAAACCGTCCGCTTGGTTTTTAAATTATAAAACACCGAATCATCCAATTCGGTTTTGGTTTTGGCCAAAAACCGAGACGAACTGAACCATACTCACCCCTACATAAAACTGCAAATAACTAATTATAGAGGAATGTTTTTATAATTTAATGGATATGTTTTAGTTTTATGAATTTTCATTAAACAAAGAATCTTTTTAGAAAAATCGACTAATAACTTATGCATATTTTATATATTATGACCTTTTAAAGGGTGACACATTCTATTTGTGGGTATTTTTTTTTTTTCGAAATTTGTTTCATTTTCTATATCTTTATTATAATCCTTTTTAGAGCTTAAGTTGTGAATAGGAATAAAAAAGGAAAAAATATTCAACTGATCATACGAAGAAGTCGTCCAATTGTAAACATTGGGACTAACTCAATGGCAGGATGTCTGTCTCTCGTCTAGGAGATATAGGGTTCGAATCCCCTCAGCCTTTTCTGATTAAATGGGAGTATACATGAGGAGACATGTATATTTCCTATGGGAATAGTCGTGGTGCGCGTAAGCTGGCCCGGACACCCATACATTAAAAAAAAAAAAAAATCGTCCAATTGCATGCAAGATTTGCAGTCCACTAACCGTTAATTTCGGTATGAATCCTTGTCAAACTAATTCTATAACTTTCATTCAAAAAGCAAAAAAATCTATCGAAAAACACATGAGCCATTAAATTAGGCATGACAAATTAATGTATGACTTGATCTAACATATATATATATATATATATATATATATATATATATATATAAAATTCCCAGCACATAATTATATTAATCTGTACACTTATATCATTTATGATCAGATAAGGAAAAACAAAAAATAAAATGCTAATTGCCTCTATATGTATAAGTAGCCGTAATATAGCATAGACCGAGAGTAGAATCATGTCACATATATAACCAAACTTATTCAAACCAAAATATAACTAAATACCTAATAATTTTATAACCTCTATATAATGAATGGATCTTGATCTAAAGTTTCATACAAACCCTTCCAAAAGAACGAAGACCAAAACAATTAGTGAAACCTACAATGTCTTTTCCTTTTCTTTCTCTAATAAGATTTTTTTCTTTCCATCTTCTGTTTTGCCAAACTATAATGGCTACTAAATGGGAATACAAATTGAATGCAACAATAAATGGTCCTTCAGCAGATGAATTATGGCCTTTCGTGGCTGACTATTGCAACGTTTACAAAATAAATACCGCTTCATTATCTTTTTGTGTCAATACGACGTTACCATCACCATCTGTTGGACAGATTCGTTATGTTGTTACGAAGGCACCTTCACCCTCCAATCGTAATACAACGGTTGTACTTTGGTTCATTGCGGAGTTGACGGAATTAAATTTATCTGCACGTTCTCTTTCCTATTCAGTCTCGGATAACAATATTGGAATTACAAATTTATTTGCAACTATGCAAATATTGTCTATTGATAGTAATTCGTGCACATTTAAATGGTCAATTACAGCCAGTCTTCGTCCTGCTAGTGGATTTACTTATGAAGCTTTTTTTGGTTTTCTTAGAAGTGGCATAGTGGAGAAGATGGAGGGGTTATTCAGTTAATACAGTTACAATTTTGTAAGTGTGATTCCCCCTCGTTGCTTACGTTTTATCCGTTTTTAAACTTTAGTAAAAAGTTGTATGATTTGGGTAATAAATTGTATACTAAACACAGTAAAAGGGTATTTTCAAATGAAATTAATTTGTCTTTGTTCTAAATTCCATTTTTCACCAACCAAAGCAAATCAAAGAAATTAAACATAAAATAGAAGGACAGAATATTTTACAGAGATTTCCCAAAAAATGGGTATTCTGATTATCAAGCATCTATGAGAGTTATTGTTTGCACTATATATTAGATGATTAAACCTTTTAAGCCGCTCAGTTCTCAAATTACAAGTGTTTAAACTATACATAAATCACAAAATTTTGACTATATATAAATGAAATCATATCTCTAATAGTGAAAGGAAGGTGCTAAAACTCATATAGACACTTATCTAATAATCTTTACAGGATAAAAGAACATTTACAATGAACCCCCAATTTATACCGAGGAGAAATGATTAAGAAAGTATGAAAAATTGAATAATGAGTACAGCACACGGTGTAAAGGCATTATATATATAGGTATATTACATTATTGATCATATCTCCTCTACCTTTTTTCTGTAGACCTAAAACCTCCCTTTAAAAAAAAAATCCAAATACCCACATAAACAATTATCAAGATGTCCACTTATTGTTACTTATCTTACCTTTCGCGAGGACAAAAGTCGTCGCAAAAGCATCGAATCGTCTTTCGCGAGGACATGAAATGACCTATTATACAATGAACTTGGTGAATTTTCGCGGAAGATACCCTATCTTTGGCGAGGAAGCCGTGTCCTCGCAAAAGATAGTGTCTTTGACGACGAAATTGTCGTTGTTGATGACTTGGTCTCCCGTGAGGAAAACGTCTTCATGGTAGACCTAGTCTTTTGCAAGGACTTTTTCTTAAGCGAAAACATTTTTCCTTGCTACAGCCTTTTTTTAATTAAATTTGATTGTATAATTTTTTTTTTTCGTTTTTTTTTGTATTGTTTTAATTTTTTTATATTTAGTAATAATTATATATATATATTGCGTATTTATATAAAATAAGCCCGATTACAGAAAATAAACATGATTAAATAAAACCAAAACCGATTATAAAAAAAGTCAAATATAATAAAAACCAATAAAAAGTAGGTAAAAGTCGATAATATTACAGAAATCAAAGTCTAGTTTCATCTTCATCATCAAAAATATCCTTGTCTCTAAGCAGTAATGGCCGGCTGGTAGAAGGAGCAATATGAGCACTAGGAGTAGTAGAAGGAGTGGACCGAGAAGGATTTGAAATACCGGTTCTTGGAGTAGTTAAGGTAGATAAGTGAATCGATAGGCCTTGTTCGGTCCTGCACCGATTTAGTAAGTCGTTGGTCCCACTTGGCCGTGGGTCAGGTGCTAGTTGTGGCGCTCGTGGATCGAGAGATTTCTCCCTCTGGAGTGAATGCCTCCTTGCCCAGCGAGACAAAATACTCATTTATGAACCCCATCATCGCGTCAAAGTCCTTGATCATCTTATCAGTAAGCGGGTCAGAATTAGCACTTTTCGACAATTTGGCCGTAAGTGGGTGTCCAACTCTAGGGATCCAAGTACGTGTCCCTTCTTCCCATACCTTGACGGGCCCCCTCCACCTGCTCTTTTTGCATTAGTGATGGTGAAGACGATGATGAGCCACTCTGAGTCTGGGATGCTCTGACTTTATGGCCCTCGGTGCGTCTTGTTACGTGAATAAAATTTCAAATTTTAAACTATATATATAATTGATAGTGTATTTAAAAACTTACATTCGCTCGATGATACGTCTGTGTCCTCCACTCTTCCCTTTTCTTGTCAAACCCGATATCAAAGAAGAAATTAGCTTTTGGGGGAATGGGCAACTGTTGCTAGGATCCCTCCACTAGTGTTGCTCGAATAGCCTTGGCCTTCTTCCCCTCCTGTTTCAGTCAATTAGTCAAGTAATGTAGTGTTAATGTTAGAAAAGAAATATTCACAAATGTTCAACTGTGTTCCTTACCAAATACATGTCCGTTCATTTCCGGGTGTAAGTCTTCTAACCTGGCCCACTTGGGCTTCGCTGCTTTTCCCGATTTAGCGTATTCACTTAAGCACGGTGCTGGTTTTTTCACAAAAAAAATAAAGTATTTAATAGAGTACAGATTTAAAAAAAATTAAAGTAAAATAAAATTATTACTTTATGCTTATTTGAGTCCCACATCTTACACGCGACATCCCAGTTCTCAAGGTTCTGATCATCGGGCTTTTTACCCTTAAGGAAATAGCCCGTCTTCAGACGATTTTTGAAATCACTGTAGCCCTTATTACAGCTACCGGATATATTCGCCAAGATTTTACCCCAATCCCTTCAACTCATCCACTACTCAATCTCAAAGAAATCTTGTTCACAAATAAACCCAATTATTATAGTTGCATATCTAACTCTAGGGAATTACAAAAATAAATGTTAAGTTTAGTCAACTTACCCCTAATCTTATTCACAAATAAATGTTGCCCAACTCTCGTAACTAAGGAGAACCGTTTCGCAAACAGTCAGGTTAATAACCTAGTCCACGTGATGTCTGATTCGTTGTTTGGATTCCACGTCTGATCAAACACGTAGAATTCAAAAGGTAGTCTACCCCCTAACTTTTGCATAGCCTTAACGGCTAATGAAAGTGTAGTATTCCCCCTCGCCTTTCGGGTCTTTTTACCTGTTTAAATGTGCGATTAATTTCAAAAAAGCAAAAATTAAATCTAAGCTAATAGTTAAAAAAATTTAAATAAAAATCATACCAGGGGCATTGCATCCCGATGTCGGAATATTTGGATTCTGAGACGGATCTTGACCATTATTGTCTCCACCGTGTCCTTAGGCATCACATCGGGCATCTGATAAATAATAAAACTACTAAAATACCCCTAATATTAATAAAATTACAATGTAATCCTTAAAATTATAATTTCACCCCTAAAATAATTATAAATTACTAAAGTGCCTCTAAATTATCTAAATAGTTCACTAAGGCCCTAAATTATTTTTTAAATTACGATTTCACCCCTAAAATTATTCTAAATTACTAAAATGCCAGTAAGTTATCTAAATAGTTCACTAAGGCCCTAATTATTTTTAAAATTACAATATTACCCCTATATTATTCTAAATTACAAATAGTTTACACATGCACTATATTATTTATTAGATTACAATTTTACCCCTCAAATTACTCTAAATTACTATAATGCTCCTAAGTTATCTAAATAGTTCACTAAGGCCCTAAATTATTTTTTAAATTACAATTTCACTCCTAAAATTATTCTAAATTACTGAATTGCCTCTAAGTTATCTAAATAGTTCTTTAAGGCCCTAAATTATTTTTTAAACTACAATTTCACCCCTGAAATTATTCTAAATTACTAAAATGCTCCTAAGTTGTCTAAGTAGTTCGCTAAGGCCCTAAATTTACAATTTCACCCCTAAAATTATACTAAATTACTAAAATGCCCCTAAGTTATCTAATAGTTCAATAAGGCCCTAAAATATTTTTTTTATAAATTATATTTAAAACCCTAAAATATTCTAAATTACGATTTCACCCTTAAGTTATCTAAAAAGTTAATTAATGCCCTAAATATTATTTAAAATACAATCTAACCCCTCTAATTATTCTAAATTACTAAAATACCCCTAAGTTATCTAAATAGTTCACTAAGGCTTAATACATTTTTTAAATTACAGTTTCACCCCCTAAAGTTATTCTAAATTACTAAAATGCCCCTATGTTATCTAAAAAAGTTCACTGAGGCCTACAATAATTTTCAAATTACAATTTCATTCCTATAATTATTCTGAATTACTAAAATTCCCCCAAGAGGTTTAAAAAGGTCACTAAGGCCCTTAATATTACTTAAATTACAATTTAACCCCTCTAATTATTCTAAGTTACTAAAATACCCTTCAGTATCTAAAAAGTTCACTAAGGCATAAACTATTTTTAAATTACATTTGCACCTATAATATTCCACAAAATGCTATTTAAAGCAAAATATTACACAAAAGAACTATATTACCCAAAAAGTATAAGTTATTTATATGCTTTCCTAAAATTAAATACCTAATTTATAAGCTAAAACTCCCCTACTATATCATAAATTCAATTTTACTTAAAATAACAACAATTTTTTTAAATTTCTAGAAACGGAACAATAAAATAAAGAATAAAGTAATGGTTGGAGTACGAACCTTCTTTGCTGGGATTTTTGTTTGTTAAGAACGAAGAATTTTCAATGAAAAATTTATTGTTGTGAAGCATTATACCTAGATTGTTGTTGATTAAGGTTCTTTGAAGCTCATCAGACTGTTTAGGGGAGTATCGTCAGAGTTTTGTAATTGGGTTTGGAGGAAATTTTTTAGTGTAAATAATTTATGGTGTCTCGACGGGTATTTATATTTTTTGGGTTCATCTTTACCGAGGAAAAGTGTCCTTGTTAAAGACGCGTGCCGTCGCAAAAAAAAAGAGGAAATGGATAGGCGGGAAGCTACACCACCAAAACGCATTCTCAAAATATTCATTTTCGGCTTTAGCGAGGACATTGTCCTCGCTAATATCAGATTTTTTATTACATCTCCTTTGAAATTAAATAACTAGACAATTTTTTTATAACTATAATTTATAAAACCAAACTCAACACAAAATCTAATAACATTCCAACCATTAATGAAAAATCAAACTCAAAAACATTCAAACATTGAAACTAATTCGACAATATGACAAAATGATAAAACCTTGGTAAACAACTAATCAGTCTTGTATCCATCAACAACTATTTCGTTATCATCATCGCTATCGATATATATAGTCTCATCATCAGTCATATACTCATCTATCGTGTAATCATATACATCATCATTGGCTTCACCAGAGTTCCCGGGTACAAGTTTAAATATGGAAAGATCGATATTTATCCCTTGTCCAGTAGTCAATTGTAACAATGGGTAATCTAAATCCAAGTTCCTATCAACCAATGGAATCGTGATCGAATCCGGACCATTGGAAATTGATTCTACACCCCATAAATTGAGAATCCATCTGTGTCGGTCATTCATTTCCCACACAACTTTTCATCCTTTTTCCGTCTTCCATGCGTCATCGATGTAAAAGACCTTTTTTGCTTGAGTTGCTAAAATGTAGGGTTCTTCACTCCACCAAAAAGAACTTGTGCTAATCATTGTTGCCCCATGTTCTGTTTTCTACTTTTTTTCGGTGTAATACCACTCACTAAAACAACACAACTGAACACCCACGAGTGAATTCAACCTCAACAATCTTGACTAACTCACCATAAAAAGTAACTCCACCTGTAACAAAACAAAATATCCAGTTTATAAACAAACAACTTACTACAAAACATAGAAATGAGGGATAACACAAAAAACCCACCTATGATGGTAAAAACTCTATAATCTTGAGTTACTCTCTTTCTCCCTTGTCTCGAGAAACCCATTTGACCACATTCACAACACAAGAATCATATCGATATACGGCTCCATTAGACATGTTGGACAACAAAACCAATTCAATGGTAGCAAGAGGATCACCAACTTCGCACATAAAAAACACTTATCGACAACATCAGTTATTAGTTGACATAAAGTGAATATAATTGAAAAAATTTAAAACTTATATACCTTTCTCATGAACCATCGACGAAAATACTCTCAGTGTTTTGTCTCTATATCAAGGAGCGGAAGTGAGGACTTGTGTTCCCTAAACAAAAAGCATAGTGTTAACAATCATAAATTTTATATTTCATGAAATGTTTTTTAGTTAAATTACTTACATCATATAGTTTTGGATCTTGTCGCGATTAAGAAGGATGTACCAATCGATATGTTCCTTCTCTTTAAAATGGTAAATTACCATACTGTTTTTTACTGATTGGCTTGTACAGGCTCTTAAACACGAATATTTCTTTGGGTTTAGGAATCGTCTCACTATATCTACCCGCGTTGTTGAATTTTGTACTTTCTTGTTGAAGGTATCGAGATATAAAAGTCAATGTTTCATCTACAACCTATACCTCGGCAATTAAACCCTCAGGACTGGTTGGATTCCGAATATATCCCTTGAGTTTCTTCAAGTACCTCTCAAATGGTACATCCAATGCATTTGAACCGGACCTCCTACCTGAGATAACTCGTAAAAGTGCATAACAAGGTAAACCATTATGTCAAAAAAAAGCGTGAGGAAAAATCATCTTCAACTTGCACATAAGCTCGACCACTTTAGAGTTTCTCATTTTCAATTCTTTTTTACTTAGGTTCTTCTTACAAACAATTTTGAACACGTTGCACAACCCAATAGTCGGATCGCTAATCGATTTTGTTAGCAATTAACCCTGGAATAAATAGCCAAGAATAGAAACTGCATCATAATATAACAGTCATGGGATTTCATACCGATAATCTTCCCCAAATCACTTTGAACGTTGTTTCGGAAGCTAGAAGCGAAACCATTGGGAAACTTTTGCACGTTTGACCAATCTGGAAACACACGTTGATTATCCGTTGTCATCGCATACTTTGCACGTGGTAGAATAGTTTTACCACGTGGATCCTCGTATAACCACAAATCTTGCCTGATACCCATAGCTTCCAGATCTTTTCTCGCCTTCACATTATCTTTGTTAATTTTCCCATCTAAACCAACAACTGTACCAAGAAGACTACCACACACATTTTTCTCACAATGCATCACATAATTGTTATATTTAACAAGTTTTTCGACCAATACAGTAAATGATAAAATATACTCTTTTTCTTCCAATTAACTCAGGAGGCCCAGTTTTCTTTGCCAACTTGCAACCAAAATCCTTGTGTTCATCGGGAAACACAATCGACAACCCATCTAACTGTGTCTGAATATCGACAGGACTATGTTTCCTAGGCGGGACCCTTTGATCGACTTTCATGTACGAAGATACGTCTCTCCCAAAATGATGGTTCAGAGGTAACCACCATTTGTGATCAAAATAAACAACTCCTTTATCAACTGCACGGACAGAGTAATCCATGAATTCAGGGCAAGCTAAGTAACCTTGACCCGGCCATCCTAAAGTGTACGATCTAGCCTAATAATCATTAATCATGAACAATAAACAAACATTCATTACAAATTCCTCCTTCATATGTACATCGAATGCAACGATCCCCATGCCCTACACCCAGGGGCGGATGTGGGGGTGGGCTGAGGTGAGCTGCAGCCCATCCCAGCCTATCCAACCTATTATAATTTAACCTGTTTTTTTAAAAAAAAAATAGATAAAAATATAACTAAAAAAAATTATAACATAAAATTAGCTCTCCCTAACTTAGTTTAGAGATTAATTCTATCAAATAATAAAATTTATTGACGAAATTGGAACGTACTCCCTCCGTACCAAAAATAATGTCCACATTACTAAATATGGTGTCCCAAAAATAATGTCCACTTACCATTTCAAGACAACTTTTTCTACTTTTTTCCTTTATTACCCCTACTTTTATTTTAATTTATAATTATTTGAATTATTATTTTATACTTGATTGCATTTTCCTAGGCATAGGAATAGGTGTGCATTAACATTAATGATGACATTTATTAGGGGCATTTTTGTACATATAGAGTTTAATAATGACATTTCTGAATCTGTGTGAAAAGGCTAAGTGGACATTATTTTTGGGACGGAGGGAGTAAATACCATTAAATATTCAATTTCTTGGTTCTTTTTAATTTTTTTTCATAGATTTTTTTTGTAATTAACTCTTAAATGTTTTCAATTTTTTTATTTGGTCCCCTAAATTTTAAAATTTATTCCATTAGACTTTAAATTATTTTATTTATAGGATTTTTTTTTTACAACAAAATGTATGTTATTTTGTATAAAAAAAGAAAATTTATCAGATGATTAATTTAAAAGAATAATATCCGGGCTTATATTGCAATCTTTACACAATATAGAGATTTATAGTGCATTTTAGCATTATATAAGGATCTATCTAGCAAGTTTTGCATAATATGTAGACTTATCGTGCAAATGCGGCAAAATGATTTTTTTCGGGGGCGTTGACCCCGAACCCCCTTAGCCTCTCCTAACAAAAAATCCTGGCTCCGCCCCTTCCCACACCAATTTCTACTCATCTATAAGAGGACGAATATATACATCGATATCCTTTCCAGGTGAACGAGGGTCCTGATATCAACAACGTAAGCATAATGGTGGATTCTTTCATGCATAACCAAGGTGACAAGTTGTAGATAATCAATAATACCGGCCACATGTTATATGAGTTGTTTTGCATAAAGAAATGACAAAAACCATCTACCTAAACCAAGGTGTACATTTCTTGGTTCACTAGCAAATCCAGGTTCCATCTCATCAAATGTTTTCCAGCTAGAACCATTGACTGGATGACGCAACACATCTTCGTCTGTCCTCTTTCCGGTATGGTGCCAAATCGTATCTTTAGTGGTGTGCCTTAAAGCATACATTCTCTCCAACCTAGGCGCAATTCACTTTTTGTCACCACACCGTAGTCACTATTACTTTTGTTTTTGCGACCACACAGTGGTCACTAAAAATATATATGAAAAAAATTCTAAAATTTATTAATTTGCAGTTTTTTTCACTTGCTAAACTCAAGTTATACAAGCATATAGAATATCGTAAAGTCAACTAAAGACGTCAAAAGTAAATAATTAATATGGATAAGTTTTTTTTAATACAAATTAACAAGAATTAACTTATACTAGTTTGTATCGTATTCGTCCCTCTCAAGCTCTATAAACTCATCATCACTATTGATGTGCATGGTTTGGTGGTCATCAAACTCATCTTCATACCCAACCCATATATCGTTCAGCTCTTCCTCATCATCTTTAGTAGGTTGATTGTGCTCTAAACTATCTTGGTCGTCTTTGGTATATTCTCTGTTATTCATGAGTAACACATCTATCTATAATGTGTCATTTACAATGGGTATATGTGCACTACAACAATGAAAATCGCTCACTTCCTAAATAACTTTCCACGTACCACGTTGCAATCCCATAACTTGCACTAGATCATCAATGTATAAAACCTTCTTGGCTTGATTGACTAGAATATACGTTTCATCTCTGTACCAGAATGAGTTAGTGTCGATTCTAGTGACACCGTGTTCATTTTGAATATTTTCTCTTCTGGTGTTATACCAATTGTACTCGAACACCGTAAATTAACATTCTTTTCTAAAATTTACCTGGAGATGTTAATAAATTCACCATACCAACTAACACTCTCGAAAAAACAACAAACACCATAAATTTGTAGTGACTCGTTTTTCCCATTTCTCACACGAGACCCATTTCACCCCATTAATGACACTAATCATATGTCCACACTGAACATATTGATTTGTTAGTCACATGGTGGAATTTTTTCAGGTACACTAGAATACTTGCTTACTTCATGCTAAAATCCAATTAGTGGAAAAAATAGTGAGTTTCACTATCTTGATTATGTTTTGATTTTGAAATATTTTATACCTTCTCTAAGAACCAATCATTAAATCCTCTTCGATGATTTTTTTCCACATCTGCATGACAATCTGCAACTAGCCTTGTCTTGTGTTTCGTTGAATACAATATATTTTCGTTATACGAGGAATATGAATAAGAAACTAACAATGATTTTTCATATAAGTAAAGTACTTACTCCATATAAACTTGAATCTCATCACAATTTCGTAGAATGCACCAAACAAGTGTGTACATGTCGATCTATGGAAGATATAAGAGAGTATATTTTCCCACCGTGTGACACTGACTTCTGAAAATTGATGTCTCTCTTGGTTTCGGCAATGAATTTGCATATCTACAAAATCGTCAAACTTGGTTTTTTCCTTATCAAGATAACGTGATATGAAAGTCAAAGTTTCCTCCACAACGTAACCATTGGCTATCGAACCTTCTATCTTTGCCACATTTCTTATGAATACTTTAAATTCTTCAAATAACTCTCAAAGGGGTACATTCAACGTATTTGCACTGGTCCACCAAGTAGTATTTAGTTGTACAAGTGTACGTCCAGGTGAATCATGATATTGAAAAACGTTGGTGGAAATATCATCTCAAGATGGCACATCTAAACAATAACCTCATTTTTCCTGTTTCATTTCGCACATACTCAAATTATGTTTACAAAAACAACCCTATAATGGCCTTTTGCACCACTTTACGTTCACTAGAACACTAGTCGCAAAAATGAACTGCATCATTATATGACAGCCGTGGAATTTCAATATGATAATCTTCTCGGAATCGATCACAATACTATTTTGTAAACTTGACGCAAAATTATCAAAAAACTTTTGGGCCTTCAATCATACTAGAAAATCCTCTCGCTTATCCGGGCTCATCACATACTTTTCTTTCAGTTGCATCACCCTAACCTTCGTATTTGTAACCAACTACAATTCCTCTCGAATGCCCATATCCCTCAAATCATGTCGCGCCTTCACGTTGTATATATTAACTTTGCATTCAAGACTTAAAATTGTACCAAGTAAGCTATCACTTATTTCTTCTCGCAATGCATAACATCGATATTGTATTTCAACATGTTGTTTCGACCAATACAGTAATTTGTACAATAAACTCTCTTTCTTCTAGTTAAACTATTTTTACCGTTATCTTTATCTTATTTCCCCCAAAATCCTTTTGTTATCTGGAAAACACATATATCAAACTGTCAAATTGTGTTTTGATACTCGTCGGTGTGTACTTACTAGGTGTTTCTTTATTCTCACTCCTAATATACAAAGTCGTGTCTTTTTCCAAAAAAGACAATAATTGGTGACCATCGTCTATGATCGAGATACACTATCCTTTTTACCATAAATACAAGGTGTAGAATACATGCATTTGGGTCACGCCCCGATGCATACAATCTCGCAAGATAATTCTTACACATAATAAACAACCACGCATAATATATATTACATTCTTATGTCCATCATAAGTAGGTTTGCATGTCCCCCCAAAATTTAACTCATCTATCATAGGTCAAAGGAATGCATCAAAATATTTCCTAAGGTAATGAGATATGGGAATCAATAACGTTATCACGAACGTGGATTCTTTCATGCATAGCCAAGGTGCTAAGTTAAAAGTGGTCAATATAGCTTTCCAAATGCTATATAGATTGCTTTTCCTCTGAAATTGGATAAAATCCATCAAGGGACAAGCCCAAAAGAACATACTAGGCTCTATAGCAAACTCAGGTGACGATCATGAAACACCTTCCAGCTAAGGCCATCAACTAGATGACTCAAAACATCCTTGTTTGAATATTTTTCAGTCTTGTTCAACTTATTTCCTTTGAAGCGTGCCTTGAAGCGTACGATTGCAGTAACCTGGGGGTAATGAGAAACTATTGATTTTTTTAGTGGAATTCTTTTCCCCTTCTTCGGTCCTACCTATATAACTTAAAAATTATACATGCCTTTATTTCTTTGTAATTACTCTAGTACAAAACACGGCCTTTCAAAAAAGTATCAATTATTTCGTATCCTAAACCTAAATTATTTAACTTCTTGTTAGACTCTTTATACGAGACGGGCAATGTATGTCCATCAGGTAACGAGCGACTCGCGTGCATCATTTTTCCAATAAAATTCTACAAACTTATATTTGTGAAATCAGGATACACCTCGATATTCATTTAGGCAGCAAACGCGTTAAAGGAACCTATAAAATTTCGTGGAACATGCTCATCTACATTTATGTGTCCACCTCATTAACAATTCCTCTCAAATCATCTAACACATTCAACATCTCTTCCTCTACAATATGATTCGAATCAAAATTCACGCAACGAACGACAACTTCACCATCCAAATTCAAACTTCATATCACGATAAAAAATCTTATTTGTCAAAATATGTGCCCTTGCATCATTAATATTTTATCTCATTAATCTTGCACCAATTGAATGTATGTTGAGTGGCATTTGAAATGTCCATTTTGTTGGCCTAACCTTGTTTATAATCCCTTTTTAATATTCGATAAATCTCTTTATAACTAAAATTATCAAAAATATCATAGGGATTATTCATCGTTGTGTTTTGATTCTTAAAAGATATTTTATAAACCCATTTAGTTGCATACTTAGTAAAATAAATCATTATCTTTATTTATGCATCATAAAACAATTTTTAGAAAATTTAAACCCAGATGCGGAACACTGCATAGGTGCAGACTCATGTATTCCCGCAACAAGAAAACAAATTTACAGGAAATTCCTGTGGGACACCGCACGAACGTTGTGGTACGCCGCATGAGAGGTTTTTTTGGTCAAACAATCAAGACAAAAGGCATATATTCGTTAGGTTTAAATCGGTATTTTAGACACTTGTCTTGTGACCATCGGGGGTTTATTTCATGTATAAATTAGAGCACATTGATGGCATAACTTACACCTTCCATCTACCCATATCAAGAACAATTATTTTTATCTTTAAAGAAGGTTTTTAAACGCATTCAAAGTTATATATCCACATTCAAGATACATTCTTGTATCTACTCATTAGGGAGTTAGTAATAAAGATTGTATCACCCTTTAAAAACTTTCCTTCCTCTTAATTTTAACCTTTGTAATAGAATAAGAGAGTATTGTGAGTATAGGTAGTATACTTGGTTCCTTGTGTTTGTAATAACACAAGTGGTTTGCTTCAAGCTAGTGAAGTGGTTGTAAAGGGTTTGTGATCTCACCCGGTTTGAAGAGATGCGAAGATTATATTTAGAATCTTGCAAATCCTAAGGTGGACACCTTAGGTAGTGGAAGTAGGGAAAACCGAACCACCAAACATCATTGTGTATCTTTCTATCCCTACACTATTTATTTTCTGCACTTTATATGTTTGACAATATGCTTACATGAATAGTTTACTTATATTGTCTCTTAGTATTATATAGTTTATGGCCATCCAGTTTACTAAGGGACTAGGATTTAAATTATCATTTAATTATATTTACTTGAAATAAAATTAGCTGATTAATTTTCATAGTCCTATTAAACCCCTCTTCTATGACGTATATTGAATATCACATGTGTTCTGAAACAAATTCTATGAAACTACTCATCCATTTCACAAAATCAAAACTAGCCTTATCTTTATCAATATGTACATCAATTTTGACTTTATTCCATACTACAAGAAACAATTTGGATAAATACACAAATATAGTAAACAAACTATAAATCAATATATTATTGGATGGATGATTTATATACATATATAAAGAACAAAATCAGAAATACAAATATACATATGATATAACTACAAGAAAATGGCATTATAATAGATTATCATATCTTATAATAACATAGTAAAATTCACATTTTTTGGGATAAACTTTTACCATAAATCTACTGATTTCCTAAAATTTAGCAAATAGTCAACAATAATTATAAAAAGTATACAATACATAAATTAACAAGCTTAATATAACAAAACAATTACTAATAAATGAAATTTCAATCTTTTATTTATAAAAATGGTAGAGAAATACCTCATATAAAATGAAAGAATTATGGTAAAAATGGTCCTATTGAGACTGGGAAATCATGTTAGTGGCCTACAACGACAGAAATCAGTGACTCTGGTATAAACAAAATCGGGTGAGTAATTTTTTTTTTGGATAAAGTATTTTTAAAAGTTGTTGCTATAATATTTAATGAGGTTCTGCCAAATCCATTATATTTATTACACGATCTTTGGAGACCGCTTGGATAGTCTCTAAAGAGTAAAAAATAATCGCTAAAAATATTACTATCGTCCACAACAGTGGTCGCTAGTGGGTATTATCTTTTAGCGACCACCCGTTGGTCGGTAATATATATAATATCTATTTATTTTGAGACTCCACATATACTGACTACTTGATGGTCGTTAATGATTTGCAAATCTTTACCAACCACTTGTTGATTGGGTATACATTCTCTTTTTTCCACATTATATTTGTTATGACCACAACGATTGTCAGCAATGATTGTATGATTCCTACCAACCACTTATGTGGTCGCTAAAATATATTAGTTTTTTTAAATAATTTAATAGCAACCAAAATTGGTCGTCATAAATTACATAATTAGCGACTAGGGGTGTGCACTATCCGATTCGGCTCGGTTTTTGGACAAAACTAAAACCAAAACTAAATGGTTTGGGTTTTAAGGATGCTGCTACCGGACCGAATAATTTTTATCGGTTTGGTTTTGTCGATTTTTGGTTCCGTATATATGTTCGAATCGGTTTTTTTGTGTGTTTGTTTTGGTAACTGGATATTCTCAATGACATCTTCCTGAGACGTTTTATTATCAAACAAATTGATACAGGAAGTGTCTAATTTTTTAATTTGTTGTCCAATCTAGGAAACATTGCATTATTTTAACTAATATACTATGCATAAAATTGTAAACAACTAATTATATAGGGATGTTTCTGTAATTTAATATGTATGCTTTAGTTTCAATAATTTCTGATAAACTAATGATCATTTTAGATAAATCGACTAATATTTATGCATATTTTGCACATTATGGCCTCTTAAGTGGTGGAACATTCCATTTTTGAGCATTTTTCTTTTCAAATTTTTCTCCATTTTCTATCCCCTTATCATAATAATTTTAAAAAAATATCAAGGAAAGTCAGAGGTGCGTTAAGTAAGTACATAGTGGGGAGGTTATTCAAATTCAGATATAGTTATTCTTAATGACATTTTCTAATATAGATTCAAGAACAAATACTAAACAGGAAGTAAAGAACACAAACAATTATCATGGTTTGACAAAGTTTACATCCATATTGGGCTTCGACGAGAAAAGTTCCTCCACTATAGAATGCCTCCAATTATAGATTACAAATGTTTCTCAAAGTATTTAAACGAATAACCAAGAAATCTCAAGCTATACGAACGACCATTAGAAGCCCTATCCAACTATGCTGATTATCTAATAAGAATCAAGATGAGTCTTGTTGTGTTTAGATTATCTAACTATTACAGAGTTTACAACCGATATAATCTATTCAGTGTGGATACCCTGAGTTTGTATCTAAAGTCGAGAGAGAAGACCAATAAAAAAGGGAGAACACGAAAGCTAGCCAAAAGTTGAAGAAGCAAGGCTTATTTATGGGAGTGGTAGGGTTTTGATTGAGACAGCCCAATAATAACAAGATCAATGGTTGAGAATCATCCCGACTTAATTTAATGTACACTTTCATGATAGGCTAAGGTCCAATAAGACAAAGAAGCCCAATAAGGCTAATTAGTCCAAGACTAAATAACAAACCAATTCAGACAGGCCCAAGACAAAACCCAAAAATCACACTTCACATAAAAATATAAAAAGCATCTTCATCTTGAAATGTGTATTACAAAAATCATCTTCTTCATCATCATAAAATTAGGAACACCATAGGGGAAGCACCATCTCAATCGCCATCACTGCTCAATAGTACCTGTAAAAATATTTCAACCAACAAACAACAAGTCCAAACAAAGTTTGAAATTGGCGTTTGTCACCTGTTTAGTACCCATATAAGAAGGATTCAACTCAGAAACTATGGTCTCGTTTGGTAAGAAAAATAATGGGTAATAATTCTAGTTTTCGTTCTCTATATTTGTCAAATGACTAATAAACTATGATGTAGATCTCCCCGCCTAGGCGCGCCTAGACGTCAACTCTCCCCTTAGTCGCTTACGCCTAGTTACAATTCTAAGTGTTTTTTCCTAGCGCCTTAGTCGCCGTGGAATAGGCGCCTAGCCCGTCTAGGAACCAATTAATGGCAAAAAATGGCCGCCAAGGCGCCGATTAATGGAAAAACATGTCAGTGTAGGCCTTCTTGTTATTTTTTTATTCTCGAGAATTATTTAATTGATATTATAACTCAATTTTTAGTATATTTATATTTAATATAGTGTTGTTAGATGAATTTTATGACTTGAATAGTTAAGACTTCTATAATGACTACAGATATTGCTAAATATAAAAATTACATAGCGGGATCCAAAACTGTATAATTCCGCCTATCCCCCGTGTAATCCCGCCTAGGCGCTAGGCCCTGGTCGTCCGCTTAGGCCGCAAAACCGAGATCCACATCATAGCTAATAAAAAGCATGTTTGGTTAAAGAAAATGAAAACAGTTTTATGGAAAATTAAATGAAAACGTTGCTATATCGGAGAACGTGAAATCAATGTTTTCCATATATTTTTAAAATATTGGAAAAGATAACAAAAATCATTTTTCAAAAATATATTTACAAAACGAAAATAGAAAATATTTTCACAAACCAAACAGAGCCTATATTTTCCAATATAACTTTATTATTATCCAAAATATCTCTAATGAAACGGTACTTAACATCTATATGTATAATTTTCTCATGATACATAGGATTTTAACTCAAATGTATAACACTTTGCCTATCAAAGAAAATTATGGAATTATTCTTAGCCAACTTAACCTCTTTTGAGAAAGTTTTAAAGTCAAATGGCTGTCTACAAATAATACGTTATTGATGTCTCCTCATTTGTGATAGATTTATATTAGGATGAGACATCATTTTTAGTGATTTAGGAAGTTTTTTAGTTGATTTTCTTGAGAAATAATGCACTTTCCTATTTTGAGTCTTGATTTAGTAAAATAATATTTTTAGAGCATGTTGGGTTTAATTATTTATTTAGTGTGAAGCTTTAAAGATGATTATGGAGATTAATTAGATTCCAAGTCAAAGACTACAAGATATGGAAAGAGATAAGCATGGTAATTGGAGATAAGGAAACAAAAGCTAAAAATATGGAAAAGGAAAAGCTGCCTTAATCCTGAATTTCTGCACCTACGACCACAAATCAGCTTATATCTAAAAAACGGTGTGGAATTTGGAGAAACGATCAAGAGAAAAGTTGAAGAGCTTTCCGAGACGATCAATTTGGTATATTCATACGCGTCAAACGGATGAATATTGAAGCTGTTAGAGCTAAAAGAAGATCGGACCTGATTTCATGTTTTTAGGGTTACGAATTTGAGTTGGGCTTGGAGTCCACCACTTACTTCTCCTTCAAGAAAACGAATTAGGGCTTCCAAGATACCTATAAATACACCCTCTTATCATTGTAAACATGTCCTTGCTCAGTTTCAAGCTTAGGCTTAGTCCTTACTTGTATTTTCTCACTTTTAAATAATAGCTTAGTCATTATAATTATTATTCATCCTTAGAATCAAGTTATTCATCCAAGGAGCAAGCTGACCTATAGAGGAAGACAAGAAGAAGAAGTTGGAGACTGACAAACTCCTCTTCTACATCTCACCTTCTCTATATTTAGAGTAATTAGCTATAGATCTATTCTCAACCATATTTCTAAGCTTTTATTCTGTAAGTTTACTTTTAATTGTTGGATTATTCTTTTGTCTTTAAATACTATTTCTTATTTTAATTGATTAAGCTTGGCGTATATTGTTATTATGTGTTTTGACTTATTGTTACACCTTAGATTTGGCCAATCTTAGGATTATTCTTAGTTATTGACAACACCACATAATCGTCTAGTTTTGATCCCTTGCCTAACTAGATAGCCATTAAGGTTTGATTTAATCACCTATCATTACTTAGGAATCCCTAGTAGTGGAGAGGTTGCTCCTAAGCCTAGAAAAGGCTAGGTAGAATTTAGAATCCTGGTTAATATATAATGCTTAATCCGTGACAGGTTAGAATAACGATTTAGTAATAGACTCATATTAGTAATCCTAATCTATTTGACTTACATTCATATTTAGTTATTTGTCTTGTTTATTTGTTTTAATTATTTAATTGTGTAAATTGTTATTTCATCTTTTTATATTTTTATCTAAAACATCTAAATTCATCTACGCTTGTTAAATATAAGTAGATCTAACGGATACAATCCCTGCGAACGAACTTGACTTATCATTAAAACTTGCAAACGATCTGTGATACTTGCAGTGAGTTCCGTGGTTCTCAAGGGTGTGTGCTCTTTATTATTATCTTTATTTATCTATTATTTTATCACACCTTTGCCCCCACCAAGTTTTTGGCGCCGCTGATTTATCTTTAAGTTAAATCTATTTTGTTTTTATTTGTTTTCAGTTTTACGCTTTCTTTTTGTTTTAGTCTTTCTCAGGATTTTAGATGGATAATCAACGGTTAGAGCTAGGTTTACCTAGTAAATTTCTAGTTCAACGCATTGGGATTCGCGTCCCAACTATCCAAGCCGTTAGATTCAAGCCTGATCCTGATTTAATTAATCAATTCGCGAGCTATGGGAAATTTAATGGTGATACAAATTAAGATCCGGTCAGATCTGTTCAAAAATTCATGCAATTTTGTGATGCCTACATTAATGAAGGTGTTACGCAAGAACAGATGTATTATTTAATGTTTCAATTTTTCTTGACCGGGAAAGCAAGCGATTGGTTCGATGATCAACCTCCCGAGCTAATAACCGATTGGGACAAGCTTCAAGAAAGATTCCTTGATAAATTTTATCCTACAAGTATGCGAGTGAAGGAACTCTTGGAGCCTACAAATTTCTTACAAGAAGCCGGAGAGAGTGTTGGTGAAGCATGGACGAGATTTCAAAAGATGTTGGCAAGATGTCCACTACATGGATACACGCCACAATTACAATTATCCATGTTCTATAATGGACTCGATAGAGAGTCAAGGCTGAGAGCAGATAATATGGGTCGTGGTAATTTTGTCTCTATGGATCCAAAAGAAGCAAAAAGTGGTATGGAAACAATCATTGAGAACAACATGAGTTGGCCACAAGGAAAAACTCCTACCATTAACGCAGAAGAAGAAGCGAGGATTTCAAGCTTGCAAGATCAAATACAACAACTCGCTATAACTGTTAAGGAAAGCATCCCAAAGCCACCTCAACAGTTATACCTACAAGAGCAAGCCTATGAAAATCAAGCTAATCAACCACCGAGCTATACTGTGCATAATGTAAGTCAAGCTCAATCACGTCCTCAAGAAGAGATTACTGAGTTAAAAGAGACTATTAGTCAATTCATCAACTTCTCGAAGGAAAATATGAGCAGACTTGAATAAAAAATTGATGCATCAGTAGTGCAAAGCCTGCAACAACAGAACCAAAATCTTAAACAACATAATCAACTTTTAGAGAAGAATGTGATGCAGCTCACTACAATCATAGAACAGATGCAAAGTCAACTCCTACAATTGACCCAAGATACAACTACTAACATGAAGAAGATCCAATACGTAGACGATAAGGTTAAGACTATTAGTCTTCAAGCTCAAAAGATAAACGGTGAGATAATCACCAAAGCAAACAAGTCAAACGTAAGTCGGATGAACTTAGATGAGATAATTGTTGAAGATTGGGTTGAAGAAGTTGAACATGATAAGATTAAGAAGCCTAGAGTGGTTGATGAACCAAGAATTGAAAAGAGAAGTAGAGCAAGACAAACACCCATACATTGCCACTATCCCACGGAGCAACATCAGAAGTGTATAGAGGCGTTAAAACAAGTAAAAATTAACGTCCCTTTACTCGAAGCTATGGAAGGAAGGAGAAACTATGATCGATTCTTTCTGGAGGCACTCTCTAATAAGAAAAGATTCACAAGAGCCAAGTATGTAGCAATCAACGAAGGGGTATCAGCACGAGTTCAACGAAGATTACCACCGAAGCGTAAAGATCCGGGAAGTTTCAATCTCCCAATCAAAATAGGTGGTATATTTCATGGAAAAGCCATGTGTGATTTAGGGGCAAGTGTGAATATCATGCCCAAAAGTGTATTCAAGAAGATTGGTATTAGTGAAGCGAAACCGACATCCGTAATCTTACAACTTGCGGATCAATCTACTGTTAAGCCGTGTGGAGTAATAGAGGACGTACTCGTTCAAGTAGGTAACCTTGTTATTCCAACGGACTTTATTATTCTTGACTACAAAGCAGATAAGAACGTCCCATTCATTCTTGGGCGTCCATTCCTAGCCACCAGCGATACTATAGTGAATGTGAATGAAGGAACTGTGACTCTTAGTATTAAAGATAACTCTGAAACATTCTATGTTTTGGGAAAGAAGAGGAAAAAGAAGTCAAAGGAACTATATCCAATCAGAGCAGTAACCAAGAAGCCAGAACCTGAAAGTCTCCAAGAAACCATAGAGAAAAAGATTGAGTTTGGGGTAGGAGCCGAGGTGGCATGGAAACCTCCCAACCCCAAACAGAGCAGTTCTTGGAAGGGACCTTATGTTATCACGCAAATTATCTCAGAAGGAGTGGTCGAAATCAAGGCTATCAAAGGTTCCAAGCTCGATTTGGTAAGTGTTAATCATCTCACTCACTGCTGGGGAGGCTATAAAAAGAAATAACCGAGGTAACTCGTCTAACTTTGAAAGACGTTAAACAAAAGTGCCCTTTGGGAGGCATCCCATAGTAATTCTTATGTTTTTATGTTTTAGTTTTAGTTTAGTTTAGTTGTTTTTAGTTGATATTGCATATTTGAGAAAGGTATTAGTGTTTTTGATGATTTGGTATTGGAGAAATCGAGTTAGGGAAGCGAGCAAAAAAATTTTCGAACAGAGAAACTTCGGAAAGTCATATCTTTGCGCTCGGATGTCGGAATCAGGTGATCTTTGAGCCTAAACTGCATAACTTTTCGAGATCTAGCTGTTGGGGAGGTTTTTGCCAAGTGCGGTACACCGGACCTCAGCCGCGGTGCACCACAGAGGAGAAACCCGTGCCACGGGGTAGAGCCACGTGTTTTATCCAGAAACGAAAAAAAAAATATAGCTGATGGGTCCGGTATACCGGACCCTATACCGCGCCATGCACCGCACAAACACGTGCCACGGGGTCCTACCACGGGTTTTTTGACGTAGGAGGCGCGGAGCACCCCCGCGGTACACCGGACCATGGTCCGCAACTCAAAAACGCGTGCCACGGGGTCCTACCACGGGTCCAATCCAGTGAGCAAATTTTTCACCCATCAGATGCTACGGTGTACCCCGCGGTACACCCCCTGGTCCGCAGGGTAGTCCGCCCGAGCCGCCAGAGAGAGAAAAGAAAGGGTTTCAAGCTTATAAGGAGATCTAATGCTTATTATTCCGAATTTATCAAACCTTAAACCTCTTTCTTCTCTCCAGAACTCTCCCAACTCCATTAAAGCTTCAACAAACCTTCACCTAACATCAAAACACCACCAAATCACCATGAATTCTCATCCAAATCCTTTCCCACATCATTACAAAGATGATTCAAGCACCCAAATCATATCAAAACACCTAGAAACCAAGAATCCAAACCATGTAATTCAAAATCTTTTTCCAAAATTCATTAAACCCATATCATCAAAGCTTGATTCAATCATACCCACATGGAGAATTGTCATCTTAACACTGTTCCTAACCAAAATAAAGCTTGTTCCACCTATGATCATAAGTTACAAATTTCAAGAGTGTTCAAAGCTTTGAGTTGGGGGTCAAAAGAGATGATAAAGAGAATAAAGAAATTATCAAGTGTTATGGGATATGAAGAATCAAAGCAAGGTATTGGGTAAGCTCTAGAAGATTTCAATTGAGATGGGTACTAGTTTGGGAATAAATTACAAGGTAAATCGGATCAAGAGTAGAGTAAAGCTAGCTGTGGTGAATTCAAAGAACAAAAAGGTTTAAACTTTCATAAGGAAGACACCACAACCTCTACAATCGATAGTCCTTTAACCCAAGATGAACAAAAGCTTCTGGAACGCTAGTAGTTGTATTCAAAACATATTCCTGAATGAACAACTGTCACATGAGAGATTATTCAAAGAGCAAAGTTGGAAGAAGATAAACAAGAGATTTCTAGAGTGTGATTGATTGGGATAGAGCGTAAGAAGATGTAAGGGAATGCGAAATTGGTGATACATAGAAATTTACATACATGAAAGCACTGCACCCTATTCCGGGTATTGATCAGGCGAGGTAAATAGCCTCGAAGAGTATGTTTTCTTTCTTCCTTACCTTTTCTATATGTGCAATATCTGTAAAATTTTAATTTTATTTTATATTTGAGTCTTTTCGAGTCGTGGGGACATGGCTCATTTTTGAGTTGGGGGTGTGGGGATTCGTTGTCTCTCATCTCCATTTTTCTGTTTTTAAGTAAAATTAAAATTTTTGAAGGTTTAGATGTATGTAGAGTGTGTTTAATAGCTTGAAAGCATAAGCTCAGTGAATTAATGATAGTAAGTAGTATGTTTATGAGCTATTTTATTTTGTATGCTTTGAGTATTTGCAGGAAAACACACATTGATAATAAAGAAAAGATTAGTGAGCAATGCGATAGAAAGTATGTTCGATCTCAGGGAACCTTGAGAAGTGTGTAGGCCGTGAGATCCAAGCTAGTTGATAAACCCATTTGATGAAAGTGCTAAAGGTAAGAAAATAATGAAATTACATAGTGTAGAAAGTGATTAAGGCGGTTCTTTCATATTTAAAGCCTTTGAAGCCTTTTTAGACCTTCTCACCATGTTATTTTTATGCTATATCCTTCTCAGCCCCTTCTAGCCTTTCTAAATCTTTTTTATTGAAACACGTTATAAGCCATATCCCTTTAGATTATAGGACTTTTCCATATGACCCGCACTCGAATCGCGATGCATAGACAGTTGTTTTAGAGCTTGAGTTTGGGGTGGTGGGTCCACCATTATGGGAAATATTATTGGGATGGGATTTTTTGAGCTTATTAATTGTGCTATGTTCTTAAGATTGATGATGATTCACAGATTGTTATATTGTAACCCTTTGCCGGGGTAATAGTGAATGAAAAAGAAGCTACGAGCTAAAACTGCCAACAAGGGCATAAAAAGAAAAGAAAATATATATATATATATATATATATATATATATATATATATATATATATATATATATATATATATATATATATATATATATGAGAAAATAGCATGATATCTCAACATTAAAAGAGAGTCATAGCTATACAAAGGAAAAATTGATTTGAAAAGAAAAGAAAATATATATATTCGAACCGGGAAAGTGGAATTTTTATGTGAACATCTTATGCTTTAATTGGGTTATTGGGGATGCTATGCATCAAGAAATCATTGGGTTGAGTGAGAAACGTTTCATGAGAGTAACTCAAGCTCTAGGGCGATTCGTTGATGGCTAGTGAGGAGAGAGCCAAAAGCTCACTCTAAATTATCCAAATTACTTATCCTACCGTCCCTAAGCCTACATTACAACCTTAAAGACCTTTTGATTCTTTGCTATGTAATCGAGAAGTGATTGAGCCAATAGAGAGTAGTTAAATGGATCTTTGGGTACTAGTAAGGTTCGATGAACAATCTATAGCTTCCTTGGGGAACTGAGTAAAGTCCCAATCCTTCTTACATTGCGAAACTAATCTGATCTTGAATTCAAACCGTGTTGACTATGAATATGAGAAGTGTACAGGTATGTAGTTTTTAATATTATTACATGAAATTTTCTGAGTAGTTGCTTCGAGTCTATTCTCCATATTCTTCTATCTTCTGTCTTCTGTGCTTAATTGACCTAGGTGTGTATTTAGAGACTTCCCTTTGTTTTTATCTTTATTGTATCGGGACGATACAACTTTGAGTTGGGGGTCTTGATATCTCCTCATTTGTGATAGATTTATATTAGGATGAGACATCATTTTTAGTGATTTAGGAAGTTTTTTAGTTGATTTTCTTGAGAAATAATGCACTTTCCTATTTTGAGTCTTGATTTAGTAAAATAATATTTTTAGAGCATATTGGGTTTAATTATTTATTTAGTGTGAAGCTTTAAAGATAATTATGGAGATTAATTAGATTCCAAGTCAAAGACTACAAGATATGGAAAGAGATAAGCATGGTAATTGGAGATAAGGAAACAAAAGCTAAAAATATGGAAAAGGAAAAGCTGCCTTAATCCTGAATTTCTGCACCTACGACCACAAATCAGCTTATATCTCAAAAACGGTGTGGAATTTGGAGAAACGATCAAGAGCAAAGTTGAAGAGCTTTTCGAGACGATCAATTTGGTATATTCATACGCGTCAAACGGATGAATATTGAAGCTGTTAGAGCTAAAAGAAGATCGGACCTGGTTTCATGTTTTTAGGGTTACGAATTTGAGTTGGGCTTGGAGTCCACCACTTACTTCTCCTTCAAGAAAACGAATTAGGGCTTCCAAGATACCTATAAATACACCCTCTTATCATTGTAAACATGTCCTTGCTCAGTTTCAAGCTTAGGCTTAGTCCTTACTTGTATTTTCTCACTTTTAAATAATAGCTTAGTCCTTATAATTAATATTCATCTTTAGAATCAAGCTATTCATCCAAGGAGCAAGCTGACCTATAGAGGAAGACAAGAAGAAGAAGTTGGAGACTGACAAACTCCTCTTCTACATCTCACCTTCTCTATATTTAGAGTAATTAGCTATAGATCTATTCTCAACCATATTTCTAAGCTTTTATTCTGTAAGTTTACTTTTAATTGTTGGATTATTCTTTTGTCTTTAAATACTATTTGTTATTTTAATTGATTAAGCTTGGCGTATATTGTTATTATGTGTTTTGACTTATTGTTACACCTTAGATTTGGCCAATCTTAGGATTATTCTTAGTTATTGACAACACCACATAATCGTCTAGTTTTGATCCCTTGCCTAACTAGATAGCCATTAAGGTTTGATTTAATCACCAATCATTACTTAGGAATCCCTAGTAGTGGAGAGGTTGCTCCTAAGCCTAGAAAAGGCTAGGTAGAATTTAGAATCCTGGTTAATATATAATGCTTAATCCGTGACAGGTTAGAATAACGATTTAGTAATAGACTCATATTAGTAATCCTAATCTATTTGACTTACATTCATATTTAGTTATTTGTCTTGTTTATTTGTTTTAATTATTTAATTGCGTAAATTGTTATTTCATCTTTTTATATTTTTATCTAAAACATCTAAATTCATCTACGCTTGTTAAATATAAGTAGATTTAACGGATACAATCCCTGCGAACGAACTTGACTTATCATTAAAACTTGCAAACGATCTGTGATACTTGCAGTGAGTTTCGTTGTTCTCAAGGGTGTGTGCTCTTTATTATTATCTTTATTTATCTATTATTTTATCAAACCTTTGCCCCCACCAGTTATAACAACATATTCTGATACAGTAGTTGAGAGAGAGTTACTAGTGGTTGTAACTGAGACTTCCAAGAAATGCAGTTTTTCCCTAAAGTAAAACAATAGGTTATAGTAGAATTTCTAGAGTCTCTATCACCTGAAAAATATGAGTTTAAATAGATAACAAGCTCAAAAGGAGTATCATGATTTCAATAAATCAATCTCACACTCAAAGTAGTATTCACATAAGTTTAAACACATTTAAGAGCAAGACAATGATCATAGTCAGGAATAAAACAAATATCTACTAAGTAAAGATATAGGAAAGAACAAATCAGGCCTGGTATTAATCATATCATATATAAGTGAACCAATAAAATTTTAATAAGGCATATTTTCCATTTAAAGGATATCATATTATTTTTAGGCATAATTTATTATACAAAACAACATTCCAGCAAAAAGAATATGTACATGTTTGCAATTCAAATTACCATGCTTAGAAACTATATTTTCCAATCAATGTCCATGATGTTATTTTAATTATCAACTAGATTTGGTCCCCATAAATTATCATTCCAAGAATTTTTCTAGCATTACATAAGCCTTTCATATCACACTCAGATTTCAAAGCATTTTAAAGTTTACTTACAAGTGACAAGGAGCTATTGAGAATTAACATATCATCAACATATAGCAAAATACAAATCCCACAGTTATCCTTACAAGTATAATAGAAGCATGCATCATATTGGGACCAACTGGAAGCGAGGGATAAGTCAAAGGAATAAAACCTCTTACACCACCGCCTTGGAGTATATTTTAATCCATATAAGGATTTATTTTAAAAGGCATACATGATTAGGCAGTTTGGTATCCATATAGCCTTTAGGCTGTCTCATGTAAATTGTTTCCTTAAGGTCATCATGCAAGAAAGTTGTCTAACATCAAGTTGCTCAATTTCCAAGTTGAAACAAGCAGCATATGCAAGCACAATTCTGATAGTTTTAAATTTAACAACTTGAAAGACAATTTTAATGAAATCAATGCCCTCCCTATGGGTAACCCTTGGAAACTAACTTAACTTATACCCAAGGGAATCAGTTTTGGAACAACCATTCTTCAATTTATAAATCCATCTACATTCCACTAAATTAGCATCTTTAGGCTTAACAACTAAAGTCCAAGTTTTATCGAGTAACAATGAATCAATGTCATCCTACATAACATTAACCCACAATTTATTATCTTTAGAACCATAGCATCAAGAACAGAGTAGGCTTCGGAAACCCAGACCTCAACTGCAGTAGTTGAGGTTGTATATATAAGGTATACATATAAATACCTATTATGATCTTTGATTTGCCTTCTCTGCCTATCTCTGGCAAGCTAGTAGTCCTGTAATCCTTCTACTGATGACTCACTCAAGTGGTCAGCTCCTCCTCAAGTATATCAGGTTACTCAGTACCTTTACCATCATCTGGTTGTTGGGGTTGATCCACTTGATGATCTCTAAAATAAGGTTCAGTTGACCTTCTAGGTTTGAGATGCTCCACCTCAAACTCATACCCCATAGTATCACCAGTAGGCTCAGCTAAATTATCACTACTTGTAATTGAAACCTCTTTGCAAGAAAATGTTAAGTCATATAACATCTCTAAACCCGCTAATATCTTTATCCCACAATCTATATCCCTTAACACCATGTTGTTGTTGATAACCAAGCATAATCCATTTATGGGTCTAGGGTCAAGTTTTCCATATTTGTTGTGGGTATAAGCTGCACAATTAAATATTCTTAAATAGGAAAACTCGCGTATTTTTCCAATCCAAACTTCCATATGGTTTTTGAAGTCAATGGACCTATTTGGGGCCCTATTGATTAGATAAGTTGTATTGTATAAAGCCTCCTCACCTAAAAAAAGTTTAGGTAATCCAGGGGTTAAAAAAAGACTCATAACCTTTTCAAGTAGGGTTCTATTCATCCTCTTAGCTACCCTATTTTGCTAAGGGGTTTTCCTAATTGTTCTATGCCTAAGGATACGACGTTCTTTAAAAAGTTAATCAAACTCCTCGTTACAAAATTCAAGGCTATTATCAGTCGTAAAAACTTTAAGTAATTTTCTAGATTATTTTTCCTCTAAAACTTTCCATTCTTTGATTTTGGTACATGTTTCATCTTTAATTTTTAACAAAAAGGTCCAAACTTTCCTACTATGAACATCAACAATAAAGAGAAAGAACTTAAAAATTTCCATGTGAATTATACCATTTAGAACCCACAAGTCAGCATGCACATACCCAAGACAGTCGGAGGCTTAATGAAACCTAGACTTAAACTTAAGTCTATGTTGTATAGTTGGTACATAATTTTACCAGAATGATAAATCACATATATAACCTTACCAAAGCAGCCCTGTTTGCTTAGGAAAATGAGTCTTTGCTGACTCATATGCTTAAGCCTCAAATGCCACTTAAGTGTAGGTGCTTTCTTAGACTCAGAAACAATATTAGATAAACATGAAATATGACCACCATTATGAACATAAATGCCAAATACTTGGTACCAGTAAATAATATTATAGAACTTATATACACATGAGTATTATCCTTAGATACTTAAGAAACACAACCAAGATCGTCAAGAGCCCCCAAAGAAATCAAGTTTCTTTTAATTCATGTATATATTTAACATTAGTGAGGTAACGAACTTCCCACCATGCATTTAATCTTTCCCACACCCCTTACTCACATGTTTGATCATTTATCATATACACAGTTTCATTACTAGTTTCAACAAGATCATGAAATAGTTCAGATAAGGGACACATATGAAAGATGAAACCAGAATCAAGTATTGAATTATCATTACTAGATATATCATTGACATTCGGTACTTCAGATACATCATCTATCTTAGGCATGCAGGCTACATTAGGTTCATTATTACTAGCATTCAATTCTGTTTTAAGTTTGAACTAGTATTCTTTAAGTGTCCAGCCTTACTATAGTGATAACATTTTTTAGTCTCTTTCGACTTAGATTTATTCTTGTATGTCTTCTTTTTCTAATTAGGTTCAGGGACATGTGTAGTATCTATTCTAGGTTTAATAAACAAGTTAGAGCTAGTTCTTCTACTCAATTTAATCCACTTTCTATTATTTTTAAGGTAGAAACTACTTAATCAAAAGTAGGGATAGTACTAGCATATTGAAACACATCGTTAACAACTTGATAATAATCAGGAACAGAGTTCAAGATAGTCATGCATTTAGTAGTATCATCTAAAGCTTGAGCAGTATAATTCAACATCAAAGTCATTTTTAAAAACTCATCAAGATTATCATCTAAAGATTTACTAGCATCCATCTTATAACTGAACAAATATCCTTTCAAGAAAGCCAAGTTGGGTAAGATATAATAGAACAAAGAGAGTCTAACTTACAATATACTCAAGTGTAGTATTACATCCATCTACCCTTCTAATAACCGTTCGTACCATTTGACGAACATAATGTTGAAGGTCTCTTCCTTAATCTCACCTTCTTTGTCCAGATAATCCTTGGGCCATTTTTCGGTATCCTCAATCAATGCATGTTTGACTTTATGATGAAACAACATCGCCTTCATCTTTTTTCCCATGCACCAAAGTCAATTTGTCCATCATAGACCAACATCTCGATTTGAGTTGTAGCCATCAGGTTAGTACAATCACATTATAAAAATATATACATATATATATATATATATGTGTGTGTGTAAATTGTACAAACAAGCAAGAAGAACTTCAAAGTATAAAATAATTTTAAATCACAAGTTTTAAAACCCATAAAATTTAGGAAATGTAAAACCTCCAAGAAACCTAAGAAACACCGAAAACCCTAGAAACCTTTACAAGTTTCAAGTATCACCAGAAACAACCAAATTTAATCCAAAAAATAACAAAAGTAAATCAGATACAAATTTGAGCAATCAAAACCATAGAAAGTGTCAAAATAAGACAGAATTGTAAAAGATTTAACTAGTTATGATACCACTGTTGTAAAAATCCTTAAGATTATTTTTTTTAATGCCATGTTCAAAAGAATATTTGAGAACAAATATTAAACACAAAGTAAAGAACACAAACGAATTATGGTGATTCGACAAAAGTATAAATCCACGTTCAAGGGCGGAGTCAGGAATTTTTGTAATGGGGGACCAAAAAGGTTTGTGGCAACGACCCCATAATTTGTTTTCTGGTGAATTTGCACTACATGTCCATATATTATACAAAAATTGCAAAATAGGTCTTTATATTATTTACCTTATAAACTTCTATATTCTAGAAAATAATATTTATTTTACAGTAAAAAACTAAAATATCTATATAGATAAAATAAATATAGGTCAAATATAGAAAATTTAAAAACTAAAAGGGGCTAAAATAAAATTCAGAAAAACCATGGTGGACCAATAGTTTATAATTTATTATTTTATTTAATGGAATTTAAAAAAAAAAAATTCAAGAGCGTCATCCTTCCCCCCCCTCCCCCCATCCCCCCTCCCCCTTCCTCTCTCAAAAGGCTAAGGGGGCTATGCTCTTGTCCACCTTAGACTTCAGCAAGAGAAAGTCTTTTACTATGGAATGACTCCGATTACATATTACAATATTTTTTATAGTATTTAGACGAATAATTCATAAATCTCAAGGTATACCTTTTTTTTTGTTCAACTCAAGGTATACCAATAGTTCTATTTTTTTTTTTTTTTTTTTGGACACTTAATACATTTCAGACAACCTATTACAAATCATCAACCAATACCTAATCGAGAAAATCGAGAAACAAGTATATTGCAAGTATTTCCTTCCTCCTGTTGTGCCCTGTGCCTAGCTTGTTTAGCTAATTTGTCTGCCCGACCGTTGTACTTCCTTGGGATGTGTTTAATATAGACTGGGGCTACCATCGCTGCCAGTCTTTCAATCTGTCTAATCCACGGTCGAAGCCTCCAATTAGCAGCTGACACATGCTGAATACCCCGAATTAAGTCGAGGTTATCCGAAAAGATCGTAATCCCCTCGTTCCTTTCTCTAATTGCTCTTTTTAGTGTAACAATCACTGCTTGAGCCTCTCCTTCCATACTCGTATTACACCTCGCAGTTTCCGAGTGTTCCCGCCTATTACCAGTCTCCTTAGTTACTTGTACTTCTATTAACCTTAGCTATTATAGAGATAGAAACCCTAAGTTTTGTATCCGGAGTCGTGAAAGAAGACCAACGGAAAAAAAAAAGGAACAAGAGAATAAGCCAAATTAATACTAAAAGGCCAAGACTTATATATAAGCCCGAATACCCATATCAAACAAAAAAAAAATGGTAGGTGATTAGGACGGTCCATTAATATCAATATTAATGACTGAAAATCATCCTGCCTTCATTAATTGAAATGTTTTTGGGTTGGGCTAAGGTCCAACAAGACAGAAAAGCCAATAAAACTAATTAATCCAAGACTATAACGAACCAATCCAGGCAATTCCAAAGACAAAACTCAAAAATCACATTTCCCACAAAGATATAACAACAAAACCCTTCTTGAACGACATATCCATTGAATTAGTCAGTTGCAAATTCAATCCCTCGTAAAATCTACAGATAAATAAACTCTACAGACAGAGGAATGCCAATGCAAGTACAACAAACAATAAGATACGTTCCTTTATAGAAATTAAGCTGCTGTGAATAACAAAAAAAAAAGGAAAACATAATCAACTGATCATACAAAGAACTCGTCTAGTTGCATATACATGATTATTGCAATTCAATTTAGCCTGCAAGATTTGCAGTCTAGTACTATCTTTAAATTTCGGTATGAATCATTGTCAAATTATTTCTGTTGTAGTGAAAAAGTATCACCGTTTAGAAAAAGATTTGAGGAAAACAAAACGGAATAAAACAAAAATTCAATTAACGAGTAAACTAAATATTACACGGAAATTGAAATACAACGAAAATTACAAACTATTACACGGAAAATCAAAAAGCACAACTTACACGGAAAAAGGAAAAAGAATCCAGGTGTTAAAAAGATACTCCGACGTAGTACCGGTATCTCTAAACAAAAAGAAATAATATTGAGAAAGATATTATGCTTATACTTTTTGTTTTGTAATTTTCCGTAGTCAATACTGGTGGAGAATGAACTCTATATATAAGGGAGGGGGGGGGGGGGGGGGGGGGGGGGGGGAGGGGGGTTGAAACCTTTGTCAATAGTAACGGAGGAAGTCCGTGGAGTCTTGTTTCCCTATATTAGGGGATAGTAAAACCTGTTTCATTTTTCATTTTTTGACTCCCCAAACTTCCCCACGCCGTCGTCGGTGTCGGGCCGGGCAGGTGGGTGGTGGTGGTGGTGGTGCACGCGTGTGAGGTTTATCCAATACCTTTCCATATGTATGAGGTTCAATTCTTTAGAAGCTAATGCCATCACAATAGCTAAAGAAGGTTTAATTCCTTTCTATCCACCGATATGGGAAAAGGAATAAACCAATTTCACTTTAAATATTCCAACATTTATAACGTTCATTCATAAGCAAAAAATTAGGCATGACAAATTAATGTATGACTTATCTAACACACAAAATATTTATATTTATATGTATACACTATATATTGATAAATATGTACACTTATCTCATTTATGACCAGATTAGGAAAAACTAAAAATAAAATGCTAAGTGCCTCTTTGTATAAGTAGCCGTAATATAGTTAGACCAAGAGTAGGATCATGTCACATATATAACCAAACTTATTCAAACCAAAATATAACTAATTACCTAATAAATTTATAACCTCTATTTAATGAATGGATCTTGATCTAATGTTCCAAAATAACGAAGTCCAAAACAATTAGCGAAACCTACAATGTCTTTTCCTTATCCTTCTCTAATAACAATTGTTTCTTTCCATCTTCTGTTTTGCCACACTATAATGGCTACTGAACGGGAATACATATTAAATGCAACAATAAATGGTCCTTCATCAGATGAATTATGGCCTTTAGTGGCCGACTATTGCAACATTTACAAAATAAATCCTTCTGAAGTATCTTTTTGTGTCAATACGACGTTACCATCACCATCTGTTGGACAGATTCGTTATGTTGCTACGAAGGCACCATCACCCTCCAATCATAACACAACGATTGTACTTTGGTTCATTGAGGAGTTGGTGAAACTAAATTTATCTGCACGTTCTCTCACCTATACAATCTTGGATAACAATATAGGAATTACAAGTTATTTTGCAACTATGCAAATTTTGTCTATTGATAAAAATTCGTGCACATTTAAATGGTCAATGACAGCCAGTCTTGGTCCTGCTAGTGGATTGACTTATGAAAAGCTTTTTAATCTCCTTAAAAGTGGGATGGTGGAGAAAATGGAGGGATTATTCCATTGATACAGTTACAATTTTGTAATTGGGAGTCCATTTCGGTTACTTACATTTTATCCGTCTTAAAACATTAGTAAAAGTTGTATGATCTAAAGACAGAGAAAATGTAATTTCAAATTAAATAAATGAGTATGCGTCCTAAATTCTCTTTTTACCAACCAAAGCAAATAAAAGAATTTAACATAAAATGAAAGAACACGATAATATTATCGAGATTAAAAAAAAACGGATACTTTCTAATTACAAAGTATTGATGAGAGTTATTCTTTGCAATATGTATTAGATGATTAAACTTGTAAATCATTCACTTCTCAAATTTTACAAGGGTTTAACATATAAATAATTAAACAGTTGGAGTTAGTACAATTGGCTAAAATTTTAATTCTTCTTTTAAACGGTACAGATTCAAACCAAGTCAATAACTTCGAGTCCAAAATAACTCTCAATGTATCAACAAAAAACATATAAATAATTACCCCAAGTTTAGAATGGTTCTCTGATGTAATAAAAAACATATAATCACTTCTCAAATTACAAGTGTTTAATATATAAATAATTACTCCGAATAAAAAATAATTCTTTGATGTATTAAATAAACATATACTCCAAATCTTGACTAGATAGAAATGAAATCATATGAGATCGATAGTTGGCCTAGTGGCTAGGTTACTCCTTAGAGACCAAAATGTCCTTGGATCGAATCTCATTAGAGTCAAAATGACTCCGAGCCCAAAGTGGTTCTCCCATGTATTTAAAAAAATGAAATCATATCTTTGATGGTGAATCCACCAAAGCTAATGAATAATTGCAACCATATAAAGATACCGCTATTATTAGACTATATTTTTTTTAAACATTCCAACAAAGTAGGAAAGTTTTTAACAGCATTTTAAGACCGTTATCAATGAATATCACTCCGCCGGCGCTCAACGGCGGTCCGTTACCACCGGAACCTCCACCAGTGCTGACAAGCAATCCAACTCTGCACCTCAGCGCCTCGACTCATGACACTAACCTCGTTCAGATGGAGGAACGAGCAGATGATCAATGTGATTAGCCTGACCTAGTCGCGACAACTCGCGACCATTGAGGCGGCAAGAGGCAGCGCGCCGATGACAAGGCCCGTAACACTGATGCGTTGCGAAAAGAGGATCCTCTGCCATTGAATGGAAATCCCAGTCTCCCAATCAACTTAGATAATGTAAGTAAGAACGTGTCTACTGGTGTACATCCAAAAGCTTTCATTAGACCAAATCTAGGAGGGTGGAAGGGTATGGTAACATGTAACAACGTGATTATACCAATTATTGAGGATATGCAAAAAAAAAATCTATGCAAAAAGCCAAAGAGGTGGAAGATCTTATGGAATTTGCAGATTTAATTGAAGATGATGAAATAATTGTTAATGATGCGATCCCAACTGTAATTCGTACAAGAGAAGAAATACAAGAAGGGATTCGCTTATGGCGTAACACTGCTGTAATTCGTCTTCTAGGAAGAGAGGTTGGTTTCACTTATCTGCTGAATAAATTAAGACAAATTTGGAATCCAAAAGGACAGATAAAGATAGTTTATGTGAGTCAGAGATATTATCTGGTTAAATTCGCGAAAAACGAGGATTTAAACTTTGCAATATCTGGAGGGCCATGGATGGTATTGGACCACTATCTTATAGTAAGAGAATGGACACCAAAGTTCAATGCGGTAACAAACTCAATCACGACAACTACAACATGGGTTAGGATTTCAAATGTCGGAATGCACAACTACATGACCAGGATACTAAGAAAAGTCGGCGACAAACTCGGGAGAACAGTGAAAATCGATCCAATGACTAAAGCAAGATTAAGAGGTAATTACGTGCGTTTAGCAATCGAAATTGATCTAGAAAAGCCGCTGGAACCGAAAGTAAGAATAGGTCCGGATGTGTGCAAAGTTGAGTATGAAGGTCTTCATATGATATGCTTCGAGTGTGGAAAATTTGGACATAAAAAGGAGGCTTGTCCTCTTAATGCTACAGAACCAATGAATATTAATAAGATCAGAGAGGTAAATATCGAAAAGGTAAACGAGAGTAGAGTGGAAGCCCCAATAATTAAAGAAAAATATGGGGAATGCGTGAGCGTAAGAAGAGGGAATAGAGGAAATGGTAACAACGCACTTAAACCGGATTCATATAGAGGATTAGGATCTCAATTTTAAGCTTTGCGTATGGAAGAGGAAGGTTTGAAAGGTGGGAGATATGGGCAAGGGTATTACAGTAAAGTTTAGGGATCCGGAAAGAAGGTTGGAAATGGCAAAGGGAAAGAAACAGTTAAATGTAAGTCGAGTAATATGGATGGTGGAAGAGCGAGAGGTCACCATGTGATAGCCTCACCGAGTTTTGAACAGAGGAGAAAATTATAAGATGAGGTAGAGGTGATGGACTTTTTCGCGGCTAGTTTGATCAAGGAAAAAGTAGGGGCGATTTGGAGAAATAGGAACAAAAGAAGACAAAGAAATTGGGAGTGTTGGAAATAAAGAACAAAGAAAGCAAAGAAGGGAAGCAGGAGGGGTTGAGTTGGAGGATGGTTTAATAGAGATTGAGGTAGAGGAAAGATCTGCACTAGGGAGGGTCTGCAGTGCAACTAATAAAAAAAAAGGTTGCTTCATATGAACTTGAGCAATAGGTAACTAGTACTAAATCCGCTGGAAGTCAGTAGCTTATTTCCGCAAACCAGGAGGGAATTTTAGGCCCCGTTTGGTTCGTGAAAATAATGGGTGTTTTCTGTTTTCATTTTCTATATTTTCCAAAATTCCACTGAAAACGTGTTTGGCTAAAGAAAATGAAAACAGTTTTCTGGAAAATAAAATGAAAACAATGCTATATTAGAGAACGTGAAATTGACGTTTTCCATATTTTCTAAAAATATTGAAACTGAAAACGGAAATCATTTTCTAGAAAATGTATTCTGAAAACGAAAACAGAAAATGTTTTCATAAACCAAACAAGGCCTTAGTTCCAAAAATTTTGCAGAATTTTGGCGTTATAGTTGACTTCCCAATCGCGAGAAATCAACATGGAAAACAGATTATAACACTGGACGAATTGCCTCCAGATTTGGCCTGGGAGATTTGTGTATGAGAAAATATCACCGACTGCATGCTTCTTGACAGCCAAGTGGCGCAATCTTCAGTGGAAAGACAACATCATGAGCAAGGACAGGATCAAAATGATGGCGATGTGGACATGTCCACCCGTTCTTGATTGGAGCAATAAAGGGTATTTTAATTTAATCATTTATTTATTGTTATCAATGATTATTTTAAATGACGCATATATGACTTGGGATAAGTCAAAAAAATCCCTCAATATCTTGATTTGGAACTGCTATGGTGCAGCTAGGACGAGGTTTCGTAGAGTAGTTAGAGATATGATGACTAGACATAGGATTTGGCTTACCGTAATAATGGAACCCCGTGTAAGTGGAATTAAGACGAATAACATTATTAATTTATTACAGAAAGATAATTCAATTAGGGTAGATTCAGAATGTTATAAAGGTGGTATTTTTGTTATTATGGCATGACTCAAACATAACTATAAGGGTGTTATTTGCTGGTTATCAAGTAGTCAACACTGAAGTGAGTCAAGGCGGATGTGAATCATGGACCTTTTCGTAAATTTATGCAAGTCCAGCCTATAAAGAAATAGAGAAACTGTGGGAGGCACTACCCCAAGCGTTTCACAATGTTAAAACCCCATGGTTAGTGGCAGGTGATTTTAATTAGATTAGCCTCGAGATAGATAAAAAAGAGGCGCTATTGGGGTTTCAAGAAGAATGGAAAGGTTTGAAGAATGGAGATATAGTTGCGGATGAATTGATCTAGGATTTGAGGGGCCACGCTACACTTGGTGTGACTCTTGGAATTCTAGAAAACGAATCATGGAACGCCTTGATCGAGCTTATGGAAATGTGAAATGACAATCTATTTTTTCGAATACACGGGTTATACATCTAGCGAGGGTACATTCAGACCACATGCCAATACTAATTCAGATATGTCCAATAGAAAGGATAAAGAACAACTCACACAGATTTAGATTTGAGGTGGCTTGGTGTCTACATAATGGATTCCAGAAACTCATAAAAGACAATTGGGATGAAGTTAACTCGGGAATAGGTGATGGAATTGTGAAGATATATAATCATTTGAATAAATAGAAGATGGAAGTATTCAGAGATATAAATAAAAGAAAAAATAATATCTTGACGGCCAGGATTAAAGGTATACGAAAATCCTTACAATCCTCGTATAATTCCTCACTTCGACGTATGGGTAATCAGTTGAGAAATGAATACAAAAGAGTTATAGAACAAGAGGAGATCATGTACTTCCAAAAATAAAAAGAGAAATGGATTGAATCGGGGGAAAGAAACACTATATTTTATCATATTGATACTACAGTACTGAAGAAACAGGTATATGTTACGAGGCTAATAAATGATGCAGAAGAATGGGTAGAGGATAAGAGGACTTGAAGGCATTATTGACAAATTATTTCGAGACGCTTTATGAAAGACCGGAAGAGCATATGGGGGTTTTAACCTACCCCAGTTCGGCCCAATTGAGGTTTAAGAGAGGCTTGATCTTGAGTTGCCATTTCCAGATGAAGAGATAAGAGATGTTTTTTTTTTCAATCAAATTTGACTAAAGCACTGGAGCCTGATGGCATGTCTGCGGCGTTCTATCAGAAGTGTTGGGCGACAGTAGGACCTTTTGATATGTAATATGGTTCGCGAGACAATCGACAAAGGAAGATTAACCTCGGGTCTGAAAGGTACACTTATACATCTTATACCAAAAGTTCCAGACACGAGCAGGGTACATTTATTTCGTCCTATTAGTTTAATTAATTATCTTGTTAAGTTTATTATGAAGGCTATGGTCAATAGACTCAGGCCTATCCTTGCTAATATTATTGTTCCTTGTCAAAGTAGTTTCTTACCAGGTAGATCTACGATTGATAATATAGTTCTTGTTCGAGAGGTTGATCATAATATGCGGCATCTACAAGGAAAGAAGGGTATAATGGCGATTAAAATTGATCTCGCAAAAGCATATGACAAAATAAGATGGGAGTTCATCGAAGACACAATCAGCCATTTTGGATTGTCAGAAAGTTGGATCTCGGTCTTTATGTTTAATATGGCAGAAAATGAGATGAGTGTTCTGTGGAACGGAGAACCGTTAGCACCATTCAAATCGCACCGTGGGATATGCCAAGGAGACTCGCTCTGTCCTTACATATTTGTAATTTGTATAGAAAGGTTATCAGTACTCCTTCAGAATTTATGTGCAAATGGTAGTTGTGAAGCGATTTGGATGGGAAGACAAGGACCGAGGTTATCTCATTTATTTATGGGGACGATCTAATCTTGTTTGCTGTAGCATCTTTATCGCAGGTACAAGTAATCTAGGAGACCATGGTCTTATTTTCCACAGAGGCTGGGCAAACAATTAGTGAGGAAAAGTCACTTATCTATTTCTCAAATAATATTATTAAGGTGGAACAAATAGAATTTGCAGCGGCGAGTGGGTTTTGTCATAGTGATTCATTTGGGACCTACTTGGGGACTCCTATACTTTCTGGGAGACTACCAAAAGGGTTCTATAAAAAGGCTGTGAAAAAAATGAGAGGGAAATTAGCAGCTTGGAGGACGAATACTTTATCGCTAGCGGGACGAATAACATTGGCTCAGTCGGTTTTGAATGCGGTTCTGGTCTACCAAATGCAAGTGATGAAACTTCTAAATATGTCTGTGAGGATATTGACGAAATAGTAAGAGACTTTGTGTGGGGACCTTCAAAAGAAGCGGGGGTCTTGGATTGAGGGGAGCAAGAAGTTACAATCTTGCGCTCCTTACAAAACTTGGTTGGAAGATATTACAACATCAAAAACTAGCGTGGATGGAAGTCTTTTACAATAAATACTTTAAAGACGGTATTTTGAATCGAGAGCAAAAAGAGGGTGATTCAAACATGTGTAAAGCTATCTTGGCAGGGGCGAACATACTTCGGGAAGGAGTGATACAAGTAAATGATGCATCGGGGCAAAGGGTGAAATGGCGCCATTAGGCGTCTGGAAAATTTAGTGTTAAATCGGCCTTCAATCGGATAGAAAATATTGTGGCTGATGTTTCGTTTAAATGGGAAATAATTTGGAAACTAAAGTGTTCGCAAAAAGTACGGGTATAAATTTGGAGGATAGCAAGAAATAGAATCGCAACTGCAGAAAAATTATATAAGGAGGGTGTAATGGATGAGATGGGGTGCAATTGCGCTGAGGTGGAAGATTTACATCACTCACTTTTGAAATGTAAAATGTCGAAATTACTTTTTTTTTTGTCGAAAACATAATATATAAATTATGTCTCCCTTTTTGTGATGAATTAATATTAGTTGGAGACATCATTTTTAGTGATTTAGGAAGTCTTCTAATCGATTTTCCCATTAAATATTGCACTTTCCTATTTCTAGTCTTGATTTAATGATTTATTATTTTTAGAGCATATTGGGTTTAATTATTTATTTAGTGTGAAGCTTTAAAGATGTATATGGAGATTAATTAGATGCCAAGTCAATTCTAAGAGATAAAGGAAAGAAGATATACATGGAAATTGGAGATAAGGAAACAAAAGCTAAAATATGGAAAGATAAAGCTGCCAAATAAATCTGAATTTCAGCACTCACGACCACAAATGGGCTTATATCTCAAAATCGGTGACGAATTTGGAAGAATGGTCAAGAGCAAAGTTAAAGATATTTCCGAGAAGATGAATTTTGACTATTTATACGCGTTAAACGGATAAATACTGAAGCTGTTAGGACCAAAACAAAAACGGGCTGATTTTATATTTTAGGGTTACGAATTTGAGTTGGGCCAGGAGTCCATTACTTACCTTCTCCTTCAAGAAAACGAATAGGGCTTCCAAGACACCTATAAATACACCCTTAAACCATTGTAAACATGTCCTTGCTCAGTTCCAAGTATAGGCTTAGTCCTTGCTTGTATTTTCTCAGTTTTAAATAATAGCTTAGTCCTTTAATTTAATATTCATCCTTAGTATCAAGCTATTCATCCAAGGAGCAAGCTGACCTATAGAGGAAGACAAGAAGAAGAAGTTGGAGATTGACAAACTCCTCTTCTACATCTCTCCTTCTCTATATTTAGGGAAATTAGGTATAGATTTGTGGCTTCACCATATTTCTAAGCTTTTATACTGTAAGATTTACTTTTAATTGTTGGGTTATTATTTTGTCTTAAATTCCATAATACTATTTTTTATTTTAATTGATTTGAGTTTGGCGTATATTGTTATTATGTGTTTTGACTTATTGTTACAACCCTAGATTTAGCCAATCTTAGGACTATTCTTAGTTATTGACAACACCACATAATCGTCTAGTTTTGATCCTTTGCCTAACTAGATAGCCATAAAGGTTTGATTTAACCATCAATCATTATTTAGAATCCCGGTTAATATATAATGCTCAATGTGTGACAGATTAGAATAACTTAGTAATAGACTCATATTAGTAATCCTAATTTATTTGACTTACATTCATCTTTATTTATTTGTTTTCATTATTTATTTATTCGCGTTTAATAATTATTCATCTTATCCTCTTTTTATATAAACATCTAAATTCATCTACTCTTATTAAATGTAAGTAGATCTAACGGATTAAATCCCTGCGAACGAACTTGACTTATCATTAAAACTTGCAAACGATCTGTGATACTTGCAGTGAGTTCCGTGGTTCTCAAGGGTGTGCGCTCTTTATTATTATCTTTATTTATCTATTATTTTATCACACCTTTTCCCCCACCAATAAATAGATAATAAAGTATCGATTACAAATTTTAGCCTACCCCGAAAGGCTCGGACTCAAAACATAGAATCGTAGCTAAATGGGGAGGGATACAAGTATCCCAATTGCCAAACAATGTGCTAAGGAGCTCCTGTTTGGCAACCCAATCGTCTGCCTTGTTCTTACCCCTAGAAACTAGAGAAAACGAAGGGGAAGATAATTCAGCAAAATAGTAAATATTACAAACAATGTTTTTAATTAAATGACCCGGAATGTTCAATCCTGTAGAAATGGACTTCATAATAGTCTCGGCGTCATTCTCTATGATTACACTCCCAAAAGGAAACTCTGAAGCCATCTCAGTAGCTTTCAAGATTCTCGTGGCTTCTGCTTCCGAAACCGAATCAGCTTTTATTTTCCAAATTTTACCTGCTATAAATTCACCATTAGAATTTCTTACTAAACATGCAATAGCTGCTCCTTTATCCGAGTAAGATTCATCACAATTAATTTTAAATTTATATGGAAAAGGTTTTTTCCATTTATCTTTAAATTTGATATGTTTATTATCTTTGTTAGTGTTTGAAGAACTACACTATTATTAGAAAATCCTAACTGAGGCGTTTCACTATGCCTGATTTTTTTATCCATAAAGTTAATATCATTAGGATTTGAGATTTTATGGTATTCTTTCCAAATTTCAATAGCTTTATTAATTGTGCTCATAGGCTCACACTTTTTATTATTATATACAAAATTATTGTTATCCTTCCAAATTTGCCAAGAAATTGTACAAATAAGTTCAAGGATTCTATCTTCCTTATTGAAGATTTTAACAATTTCTTGTATATGTTTTATAATCCACTGATCTAATCTATCTATGGTATCATAATCAATTTTGATGTTAAAAGGGCTAGTAAATAATCAATTTTGATGTTAAAAGGGCTAGTAAACCATACACTTTTAGCCCAGTTGCATCTGAAGAGCATATATTCTACTATTTCAATATTGTTATTGTAAATTTTGCAAATATTACTATTAATACATTTTCAATTGGCTAGGTTTTTCTTTTGTAGATAATAGATTTCTAACAGCTCTCCACATAAAATTCCTAAATTTTGGAGGAGTTTCCATTTTACATATCAAATTCCAAAGGTGATTATCTCTAGTAATTGATATGGTTGGTATATTTTGGGTTTTAACTAATTTATTATTGATATCCTCAGTTTTTAAATTGTGGTATGTTTCTTTAACTGTATATGTACCATTTTTACAGTATTCAATAGAAATTTGGTCTTCACAATTTAACTTAGGTATGAGCATTTATGTTATTTTATCTCTAACTTCAGAGGAGTAAAGATTATTTAGTAAGTCAATATTCCAAGATTTATCCTCTTTAATAAGTTGATTAACCCATTTAATCTCTGAAGTCTTAGGTCTAGAGGTATGGTTGTAGTTACAAATCCACCTATGGGTATGGATTTTAATATTTGAACCATTTCCCACTTTTCATTTTATATTGTTTAAAAAGGTTTCTCTACCAATAAGGATGCTTCTCTATCCCCCAGAGGCAGAGCTCCCAATCTTAGCTTCTAAAAAGTTACTGTTGTGGAAATACTTTCCTTTCAGTAGCTTGTATAATAATGAATATTTATTGTTTGCTATATTCGAAGCTTGTTTGCCTAGTAAGACTTTTTTAATGAGATGGAGGTCTCTAAACCCAAGTCCACCTTCATATTTTTGATATGGTAAGAAGATCTCATTTTGCCTAGTGGATTCTTTTTTCCCTTTATCTCCCCACAAGAAATGCGAAATGATGGAGTGTACTTTATTTATCACATTTTTAGGAAGTATGAAGTTGGACATAACATAATTTGATAAGCTTTGTAAGACAGCTTTTATAAAAATTTCGTTTCCCCCTTTTGAGATGAAAAGTGTTTTCCAATTCTCAATTTTTTGTAAAATTCTATCGATAATGAATTGTAGATCTCACTACTACTATTACTTTCTTTAGCGAGGACCCGCACTCTCGCTAAAGACAGCGAAAGTCCTCGCTAAAGACTCGTCGCTAAAGCTTCGTCGCGAGAGACGGTCACTCGCAATGACTTCTCGTGTCATCGCGTGAGACACCTGTCTTTTGCGAGGACCCAAGGTCGTCGCAAAAGATAAGGTCTTTTGTGATGACTCTGTCCTTGCTAAAGACCTAGTCAACTGCGACGACTTAGTCGTCGCCTTTGCTGGTCAACTTTTTAGCAAGGTCCATTGACCTTATCTTTTGCAAGGACTTTGTCCTCGCAAAAGACTTTTTTTAAAAAAATTGTATTTTTATTTATTTGTTTTTATTTTATTGTTTTTCTTTAAAAACACTTTTTTCTTTAAAAAGAAGTATATTTAATTTCCACGTTTACCCTTTGAACTAGAAAAAGGTTTGTACATTATTGTGTGAATAACATAATATATATATCTGATTTCAAATCTTTATTACGTTTGATTGTTATAGCAGCTTTGATTACATGGAATGGATTGATGTGTGTAACTGGTAGTGAAGAGTACCTTATAATTTCATTCAAAAATTATGGAGGATGCTAAAAATTTGTTTTCGAGTATTGAAAAGCTTAATTTGCACACTGTACGTTTCTTCAGCTTTTGTAACCTTAACAGTTCTCAGTCTTTTAATTACTATACTTTCTTTAACTTTTAGTTTGATGCAATGGATGATATACTATCTCAACAGTATAGATCAGAATCATATAGTCCTCGTTAAATCTTCAGTAGATGCCATTAAGCCAGTAAGTGTATTTAATTTCCACGTTTACCCTTTGAACTAGAAAAAAGTTTGTACATTACTGTGTGAATAATATAATATATAGATTTGTTTTCGAATCTTTTTTAGGTTTGATTGTTATGGAAGCTTTGATTACATTTGAAAGGATTAATGTGTGTACCTGGTAGTGAAGATTACCTTACAGATTTATTCAAAAATTATGGAAATGCTAAAAATTGTTGTCTCTGAGTATTGAAAAGCTTAATTCGCACAATGTACGTTTCTTCAGTTTCTGTAAGCTTTATAGTTCTCATTCTTTTAATTAATACCCTTTCTTTAACTTTTAGTTTGATGCAATGGATGGTATACTATCTCAGCAGTAGAGATCAGAATCATATAGGTTTCTCTGTGATGGATTATTACCCCAGGTCTGTAAATCACTTGAATATTGAATTATTTTAGGGCATACACAAGCTTTAGTTGTTGAAAATTAAATTTATGAAAAGTTAAAATATCTATTTATATATCTTTAAAAGAGATATTGAGATGGGTAACATGGGTTGTTAGCTATTATGCAGTTATGGAGTGTGAAAATAAGTCTTCTTTAGCTAGAATGTCAGTATACACCATCTAGCAATTTGATCACTAATTGTAATAATAAGGTCTTCCCTGCAATTTCGAAGAAATATGTGAAGAAGGAATTAGCTTCAGTTGAACAAGCTATGGCGTAAATTTTACTCATGCTATTAAAAAAAATGTCTCAATAGATATTATAAATGCTTTATAAGTTAGTTTAATGCTTTTGGTTTTTTCTTTAACCTTTTTAGTTTAACAACATGTCAAAACAACCCCTTGGGTTCTTTTCAAGCTCATCTTTCTTTAAGGTTATAAGAATTTATAGGTGAATATTGTTGGGCATTTCGAATAAAAAAGTTGTTTCATTTATATAGAGTGTCTAAGATGCAGATGTTTGTGCAAGTCATGGAAAATGTTTACTCATCAAATGTTTATTTTGAAGATCATTCAGTAAATTTTTACTCAAAAAAAGTTAGTATTTTCATTTCCTTTAAAGGTATCTGTTTTATACACATATGTTTAAAAAATTATGTACCTACGGATATAATTTTTAATTTATCGTGTATTCTTTTTAATTGAAGTTATCATTATTGTTACTGAGAAAATGCATGTGAAGTAAAGGTTAATAAAATACAATAAATTATCTAATGGTGTGTATATATATATATATATATATATAAAATTATATGAGCCATTTCTTTGATCATGTGGTAGAATGGAAAACTCGTATAGCAGTTGTTTTTAAAACAACTTTTAAGAGTTTGATGTATCAACATTGGTGGAAAGAAGATCAACACTTGATATGCAGTAACTTTATATGTTTGCAGCATATTATTAAAGTGCTCTTTCTGCAATTCTAAAAAGAATAGGGGCAATTTTGCTTGAAGAACTTATTTGGTGAAGACTGTTTTGTTTAGTGAAACTAAGAAGTTGGAGATAAGCTTGATCACATACTTTTTTTTATGTAATTGAAGCTTATTTTTTATGTGTAATTGAATATTTCAAAACACAAAGCATTTGTAATGAGTTGGACAAGATTATGCTTCTATTCTTAATTAATGATTTGTTTTTAAATTATTTTTTTATATTATTGTTGTTTATTATTGGTCTTAATCATTATTTTAAAAATTCAGCAAAGCTATATTTAAATATTTACTGAAAAACATTTTATATATAATTGTTTTGGCTGTTCAAGTAGGTATTTGTGTACAAGTAATTGTTTGTGTAGATATATTAGCATCTCTAAAGTTATGAGAATGTATTCAATAACAATCCGACGAGGTAATAAAACATGTATTCAATTTATGACCGTCAATAATCTAATAAGTTCATGATAGTCATTTTCTGACCGCTAACATTAGTAGTTAATACATAATAACACTAGTAGTTAAACGTGATAGAATTTATAAAATCCAATTACACTAGTAAAATTCGTAAAAGAAAATTAAGATTCAATACAATTAAACTTATAATCAACATACTTTTAAAATAAATAAAATCGATGATTCTCAAGATCCGAAGTAATTTTTTAATTAGATACGTTTTTGAAATAGCAAATGTTATTTATCCAAGACTTATTTTACTTGGCTATTTGTATATTTGTGATGTAAGAAGCATATTTTATTCGATTCTGCCTCTAGAAATTTGGCAGACAAGTAAATTTATATTTGTAATTACCTATCTTGAAAATTATGATATTGTCAACAATTTTTATTTTTATTTTTATTTTAGAGCATTGTACATGATAAATTAGTTAATAGTGATAATATTTTATATGTTTCTGTTTTTTCAGAAATTGATGACAAAATATAGTTCACATGTTTGAGTAATGCTGATTGTGGTTTTGTTTACAAATATTTTTACTACTCTAAAGAAGAAACTTGCAAAAGAGATTTCACGCATAGTTGGAGGGTTTTTTTATCCATACTTCGGTATATACTTTGATTCTAGGCAATATTTCACAAATAGTCTCTAAACAATTTCTCATTTACAAGATTCGTTCTCAAACATCAAAAGTTGCCTAAATAGTCCTTCAACTTAACCGTGAAGAAAACATCTACCGCGTACACCACTTATTGTATTTGACATGTTTATCTAGGTGAATTTTGTTAATTTGATTTTATACTAATTAAACTTTGGATGCACTTTAGTTTGATTAATAAATTTTTATCTTTTAATTATTTTGGTGCAACAAATATGCAATTTTACTTTGCATTTTTTACTACCTGTTTGGATTTTCTCTACCTTGGAGGGTGATTTGTTGCTGCAGGTGAGCATTATGTAATTTTAAGTATTTTTTATGGGTAATTCTAATACAGTACAGTAGCTAACTCTTCTGAAACAACTCTTATGCTTCACAAAAATGCGGTATCATAAAATCAGTAGCTAACTCTCCTTCTTATGATGTCTCACGCAATCACGATCAAAAAATTTAAACCCAATACTAGGACTTCGACCAGTATATCCTTCAGCTAGAGAGAATATAACCTGATCATTCAAGCAATATCTAAAAAAAAGGAGCATCAAATGAAAATAAATCTGGTAGTATTGCCACAACCTCTCTTTCAAATAAGAAAAGGGGTGTATTTAATTTGGTTGTATTATATTTTTTAATTGATGGGGTATATTGCACATTTAGCCCCAATGTTATGCGAAATAGCCAAATATATCTTAAATCATACATATTTTAAGTCATTGTATATTTGGATATATCGAATAAAACATGGACCAATGGTGTAAATATCTCTAAAGTTTTTCTTAGGCTTTTTTTGGCAAGTCTCTACTTGGACGGAATGTTAATACATTGACCTGAATTTTTCACTTAAACTAAACCTGAATTTTAACCCTTAACCCCTTATTTATAACCTCAACCCCTTAAATATTAACATTATCCTTACCCTTAACCTAGCCTTAACCTTAAACGTAAAATATTTAACCTTTGACTTTAAGTATAACCTAAACCTTAAAATTAAGCTTAAGCTTAACCTTGACCTTGACCTTAACATTAACCTTAACCTTTATCCTTAACCTTAACCTTATCGATGACGAGCAAAACACATAAAACCTTAACCTTAATTTTAACCTTGACTTTCACCCTTGGAACCTGTGTTTGATTTTCGTCAACAGAACAAATTTTTTCTTGAGTGTCTTCAAACACAGGTTTTACCTAGTGCATATATATATATATATATATATATATATATATATTGACTTTTAGTATGGTACAAAGCCTTGTTAAATTAATTCTATACTTTTCAGTTAACTATCATAAAACATATAAGCAAGTCGAACGTTAGGCAATGTTATATGACATGATCTAACATACATACAATACATTGTATATATCCCAGCACATGATATATTGATTTGCATACTTATTTCATGTATGTTCAGGTATGGAATAAATTGTTAATAATATTTTTACCTAACGGATATTAAAGACCCTCTCTCACTACTACAGATCGGGGTTTTACCCACGACTGTTTACCGACGACACGCAAAGTCATCGGTAATCTTGTGTTATTTACCGACGACAGGTTATTACCCACGAGAAATGACTCGCCGGTAATTTACCGACGACTTTTCTCGTGGGTAAATCATAAAACGCCGTCGTTAACTTTTTTTATTTTTTTTTATTTTTTCTGATTGGAATTGTCGTCGGTAACTTACCGACAAATTTTATATTCGTCGCTATAATCTAGATTTAGCGACGACTTATTTAGTTTACCGACGACTTTACGTGTCGTCGGCAAATTTGACGTGAATATATGGACAGACTGTATTTTTATCTCCTCAAACCCCAAAAACCCCATTTTTTTCTCCCAATTTCTCCCAAAAACATCAATCAAACTCATTCAAATTTTTTGTAATACCTTCTCCAATTCATCTCTAACCATTTGGAAGCTTATAATCAAGGTGGGGCATCATCAACACACAATTTAATCTACAAATATTAGGTAAATTCTTGATTTTTTTTTTAATTATGATCATATTTGGCGTAATTCTTGCAATATTATTGGTTTAGGTTTATTGTTACATTATCAAGGTTGAGACTTCATCATCAATATCCAATTTCTTCCACCAATTCAAGGTATTTTCTTAAAATTTCAAACTTTTTAAATTTAACTTTATGCATGAATTTTGAATTGTGTATTAGTTGCTATAGGTTTTTATTTTGTATTTTTTTTGATTGTCTTGTTATATATTGTGTATAAATCATGCATACATTCATTTATTTCATATATTATGTTTCATATATTTTTGTATTTGTGTATTTATTTATGTGAAATTGTTTATATATTTATTGTGTTGTAATTTTATTTATTTATTTATTATGATGTAATTTTATTTATTTATTTATTGGTTTGTAATTATATTCAAGCCATTGGTTTGTAATTTGTGTTATTTATATTCATTGTGTTGTAATTTTTTTTTCATTTTATCAATTGGGTTGTAATAATTATTTATTTTATTTTCATATGAATGTAGTTGTCTTGTTATCTAAAATTGTTGTAAAGAGATGGCTTTGGATAAGAGTTGGATGGATGCTACGGATTTATTCGATCCAAACTATCTTGTTGGTGTTTTGGGTTTTATCGCATATGCAAAACAACATTCGCAATATGGAGATCTTATTTATTGTCCGTGTAACTATTGTAAAAATAATCGTCGATTAGCCTCTCGAACGGTTACGAACCACCTTTATAATGAAGGGATTATGAAGTCGTATGGGGTTTGGATAAAACACGGTGAGCAGCCGGTCGTTCCCGAAGAAATCCCTATTCCGAATAGAGTTAATGAAATTGCCGAGGTTTATGATGATGTGAGACACGGTTACAATGTTGGCGGTCATCAGGGTGACACCGAGATGAGAGACGCAGAAATTCCAAGTAGTTTCGAAAAACTGTTTAACGAATTGGAGACAGAATTATATCCGGGTTGTAAAGCGATGAGTTCATTGAACTTCATTGCCAAGCTTATGCACGTAAAAGTAAAGAACAAGTGGACTAACACGTCATTCACCGAGCTATTGGAGTTGATTGGTCGTATTTTGCCCAAACCTCACACTTTGCCCGATTCGTATGATTCATGCAACAAGAAGTTGAAAAGCTTGGGTATGGGGTATATTACCATCGATGTTTGTTTGAACGATTGTGCAATATTTTATAAAGAGTATAAAGACCTCGATAATTGTCCAGTTTGTAGCGAGTCTAGATGGGACCCAAAGAAGGGTATCAAAGTACCGCATAAGAAGCTCCGCTATTTTCCGATTGCTCCCAGGTTACAGCGACTATACGCTTCAAAGCACACCGCTGAAGACATGATTTGGCACCATACCGGTAAGAGTGCCGATCCGGATGTGTTGCGTCATCCGGTTGATGGTGATAGTTGGAAGAGATTTGCAGCGCTACACCCTGAGTTTGCTAGCGAACCTCGTAACGTATTTTTGGGTCTCGGTATCGACGGGTTTTGTCCTTTCTCTATGCATAACAACTCGTATAGCATGTGGCCTGTTATATTAACCGTCTATAACTTGCCTCCGTGGGTATGCATGAAGGAAACCACATTTCAGCTTTGTTTGTTGATTCTGGGTCCTCGTTCGCCCAGTAAGGACATGGATTTTTACCTACGCCCTATGATAGATGAGTTGGACGAGTTGTGGAGTAAAGGGATCCTTACGTATGATGCCCATACAAAGCAAGAGTTTACTATGAAGGTTTGTCTGTTGTCCACGACCAATGATTTCCCCGCTCGGTCATACACTTCAGGATGGTCGGGTCAAGGTTACATGGCTTGCCCGGAATGCATGGATTCCACACCGTCATTGGGTGTGAAAAAAGGTGTGGTTTACTTTGACCATAGACGTTGGTTACCCACCGGACATCGGTTTAGAAAAGATTATGTTTCGTACCCGGCAACCAATTTTACTAAGCGACCGAAGAAATATAGTCCAGCTAGTATTCAGACACAGTTAGATCGTCTTCCCATTGTGTTTCCCGGCAAACACAAGGATTTTGGAGGCAAGGTGACGAAGACTACAGGTCCTCGCCAGACGAATTGGAAGAAAAAGAGTATTTTCTATCGTTTACCTTATTGGTCCAAAAATTTGTTGAAACATAACATTGATGTCATGCACTGCGAGAAAAACGTGTGTGATGCTCTTCTCGGTACAATTATAGAAGTCGATGGGAAACCAAACAAAGATAACGTTAAGGCGCGGGAAGATCTTAAGAAAATGAAATTCAGGAAAGAATTGTGGTTGGCAACAGTAGGAAATAAAACGATTCTAAAACTTGGAAAGTATACGTTGTCAGCGGAGAAGAGGAAGTTGTTTCTTGAGTGGTTACAGCTACAGAGGTTTCCCGATGAATTCGCATCTAGTATGCGGAATAACGTTCAAGCCGATTCGGGGAAGATCATTGGAATGAAATCTCATGATTGTCATGTTATGATGCAGTACCTTTTTGTTTGTTGTCTCCCTGGGATTCTAGATGATAAATCGATTAGCAACGCAATTATTGGGTTAGTTAACGTGTTTAGAGTAGTTTGTAACAAGAACCTGAGTAGGAAAGAGTTGGTGGATGGTAAGGCGAAAGTGGTAGAAGTGATGTGCAAGTTAGAAATGATCTTACCTCCTGCGTTTTTTGATATCATGATCCACTTAGTGATTCACTTATATGATGAAGCGTTGTTAGGGGGCCCGGTGCAAATGCGGTGGATGTACCCATTTGAAAGGTATTTGAAGAAGTTGAAAGAGTATATTCGAAACCCGGCTAGGCCTGAGGGTTCCATAGCCGAGGGTTACGTGGCGGAAGAGACGTTGACTTTCATATCGCGGTATCTTAGTGAAGAAAAAACAAAGTTCAACGATCCAGGGAGATACAACGAACAACTGCCAGAACCAAAAGATATATCCGTTTTCAATTCTCAGTGTACTCCTATTGGCAAGAAAGAGTCAGTTGCTTTACCAGCTCTTCAGAAGGAGCACGTCAGTTGGTATATTTTGAATAACTGCGACGAGCTCGAACCATATAGGACGTAAGTAACGTTTACTTATTTATATATATATTTATATATATAAATATTTATATATTTATATATTTATATATTTATATACTTATATATTTATATATTTATATACTTATATATTTATATAAATATATATATATATAAATATATAAGTATATAAATATATATATATACTAGGGAATGCCCCGTACCTGAAGGTACTTGGGCTAAAATAAATTTAAAAAATTATAATAAATTGTACAAAATTTATAATTGAATTACATATAAAAGAAGTGCACATCATTCTATTACTTGTAAAAAATAGCTTTAAAAATGACAAAATATATCAAATACATCTAATCACTTTTTATACGTGTATTTATGCTTCCGATTATCGATTTTTCTAATCCGAAAATTTTAATTTCAAAAGAGATGTTTAATGTTTCGATCCGACTTTTACGAAAAAATTCGCATCGGAATTGGAACTACATATTAATATTTCGATATTTTCGATTTTTTGATCCGATTTTTGTTTCCGTTTTTTTTATTATTTACATTCCAAATAATATTAATAGGGTCGTATAATGCAGTTTTTGCATAGTATAGGAACCTACGTTGCAATTTTTGCATAATATAGGGTCGTATAGTGCAGTTTTTGCATAGTATAGGAACCTACATTGCAATTTTTGCATAATATAGGGTCGTATAGTGCAGTTTTTGCATAGTATATGAACCTACATTGCAATTTTTGCATAATATAGGGTCGCATAGTGCAGTTTTTGCATGTTACACGGACCTATGGTGTGATTTTTGCATAATATAGAGCATATAGTGCAATTTTCACCCTTTTTTTCATTACTGTGACAGCTAACTCCTCCCTCCAAATACTTGATCACTATCTAAACCCTTAAATTCCATATCAACAATCCGGAAAAAAACTGATTGTGGAACAAAGATTGTGCATTTAAATCAGCACTGGGGGAGGTATTTTGCAATACATCAGCTATATCATTAATTTCTTGACCATCAGCTATTTTGCAGTACAATAAAACTTGTGGCTATCATCTACTTAATGAGTTAATTCTGTAGAAATAAATGACATATACATGTCTTTATAGGAAAATAAAAATAAATATATGCAATAACAGGGACTAATGCTGCAATTAACTCTCCAGCAGTTGCGCCCCCATACTCAAGCTTTTTATCGCCACCCAGGGGGAAATTTAGCGTCTTTTGCGGTTCAGGTCCAGTTTTTTTTACTAAATTGTAATTTGAAGGCGCAGCAGGCTTCTTATAATTGACAACCTCAACACTATTATTAAACTTCATACCAGCGGCTCTGTTTTTATTTTCCTTAGCAGCAGCTCCGTAGTATTTGTTCTTCTTCGAAGAAGAAGCTCCATCATAAACTATAATTGCACGGCTAGTCCCTGTATGATTCTTATTAATTTATTTAGCTCCACTCGCAAAATGTGGATTGAAGTTAGTTTTGGAGCTAGAGGAATCGCAGCAGGTCCAGAATTTTTCGAAAAGGACAAATAACATGTAATCCTTCGTATTGAATCGTTTGCAATATCTCGATATCTCATAATTACCATCATTAAATCATCATTTACATTAATATCATCACCATTATTTAATCAACAATTAGAAAAAAATTTAAATCTTTCTGAAAGTGTATAAAAATTGAACCTTTATGAGATCAGATTAGCTTTTACTTGGTGAAGATCAGATTCCATAAGCTCAAAGACAACATAAATGTCCCTGAAGTCACGCCTTGAAGATGGGAGCATAATTCGTTTAATTTCAACAATATCAGGATGTCTTAAAAGCCTGAGTAACTTAACTTCACGCAAAATCCTAATGGCATCAGATATATGCTCAAAAATGTCTGTAATTTTCTTTATGGCTACTTTTTCTTCAGTATGTGTATCAATGGCTGCACAAACAACTCCATAACTCCCTTTCCCTATTACTTCCAAAATTTTATACCTATTTGCATCTCCATACTCAGTGAAAAATTCGTTCTCCTTAGAGTTCTGCATATAAAGAAACCTCACGGTCAGATCATATTAACTTAAATAAACAAAATCCACTCATTTCGTCAAAGTAAAGTTACAATTTTTGTAATTTTTTTTCTATTTTCTTCAGTTTTATGATGGAGATACGGAAAAGGGTAAAAGTTTAATTATAAAGCTAACAAAAAAGCATGTGAAATAAGGTATAATAACAACCTGTTTCCGCTGATCTTGCTGCATCTTTAACAATCTAAAGCCAAAATAGAGAATTCTTCAAGGCAGTTACTTCCTCCAATTTAAATCTTCAGTTTCTTCTTCAAGATCCATTGAAACTGATACCTAGCAGTAAAAACAGTGCAATGAAATAGATTAACACTCAGTAAAAGTCTATTTGTAATAAACATTGTACGAACCTTTCTAAGTAACTTTGGTTGCCTTTGCACCTATTATATATTAATAGATTAAAATTAACTTTACTAATTATAAAAATTATAACTTATATAAATATAATAGAAAGAAATATAGGTAAAAAACACACCTCCAGCTGTTCGTGAAGTCTCTTATGCACCTCCATTTGGAGCTTTAAAGCTTCAGTAATCTGCACCCCACTGTAAACAAAAGGAATTCAATATGTAATAATAGCAAAGTTTATCGAAGAAACTGAAAAGGACTTGCTAAAAATGAAACCACTATGTATTTTGTATTTCAACAACTATTTATAAAGAACTAAACAAATGAAACACCACATGAAGGTGTAAAAATGATAAATTTTGGATCTTGGAGATTTTAATTTTGGATCAGATGAAGCTAATCGGAGCTGATTCTCAAATAAACCTGTCAATGCACGATCAAATTTGGATACTGATCAAATTCTATACAACAATTTTTGTATAATAAAGGGATTTATAATGCAACTTTTGCATAACACACGGACCTTTAACGCAATTTTGCATAACACATGGACCTTTAACGCAAATTTGCATAACACAGGGACCTATAACACAATTAACTCAAATATATAGGGCTAAAATGACAGTAGGTCTCTCAGTCTTTAACTCTTTATGCAACTCCAATATTAAAATTAGAAAGGCTAATTGCATTCAGTACCTCAGTTATACAATTGAGCTATTTTACCTTTTAGTTTTATGGACATGTCTCTCGGCCATTTGGTCGAACATCTCTAGCACGAAATGTGAATAGGTCTTGAGATGTTTGTGATCTCTGTAATTCTCCAACATCCAAGATTGTCATCATCTAAACACAATATTAAACATACGATGTTACAATACATCCACTTCCTGGAATCAATTCAGTTCGAATTGACCTTTAACACAACTAATAGAAACTGTGCATTTTTTCCTTTTCTTTATAATTGAAGATGAGCTCTAAAAGATTAAATCTTCCCATAGGTTTGGTGGAATTAGCTTCAGCTGGTGATTCTATGACAATCTTCAATAATATTTCAAAGCTATTCAATAAACCTTCAGTGTAGCTACTTCTTTTGTGGCTGAAGATATCTCAAAAAATTCAAGCAAACCTGTAAATGGTGTAACGAAAGGCAACAATTATCTTCTGTAAATGATGAGAGCAATGAGAACTCGCTGATGAGAACTCACCATGGTGGTGAGAACGGGTTGGGCGAGATCGAAATGTGAAGGTGAAGCGTATTTTTAGACAACTGAAAAAGAAATGTGATTGGAGAGAGAAGAGAGAGAGAAGAGAGGAGAGAGAAAGTGTGGAATTAGTTTTGTGAGGTGTTATTTTTAGTTTTAGTAGCTTATATAGTAGGGGCATTTTTGGAAGAATTTAATTGTTTAAGTAACGGAACGATCTCCACCGTTCCCCGTGACATATTTTTAGCTAATAATCGATCTGGACCTCTCTTTATACCCCCTTAGGGATATATATATATAGATATATATATATATATATATATATATACTTATATACTTATATATTTATATAAATATACATATATAAATATATAAGTATATAAATATATATATATATATATATTTATATACTTATATATTTATATATTTATATATTTATATACTTATATATTTATATAAATATATATATATACTTATATATTTATATATTTATATACTTATATATTTATATACTTATATATTTATATATATATATTTATATATTCATATATACATTTATACATTTACATTAACTTATTTATATTCATTTATGATTTTAGTGAACACAAATCCACGCTTACGGGAACGGGTGACGAAATAGAGATTATGCATCGTCAACGGTTTAAGAGTTGGTTTTTGGAAAAGGTATGTACTTTAGACGTTGGTTTAAACATAATCTACTTATTTCCGAAGTTTTTAGTATTATTTATGTATGACAGGTTCATGGGATGAAAGAGACAGGTGATGTATTAGCTACCACTGAGATGGTATCCTTGGCCAGCATGTCTTTTGGTGCGGTGGACAGATACGATTCATGTGTCGTGAATGGTGCCAAGTGGGTAACTAAGGGTAAAGGAGAAAAAAGAGTGACACAGGATTACGGAGTTTGTACCAAGTACGAAGATAGACCATGTTATGGAGAATTAGTGAAAATATTGGAGGTTAATTACACTAAAGGGTGTTCAGTTGTCTTATTCGTTTGTAAATGGTACAAAATGGCTGAATCAAGGACATAACATGGGGTAACCTTTATTAACACGACAAACTTTGAGTGGGAAGACGAACCATACATTTTAGCATCGCAAGCCAAGAAAGTATTCTACATTGACGAGATTAGTGCGAAGAAATCAATGAAGGGATGGAAAGCCGTTTGGGAAATAAATGACGTCACGGTTGGAGTCCCGAGTTATGGGGTTCGGAATCACTATCTACAAACAACGAGAGCATTAGTATACCTTTGGGTGAAACTGAGACGGTTTCCGAACCGGAGAACTTGGCAACTACCGAGGAGATCGAGATTGACCCAACTCATTTTCGTATTGAGATGGCTTTTGAAATGGTTAATGATGAAAACCAGGAAATCAAAGACGACACGTGGGACGAATATGGTGATGAAGAAGAACCTATAGAGGTTAATAGCGATGATGAACCTATAGATATTAGTGGATATGAAACTGATTAGGATATTTTGTATTTGTTTTTTAGTCTTAGTGCATTTTGATATTGTTTGACCCTAACTGTTGACCAAACACCTCAAACACTAACATTTGACCCTAACTGTTGACCAAACACCTCAAACACTCAAGTTTGACCCTAACTGTTGACCAAACACCTCAAACACTAACATTTGACCCTAACTGTTGACCAAACACCTCAAACACTCAAGTTTGACCCTAACTGTTGACCAAACACCTCAAACACTCAATTTTGACCCTAACTGTTGACCAAACACCTCAAACACTAACATTTGACCCTAACTGTTGACCAAACACCTCAAACACTAACATTTGACCCTAACTGTTGACCAAACACCTCAAACCCCTAACATTTGACCCTAACTGTTGACCAAACACCTCAAACACTAACATTTGACCCTAACTGTTGACCAAACACCTCAAACACTCAAGTTTGACCCTAACTGTTGACAAAACACCTCAAACACTAACATTTGACCCTAGCTGTTGACCAAACACCTCAAACACTAACATTTGACCCTAACTGTTGACCAAACACCTCAAACACTCAAGTTTGACCCTAACTGTTGACCAAACACCTCAAAGACTAACATTTGACCCTAACTGTTGACCAAACACCTCAAACACTAACATTTGACCCTAACTGTTGACCAAACACCTCAAACCCCTAACATTTGACCCTAACTGTTGACCAAACACCTCAAACACTAACATTTGACCCTAACTGTTGACCAAACACCTCAAACACTCAAGTTTGACCCTAACTGTTGACAAAACACCTCAAACACTAACATTTGACCCTAACTGTTGACCAAACACCTCAAACACTAACATTTGACCCTAACTGTTGACCAAACACCTCAAACACTCAAGTTTGACCCTAACTGTTGACCAAACACCTCAAACACTAACATTTGACCCTAACTGTTGACCAAACACCTCAAACACTCAAGTTTGACCCTAACTGTTGACCAAACACCTCAAACACTAACATTTGACCCTAACTGTTGACCAAACACCTCAAACACTCAAGTTTGACCCTAACTGTTGACCAAACACCTCAAACACTAACATTTGACCCTAACTGTTGACCAAACACCTCTAACACTCAAGTTTGACCCTAACCGTTGACCAAACACCTCAAACACTAACATTTGACCCTAACTGTTGACCAAACACCTCAAACACTCAAGTTTGACCCTAACTGTTGACCAAACACCTCAAACACTAACATTTGACCCTAACTGTTGACCAAACACCTCAAACACTAACATTTGACCCTAACTGTTGACCAAACACCTCAAACCCCTAGCATTTGACCCTAACTATTGACCGAACACCTCAAACACTAACATTTGACCCTAACTGTTGACCAAACACCTCAAACACTCAAGTTTGACCCTAACTGTTGACCAAACACCTCAAACACTAACATTTGACCCTAACTGTTGACCAAACACCTCAAACACTCAAGTTTGACCCTAACTGTTTACCAAACACCTCAAACACTAACATTTGACCCTAACTGTTGACCAAACACCTCAAAAAAATTTGTGTATGTATATCTTAATCCCATTAAGAATAAAAAAATAAAAGAAACCAGGTAAAAAAAAAGGTTTACCGACGACATTTAAAGCTTTACCGACGACCTTCTTGACTTGAATGTCGTCGTTAAAATTTTACCGACGACATTCAATTCAAGAATTTCGTCGGTAAAGCTTTAACGACGACATTCAAGTCATTCATTCGTCGGTAAACCCAAATCCAAAATTTATTGGCCAAAATGGGCGGTTCATTTTTCCCGCCCAAGGATTTACCGACGACTTGCGAAAAGTAGTCGTCGGTAAACCAGGACACGCAACAGTCGTGCGTACGACTGTTTGACGCGTGTCATAGTTACCGACGACTTTGACCTGTTTACCGACGACTTGCGTGTCGTCGGTAAACAATTTCTCTATTAAACCCTACCGAGCTCATTTCTGAAACACAAAAACTTCAAAACACTCTCCAGAAATTCGATTCCGAGCAACAAGGAGCTATTCCGAGGCATCCCCACACGCAAACAACATCAAATGTAAGTGATTTCATGCCAAAATCAATGGTTTTTTCAATTTTTTTCCTATTATTCTAAATCAAATCCTAACTTTTTTGTTGTTTTTGTCCTTCTTCCTTTCTTGCGTGGCATGGATTCCTGGACATCTTCAACACAAATTTCACGTAATAGGTACACGAAATCCTATCTAAACATTTTTTTTTTTTTTAAGAATTGAATTTTTTTTCCGGATTTGTATTTGGTTTTTTATGATTTCCGAGTAATTGTGTTAGTGTTAGGGATTGTTTAAACGTTTTTGTTAGTTAAATACACCATGTAATTAGGATTTTGTGTAATTTTTGCCAAAATTAGGGTTTTGAATAATTTTTGGATTTTTTGTTAATTTATACATGTTATTGGATTAAACTGTAAATATGTTGTATGTTATCAGTGATTTCAAATTTGTGTATGTTTATTAATTTTCGTGTTTGTGAATCTTGGGGTTTTTTTTGTAAATATGAAAAATTTAGGGACTAAAATGCAATCTAGGGTCTAAAATGTAATTTAATAAAATTCACATGTTTTTTGACTTTAAGGTATTTTTTGTAAATATATAAAATATAAGGACTAAATTGCAAATTAAAAAACTTAGAAAAAAAATAATATGGACTTTAGGGTATATTTTTTATATAAATAAGGTATAAGAACTAAATTGCAAATTAAAAAACTTAGAAAAAAAATACTATGGACTTTACTATGGACTTTAGGGTTTTTTTTGTAAATATATAAAATATAAGGACTTATATAAAAAACTAATTTATTAATTTTATTTAAATTACAGATGGCCGATGTGATGTCCAATTACCACCGGGGTGATGGTAGCGGTGAAGACCCGAACCGAATCAACCCCCAAACCTCAATGACTGTAACCAGCCACCGGGTAATATAAATTATTTTATAAAATTCATTTAATATATGTTAGTAATTTATTTAACATAATTTTATTAAACAGTTAGGCGAAAGAGGAGACCCCGAAATGTCTCGACCCTCAAAACCGCAAACGATGCTAAGGAGAAGCTAGGTGGGCCCCTTCCAGTGGACTTCTGCATTTTAGATGACACGTGGAACCCATACGGAGAATTTGGGAAACACGTGGCCCAAGTGGTGGGTCTCGCGGTTCGTGAAACAGTCCCCCCTACTACAGATCGTGGAGTGCTGTGCCGAGGGGACTTAAAGTCTCGATTCTCGGAAAACTGGAGGAGTTCTTCAACCTCGAAGAGTGGAAGGCCCGCGAAGATTGGGCCTTTATCAGCGGGAAGCTACAGCAGTCTCAGTCCGCTGCCTACAGGCGGTGGAAGAGCGACCTGAAGGCCGATTACTTGGGCACGGGCGAGTGTCCCCCGGATGTGCTTCCCGATCACTGGAAGTTGACCGAAGAGATGATGAATGACCCTCAGAAGAAGGTAAAATCTTAAATTAATTATTTTATTATTAAATTAGTGTTTAATTAATTTTTTATCTTGAATCGTAACAGGCTCAGGCGGAGATTAATAAGAAGAATCGGCAGAACCAGACGAAGCCGAACAAGTCAGGTTCTCGGAACCAAACCCAGACCCGCCACGAGATTATCGAGGTATAATTTATTAAAGAAAAAATAAAAGTTATTAATTATTTAATTTAATTTTTTAATAATTATAATTTTTTATGTATATTTTATAGGATAAGCTGAAGATTAACACGAAGGAGCCCCTGAGCTTTATCGACGAGCAGACCCAAGAAGAGGTCCCACTTCCACCGATGGGCGGATACTTCGAGTACTTGGGCTATGACGGGGCGAAGGGCAAATGGTTCGATGATAGATGGGAGCAGGCTAGTGTAAGTATTTTATTTTACTTTTTATTGTTTAAAATTAATTATTTAACTTTAAATTTATTTCTTTGTTAGTTTTATTAATTATTTAATTGAAATTTTATTACAGGGAGTTTATCGGGATAAGCTTAGGGAGAGGGTTATCGAGACGGGGTCCCAATCGGCTGATGATGTTCCAGTGGAGGAGCAGATAGGAGAGTTAAAGGAGACGGTTCAGGAGGTGATGAAACCGGCTAAGAGCAGACACTGGATCCCGTCAATCAGAGCTGTCTTCAAGAAAAAGAAGGACCCGAAGCCGCCTGTTTCGGACAAGACCGCGAAGAAGAACGCGAGAAAGATCCAGAGGATATTCGACGGGATGAACGAGCTCCGCGCAATCCAAGGATTACCTCCTATGCCGGATGACGATGCTCCACCGAGCTCCTCCTCTAGGTCCGATGATTTTTTCACGAAGATGCTCAAAGGCCTCAATGAATCTCGTGAAAAAAATGGTCTCCCTCCGGTCTCCGATGAAGATGAAGATGAAGAGAGTGAAGCTAGTGATCGAGGAGAAGATCTATCGGGCCCGTGATTGATTAATATTTTACTATGTTTATGACTTTGATTTTATTTACGTTTATATTCATGACTTTTACTTAAGTTTTTATGTAATATTTTGACTTTTAACTCCGGGAGTTTGACTTTATTGCCCGGGGTTTGACTACCCGGGTTTATTTATATTTTATGAATATAATTCCAGATTTCACGTTATATTCATGATTTCTATTACATTATTTTTTTTTAAAAAGAAAAACCAAATTAAATAAATATTAAAATTAAAAAAAATAAAAAAAAAATAAAAAATAATAATAAGAATACCGACGACATTCATGTGATGAATGTCGTCGGTAAAGTTTTTAAAAAAAATAAAAAAAAAGTATAACGACGACATTCATGTGATGAATGTCTTCGGTAAAGATTTTAGAAAAAATAAAAAATAAAGTATATCGACGACATTCTTGTGACAAATGTCGTCGGTAAACGGTTTAAAATTTAAATAAAAAAAATTATTTACTGGTATACCGACAACGCGGTCGTCGGTAAAGAGTTTATTTACCGTCAAGGTAAGTCGTCGGTAACCAAAGGCATATTACCGGCGACCGGACAAAAAGTCGTCGGTAAGAGAAAGTTTACCGACAAAATGTTTTTCGTCGGTAAAAGAAGATGTTTATCGACGAGAAGCCAAATGCGCTGTCGGTAAGCTTGATTTTACTGACAAACTTCTAGGGACGACTGGTTACCGACGAGTTGTCGTCGGTAAACAGTTTTACCGACGAAATTCCACTTTTTACCGACGACAGCTGTCGTCGGTAAATCCTCGACCTGCTGTAGTGTCTTAAGATATAACCCTATCTCACTAATTCAGTTATCTTACTAAAGGTTAGGTTTAAGTTCTTATAATTTCAAAACTCATTTTACCCTCAAGTTACCACTATATATATCAAATAAATTTAATAAATAAATTACAATTACACAACTAAAACATAATCTTATATTCTCTCTCAATTCCACCCTTAAATCTATCTCTCTTTCTTTTTCATTTTTAACAACCATCGACCTCTCCATTTTTAGCAGCCAAACTAAAATTTGTTACCTTATAGAAGAAAGACCTAATACGCCTTGAAAGCCTCAAGCTTGAGAGGTAATTTTTTTTTAAAGAGAGCTAATTCAACATCTGCTCATACACATGATCCTTGGCAATAGCAAGAATTTTATCCAAAAAAAATTATCTCATCTTCTATAAAGAATCTAAGTTCAATGTTGATCATGGAATGATTGTTGTGTAGCGGCTGGATAAACTCTACTTTGTAAAGCTTGTTGTTTTTCAACGTCAATGTTATACTTGTTGTTTATCGTACATCTTATTTTCTTTCTTTTCTTGTTTTGTTTCTGTAAATGCACGAGATAGATAGAGGTTTTTTTTCTTTGTCTGTAAACAAGTGATATTTGCAATTAATTTATTTTTTTTTTTAGACAAAATAATTTTTTCTTAATAATATAATTGAATTTTTTTTTGTTTTTTTGTTATACTCAGTGTTTTTAGAAGTACTTAGTGTGTTTTTACTGAGTCCTTAGGATTTTTACTAAGTACTCAGTGTTTTACTGAGTATACTCAAATAAATTTTTCGATACTAAATAATAATTCATGACGGCGTCGTTAGTGATCGGCAGTGGTTGTGTAGATAAATGTGATACTAAGTGATTTAGTGGTTCATCTGTTATTTGAATTTAAATAATTTTTTATTACTTATTATTTATTTATTTTATAATTTTTGTTTTTCTAAAAGTAATTTAGTATTTTAATATTTGTGTCCCCTTTTTGACAAATTAATAATCTAACAACCAAGTTCATATGAAGTATAAAATGTATCTCCAAAATCCTTTAGATCAATCACTCATTTTTAATTGCCTCTATGTAAATTAATCTTATTATGGCTAAGATTAAGATATATTCTATAACTAAACTTAATAAAATCAAAATATAACTAATTATCTAAGTGCCCGTTTGGAAGTGCTTTTTTGGAGAAACACTTAAAAGTGCTTTTAGCATTTTAAGAGTTTTTTTGATTTTGAAAACCATTTTTTTGAGAAGCACCATAGGTGCTTCTAAAAAAAGCACTTAAAATAATTTTAGATTTCAAAATTATTTTTAATAATTTTTTTAAATTTTGAATTGTATTCTAAAAGAAGCACTTCCAAACGGGCCCTAATACTTGTATAAGTAATTTTAAGTACCACTTAAAAAACAATTATCTAAATATCATTTATGATATAACATTTAACGGTTAATCATAAAAGAAAAACATAAACTTAAATAAAAAATAACATGATGGAAGCATTTAAATATCATATCATTATTATAGGTAAATGCTTGGATGGATTGGAACAAAAAAAAAAAAATGCTTGGATGGTTTTTTTTGGGATACCCAATATTACTCTACTTGTATAGCCTTTATATAATGAGTAGATCTTGATCTAATATTTCAAACAAAATCATCCAAAATGAAACCTGGAATGTCTTTTCTGTGTCGTTCTTTAATATCATGTTTTTCATTCTTTCTTCTTTCTTGTCAACCTATTATGGCTACTACATGGCAATACAAATTTAATGCAACAATAGATGGTCCTTCGTCCGATGAATTATGGCCTTTCGTGGCCGACTATTGCAACGTTTATGTAATATTTCCAATCGGAGTATCCTTCTGTGTCAATACGACGGTATCATCACCATCAGTTGGACAACTTCGTTATGCTGCTACGAACAAACCATCATCTTCCCACGCCAATACGAGTACTGTACTTTGGGCCAATGAGGAGTTAGTGGGACTAAATATAACTGCACGTTATCTAACATATTCACTTTTAGAAAATAACGTGGGCCTAGTGGTTAGGTTACTCCGTAGAGACCAAGAGGTCCTGGGATCGAATCTCATTGGAGTCAAAATGACTCCGAGTCCAAAGTGGCTCTCTCATGTACTCAAAAAAAAAAAAAAAAGAAATTCGTGCACATTAAATTGGTCAATTACATCTGGGCCTATTAGTAGATCTACTTATGAAGCTTCTTTTGATTTTTTTAAAAAATATTTTGCAGACATAGTGGAAAAGATGGAGGGCTTATTTGATTGATCCAATTACTACTTTGTAAACGGAGGTCTCGCTTTCCCGATAACGGAGTCCACTTTCATTGTCTTTGTTTTATTTCCTATTCTAAAAATTTATAAAAAATTGTATGATTTGAATATATACTTTTAAAATATTATAAAAGATTTTTTCTTTTTTCTATTTTCCTTGTCGGTTGATGATGTCTTCCTTACTCAACATGGAGTTGATAACCAGTTAGGTTAGCTCAACTGCACAAGGTTTTGCTATTTATTCAGCGCACTTAAAGGGAGTTGCTACTTATTCAACATTTAATGAGAAGTACATGGTTCAAATTCCTTTCATAACGAATGTGAAGTGAAAGGTATAAGGTTCAAACCCCTCATTGAACTAGATCGGGGAGACAAGTCATGTTACTAGTGCCTCGTCGTGGGTGTCAAATTGTAGGTGTAAGTATATACAATATGGATCAAGGTTTGGAACAAAAAAAATATGATTCAAGGTCGGAGTCTCTGGTCATTTTGGTGGATACCAACTTAGTATTTGAGATTTTTGTATGAATTTAGAATTTGTATTTAAGTAAAATAAGAAATATTGTTGTTGTATTTATCTTTGTTATTCATGCTTAACTCTCATATGATGAGCACATATTTTGGATTACTTAAATTTTTTATTACGCCCGGGAGGGGGTTTGCACTACACCGCGTCAAGCTACTAGCGACTACATGAGTAGTAGCTAGACGTTTAAAAAATAGTCGCTAGAAGTTAGTTTAAGGTTCTAGCGACTACAAGTAGTCGCTAGAAATTAGTCGCGAAAACGTTGTCGTTAGAATTTAAACCTTACGACTACTGGACAATAAATAGTCGTTAGAGCTTGTGTTGGTATTAACGACTACATAGTAGTCGCTAGATAGCGCTACTTCTAGGGACTACTTTGTAGTCGAGAAATGTGAACACCATTAACGACTACAATGTAGTCGTTATTTCTTAAAGATATAGCTACTACTTCTTGTAGTCAATGTCGACTACAAAGTAGTCGCTATTTATAATTTTGTTTTTAAAAAAAAAAAAAAAAACTCAATTTTCGAATTTTTTTTTAATTCCATTTCTGTAATTAAAAATAATTCGAAAATCATATTTTTTTTATTTTTTTTTAAAAATAAAAAATTTAATAATAATAATAAAATTAACATTTCAAAATAATTAATTAAAATATAAAATTAAACCAAATTCAAACCCGGTCAAGCCAGGTCAAAGTCACTAAACATAAAACAATTAAATAAGTCTTAATACAAACCAACCCAAATAAACCAAATAGTCTCAAAATAAAATAAATCAAACATCACTAAAATCCGTACCGTCTATATCTTCTTCATCATCCTCGAGCTCGATATCATCTCCTTCCATATCAACATCCATGTCAACATCTTCACCACTATCATCACTACCACTATCATCATCTTCTTCATCTTCATCATCGCCAGGAGGATTGGGGCCCGCATTCATAGGCTGGAAGGGGGTCTGGCCTTTATCTGCCCTCAACTGATTAACGAATGCGATGGCATCATTCACAACAGCCATCGAAAAAGGTGCAGGCGCGGTGCTAGTAGAATCTTCAGGGCGGGGGAACGGGGGAAGACCGCTGGACACTCGGAGCTCGTTAATAGCCGCCATCATCTCCTCGTGTTGCTCGTTCCGGGCTGGAGTAGTATAAGCCTTCTTCTTCGATTTTCTCAGACGGCCAATGCCCGGAATAAAGCTCCTCTTCGGTGACCCAATCTCCTTCGCGGTGCTCTTAACGTAATCATATTGCTCCTTTTGACTCATTCCTCCCCAATCGGTTGACTCAGATTGACTTTGAGTCACCTTTTCCTTCATTGCGTCCTTAAGCAGTTTCTGTTACATAATAAACAATGTATCAATTAAATTTGACTTTAGATGAAAAAAATAATTAATAATAAAGTTATGAAAAAAACTCACATCGGCTTTTTCGTAGCCAATCGACCTCCACTCTCTGGTCTTCTTGGTTTTCCCCACAACCTCGTAAAAACCACCCATACGAGGAATAGGGATGTCTTGTTGCGTAGCCTCGTCCCTTATCACCAGATTCCCTCCCGGGATTAATTCTTCACCCTGTTTCAGAAAAATTAAAAATATTCAAAATAAATAATAAATTAATAATTAAAAAAGTTACTTAAATAAAAAACCACCTCGTATAGCATATCCCGAGTTCGGGAATACCTCCTCGACCCCGCTCCACTCTTGTTTTTCTGCTTTTCTCGATTCTTTTGATTTTCTTTCGCTTGATTCTGCAAAAAATATAAAATTCAATTATTAATTATTAATATAAACAATTATAATTTTAAATATATACTAAAATTAAAAATCATCAAGATTTCACCTTAGCTCTTCTTGAACCCCAATACTCACAGCACTTAGCCCACACCTCGTCCGATATCCAATCCGGCTTCAAACCCTTTCTCCAATAATGCTTCTTCACATAATATTTGTAATCCTTAAACCTCATCCTCATTGTATCGTCCAAGTTTCCGTAAATCTCATCCCAGTCTTTCCTCTTTCTCCAAGTCTTTATGTCAAAATATTTCTGAAAAAAAAAATACATTATTTAAATTTAAATTAGAATAATAAATTAAGTTAAAAAAATATTAAAAATTAAATTTATACCGCTAATCTCTTAATCACCGCGTTTTTGTCCGCGTCCGGCACTTTTTTCCATCTCGGGTGATAGGGCGGAATCCTCTCTCGAACGGCAATCCCAATCACTTGCGCAACGTGGTGTCCGTACTTGCCAGTTGGACTCCACGTGTCGTCTAACACACAAAAGTTGACCGGCAAAGGCCACCCAATAGCTTTGAGTGCCTTCATCGCAGTTTTAAGGGCACCTCCACCTCTTGTTTTCCGTCTAGGGGGATCTGTTTTAAAATTAAATTAATTAGTAGTGATTTTATTTTTTAAAATTAAATTAAATTAAAGTTGAGTTTGTTTATTTACCAGGTTGGTTTGCACAGTCTGCTAAGTTTCGGTTCGGATTTTGGTTTGGTTCCCTACCCCCACCATCCCCTCAGTGCTGTCGAGTCATGACATCGGCCATCTAGCATTTTATAAGTAAATTAAAATACAGAATAAAAAATAACATAAAAAAAAAACTAAATTATTACATCACCAAAAATAAAAAACATGAAAATAAAATTAAATAAATTATTACAATCATAAATAAAATAATTCAAATAAATTAAAAACGTAAATAAATCATCCTTAAGCATCCAATATATATAGCACACGTACAATCTGTTTTATACAAAAAATAATTATATTAGTCATATAATAAATTAATTAATTTTTTTTTGATATTTAAAATTCTATTATTGTATAGTAAACTAAATTCCCTATATTTTTTTAAATTGCATAAAATTCCCTATATTTTTTAAAATTGCATAAAAGTCCATATTTAATTTTTCTAAAATTGCATAAAAATTCCTATATATTTTTAAAAATTGCATAAAAATCCATATCTATTTTTATAAAATTTCATAAAAGCCTCTATTTAGTTTAAAATGTCATAAAAAATCCCTAAAATAATAATTTAAAAATTGCATGAAGGTCCCTAAGTTATTTTTAACACAATTTTTAATCCAATTTCATTCTAACACCTTTTTTAACATAATTTTTGCAAATTTATAATCTAAAATTTACTAAAAATCATAACAAAAATTAACAAAATTCACAAAAAATCAACCCAATTAATTTTCAATCAAAAACAATGAATTACATGTTTAAATTAACAAAAACCAAACCCTATTAACACTAATCATTCTCGGAATTAACAATCATACACCAAAAAATGGAAAAAAATTTAATTAGCTTTCACAAACTATTTTTTTTAAGGGATTTAACATCAATTTTTCGTTTAAACAATTCATACAACAATCTAATTATACCCTACTATATTCGGAATTAACAATAACATGTAATCATCAAAGAACAAAAACCAAAAAAAATTGACATGAAAATTAAAAATCAAAAATTGGTTGAAATACTAACCTTTTTGGATGAAATTGGAGCTGATTTGGTGTTGAATCCATGCCATTTTGATTCGGAATGAAACACAAACAAAAAAAAAGTTAATTAGAAATGTAAAAATGGAGGAAAAAAGCTTAATCTAAGATTGAAAATGGAATAGAATGATAAATGGTGTTGGATTTGCTTACCTTTGTTGAAGATATGATGCTTGAATCGGCCCTTGGAGTGGCTGAAAATGGAGCTCTCGTTTTTTAGAAATTTTGTAGAAGGAATGTGAGTGAAGAAATGAGCTCTCGGGTTAGATATAGGGTTTTTTTTCTAGCGACTACTTTGTGTAGTCGCTAGAGACAAGAAAGTAGTCGCTAGATTGGTGGTTACTTACACGTGTCTTAATATTGACCACGTCAACGAGTCTTTAGCGACTACAATGTAGTCGCTAGATTGAAAAGTAAAACGCGTGTACATTGAGTGGGCGGGAAAACTGACCGCCATGGTTTTGGGGAATTTATTTCGTTGTCTAGCGACTACAATGTAGTCGCTAGTGCTCTAGAATCATTAGCGACTAGTTCATGTACATGAACTAGTCGCTATAAGGCAAATGTAGTCGCTAGAAATTTTTTTTTTTCCAAAAAAAAAACTAAACACTATACAATTATCCAATATTTTAATTCAATACCAAATAATCATTTAAATTAAATTCAAAAATAAGTTAAGTGTTTGTGGTCAAAGTTAAGTGTTTGTGGTCAAAGTTAAGTGTTTAGAGTCAAAGTTAAGTGTTTGTGGTCAAAGTTGAGTGTTTGTGGTCAAAGTTAAGTGTTTGTGGTCAAAGTTAAGTGTTTAGAGTCAAAGTTAAGTGTTTGTGGTCAAAGTTGAGTGTTTGTGGTCAAAGTTAAGTGTTTAGAGTCAAAGTTAAGTGTTTGTGGTCAAAGTTAAGTGTTTAGAGTCAAAGTTGAGTGTTTGTGGTCAAAGTTAAGTGTTTGTGGTCAAAGTTAAGTGTTTAGAGTCAAAGTTAAGTGTTTGTGGTCAAAGTTGAGTGTTTGTGGTCAAAGTTAAGTGTTTGTGGTCAAAGTTGAGTGTTTGTGGTCAAAGTTAAGTGTTTGTGGTCAAAGTTGAGTGTTTGTGGTCAAAGTTAAGTGTTTGTGGTCAAAGTTAAGTGTTTGTGGTCAAAGTTAAGTGTTTGTGGTCAAAGTTAAGTAAATAAAATGTTTTAGTACAAATAAACACAAAGAAAAAAAAATCTCCTACTCAGAATCATATCCACTAACAACTATAGGTTCGTCATCACTATCAACCTCAATGGGTTCTTCCTCATCCCCGTATTCATCTAAGGTGTCATCTTCAATTTCCTCGTTTTCATCAACAACCATATCAAAATTCAAAGCAACAAAAAAATGAGCAGGGTCAATCTCGATCTCCTCCGTGGATGCCAAGTTCACCGGATCGAAAATCGTCTCGGTGTTCACTAAAGGGATATTGACACTCGTGTGTCCACCAGTGGGCATCGACTCTGCACCCCATAACTCAGGACTCCATCCATGTCTATCATTGAGTTCCCATACTACTTTCCAACCTTTTTGTGATTTCCTTAAATTAATCTCGTCTATGTAAAAAACTTTTTTTGCTTGAGTAGCTAAGATGTACGGCTCTGATTCCCAAAAAAATTTAGACGTGTTGACAAGAGTTACCCCATGCTCTTCCCTCGGTTTACTCGTGTCATACCAATTACACTCGAACAGCACAACAGAACAGTCATCGTCATATGTGACCTCTACAACCTTGACCAATTCACCGTAAAACGGTATTCCATTGTAGATGGCGGATACCCCGTAATCTTGTGTCACCCTTGTTTCACCCTTTCCTTTAGTGACCCATTTAACACCATTCACAACACATGAATCGTACTTATAAACTGCACCATGAGACTTACTAGCCAATGCAATCATCTCATTTGTAGCGAATGCATCACCTTCTTTTTCCATTTCATAAACCTACAATCATAAACAATTATAACAATGTTTCCTAAAAATGGAAAGTTATTTCTGTATTTGAATGGATATATACCTTATGCAGAAACCAGTCTCGGAAATTTTGCCGGTGTTTCCTATCTTTTTCGGCTTGGGAACCCGATAACGTGGCTTTGTGTTCTCTACACATTTGAATAAACATTTAATAATTAAAATGAATAAATAAATTGAATAAATAAATTGAAAACTTACGTCATCAAATGTTGGATTTCATCGCAATTAAGTAGGATATACCAATCGATTTGCTCCTTCTCGTTATATTCCAAATTACCATACTCTTTTTTACCTATCGGGCTACATTGGCTCTTAAATATGGACAAATCTTTAGGTTGAGCTTCGATATCGATATATCTACCCGGATCATTAAACTTTGTTTTTTCTTCTTTAAGGTAACGCGATATGAATGTCAAAGTCTCCTCTACAACGTATCCCTCGGCGATTGAACCCTCCGGCCTAGCCGGGTTTCGTATGTACTCCTTTAATTTCTTTAGATACCGCTCAAACGGGTACATCCAACGCATCTGAACCGGTCCCCCTAACAAAGCCTCGTCGTATAAATGAATGACCAAGTGGATCATTATATCGAATAACGCGGGAGGTAAAATCATCTCCAGTCTACACATAACTTCAACCACTTTCTTCTTCTCCTTTTCTAACTTTTTCCTACTCAGGTTTTTATTACACACAACTCTGAACACGTTGGCTAGCCCAATAATCGCGTCACTTATCGCTTTGTCTTCGAAAAGCCCTGGGAGACTAGCCACGAATAGGTACTGCATCATCACGTGGCAGTCGTGAGATTTCATTCCTATAATCTTGCCTAAGTCACTTTGAACGTTATTTCTCAAACTCGATGCGAATCCATCGGGAAACTTCTGTGCCTTCAGCCAATCAAGAAATACTTTCCTTTTTTCGGTGGTTAACGTATAATTAGCTCGAGGCATTACATTCTTACCATTTCTCTCTTGCAACCACAAATCTGGCCTGATATTCATTTCCTTGAGATCAATTCTCGCTTTCACGTTGTCTTTGTTAAGTTTTCCATCAAGACCTATTACTGTGCCAAGAAGAGCATCGCACACGTTTTTCTCGCAATGCATAACATCAATGTTATGTTTCAACAGATTTTCGGACCAATAAGGTAAACGATAGAAAATACTCTTTTTCTTCCAATTGAATCGCCGATTAACGTCTGGCTTCACGATCTTTCCCCCAAAATCCTTGTGTTTCCCGGGAAGCACAATGGGAAGGCCATCTAACTGTGTCTGAATATCGGCAGGTTTATATTTCTTCGGTGGACGCCTTTCTTCGGGTTTCTTGTACAAAACTTTTTCGTCTCTAAAATGATGTTTGATAGGTAACCAACGTCTATGGTCGAAGTAAGCAACCCCTTTCTTCACGCTCAAAGACGGAGTAGAATCCATACATTCTGGACAAGCTTTGTAACCTTGACCCGACCATCCCGAGGTGTATGTCCTAGCGGGAAAATCGTTAGTCGTAGACAACAAACAAACCTTCATAGTAAACTCTTCCTTCTTGTGGGCATCATAAGTCATAATCCCCTTACCCCACAACTCATCCAACTCATCTATAACAGGACGAAGAAAGACGTCCATGTCCTTGCCGGGTGAACGGGGTCCCGGAATCAACAAACAAAGCTGGAATGTCGTCTCCTTCATACACTCCCACGGTGGTAAGTTGTATACGGTCAATATAACCGGCCACATACTATACGAGTTGTTTTGCATAGAGAATGGGCAAAAGCCATCGATACCCAAACCCAAGAAGACGTTGCGAGGTTCACTAGCAAACTCGGGATGTAACTGAACAAATCTCTTCCAACTATCTCCGTCAACTGGATGACGCAACAAATCTGGATCTGTATTCTTCCCTGTTTGGTGCCAGATCATATTTTCGGCAGTATGCCTCGAAGCATAAAGTCGCTGCAGCCTAGGGGCAATCGGGAAATATCTGAGTTTCTTATGCGCTACTTTCAGACCCTTCTTCGGGTCCCATCTGGATTCATTACATACTGGACACTTTTCAAGGGAGGCATTCTCCTTGTAAAACAAAGCACAATCGTTCACGCAAACATCGATGGTATCGTAACCCATACCTAAATTTTTTAACTTTTTGTTGCACGCCTCGTACGAATCGGGCAACGTATGAGGTTTGGGCAACACACGACACAAAAGCTCAAGCAACTCGGTGAAAGACGTGTTAGACCACTTGTTCCTCACCTTCACGTGCATTAGCTTCGCAATGAAATTTAACGAACTCATGACATCACAACCAGGGTATAACACGGTCTCTAAATCGGAAAACATCGTTTCGAATTTTCCACGAGCTGTACTGTTCGACTCTGTCATCACGGTGTCACCAGAATGACCGCCAACCTCGTAATTAGGTCTCAAATCATCGTATACATCCAACATTTCATTTTCTTCATATCGAATCTCTGGAATATCCTCGGGCTCACCATGCTTTGTCCAAATATCATACGTCTCCAAAAACCCATGCAGTAACAGATGTGACCTCACTTTGTCCACCGTATACCGACGATAATTCGAACACTGATTACACGGACAAAAAATTGTTTCTTCACCAGGAAGTTTATTTTTTTCAGCAAAAGCAAGGAATGGTTCTATCCCCTTAATGAATTCACGCGAAACTTTATGAGCGGTACCAATCCAACTCTTATCAATACCCGAAGCCATAGTCAACTATTACAATATGAAAGAATACAACATAAATAAAATGAAAAAAAAATTATTACATCACCAAATAAATACATAAAAATAAAACGAGAAAAAATTATTACATCACCGATTACATAAATGAATAAAAAAAATTATTACATCACCGATTAAATAAATAAATATAAAATGAAAAAAATTATTACATCACCGATTAAATAAATAAATATAAAATTAAAAGCACACAAAATATCACATCATCAAATAAATGCATAAATATAACATTAAAAGCATACAAAATATAGCAACATACAGTAATATATCATACAAATATAAATATATATATATATATATATATAAATGTGCATGTATATATATATATATATATATATATATATATATATATATATATATATATATATATATATATATATATATTTATATACTTAATATATACTTAATATAATATTTATAATTCACATAAAATTATTAGATGATTATAGATATATACATAATGATATTATATATTTAGCATTAACTATAGAATTCTAATCAAATAAGGAAAGGATGAAAAAGTCACATACTTTTGGGCAAATTTAGAAATAAAAATTGATGATTGAGTCGGTCCCACGTTGATGTTTGACCCGGGAAAGCTTGTCCTCGTGTTGAAATACCTAATAAGTGATACTATTTAACATTTACTTCACAATTGAATGAAAGTAAAAGAAATTCGAAAGAGTTTTATGGAACAAAAAATACCTACTTTTGGGCAAATTTGAAAGGAAAAATTGATGATTGAGGCGGCCCCACGTTGATGTTTGACCCGGGAAAGCTTGTCCACGTGTTGAAATACCTAAAAAGTGATACTATTTAACATTTACTACACAATTGAATGAAAGTGAATGAAATTTGAAAGAGTTTTATGGAACAAAAAATACCTACTTTTGGCCAAGTTTGGAAATAAAAATTGATAATTGAGGCGGTCCCACGCAATGATTGACCCGGGAAAGCCTTTCCAAGTGTTGAAATTATTTTTAATGATGAATTGTGGAAAAAAATTGGGAGAGTTTTGAGAGAAAGAAAGAGAAATTATATAATAATGGTGTATTAGGTAAAGCAATTCGCAAGTTACTGCTGGAAAACACGCTACCACTATTCGCGACTACACGAGTAGTCGCTAAACACATAAACGTAGTCGATAGAAATACCTACTAACGACTACAAAAAGTAGTCGTTAGATAGTTTAATATCTAGCGACTACTTAATGGCGGTGGAAAATTAATAAAAAATTACAACAATCGTTCGCGACTACCTTATGCTTATTAACGACTATTTCTTGTAGTCGTTAAACACAAAACTTACTAACGACTACCCGGTAGTCGAGGAACATTACTTGTAGTGGTTAAATTAAAATAGTCGCTAGAGGCTCTGGTTCTAGCGACTACATCTTGTAGTCGCTAGAATGTTAGTCGCGAGAGGCAAATGCGGGAGTAGTGTTGGTAGTTTCTCTAGGATAAATTATGCCTTCTGGAGTTGACGACTCGAAAGAGATAGACTAACTAGGTAACATATAAGGTTTGAACTTTAGGCGTCTAGCTAACATTATGAGTTATGGCGTTTGGAAGGTGATGAAAGATCACCCCATAAATCTTGTTAAGATGTTAATTAACTTCTTGACTCCTTTTGTGACTTGATCAGGGGTTCGTATTCACTTTTTGACTTATTGGAATTATATTGGGCTCGAATATCATCCATGTACTTAACATACAAATTACCTAAAAAATGCTCCAAACATATAATACTCCAAGAATTAGCCACTAAATTAAAACACGTCAAATATAAAAGATATATCCCATAATTAAACACTAAACCCTATCAAACGTTGTCTCAATAGTATATTATTACATGACAAAAAGCGAGAGATCAAGACCCCTGACTCAAGGTTTTTTGTCATCCCGACAAAATAAACACTAACCTAAGATCTCAAGTTTCAACAAGTCTATAGGAACGAAGAAATTAAAAATTCCAAAAAGTTGTAACAAACATGATTCTAAAAAGCGCTAGGCACTACTAGGGCAGTCGACCACCTACGAGCGCCTACATGGCTAGACAGCCCATTAATTAGAATTTAGGCGGTTTTTACCTCGGCGGTTTATATATTATTTATTATTAAATATATATTACTAATATATTTATTTGAATAATATTTACATCCTAATATACTTAAAGTAGATCAATTTAACCTAAATGACATATATTTAACTATAAAATATTAATAATTCATTATTATTAACCTAAAAAATGACCAATTCAAGAAATCTAGACTTGAAATTTGAAAAATCCTACCTTTTTTTCCGCATGTTCAAGCTCTAACCTAAATAGTTTTTTCTTTATATTATTCTTATGAGTTGGGTTGGATTTGATTGAATTAGTTATTTATGGGCTAGCATGTTAGGTAGTATTTGGGTTGGGTGACCCATTAATCCGACTGGGTAGTTTATTAAGTAGATTATGCGTAGACAAATCTTCAAGCCACGTTCGAGAAAAATTCTAGGCATGCCGGACTTTGGAACGCCTAGGCGGGAGTGCCTAGTCGGCTAGGCGGCCTTGTTTTAGAACACTGGCAACAAGTCTCATAAAGTCGTACATTAGAAATAATATGCACATATTACATTCATACACATAATAAACATGTTAAAGTTCCAAGAAGAATTATCTTAGAAAATGGACACTGAAATACCACACTCAAAGTGGTGGCTATAGGGTAATCCTCGATCCTTCAGTGGAGTCTACTTATCTACTCAATCACTTCTTTTCCACTCATTCATCAATCAATCAAATAGCTAAGAATCTTAAGTTATTTTTGGTTTCGGTGTGGCTTCGGGTCGGTCTTATACAATTTGGATAACTTTAGAGTCAGATTTTGGATATCTCCTCAATTAACCTAGTAACTAACCACCTCAGAGCTTGAGTTTACGCTCGTAGATGTTCTCACTCATCCCCTTTTGGTGCATCATATTAGCATTTACAAATTTCCCAAAAACCATCTTCTTTTTTATTTTCAACAAATTCACTTGTCGGATTCTTTATTTCAACTTTTTTTTTTGCAAATTAAAGATGGGTCTTGTTATTTCAGTAAAAACTCGTGTTGACCTATATTCATTCATTTTTTTCTTTTTTATCATTTTTTCGTTTCTTGAATCCCAAAAAAGTATCATGATCAATTGCATCATTATGTATCACTATACAAGTAACAAGAAACTTCCCAAATGTATATCCTAGAACCACAAATACCCATCCCCCCAAACTCAAGCTAAAAAACGACTAGTCCTAAGGCATTGTGACACGAGGGCGGGTCATATGGTAAAGCCTTACACATTAAGGGAAAGGCTAATAATATTGGCTAACAGAGAAATAGGCTTAAAGGGTTTGAGGGTATAACAATGATACATAATCGTTAATATAGATATAAAGTTAAGGAAACAAGTGGCTTATGAAAGATCTGCCTTGGTCATTTTCCTAGATATATAATCTCGTTAACTTATTTACATCAAAGACACAAGTATATTAGCTTTTAAACTAGATTAGATCTCAAGTTCTACACACCTAGTTAGTTCTTGCTTAGTCTCAAGTCCCTTATATGCATTTTTCACTAATATTCTTTCTACACATACACGTTTTCATATGCGCATTTCAAGTAAAAAAATGGAAAACTCAAAATCAAGAACTTTGTTTATCATCATCTCACATATACATGTTTTTAAAGGTCATTACTAATTCAACACGTACTTTCCTTAACTACTTTCTCCAAATTTTTAATTTATTTTTGTATGTGTAATTTTTTATTTTGGGTTTTCCATTTTTCTTTTAAAGCAACTAAACACGTAAAACAGGGAAGAGGATAACTGGTACCCACCCCTAACTCAATGATAAGTCTTGTCCACATGACTCTCAAATACATAATTGAGTAATATACACCTAAACATATAATATACAAGTTAAAGAGAGGGTAAAAAGTACGTACCTTCGAGAGAAGCAATTAATCCCTAAGTTAGGGGTTGAATTTCTCAATCCATATGCTTCATCGATGATATGTATAGAGTTATGTGGCCTTGTGGGTCGATTTGCAACCAAATGGGAATGCGAATTTGAGAGATCTCTTTCATTTCTAGCGTTGCACCTCACCGTTTTGATCATATCTTTTCCATACGACATCCGAATGAGGTGTGGTTTAAAGAATCTAAAACTATACTTCTCTAGATTTACCAGGGTACAAAGGTTTCCAAAAAATTCCTAGTCAATCATTCGCAATATATTTACAAAATTGAGGTAATGTGCAGAATCTCAAGTATTTGTCCATAACTTCTGTTTGGAGCTTATTTCGAGTTCTAGTTGTTGAAATGGATAAATCTTGAAATAATATGTGATCTAGGCTCGAGAAAAAGTTAATTTTGATATCCGAGCATAAAAAGTTATGCTTGTTTGAACCTTTTTCAAATTTTGTCCATCGCCGTTATACTTGTGGTATACCGCAAATTGGCTCGACATGTCTATTAATTTGTATATGTCACCACTGATCCAAGACATACGTGCTAAAATTTTCACCGATATTAATGTGGTATACCGCAAAATTTCCACGGTATAACGCACCCCCGTGCGGAACTTATTTTTTATTTCTTATTCTATTGATAAATTATTGAAAAAACTCAATATTCGACGATTTTTTCCCATTTTAATATAAAAAGCGCTCCCAACATACATATACCCTCGTATTTTCCAATGGGTGCTCTAATTTTTCAGTATTTCATTATCTCACTACCACCTCGACCCTCACCTATTTTGAACTGCTCATCAACTGAACTCATTTACCCTTCTCGTTATGTGTAATATACACTAATTAAACTTTAAACTAACGAAATCATTAAATATTTTGGATTTACCCTTTTTATCTCGGTTTGCCTCCCAAGAAGCGTTTTTCTTTATCAGTTCGTTAAGCATAACATGAAATCTTCCCTGGATATTGTCTTGAGGCCCTTGCGGTACACTTCTGCTCCAACTCGCCCCCTCTTAGGAATCACTCACCTATTTTTCTTGATAGATCTATGTATTGAATTGGGAAGCTTCCATGTTTTGCCGTCTTGTTCCCACGACAAAACAAATTCCTCGCACGGTGATTTAGGATGACCATCTTTGATGGTATAAGATATTTATTCTCTTCGACTACACATTCATATTTGCAAAGAGGTAGGTATATCCTCTTCCTCGCCACGTCTCTTTTGTGGTGTAACACCTTATTCCCAAGATATTTGGTAACCAGTCCTTCTAATACTCGTCGATTATCAACGAGTTTTGCTCTAACTAACTTCAAAACTCTTGATGGTAATGGTCGTGGGAAAACTTCTTGTGGAAGAGGTTCAACTTTTGGTATATTTTATACCCTTGGTGCTTCCACTGGCTTCTCGACCACTTTCGGTTCAACTTCGTCGTCAACCCTTTCTTCAAATATTACCTCATCCAATTTGACTTAGGAAGATATTTCTCCTCAACTTCCATCTCTTGATCATATGCAAACTCCATTGGAATAACATGTAATTCTATAGTGTTTTCTATAATATGAATTACCTCTTTATCCACCATGTTAATGAGAGGCTCAACAATGTATTTGTCGTGAACCACGTCCAGCAAAATCTTCGTATCACCTAAGTGAGTTTTTTCTATCACCAACTCTTCCTTGATTTCATCTTTTGGTAATCTATTTCATGTATCAGTTGAGGAGGAATATCATCCATTAAAAGAGCAGACTTGTAATAGGGCATGTTACGATTCTTGGCGATTTTGTAAGCTTGATTTAAGGTAGTCACGAAGTTTAAAACTTGCATCATTTGCGCCAAACTTTTCTATTTTTGTATAATTGTCTCTGTGTCATCAAATTCAAACTTTTTACCTCATGTTTTGCATTGATTTTTCACAAAACCATATGAATTTTGAAAGAGATTTGTTCGATGATTGGGAAGCTTGAGGTCTTCTTGGAGGTTGTTGAATGTTTCTGGCCCATTGATTGTTCCATCCTTGCTCTTACAATTGTTGATAAGGTATTTGGTAGTAGTTACTACCCAGTTGTTGATAATCGTACTAGTCTTCCACATAGTTGAAAGGACCGGAAGTCAAATAATATTTCCATACATATTCAAAGAGATCGGTGATCTTGATAACTTACTTTAAGTATAGTACCTACGAAGAAAAAAGAAAAGAACAAGTGTTAAATCTAACAACGAACTAAAAGTAAAACTGAAAGACAATTAACTGCTAATTTCGGTATTGGCGCCCAAAACATGTTGTCTTATGTAGACTGATAATAAAGTAACATTAAGGAAGTTGCGCCCTGCAAGTGTACATGTCGCTAAGTAGTATAATAAATAAGTAAAGTATCATCTTCACAGGGATTAACAAGTTAATATAGGACTTTAGTTCAAAGTTAGCAACTCGTTGTGAATAAAGATTTGAGAAATAAAGATTTATTTTGGGTTTTTTGTATTGAAGAAATATTGAACGCATTAATTCAAAGACTAATGACTAAAACAACATATTAGCTAAAAAAGTTGTAAGAATGGGGAGAAATCGTAGCTCGAGACACTCATAATCACCACTGACCATGAATGGACCTAATTGTTGTTTAAGATAAAATTAGAATAGTGTTTCTAATTGGGATTCTAAAGTGTCCTTAAGTTTCTTTCAGATAAGTCAAGGGTTTCTATCTATCCCTAGGAACCTTTTATGAGTGAATCATATGCATGTCAACTAGACTCCTAAAGTTCAAACCCTATATCATTACCTAGTTAGTTCAGCTATTCTGAGTTGTCAACTCCAAAAGACGTAATTTATCCTAGATCAACTACCAAACCCCCCTTTCGGGCATAATTTAATAGCTAAGTGATCCAAAATATGTGTTCATCAAATGAGAATTGAGAATGAAAGAAAGATAAATACAATAACAACATTCCCTATTTTATTTAAATATAATATCCCAAATTCATACATTAAAGCTCAAATCATAATTTAGGGTTCATACTAAGCATAACAAGCTACTAATTAAATTAGTTCACTATAAAATACAGGAAAGCAAAATATAATATGGTCATAATCAAAGCAGTAAATAAAAAGAGGGAAAGATTACACTAATTAAAAGAATAAAAAGTGTTGGTCTTGAATTAAAACTCTTGTTTCCTTTCTCTCCATGTTTTTAGCTCTTCAATATGATAAGTGACATGTTTAAAATGGGTATATATAGGTTACAGAAAATGTTTGGGTTCATATGGGCCAACTTAAGTGAGTCCGAGTGGTCCGATATATTCTTCTAAACGTGGACAACTTTGTCTCTTGTCAATAATACGTCCATAAGTTCCTCAATTTAACTCTGAATCATGAACCGTCTCTTATCACAGGATATAAACTCAAATGGATACCTTGATGTTTTAATTCATGATAAAATCTAACCAATTATAAGTTATTTTCTTCGTAAGTTGATGAAAGCAACTGGTCGACAATTTTTGTTAAGCTTTTAATGGACTTCTTGACTTCTTTTGTGACTTGATCGGGGTTTACTCTTAACTTTTAGTCTTCTTGGCATCATCTTGGGCTCTAATATTGTCCATGTACCTAGAAATTTCACACTTAGCACACAAACTACCTCAAAAAAAATGCTCGAAACATATAATACTCCAAGAATAAGCCACTAAATTAAAACATGTCAAATATAAGGGATAAATCTCATAATTAAGCAATAAGCCCCTATCAAATGATGTCGCAAGAGTATATTAATATATCACAAACGAAGAGAAATCACAAATGCATCCAGAACTTGTTTTCTTGAAGTAAAATCTTCTCCGACTGGAAATTGCTTTTTTCGCAATAAATCTTCTCCGCTACTCTCTCTTTATAATCCCATGAATTTATTTAAGTATCGGTCACACTTCAACGCATAGACCCTTTTAGCTTTTTGTTGTAGAAAAATAATTTCGGATTTTTCGAGTGTAGTAGCTACTTTTTGAAACTCCACTATTTTATCAAATATTAAATTGTCGCCCACATCTTGTTGGAGTCGGATTCCAGACTCTTCCAAAACTTCGTTTGCTCTTTTGTCTCTCTCGAAGATATGAGAGAAGTGTTTCTTGTCGAGGTATTTCAAGTCCGTCTTAAGATTTTTAAGTTTGTTACAAATACATAATTGCTTTGTACCTTTAAGTTTCTCTTTGTTCAACCCACTCGTTACCACCTCTTTAGATTTGTCATGATCCATCCACATATTAAAAAAATAGACTAAGGTTGATTGGTTTTACGTTTCGGAGAAACATATTCACGATGTAAGGGGAATGATCTAAAACAATCGATTTAGTCAAGAAATTTGCATGGGCATAATGACCCGACACTTTGAGTTCCAGATTGCCCATCGATCTATCAATTCAACTTGCTACATGATTATTATGCCAAGTAAAAAATTGAGCGGGTTGGTGTGTATCTACGAATCTATGTGTATTACAACAATCGAAACACTCTTTATAATCACTCATAGTGATTAGTTTCCTATTATGTCATTGTGAGCTAAAATGTTATTAATGTCTCCCAACAAAAATCATAGATCATCAAAAGTAGCGGCATGATTCACCAAGTTATTTCATAAGTTTTTTCACTCTATTTTATTATTTTTAAGTCACAGATAAAGGAGATATAAAAAATTAAAAAGATAACCATTCAAACCGGATAGTTTGAGATGGTATAGATAAGACCAAACCAAAATAATGTTATATTGCAATAAAATAGATAACGACTAGATTCCTATTGTTAGATTTTAGTTAGTTATGAAGCCTTATCAAATTCATTCATACAACATACGAGCTGTTGAATTGGAATTTTAGGGATGATCATGTATGTATAACTTGATTTGATGAAACATAATACATGCACGCCTTAAATGTTAGTCGTGATAAGTAATGTATGGCTTGATCTAGCATACACGAAGTAAAATACAACACATGTAGGACGTGAATATAGGCCTAACAAATTAGTAATATGAGCTGTTCAATGTTAGGGATGCTAATGTATGTATAACTTGATTTAATGAGATTAATACATGTACGCTTGATCTAGCATACACGAAGTAAAATACAACACATGTAGGACGTGAATATAGGCCTAACAAATTAGTAATATGAGCTGTTCAATGTTAGGGATGCTAATGTATGTATAACTTGATTTAATGAGATTAATACATGTACGCTTTAAAGGTTAGGCGTGATAATCAATGTAGGACTTGATCTAACATACATAACATACAATATGACTTGAATATAAGCCTGATAAACTAATATATGATTTGATTAACAAATGTATAATTTGATTAATCATACATGGGGCGGTTCAAGTCAGTTGTGTGCATAATTTATGGTCTTATTAAAAATATACATGCCTTTTATATATATTTTTAAGTAAATTAAAACTAGATTACCTATACTTTTAATAAATCAAAACTAAATACTTATATTCATGGAAATGAAACAAATATTATACCTTTTTATTTTACATCTATTTAACGAAATCTTAAGTCCTGACCAATTAAACTAACCTAAATTATTATCATAAATAATGTAACATACATTTATATATCTATATCACATATATTAATTTGTACAGTTAAAGCCACATATGATCATATATAATTTTTTTTAAGAGATATTAGTCAATAAAGATGAAGAATATATATATGTTATGTTTATATATTCTCGGTGAAGTGTTTTAATTTGATTGGTTTCTTACTTAATGACGTGGCCTCATCTGGGCGCTTGATCTTTACTCATATCCGACGGTTCTCACTTGATCTTGGCTTATGTCTCTTATATAAGGAATATGGGCTTGACCGAAGTCATAACCCTTCTCTCAACTCACGCGTTTCACTCTCTCGCCTCTCTCTTCATACGAAACCCTAGTTCTTAGAAGATCAATCTCTGATTCTTCTTGTAATCGATTAGATAGCTTCTTGGTTGTAATATCTCGTGTAATTTGTGATAATCATCTTAATTAATCACTAGATAGCCTTATTAGTATTTTAGGGTTCGAGAATTAGATTAGAAGCGGTATTCAATTGATTTTGTGGTTTGTAATTGTAAGGTGATCTGGTACATTGTATCTCTTGTGATTTCTAGTAGCTGAGCAACTCTCATCGGAGCTCAACGTGGATGTAGGTCTATTATGGACTGAACCACTATAATTTCCGTGTTCTTACTTTCTCACATATTTTCTTTGGTTTTGGTTACTTGAGTGTTGTGATTTGAAGGTTAATCTTGATAGGAATTTACAACAGTGGTATCAGAGCTCGAGTATTAATCTTGGGCTATCAGGTTAAGGTTTCAAATCGGTGTTCATGAAAAATTAGGGTTTCGCCTAATATATCTTGTGGGTTTTAATTCGGTATCTCTCCGTTCTTGAATCGATAATACGATGACTACCTCTACACGAATCGATATGTCCGTGTTCGATGGTAAGATGGATTTTGGGGTTTGGCAGAAAAAGATGAGGGTTCTACTTTCTCATCACAAAGTGGGAAGTGCGCTTATTGCTGACATTAAAGAATGGCGTGAGGGAGAACTTGACAAAGAAGCACAAATCAAAGAAGAAGCATATAATATCCTCTTCTTGAATCTCTCTGACTCTGTCATACGACAGGTTGATGGTGCTGATACAGCTCTTGAGCTGTGGGGTAAACTCGAAACTCTCTATGCCTCTAAATCTGTCCCTAATCTTGCTTTCTTGAAAGGTTCTTTGTTTAATTATAAAATGGATGTTTCTAAATCTATTGATGAGAATTTAGATGAATTTACTAAGATGACTCTTGTTCTGAAAGGAACTACTATGGCCTTAGATGACACTAGTAAAGGTATGATCCTTTTGAATGCTATACCTGAATCTTTTCAAGTTGTGAAAGATGTTTTTCAATATGCTAGTACTGTCCCTACTTATGATCAAGTTGTTACTGCCTTGAAAACTCGAGAAAATGAACTTAAGTCCCTTAAAAGAACTGGAATTAATATGTATGTTAACCCTAGAACAGATACTACTCAAAATCTTGACTTAGCTAAGTATAAGAAAGGAAAGAAAACCACTAGTTCTAAAAATAAAGAAACTAGGAAGTGTTTTCACTGTGGGAAAGCTGGACACTTAAAGAAAAACTGTTTTAAGTTGAAAAACAAGATGAACAGTAATGAATCAAATATTGCTAGTATGCCTAAGATCACTGATGATGTGTTTGAAGTGTTAAATGTTAGTAACTTGTCTGAGCATGCTAGTTGGATTCTTGATTCTGGTTGTACCTTTCACATGTGCCCCATACTTGAACTATTTCATGACTTGTCTTATGTGAACAATGAAACTGTATATATGGGGAATAATAACACTTGTGAGGTTAAAGGTATAGGAAGAGTGAAATTGAGAATGGATTCTGGGAAATGTATTGAATTAACAAATGTTAGATATATTCCTGATTTAAAAAGAAATTTAATTTCTTTGGGTGCTTTAGATGATCTTGGTTGTGTTTCCAATGTGTCTAAAGGTGTGATTCATGTTTATAAGGGTGGTAAATTGTTATTATCTAGTGTTAGACATGCTGGTTTATATGTGCTTAATGGTACTCATATAGTTGGTTCTGTGAATTCTGTTACTAATGCTTCATCTCAGGCTACCACTGAAAAGTGGCATTTAAGGCTAGGGCATATGAGTCAACAAGGACTCAGTCTCCTTAGCAAACAAGGTATGCTTGGAAAGGACACAGTTGGGGACCTCCCTTTCTGTGAGACTTGTGTGTTGGGTAAACAACATAGGGTAAGTTTCAAGCCTGGAACTCACAATTCCAAGGCTTGTCTTGAATATGTTCATGCAGAGCTTTGGGGTCCTGAGAGGTATGATGCTCATGGTCATTTCAAATACTTTCTTTCTTTAGTTGATGATTTCAGTAGAAGGGTTTGGACCTTTCTACTTAAAACTAAAGATGAAACTTTTCATAAAATAAAAGATTGGAAGTGTTTGGAAGAAAATCAAACTGGTTTAACTTTAAAGGTTTTAAGAACTGATAATGGGCTTGAATTTTGTAACACTGAGTTTGATTTATATTGTAAGACTAATGGAATTTTGAGACACAGGACAGTTAGGCATACACCACAACAAAATGGTGTAGCTGAGAGGATGAATAGGACCCTTCTTGAGAAAGTCAGATGTATGCTCTTCACCTCAGGATTACCCAAAGAATTTTGGGGAGAAGCCCTCTATACAGCCACATATCTTGTTAATAGGAGTCCAAACAGGTCTATAGGCCTTAAGACTCCTATGGAAGTTTGGAAGGGGTAGAAACCTAATCTATCATTCCTTAAACCCTTTAGGTGTGCAGCTTATGCACACACAAAGAAGGGTAAGTTAGATCCTAGGTCTATCAAATGCATTATCTTGGGTTATCAAAACCAACATGGTGTAAAAGGTTATAGACTGTGGGAAAAAGATAGTAGGGGTTTCAAAGTTATTGTTAGTAGAGATGTAATCTTTGATGAACTAACATTTCCTTTTAAAATTGGTGCAGTTACAGGTGATGATGCTTTGCCTGAACCTGCAAATCCTCAACAAGTTGTGGGAATTGAGAAAGAGGTGGAGCCTGAGTCTTCCAGTCTAGTTGGTAACCATGGGGATGATCTGAACCCTCCCCATGATGAAGCTGAAGCTACTGAGGAGAATGAGGGTGAAGAACATCCCCCTGAGTCTTCAACAGGGCAACTTCAAACCTATCAACTTACAAGAGATAGGGTAAGAAGGGAAACCAGGACACCATCCAGATATTCATATGCAGACCTTGTTTACACTGCATTGAATGCTTCAGTGGAAGTTACCAACTCTGAACCAACATCCTATATGGATGCTATGGAGGCAGAGGATAGTGCACAGTGGCAAAAAGCTATGGAGGAAGAAATTCAGTCTTTACATGAGAATAACACTTGGGTTCTCACTAAGCTACCTCTTAAACAAAAGATGGTGGAATGTAGATGGTTATTCAAACTCAAAGAGGGCATATCTGAAACTGACCCTCCAAGGTATAAGGCTAGATTGGTTGAAAAGTGCTATACTCAAAGAGAAGGTATTGATTTCAATGAAATTTTCTCTCCCGTGGTTAAATGTAAAACTATTAGGGCTGTGTTAGCTTTTGTTGCCTGTTATAACCTTGAAATTAAGCAATTAGATGTTAAGACTGCTTTCTTACATGGTGACCTTGAGGAAACTATCTTTATGAGACAACCTGAGGGTTTTATTAACCCCAAACTGCCTGATCATGTGTGTTTACTGAAAAAATCTCTTTATGGTTTAAAACAGTCCCCTAGACAATGGTATAAGAAATTTGACTCATTTATGCTTAAATGTGACTATGTGAGATCTGAATATGATGCTTGCTTGTATCTATCTGTTAAAACTGATCAACATGTATATGTTTTACTCTATGTTGATGATATGCTCATTATTTCTAAGTCCCTTAAGTATATATCTGAGTTAAAGCAAAAACTTAGTAAGGAATTTGATATGAAAGACCTTGGAAATGCTAAGAAAATTTTGGGAATGATTATTGATAGAAATAGGAGTAAATGCATGATTAAGCTTCACCAGGAACCTTATTTGAGAAAAGTAATTTCAAAATTTGGTAGCTTGAATTGCAAAACTGTTATGACTCCTTTGGCTGGTCATTTTGTTTTAACTAAACATTTGTGCCCCAAGTCACAGTCTGAAATTGTAAGGATGAACTCAGTTCCATATGCTAATGTTATAGGGTCCCTCATGTATGCTATGATTAGCACTAGACCAGACTTGTCCTTTGCTATATCTTTATTAAGCAGGTACATGTCAAATCCTGGTTGGGATCACTGGTGTGCTCTTAAACATGTTCTTGCATATGTTGGAAGTACTTTGGGTGTTGGACTGTGTTATGGGAATCATAACATACCTTTTGAGTTAGTTGGATATGTTGATTCTGACTTTGCTGGAGATAGAGACTCAAGGAAGTCAACTACCTCTTATTGCTTCACTATTGGTGGAAACTGTATTTCATGGAATTCACAACTTCAACCTTTAGTAGCTTTGTCTACTACTGAAGCTGAATATGTGGCTATAACTGACTCAGCAAAGGAGGCAATTTGGCTTCAAAACTTGTTATCAGAAGCTTGTGTTGTTAAGGGTAAGGCTACTATATTCTCTGACAGTCAAAGTGCAATTCAACTGAGTAAAAACCCAGTATATCATGAAAGGACCAAACATATTGATGTTAAATATTATTATATAAGGGATATACTGGCTAGTGGTGAAATTAAGTTGTTAAAGGTTGCTACTGAGGATAATCCTGCTGATTTTGGTACAAAAATAGTTACTAATGTCAAGTTCAAGCATTGCTTGGATTTGCTTTCTATTGGTTGATGTTTTTGCAGGTTTTTTGGGCTGAGATGATGATGGAGATGGCTCAAGTTGCTGGAAATCACTAAGGGGTGCAGGCTTCAGGTGGAGGTGGAGGATAAACACTTCAAGGTGTAGATTGAAGAATATATATATGTTATGTTTATATATTCTCGGTGAAGTGTTTTAATTTGATTGGTTTCTTACTTAATGACGTGGCCTCATCTGGGCGCTTGATCTTTACTCACATCCGACGGTTCTCACTTGATCTTGGATTATGTCTCTTATATAAGGAATATGGGTTTGACCGAAGTCATAACCCTTCTCTCAACTCACGCGTTTCACTCTCTCGCCTCTCTCTCTTCATACGAAACCCTAGTTCTTACAAGATCAATCTCTGATTCTTCTTGTAATCGATTAGATAGCTTCTTGGTTGTAATATCTCGTGTAATTTGTGATAATCATCTTGATTAATCACTAGATAGCCTTATTAGTATTTTAGGGTTCGAGAATTAGATTAGAAGCGGTATTCAATTGATTTTGTGGTTTGTAATTGTAAGGTGATCTGGAACATTGTATCTCTTGTGATTTCTAGTGGCTGAACAACTCTCATCGGAGCTCAACGTGGATGTAGGTCTATTTTGGACTGAACCACGATAATTTCTGTGTTCTTACTTTCTCATATATTTTCTTTGGTTTTGGTTACTTGAGTGGTGTGATTTGAAGGTTAATCTTGATAGGAATTTACAACAAAAGACCAATAATCCAATAATCTACCTCAAAGAGTCCAACTTAATATTTCACCCCAGGTCTAGCATTTTAATAGATATACCATCTTTATCTATGTAATAACTGATCTTATCAGATTCTTCTATAATTATTCCAATCCACATATATTAGTTTGTAACTCCTTCCTCTTTTATATTATATCTAATTAATCCCACAATAAAAAAAGAAATCTATTTATATAAAACATAAAAGAAAAAGTAATCGTTGAAGAACAATGAAACATAAAATAAATTTTTCACACTCATCTTCCCACCAAGCCGCTCTTCTGGACCAAAAAACCGCCACCACTGGGGGACATTATCAACCATCATCAACTCAAATTGGGTCCCATTCCCGGTTCCTCTTCTACCAGGAAACAAAAAGTATCTATGGTAATTTCCTTTCTTTTGTCTGGTCTTTCTTCTTTAGTGGTCGTCTCCGTTGGTGTTGATTAGTAATCGATTTTGGTAGTTGCAGTCAATTGATAAAAATAGAATGCAATTAACCTCCATCCCGGAGGTGGAGAATTTTGCAGCTACAAGAAAACCATAAAAAAGACATGTTACAGGGGTCTTGAGCGAAAAAAAGAATATAAGTAAATAATGGGGCAGATGGTTTGAGCATAAATGTGGCGAGAATAGGGTGAAATAATGGGACCAATGAGTGGTCAGGAGGGGATTTGTAAGGAGGTGGAATTTTTGAGAGCTAGTACTGATGCAACTCGTGCAAACAAACACATCAGCTCGCTAAGGGAAGTTTGGATGTTACATGCCGTGTGAATAATGACACAGGGACCAATAGTGCAATCAATGGAAGTGAGGATTTTTTGGGTAAGAAATGGGTAATAAAATCACGTGGGGGCAGTGGGCATAGCATGCGATAGAGTTGGTTTTGGTAAACCAACAGACTTTGAAGGTCGATACGAGCATAAGTCTATTTGAAGCTGGAGGTGCTCCTGATGGATTATATGTGGAATATTAGTGGTGTGCTAGTTAATATCAGTGGTTTGTAATTACTGGTGTTGGACATAGTTCAAACTCTGGTCTTGATGGGTTGCTTTTTAACTTGTGATGGTGTAACAGGCAAAAACAAAGGGGTATACACACTGCACATGAAATATTCATTTTTCTGTTTCCGATGGGTTACGTGTGGAATATTAATGGTATGCTAGTTAATATCGGTGTTTTGTAATTACTGGTGCAATTTTATTTGTAATTACTATGCAAATATTAAAGATATACAATCATTGATTTCTATTCATTTTATTCGTTTTGTTTTGTACTTTAATTTAATGTTTTGACATTTTTCTCTTTTTTGTTATGATATTAATTGATTGGTTGCATATAATTAGGAAATTAGTTTTGGTAAGTCAAAAGATATTAGTGGAGCAAAAAAGCAATCCAGACTTTTTGAGTGGAGTGGATTTAATGAGCAACTGACAATAGGTTGTAGACTCTGTCAGTCAATCATCCTTTTTTTAAATAAAATAAAATTGCCTAATTGCCTCTTTGTATAAATATAATTTTAATACGAATAAGATTTAAGACTATCAAACCCACTATTTTATTTTTATATTCAACATTTTTATCTGTTGTATGGCTCGTATAAAAAATATTTATTTTAATAATTTAATATATTAATTTATAATTTCTTTTATTTCAGTTACTTTATAATCGTACTTCATATCAATAATTTATTAGTAATTTTAATTTTTAATTATTTTTTATAAAAATATTGATATTGTAATATTAAATTTTTATTTTTACTTTGATTTAAATATTAAATTATTTTATTGACTTCTACTTATAATATATATTTAATGAACATAAAATATTTTACTTAATATTCATATTTTTTTATGAATTTAATAATATAATTTAAATATAAATACAATATATATATTTCACCGTTGAAAACTTGATTTAAATGTCAACTAAAATCTCATGACTTCTATAATTTTTCAAAATGTTTAGATTTAAGTTTATGTTTAATTGCATCGTATGATATTTATATACATCTTGCGATGGTAAAAAATGACTCATTGGACAATTCATTTATTATATGAACATGATACGCTGAAAATAAAGTATATGTGAAGGAGACGTCGTGATGGGCCCAATATGTAATAAATAAACGAATAATAATGATATAAAAATACACACATACCTCGAAATCCATAATTAACTCTCTGCAAGTGTACAGATTGTTACAAGTAATAAGTAAAATTGAGTTCGTTCTCAGGGTTTTAAGTATATATTTCAACTCGTGTTCAATATTAGAATAAATGGTTTTAAACGTATTAATTAAAAAGATAAGAAAGTAAAGTATTTTGTTTTCAAATTAAATAAATAACTATGCAAATAAAATAATAGAGATAAAAGTATGAACCATTTATATTGAATTATTGATTTCTAAGAATAAGGGTGAATAAGTAATTTCACATTATTCGAGACTCAATTATCTGCATAACCCTTCCCGGGTGAATAGGTAGTTATCTTACGATACTAGAGACCCCTCCTGGGTGACCCTACAATATTTTTAGACGCGATTAAATCTAACTCCGTTGACTATCTAGTTAGGCAAGACCCCCTGGCTCACAACCATACAGTAAACGTATATATGTTATCCGCAATTAATCCCCTCCTCCCAAAAAATAGCTTTAGTTACTTGAGCTACCCACTATTTAGCTACGATATGTGTAGTGTTATTACAAACATATAGTCAATGGAAATTAATTAAAAACCAATTCAATCAAATATGTAAATCCCAAATTTAATTAAAACATAAAAACAATAATCAATTGTTCATATAATTACAATAATGAAAGAGAAATTATGCATAATGGACTTTGGAATAATTAGTTTAGAAATAAATTATAGACAAAACAAATCTAATAATAATTTATCCAAAGCATAGAGATGGAGAATTGAAAAATTGATGTGGTGAAAATCCAACTCTTGATTTTTCTTTCTCTAGATCCCTCTGTTTGCTTTTATGATAAATTGTGGATGAATACTAAGATATGGCAGCCAAGGGATGATTTTCTAATCTTAGGAGCTGATATTATATAGGTAAAAAACATTCTAGGGTTTCCATGGGCTAGGTTTTAGAGTTCTAATCCAACTAAAGCTCGTTTTCATAAGAAAGTAGACTGGTTGGCCCATAGAGTTTGTAAAAATCACAACTCCTTTGTTACAGCTCCAAATTGCTTGATCTTGGTATCCACACGACCACAGTTCAAAGACTTTCTGGATATAAAAGGGGTCCCACAAATTCCTTGTCTATTTTATGCAGCATTAAAAATTCTACACGTCTCCAAATCTGGACAACAACTTTTGGTACCTTTTACACTTTCCTAAAACAACTTTCTTTCCTTTTAACTCTTGATTTTGTCTTAGATATTCCTTACACAACTTCTTCTGCAAGTCTTGGCATATAATATCATCCTTGTAACTAAGAGCTTCATATTTAACACACAAATTACGCACAAATAGCGCAAAAAATGAAAAATCTCCAAAACAAGGCAAGAAACAAGAATATATAAAATAATAGTGAAAACTCCATCAATTAAGCACCTAATGCACCTAAAAATATGTCTCACAATGATATTTAGTTATCACAAAAAGGGAGACATCAAGAACCCCAACTCAAAATTTGTCTTCCCGACAAATAAAAATAAAAACACTAGGGAAGTCTCTAAAATATCAGCGAAGAAAAATAAGCACGAGAAAAGGAGAGTGTAAGAATAGTACTAAAACAACTACCTTGAGAGTATCATGTAATAATATTTACAAAGTAAATCATATATACACTTATCATACAAACAATCAACACAATTTAATTTCAAGATCAGATTAGCTTTGCAATGCACAAAGGATATGTCTTTCACGTAGTTTGATATGGAGGCTATAGAGTGTTTATCGATCCTCAACAAAGTCTCTAATGATCCATCTAACTACTCTCTATTGGTCCAATCGCTTCTGGATCACATATTTAAGAATCATAAGGTCTTTATGGTTGTAATGTTAGGCTTAGGGACGGTATGATCGTATATTTGGATGTTGTAGAGTGGTTTTTTGGCTCTCTCCTCACTAGCCATCAACGAGTCTCCATATTGATTGAGTTACGCCCATAATTTTTTTCACTCAACCCAAGATTTAATTCACTTAATTCGTATCCCCAATAACCCGATATAAATCATCAAGACGGTCACATAAAAATTATACTTTGGTAGTCCAATTCATATAATCTTTTTCATACTTTGCTTTTTGTAAGTTAGCTATGACTTTATTTTTTATGTGAGATATCATGCTATTGCGTTTCTCATCATATTTCTTTTCTTTTTATGACTCCTTTCTTTTTATAACTTTTTTCTTTTACTTTTACACCGACAAAGGGTTACAATATAAAAGAGTGATTCATCATCATAATCACAATTACATAGCTTCAAAAACCCGCCCAAGTGTTTCCCATAATCATATCCCACCACCCCAAACTCAAGCTCTTGAGACGACTGTCTTAGCATCACGATCTGAGTGCGGGTCATATGAAAACGTCCTATAATACAAGGGGTATGACTTGTTATGGCTAATAAAAGTATTTAAAAAGGCTAGAAGGTGTTGAGACGGATAATAATTAATTAAATTTGGACAACAAGGTAAAAGGAAACAAGGGGATTATCAAAGAACCACCTTACTCACTTTCTAAGCTATGCAATTTTGTTACTTTCTCAGCTCTAGCACGTTCATTAATTGGGTTTATCAACTAGCTCGTATCTTGCGGTCTACATACCCCTCAAGGCGCCCTAAGATCAAACTTACTTCGTATTGCTTACTAATCGTTGCTTTACTTTTAAGGTGTGTTTTCATGTTCATATTTCAAAGCATACAATATAACTAGTTTATAAACAAATTACTTACTATCATTAACTCACTGAATCTTATGATTTTAGGCTATTATACACATTACGCATCTTATTCCATCTCTAGAAAAATTTATTTTTAGCTAGAAAGAAGTAAATTACATAAAATGGAGATGAGGGACAACGAATCCCCACACCTCAACTAAAAAATGAGTCGTGTCCTCATGACTCGAAGCACACTCTATAAAAAATTAAAAACTAATCCATATATTGCAAATAAAGAATGGTAGGGAAGGGAGATAACATTCTCTTCGAGGCTAGTTCCTTGCGTGATAAATACCTAAGATAAGGTGCAGTGCTTTTCTTATATATAAACGTCTTGTATCACCACATTCCCATTCACTTACCTCCTAGTGTGATCCATCCCAATCAATCGACCAACTCTAGAAATGTTTTGTGTTTACATTTTCTAACTTCGTTCTCAAGTTTGTGTTGCAATAGCTATTAGGGCCCTTAGAAGCTTCACTTGTTTTACTCTTGTTCTCACCCAAGCTTGGGTGAGAAAGGTTTAAGAAAATTTGGAAAAATTTTATGGAAAGTTTTGGAATTTGATTCTTGATTCTAATTGTTTTGGAATGATTTGGGTGGGTAAATATTATTTGCAGGAGTGTAAGGACAGATTTAGATATGAAATTATGGTGATTTTGTGTTGTTTTTATGTGAGGTGAGGTTTGGTGAAGTTTTAATAGACTTTGGGTGCTTAGAGAAGAAGAAGGCTTAAGGTTTGTGAGTTGTAATGTGAAAAACCCTCCTTTATCTTGGAATGTCACGACCCGCATCGGTGTGCCGCCTGTAGGGTCGGTATACCGGTCTTTCTTTTCCTTAATGGACAGTGACATGGATTGTTAAAATGGTTCGTGGGGTCGGTTTGCCTCCTTTAGGTCCGACATGCTACTCGAGCTCTTGTAAAGTTTCTGACCTCAAACCATGACCTATACCGTCACAACCCTTCGCTGACGTACTGGTATGTCGGTTTCATATGTGCAACTTTCTGACTTGCAACTGTCATGACCCTTTTGTCACGAATGACGACATGGTATGGAACCGAAGAGCCGCTTAGAGAGCTGGTATACCGGTCCTCGTATTCAACTTTTTGACTTTGAATATGGCGTGAACAGTCATGACCCATTGGGAAGTGCTGGCATGCCGCCAATACGACCGGCAAGCCGCTCTGCTGTTGTGACTTTTGGTTTTTTCGATCTTGTTCAACTTAAACTCATATTCTATGTTACGTACACATCAAAAACACTTTTACCTTCCTCATTACTGCAATATTGATTAGAAACAACTAATCTAACAAAAAATTAAAACATAAAAACATAATAATATTGTAGGTTGTCTCTCGGAAAGCATTTTTGTTTAACGTCGTTTAAATTTTGATGTGTTACCTCGATTATTCCTTGAGTATGTAGCCTCCCTAGCAATGGGTGAGGCTATGAATATCTACTATACAAAGCTTTTGACCTTTTGTGGTCGTATCTCTAGCAATTTTTCTGTCACCACTCAAGTAATGATGAATGATCCCATCCACGCATTCTTGAACCCTTGTGGCCTATTCTCTTGTTTAGAGGCATTCCAAAGCAACCTCGTTTCCTACACCAAACTCATATTTTGCTCTCATATTTACAATTTCATGGTCGTGATCCTTTTCTTTAACCTATGGGTCACTATCGGAATAATGGGGAACTGAAGTAACTCCTCCTCAAGCTTCTTGTCCAAACATGGAGTCTTTCATATTGGAAAAATTACTTCACAACTTAGAAAAATACTGACAAGTAATTGGGAAGGAATTTGAGCATGCCTTTTGGCAGAAGGTATCCCTTGGATTCTGTTTTGTGTGATAATAAACAGTGTGTAATTCCAAGTTAAAATGAAGAAATTATGAAAGTTTTGCCAAGATTATTTGAGCAGTCCAGATTTACTAAAGAAGTCCACAAGTCACCTTTGACCTATTTTGTAGCCCAGCAGTAAGACTTGCGAATTTCCTAGCATATATTACTAGATTTCCAACTTTTTAGACATACTTTACTTAGGGATCGAAATATTTTATTTAACTGCAAAAATATAAAAATTCATAACCATAACCATTTATTTTATCAAAAACCACAGTCTAACGATATTGACCATCGGTATTGCAGTTTTTAACCACATATAAGAAAACTCTTCAAAGTATATACAAAATTGTGTTGGTCTTTGATTAAATTGGATAATTGTTATTTAATTGGTTAGATAATTTATTTAGATTTTGGTTTTAGGATTTGAATATATTTTTTCACTAGAATATTTGGTACTAAACGTTTTTTTGTTATTCAGATTTAATTTTATGCAAAATTATAAGCTAATGATTTTAACCATCAGTTACACTTTTCAAAACCATAACCTAATGGTTTTAACCTCGGTTATATAATTGGTTTTCAACCGGTTGGGTTACCATCAATTGTTTTTAACCATAACCATTTCCCTACTCATCGTTACTTATTATTAAGTTTTGGAGCGAGAGAGAAGCAAGGAGAGCCATGAAAACAACACAATTACTTCCAATTTGTATTCTTCTTCCCTTAGACTCCTAATTATGTCGTTACTTTTATTTATTTTATTTCAAGCATGAGCTAAACTTCTTAGTTATGAACTGTATTAAAAATTTTATTGATTATTTATGATTATTGGAATTTTCAAGGTTTAAATAATTTCGGTATTTTTCCATTGATTATTATTTTGCTTCAATGTGAATTTGTTTATAAATGACAAATAAATTGAATTTCTTAGTTATGAATTACACTCGAAAGGGGTATTATTAGTTGGATTTATATAATAAATGTATAATTCGTCTTAAGAATTGAAAGATCTAGATAGTTTATATAGTCGTTAAGTGGGTTTAAACGAAAACGTGTCATATAAAATGTGTAAGTGATGTCTCTGTTTACATGATAGATTAATCTAGTCACGAGAAATCTTTTTATGGTTACATTTTGCTTATTTTAGGGATTATTCTTGATCTTTAGATAGTTTCTCATTTCTTGTGTAGTTTTGGATAATTATTACTTTTGGAACTATTTGTGTGTAATTTATGTATTAAGTGTGCAGTTTGTTGGATCCGAGAGTGTGATATAATAATACATTTGAAAATCAAACGCACACATCACGAAAACCAAGATTAACTCTCCGCAAGTGTACAAATCGTTACAAGTAATAAGTAAGTAATAAGTGTTTGTTCTTAGGGATTTAGGTAGTTACTCTAATTCATGATCAATATTAGCTTAGGTGGTTTTAAGTGTTCATATTAAGAGCAATTAAATTGAATATATGTTTTGTTTCCTAAACTAATAAAACTAATTATGCACGAAAGAATAAAGCTAAGGATGCTAGTAAGAATATATCATATTGAAATGTGTTTCTATGAATAAGGGTGAATAGGTGATGTTTCACATTAATCGGGATTCAAATTGATCTGAGTCCTCACAAGGGCTGATCTAGATCTCTACCTTAATCATCCTCTCAGCTATCGGGTAGTCTTAAATCCCGATTACCCTATTGACTACCTAGCGTGCTAATATCGTGTGATTAAAGGCATTAGGCACTTGTATTCTAGGTCTGTAATCTTTCCCCCCACCCGGGTGTTAGGAAAATTACGACGGCTACTGCTACTTTGGCCAGAGCACGGGAGTAATTAAAACGTGTATACAAACAATAGAAATATAATTAAAAACCCAATTCAATTAAAAACAAATATCACAAATCTAATTAAAAGAAAAACAATAATCAACCTTTCTTACAAGTATAATCGTAAGAAAAAATGTAATCAAGCATAATACAACTTTCGAGTGAAATAGTTTAGAAATAATTCATAGACAAATTAAGACTAATAATAATTTACCCAACATGTTTAGAGATGGAGAAGCGTAGGCGTGTTTCGGTGAAACTGCAACGTTGTTTCTTCCTCCTCTAGATCGTCCTGACTGCTTCTGTGGTTGAATTTCTTCTTGGAAACTGAGCTCTAACGGCCAAAAGATGAGATAATATTTATAATGTTTAAATCGTTTGGATGGGCTTTGGACTCATTAAAATGACCTAGCACATCCCAAAAACATTTTACTCCAAGAGGGGACAAGTTCGAGTCACACCAGCTACAGAATGCATGACTTCTTCGTTACAGCTCCAAATTGCAAAATCTCAGTTGCCACGTATCCGTGATTCAGAGCCCTTTAAATTTTTCAAAGGGATCATCCAAATTCTTCATCGGTATTGCATGGAATTAAAAACAATCCACTTTCTAATTCTGGCTGATAACTCTTTCACTTTCTAAAAATGGTTTCTTTGTCCTTTACTCTTGGTTTCCTTCTTCAATATTCTTTACTCGACTTCTTATCCATGTTTTAGCATCTTATATCATCCATGTACCTACAAACTTCAAAATTAACAAACAAATTACGCACAAATAGCTCTACAATTGACAACAAGAAATGAGATTATATCGAATAATGGGGATAATCCCTCAACTGAGCACAAAAGGAATAGAAAAAGATGTCTCACAATGGGATGTATTTGTCAAAAAAAAGGGAGACGTCACATCTCTTAGGTACTTGGATGATATTATATCTCAAGACGAGTATAGGATGTTATAAAGGAAGTAATAACCCATGTCAAGGCATTAAAGGACCAAAAAGTCACTTTTGGAAAATGAGAGCATTTACCGGTAAAATTTGGTAATTGATAAGATAGAATCGCCACGAGAAATTGATAAAGGATGTGGAGGATCCCTATGGTTTTTGGATAGTACTTAGATTCAGGAGCGTGTGAGAGTTGTCTGTTTGTTATTTGGAGTTGAGATGAATAAGTTATTAAAGTTGCAACTGTCGTGGCACAAACTAGTTCACTCTTCATTAGGAACATATTTTTGTGGACTTGGGTCATTTAAAATGGGCCCACAACACCTAAAATGTAATTGGGCATTTATATATTATTTTTTATTTTCAAAAAAGAGTCCTTAGTTAGTTAAAAGTCAATTAGTTCAACATAGAAGATAGAAATGCTTGGAGGAGATGAAGACTAGATACTACAACCGTTACACCTTTAGTATTAGGGTAATAAGTGTTAGTTTCTTGTCTTAAACATGATTCTAATCTTTTCACCATCTAGTTTTATTGCTCTAGTTATGAACTAAATTCCATTACCTTGAGTTTCTTTACGTATGAACCTTCAATTACAATTGATTGTGTTTTAATGTTATTTAGGATATTTTAATTTAATTCAATTGGGTTTTATTATTTTGTTGCATATGAATGGAGTTGAATAGCTGTGTATAATCTGAACAATTATAGAAATCCCTTTAACTGTCACCCCGGCGGGAGGTTAGGGAACATAAAAGTAAAACAATTCATATTTGTCTTGTATGAGGTAATGTACTGATGGGTTTGCCTAGCCGGATAATCATATAGGTTAAGTACTTTGTAGCGCCGAGATTTTGTGTAGAACAATCTCACCCAAGGAATCTAGTAAAAGTTAGGAAGCCTTCAGAGCTACCCTAACGGGATTTAGAGGAAGTTATAATCCTAATTAACAAGAATTTCCCTGTTTCACCCTTATAACTAGAATCAATCATTGTTAACGATAGGGGTTACTTACAACTTGAGTTATGTCTCTCGTCTCTTATTCTTTGTAGTTTATTTACTTAATTAGTTTAAATTATTTGCATCTTAGTGTTAATTATGAAAAACAAATAATTTTTTTTTTGTCTTTTAGTTATAGCAACTAAATCATCTACGCTCCTTAAGAACACAATATCAAGATTAACAAAATTAGTCCCTTTGGATACGATACTTTTATACTTACTTTAGTACTTGCAAATGATCCGTACACTTGCGGATTGTTACGCTCTCTTGAGGTGTGAATTATTTAGGTAATTTTATCGTACCTTGGGAGACAGCAAATTTTTGGCACTATTGTCAGGGATTATTTCGTTAATTATTGTGTTTTGTTTTAGTATAGTAGAGTTAGTTGTTTTCCGTTGTATGCTTGTTTTTGTTTTGTCTCTCTTACATATTATCAGTTTCGGTGTATGCTCTTGGATACCGATAAATTACTTCGAGCTCAAAGGAGATGATAAAGAGAACAAGCAAGAAGTTATGGAAAATAATAATAAACCAGTGAATGTAGATTCTGATGGGAATCCGATCCCAAGAGTAGATGTTGTACCACCTGGTGCAAAACAAGTCAATCAAAATAAAATTCCCCCATGAGTTCAACCACCATTAGGAGGTAATGGTAACGGATGAGTTCCGCCCTGTGTTCCAAACAATCTCCGTAGAGCACAAGGTCTTCATGGACAAGAAGGCCAATTTTGAGTTCAACCGTTAGGGATTCTCCCTCCAGTTATATAAGTTTCTCGATTCAAGCCTGTTACAGGTATGTTGAAAAAATTCATGAGTCATGGTAACAATAGTAGAGCCACACATCAAGATCCAGTCCGAGCCCTTTTGAAGTTCATGCAGATATATAACGCCTATATCACTCAAGGTATAACTCACGAGCAAATGTATTACTTCATGTTCCAGTTTTTCTTGATCGGAGTTGCATGCGAGTGGTTGGATCGTCAACCAGCTAAATCAATAACATCGTGGGAAGAAATGCAAGCAGCATTCCTAGATTGGTAGTATTCACAATGTATAAGAATGAAGGATCAAATGGAACTTGCTAATTTTTTCCAAGATGTTGGAGAGAGCATAATAGGAAACATGGACATGATTTCAATAGAGGTTAGCTAAATGTACACTTCATGGTTACACCCCCAAGCTTCAATTAGTGATGTTTTACAAAGGACTCGACAAGAATTCAAGATTGAGGATAGATAATCTTGGAGGTTGGTGATTTTGTGTTCATGGATCATATTAAAGCATTGATTGGTATGGAGAAGATAATAGAACTGAGAGGAGTTGGCTTCCTTTGCGGGATCCATTTCATAATGCTAAACGAGGTATGTTACCTTTAGTTATTGACACTGCTATAGATGCAAACTCTTTTTCCTTAGATATCAAATGAAGCAGTTTTCACTAGTTTCTAAAGAAGGTCTCCAAGGTAGACAATCTGAGGCTAAGATAGTTCAAGAATCCGCACATGGTTGTCCGTGTAGTGGAGTGAATTGTCATATTTGAGAAGAGGGATAAGTTAATCTGTAGTCTGTGTTTTTCGTATCAAATTATGGAAACTACCATTTGGGTAGTCATGGGTATCAACATGGAAATCACAATCATCTCAGAATCCAATGGTCAAATTCGAATAGGACCATGAATCATGGTAATACATATCAAGATAATTCGTATCATGAGCACATGGGAATAATTTCCAGCCTAGGTCCCAAAATAATTATCAAGGGGGAAAAGGCTATGTGAATCCATCTCCACCGTAAACCAATTATTATGCTTATGCTAATAGCCTTGCTAAAAAAGAACTGCCTGCTTTTCCATACGAAGGCTCCACTAGTGAACTTCAACAAACTTTGAAATCATTCATAACAATGACGCAATAGAACATGAGAGCAAAAAAGAGAGGTTAAACAAGCATTATACTTTGTTGAAGATATTGGAGAATCAAGTCCTCTAAATTTCCAACCATCTTCAAACTCGTCAACAAGATCCACCTATGCAGATTGGTCAAGGAATGAATATTTAGATGAAGTCCATTCAAAATGGTCATGGTAATGTTGGGTTCGAGTCGTATAAGTCTATTCTCCTTCAAATTTAAAAGATTGGGGAACCGCCACCAGTTACATCGAGTATAGTAGAGATTCCAAAGAACATAGAACCGACCAAGATTTGAATTGGGATTAGGTAATTGTTGAGGATTGGGTTGAAGATGAGGTTGAGAAGCCTAGAGATGTAGTTGTTGCACCGAGGGTGCATGATAATATGAAGGAGGAACTGCCGCCACCACACATCCATTTATCATAACCATATTCATTGAATATGTTATCCAAGCAGTGATCTCAAGTACAAGAAGTTTGTAGAGATGTCAAGCCAAGTGAAAATCAACGTCCAATACTCAAAAACGTCGAAAATGAGCCAAACCATCAACATTTCTTCAAGGAGACACTCTCCAAGAAGAATAAATATATAGACTATGAGACTCTGGCTCTAACTGAAGGGGTATATGTGAGACTTCAGCGGAAGCTACCACCAAATATTCAAGATCATGGAGGTCTTAACCTCCCCATCAAAATCGGTGGTACATCCAGAGGAAAGGAGATGGGTCGAGTCTCAATATAATTCCCAGGAGTGTTCATATCATTCACAAGAGTGTTTCAAGAAGTTGGGCATTAGAGATGCAAGCCAACATCTATTAACTTGAAATTGGCGGATCGATCCACAACAAATCTGTGGGGAATCATCGAGGACGCGCTCGTCCAAATAGGTAACCTAGCTGATCCCACTGATTTTGTTATTCTTGATTATTTGCAGATAAAAGAAATTCATACTAGGGCGTCCATTCCTTGTCACGAGACACACCTATATCGATTTAAATGAGGGAACCATGGCCATTTGTATTGAATATGAATCCTAAACGTTCTATGTTTCTATAAATAAGTACATGAAGAAGTCACAAGAGGTACAACAATACGAGTTGTGATTAAAGAGTCATATGCTAAGAGCCCCCGAGAAACCGTGAAAAAGAACGAAGAATATGAGTTTAGGGTGAGTGAAGAAGTGGCATGGAAAGCTCCCAAACCAGAAAAATAGACCAGGGGAATACAAATATTTTTGGATGTGATCGTTCGTTTTCACTCAAGTTTTTTCAATAAAAGTTATTGAGGTATGAGAGAAAAGTTGCAAGTTCTAATTGGTAGATGTTAATAGTCTAACTCGTTGTTGGGGAGGCTATATAGTAGCTCTCAAGGTGTAATAAAATAAGTATGTAAAAGCACGAATACCTCGAGAAAACTGTGATTAACTCTCCGCAAGTGTACGGATTGTTACAAGTAATAAGTAAGTAAAATAAGTTCGTTCCTCAGGGATTTAGGTAGTTAGCTTCAAGCTTGTGTTTAAGAGAGGCGTAGATGGTTTTAGATGTTTTAATTAATAAATAAAATTAGAATTAATGTTTGTTTGTTCTAATAATTAACTAAGAATGAAAATGATAACTTAGGGTTGCAAATACGCACCTATTCTACAGAATCGTTAGTCTAATTATAAGGGTAGTTCGAGCTAATACAACTAGTTGGTATTCTATAATTCTTTTAACTACCGGTAAGGTAGCTTAGAAGGAAACCTCAACACTGCTAGGGGACTTGGGTAACAGGACCCTACACAATTAAATGTGTTTATTTATAACCCTAGTGACTATATAGTTAGGCAATCCCGTCAAGATCACTATCGCGCACTAGACGATTATGAATCGTGTCAGTCCTAAACCCCCCATCAAGGTGAGAGTATAGAAACTTAGGTCATTCTAGAGGTGTAAACGCTCTAGAAAGTTCAATTAAAATCATTCATAACACATATATAATTTCAATGCTCAACTCAATTAAAAAAATTCCCAAATAACATAGAGTAATCAAAACTAATGTCAGGGTTTATAGATGAAGCACACCCAGGCTATGGAATATTTAGTGCATAATAAAACTAAAGAGTAAAAAGATTAGAAACATGGTTAAGCCAAAAATCTAAAGCTAATTACCCGAATGATAGAGATGGGATGATGCCAAATTCGTGTTGTGATGCTCTAGCTTTTGTTGCTTCCTCTCTAGGTCGACTTGTTCTCTAATTCTTCTAAAAGTTGCACAATGGAATGGAAAGAACATGTTTCTCAAATACTGATATATATATATATATATATATATAGGGTCTTGGATGGTTTCTGGGTTATGTGTTAGGTTTTAGAGTCTTAATACAACCCTAACACGTTCACCTCAAAAAGTGGACCGGTTTGACCCACAGTAGATGTAAAATTCATTACTCTTTCGTCACAACTCGAAATCACAAAACGGTAATGGCCAGGCGTTCCTAATTCAAAGTCCTATCTGTATAAAAAATGGATCCTCCAAATTTTTTGTCAATCTCACGAGGATTTAAAAACAATTTACTTTCTAAATCTAATCGACAACTCTTGTACTTTCTAAAAACGGTCTATTTAGTCCCTTACTCTTACTTCAACCAACCTTCACCACACATTAAAACACTACCAAAACACCATAGATATACATCTAAATTCATCTTTCCATTCCAAGAAACAAATTTCCACCATCAAATTCATTCCAAAACACCTACAAATCCAAGATTTTTCTCAAAATTTTCATAAAACTTCCCCAAAATCTCCGCAAGTCCTTTTTCTATTTTCTTAAATTCCTTTTCACCCAATAGAGTTCCTATCATGCCTGGTTCTCCAAAAATCATCCTTATACCAATCCCAGTCCAATGAATACCCAACTTATCTAACATCAAGGGTTACTTTCAAGAATGGTGCAACTTTGAGTTGGAGATCAATTGAGATGACGAGTAAAATGACGTAATTAGCTAATGCTCGGAAGATGGCAATGAATTGAGAGAAATAATGGGTTGAAGTTAAGAGGAAGAGTAATGATGGGGGAAAGGTGTGATAAATAAATAGATAAATAAAGATAATAATAAAGGACACACCCTTGACTACCACGAGAAACTCACTGCAAGTATTACAAATCTTTTGCAAGTTCAATTAGTAAGTAAAGTTCGTTCGCAGGGATTTGATCTGTTGGATCTAATTGTGTACATAAAGAAGTATAAGAGAATAAACTTGCGAAATAAGAAGATAAATGAAATAATATTTATTTGGTTTGTGGATAGAATAGATGATAATGCAAATAAATAATATAATAAAGAATAAAGATGAAAAATATAGCTTAGGGTTGTGATTAAAGCTCTTAGATATATAGCCAAGATTCTATATTTCTCCTAACCCCCTTTCTGGGTGGACTTAGGTGGCGACCTAACAATTACCAGGGGACTTGAGTAAGGGGACCCTGCACAATGATCGGTGGTTAATTTCAAGCCCTAATGACTATCTAGTTAGGCAAGCCCTTTCGGATCACTACCATACACTAGACGTTTATGTGGTGTTTCAACAATTAGACACCCATTCCGGGTGACCATCCAACTACTAATAATGGGGTAGTCTATACGTTTGCAACCGCAAGAACTACAGTCAATACATCAAAACACATAAAACAATTATATAGGTTAAGTAGCTAGAATCGATTTAAAAAGGGGTTTCCCAAATAAAGTGAAAACAAATGAGAATTAGAAATCATAGATTATACATATGCAAACCCAAGCTGTGGGAAAATTAGTTCATATCTAAAGACATAAGGATAAAAGTAATTAGAAACAAATATAAGCTAAAGAATATTATAAAAATTGCCCTAATGATAGAGGAAGATGATGGAGAAGAGGAGTTAGCTACTTTCCAACTGCTTGTCCTCCTCTCTACAGGTCTTTCTTGCTTCTATGGATGACTTCTAAGAGTAATAATAATTAAAGACTGAGTAAGGACATGTTTACAATGATTAGAGGGTCTATTTATAGGTGTTGTATATCCCTAGGTCGAAATCTTGGAGTAGACGACAAGTAATTTGAGTCCAAGTCCAACTCAAATTCGTTTCCTAAAATATAGGATATGATAAACACTGCTCATTGTTTTGGTCATACCTCCTTCGTTATAGGGCCAATTTTTGCCCACTTTATATCAAAACGACTGCAGCAGAAAGATCTATCTAACTCTCTAAAGGCTTGTCCAAAATCACAGCCAATTTGAAATTATCTTCACTTTAGTGGACATAGCTGCAGGATTTCCAGATTTATTTGGCAGTTTTTCCTTTCCTAATTCAACTCTACTTCCTTTTATCTCTTGATTTCTTCCATACTTTCCTTAACTCCTTATAATCGATTTGGAATATAATTATATTCAATAAACCTTAAGAGATTCACATTAACATCCAAATTAAACCAAATATGTTCTAAAAGTAATAAATCGTCAAATCAAGACATTAATTAAGAAATTATAAAATAATGGGTAAAAATCCCTTAACAATTAATAAAATACACCTATAATGATGTCTCCAACCTAGATTAACATATCACAAATAAGGAGACATCAAGACCCCCAACTCAAAGTTGCATCGTCTCGATACAATAAAGATAAGAACATAGGGAAGTCTTCACACGTAAGTCAATTAAGCACAATGGGAAGAAGATAGTAGAATATGGATAATGAACTCAAGACAACTACTCTGAAAATTTCATATAATAATATTCACAAACTAGATTACCTGTACAATTGTCATACAAACGATCATCACATGTCAAATTCAAGGTCGGATTAGTTTTGCAATGCACGAAGGCGAGAATATTTACTTAGTTTAACATGGAGGCTATAGATTGTTCATCGAGCTTCACTAGTATCCAAAGATCCATCTAACTACTCTCTAAAGATTCAATCACCTCTAAATCACATAGCAAAGAATCATAGGGTCTTTAAGGTTGTAAAGTAGGCTTAGGGACGGTATAATCGTATATTTAGATAATTTAGAGTGAGCTTTTGGCTCTCTCCTCACTGACCATCAACGAATCGCCCTAGAGTTTGAGTTACTCTCCTAAATTGTTCTCACTCAAACCAATTAATTGATGCACTAATTAGCATCCCCAATAACCCAATATAAAGCATAAAGATGATCACATAAGAAATTCCACTTTGCCGGTCCAAATATATTCAATCTTTTCAAATCAAAATATTTTCTTTCGGAATATAGCTATGACTCTCTTTTTGATGTGAGATGTCATGCTACTTTTTTTCACATATTTCTTTTCATAACTCTTTTCATTTACTTTTACCCCGGTAAAGGGTTACAATATAATAAAACGAGGAATCATCATCAAAATATAGAGCACAAATACATACGCTCTAAATTCCCAACCAAATAATATTTCCCATAATGGTGGACCCACCACCACAAACTCAAGCTCTAAAACGACTGTCAATGCATCGAGATTCAAGTGGGGTCATATGGAAAAGTCCTAAAATCTAAAGGGATATGGCTTATAACATGGCTATATAAGAAGGATTTAGAAAGGCTAGAAGAGGATGAGAAGATTATAACTACGATAAATGGAAAACAAGCTAAAAAGCAACAATGGGCTTATCAAGGAACCGCCTTAATCATTTTCTAAACTATGCAATTTCATACTCTCTTACCTTTAGCACGTTAATTAAATGGGTTTATCAACTACCTCAGATCTCACGGCCTACACACCCTTCAAGGCTCCCTAAGATCAAATATACTTCGACCGCATTGATATCTAATCTCTTTTTTACTATCGATGTGTTTTTACTGTTCATACTCAAAGCATACAAAATAATCAGCTCATAAACATATTACTTTCTATCGTTAACATACTAAGCTTATTCTTTTAAGCTATTAAACACCCTATACATATAATCCCCTCTATCAAAAATTTTAATTGATTCCTAAAACAGTAAATCACAGAAAATGGAGATGAGAGACAACGAATCCCCACACCCCCAACTCAAAAATGAGACGTGTCCCCACGACTCGAAAAAGACCCAATAAAGAAATTAAAAATTAAACAATATTGCAAGTACAGAAAGGATGGTAGGGAAGAAGGAAAACATACTCTCGAGGTTATTGCCTCTCTTTATCAATACCCAGAATGGAGTGCAGTGCTTTCCTTGTATGTAACATTCTTGTATCACCAATTTTTCTTTCCCTTACATCCTCTTATACTCTATCCCAATCAATCATACTCTAGAAATCTATTTTTTTTCATCTTTTCCAACTTCTTTTTCAAATATTTTCTCATGAGCTAAGGGCAAGTCCAGTACATGTGTTGTTGAGGAAGCTAACAAGGCTTTTGAAGTTTCATTCATCTCGGGCATAGGAATCTCGATTTGTAGAGGTTGTGGTATCTTTGCCTTAAAATTTGTAATCTTTTTGCTTTTTGAATTTACCACAGCCGGATTTTATCTATTTTTTTGACATGTTTTACCCTTTTTCCTTGTACTAGAACTTGAACTTTTATCAATCGTCTTCTTCTCAATAGTACCCAATACCTTACTTTGATTCTTCTTCATCTCCCTAGCACTAGATAATGTTTTTGTTCTTTTTGTCATCTCAATTGACCTCCAACTCAAAGCTTCGAACACTCTTGAAATTTTTACCCCTTGGTTTTGGGTTGAAATATTGTTGTTTGGGTTAGGAAAGGTGTAAGGATGATAGATTCTCTATGTGGGTAGGATGAAATCATTCATGATTGGTATGGTTTTAAGAAATTTTGTAAAAATCTTTTGAAAATTTATTGTTTTGTTTCTGGATCTAGATGTTTCAGAATGATTGGGTGTTTGATTCTTGTTTATAGGAAGGTAGGGAAGGATTTTGATATGAATCTATGGTGAATTGGTGGTTTTTTGAGATGGGGTATAGGTTTGGTGAAACATTAATGGATTTTAGAAAGCTTTGGGGAAGAAAGAGAGACTTAAGTCTTGAAATTCGTAGGTCTAAAACTAACCTCTTTTTATTCCTTCTTCTGGCAGCGTCATGCGGTGTACCGCACGAAAGTTCAGTATCCCCCATGTGGCACGGTTGGTCAACACGGTTTTTCCTCGTACTAGGACATAAATTCCCGAACCGTAGTAACGGTTCTTGTTGGTGCGGTGCACCGCGGAACCCTCGCGGTATACCACGTGCATGTTCTGACTTGGACCGTGTCGCAGTCTAGCGCGAGTGATTACATTGTCTGACTCGTGAGTTCTCGCTGATGGATCATTGACTGAACCGTTGTGACGGTTTTCTGTCTTGCGGTGCACGAGAACATGTCTACGGTGTATTGTGGGAGTGTTCTGGATGACACCGTGGCACTGTTTTGCGCAAGTGTCGACATGGTTTTGCCCTTTTCCTCTTCGCACGTGCACCTGATTTGTAAACCGCCGTGACTCTTTTCTGGGGTGCGGTGTACTAAATAGTACATCTTTTTTCCGCCAATTTTTCTCGTTTCTTCTACCTAACTCGACTTCTTAAGTACCTGCATATCAAAAACACTAATACTGATGTATCCCGTTTTATGATAAATATATTCCTATATGAGACATCATTTTATGTGGAAAATAGACTTATTTGATAGACTTTTAAGCTTATTTTAATATATTACACTTTCTCCCTTCAAAATTACGATATTGCATTTTTAGAGCTTTTGTGCGTGAATTTGTTTGTTTTTAGTATAATGCTTTTAGGTACATGGATGCTATGGAGCACCAAGATGAGGAGGAGAAGTGAAGTTTAAAGTCTTAGATAAAGCGGATAGGTTAAAAGAGAGAAAGCACCACCCAAAGAGTTGACGAAAAGATATAAAAATCTGGATAGCTGTTACTAATTGCTGTTTTTGAGCCACATCGGCACTAATTCAGTTCTGGAGATTCAAAGGGGAAAGTTGTTGGAATCGGATGGTTTGGACACAAGACGCAATAATTACGGCTGTTTTACTAAAGGGTGTACAACAGTTACGAGATTCTCTAATTTGGACTTGGTCTTTTTATCATTTGACTTAATATTATTAAATAAAAGCCCAATCCGAATTAGTGTAGTATAAATAGTCTTTTAGACCTCATTATTTCGCACGCTTCATTATTTTTTAAAGTTAGAGCAAGAGCAAAAAGGCAGAAGGCAAAGGAAGAGTTGAAGAAGACTTTCTTCTTCAACACCAGTTCAACCCAACCCTTTGATTAGGTTTTTATTTCTTTTCTGTAATTGAAAACATGAACACCTTTGTTTTATTTTCAGTTTTTACTTTGAGCATGAGCTAAATTCCTTAGTATTTGAGAATCACATCTATGGGTTAAGCCCTAATCTATTTAGTTAATGTTTTTTCAAATTTGTGATTTTATTATTAATTTAAGCTGGGTATTTTGTATTGACTATAATTGTGAGTTTATTTACCATTTTACTTCTGATAAACTAGAACTAGGTTATAGTAATTAGGCTATTCACTACGTCAGAAGTGGTTGCCTTGACAGGGTTTAATTACGGACCTAGGTAATAAACATGTGGTATTCGTCAATGACCTGCCGGGTTGACTAACCACACAACCAATTGGGTAAAAGGCTTCAACATCCGAAAGTAGGTTTAATCACCCTAACAGGGTTTGTAATACTGTAGGATAGCTCCTATGTCCACCCTGACGGGGGTTAGGAGATATTGGAGTCCTGACTAGTACATAAATACCAGTTTAGCCCTTAAACGGAAGCATTGATTATATAGATTTAGGTGGAGCCCTTGCGAGACTCAAGTACATATCTCATCTTTGCGTCTACATCTTTACTCTCAGTATTTACTTTCAGTCAATCAATTCATAAATTTATTTTAATGCATTTCGTAGTTATAATTCAAAACCAAAACAACTATCCATTTTCCATTTCGTTATTTACAATTAATCCTAGTTATTTGATAAACATCATAGTCATATCTATCTGTCCATGAGAACAAAATACCTCATATGTATACATTACTTGGAACGACCCGTACACTTGCGGTTAGTTTCCCTCTCTTTAGGGGTGTTGATTTTATCACAGACCAGGAGAAAACAAATTTTTGGCGCCGATGCGGGGACGGTAGCATGTGACCCCGGTGTTAATCCTTAAGTAGCTTAATTGTTATTTTTTTTCATTTTTACGCTTTTCTTTTGCTTTTTTTTCTCAGGTTTTACAGGTTTGGTGCATGCTCTCAAATCCTGAGAGGTTATTCCGAGCTAAAAACAAAAGAGAAAAGGAAGAAAATGAAGAAAAGGAAGCAAGATTGAGAAATGGCAGCTTTGAATAACAACAACAAAAAAGATCCTGAGATAGAGTTAGATACATGGCAACTTGAGAGTGCCACAAATTGTGGAAGACCCGCCAAGAGACAACCATAACATTCGAATTCAAGTTCCTGGAGGTTCACTACCAATTAACAACAACAATGGTGCTAGAGTTCAACCTGAAGACGCAACATGGCTCATCCAGCCTAACAAATACACGTTGTTCCGTTTACCGCCATTGGGACTCCGTCCACCCGCAATTCAAGGAAGTAGGTTCAAACCAGATGTGGGTATGATTTATCAGTTCATCAATATTGGTCAATACAGTGGAGCTGCACGCGAAGATCCTGTTTGATCCATGTATAAATTTATGCAAGTTTGTGATGCATAAGTCACTCCTGGAGTTACCCAAGAAAAAATGTATTTTTCAATGTTCTCATTTTTTCTCACCGGAGGAGCGAGTTAGTGGTACGATCAACAATAAGACAAAGAAATCACAACTTGGGATCAACTGCAAACTGCATCTTTCAATAGGTATTATCCTTAGAGTGTCAGGCTTAGTGGACAACTTGATTTAGCAGGTTTTCAGCAAAGAACGTGGAGAAGCTGTAGGAGTTGCTTGGACCCGTTTTCAATATTTATTACAAAAATGCCCACTACATGGATATTCACTAGAATTACAGATAGGAATCTTTTACCGTAGTTTAGATGAAGCCTCCAAAGTGAAAGTAGATACTATGTGTTAGGGTGGTTTTATGATGGAAACTATGAATCAAGCATTAGCTATTATGGATCAAATTGTAAAGAATGAGATGAGTTGGCAACCATTATGATCACCAGTTAGATTTTACAAAAAAGGGTACCTTGAATGTAGACGCAGAAACAACTTTGAACGCTAAGATTGTCGCTCTTGAGAATAAAGCTGAACAGTTATACGTATTCAACAAACAAGCTAATGTTAATGTTGTACAAGAACCAGAGATATGCCCTAGTTGTGGGGCAATTGATCATAGTTAGGAAGAGTGCCCTCATAATCCAAAATCTATGTGTTTTTATTAATAATCGAGGTAACCACTACTAGAGTGGTTAAGGATATGGTAATCAAAACAAATACCATCCAGGTTTTCAATATTCTAATCCGCAAGGGGCTGCTAATCCAGGAAAGGGAGGTCAAGCACAACAGCGAGCTGAACATGAAGCTTATACATACTCTTTGGCTTAGAAAGCAATTACTTCTTGTCCTCAAGAAGGTGCGCTTACCATGGCCGATTTAGCCCTTACATTGACCCAATACATAGCGTTTTCAGGAAGTAAGTTAGCCCAAATTGAAGATCAGTTGGCTAAATTCATTGCCTCTTCAGGAGAACGTCAATTCACATTCCGCTTTGTTGAAAATTTTGTAGAATCAAATATCGAAGATCTCCAATAGTTCGAATGTACGAGGTCAAGGACAACTCCCAAGTGATACAGAAATTCCGAGATAGAGGGAGGGTAGTATTGAGATTAGACTTAGAAGCGATAAACAATTACCACAACCACCATTTCCCGTTATGAAAGAAAAAGAAACAACTGTGAAAACAAAAACGGCGAAGGATGTGGTTGAGAAAGAAGGTGAACCAGAAGTAGAAGAGGTGGAAGTTGAGAAAATTCCAGAAAAGCCAAAGAAGAAAGATATTGTTGTGGAAGAGAATCGCCCTCCTCCACCATATCGAGCCACATCGGCACTGATTCAGGTCTATAGATTCAAATAAGAAGTTGTGCCTCTGAGTTAGCGCGAATTGAGGACTGGAATCGGGTGATTTGGACGCAAGATGCAAAAGTTACGTCTGTTTTACTAAAGGGTGTACATCAGTGTCAGAATTCTTTAATTTGGACTTGGGCATTTTATCATTTGACTTAATATTATTAAATAAAATCCCGATCCGAATTAGTGTAGTATAAATAGCCTTTTAGACATCATTTTTAGCACGCTTTATTATTTTTCAAAGTCAGAGCAAGAGCAAAAAGGCAGAAGGCAAAGGAAGAGATGGAGAAGACTTTGTTCTTCAACACCAGTTCAACCCAACCCTTTAATTAGGTCTTTATTTTTTTTCTGTAATTGAAAACACGAACACCTTTATTTTATTTTCATTTTTTACTTTAAACATGAGCTAAATTCCTTAATACTTGAGAATCGCATCTATGGATAAAGCCCTGTCTATTTTATTAAATTTTTCCAAATTTGGGATTTTATAATTTAATTTAAGCTGGGTATTTTGTATTAAATATTATCGTGAGTTTATTTACTATTTTTATTCTGATCAACTAGAAATAGGTTATAGTAATTAGGCTATTCACTACGTGAGAAGTGATCGCCTTGACGGTGGATTTAATTACAGACCTATTTAATAGACGCGTGGTATTCGTCAATGATCCTGACGGGCTTGACTAACTACGCAGCTAATTGGGTAAAAGACTTCAATATCCGAAAGTAGGTATAATCACCCTGACGGGGTTTGTAATACCGTAGGATAGCTCCTAAGTCCACCCTAACGGGGTTAGGAGATATTAGAGTCTCGGACTAGTACATAAATACCAGTTTAGCCCTTAAACGGAAGCATTGATTATATAGATTTAGGTTGACCCCTTGCGAGACTCAAGTACATCTCTCATCTTTGCGTCCATATCTTTACTTTCAGTATTTACTCTCAGTCAATCATTTTGTGAATTTATTTTATTGTATCTCGTAGTTATAATTCAAAACCAAAACAAATATCCATTTATTTCCATTTCGTTATTTACAATTAATTCTACTTGTCTGATAAATATCATAGTCATATCTATCTGTCCCTAAGAACGAAATCCCTCATATTTATACCTTACTTGGAACGAACCTTACATTTGCGGTTAGTGTCCCTCTCTTTAGGGGTGCTGATTTTACCATACACTAGGGGACACCAAATACCTTCCTCGATACTGCAACATTTACTAAAAAAAACTAATCTAAACATAATATAAAGACATAAAACCATAAAAATTGTTTTTGTCTTCCGTACAACACTTTTGTTTAACGTCTTTCAAAGTTAGACGTGTTACCTAGGGCTGCAAATGAACCAAGCCGCTCGCGAGTAGCTCGAGCTCGGCTCGGAGAAAAGATCGTTCGAGATCGGCTCGAATATAAACAAGCTCAAGCTCAAGCTTCATTTTAAGCTCGATAAATAAACGAGCCTGCTCGAGCTCGGCTCGTGAGCTCGTTTATAATTATAAAAATAATAAATTAATATAATATCTACATATTAATATATTATTAAACCTTCAATATCAAATTGAATATTTTTAATATCGTTAGACATTTATTTTTTCATTAATGTTATGTTTCATATTTTCATACCACACACTCCATCATATACCAACCGTTCATGAAAGTCCTATTTCAACCATAAAAAACTAATTGATTATGAAAAACTCGTGCTCGACTCTATAAAAAGTCTGTTCTATAAGTTAAACAAACAAGTTCTAACATTTCTGATTTGGATCACTGGAAGCTCGAGCTCGGCTCGTTAAAAATTGAGCTCGGCTTGGCCCGGCTCGTTTAAATTTGAGCTCAGTTCGGATCGGCTCGAGAAATTAAACAAACAAGCATGTACATCTAGTATTCGGCTCGGCTCGGCTCGTTTGCAGCCCTAGTGTTACCTCTATCAGGATTTTCGTATATAGCCTCCCCAGCAGCGGGTGAGGCTATGCACATCTACTATCTGAAGCTTGTGACCCTTCTTAGCTTGTATTTCAATCTGTTCTGCCGAAACAACTCGTGTGACTACAAACGGACCCATCCACAAATTTTTGAATCCCCGTGGTCTATTCTCTCGCTTAGGGGCTTTCCAAGCAACCTTGTCACCAACCCCAAAATCAGTTTTGATTCTCTTCTTCACGGGTTTATTGTGGACTTTTTTTAGCTTCCTTTGTCACAACTCGGAGTGTCGGTACTTCTCGTGACTCCTCAAGCTTCTTATCCACAAAGTGGAATGTTTTCTATTCTTCTTCAGTGCGGAGAGTCACGGTTCCCTCATGAACACCAATTATGATGTGACTTGTTGCCAAGAATGGGCGTCCAAGTATCAATGGAACGTGTTGTCCTGCAATTCAATCAAGAATAACGAAATCTATAGGTATCGCTAAGGTACCTGTATGGACAAGCACGCCTTCAATGATTCCCCATGGCTTTATCTTGGAGTTATCTAGGAGCGGCAAATTGATATATTTTCTTTTGGCATATCCCATGCCTAACTTCTCAAACATATTCATGGGCATGACATTCCTTCCTGAACCCAAGTCACACATCGCTTTAGCTTCGAAGTTACCACCTATATTGATTTGGAGGTATAAGGCTCCTGGATCTTGTATCTTTTGTGGTAGCTTCTTTGAAAATTTTGTCAAGCTTTCTTCAGTAAGGTCCACAGTCTCGATCTCAAGCTCTACACTCTTACTCTTCTCGGAAGGAATCTCTTTAAAAACTTTTGGTGTTGTAGGCTGTTTCTCTATTACCTCGAGTACAGGAACTATGATCTTTCTAGGCTTGACATTTCAGATTTAGCACCACTAGGATATGTAAGTATTATAGATATGGTGGTGATAGTAGTGGATGTGTAGGTGGTACCTCCGCCTTGTTCTCTTCTTTTTCCGTCCTTTTTAACCCTATATCTGATTGTTACTTTGTCTAAATTAAACTTTGTGGGTTCTTCTAGTGTTGGAATTACTGCACTCCTTGCAGTTGTACTTTCAACCTCATACTCACTAACCCAATTTTCAATTGTTACCTCTGTTATGTGAAATTTGATTGGAGATGATGGTTGTGTAGGTAGCGGCTCCACCTTACTTTCTTCTTCTTGCACCCTTTGCGCAGTAGTCTCTTCTTCCTTAATCTCTTTTTCATCTTCTCCAACCACATGCTTGAATTCTTGTTCAAACTCTTTAGATTTTTTATCCTTACCAATTAATTCTTCTAAGTTAAGCTTGGTTTGTTCTTTTATGGCTGAAACTTTGAACCCAACATTTCTATTGCCCAATTTCGTATGTAATTGTTGTTGTAACTGTTGATTGATCGTAGTGACTTGCATTAATCTTTTCTCCATCGCTGAATTTGTTGGTGCATGAGTTGACCTGTTGATATGGCGGCGTTGAGCTTTGTGTCACTTTCTCTCCTTTTATCGTTTGAAACTTTCATGAATTGTGCAAGAGCATCTTTTGAATTAAATATTTCTGCGGAGTGCTCTATGACTTTTTCATATAGTTTTTTCACGTTGGTTAATGTTGATTCCATGAAATTTTCCAGGGTTTATGAGAGCTCATTGTTGGAATCTTCTTGCGGCTTATCCATGAGTTATGGTGGAGCTCGAGCATATTCACAAATTTTGCTACCCTGGGTGAGTTCCGCCCTAAATTTGTCTGTTTCTGTGTTTAAAATCTCGTATTTTTCATCAAATGTCAACTTCCTTTGAGTATTATTATTGGTCCTAGTGGCGTAAGTTGGTTGTGGCTACGGTATTTGACCTTGGTATATGAGGTTTCTGAATGCACACTCTTCCCAATGGTGTCCTCTCATCCCATACTGTGAACAATGATCCTCAACGCCCTTATGCTTAGGTGTAAAATAATTTTCCATACCTAACAAACCTGAAAAAAGACTAAAAAGAAAGCGCGTAAAACTGATAACAAACTAATGAAAACTTTTACACTAAATAAACTAACTTAAAGATAAATCCTCGGCAGCGGCGCCAAAAACTTGGTGAGGGCAATGGTGTGATAAAGAAACATATAAATAAAGATAATAATAAATTACACACCCTTGACTGCAATGAAAAACTCACTACAAGTATTACAGATCCTTTGCAAGTTTAGTTAGTAACTAAAGTTCGTTCGTAGGGATTTGATCCGTTAGATCTACTTGTTTATGTAAAGAAGAGTAGGAGAATTTACTTGTGAAATAAAAAGATAAAAGAAATAATATTTATTTGATTTGTGAATAGAAAATATAATAATGCAAATAAATAATATAACAAAGAATGGAGATGAGAAATATAGCTTAGGGTTGCTAGTATGCACTTATCCTTCTAATTCTAATTCTAGCTATAAGGATGATTAAAGCTCTTAGACAAATAGCCAGGATTCTATATTCCTCCTAACCCCCTTGTGGGTGGACTTAGGTGGCGATATAATAATTACCAGGGACCCTGAGTGATCGGTGGTTAATCTCAAACCCTAATGACTATCTAGTTAGGAAAGCCCTTCCGGATCACTACCGCACACTAGACGTTTATGTGGTGTTTCAACAATCAGAGACCCCTTCCGGGTGACCATCCAACTGCTATTAATGGGGTAGTCTATACATTTGAAACGACAAGAACTACAGTCAATCATCAAAGCAGATAAAAAAATTATATAGGTTAAGTAGCTAGAAACGATTAAAAAATGGTTTCCCCAAATAACGTGAAAACAAATGAGAATTAGAAATCAAAGATTATACTAATGCAAACCCAAGCTATGGGAAAATTAGTTCATATCTAAAGACATAGAAATAAACTAAGGATAAAATTAATTAGAAACAAAGATAAGCTAAAAAATCTTATTCAAATTACCCTAATGATAGAGGGTGATGATGGAGAAGAGTAGTTATCTACTTTCCAACTTCTTGTCTTCCTCTCTACATGTCTTCTTGCTTCTATGGATGATTTCCAAGAGTAATAATAATTAAAGATTGAACAAGGACATATTTATAATGATAAGAGTGTGTATTTATAGGTGTTGTCTAACCCTAGGTCAAAATCTTGGAGTAGAAGGCAAGCAATTTGAGTCCAAGTCCAACTCAAATTCGTTACCTAAAATATAGGATTGGATAAATACTACTCACTGTTTTGGTCATATCGCCTTCGTTATTGGGTCGATTTTCTCCCACTTTATATCACAATGATCACAGTAGAAAGATCTATCTAACTCTATAGTGGATCATCCAATATCACAGCCGATTTGATGTTATATTCACTTTAGTGGACGTAGCTGCAGAATTTCTAGATTTATTTGACAGCTTTTCTTTACCTAATTCAACTCTACTTCCTTTTATCTCTTGATTTCTTCCATATCTTCTTTCCTTAACTCCTTAGAATTTATTTGGAATCTAAATATATTCCATACGCCTTAAGAGGTTCACTTTAACACACAAATTAAACCAAATATGCTCTAAAAGTAATAAATCATCTAATCAATATATGAATTAAGAAATTATCGAATAACGGGTAAAACCCCCTTAACGATTAATCAAATACACCTAAAATGATGTCTTCAACCTAGATTAATATATCACAAATAGGGAGACATCAAGTAACAAGAATTGGATAAATTCAGGGAAGAAGAGAATGGGTAATTCAAGTCAAGAGATAAGAGAATAGATGGTTTTTAAAAGCAAGAGTTCTCAAGAGAAAGAAATTGTGATTTCAAACCAAGAATGCCATGACCTCTACAAGTAGAGATTCTGATATCCATGATGAGTGAAGCTTCATAGCGCTTATTAGCGTCCGCCAAAGAAAAGATGCTGAAATTAACCCCTTCACATGCAAAAGTATATGAACGAGGAGTTAATGTTGCGCAAACCAAAGCAAGTTAAGCGCATATTATCACACTTCTAAAGAAAATTCACCATGATATCGCAAAGCATCCACTTCACCCAATCTTGGGTGACGATCATGTAAGGAAATAATCCTTGAGAGTACGTTTTCTTCTCTACCTTTCATCTTATTAAATGTATCTTATATGTTTAGTTGTGTATTTTTTTTTTTTAAAATCTTGTCGCATCTGTTTCGAGTCATGGGGACACGAATCAATTTTTAGTTGGGGGTGTGGAGATTCTTCGTCCCCTATTCCCATTTTATGTGTTTTTACTTTCTTTTTAGGAAAAAACTAAAAAGTTTAGTAGTGTATATTTTAAGTAATTAGGTGTAGAATGTGTAAAATGTCCCCTGAAAGCAAAAGTTTAGTGAGTTAATGATGTCTCCCTATTTTAGGTGCATTCGAGTATTTAACTATAGATTTTTATTCATATTTTGATAAATACCTATTCTTGTCTTGATTTGATGAATTATTATTTTTAGAGCATATTTGGTTTAATTTGTGTTTTAATGTGAAACTTTAAAGATATATGAAAATTAATTAGATTCCAAATCAATTCTAAAATAGAAGGAAAGAAGATATGAAAGAAATTAAGAGATAAAAGGAAGTAGAGATAAGATAGGAAAGGAAAAGCTACCAAGTAAATTTGAAATTATGCAGCCACGTCTATTAAATGATAAATAAAATTGGGTGGGAATTAGGAGGAGCTATATATTGTAAAATTGTATATCCTTTCAACGTGGTCGTTTCGATATAAAGTAGGCGAAAATTGGACCAATAAAGAAGGCTTTATGACCTGAATAAGACATTAGTGTTTATCCTATCTCCTATGTTTTAGGAAACAAAATTGATTTGAAAGAAGAGTCTAATTACTTGCCTTGTACTCCAAGATTTAGACCTAGGGTCTTCTAAACACCTATAAATACACACTTTAATCGTTGTAAATTTGTCCTTGCCTCTCCACAATTAGTCCTTAACATTATTCATCATAGAAGTCATTCAAGAGAAGCAAGTTAACAATATGTATCTTTATTTTATTCTATTTCTTATTAGCATGAACTACTTTTTCCATAACTTGGGTTTTTCATATGTATAATCTTTTAATTCTATTATCATCTATCTAAGTTGTTTGGGAAAACTATTTTAAATGTATTATAGCTTTTTAACCATATATTTATTTCATGTGCTTTGATTGATTTCCTATCTTAATTTTGATCATGTTGGGATTGTTTCAATAGAAGTTAGATGGTCACCCAGAAGGGGTGTCTAATTATTGAAACATCACATAAGCGTCTAGTGTGCGGTAGTGATCCGGAAGGGCTTGCTTAACTAGATAGTCATTAGGTTTGAGAATTAATCACCGATCATTGCGCAGGGTCCCCTTACCCAAGTCCCTTGGTAATTGTTAGGTCGCCTCTTATGTCCACCCATAAGGGGGTTAGGAGTAATATAGAATCTTGGCTACTTATCTAAGACCTATAATCACCCTTATTAACTAGTAGAAAAAATAGAAGAATTAGTTAGTGCATACTAGCAAAACCTAAGCTATACTCTCTCATCTTATTCTTACATCTTTTTAAATTATTGTCTTTAGTTTAATTAATCCTATCTCCTCCATCAATCATATTTATTTTCCTTGTCTTTAAATTCAATATCTATTTATTACTACACTTTTCTGTTAATCCATTCGTATAAAATACTAAGTCCATGAAAACGAATCTTTACTTATCATTAAGACTTGCGTACGGCCTGTGATACTTGCAGTGAATACCGTGCTCGGTCAGGGTGTTAGTTGCAATCATTTATTATCATATTTTTATCACGCACTAGCCGACACCAAGTTTTTGGCTCCGCTGCCGGGGACTTGTGTCTCGTTAGCGTCTGGGTTTTTGTTTTTATTGTAGTAGTCTTTAGTTATCTTTTCAGATTTACGCTTTTTGTTTGTTTTTGTCTTTCTCAGGTTTTAGTGTATGCTTGAGAATCCTGAAAGTGTTTTCACATCTTACAACAAACGAGAGAAGAACCAGTTTAAAGAAGAGCCATGTCACTAGAGGAAGAGCTAGTTCCATGATGGGATAATATTAATCTTAATCAGAATGATGATCAAGTGAGTCGGAGGTTTCACAAGTCGCATGCCTTCATGCATAATAGGTTCATGATAAGTAAGTTGCAGAGAATCCCTTATGAAACCTTCCAATAAATTCGTCCATGAAAGCTTGACAACTTCCCTTAGTTTGAGCAGATTTATAAACTTGATCCACGTCTTCTGCTATTTCCAAAGTGAAGGATTTTAGTGTTACTTTTTGTAATTTATAATTAATCATCTGTGTTTTAATCATTTAAAAGAAGGCATTAATTTTAATTATTTTCATATTCTTATGGGAGAAGTGAAAAATACGCATTTTTATGAAGAAAATGTCTCACATAGGTGCAGAGATAGAAAATACATTAGTTTAAATAGCTTTCTTATTTATTCCTACCAAAAGTTCTAAAGGCTATGAAATCCAAAAGGGAAAAGGCAAAGCCCCACACACGCGAACCACCACCACCACCCGCTCGGCGCGGCAATGACGTGGGCTCGTGGAGGAGTTAGGGAGTTGGGGAGTTGGGAGAGTCAAAAACAGAAAAATGAAACTAGTTTTAAGAAGAGGCTCTAGTGGAAGAAGACTAGTTCTTATAGTAGTCGGTCTAAAGTCAAATCCTTTCAGCCAAGAAGACAAACGTCCACCAATTACGCACTAGAAGACAAGCATCCGCCAATTACGCACCAGTCAACTATTACATAAATTGGTCAACACGGGAATGTATAAAGTCAACATAGTGTCCAAATTAATTGTTGGAAATTAAAACGTGTAACATATGAGTCAACTAAAGCGTCAGTCAATCAAGGACAAATTATAGAGACAATCAAGGGCATAAATTGAGATGTTTCTGCAAAGCTTCTCCTCACCCACTCTCCTATAAATTCAACTCTTCCCCACCTAGTCTCACTTACGAAACACACTAGAAAAGAACCAACATTCTACCTCTCTTCTCTCTGAAATATATAGTCCTTATAATTTCCGTTAGAGATAACCGGTACGCTGGGATATCTTTTTAACACCATATTATTGTGTAATCGTTGTAGTTCTTTTCTGTCTTTCCATGTAAGTGTTTCTTTTGTAATCGTACTTCCATTTCTGTAATATTTAGTTTACTTTAATTGAAGTATTGTTTCTTAGAAATCCATTTCTTCTATTTTGAAAACAGGTGACTTTCAATTTTACTCACAATTTAAAAAGATATTTGTCTTTAATCACCGTTTGTTTTCTGAAATGGCTTTTCCTATCTCGGTTGTTGCTTCATCATCGAACGCGAAGGCCTTTCCCGTCGTGAATAAGTTGGAGCCCCTTAATGGTTCCAACTACAAGCGTTGGGCACAAAAGATTATGATTTGTCTTGAACAATATGATCTTGACTTTGCTATAGTCGAGGCTCCTCCACTTATGGTGGACAATGGAGCTACTACTGAACAAGAACATACTAGACATCTCACCCTCGAATCCAAGTTCAAAAGATATAATACCATGGCTTGGGGCTGGATGTTTAACCATGTCTCGCATCCCATTTTTTATCTTGTTGCCAAAAAAAATCGGCAAAGGTCATATGGGACACTCTTTAGAAGAATATGGGATTGATGATTCTGGTAAAAAGAAATACGTCACCGGTAACTGGTATAACTTTACCTTTACTGATCAGAAACCTGTGATTGAACAACTTCATGTGTATGACAACCTATGTGCGGAGGTAATCGCCGAAGGCATGAAAATATGAAAAGTTCTTCATGACAATATTTTACTTGAGAAATTTCCCCCATCATAGAGTGAATACAGTAACCCCCTCAAACACAAAAAGAAGGAAATGACCCTCCAAGAACTCATCAGTCACATGCAAGTCGAAGAAGCCAATAGACTCAAGGATAAGTCTCTTTATTTCCCTCCTCATTCCTTGAAGGCTAACCTTTTCAAAAGTTCTGGGCATGGTAACAAGAACAGGTTCGAAGGTAATGGAAAACAGCAAGGCGCTAACAATTCCAAATCTGGGGGGAATAAGAACCGCAACAACTCCAACAAACAAAACGGCAGAAACCTAAGGGTGCTTGTTATTGTTGTGGTAAAGAAGGACATAGAGCTTTTGAATGTACTCTTAGAGTTATTCCTGGTCCAAAACTTGCTACAAACCTAACTGAAATCGAAGAGATAATCGTCGCGGTAATGGTTCAAGACACTTATGTGCAAACAAAGCCTTATTCAAAAATTTTGAGGAAGCAACCAATGGTGAATGCGTGTACCTGGGAGACTCATCCACTGCTACAGTCCTCGGAAAAGGATAGGTTACCCTCAAACTCATTTCTGGTAAGATCTTTGAGTTAAACGATGTTCTCTTCGTCCCCTCGCTCCATAGGAACTTGGTTTTCGGAGCTCTTCTTAATGAAGTGGGACTCAAACTAGTTTTAGAGGGGAAGGGAAATAATTATTACCAAAAATGATGAGTTTGTGGGAAAAGGGTATTTAGATAATGGTTTGTTTTTTTAAATACTGTAACCCATGACTAGTACCAAAATGATGAGTTTGTGGGGAAGGGGTTTTCAAATAAGGGTTAGTGCGGTTGAATCTTGTAACTTCTAATAAGGACATTTGTAATTCCGTTTATCTATTTGAATGTTTAGATGTGTGGAATGGTAGAGTAGGATATCTTTCTTTTCTCTCCTATCAAAAGGCTAAAGTACTAATAGTAGTACATTCGGACCTAAATGTTTTTAAATTCCGCTAGTAAAGGAGAAAACCCATACTATATAACCTTCATAGGTGACTATTCTAGGTCTATGAGAGTATATTTCCTAATAATAAAAGTGAAACGGAACATGTGTTTATAAAGTATAAGTCCGAGGTTGAAAACCAACTATTTTGCTAAATCAAAAGACTTAAGGCACAAATGTTGTTCTGAATTCCTTGAAATAGCTCTATGATAATAATGAAATTATCGACGAACATAGTGCCTTACACACCCATACGTAATGACATAGCTAAAGGCTATTGATAATCAGTTCTGGGCCATTAACTCAAATATGGGGGTGTTTAGCAAAGATTACCCAAGTTCTAAGTACGGTCATTGTTGGACCGAATACAATAGACTCAATAGTCATGGGATATGACACGAATGTATAAATCGTCTTAATGAATTCATATCCACTCATAGTGGTCCTATTGAGAAGTACTTGATGAATTAACTCATAAGTCGTATCATTCTTGAGAGAACACAAGGATGAGTGTTCAACTTATAATGAATTCATAGCCATTATGTGGTGGCCCTTTTTTGAGAAGGACTTGTTAAATTCACAGTCAAAATTGAGACTCGAGATTGATGATAGAAGTTAAGGAGACGTCCTTAACAATTTCATATGAATAATTCCACAAATTCATGGCCTGCAAGGGGTGGTCCTTAGAGAATGACTTGATGAACAAACTGAAGGGTGATGTTTGAGGGAACCATAACTTTCAGTAAGGTAAGTATGTATTGTGAGGGTCTCAATCGAAAATTGTTAAGTTCAAGAGTAAGTTCGCTTAAACAAAATTTGGTGGTTGCCTCACTTCACTACGTGTCAATTCAAATCGAAAGATATTGCCACTTAAGTACAATTCACCTAAACACTGACAGTTATAGAAACCTGACCACCTTCTCTCCAAATACCCTGAGTAGGGGATTGTTTGAATTTATTATTAATCAAATATGTTTTAATCATTTAAAAGAATATATTAATTTTAATTCTTTTCATGTTCTTATGGTGGAAAAGATATTTTTTTGTGAAAAAAATGTCCCACGTGGGAGCAGAGATAGAAAATACATTAGCTTAAAATAGCTTGCCTATCTATTCCTACCAAAAACTCTAAAGGCTATGAAATCCAAAAGGGAAAAGGCAAAGCTCCACACGCGCTCACCACCACCACCCGCCTGGCACGGCGACGACGTGGGTTCGTGGGGAAGTTGGGGAGTTTGGAGAGTCAAAAAATGAAAAATAAAACTAGTTTTTGGAAGAGGCTCTGGTGGAAGAAGACTAGTTTTTATAGTGGTTGGTGGCAAGTCAAATCCTTTCAGGCAGAAGACAAATGTCCACCAATTATGCACCAGAAGACAAGCGTCCGCCAATTACGCACCAGTGAACTGTTATAGAACTTGGTCAACACGTGAATGTATCAAGTCAACATAGTGTCCAGATTTATTACTGGAAATTCAAACGTGTAACATATGAGTCAACTAAAACGGCAGTCAATTAAGGACCAATTATGGAGACAATTAAGGGTATTAATTAGGACGTTTCTGCAAAGCCTTCTTCTCACCTACTCCCCTATAAATACAACTCTACCCCATCTTATCTTACTTACGAAACACACCAGAAAAGAACCAACATTCTACCTTTCTTCTCTCTGAAAAATATAGTCGTTAGAATTTCCGTTAAAGATAACTGGTACGTCGGGATATCTTTTTAATATCATAGTATTGTGTAAATCATTGTAGTTCTTTTTCTTTTTTTTTCCGTGTAAGTGTTTGTTTTGTAATTGTACTTCCATTTCTGTAATAGTTAGTTTACTTTAATTGAAGTATTTTTTTCTTGGAATTTTATTTCTTCTGTTTTGAAAACCGGTGACTTTCATTTTTAATCACATTACTCAACTCTGGAAACTCAATTTTAGAGGTTGTTGAGTCATCGTTGAAACATAAAGGAGAAATAGCCGGTGAGCTTACATATCTGAAAGACATTGTATTCGAATTGTTTGGATTGAATATTTCTTTAGTGATATGATTAACCTTATCTCGTCTAGATACTATTAGAATCTCAACCTCATACAAACAAAAGGTAAGAAAATATAAGAAAAAGAAGGAACAAAGGGGTAGAAGGTGATGAGTGATATGCACTACTCCCGCACAAGCCTCTAGCGACTAAACTTCTTGCGACTACGCGCTGTAGTCGCTAAAGACCATAGCCTCTAGCGACTACATGTGTTTAACGACTACAGGGACTGTTTCTCGACTACAACGTAGTCGTTAGAAAGTTTTTCTTTAACGACTACAAAAAATAGTCGTTACTACTTATGAAGTAGTCGATAGTGTTTTTTTGTATTTTTTAATTAATTTCCCACCGCCAAAGTGTAGTCGCTAGATGTTGTATTATTTAACGACTACATAAAGTAGTCGTTAGTAGTCATTTCTAACGACTACTTGTGAAGCTTTGGCGACTACACGTGTAGTCGCGAATAGGTGTAGCGTGTTTTTCAATAGTAACTTGCGAATTGATTTACTCAATACACCATTATTATATAATTTATCTTTCTTTCTCTCAAAACTCTCCCAATTTTTTTCCACAATTCATCATCAAAAATTATTTCAACACTTGGAAAAGCTTGCCCGGGTCAATCATCACGTGGGACCGCCTCAATTATCAATTTTTCGTTCCAAATTTGCCCAAAAGTAGGTATTTTTTGTTCCATAAAACTCTTTCAAATGTCTTTTACTTTCATTCAATTGTGTAGTAAATGTTAAATAGTATCACTTATTAGGTATTTCAACACGTGGACAAGTTTTCCCGGGTCAAACATCAACGTGGGACCGCCTCAATTATCAATTTTTCCTTCCAAATTTGCCCAAAAGTTGGTATTTTTTATTCCATAAAACTCTTTCAAATTTCTTTTACTTTCATTCAATTTTGTAGTAAATGGTAAATAGTATCACTTATTAGGTATTTCAACACGTGGACAAGCTTTCCCGGGTCAAACATCAACGTGGGACCGCCTCAATTATCAATTTTTCCTTCCAAATTTGCCCAAAAGTATGTGTCTTTTTCATCTTTTCCTTATTTGATTACAATTGGATAGTTAATTCTAAATATATAATATCACTATGTATATATCTCTAATCATTTAATAATTTTATGTGAATTATAAATATTATATTAAGTATATATTAAGTATATATATATATATATATATATATATATATATATATATATATATATATATATATATATATATATATATATATATTTGTATGATATATTATTGTATGATGCTATATTTTGTATGCTTTTAATTTTTTATTTATGTATTTATTTTGTGATGTTATATTTTGTATGCTTTTAATTTTATATTTATGCATTTATTTGGTGATGTAATATTTTGTGTGCTTTTAATTTTATATTTATTTATTTAATCGGTGATGTAATAAAAAAAATTATTTTTTATTCATCTATGTAATCGGTGATGTAATAATTTTTTTCGTTTTATTTTCATGTATTTATTTGGTGATGTAATAATTTTTTTTTCATTTTATTTATGTTGTATTCTTTCATATTGTAATAGTTGACTATGGCTTCGGGTATTGATAAGAGTTGGATTGGTACCGCTCATAAAGTTTCGCGTGAATTTATTAAGGGGATAGAAGCATTCCTCGCTTTTGCTCAAAAGAATAAACCTCTTAGTGAAGAAACAATTTTTTGTCCGTGTAAAGAGTGTTCGAATCATCGTAGGTATACGGTTGGCAAAGTTAGGTCACATCTTTTACTGTCTGAGTTTTTGGAGACGTATGATATTTGGACAAAGCATGATGAGACAGAGGATATTCCCGAGACTCGATATGAAGAACATGAAATGTTGGATGTATACGATGATTTGAGACCTAATTACGAGATTGGTGGTCATTCCGGTGACACCGAGATGACCGACTCGAACAGTACAGCTCGTGGCATATTCGAAACGATATTTTCCGATTTAGAGACCGAGTTATACCCTGGTTGTGATGTCATGAGTTCATTAAATTTCATTGTGAAGCTAATGCACGTGAAGGTGAGGAACAAGTGGACTAACACGTCTTTCACCGAGTTGCTTGATCTTTTGTGCCGTGTGTTGCCCAAACCTCATACCTTGCCCGATTCATACGAGGCATGCAACAAAAACTTAAAAATTTTAGGTATGGGTTACGATACCATCGATGTTTGCGTGAACGATTGTGCTTTGTTTTACAAGGAGAATGCCTCCCTCGAAAAGTGTCCAGTATGTAGTGAATCCAGATGGGACCCGAAGAAGGGTCTGAAGGTAGCGCATAAGAAACTCGGATATTTCCCGATTGCCCCTAGGCTGCAGCGACTTTATGCTTCGAGACACACTGCCGAAAATATGATCTGGCACCAAACAGGGAAGAATACAGATCCAGATTTGTTGCGTCATCCGGTTGACGGAGATAGTTGGAAGAGATTTGTTCAGTTACATCCCGAGTTTGCTAGTGAACCTCGGAACGTCTTCTTGGGTTTGGGTATCGATGGCTTTTGTCCTTTCTCTATGCAGAACAACTCGTACAGCATGTGGCCGGTTATATTGACTGTCTACAACTTACCACCGTGGGAGTGTATGAAGGAGACGACATTCCAGCTTTGTTTGTTGATTCTAGGACCCCGTTCACCCGGCAAGGACATGAACGTCTTTCTTCGTCCTGTTATAGATGAGTTGGACGAGTTGTGGGGTAAGGGGATTCTTAATTATGATGCCCACAAGAAGGAAGAGTTTACTATGAAGGTTTGTTTGTTGTCTACGACTAACGATTTTCCCGCTAGGTCATACACCTCGGGATGGTCGGGTCAAGGTTACAAAGCTTGTCCAGAATGCATGGATTCTACTCCGTCATTGAGCGTGAAGAAAGGGGTTGCTTACTTCGACCATAGACGTTGGTTACCTATCGGCCATCGTTTTAGAAACGAAAATGTTTTGTACAAGGAATCCGATGATAGGCGCCCACCGAAGAAATATAAACCTGCCGATATTCAGACACAGTTAGATGGCCTTCCCATTGTGCTTCCCGGGAAACACAAGGATTTTGGGGGAAAGATTGTGAGACAGACTGGTCCTCGTGTATTCAACTGGAAGAAAAAGAGTATCTTTTATCGTTTACCTTATTGGTCCGAAAACTTGTTGAAACATAACATTGATGTCATGCATTGCGAGAAAAACGTGTGTGATGCTCTTCTCGGCACAGTAATAGGTCTTGATGGGAAACTTAACAAAGACAGCGTGAAAGCAAGAATTGATCTCAAGGAAATGAATATCAGGCCAGATTTGTGGTTGAAAGAGAGAAATGGTAAAAAAGTAATGCCTCGAGCTAATTATACGTTATCCACGGAAAAAAGGAAAGTATTTCTTGACTGGCTGAAGGCATAGAAGTTTCCCGATGGATTCGCATCGAGTTTGAGAAATAACGTTCAAAGTGACTTGGGCAAGATTATAGGAATGAAATCTCACGACTGTCACGTGATGATGCAGTACCTATTTGTGGCTAGTCTCCCAAGGCTTTTCGAAGACAAAGCGATTAGTGATGTGATTATCGGGCTAGCCTACGTTTTTAGAGTTGTGTGTAATAAAAATATGAGTAGGAAAGAGTTAGAAAAGGGGAAGAAGAAAGTGGTTGAAGTTATGTGTAGATTGGAGATGATTTTACCTCCCGCGTTTTTCGATATAATGATCTACTTGGTCATTCATTTATACGACAAGGATTTGTTAGGGGGACCGGTTCAGATGCGTTAGATGTACCCGTTTGAGCGGTATCTAAAGAAATTAAAGGAGTACATACGAAACCCGGCTAGGCCGGAGGGTTCAATCGCCGAGGGATACGTTGTAGAGGAGACTTTGAAATTCATATCGCGTTACCTTAAAGAAGAAAAAACAAAGTTTAATGATCCGGGTAGATATACCGATATCGAAGCTCAACCTAAAGATTTGTCCGTATTTAAGAGCCAATGTATTCCTTTAGGTAAAAGAGTATGGTAATTTGCAATACAAAGAGAAGGAGCAAATCGACTGGTATATCCTACTTAATTGCGATGAAATCCAACATTTGATGACGTAAGTTTTCATTTATTTATTAAATGTTTATTCATTATGAAAAAATGTATCCAGTTTGATCGTCAAATGTGCAGAGAACACAAAGCCACGTTATCGGGTACCCTAGACGAAAAAGATAGGAAACACCGGCAAAATTTCCGAGACTGGTTTCTGCATAAGGTATAGATCCATTCAAATACAAAAAAAAAATCTATTTTAGGAAACATTGTTTTAATTGTTTATGCTTGTAGGTTTATGAAATGGAAAAAGATGGTGATGCATTCGCTACGAGTGAGATGATTGCATTGGCTAGTAAGTCTCATGGTGCAGTTTATAAGTACGATTCATGTGTTGTGAATGGTGTTAAATGGGTCACTCGTGAAAAGGGTGAAACAAGGGTGACACAAGATTACGGGGTATCCGCCATCTACGATGGAAAACCTTTTTACGGTGAATTAGTCAAGGTTGTAGAGGTCACATATGACGATGACTGTTCCGTTGTGCTGTTCGAGTGTAATTGGTATAACACGAGTAAACCGAGGGAAGAGAATGGGGGTAACTCTTATCAACACGTCTAATTTCTTTTGGGAATCAGAGCCGTACATCTTAGCTACTCAAGCAAAAAAAGTATTTTACATCGACGAGATTAACCCAAGGAAATCACAAAAAGGATGGAAAGTAGTATGGGAACTCAATGATAGACATGGATGGAGTCCTGAGTTATGGGGTGCAGAATCAATGCCTACTGGAGACGCGAGTGTCACTATCCCTTTAGTGAACACCGATACGATTTCCGATCCGGTGAACTTGGCATCCACCGAGGAGATCGAGATTGACCCTGCTCATTTTTTTGTTGATTTGAGTTTTGATATGGTTGTTGATGAAAACGAGAAATTGAAGATGACACCTTGGATGAATACGGTGATGAGGAAGAACCTATTGAGGTTGATAGCGATGACGAACCTATAGTTGTTAGTGGATATGATTCTGATTAGGAGTTTTTTTTTTGGGTTTATTTGTATTAAAACATTTTATTGACTTAAACTTTTTATATTTGAGGTGACTAGATACTCTAAACACTCAACTCTGACTCTAAACACTCAACTTTGACTCTAAACACTCAACTTTGACTCTAAGCACTCAACTTTGACTCTAAACACTCAACTTTGACTCTAAACACTCAACTTTGACCACAAACACTCAACTTTGACCACAAACACTCAACTTTGACTCTAAACACTCAACTTTGACCACAAACACTCAACTTTGACTCTAAACACTCAACTTTGACTCTAAACACTCAACTTTGACTCTAAACACTCAACTTTGACTCTAAACACACAACTTTGACCACAAACACTCAACTTTGACCACAAACACTCAACTTTGACTCTAAATACTCAACTTTGACTCTAAACACTCAACTTTGACTCTAAACACTCAACTTTGACCACAAACACTCAACTTTGACCACAAGCACTCAACTTTGACTCTAAAGACTCAACTTTGACTCTAAACACTCAACTTTGACCACAAACACTCAACCTTGACCACAAACACTCAAGTTTGACTCTAAACACTCAACTTTGACTCTAAACACCCAAACGATTGATTGCTTGGAGCTAAATTGAATTTACCGAGAGTGTGGAATTGAATTTAATTTAAATGATTATTTGGAAGTGAATTAAAATATTGGATAATAGTAAATTGATTTATGTTTATTTTTTAATTAAAAAAAACGTTTCTAGCGACTACATTATACCTCTAGCGAGTAGTTCATGTTCATGAACTAGTCGCTAATAACTCTATACCACTAGCGACTACTTAGTAGTCGCGAAATGTCGAATTAATTTCCACTAACCGATGGCGGTCTATTTTCCCGCCCACGAAAGGACACGCGTTTTACTCTGGTGTTTAGCTTCTACATTGTAGTCGCGAAAGACCAGTTGACGTGGTCAAAATACAGACACGTGTATGTATTCGACAATCTAGCGACTACTTTCCTTGCCTCTAGCGACTACACGTAGTAGTCGCAAGAAAAAAAGCCCTATATCTACCGAGAGCTCACTCTCCACTTTCATTTCTTAAACAACAAAACACAAAAAAACGAGAGATAATATTGCAGCCATTCCAAGCTCCGATTCAAGCAACAAATCAGCTCCAAATCTTCGTCAAAGGTAACCAAATCCAACCCCTAATCTTATTCCATTCCATTTTCTATCATTTATAAAGCTTTTTTTTCTCTATTTTTATATTTTCTAATAAAAAAATTTTTTGTTTGTGTTTCAATCCGAATCAATATGGCATGGATTCATCACCAAATCCGCTCCAATCTCTTCCAATAAGGTAAGTTTTCCAACCCATTTTTGTCTTTTAATTTTTATGCCTTTTTTTTATTTTTTTCTTTGATGATTTCATGGTTTTTTTTAATTCCGATAATGATATGTGTTATTAGTGTGTTGTATGCATCATTTTAAACCAAAAATTGATGTTAAATGGCTTAAAAATATATTTTGTGAAATCTAATTAGTTTTTTTTCCATTTTTTTGGTGTTTGATTCTTACTTCCGAAAATAGTAGGTGTTCTTAGGGATTAACTTTTGTTAATTTAAACATGTAATTCATGGTTTTTGATTGAAAATTAATTAGGTTGATTTTTTGGGAATTTTGTTAATTTTTGTTATGATTTTTAGTAAACTTTAGATTATAAAAGTGCAAAAATTGTTATGCATAGAATGAAATTATTATTTAGGCAAAAATTGTGTTAAAAATAACATAGGGACCTTTATGCAATTTTTAAAATATTATTTTAGGGAGTTTTATGCAATTTAAAACTAAATAGTGACTTTCATGAAATTTTATAAAAATAAATATGGACTTTTATGCAATTTTTAAAAATATATAGGAATTTTTATGCAATTTTAGAAAAATTAAATATAAGTCCTTTCATGCAATTTAAAAAAAATATAGGGAATTTTATGCAATTTAAAATAATATTTAGGTACTTTTATGTAATTTAAGAAAAATAAGTTTAGTTTACTATATAATAATAGAATTTTAAATATCAAAAAAAATATAAATTAATTTATTATATGACTAATATAATTATTTTTTGTATAATACAGATTGTACGTGTGCTATATATATTGGATGCTAAAGAATGTTTTATTTACGTTTTTAATTCATTTGATTAATTTTATTTATGATTGTAATAATTTATTTAATTTTATTTTCATGTTTTTATTTTTGGTGATGTAATAATTTAGTATTTTTTATGTTATTCTTTATTCTGTATTTTAATTTCCCTAAAAAATGCTAGATGGCCGATGTGATGACTCGACAGCACGGAGGGGCCGGTGGAGGGAGGGACCAAAACGAGAATCTGAACCGAAACCTAGCCGACTGTGCAAACTAGCCCGGTAAATAAACAAATTCAAATCAATACTTGCTTTAAAAATAAAGTCACTACTAATTAATTCAAATTTAAAACAGATCCCCATAGACGGAAAACAAGGGGTGGCGCTGCCCTCAAAACTGCGATGAGGGCAAAAGCTGTAGGGTACCCTTTGCCGGTCAATTTTAGTATATTAGACAACATGTGGAGTCCATCAGGCAAGTACGGGCACCACGTTGCGCAAGTTATTGGGATTGCAGTTCGAGAGAGGATTCCGCCCTATCACCCGGCTTGGAACAAAGTGCCGGACGCGGACAAACACGCCGTGATTAAGAGATTATCGGTATAATGGTGGGGGCAAAGGTGTGATAAATAAATAGATAAATAAGAATAATAATAAAGAGCACACACCCTTGAAAACCACGGAACTCACTGCAAGTATCACAGATCGTTTGCAAGTTTTAATGATGAGTTAAGTTCGTTCGCAGGGATTTAATCCGTTAGATCTACTTATATTTAACAAGCGTAGATGAATTTAGATGTTTTAGATAAAAATATAAAAAGATGAATAACTATCTAATGCGAATAAATAAATAATACAAATAAATAAATATAGAAGTAAGTCAAATAAATTAGGATTAATATTATGAGTCTATTACTAGATTGTTATTCTAACCTGTCACATTAAGCATTATATATTAACCAGGATTCTAAATTCTACCTAGCCTTTTCTAGGCTTAGGAGCAACCTCTCCACTACTAGGGATTCCTAAGTAATGATTGGTGATTAAATCAAACCTTAATGGCTATCTAGTTAGGCAAAGAATCAAAACTAGACGATTATGTGGTGTTGTCAATAACTAAGATTAATCCTAAGATTGATCAGATCTAGGGAAATAAGTCAAAACACATAATAACAATATACGCCAAGCTTAATCAATTAAAATAACAAATAGTATTATTGAATTTAAGACAAAATAATAATCCAATAATTAAGAGTAAAACTTACAGAATAAAAGCTTAGAAATATGGTGAAGCCACAATCTATAGCTAAATACCCTAAATATAGAGAAGGTGAGATGTAGAAGAGGAGTTTGTCACTCTCCTACTTCTTCTTCTTGTCTTCCTCTATAGGTCAGCTTGCTTCTTGATGAATAGCTTGATTCTAAGGATGAATATTAATTATAAGGACTAGGCTATTATTTAAAACTAAGAAACTATAAGTAAGGACTAAGCCTAAGCTTGAAACTGAGCAAGGACATGTTTACAATGGTTTAAGGGTGTATTCATAGGTGTTTAGAAAGACCTAATTCGTTTTCTTGAAGGAGAAGTAAGTATTGGACTCCTAGCCCAACTCAAATTCGTATGGAAATAAAGATAAACACTGCTGGACCGTTTTGAGCATATCTTCTTCGTTATTGGTCGGTTTGAGCTCCATAAGATACCAAAAGAATCGCAACAGTATAATCTTTGTCCCTATGAATGGAAATTACCAAAATCGGCCTATTTCTTGGGGTAAATAGCACTTCTTTAGGCGTGTACTGCAGAATCCCAGTTTTAGGCAGCTTTTCCTTTTCCATCTTTTTAGCTTTTGTTTCCTTATCTCCAATTACCATGCAAATCTCTTTCCATATCTTGTAGTCTTTGACTTGGACTCTAATTAATCTCCATAATTATCTTTAAAGCTTCACACTAAATAAATAATTAAACCCAATATGCTCTAAAAATATTATTTCACTAAATCAAGACTCAAAATAGGAAAGTGCACTATTTCTCAAGAAATTCGACTAAATGACTTCCTAAATCACTATAAAATGATGTCTCATCTTAATATAAATCTATCACAAATGAGGAGACATCAAGACCCCCAACTCAAAGTTGTATCGTCCCGATACAATAAAGATAAAAAACAAAGGGAAGTCTCTAAATACACACCTAGGTCAATTAAGCACAGAAGACAGAAGATAGAAGAATATGGAGAATAGACTCGAAGCAACTACTCAGAAAATTTCATGCAATAATATTTAAAAACTACATACCTGTACACTTCTCATATCCGGTTTGAATTCAAGAGCAGATTAGTTTCGCAATGTAAGAAGGAGAGGAACTTTACTCAGTTCACCAAGAAGGCTATAGATTGTTCATCAACCTTCACTAGAATCCAAAGATCCATTTAACTACTATCTATTGGCTCAATCACTTCTCAATTACATAGCAAAGAATCAAAAGGTCTTTAAGGTAGTAATGTAGGCTTAGGGACGGTATGATTGTATATTTGGATAATTTAGAGTGAGCTTTTGGCTCTCTCCTCACTAGCCATCAACGAATCGCCCTAGAGCTTGAGTTACTCTCATAAAACGTTTCTCACTCAACCCAATGAATTCCTTGATGCACAATTTAGCATCCCCAATAACCCAATTAAAGTGTAAGATGTTCACTTAAAAATTCCACTTTGCCGGTCCGAATATATATATTTTCTTTTCAAATCAATTTCTTTAGCTATGACTCTCTTTTTAATGATGAGATATCACGCTATTTTTTCATATATATATATATATTTCTTTTAATAACCTTGTTGGCAAATTTATCTCGTAGCTTCTTTTTCATTCACTATTACCCCGGCAAAGAGTTACAATATAATCTTGTGAATCATCATCAATATAAATCACAAAGCACAATAAATAAATAAGCTCAAAAATCCCACCCCAATAACAATTCCCATAATGGTGGACCCACCACCCCAAACTCAAGCTCTAAAACAACTGTCTATGCATCGCGATTCGAGTGCGGGTCATATGGAAAAGTCCTATAATCTAAAGGGATATGGCTTATAATGTGGCTAAAAAGGCTTTAGAAAGGCTAGAAGGGGCTGAGAAGGATATATCATATAAAATCAAATATAACAAGGTGAGAAGGTATAAAAAGGCTTCAAGTGGCTTCAATATGAAAGAACCGCCTTAATCACTTTCTACACTATGCAATTTCGTTATTTTCTTACCTTTAGCGCTTTCATCAAATGGTTTTGTCACTAGCTTGGATCTACACACTTCTCAAGGTTCCCTGAGATCGAACATACTTTCTATCGCATTGCTCACTAATCTTTTCTTTACTATCAACGTGTGTTTTCCTGCAAATACTCAAAGCATACAAAATAAAATAGCTCTTAAACATACTACGTAGTATCATTAACTCACTAAGCTTATGCTTTTAAGCTATTAAACACACTCTACATACATCTAAACCTTCAAAAAATTTAATTTTACCTAAAAACAGAAAAATGGAGATGAGAGACAACGAATCCCCACACCCCCAACTCAAAAATGAGCCGTGTCCCCACGACTTGAAAAGACTCGAAAATAAAATAAAAGAAAAATGAAATTTCACAGACATTGCACATAAAGAAAAGGTAAGGAAGAAAGAAAACATACTCTTCGAGGCTATTTACCTCGCCTGATCAATACCCGAAATAGGGTGCAGTGCTTTCATGTATGTAAATTTCTATTATCACCAATTTCGCTTTCCCTTACATCTTCTTATGCTCCATCCCAATCAATCACACTCTATAAATCTCTTGTTTATCTTCTTCCAACTTTTCTCTTTAAATAATCTCTCATGAGACAGTTGTTCATCCAGGAATATGTTTTGAACACAGCTACTAGCGTCCCAGAAGCTTTGTTCATCTCTGATATAGGAATCTTTGACTAGAAGAGGTATTGTTATCTTCTGCTCCCTAATTACAATTGCTTGCTCTTTAGGAGTTGAATCCACCAACAACCGGTTCCTCTCTAATTGCTTGACTCAAATTATCTTGTATTTTATTCCCAAACTAGTACCCATCGCAATTGATTTCATCTAGAACTAACCCAATACCTTGCTTTGATTCTTCATCTCCCATAACACTTGATAATTTCTCTACTCTCTTCATCATCTCTTTTGACCCCCAACTCAAAGCTTTGAATACTCTTGAAATTTGTAACTTAATCATAGGTGGAAAAAGCTTTATTTGGGTTAGGAAAGGTGTTAGGATGATAATTTTCTAGGTGGGTATGATGGAATCAAGCTTTAATGATGTGGGTTTAAGGAATTTGAGAAGAAGATCTTGAAATTCATGGTTTTGATTCTTGGTTTCTAGGTGTTTTGATATGATTTGGGTGCTTGAATCTTCTTTGTAATGATGTAGGGAAGGATTTGGATGTGAATTAATGGTGATTTGGTGGTGTTTTGATGTTAGGTGAAGGTTTTTATGAGCTTCAATGGAGTTGGGAGAGTTTTGGAGAGGAGAACTAGGTTTAAGGTTTATTAAATTCGGAATAATGGCTTCATACCTCTTTTATACACTCAAATCCGTAACTTTCTCTCTCTGGCGGCTCGTGCGGACCATGGTGCGGATTAGGGGGTACACCGCAGGGTGTACCGCAGCTTCTGTTGCGTGAAATTTTTAGCCTCTGCACAATACACGTGGTACGACCCCGTGGCACGTGTTTAGGCGTGCGGTGTAGGGCACGGACTAGGGTCCAGTGTACCGCACCTACTGATGCACCAAAACTTAGCTTCGTCAATAAACACGTGGTAGCATACCGTGGCACGGGTTTTTGTCCTGCGGTGCATGGCACGGACTAGGGTCCGGTGTACCGCAGCCAACAGCTCCAAAATTTTTCGTCTCTGTATAAAACGCGTGGCATCGACCCGTGGCACGGGTTTCTTCCTGCGGTATACTGCGGCTGAGGTCCGGTATACCGCACCCCTGCTTCAGTTTTTCCGAAAATTTTTGTTTGCTCCCCTAACTCGATTTCCCCAATACCTAAGCATCAAAAACACTAATACCTTTCTCAAATATTCAATATCAACTAAAATTTAACTAAACTAAACTAAAACTAAAACATAAAAATTAATATGGGATGTCTCCCAAAGGGCACTTTTGTTTAACGTCTTTCAAAGTTAGACGAGTTACCTCGATCAAGGCTTGCGTACATAACCTCCCCAACAACGGGTTAGGTTATGCTCATCTACTATCCGAAGTTTGTGACCCTTCTTAGCTTGTATTTCAATCCGTTTTGACGAAATAACTCTTGTAACTACAAACGGACCCATCCACGAATCCTTGAATCCCCGTGGTCTATTCTCTTGTTTGGGGGGTTTCCATGCAACCATGTCACCAACCCCAAACTCACTTCTGATTCTCTTCTTCACGGGTTTATTGTGGACTTTCTTTTTAATTTCTTTTGTCACAACTCGGAGTGTTGGGGCTTTTTCTATACGTGATTCCTCATGCTTTTCATCCACAAAGTGGAATGTTTTAGATTCTTTTCCCATTTGGAAAGTCACGGTTCCCCTATGACTATCAATTATGATGTGACTTGTCGCCAATAATGGTGATGTCTCCTCATTTGTGATAGTAAAATATACTTTTGAGACATCATTTTAGGCTTATTTATTAGTTTATAGGTTGATTTTAGCTTAGTTTAGTGCACTTTCCTATTTTGAGTCTTGATTTAGTAACATAATATTTTTAGAGCATATTGGGTTTACTTGTTTATTTAGTGTGAAGCTTTAAAGATAATTATGGAGATTAATTAGAGTCCAAGTCAAAGAATACAACTTATGGAAAGATATTTACATGGAAATTGGAAATAAAGGAAACAAAGGATAAAAACATGGAAAAGGAAAAGCTGCCTAATCTGAATTTCTGCAGCACACTCCTAAAGAAGTGTTATTTTACCTAATAAATAGGCCGATTTTGGAAGATTCCTTTTATAGGGTCAAAGATAATTCTGTTACGATTCTTTTGGTATCTTATGGAGCTCAAACCGACCAATAACGAAGGAGATATGCTCAAAACGGTCTAGCAGTGTTTATCTTTATTTCCATACGAATTTGAGTTGGGCTAGGAGTCCATTACTTAGAGTTATCTCCAAGAAACGAATTAGGTCAACCTATACACTATAAATACAGCCTCTTAACACTCTTAAATCATCCTTGGTGAAACCTTAAGCCAAGAGGAAGCATACAACACAAGAGAGAAGTCTGGATGGAGCTGTCATCAACAATGTCTTCTTCTACCTTTAGATTTGTAATTTCTTTCTTTTCTTGCATGAACTAAATTTCTTTAGCTTGAGTTTTAGCATTAATGTATGAACCCTAGTTTTGATTGACATCTATCTAATTTGGGAATTTAATGTTTTAAATAGAAGAGTAATGATATTTGTCACCCTTTTTGTATCACCCTTTTATCACCTCCAACGTGTATGCCTACATGGACCAATGAATTGATTTCTCTATCCTATTTAATTTTTATCTATCTTCTATTCAAGAAAATCAATACATATATATAGAAGGGTGATAAAAGGGTGACATGAAAAGGGGTGACATATATCATTACTCTAAATAGAATTATAGTTTTTATTCTCTGTTTATGTGTTTGGATTTATATTCTGTGTTCTTGTGGACTGCAGCCATTAGAATTACCATCTAGTAATTAGGTCACCATTGACAACGGTGTTTAATTGCATGTTTAGCACATAACGTCTAGTATTAGGTCTGATCTGACAACCCAACCTAGCTAGATAATCAATATGGTTTAGTTCTTGTGACTATTTACCAATTACAGGAAAAGTTTGCTTAGGAAGCCTTATTGACACAGGTAAATCCTATTTTAAACTACCGATAGCGAATTGGGACCGATTAGGGAAATACTACATAATTCACCCTTACATGTTTAGAACGGCAAAACTAGTGGGGATTACATGCTAATAACTTGAGCTATATTCTCATATTACTTCTTTTTCATATTTATTTTCTGTCTTTTAATTCTTAGTTTAATTTAGTTAATTAGAAAACCAAACAAACATCTATTTGTCTTTACTTTTATTTGCGTTTAGTTGTCTAACTTTAGTTATTTACACTTGATATTTGCATAAGACTCCTCTAACCTTCGTAGTCTCTGCGGAACGAATCTTAATCTAAAACTTGCATACGATCTGTATACTTGCAGAATCGTGTAGTTCTAGGGTGTTTTTGCATTTATTTATATCTTATTTTATCACACCCTAGGCCCCACCAAGTTTTTGGCGCCGCTGCCGGGGACTACATCGTTAGTCCTTGTGCATATATCTTGTGCTTTTATTTTTAGTTAGTTCTATTTTACGCTGTTGTTTTTAGTTTTTGTTTTTTCAGATTTAGTTACAGATGGAGAACCCAAGGAGACTTGAGCTACCCATCGAATTTAGAGTGGAGCCACGAGGAATTCGCACTCCAGAAATCCAAGCCGCAAAATTTAAACCTGATCCAGGGATGCTAACTCAATTTGCATCTCATGGATTATTCAGCGGAGATGCACATCAAGATCCGATCCGATATATTCAGAAATTCATGTAGATCTGTGATGCTTATATCATAAAAGGAGTTACTAGGGAGCAAGTATATTACCTGATGTTCCAGTTCTTCTTGACCGGATGTGCAAGCGATTGGTATGATACCCAATACCCTCATGTTATTCCAGATTGGGACAAGCTTCAAACAAGATTCCCAGACCGTTTCTATCCGGTTAGTAGACGTTTAAAAGATATGTTGGAGCTTGAACAATTTATATAGAAGTCGAAGAGAGTTTGGGCGAAGCATGGTTACGATTTACAGAGAAGAAGGCGAGATGTCCATATCATAGATCCTCGCCGGAATATTATTTAACCTTGTTTTATGGAGGCCTTAATGACAAATCAAGAGAGAAAGCAGATTCGTTGGGAAACGCAGGTTTTGTGTTGCTAGATCCCGAAGAGGCTGAGTTGGGGATGGAAAGAATTCTTGAGAACGAGAGAAGTTGGCCAAAGAGAACAGTAAAAGAAAGCAATTCAGAATCTCTGAAGCTTAAAGAATTGGCTAAACAACTCGAAGAACTACAAGAACAAGCCCGAACAATTGCTCAGGTAAATACGGTACGCACAATTCCTTCATGTCCTGGTTGTGGATCAAGAAATCACGTGTGGAAAAGGTGTATGAATAATCCAGCAGTAGCTACCATTCAAGATAACTATTATTCTAATGGTTATACTTATCCTCAAGAAAGCTACACCAATTATCAACAACCTCCACAATAAAAGAGTTGGGTCAGAAAGCAAGAAACTTATCATCAACCCCAACTTCAATCTTATAATCCATCACAACCTATTCAGAAAAAGGCACCCATTGTTGAAAAAACTTGTCAAGAACCGAAGAAAGATCCACCTAAACAATCAATGCAATTGGAAAAACAAGAACAACTCCAGAGCTTGAGTTCAAGTATGGCTAAATTAATGCAAACAGTTGAGAAGAAAATGAATCATAGCCAACAGAAAGTTCGAACCCAGGAGAAGATTATCAAGCAACTAGAGCATACTATATCACAGATGGCGAGTACATTACAAAATTGGCCAAAAGGGCAACTCCCAAGTGACACTATTGCTCCTAGAGATGATTCTTGCCATGCAGTTGAGTTGCGAAGTGGAAAACAACTACCTCCACCAAGAAGAGAACCTGAACCAGTCCCTATTCCAGAACAGAGGGGGGAAGAAACAATCAGAGATACAGTGGAGGAGGTAGTTAAACCAAAGAGTGTCCAAGCCGAGACACCTGAAAAGACGAGAAAACCAGTGGAACTCAATACACGCCCTCCACCACCATACCCTTCACGTGTCAGAAAGAAGGACAATGCCCTGGAATTCAAGAAGTTCATTGACATGTTGAAGAAATTGGAAGTTAATATACCACTTGTTGAAGCCCTCAAGAGAATGCCAACCTATCTTAAATTCATGAAAGACATTCTCTCCAACAAGCGAAGTATAGAGACTGGGGAAACAATTGGATTACCTAGGGAGTGCAGTGCTATATGTCAAAGTGAGTTGCCACCAAAGTTAGAAGATCCCGGAAGTTTTACAATTCCTATCGGCATTGGAGATAATTGGACCGGGAAAGCATTATGCGATTTAGGCGCGAGCATCAATCTCATGCCTAGATCTCTGTTCGAGAAGCTTAATATTGGAGAAGTAGTACCCACATCTGTGGTATTACAAATGGCGGATCGCTCCCTCTCACGACCAATGGGTAAAATTGAAGATGTTTTAGTTAAAGCCGACTCTTTTATTTTTCCTTGCGATTTTATTATTCTTGACTACGACGCGGATAAGAATGTCCCCATCATTTTGGGTAGACCATTCTTAGCCACGGGGCGTACACTAATTGATGTTGAGAATGGTGAGTTGATCATGAGAGTACAAGGCGAACAAATACGATTCAATGTGTTTCAGGCTATGAAGTTACCAAAGTCAAAAGATAAGTGCTTCAAAATAGATGTCATCGGAAAAATTGCGCAACAAGTCTTCAATGAAGCAAGCTTAGATGATGATCTTGACGAAGCCTTAGCACTTGAAACACCAGAGGAACTCGAGATTCCCCCTGAAGATGTTGCTGCATTGGGATCAAATGTGCGAGAACTACTTCGAGAACCAGGTGACATTGAACCAATGAAACAACCATCTATAATATGTCCACCTGTTCTCGAAGAAAAACCACTTCCAGATCATCTACGCTATGCATATCTAGGTACGAATAAAACTTTGCCTGTTATTATTTCTGCTAACCTTTCAGGTCCTCAAGAGGAAAAGCTACTTCAAGTACTTCGCGCAAACAAAGAAGCAATCGGATGGACTATTGCCAACATCAAGGGAATTAGTCCTTCCGTTTGCAAACACAAAATCATTCTTGAGAACGAAGGTGGGCGATCTATAGAAGGACAGAGAAGACTCATGCCAGCTATGAAAGAAGTAGTGAGGAAGGAAGTTATCAAGTTGTTAGATGCAGGAATTATCTATCCGATTGCTAGTAGTGATTGGGTTAGTCCAGTGCAATGTGTTCCAAAGAAAGGAGGTATCACTACCATCCTTAATGATCAAGGCGAAGCCATACCATCAAGACCAGTTGTGGGGTGGCGAGTGTGCATGGATTACCGAAGACTGAACAAAGCAACAAAAAAAGATCACTTCCCGCTACCATTCATTGATCAGATGCTAGACAAACTTGCAGGGAGAGAATATTATTGTTTCCTTGACGGATATTCGGGTTATAATCAGATTTGTGTGGATCCCCTCGATCAACACAAAACAACTTTTACATGTCCGTTTGGTACTTTTGCTTATAGAAGAATGCTGTTTGGTTTATGCAATGCACCTGCCACGTTCTAGAGGTGCATGATGGCGATATTTTGGGACATGATTGAAAAATACTTGGAGGTTTTTATGGATGATTTTTCGGTGTTTGGAGATAATTTTGATGATTGTTGGAATAATCTTGAGAAAGTCCTTGTGAGATGTAGAGAAAAAGACCTTGTGCTTAATTGGGAAAAATGCCACTTCATGGTTCAAGAGGGAATTGTGTTGGGACATAAAGTTTCGAAGGCAGGGATGGAGGTTGATCGTGCTAAAATTGAAGTTATCAAAACACTACCACCTCCAGTTTCTGTTAAAGGAGTGAGAAGTTTCTTGGGTCACGCAGGATTTTATCGAAGATTTATTAAAGATTTCTCCAAGATCGCCAAACCGCTTTGCTCTTTACTTGAAAAGGATACTCCTTTTAATTTTACTAAATAATGTCTTCAAGCGTTTTTGACGATTAAAGAGAAACTGATCTCTACACCTATTGTTATACCTCCTGATTGGAAAGCTCCGTTTGAACTTATGTGCGATGCCAGTGATCACGCTATGGGTGTTGTGTTGGGACAGAGGAAAGACAAGATTTTCCACACGATTTATTATGCAAGTAAGACTTTCAACGCTGCCCAGATGAATTATACAGTAACGGAGAAAGAGATGTTGGCCGTGGTTTATGCTTTTGATAAATTTCGTTCCTATCTGGTTGGGAAGAAAACTGTTGTATACACGGACCATTCAGCTATTAGGTACCTCATGGAGAAAAAGGACGCTAAGCCACGTCTTATTAGATGGGTACTGTTACTTCAAGAATTCGACATAGATATTCGGGACCGGAAGGGATGCGAGAATCAAGTTGCGGATCATTTATCAAGGCTCAAAGGATCTGATGCGAATAAAGAACCATTATTGGTTAAAGAGGTATTCCCTGATGAACAAATTTTTGCTATTAAACGTGCTTTTGTGCCATGGTATGCAGATCTAGTCAACCTCATTGTGAGTGGTGTCTTTCCCAAAGATTTCCACCCACAACAAAGACAAAGATTAAATCACCAGGCCAAACAGTATTATTGGGATGAACCGTACCTCTGGAAGATTTGTAGTGACCAAGTGGTTAGAAGATGTGTACATGAAGGTGAAATGGAGAAGATCATTGAAAGTTGTCATAGTTCACCTTATGGGGGTCACTTTAAAGGCGATAGAACCGCAGCTAAAATTCTTCAATCCGGGTTCTATTGGCCTACCATACACAAAGATTGTCATCGTTATGTCCAGTCATGTCACAGATGCCAGTTCACTGGCAATATATCAAAAAGAGACGCGATGCCGCTTAATAATATTCTTGAAGTTGAAATCTTTGATGTATGGGGAATAGATTTCATGGGACCTTTCATCACTTCCTATGGAAATCTTTATATTTTGCTTGCGGTAGATTATGTGTCAAAATGGGTAGAAACAGTGGCAACACCAAAGAACGATGCTCAAACTGTGATTAAGTTCTTAAAATCAAACATCTTTTCAAGACATGGTACGCCACGTGTTCTCATCAGTGATAAAGGTACCCATTTTCTTAATGCTCCCCTGAGAAATTTTCTTCGAAAGTTTGGAGTGAAACACCGCACTTCAACCGGTTATCACCCACAAACTAACGGTCAAGCTGAAGTTTCCAACCGGGAAATCAAATTTATTCTTGAGAAGACTGTGAACAAGTCCAGGAAAGATTGGTCTTTAAAGCTAGATGATGCTCTCTGGGCTTACAGAACAGCATTTAAAACACCAGTTGGGGCATCTCCATATCGCATGGTCTACGGCAAAGCGTGTCATCTACCGATTGAACTTGAAGCTCGAGCCTACTGGGATATTAAAACTTTGAATCTAGACCCAAATCTGGCCGGGAAGCAAAGGATGATGCAGTTGAACGAGTTGGAGGAGTTTCGTTATCTTGCCTATGAAAATTCACGCCTCTATAAAGAGAAAACAAAACGATGGCATGATAAACGGCTCCGTCCAAAGCATTTCGAGATAGAACAAAAAGTTTTATTATACAACTCTCGATTTTCGAACTACCCAGGAAAGCTTAAATCCCGTTGGGGAGGACCTTACATTTTTACTAAAGTCACGCCTCATGGAGCGATTGAAATTGAAAATCCAACCGAGCAACGGACATTCATGGTGAATGGCCAGCGTTTGAAGAGATACCATGACAGTGAGGACTTTGGGCGAGAGGAGACAATCCATCTCGTTGAATGCGCTTAGCCTGAGGTACACATCTTACTCAAAGACGTTAAACAAAAGTGCTCTTGGGAGACACCCCTTGTTTAAATTGCTTTTTAGATTAGTTGTTTTTGCTTTGTAGTGTATAATTTTAAGTTAGTGTATATTTTTAATTGTGTTTACAAGCTAATAGGAGAGAAAGGTAGTGTGTTATTGTGTAGGAAACGAGTTTGGGGTCAAAAGGAAAAAACTGGAGAAATTCAAGGACTGGCGCGGACTACCCCATGGTCCGCAGGGATGCACCGTGCCCAGAAAACCCGTACCACGGGTCGGGTACCACGGGTTTCATCCAGAAGCGAGAAAAATTTTACATGATAGGCGCGGTACACCGCACCCCTGGTCCGCACACCCAAAACGCGTGCCACGGGGTCGGGTACCACGGGTTTTTTGACGGAGCACCCGCGGACTACCCCATGCACCGCACCCCTACACCGCAGGCACAAAACACGTGCCACGGGGTGCTAGCTCGGGTATTATCCAGTGGACAAAAATTTGAAGAGCTGTTGGGTCCGGTACACCGCGGGTTTGGTCCGGTGCAACGCACAGAGGCGATTTGTGAAGGAATTTGTTTCCTAATCAACTTCTTACCTTAACAAGATTAACCCTAGCCTCTCCCACACGAATTTTTTAGACCCAAACCCTATATATACATCTTAAAGCTTGTGCAAACCTTCACAATTAACACAACAACTCATCAAATCCTCTCCTCCATCTTCCATAAACACAATTTCTTCATCAAATTCATCACACTACACCATTAAAACATCATCAAATCCATCAAGCTTTAAAGATTTCTTCCAAGATCCATCAACAAACCTTTCTCTTTCATCAATTCCAAGCAACAACATCAAGCTACACCAGATTTTCCTTAAACTTTTAATCCATCCTTGGTATAACTTGAGTTGTGGGTAAAACAAGCATGACTAACAGATCTGAAGCTATGGAATACAAGAGAAAGTGCTCTATCCTTGGGAAGAATAAGAAATTGCCTAGGGACACCATTGAAAAACCCATCAATCTTGATGAGGTTACTGAAGATTCAAAAGAAAAGGCACCAGCACAACCACTACCAAAGAAGAGATTAACTGCTAGAATGTCCATACCATCAAGGAGGCCTTTGAAGAAAATAAAAATCCAAGACCAAGGTTCTTCTTCCTCTTCCTCTGAAATTGTTTATGATCTTCCTCCTTGGGCTCTCAAGTTACAGAACGAAGTTGAAAGATTACGCGAAGATAACAGAGATCTTTGGACAGAAGTCATAAAGTTGGAATCACAGATAGAAGATTTAACCTCGGTAAGGGATATTGATAGTTATACCGATCCTTCAGCTTCGGATGAGGAGGATGATATGATGAATCTCTATGGCCAGCCAAGTAGGTCATTCTAATTTTTCTCAATAGCTTGTATGCATTAGGTAGTTTAGTTAGTATAATTTTAAATTTTATTCCATTCCTGAGTCTTTTTCGAGTCGTGGGGACATGGCTCACTTTTGAGTTGGGGGTGGGGATTCATTGTCCTCATCTTCTTTTCGTTTTTGCATAAAATTTAAAAAATTTAGGTTGAATTAAGGCATAGAATATCTTGAATATACCTATTTGAGCATGATTTTATTAGGTCAATGATAGTAAGTAGTATGTTTTTGAAAGATGCAACAAATTGTTTAGATGCATGTATGAAAACAAGAAATAAAGGATAGAAAAGTTAATGAGCAATGCTAAGAATTCACGTTGAAACTTAGGGATAGTTATTTGGTGTGTAGAACGTGAGGTTTAAAATTAGTTGAAAACCCACTTGTCTATGAACTAGTGATGAAAAAGTAACGAAATCCGGTAGTTAGAAAAATGACTAAGGCAGTTCTTTCATGATAAAACACTTGAAGCCTTTAGACTTTCTCACCCTTTTGTTTGATATTATTGTTATTTATCCGTCTTAGCCCCTCTGAGCCTTTCTAAAGCCTTTATTGAAACGCATTATAATCCTTAACCTAGTTTATAGGACTTATCTATATGACCCGCACTCGAATCACAAAACCTGAGACAAACTCGTTTTAGAGCTTGAGTTTGGGGTGGTGGGTATCATAATTTGGGAATTTGGGAATTATCGTTGTGATTTTATTGATGATGAAATTGTTATTATTGTAACCCTTTGTCGGGGTAATAGTGAATGGAAAAGAAGTTACGAGCTAAAATTGCCAACAAGGGCATAAAAAGAAAGAATATATATATGAGAAAATAGTGTGATATCTCAACATCAAAAGAGAATCATAGCTATACAAAAGAAAAAAATTGATGTGAAAAGAGAATATATATTCGGACCGGCAAAGTGGATTTTATATCATCAAAGGTTTTAAATTGGGATTATTGAGGATGCAAATCAAAAGCATCAATAAATTGGGTTGAGTGAGAACATCTTCGAGTGAAAACTCAAGCTCTAGGGCGATTCGTTGATGGCTAGTGAGGAGAGAGCCAAAATCTCACTTTTCATTATCCAAATATACCACACCCGTCCTTAAGCCAAGTTATAACCAAGACCTTAGGATTTCTAACTGCTAGATGGAAAAACAATTGAGCTATTAGGTAAGTAGGTAAGTGGACCGTTGGATGCTGTATTTGGGACCTATGAACAACCTATAGCCATTAACCTGAACTAAGTTATCATCCTCTCCTTCTGGCATTGCGAAATTAATCTTAACTTGAATTTATGGATTGTTGATTACATGTATATTAAAGTATATTTGTGCATTATTTCTTGATCATTACTACATGAGATTTTTTGGATTCTATGCTCTAGGATCATTCATTATATTCTGTTCTTGTTATCCTCCGACTTCTTCTTGTTTATTTGACTACCCTATTGTTCTTTACTTTTATTGTATCGGGACGATACAACTTTGAGTTGGGGGTTTTGATGTCTCCTCATTTGTGATAATAAAATATACTTCTGAGACATCATTTTAGGCTTATTTATTAGTTTATAGGTTGATTTTAGCTTAGTTTAGTGCACTTTCCTATTTTGAGTCTTGATTCAGTAACATAATATTTTTAGAGCATATTGGGTTTAATTGTTTATTTAGTGTGAAGCTTTAAAGATAATTATGGAGTTTAATTAGAGTCCAAGTCAAAGACTACAACTTATGGAAAGATATTTACATGGAAATTGGAGATAAAGGAAACAAAGGATAAAAACATAAAAAAGGAAAAGCTGCCTAATCTGAATTTCTGCAGCACACGCCTAAAGAAATGTTATTTTACCTAAGAAATAGGCCGATTTTGGAAGATTCCTTTCATAGGGTCAAAGATAATTCTGTTACTATTCTTTTGGTATCTTATGGAGCTCAAACCGACCAATAACGAAGGAGATATGCTCAAAACGGTCCAGCAGTGTTTATCTTTATTTCCATACGAATTTGAGTTGGGCTAGGAGTCCAATACTTAGAGTTATCTCCAAGAAACGAATTAGGTCAACCTATACACTATAAATATAGCCTCTTAACACTCTTAAATCATCCTTGGTGAAACCTTAAGCCATGAGGAAGCATACAACACAAGAGAGAAGTCTGGAAGGAGCTGTCATCAACAATGTCGTCTTCTACCTTTAGATTTGTAATTTCTTTCTTTTCTTGCATGAACTAAATTTCTTTAGCTTGAGTTTTAGCATTAATGTATGAACCCTAGTTTTTATTGACATCTATCTAATTTGGGAATTTAATGTTTTAAATAGAATTATAGTTTTTATTCTCTGTTTATGTGTTTGGATTTATATTCTGTGTTCTTGTGGACTGCAGCCATTAGAATTACCATCTAGTAATTAGGTCACCATTGACAACGGTGTTTAATTGCATGTTTAGCACATAACGTCTAGTATTAGGTCTGATCTGACAACCCAACCTAGCTAGATAATCACTATGGTTTAGTTCTTGTGACTATTTACCAATTACAGGAAAAGTTTGCTTAGGAAGCCTTATTGACACAAGTAAATCCTATTTTAAACTACCGATAGCGAATTGGGACCGATTAGGGAAATACTACATAATTCACCCTTACATGTTTAGAACGGCAAAACTAGTGGGGATTACATGCTAATAACTTGAGCTATATTCTCATATTACTTCTCTTTCATATTTATTTTCTGTCTTTTAATTCTTAGTTTAATTTAGCTAATTAGAAAACCAAACAAACATCTATTTGTCTTTACTTTTATTTGCGTTTAGTTGTCTAACTTTAGTTATTTACACTTGATATTTGCATAAGATTCCTCTAACCTTCGTAGTCTCTGCGGAACGAATCTTAATCTAAAACTTGCATACGATCTGTATACTTGCAGAACCGTGTAGTTCTAGGGTGTTTTTGCATTTTATTTATATCTTATTTTATCACACCCTAGGCCCCACCAAATGGGCGTCCAAGTATCAATGGAACATGTTGACCTGCAATGCTATCAAGGATAACAAAATCTGTAGGTATAGTTAAAGTACCTACTTGGACAAGCACGTCTTCAATGAGTCCCCATGGTTTTATCGTTGCCTTATCTAGGAGCAGCAACTCAATATCTTTTCTTTTGGCATCTCTCATGCCTAACTTCTCGAACAGACTCTTGGGCATGTGGTGGTCCTTTGTGTGTTCTAAAATAAATGCGAATGTATTCGAACCACAACTGCAAGTGTACGGTTGTCCCAAGTAGTAATAATGATTCTAGGATCGTTCGCAGGGACGGTTTGGTTAACTACAATGTTTATCAAGTAATGAATGGTTGCACTTATGAAAACAAGTAAAGGAATAATGATTGATTTGGTTTTTTGTATTAATTCTAATTAATGAAAGACTAATTATAAAATGCAAATAAATAGTAAAACGCAAGTAAATAAGAGTAAAACGCAGTATGAGAAGATAGCACTTGAGAACGCAAGGGATCCTCCTAATTCTATTTCATAACCTATTCTGTTTAAGGGTCAAATTGGTCAATTGACATTGGTCGGGATTCAATAATCCTTGTACCCCCGTCAAGGTGGACTACAAGGCTATTCTAGAGTGTCACTAATCCCGTCAGGGTAAATATGATCCACTTTCGAATGATTAAGCTAAATTACCTCAATGGCCATAAAATTAACTACGCTCGTCAAAGTCAAATAGTTTATATTTTATATTCTGTAATTATTTCTGTACCTAAACCCCCCGTCAAGGTGATCCAATCGCCACTAATTGGAATAGCCTAGATACTAAGCCCTATTATTAATTGATCAGGTCAATAATAGTAAATAAGCACCAATTAAAGAAAAATGTAAAAGACCCAATTCGATTTAATTAACAGAAACCCAAATTCAGGACATGAAATTCAATAGAATTGGGATTCACCCATAAAGCATTCTCAAGCACTAATAAATGTTTTAGCTCATACTAATTAAGAATAAAACGAAATTAAAGGAAATAAGACTCATATTGTTTTACAGAAATAAAATACAGAGAAACCTAATTTCGGAATTGGTTTGGCTGTGAATTGGAGATATAGACAGTCTCCAGCTCCAAGCTTCTTCTTTTCCTTGTTTCTGCTTCTTCTCTGGACACTCTCTTCAAAGGATGAATTGAATTGAAGAATAAAATGAGAGGTAAGAAATAATGAGGTCAAAAGCTCCTTTTATAAGCTCAAATTCGGAATGGGCTTTTAATTAGGGTTTAAGTGAATAATAAAAAGTCCAAATCCACTAATCAAGTCCAAATCCCGTAACTGCTGCACCACCTCCACTAAAACGGCTTTTCCCGCTTCGTTATAACTCCGATTGCCTTGATTCCAGTTGCTAAATTTCCGTAACTCGATAAGGAATGTTTTATCTTCAAAGGTCAGCGGCTAAATCATCTCTTAAGCGCCTTGAAATCAGCAATCTTTGGCCTGTTTTCCAGATTTGCAACTCTAAAATCAAATTCTTTCGGGATTTATCTTCAAGTCTTGACTCCATATCACGATCTTTGACTTTATTCTCGGATTCCTCTCCTAGCTAATATTCAAACCTACAAACTTTTCACTAAAATACACAAGATTACGCGCAAAAGTTTAATAAATCAAAAATACTAGAAATAAAAGAGGAAAATCGGATTATTGCATATTTAGCCCAAAAGTCTATCAAATTAATCAAATAAACACCAAAAATTATGTCTCCCAAGGGCATAAAATTAGAACATTTAGGGAGACATCAAGACCCCCAACTCAAACCTTTGTCGTCCCGACAAAGCAAAACTAAAATAAAACAAGGGGTAGAAGTGAACGCAAGAACAAATAGAAGCTAGCAAATACACCTAAAGCAATTCTTAAGACAAATCTCATATAGACAAAATCTTTGAACTAATATATACATACACTTATTATGCAACATCGAATATAAATAATCTCAATCATAAAATTAAATTAGCAATGCTTGAAGATTACACTTGTACTCATCTCTGTATGATGGCTATAGGGTGTTCCTCAATCCTAACTCGCTTTGAACGCTCCACCTAGTATATTCCCTATCAACAGAATCATAAATTCACTATATACTTAGGAATCACGAGGTCTTTATGGTTTTTATATTGGCTTAAGGACGGTGTGGATGTATATTTGGTAAATTTGAAGTGAGCTTTTGGCTCTCTCCTCACTTACCATCAACAAAGTCCTCGAGCTTGAGTTTACGCTCAAAAATGTTCTCACTCACCCATTTGACGCACAAATGTTGCGTCCCCATGTCAACCCAATAAAAACTAAGATGATTTCCAAAAATATTCCACTTTGCCGGTTTATTTTATTTTTTCTTTCTTTTTCTTTTTCTTTTTATTTTTTTTTGTGCAAGATACCCATGACCCTCGTTTTGATGTGAAAGGTCATGTCTCTTATAATATTTTTTTTCTTTTTTTTTATTTTTTTTTTCAAATCCCGGCAAAGGGTTACAAATAATAATATCATCTACATTTTTGTGCCTCAATACAAACACATATAATCCCTTCCCAATGTATCTTCCCAAATGTGGTCCCACCACCCCAAACTCAAGCTCGAGACTAGTCTCAGGATTGTGATTCAAGTGCGGGTCATTTGGTAATGCCTAATAATCTAAAGGATAATGGGCTCATATCGTGGCTACAAAAGAAATGGCTTAAGGCTCAAAATTGGGCTAAGACGGATAAAATTATAATAAGGGATAGCAAGCTAAAAGGCTTCAACTGGCTAACAAAGAACTGCCCCTATCATTTTCCTAAGTACATAGCTTGTCTTTAGTTCATATCTAGGTGTGTTCTCTACTAATTAATATTTCACGTTCTACACACCAAACATATTCCTTAAGTACAAGCTTACTTCATTTGCATTGTTCATTAATTTTTCCTATCAATTACCTATGTTCGCATGCAATTCTAAGTGCGTTTTATATCAATCCCTAAAGTTCACTATTTACTATCATAGATTTAACAAAAGTATGCTTAAAGGGACATTTAAAATCTTCTACAGTCAAACGCAACTCCGAAAATTATTTTATTGAAAGCAAATAAAACATATAACACATAAAAACTGGGATAAGGCAACGAACCCCACCCCAAACTAAAAAATGAGTCGTGTCCCCACGACTCGAAAAGACTCAAAGCAATAAAATAATTTACACTAAAAAGGAAGGATTAGAAAACGTATCTTAACCAGCGCGTGGCTGGTTGTCGGTGTTGCGTCCATGAACTTTATCTCGCGTCTAGACATCGTAAGTTGTGTTTTGAACAAATAAAGTTCAACTTGTTTGTAACGTTTCCCAAAATAGCGCACCTCGTATCCTGATGCTCTTCCAAGACCTTGATTTCCGATTCCAACTCATCATCGGATCAATTTCTTCCTCACTTTCAGGTTCCTCAATCACTTTCCTCTTCTTCGGATTAGCCTTAATTTGAACCTCTTCAGTCTTGTGTTTGAAACGTGAAATAGGAATCTCAATAGCTTGTTCTTGAATATCACCAAAAGCGATCCTGTTTCTTGGAGAATTCCTTCTATAAGTACACATGAAGCGGTTCTGATAGGCATCTCTTTCCACCCCAAACTCAAAACTTCAAATAGTGAGAAGCTAAGGCTTAGAACTTTGATGTTTTGAGGCTTAAGACTTGAAGATTATGGTGGAATATGAGATGGGTAAAGGCTAATTGATGTGGGGGAAGAGGGAATTGGATTTAATTCAAAGCTTGGATGAAGAACAATTGGAGAAAAGTGGGAATTTCATGGTGATTTGGATAGTAGATGAATTGATTGTATGTCTTTGTGATGAAAGAGGGTAGGATTTGATGATTGTGTGGTTGGAGATGATGATTTTCAAGAATTTCTGGGTTTTGGGAGTGTTTTTGGAGGCTGGTTTGAAGAAAGAGGTAAAAATCTAGGGCTAAAAAGCTTCAAACGGCCCTGTCACAGAAGAAACCGGGTACCCGCATTTGCAAATGCGGGGCCCCAGTTTCGCGTCGCTGTGTCGGCGCGAAAAGAAAAAAAAATAATAATAATAATTTTTTTTTTGGCGTCTGATGCAATAAATGACGCAATAATTTTTTTTTTTTTAATATACCTCAAAACGCAGCCAAAACGCGGGACCCAAGACGCTAGGTCAGAGAAATGCCCTTCGAAACCGGGTTCCCGCATTTGCAAATGCGGGTACCCGGATTTTCGTCGATGGCGCGAGCCAAGACGCACCAAAACGCAACCTCCCAAGACGCCGGGTCAGAGAATTTGGAAAATTACAGCTCCGAAACCGGGTACCCGCATTTGCGAATGCGGGAACCCGGTTTGCGTCGATGGCGCGAATCAAAACACAGTGGTGACGTAGCAAAACGCGGGACCCAAGACGCTGGGTCAGAAAGTTGGAATTTTTAGCTTTCGAAACTGGGTACCCGCATTTGCAAATGCGGGTACCCGGTTTGCCCCTGGAACACCACAAATTTTTTCTCTATTTCGCCCTTTCGACCCCAAGCTCATGACCTTTTTACCCCTGAAATCATCAAAAACAACTACCCTTCCTCATTTCTTACTAATAAACACTAAATTAACGAAAATCAAACAAATTTAAACTACGAAGAATAAAAACTTAAACTAATATACAAAAAATGGCTTTTGTTTAACGTCGTTAAGCTCGACGGGTTACCTCGTTCTTTAGTCATTAACATAACCTCCCCAGCAATGAGTGAGGTTGTCAATATTTGCAACTCGAAATTTGCATCCCTTGGCTTTTATGCCCACTAGTTTATCTGAGATAACCTTCGTGACCATGAATGGTCCTAGCCAAGAACTTTTCGATTCACGTACCTTTGGAGGGGGATTTGGTTTCTTCATAGCTACTTCTTCACCTACTTTGAACCCCTTTTTCTTTCTTTCTTTCTTAGGTTCTTTCGGAACCTTCGTGGCACGTGCTTTCTCTTTCTTCTTCGCATGATTGAGTTGTGGATTTGTAGGGTATGGAGGAGCTTTAATTGGTGGTTTCTTTCGTAGATCTTTCTCCTCCACTCCTAAAGTATCCACGACATTAATTGGCTCTTTTCTTACCGGTTCCATTACATCTACACGAAAGCAATCCTCCTGTGCATCTTGGAATTTCATTGGTCTGAACACGTTGAATTTAACTTCCTCGTCTTGGATTCTCATGATCATTTCTCCGTTTTCTACATCAATCAAGGTACGCCCCATGGCTAGGAATGGTCTTCCCAAAATAATGGGGACATTCCTATCCGCGTCGTAATCAAGTATAACGAAATCAGCGGGAAAAATTAACGTACCTGCCTTAACTAGGACATCTTCGATTCGGCCTTCTGGATGTGCAAGAGATCGATCCGCCATTTGCAAGACCATAGAAGTGGGTTTTGCTTCAATATTAAGCTTGTCAAAGATCGATTTGGGCATAAGATTGATGCTTGCACCCAAATCACATAGTGCCTTACCTTTCCATTCTTCTCCAATCGATATCGGAATTGTGAAACTCCCAGGATCAACTAACTTTGGAGGTAATTTACTTTGACAAATGGCGATACATTCTTCAGGAAGACCAATCATCTCATTATCACAATACGGCCTTTTGTTAGTGAGAGCTCTTTTCATAAACTTAGCATACTTGGGTACATCTCGAATAGCTTCTAGTAACGGAATATTTATGCTAAGACTTCTTACCTTGTTAAAGAATTTTTGATAATCAGCCATATCACCCTTCTTTTGAATTCTTGATGGAAATGGTGGAGGAGGACGGTTTATTATAGTATCATCTTTCTTTTTCGGAACATCAATAGGCCTCTCCACTTCTTCTACTTCAACTTCTTTATCTTCATTCACCACCTCTTTTTCTTTTCTAGCAACTTCCTTCTCTTTAATAACAGGAAAAGGAGGTGGGGGAAGGTTCTTACCACTTCTGAGAGAGATGATTTTACAATCTTCGATTTGGATCGGATTTTCAGTATTGCTAGGGATTTGCCCTTGTGGACGTTGATTCAGTTGTTTATTAATTTGATTTATCTGATTCTGTAATAACTTCATGTTTGCGTCAGATGCTTGTTGACGTTCCATAGCTTGCGTCTGAAGAGCAATTAAACTTTCTACGGTTTTCTGAAGAGTAACTACACCTTCTTGTGGATGGGCAGGTAAGGCTTTTTGGTTCATTGTTTCATCGTAAGTGTCTTGAGGAGTTTGTCTTTGAACATAATTTTGATTCTGTCCTCCTTGATAATTGTTGTGTGGTCTTGGATTGTAGTTGTTACCTTAGAGATGTGGTTGATACGCATATGTAGGATTGGCTGCCCCATTAGGATTTGAATATTGAAACCCAGGATGGTTTCTGTTAGGTTGATATCCATTACCATTCGAATTAAAGTTACCTCTGTTGGAGACAAACATCACGGATTCTTGATTATTTTGACAATTCTCCCAACTATGATCATTAACACCGCAATACTCACATCCATACACCTCTTGTGCAACCTTTACCTCACCTCTTTTATTCGAAAAACCTTCTTTCACGGCTAGAGTAAGTTGTCTCAATTGTTGTTCTAGTGTGGTTTGAATCTTTATCTCTAAGGAGTTGAACTTCTCTTCAATATTGACATTATTAACTCCTCCTCTAACTGGTTTTCTTACGGTGTTCCACCCAACTTCATTCTTTACTGTTCTTTCCAAGATGATTTTTGCATGAACGGGTTGAACTTGAAGAAATCCCGCACCACATAGCAAATCCAATTTTTCTCTTGAAGTCCCATCAAGGCCTCTGTAAAAGATTTTTAGCTGTTGTTGTTCTGAAAGGCCATGATCGGGAACTCTACGTAAACACATCTGAAATCTTGTCCAGCTTTTACCCAAAGTTTCATCATATTCTTGACGGAAATGCGTTAATTCAAGTTGATCATCTAACCTCATGTTACTTGGGTAATATCTGTCAAAGAAAGCAGTTTCTAATTGTTCCCAATTTGTTATCTTCGTAGGATCTTGTGTATCATGCCATTCACTTACCCCATCAATAACAAAAAATCGAAACGCAACATAATACATATGTTCTCTTGAAACTCCTTGTGTGATGTAAGAATCACATATCTGTTTGAATTTCTGTACCGCTCTAAGAGGATCTTCTCCAGCTTTACCACAAAAATTTCCAAAATTTTGGAATTGAGCTAACATACCCGAATCTGGACGAAACCTCAGAACATCTATATTTGGAGCACCCACTCCTAGAGTAGGAGCACGGAATGGAACTTCTGGTGGACCATTAACAAACCACGGATCTTGATTAATCACTCTCTGAGCTTGTCCGTTATTGTTTTGTTGATTCTGAATATTAATGTTCTCCATTCTGTTAATTAATTCTTCTAAGGCTTCTTGTTCTTTCCTTCTCTTGTTAGCAAGTCTGATTAATGATTCTGGATTATTAAGGATCGGATGTGATGGCTCTAGATCCTTAAAGAGTCTTCTTCGCATACACCAAACCTAAAAACCTGAAAAGAAATGAACAAACAAAAAGCGTAAAACCGAAATAAAAATAAATGCAACTATCACTAAAGGATAAACACCGTGGTCACACGCTACCGTCCCCGGCAGCGGCGCCAAAAACTTGGTGGTCCTTTGTGTGTTCTAAAATAAATGCAAATGTAATCGAACCACAACCGCAAGTGTACGGTTGTCCCAAGTAGTAATAATGATTCTAGGATCGTTCGCAGGGACGGTTTGGTTAACTACAATGTTTATCAAGTAATGAATGGTTGCACTTATGAAAACAAGTAAAGGAATAATGATTGATTTGGTTTTTTGTATTAATTCTAATTAATGAAAGACTAATTATAAAATCCAAATAAATAGTAAAACGCAAGTAAATAAGAGTAAAACGCAGTATGAGAAGATAGCACTTGAGAACGCAAGGGATCCTCCTAATTCTATTTCATAACCTATTCTGTTTAAGGGTCAAATTGGTCAATTGACATTGGTCGGGATTCAATAATCCTTGTACCCCCGTCAGGGTGGACTACAAGGCTATTCTAGAGTGTCACTAGTCCCGTCAGGGTAAATATGATCCACTTTCGAATGATTAAGCTAAATTACCTCATTGACCATAAAATTAACTACGCTCGTCAAAGTCAAATAGTTTATATTTTATATTCTGTAATTATTTCTGTACCTAAACCCCCCGTCAAGGTGATCCAATCGCCACTAATTGGAATAGCCTAGATACTAAGCCCTATTATTAATTGATCTGGTCAATAATAGTAAATGAGCACCAATTAAAGAAAAATGTAAAAGACCCAATTCGATTTAATTAACAGAAACCCAAATTCAGGACATGAAATTCAATAGAATTGGGATTCACCCATAAAGCATTCTCAAACACTAATAAATGTTTTAGCTCATACTAATTAAGAATAAAACTAAATTAAAGGAAATAAGACTCATATTGTTTTACAGAAATAAAATACAGAGAAACTTAATTTTGGAATTGGTTTGGCTGTGAATTGGAGATATAGACAGTCTCCAGCTCCAAGCTTCTTCTTTTCCTTGTTTCTGCTTCTTCTCTGGACACTCTCTTCAAAGGATGAATTGAATTGAAGAATAAAATGAGAGGTAAGAAATAATGAGGTCAAAAGCTCCTTTTATAAGCTCAAATTCGGAATGGACTTTTAATTAGGGTTTAAGTGAATAATAAAAAGTCCAAGTCCACTAATCAAGCCAAATCCCGTAACTGCTGCACCACCTCCACTAAAACGGCTTTTCCCGCTTCGTTATAACTCCGATTGCCTTGATTCCGGTTGCTAAATTTCCGTAACTCGATAAGGAATGTTTTATCTTCAAAGGTCAGCGGCTAAATCATCTCTTAAGCACCTTGAAATCAGCAATCGTTGGCCTGTTTTCCAGATTTGCAGCTCTAAAATCAAATTCTTTCGGGATTTATCTTCAAGTCTTGACTCCATATCACGATCTTTGACTTTATTCTCGGATTCCTCTCCTAGCTAATATTCAAACCTACAAACTTTTCACTAAAATACACAAGATTACGCGCAAAAGTTTAATAAATCAAAAATACTAGAAATAAAAGAGGAAAATCGGATTATTGCATATTTAGCCCAAAAGTCTATCAAATTAATCAAATAAACACCAAAAATGATGTCTCCCAAGGACATAAAATTAGAACATTTAGGGAGACATCAGCATGATATTCCTTCTGGAACCCAAGTCACACATCGCTTTAGCTTTGAAATTACCACCTATATTAATTTGGAGATATAAAGCTTCAAGATCTTGCATCTTTTGTGGTAGCTTCTTTGGAATGGTTGTCAAGCTTTCGTTAGTACGGTCCCTATTCTCGATCTCAACTTCTACACTTTCACTCTTCTTGGACAGATCTTCCTTGCAAACTATCGGTGATGTAGGCTCTTTATATGCGATTACGTCCTCTATGCATAGCGTGCCTTGTTCTTCCCTTTTCGTAATATCTAGTTCATTAAGTGGAACTTGTGGTGATTCCACTTCCTCCTCTTCTTGAAGGCTGAACTCTTCAACAACATCGAACCAAACATCGATATCGATTTCAGTGGCCTCATCATCAATTTTTTTACCTAGGCCACTTTGCATGTAAGGGACTTCGAGTATAGGAACAATGATTTTTTCTGGGCTTGACGTTTCAGATTTAGTATCACCACTAGGATATGTATTTCTTTGTAGATGAGGTGGTGATAGTAACGGATGTGTAGGCGGTGTCTCCGCCTTGTTTTCTTCTTTTCCAACCTTTTTAACCCTATCTCTGATTGTTATGTTTAAATTAAGCTTCATGGGTTCTTCTAGTGTTGGAATTACTGCTGCACTACTCGCAGTTATAACTTCAACCTCATCCTCACTTTCCCAATCTTCGGTTTTTACCTCGTTTATGTGAACTTTGATTGGCGATGATGGTTGTGTAGGTGGTGGTTCCACCTTACTTTCTTCTTTTTGCACCTTTTGTGCGGTTGTCTCTTCTTTATCGGGTTCTTTTTCTTCTTCCACATGCTTGAATTCTGTATCAACCTCCTTCGCAATTTGATCTTTAACAATTACTTCTTCTAAGCTAAGCTTGGTTGGTTCTTCTACGGTTGAAATTTCGAACCCAACATTGCTATAACCCAGATTCTTATGTAATTCTTGTTGTAACTGTTGATTGATCGTAGTGAGTTCCGTTAATCTTTGCTCCATTGCTTGATATTGTTGGTGCATAGAATGTATTAAGGTTGTATTAGCATCTATCTTTGCCGCATTTTGATCTACCATGTTTTCCAAATAATTTATACTTTCAAAAGGGTGAGACGGAAGTGCTTGTTGAACCTGTTCTTCTATTACACTTCGGATTAACGGTGGAAGCTCTTGTTGGAATTTTAGAGAAGAATTGGTCACTTGAGCGACTTGTGTCTCCAAGGCTTCCACTTTTGCAGCTTGCTCCATGGATGTTTCATTGTTGAGTTGCATACAATTTTGAACCAGTATCAATAATTTATCCATCATTCCTTCGAGCTTGGTTATAGCTTCTTTTTGTGGATTATGCATGGGTTGTGGTGGAGCTTGTAATTGATAGCTCGAACCTTCTTAATAAAAAATTTGACTTCGGGCCCCATGCATATTTTGTGCGTAAGAATTCTCCATACCTAATAAACCTGAGAAGAGAATAAAAAGAAAACGCGTAAAACTGAAAACAAATAAAAACTTCTACACTAAATAAACACAAAATAGATTTAACTTAAAGATAAATCCCCGGCAGCGGCGCCAAAAACTTGGTGGGGGCAAAGGTGTGATAAATAAATAGATAAATAAGAATAATAATAAAGAGCACACACCCTTGAGAACCACGGAACTCACTGCAAGTATCACAGATCGTTTGCAAGTTTTAATGATGAGTTAAGTTCGTTCGCAGGGATTTAATCCGTTAGATCTACTTATATTTAACAAGCGTAGATGAATTTAGATGTTTTAGATAAAAATATAAAAAGATGAATAACTATCTAATGCGAATAAATAAATAATACAAATAAATAAATATAGAAGTAAGTCAAATAAATTAGGATTAATATTATGAGTCTATTACTAGACTGTTATTCTAACCTGTCACATTAAGCATTATATATTAACCAGGATTCTAAATTCTACCTAGCCTTTTCTAGGCTTAGGAGCAACCTCTCCACTACTAGGGATTCCTAAGTAATGATTGGTGATTAAATCAAACCTTAATGGCTATCTAGTTAGGCAAAGAATCAAAATTGGACGATTATGTGGTGTTGTCAATAACTAAAATTAATCCTAAGATTGATCAGATCTAGGGAAATAAGTCAAAACACATAATAACAATGTACGCCAAGCTTAATCAATTAAAATAACAAATAGTATTATTGAATTTAAGACAAAATAATAATCCAATAATTAAGAGTAAAACTTACAGAATAAAATCTTAGAAATATGGTGAAGCCACAATCTATAGCTAAATACCCTAAATATAGAGAAGGTGAGATGTAGAAGAGGAGTTTGTCACTCTCCAACTTCTTCTTCTTGTCTTCCTCTATAGGTCAGCTTGCTTCTTGATGAATAGCTTGATTCTAAGGATAAATATTAATTATAAGGACTAGGCTATTATTTAAAACTAAGAAACTATAAGTAAGGACTAAGCCTAAGCTTGAAACTGAGCAAGGACATGTTTACAATGGTTTAAGGGTGTATTTATAGGTGTTTAGGAAGACCTAATTCGTTTTCTTGAAGGAGAAGTAAGTATTGGACTCCTAGCCCAACTCAAATTCGTATGGAATTAAAGATAAACACTGCTGGACCGTTTTGAGCATATCTTCTTCGTTATTGGTCGGTTTGAGCTCCATAAGATACCAAAAGAATCGCAACAGAATTATCTTTGTCCCTATGAAAAGAAATTACCAAAATCGGCCTATTTCTTGGGGTAAATAGCACTTCTTTAGGCGTGTACTGCAGAATCCCAGTTTTAGGCAACTTTTCCTTTTCTATCTTTATAGCTTTTGTTTCCTTATCTCCAATTACCATGCAAATTTCTTTCCATATCTTGTAGTCTTTGACTTGGACTCTAATTAATCTCCATAATTATCTTTAAAGCTTCACACTAAATAAATAATTAAACCCAATATGCTCTAAAAATATTATTTCACTAAATCAAGACTCAAAATAGGAAAGTGCACTATTTCTCAAGAAATTCGACTAAATGACTTCCTAAATCACTAAAAATGATGTCTCATCCTAATATAAATCTATCACAAATGAGGAGACATCATATAAATTTAATTGTTAATATTTTTAAAGCTTAATTTATTATTCTAATTTAAATTTAAATAATATATTTTTTTACAGAAATATTTTGACATAAAGACTTGGAAAAAGATGAAAGACTGGAAGGAGATTCACGGAAACTTGGACGATACGATGAGGATGAGATTTAAGGATTACAAACATTACGTGAAGAAGCATTTTTGGAGAAAGGGTTTGAAGCCGGATTGGATATCAGATGAGGTGTGGGAGAAGTGTTGTGAGTATTGGGGCTCGAGAAAAGCAAAGGTGAAATTTTGATTATTTTTAATTTTAGTATATATTTTAAATTATAATAGTTTGTATTAATAATTGAATTTCGATTTTTTTTCAGAATCAAGCAGCAGAAAATAGAAAGAATCGACAAAAGCAAAAAAACAAGAGTGGACCGGGGTCGAGGAGGTATTCCCGGACTCGGGATATGCTATACGAGGTGGTTTTTTATTTAAGTAAATTTTTTAATTATTAATTAATTTATTTATTTGATTTTTTTTTATTTTTATGAAACAGGGTGAAGAATTAATCCCAGGAGGGAATCTGGTGATAAGGGACGAGGCTACCCAACAAGACATCCCAATTCCACGTATGGGTGGTTTTTACGAGGTGGTGAGGAAAAGCAAGAAGACCAAACAGTGGAGGTCCGAGGGCTACGAAAAAGACGATGTAAGTTTTTTTATAAGTTAATTATTAATTATTTTTTTCATCTAAAGTCAAATTTAATTAATATTTTGTTTATTATGTAACAGAAATTGCTCAAGGACGCGATGAAGGAAAAGGTGACTCAGAGTCAATCTGAGTCAACCGATGGTCAAGGGATGAGTCAAAAGGAGCAATACGATTACGTGAGGAGCACCGCGAAGGCGGTCGGGTCACCGAAGAGGAGCTTTATACCGGGCATTGGCCGTCCAAGAAAATCGAAGAACAAGGCTAATACTACTCCAGCCCGGAACGAGCAGCACGAGGAGATGCTGGCCGCGATTAACGAGCTCCGAGTCTCCAGCGGTCTTCCACCATTCCCCCGCCCTGAAGGATCTACTAGCACCCAGCCTCCACCTTTTCGATGGCTGTTTTGAATGATGCCATCGCGTACGTTAATCAGTTGAGGGCAGATAAAGGCGAGACCCCCTTCCAGCCTATGAATGCGGGCCCCACTCATCCTAGCGGTGATGAAGATGAAGAAGATGATGATAGTAGTAGTAGTGATGATGGTGAAGATGTTGAAGATGTTGAAGTTGATGAAGATGATTACGAGCCCAGGAATGATGAAAACGTTTATACACGGCTCGGATTCTAGATATCGTGCTTGTTGGTGTTTATTTTATTATCTATCAAGACTTTTAATTTAATTTTATTTGGTTTTGGTATGTATTAATACTTTTAATTTAATTTGGTGTAGTTTGGTATGATTTTGACCTGGTTTGACCGGGTTTGACTTTGGTTTAATTATATATTTTAATTAATTATTTTGAATTGTTAATTGTATTTTTATTTTATTTATTAATTGAATTTTAAAAAAAATAAAAAAATATGATTTTCGAATTATTTTAAATTACAGAATTGTAATTAAAAATAATTCGAAAATTGTGTTTTTTTATTTTTTTTTAAAAAAATATTAATAATAGCGACTACATAGTAGTCGTTATTGACTACATCAAGTAGTCGCTATACCTTGTAGTAATAACGCCTACTTTATAGTCGTTAATAAGCTTCTCTTTTCTCGACTACTTTGTAGTCGTTGATAAACTAAGCTTTTCTCTACTACTATGTAGTCGCTAGAAGAAGCGTTATCTAACGACTACAAAGTAGTCGTTAGTAATGCCACTGTCTCTAACGACTATTTTTTCGCGTGTAGTCGTAAGGTTTACCTTCTAACGACTAGTTTTTCGCGACTAATTTTTAACGACTACATGTAGTCGTTTGATCCTTGATCCTATTTCTCGCGACTACTTTTATTATTTTTAGCGACTACTCATGTAGTCGCGAGACCCTTGACGCGGCGTAGTGATGGTCGGGGTAGAATTTTGGGTGGTGGGGGGAGATTGTTTTATGAGGGAGAAAGTTGATAGAAATAACTAACTAGAGCTAGGTGAGAGCATTTTAACTCTTCGTGACTGTCATTTCTTTTTTTTAGGTCAATACTATTCATGATATTCTATTTTAATAGTTGAGAATGTTAAAATCTCTTTTAATTTTTAAGAAAATCTTTGACATTAATCAATGTTAAGAATTCTAGGTAGTATTAAATTATATGGATAAATATGAGGAATACCTCAAACCTCATGAAAAGAAAATGATATGTTTACCTAACAAATGTATATGCTCTATATAATAAGTGGATCTTGATCTAATGTTTCATACAAAATCATCCAAAAAGGAAAAATTTAAAAGGAACGGAGAAACTAATTATGTCATTTCCTTTTCATTCTCTAATAATATTTTTCTCTTACTTACTTCTTTTTGGCCAAATTATAATGGCTACTGAATGGAAATACAATTTAAATGCAACAATAAAGGGTCCTTCATCAGATAAATTATGGCCTTTCATGGCCGACTACTGCAACGTATTTAAAATAGTTCATGCAGAAGTATCTTTCTGCGTTAATACCACGTTACCATCACCATCAGTTGGGCAAATTCGTTATGTCGCTACGAAGGCACCTTCACCTTCCAATGCAAATATGAAGACTATACTTTGGTTCAGTGAGGAGTTGGTGAGACTAAATATAACTGATTATTCTCTAAGCATTTCAATCCTGCATAGCAATATGGGATTTACAAGTTATTTTGCAACTATGCAAATATTATCTGTTGATAGTAATTCGTGCACATTTACAATGTCAATTACAACTGCTCCGGTAGGTGGATCTACTTATGAAGCTTATTCTGATTTCCTTAACACATCTCTTGAAAGCATGAAGGAGAAAATGGAGGGCTTATTCTGTTGATCTAATTACTGTTTTGTAATCCCCTTTTATTATTTGTGTTTTATGTCTGTTACAAAATTTCACTAAAAGATTATATAAATTGGGAAATTATTATATTTAAAATTTTATAATTATAAATAAATTACTATCAACTACTATAATGTATTTTTATTTTCCATTTTATCTGTTTTCGTAGTTTTTGTTATTTGTTTTGAAAAGTTAATTATATTTTGGGTAAAACTTCTACCTAATATTAGATGATTCAATAATTATGTCATAATCTTTAATTATAATAACAAGACAAATGTGTCATTAGATTAGTTAAATAGTTATTATAATTAGTTTATATAAGTTTAAAACATGAATGAATATCATAACATTTAATAATATAGACCATCAAATATTAGATAGAAGAATTCTTTTTAATATTGTACTCATGTCATTCCGAAATATATACACTTAGGTGTCGTTTGATTTTTTTAAGTGATAAGTATTGAATGCTGAATAACATTAAAATATAACTTAGGTGTTTGTTTACACTTAATGAGCTCTTAATCTAGTTCATTAAGTCACTGGATTAATAAGATTGTTTGTTTTTTCTTACCAATTCAGATCTGAATGTCTCTTAACTGGTTTGTTTCATTAAGATTTTAAACCAAGTCTGATTCATTCAGACACTGCCTCTTAACATAATAAGTTCTATTCAGATGTATTTCAACATTAAGTACTTATCACTTCAAAAAATCGAACGACACCTTATTATGTTAAGAGGCATGGTCTTAAAGAATCATACTTAGTTTGAAATCTTAATGAAATAGACTAATTAAGAGGTATTTCGATCTAAATTACTGATTGAGTGTCTTAATAAACTAGATTAAAATCTCATTAAGTGCAAACAAATATCCTCTTAATTTTTTTACACATAATACAAATATAAGATTTAAACTCTGTATTATTAAAATACTCTTTATAAATTATCTTGATATTTTAAATTTTAATTAAAAATCTAATTTATAATATTTTAATATAAGTAATATTGAAAAAGGTTATGAAACTACTTGATAGTCAAAGTGATTTTTTTATAAAACCACACTTTTCTTTAGTGGGCATGTTTTTATAAACAAATGGAGTATTATTTAATATGTTGAGTTGATGGTAGAAACGTAGTCTCGCTGCGGTAGATTTAGGATTGGGTTGCATTTAGGGGTGGAATTGGAGTGGAAAATTCTGATTTCATACCAATTTCGATTCGCAAAATTTATATTTGGAATTGACTTTTCTATTCCGATTTCTGAATTTCTGATTTCCAGTTTTTCCGACTTTTTTTGGATTGAAATTGGAATTACATTTTAAAATTTTGGAAATTCCAATTTCCGATTTGAAATCAATTTCCGATTTTTTTCCGCTTTTTTCCAATTATTTTCCCGAAACTTTTTTCCTGAATATTTTTTTTATACTTTAAAATATTGTTATATATAGTAATATATATATATATATATATATATATATATATATATATATATATATATATATATATATATATATATATATATATGTATTTACATATATATTACAAAAAAAATATTTACATATATATATTATATATAGGTAAAAATCTAAACAAATCCTAAATAAACTCTAAACCCAAAAATTTGAGATCAGATCTTTATAAATTAAAAAAAAATTTCTCTTCCAAACACACAAGGTTGTGTCAACTAAAAGGTGTTTAAAGAATTAAATTTCTTGTGAAATATATATTCTTTTTAATGATTTTTTCTTAAATATATCGTCATAACATGAATCTAATTTAGCTTTCTTATAGGATCTTGCACGCAAGTCTTCCTCGCTAATGAAAGATTTCTCGCTAATTGGGACATTTGGCCATTATCGTGTGTGAACAAGACTTTCGTGCTATAATTTTTTTTGTCAAGGTGCTATAATATATATCATATTTTGAGAATTTCGTGATGTAATTATACTATTTTTTGAAAATTATGTATTGTAATATGTATCACTATCTGTTTATTTTGCAGGTAGGTATTTAGGCTTTATTGCAGGAAATGAAGTTTTTGCTAGTAAATTATTTAAAATAAAAGTCTTGAATTATTAAACTTCATATGATCACTAGCCGAATCCGCTACTGTAGTGAGTATTTAAAAATTTAGTATTGTTGTAATTTCATTTTTAAAAATATAACTCAATAATATACATCATATTAAATTTGAAGCTATAACTCAATAATATACTCTTTATGAGTGATGCATCTTTTAAAAAAGAATATGAACCCTCGGGGCTAGCAGCTATCGCAGTTGATAAGGAAGGAAAACTCACTCACAAGGTCATCTCCAGAGCTTTCGTTAGAAGCCCTATTGAAGGTGAATGCTGGGCGGCCCTTCTGGCTATGAGAAAAGCTGCTGCTTGTAATTTACGGAGTGTTTCCTTTTACTCCGATAACCTTGAACTTGTTCAAGGTATTTCTAAATGCACAGGTCTTCGATGGCAAATTTACCCTTTCATTGCCGAAATGAGGAGCTGGCTTCTGAAGTTTCCATCTTGGAAGGTTCACTATGTCAACAGGAAACTTAATAACGTACGGGCCTTGCAGCAAAAAGTGCTAGACGTAATATCGATTTCTCCGCATGGAAGAATGGATCTTTAAGCGATTTTTATATTTTCCTTAAGTCTTTGTATAAACGCTCGTGATTAATATATTTTATTTGACAAAAAAAAAATATTAAATTTGAAGGTACAATGGAAACTTAGAATAATGTTTTTCATGTCTAAAAGTTTAACTTGTATATTTTACTTTATTCTTTTTTTAACTTATAAAAATTATCAAATCTTAACTTTTATGAATGGCAATGGATATAAAATTTTGAACTTTCCTAAATTTATGAAAGTAGATGTACCAAAGATTTCCAAAAAAAATAAATTAAACTAATAAAATATAGGTTTGCGAAAGTTCCGAATTTCGAAAAAAATTCCGTGTGCCCCGAAATCGTAATGAAATTTTGAATTCTGATTTTTTTGGATTGGATTTTGCTCTTCCGAAAAAATTAGAAATTTCTGAACAAGCCCTTTTCTGATCAGGTTTGACCAATTTCCACCCTTAATTGCATCTCACCTCAGTCCCGAATGCATTGTGAATTTTTCAAATATTTACTTTTAAATGGCAAAAGCTTTACAGTTTAATTTTCCATAAAAATTAAATATTTATACTTTTAGTTTTACTCATTTTCTATCAATGATTCCAATTTTTAGTCCACTAAAAAAAATTCCTGAATACGCCATTGATTACAAGGATCAATTATCGTTAAATATTTCGTAGAGATGCATATTTAGTTCTCTATGCCATATAGAACGATAAAAAAATCATCGTTAAATATGCATAGAGAACTAAATATGCATCTCTACAAAATATTTATAATGCAACGATGTTTATATTTGTGAGTTTTGAGTAAGATATTTAGATGTAAGTATAATATTAGATAGTACCAAATTTCAAAACGTGACACTATATATCCAATAATGTAACTTATCATTGAATGTACTAAATTTCAAAACGTTATTATTTCGTGTGTTACGTATTTTGTATTTGATCTACCGCTTTATATCACTTGTGATTTTGAAGGTGTCATCTACTCATATCCAACACAAGAGCACCATTTGATGCATATCACTCATCCACGTGAGATTGATTCCTTTCACCAAGAAAAATGATTGATTTAATACCTAATTATAACATTCTTCTTTATCACTTAAATCAATATTTCTAAAATTTTGAATATTTAAATTAAAACACTCTACATCATCATTTTCCCCACTATTTCCATTATCATCACTAAAATTATCAAGATAATTTTCCTTTTCATCGGATGTCATTGAGTCGGGTCTGTTTTCACTATCACTCACAAATCGTCTCACGATTGGGCTCAACCGATATAGACGCATTTGCCCGCTCACGGTTATTTTTTTTTACCTTTTTCAAGATAAGTGGATAATTCAATTCTACGCATTTCTTTAATCTCGGAAAAAATATCAATAAAATTATATTGCTCGTTATTTATAACACCTATCAACGTTTTGATCGTCTCATCTGCAATGGTTAGAGCATGAAACCGCTTGAAGAAATCAGATATCGCCATATTAAATCAAAATTTATTTCTATAGTATTCCAATTTCAAATCGAACACACCGCTTTGTTTTAATCAGTTTAATCCAACATCTCATCTGGTCATAAATGGTGTACATTCTCTTCTGATATATTCAACACTATTACCACCACGAACAATACTATCTTCCATAATAACATAGCCACGTATGATTCCTATTAACCTAAAAAGAAAACAAACACAATATTAAATTCACTAAAAATTAAAAGTAAATCATACAAAATCAGAATAAAAAATTAATAACAAAGATAATATAGTTCTATAATAATAGTTAAAGCCATAATATACCCAATTTAAATTTCATCCGTTTAACCTAAATTATGCAAGATATATACAATAAATAATTATAAACGAAGATTAAAATTACCTTTAAAATGAAATACACAAAAAATTGTTAAAGATTTGAAATTTAAATAGAAAATTTAGAATAGATTTTTGGTTGATGAGGGGTGGAAGGTGGAAAGAGGTAAAGGGATAGGTTCAAATGAAAAGGTTTAGCCTGTGTTCTGTTTTTGCTAAAGGCGGTCATCTAATGACTATCTCTCTTTTAAACCGTATCTTAAAAAAAGATTTGTCCTTCGATGTAAAATTTTGTGTTTAAAGAGAAAATTGTCATGAAATTTCTGCTTTGCTTAAATAAATGTATTAAGTGAAAAGCGGTTATTCATTAGCCTTAGGGATGGCAACGGTTCGGTTTTTTGCAAAAATATCAAAAACCATAACCATAATTGTTTATTTAATTAAAAATCATATCCTAACGGTTTTAACCATCGGTTACACATTTCAAAACCATAACCACATTTTTCGGTTTCGGTTTTTTAAACGGTTTTGCGATTTTTAAACATATCCAAATGATAATTTAATAAATATATTAATTTTCATAAAATCAAACCATACATATAAGAAACATAATCGAGATACATAAAATATTGTGTTGGTCTTTGATTAAATTGCATTTTTATTAATTAATTGGTTAAATCTAGTGTTTGGGTTTTAATTTTAGATTTTTAATATATTTAATTTAACCTAAATTATTTTAGAATATGAAAATATATATGATAATAAACGGTTTTCGGTTATTCGGTTTTATTTTTTTCTAAAACCATAACCTAACGGTTTTAACCATCGGTTTCACTTTTTAAAACCATAACCTAATGGTTTTAACCATGGTTATATAATTCGGTTTTTATTCGGTTCGATTATCATCGATTTCGGTTCTTAAACGTAACCATTGCCATCCCTAATTAGCCTATTTTTTTCCTTAAAACGAAAAATTAGTAACAAATAGTTACTGTCTGACCACCTATCTTAAGACGTGGTCGAAGAACCGCGGTCAGGTGCCAGATTTTTTTTTTGTCCAATAGGTGCCAGATTTTAATGTACTTTGTAATAGATAGGAGTATCTGTTTGCCTATTATTTGTGATAAAAGTACGACGGTTAAAAAAACTCAATTGTTATTCTTCTTTTTAATTCACGCCCAATTTCAAGAATAATTCAAAACCCTGCTCAAAAGAAAATTTAAAACCTACGAACATCCAAGAATTACAATTGTGATATGTAGGATTTTCACCAATTTCATTTCAAAGAAACCAACACAAAAAAGAAAAAAATAGAGTTAATAATTAAAAATATTTATTAAAAAAACTATCAATAAAAAGGTGTCTATAATAAGATTTTTTATAAAAAACAGTCACAACTCAAAATACCTCTATAAATAGTAATTAAAGAAAAAAAATTAGAAAAAAACAAAACAAAAACTAATATAAACGTCTATGATTTTTTTTTTGAATTTTTTGATTTTTTTAAATTTTTTTCGCAGACACGAAATTTCATATTTTAAACCATATGCGAAAAAAATTAAAAAAATTAAAAAAATCATAAACGTAAATATTATTTTGCTTTATCCAAAAATACAAATTTTTTATTTTTATGATTCTTTCAGAATTAGTTATGACGATTTTAAAAAACTTTACGGACGCGCGTGTGCGTGATGGAATTAATAGTAGGTAATGGTGGTGGTGGTGGTGGTTGTTGTGGTGGCTGTAGTGGTAGTTAAATACATGGTAGTGGTAGTGGTGGGGGGATAGGGGTGGTGTGATTGTGGGGATGGTGGTGGTGGAAGGACCATATTATTTGTTTAATATATAAAAATACATATTATATTAAAAATAAAATAATATATTTCATAATAAGAGTAGGAAAGCTATAAAAAATATAAAGGGGGTGCTTTCTAAAATAATTATTCTATTAGACATTTTTTCATGAAATAAATTATTGAAAGCTTAATTTAACAACTATGTATTTTTATTAGGATTTTGTTAACAAATACCAAAAAAAATCTCTTTTTTAAATAATTCATTAAAAACATGGAGGCTACAAAAGTAATCTATAAATACTCAAATAAAGTCAAATAATCTAAACTAATTGACTTTTACTCGAAACACCGAAGAGAGAGAGTCTTTGATTTGTTGAAAAATTCTCAGTTTCTTTCACTTTTCTTGTTTGGACTACCCTTATCTTGTATTAAATACCCTTTTACTCACATCTTCTCCATCTTTGGTAGACATGGCAGACTGCCGTGAGTTTCTTTTTATTTGTGGGCTTTTGTCGACTGCGTTTGGTTTTGTTTGGAATCCGATCAGCGGCACCATAGAGGGAAGGACTACTGGGGCGTGTGGTGGGTATGTGGGCGTTGGTTGCTCGCTGGAGAATGGCGTGTCTCATATCTCCTTGGGTCTCGACGGCGGAGGTTTTGTGAATCGAAATCGGAAGAAGGGACGACGACATAGGTATGTTATGGATGATGAGAAACATGGCTATCAAATGGGCTGGTATTGTTGGCACCCAGAGACGACGAGTAATGAAGAGATGGAATTGTACAGGCTAACCGTGAAGACTGATGGGCCAGGTCCAGTGGAATCGCGGATTAGGGACTGTGGTACATGTTGGTTTTCTACCATGGATACAAAGGTACAGTTTTTTAAACTTGGGCCCCTGATTATTTACGTTAAACGGCTAGTAATAGTACTGTTAGGATCACTTGCCACACTGACTTTTGACAACTTTTGGATTATAGTGATGGGTAGGTTGGTGACCAATTTCGCTTATGTTGTTCTTAATTCTATGGTATATGGTTCTAAAGGTTTTTCACATTGACAAACTTGTGTTATTTAAAGAAGTGACTTCTACACTGTTGATGATGTATTTTCTGAAAACAAAGTTTGAAACGAAGAGACATGTGAATTGGGTATGGTTCCAACTGGGGTTATATTGTGGGATAGAGATAATCGTTAAAAGTAATACGACTCAGTTCAAGGACAAGTACCGCACTCGGCCTGCCTTATCCTCCGTGTTAAAACCCATTTTTGGGTTATGATTAGGGAGGACTTGTGGTGTTTTACACTACGTCAAGTCACGGTTAGTTGAGCTACTGTGATTTAGTACCTCCCTTTGGTTATTGGTTACTGTGTGTGTGGTGTTGGTGATATTTTTCCTTCGGAAAGGTGCGAGGAGTTTGGTGATTGATGAAGGATCACTTTGGGGAACTAATAAGACTTGTGATCTTCGAACAGATTGGTGTAATGTCTCGACGAATAGCCCATCCTGCGATCTTCGTTGGCTACAACGGGATAGCTGGATTTTAAGTGTTCAGATTGGTAGTCTGTTTTGTTTCTGTTTTGTAAATTTTGGTTATATAGATAGTAGGTGTAATAACTTAGCTTGATGTAATAAAAGTGGATTTTCGAAAAAAAAAATACTCAAATAAAAACTCTTATACAACAGATTTTCCAAACCTAAATTACTGCAATATCCTTAACTAATTACAATAAAATTAATTTAACCGATTGAAAAACGACTAAACTCGGAATATTAAAGAGTAACAATTTAATTTAATCTTCAAAATTTCATAAATTTCGGGTTCTTGTTGGGTAATTGGGTAATCTGCAGTGCATTAAATTGCAAAAACTCTTTCGCAATGACTTTCAAGACAAGGTTATATATGTACCCTCCATAAAGCAAATTGATATGTAATAACTAAAACTTGACAATAAGGTCATGACAATAAGCAAATTGAAGCGCTCGAATGGATAGAAAAAAAATTGTTCTCTAAAACAGAAGGATGGAAGGCAAAGTTACTATCAGAAGGAGGAAAGGAAGTTTTAATCAAAGCAGTATTACAAGCCATTCCAGTATATACTATGTCTATTTTCTCCTATCCAATTTCTTTCTGCAAAAAACTTATTGCAGCCATCGCTAACTTTTGGTGGAGCTCGGGGGAAAAAGATAGAATACACTGGCTCGCGTGGGAAAAATTAACAGTTGGAAAGCTATTAGGCGGATTGGGATTTAAAGATCTCAAAAGAATGAACACAGCCCTACTTGGAGCACAAGCCTGGAGAATTTTACAGAATCCTAATACGCTGGCCGCTCGGTTACTAAAAGGTATCAACTATCCTAAATCTAATTTTATGAATGTTAAATTAAGACAGAACAGAACGTGGAGCTGGGCGAGTATTATTGAAGGTCGAGACTTCTTAAAAAAACATGGGCTGTTTCAAATTGGTAACGGGGAAAAAATTAATATCTGGGAAGACAAGTGGTTAGATACTAGTTGGAAAGTTGAGAAACCAGAAGCATGTAATATACAAAAGGTACACGAACTATGGAAGCCAGGTACAAATGAATGGAATTTGGAACTCATTGATGATCTCTTCCCACAACCGATTATACCAGAAATAACAAGGATAAGAATTATCAACACAGAACAAGAAGACCGTTTTATTTGGCCAATATCAAATGATGGAGCTTATACAACTAAAACAGGATACAAAAAACTGACGGATATAGAGACGTTTGAACAACCACAAGCAACAAACTCCATTAACAGCGTCCGCCCCTCCCTTTGGAAGACAATTTGGGATGCTAATATACCAAAAAAGATTCGAATTTTCAACTGGAAAGCGTGTAGCAATGCGATCCCGACGGCATTAAATCTCTTTTATCGCAAATGCTCGGATACGCCGATTTGCCCATGGTGCCAATCAGAGGACGAAACAGTGGAACATATACTTCTTCAGTGCATTATTAATAAAGAGATTTGGGCGGCTTCTACGCTTCAAATCTCCATGCCACAAACAAAGATCACCAATATAGGAGAATGGTTCTTACAAATTATCGATACATTTTCAGCCGGAGGATGGGAAAGAAATAGTGTTATTAATTACGTACAAATACTTATCTGGAACATCTGGAAGGCAAAGATGAAAGTAATTCATGAAAATAACCCAATTAATGTTGACCAGATTATTCAAAGCACACAAAAGTTAATGTCCGAGTTACACAGAAATAACTGGGTAACAAGAGTCGCTAACTAAGAAAGTAGGAGTGAGCGGACAAGCTGTCAAGACCAACGAAATGGTAGTACAGAAGATATAAGTATCATGTGCGATGCATCATTTTCTTCAAAATATGAACCAACTGGCATAGGAATCATTAGCAACAACCGCAGAACGGGTTCTTCAAGCTCAAGGTCAACCACAATGTATTGCAATTCTAGTCTTGAAGGAGAAGCTTGGGCTGTCATGGAAGCGGTTGATCAGTGCAAGTCTATACAAGGAGTAACAAAAGCCATATATTCAGATAACCTTGCAGTTATACAAGGTATAAGGCAGGTGTCAGCGGCACGATGGAATATTCTTCCGATCATCCGGATGATTCGGACTAAAGCTGCTCAGGCGGGACTGATCTCCTTTTTTCACTTTTCAAGAAGGATGAACAGTCAAGCAGACCATCTTGCGAAAGGTGCTAGACACGGAGCCTCGGGTTTTGATGATCCATTCCGGACAATAGCAGGAAAGGTTTAACAAGCTGGGAATAGGATAATTTACTGTTTCTTTTACGTTTTTGTCTTTCTTGTCCAAAAAAAAAAAAAAAAAAAAAGAAATACAACTGTGTGTACATATTTTAATTGCAATCAGAAAAACTCAAGACAAAAATCACAGTCCCCTAATTTATTAGTAGTAATCAATATTAAATAAAGTCCTTAACAAAATGAGTCGTTTATCCTATATTCTTTCCTTATATCTATCAAATAATGATAAACAAAACTAGCTTCAATGGGGACCACACTTGAACGGGCTTGAATAGCACATTCGGGCCTTGCACTTCATTCTTAAACCCTCAACTCGCTTCAAATCCTCATATCTGATCTGTATAAACAGCATCAACATCATCAAGCTCAAGTAGCTTAGACATAAGTTCTTTATTCAAATCCATCGCCTCATCATCAACCTATCCATAAAAAATAAAAAATAAAAATAAATCATCATACATGATCATAATAACAAAAAAAAAAAAAAAAAAAAAAGAACATTCAATCGTACCTCAACAGGATTAATCGGAAGTAACTCAAAACCTTTATCAGGCTCAAATATAATTCCTTCATCACGTAATTTTGATAATATACCCGAATAATTTTCTGCTGAACTCACAACTTTATAATATCTATAAAATATAAACAATTACTGAGTCAATTACTGAGTCAATTATTGAGTCAAGGACTGAGTTAAGAATTGTAAAGAACCTTTCTTCTTCATCATCATCATCTTCATCAAGAGAAGGTTCAATGACATCATCAGCACCAGCATCTAAAGCAATAGTGAGGAGTAAATCTTTATAAACATCTGTTACTTTAACATTTGCAACTCGAGCACGTTTAAATTTAAACATAATCGAGCCAGAATCTGCTAATTTTCCCCCACCATCTCTCACTGCACTTCTAATAGTAGCCACTGCTCGTGTCAATTTATCCGTTAAAACCTCAACTATTATTCCCGCTCCTCCGTAACCATATACCTTAAATGCAGAATAAACGTTCATTCATAATTTTTAGATGGCAAAAAAAAAAAAAAAAAATATTACCTCGTGAAATTTTCCGGTTCTCTTCCCTGTCCGGAAAGGCACAACATAGTTTTGTTGGTTCGCAGGTGTTTGTTTCACTCGTTTCAACCATGACAATTACATTTTTATTCAAAAAGGGACACCATAGATACAACACTCAATTGCTGCTCATACGTAACAACAAAATTACCGCACAGCCAAATTTTTCACTCTCTTTGGGTAAAACATAGTAAATAATCATCAAGCCTGGAGAAAGCTATTATACTTGGTGCCTAAGAAAAGCCTTTGAATGCAAAGTAAAGCATTTTTAGTAACCTCTGCATTTTCATGGTTCAACAGTTTCATTACTCTCTCCTTAGCTTTAAGATCTGTGGCTATGATCCTGCCTGAAGGATGGTATTGAGTGAACTGCGAGAGATCATAGCAAGCAACAGCTAGTGTCCTTGGATCACCCGATGTATCCAAAATTGTGATCAACACTCTTACGATCTGTGTAACAAAGTAAGAAGCGTGTAAAATAGATGCATTCATGGTTTACAGGGACTTTGAGTGCAATTTCAATTTCTTGAGTTGGGGGATTGTTTTTTTTTTTTTTTAACTTTATTTAAGACATAAGGGCTGTCTTGTAACTTATGTAAACTATAGGTGCATCTTCCTATTTTTTAAATTAAATGATCACTTAAAATTATTGATTATAAGATTTACTTATTAATTTAGGGGTACTTTAGTCATTATGCAGCATTTTGTCAGTGACTGCGGGTGCTCATAAATATCGAGCATAGGGACCTTTTGTGGCATTTTATAGAGCACAAACTCCTATTTCGAAGACCACAGGGTCTAATGGTGCAATTAATCCCAAAAAAATTAAAAAAAGAACATAAAGAAATGCATTATGGCACATGAAATACCTGGAAATCGTTCTCCTCAAAGTCATTAACATTATCCCTCCAAAAGAGAGAATCCTTGTGCATAGGAGACCAATCGAGATGCCCGAGAAGGACTTCTTGCTTGTAAAGATCGAAAGAACTCAATCTCTTTATATTCTCTTTTAGTCCTACTTCCAGTTGATTCAGAGCCTCCAACAAATCCTACCAAAAAAGTAACACAACGTGAGTTTAAGGGACTTGTATTGCAAAAAATAAAGTCAAACTCTCACCTCATCACTCCAAGCCTGTGCTTTCAAACTTTGGACAATTTGCAGTAATCCCAGGTCCACCATCATGGTTCCAAAAGTCGACTTGGGAAGCAAGTTCTTAAAAGTCAAGATCACCACCCTCACAACCTACCAGTCAATTATTAGTAAAAAAAATATATTACTCTAACAAAGTAAATAAGTAAGAAGGTACCTTTTCCTTAGTTGAGCCCTTGACAACTTCTAATAATTGTATAAGAGCCCTAGAATTAGCGAGCTGCTCAACTGCAGGTTCATAGTAAGACAAAAGCCAAACACAAAGACATGTTTCATACAAAAGCTGGTCCAGAAATCAAGATTATGGTCAGTATCATCTACGTATATATCTATATACATAAGTATGTACATTATAAAACATAAAAACACATTACATACCTGAATTGACTGCTGAGTAGATGCAGGAGAAATCAAAGGCACAAGAAGTTTGACACCATCAGCTTCAACAAATGAAGAGAGGTTTGAACATTATATTTTTTTTGAGCAAATTTTATTTTTAGGCTTTATTTATGGCTTAAAAATATTTTTAGGCCAAACGATTTCAAAAATCATATTTTTAGACCAAATATATTCAAAAGTCCAATTTTTAGGCCATTTTATTGATTTCATGAGATATTTTATTGCTTTTAAGGATAATTTAGGCATTTCGAATAATCTATAGATTTATTTGACTGCATCACAAACTAGAAACTCTATCTAAAGTGTTCAAATTGTCCTTAAAATCTAAGAAATATCTCACGCAATTGATGAAATGGCTTAAAAATGGGCGTTTTGAATACGTTTGGCTTAAAAATGTGACTTTTGAAACGTTTGGCCTAAAAATATTTTTAGGCCATAGATAATGGACTAAAAATGGGATTTTCTTAATTTTTTTTATATTTCCTTTATCTATCAATGTTTGTCTTTTTTTTTTATCTATAAAAGATTGTCTATTTAAAATATCAAAAAAATATTACATTTTTTATTAATTTTATATTTATTTAATATATAAAATTGTATTATCACTAAAGTTATTTATTTAGTTGGTTGAGGGTGGTTTAGTAAAAATAAAAGGGATTAATTATTTTTCTTCATTTATGTGAAAAAAAAGTATAACAAACATTGATTACAAGAGAAAAGATGTTTAAAAAGGGAATTCAAAGCATGTACATCTCTTTAACTGCGGAAGAAATAGAATCTGGTTGTTCTATCATCCCTTTAAGAGAACAAAAGGATTTATTAAAATTAGAAAAACAATTTTTAATTTTTTTCTTCAAAACAGATAGAAATGTTATATTCATACCAAAAAGTAAGTTTTTAATTTATGAATGGTAAGTATCAAAGTTATAAATCACACAGATCAGTCACACATATCAGTTGTAACAAAACAAAGTTTCTACGATAGTAAATTGAGGCAATGTTTATATGAAGGAGGCCATTGAAATACAAATATACTTAAATCACTTTCTATGTTTGGAGGGAACCAATGTTAATGTCCATCGATCAATTAGACCAAACATTTTGCATACTAGTGTGCCTCTGCATATGCAATACGTCTTCATCTGAATGACTTTTCCATCCTCAAAATAGTTCATTCTAATGTGCTACTAATGTTCAAGGTTACGTGTGTCAAGCGGGTCCGACCCATTTTTAGGTTCCCGAGTACCCTCTCCCCCATTAAGTTGTAAGGAACATGCACTCCTAAGTGATGGTAAGAAGATTCATATTTTATCCCGCTCGGTATCACTTTCCCTCAAAATCTTGAGTCTCTAAGAATTTTAAATTCCATGTGTCACTTGTCCAAGTAATGTCAAAAAAAAATTCTCCGGATATGAAGCGTTATCTGATGTGGCAACTGGCGATCAGAGAACAATGTGATCATTATTTCCTCGAGAAAGCGAACAATCTCATCATCACATGTATATAAAGAAAATTGCCACCATTTTTATGATTACTTTAACAATCTATTTCGTCCGTTCTATTTTTTAAGAGATTCGCGATTTAGTAACAGTACTTTCCTCGATGGTCTTCTCCCATGGTATTTTTATTTGTTTTTTTGATTTCCTCCCTCCATTATTTAAATGTGTATGTCTCTGGGGCATATACCATGGAATTCATATGGGATTATACTAGGTATGCACCCAAGGTCCAAAGAATTACACTTCACTGGTAAGCTAGGTCAATCTTCAACGAATGACAGCCTTTAACCGAGTCCGAAGATTCACTCTCTCATGATTCTTCAAAGTCCGAGACTATAGTTTCGGCAGATGATTATCTCACACAGTTAAACCTTAAGCGACCTCAAATATAAGGTCACACAAATCCTATTCCTTATGGTTTATATTTCCCTAACAATATCTAGTGTTCTCATACCTTCACTAGCAAACTGATTCATATCGACTAGAGGGGTCTAAGTTAGGGTTTTTAATCCTTACACATGTACGGGGGTAAAAGGAGACATGATCGGGTAGATATAGAAGATTTTGGGGTCAAATATAAGTAAGCAACCATGCGCGAGATCAATTTTTTATAGGTCGTTAATGGGGGTGATCTCACCATCACGGTAGGAATATGTTGACTAACTGCCTACGAGGTGGCATGTCATGGTTCATCAAAATAAATAGTGTTGTGTGTATATATGTTGGGTATGGTAATTCAATTTCCCTTCCCCTATTTCATAATTGAGATTCTCAATACATATAAAATCAATCCCAGACATTTTTCACCAAACGCATGGGCTAAGATACTTAGTTTTTAATTTGTGTTGAAGATGGAATTAAATTTCACTCCACCGTAAATATTTTTTGATATTTTTATGTTTTGCAAGAACATAAAGACCTTTCAAAAGTGTTTGGTATATGCTGATACCTTTGCAGCTTGGTTAGCAACTACCCTTCAGCCATACAGAGTGACACTACACTTTTGTATACATCAAGGTTAATCATATGTGGAAAATATTTGTGGGGTGGGGATTTGAACCTGGTGACATGCTTTTCGAGTTGACATGGAGGGAAATTAGGTATTCATACATGTTTGGGGGGGGGGGGGGTGGAGTAAATACGAAGTCACCCATTTTTGCAGCATGGGGACATCAACAATTATAGTCTCTTTCTGAGTTGCTTCTCGATGACTTGTCTAAGGTGAGATTTTAGAGCAGACCCCGAATCTGATTGGGATATTCATGTTGATTTGGTCGAATGATAATTTTAGTGAGGAGTCTTATAGACTATGCCCCTAGTAAGCACTTTATATCCATTCATTTTCGACCAACCATTTTATGATAACGAGAATGAATCTTCCATAGGTAACCTTTATGGACTTCAGCAAACGAGCAGGTGACTAGGGCTAAGAAGGACGATATCTTTACCCAAATTGTGACATAAGTAGCTTATATCACCTTGTTACGTGCTTACGTGTTTTGGAAATACATAAGGTTACTTCTTGGTGATACGAAGTGGTGTATATACTATATAGGTTGTTACCGTTCCTATCAATTCAAGGTGATATAATAAATCTTTAATGAATATTAACATCGTAAGGTTGGATAACCTAAAGTGATGGACTGGACTCTTTGGGAGGAGTCCTTTGGAATTATGAACCATAAATCCTCGTCTATCATCTCTATCGCTACACTTTTTACATATCGTCCTTTGTGTCTTTGAGAAATTGCCTAAAGATATGTTTTAACTAAAGTAAAATTGGTTTACTAATTGTTAGCATTAATATGATTAGTATTGATCTTATGTTGTTTAGTTTAGTTCATATACTTGGGATTAACTAGCATATTGATTATAGTCTTGATAGTTAGAGATAATTGCAAAACTTGATGTTAACTCACCATTTTTATACCCTTGCTAGATTGAGGTTTTAACTAAATTTGTGTTCCATCATATTATTGTTAAGTTAAACTTGTCAAGTGTATAACCAGATTATAGGGTTTATAAGTTAAAGAATTTCTAATTGATAATTATTTCGACTAGAGTCATATTACCCCTATTCATTCTCCCACTGTTTCTCCATCTTCTTGGCAAAATATTGCAAGCTCGGTTTGATCTTTGAGTCTCATGCTCTTTGGATAAAAACGGTTAAAGAACGCGACTTGAAGTTCTCTCCAAGAATGAATGGTTCCATGTGGTTGTCTCTCTAGCCAATCGCTAGTTCTACCGGTCAAGAAGAACGAAAACATATGACAATACAGTTGCTCGCGTGTAATGCCCGGAGTAATGTAGGCATCAAAAATCTGCATGAACTTCTAAATCGATCTTACCGGATCTTGAATTGCTGTCCCAGTGTAGAGTCCGAAACGTTGAAATTGACTGAGCATGCCCGAATCGGGTCTAAATTTAATATTTGGAATCTCTGGAGGGCGGTAACCGATTGGTTGAACATGGAATGGTACATGAAGGCCAGGTAGGTCTTGTTCAACTCGGTTCTGTTGATTATTAAGGTTGTTCTGCCCATTACCTCCTCCTACTGGTAGTTGTACACCTGGTGGAGGATCTTGTTGTTGGATCCCTGGTTGATTTTGCTGTAGTCCACCAGGTGGTGGTGGTGGACCTCTCGGATTTCTTCCAAGTTGGTCACCAAGTGGTGGATCTTGGGCTGCCATTATTCTTCTCAAGGCTCTTTCCTCACGAACTCGTTTGTTGTAAGGTCTGAAGCTCCTCTCAGGCTCCGATAAAGGAGGCCAAGAATTAAACACTGTGAAACCTGAAAAAGACTAAAGCAAACCACAAGCGTAAATCTGGAAAAATAAAAACTAATTAAAAACTACTACTCGAAATAGATAACCCACACGCTAACGAGACACAAGTCCCCGGCAGGGGGGCCAAAAACTTGGTGTCGCCTAGGGTGTGATAAAAATATGATAAAATAAGGTCAAGAAAACTACGCACTCTCACCCTAGACAGGCACAGTACTGCAAGTATTACAGGACGTATGCAAGTTTTAATGATAAGTTAAGTTCGTTTTCAGGGACTTAAGTGTGTTAATCGCGTGAGTAGAAATAACGAGTAAGAGTAAATAATTAAAGACAGAAAATAAAAGCAAATAGAATTCGAAATTAACTAATTAAAACTAGGAAAATAAAAACAATAAAATAAAAGATAAGAAATATGAGATGAGAAATATAGCTCAGGTTTTGCTAGTATGCACTAATCCTTCTAATTCTATCTATAAATCTAGTTAATAAGGGAGAATATTAGCTCTTGGTATACTTAGTCAGGATTCTAAATTCCCATACCTTAGACCTTGAGAGCAACTAAGGGGGCTACGGCACAACCAAGACGTGGTTTAGAATAGGGTTATCAAACGCTACTAATGCCCTAAGCAATCGCAATAATCAATTGGTGATATGGTGATTAAAACAAACCCTAATGACTATCTAGTTAGAATCATGTTTTGTCAGAACTAATATCGACACTAGACATTATGTGGTGGTACAATAGTTAAACACCCTATCAAGGAGACCATCTAACTACTATTAAAACAATCCTAAAGTGATCAGTTCTAGGAAAGACAATAAATCAAAACACATAAACAAATATTAAGTAAGTAGCTAATATCAGATTAAAACATATAATTCCCAAAGAAACTTAAATAGAAGAATTAGAATTCATAGATTATACATTATGCAAAACCCAAGCTATGAGGAGTTTAGTTCATACCTGATGGAAATAAACTAAAAGAAATTACAAAAGACATCATCTTGCTCTCTACAATAAACTGGAAGAATAAAACCTTAAGAACTAATTACTATGAGGCAAGGATGATTTACAAGTGATATAAGGGTGTATTTATAGGTGTTTAGAAGACCTAATTCGTTTTCTTGAGGAAGAGATAAAGTATTGGACTCCTAACCCAACTCAAATTCGTATGGAAATAAAGATAAACACTGCTGGACCGTTTTGAGCATATCTTCTTCGTTATTGGTCGGTTTGAGCTCCATAAGATACCAAAAGAATCGTAACAGAATTATCTTTGTCCCTATGAAAGGAAATTACCAAAATCGGCCTATTTCTTGGGGTAAATAACACTTCTTTAGGCGTGTGCTGCAGAATCCCACATTTAGGCAGCTTTTCCTTTTCCATCTTTTTAGCTTTTGTTTCCTTATCTCCAATTACCATGCAATTCTCTTTCCATAAGTTGTAGTCTTTGACTTGGACTCTAATTAAGCTCCATAATTATCTTTAAAGCTACACACTAAATAAACAATTAAACCCAATATGCTCTAAAAATATTATTTTACTAAATCAAGACTCAAAATAGGAAAGTGCACTAGTTCTCAAGAAAATCGACATTTATGACTTCTAAATCACTAAAAATGATGTGTCATCCTAACATTAATCTATCACAAATGAGGAGACATCAACAACTTTGTCCCTTGTCAATAAAACATCCATAAGATCCTTAATTTAACTCGGAATCATGAATTGTCTCTTATCACATGATATAAACTCAAATGGATACCTTGAGGTATGAATTCATGATAAAATCTAACCAATTATAAGTTATTTTCTTCGTAAGTTGATGAAAGCAACTGGTCGACAATTTTTATTAAGCTTTTAATGGACTTCTTGACTTCTTTTGTGATTTGATCGGGGTTTACTATTAACTTTTAGTCTTATTGGCATCATCTTGGGCTCTAATATCGTCCATGTACCTAGACATTTCACACTTAGCACACAAACTACCTCAAAAAATGATCAAAACATATAATACTTCAAGAATAAGCCACTAAATTAAAACATGTCAAATATAAGGGATAAATCTCATAATTAAGCAATAAGCCCCTATCAAATGATGTCGCGAGAGTATATTAATATATCACAAAAGAAGAGAAATCACAAATGCATCCAGGACTTGTTTTCTTGAAGTAGAATCTTCTCCGATTGGAAATTGTTTTTTCCGCAATAAATCTTCTCAGTTACTCTCTCTTTATAATCTCATGAATTTATTTAAGTATCGGTCACACTTCAATGCATATACCCTTTTGGCTTTTTGATGTAGAGTAATAATTTCTGCTTTTTCGAGTGTAAACTCCACTATTTTATCAAAAATTAAATTATCGCCCACATCTTGTTGGAGTCGGATTCCAGACTCTTCCAAAACTTCGTTTGCTCTTTTGTCTCTCTCGAAGATATGAGAGAAGCGTTTCTTGTCGAGGTATTTCAAGTCCGTCTTATGATTTTTAAGTTTGTTACAAATACATAATCGTTTTGTACCTTTAAGTTGCTCTTTGTTCCACCCACTCGTTACCACCTCTTCAGATTTGTCATGATTCGTCCACATACTAAAAAAAATAGACTAAGATTGATTCTTTTTACGTTTTGGAGAAACATATTCACGATGTAAAGGGAATGATCTAAAATACTCGATTTAGGCAAGAAATTTGCATGGACATAATGACCCAACACTTTGAGTTCCAAATTACCCATCGATCTATCAATTCAACTTGCTATGATTATTATGCCAAGTAAAAAATTGACCGGGTTGGTGTGTATTTATGAATCTATGTGTATTACAACAATCGAAACACTCTTTATAATCACTCATAGTGATAGTTTCCTATTATGTCATTGTGAGCTAAAATGTTATTAACGTCTCCCAACAAAAATCATAGATTATCAAAAGTAGCGGCATGATCCATCAAGTTAATTCATAAGTTTTTTAACTCTATTTTATTATTATTAAGTCATAGATGAGAAATATAAAAAATTAAAAAGATAACCATTCGGACCAACTTACCAGGGATAGTTTGGGATGTTATAGATATGACCAAACCAAAATAATGTTATATTTCAATTGAATAGATGACGACTAGATTCCTATTGTTAGATTTTAGTTAGTTATGAAGCCTTGTCAAATTCATTCATACGAGCTGTTGAATTTGAATTTTAGGGATGATCATGTATGTATAACTTGATTTGATGAAACATAATACATGCACGCCTTAAATGTTAGTCGTGATGAGTAATGTATGGCTTGATCTAGCATACACGAAGTAATATACAACACATGTAGGACGTGAATACAGGCCTAACAAATTAGTAATATGAGCTGTTCAATGTTAGGGATGCTAATGTATGTATAACTTGATTTAATGAGATTAATACATGTACGCTTTAAAGGTTAGGCTTGATAATCAATGTATGACTTGATCTAACATACATACTTGATGTAACATACAATATGACTTGAATATAAGCCTGATAAACTAATATATGCTTTGATTAACAAATGTATAATTTGATTAATCATACATGGGGTGGTTCAAGTCAGTTGTGCATAATTTATGCTCTTATTAAAAATATACACACCTTTTATACATATTTTTAAGTAAATTAAAACTAAATTACCTACACTTTTAATAAATCAGAACTAGATACTTATGTTCATGGGAATGAAACAAATGTTATACCCTTTTATTTTACATCTATTTAATGAAGTCTTGAGTCCTGACCAATTAAACTAACCTAAATTATTATCATAAATAATGTAACATACATTTATATATCTATATCACATATATTAATTTGTACAGTTAAAGCCATATATGATCAAATATGATTTTTTTAAAATATTAGTCAATTAAGTCTAATAATCTAATAATTCATCCCTAAAGAGTCCAATCTAATATTTCATTTCAAAAAGGTCCAACGTTTTAATAGATATATCATCCTTATCTCTGTAATAATTGATCTTATCAGATTCTTTTATAATTATCTCAATCCACATATATCAATTTGTAACTCCTTCCTCTTTTATATCATATCTAATTAATCCCACAATAAAAAAAGAAATCTATTTATATAAAACATAAAAGAAAAAGAAAAAGTAACCGTTGAAGAACAATTAAACATAAAAGAAATCTTTCACACTCATCAAGCCGCTCTCCTGCACAAAAAAACCGCCGCCATTGGGGGACATTATCCACCATCATCAACTCGGCTTGGGTCCCATTCCCGGTTCCTCTTCTACCAGGAAACGGAAAGTATCCCTGGTAATTTCCTTTCTTTTGTTTGGTCTTTCTTGTCTAGTGGTTATCTCGTTGGTGTTGATTAATAATCGATTTTGTTAGTTGCAGACAATTGATAAAAATAGAATGCAATTAACCTCCATCCCGGAGGTGGAGAATTTTGCAGCTACAAGAAATCCATAAAAAAGACCTGTTACAGGGGTCTTGAGCGAAAAAAGTATAAAAATAAATAATGAGGCAGATGGTTTGAGCGTGAATATGGCGAGAATGGGGTGCAATAATGGGACTAACTTGGTGATTGAATAAATGAGTGGTCAGTAGGGGATTTGTGGTGGTCCTTTGTGTGTTCTAAATAAATGCAAATAATAATCGAACCACAACCGCAAGTGTACGGTTGTCCCAAGTAATATAGTTGATAAAACAGATTCGTTCCAAGGACGGGATGGTTGACTACAATGCTTATCTATTAATGATTGATGCACTTATGAAAACAAATAAAAGTAATATGTTTGTTTGGTTTTTGTTATTAAAGCTAATGAATGAAAAACAAATTATAAATGCAAGTAAAAGCTAAGACGCAAGTAAAATGATGTAAAACGCAATATGAGAAGTAGCACTTGAGAACGCAAGGATCCTCCCAATCCTATTTCCTAACTTATGTTGTTTAAGGGCTAAATTAGTCAATTACAATGGTCGGGATTCTAAATTCCTTATACCCCCGTCAGGGTGGACTATAAGGCGATCCTAGAGTGTCACTAGTCCCGTCAGGGTAAATATGATCCACTTTCGGATGTTTAAGTTTTATTACCTCATTGGCCCTAGAATTAGCTAAGTTCGTCAGAGTCAATAGTTTCTATCCTAGATTGAATAAATGGTTTTGTATCTAAACCCTCCGTCAGGATGATCCAATCGCCACTAATGGGAATAGCCTAGATACTAACACCTGTTCTTAGTTAGCTACTCCAAAAACAGTAAATAATCTTAATTTATAGAAAAGAGTAAAAGCCCCAATCTAATTTAATTTAACAGAAACCCAAATTCAACATTCGAAATTCAATAAGATTGGGATTCACCCATTAATTGTTCTCAAGCACTAATAAATGTTTAGCTCATATTAAAAAGAAAAACTAAATTAAATGTAATGGAATTCATATTTGATTACAAAATTAGAGATAAGAAAAACCTAAATTCCGGAATAGGAATGACTACGAACGGAGATATAGACCCTCTCCAGCTCTTGTAGCTTCTTCTTTCTTCCTTCCGTTGACTTCTCTCTGGTGTTTAATCTTGTGGAATGTGAATTGTCTGTAAAATAGAAGTCCAGACCTCCTTTTATAAGTGGAAATTCGGACTTGGACCTAGGCTTTTAATTAAATGAAATAAAGAAGGCCCAAGTCCACTAACTTAGCCCAAAATCCCGTAACTGCTGATATACCTTCTCACTAAAACGGCTTTTCCCGATTCGTTATGACTCCGATTGACCTCATTCCAGTTGCTAAAGTTCCGTAACTTGATAAGGAGCGTTTTCTCTTCAAAGGTCAGCGGCTAAATCATCGCTTAACCTCCTCGAAATCAGCAATCTATGGCCTGGAAAATGGATTTTCAGCTCTAAAAATAATATCTTCGGGATTTATCTTCAAATCTTGACTCTATCTTTTGATCTTTGACTTTCTCCTCGGATTCCTCTTCTAGCTAACATCTAAAACCTGTAAAATCTTCACTCAAAATACCAATATTACGCGCATAAGCTTAATAAATCAAAAATGCTAGAAATAAAAGAGGAAAATCATATTATTGCATATTTAGTCCAAAAGTCTATCAAATTGATTAAATAAACACCAAAAATGATGTCTCCTAAGGGTCGAAAATACGTACAATTAAGGAGACATCAAGACCCCCAACTCAAACCTTTGTCGTCCCAACAAAGCAAAACAAAACAAAACAAAACAAGGGGTAGAAGTAAACGCAAGAACAAATAGAAGCTAGCAAATAAACCTAAAGCAATTCTTAAGATAAATCTCATATAGCAAACATTAAAAACTAACATATACATACACTAATCATGCAACATCAAATATAAATAATCTCAATCATAAAATTAAAGTCGCAATGCTTGAAGGTTACACTTGTACTCATCTCTGTATGATGGCTATACGGTGGTCATTAATCCTAACTCGCTTTGAACGCTCCACCTAGTATATTCCCTATCAACAGAATCATAAATTCACTATGTACCTAGGAATCACGAGGTCTTTATGGTTTTAATAATGGCTTAAGGATGGTATGGATGTATATTTGGTAAATGTGAAGTGAGCTTTTGGCTCTCTCCTCACTTACCATCAACAATGTCCTCGAGCTTGAGTTTACGCTCAAAAATTGTTCTCACTCACCCATTTGACGCGCTAATGTTGCGTCCCCAATGTCAACCCAAATAAAACTTAAGATGATTTCCTAAAATATTCCACTTTGCCGGTTTATTTTATTCTTTCTTTCTTTTTATTTTCTTTTTCATTTTTTTTTGTACAAGATACCCATGACCATCATTTTGATGTGAAAGGTCATGTCTCTTATAATTTTCTTTTTCTTTTTCTCTATTTTCTTTTCAAATCTCGGCAAAGGGTTACAAATAATAATATCATCTACCTTTTTGTGTCTCAATACAAACACATATAATCCCTTCCCAATGTAATTTCCCAAATGTGGACCCTCTACCCCAAACTCAAGCTCGAGACAAGTATCAGGGTTGTGATTCAAGTGCGGGTCATTTGGTAATGCCTAATAATCTAAAGGATAATGGGCTTATATCGTGGCTACAAAAGAAAGGCTTAAGGCTCAAAATTGGGCTAAGACGGATAAAATTATAATAAGGGATAGCAAGCTAAAAGGCTTCAAATGGCTAACAAAGAACTGCTGGTGGTCCTTTGTGTGTTCTAAAAATAAATGCAAATGCTAATCGAACCACAACCGCAAGTGTACGGTTGTCCCAAGTAGTATGTATGATAATACAGATTCGTTCCAAGGACGGATGGTTGATCACAATGTTTAGCAAGTAGTGATTGATGCACTTATGAAAGTAAAAGATAATAAAATGTTTGTTTGGTTTTGTTGATTAAAGCTAATGAATAAAAGACAAATATTAAAATGCAAGTAGAAGCTAAGACGCAAGTAAAATAAGTGAAAACGCAATATGAGATGTGGTACTTGAGAACGCAAGGATCCTCCTAATCTTACTTCCTAACTTATGTTGTTTAAGGGCTAAATTGGTCAATTACAATGGTCGGGATTCTAAATTCCTTATACCCCCGTCAGGGTGGACTATAAGGCGATCCTAAAGTGTCACTAGTCCCGTCAGGGTAAATATGATCCACCGTTGGATGCTTAAGTTTTATTACCTCATTGGCCCTAGAATTAACTAAGTTCGTCAGAATCAATAGTTTCTATCCTAAATTGAATAAATGGTTCTGTATTTAAACCCTCCGTCAGGATGATCCAATTGCCACTAATTGGAATAGCCTAAATACTAACACCTGTTCCTAGTTCATGACGCTAAAAACAGTAAATAATCTCAATTTATAGAAAAGAGTAAAAGCCCCAATCTAATTTAATTTAACAGAAACCCAAATTCAACATTCGTAATTCAATAAGATTGGGATTCACCCATTAATTGTTCTCAAGCACTATTAAAAGTTTAGCTCATACTAAATGGAAAAACTAAATAAAAAGAAATTGAATTCATATTGTTTTACAGAAATAAAATACAGAGAAACCTAATTTCGGAATTGGTTTGGCTGTGAATTGGAGAGTCTCCAGCTCCAAGCTTCTCCTTTTCCTTGTTTCTGCTTCTTCTCTGGACACTCTCTTCAAAGGATGAATTGAATTGAAGAATAAAATGAGAGGTGAGAAATAATGAGGTCAAAAGCTCCTTTTATAAGCATAAAAACGGATTAGGGCTTGGACTTAAGAATAAATCAATAATTAAATGTCCAAGCCCAATTTCTAAGCCCAAAATCCCGTAACTGCTGATACACCTTCACTAAAACGGCTTTTCCCGATGCGTTACAACTCCGATTGACCTCATTCCAGTTGCTAAAGTTCCGTAACTCGATAAGGAACATAATCTCTTTAAGGGTCAGCGGCTAAATCATCTCTTAAGCACCTCGAAATCAGCAATCTATGGCCTGGAAAATGGATTTTCAGCTCTAAATATAATATCTTCGGGATTTGTCTTCAAGTCTTGACTCTATCTCTTGATCTTTGACTTTCTCCTCGGATTCCTCTCCTAGCTAACATCTAAAACCTGTAAACTTTACACTAAAAATACCAATATTACGCGCAAAAGTTTAATAAATCAAAATTACTAGAAATAAAATAGAATTTCCGGATTATTGCATATTAGCACCAAAAGTCTATCTAAATAATCAAATAAACACCAAAAATGATGTCTCCCAATGACATAAAATTAGAACATTTAGGGAGACATCAACTGCCCCTATCATTTTCCTATGTACATAACTTGTCTTTAGTTCATATCTAGGTGGGTTCTCTACTAATTAGGATTTCACGTTCTACACACCAAACATATTCCTTAACTACAAGCTTACTTCATTTGCATTGTTAATTAATTTTTCCTATCAATTACCTATGTTCGCATGCAATTGTAAGTGCGTTTTATGTTATTCCCTAAAGTCCACTATCAACTATCATAGATTCATCAAAAGTATGCTTAAAAGGGACATTTAAAATCTTCTATAGTCAAACGCAACTCCGAAAATTATTTTATTGAAAGCAAATAAAACACATAACACATAAAAACTGGGATGAGGCAACGAACCCCACCCCAAACTCAAAAATGAGTCGTTTCTTCACGACTCGAAAAGACTCAAAGCAATAAAATAATTTACACTAAATGAGGAGGGAAAGAAAACGTATCTAAACCAGCGCGAGGCTGGTGTCGGTGTTGCGTCCAAGTTGAGGTTTTGAATTCTTCTTCATCAATGGTTGCGTTTAAAGTGTTCTTCATTACCTCGAACTTCTTCAAATTTCCCACGTTTTCACTTATTACTTGCCCTCTAAGCATCATCTCCTCTATTAAAATCTTTCCTCAATACCCAATTCTCTTTCTTCATCATGTTCTTCGTACCTTTCTTAACCTTCATGGTCATCTCCGATGACCCCAAACTCAAAGCTTCAAGACCCTCAAAAGGTTTGGATAAAATTGTGATTTTAGTGTTCTTGAAGGTTTGGGTTTGAAGTATGGATTGTTTAGAGCTGGATCATGGATATTTCAAGGTTTGGGAAAGGTTTAATGGATAAATTTTAGCTTTGGTGAAAGAAAACTTCGGAGTAAAGTGTGAAGCTTTGGTATTTTGGAAGTTTAATGGTTTGATTGTGATCTTGGATGATGTTTAGAGGGAAGGATTGGTGGTATGATGTTGTTTTGATGATGATTCTTGGAGCGGTAGGAGGCTAGGATTCGTAATAAAAGGTAGGCTTGGGAAAGATGGTGAAAATTATAGGGTTTTACTCCATGAAATCGTCGATCACAGCAGTTGACCGGCTAGCCGGCGGTTGACCGGCATGCCGGTCACTGTGTCGGCGAAAAATAAATTTTCGAAAAAAATTTTGTACTCTTTTTTTTTTACCTCTGACGCAAGCTTCTTGCGTCGTCGCTGACGCAGTGATCAGAAAGTCCACCTTCATCGGCCGGCTAGCCGGTCAGTTGACCGGCATGCCAGCGGATTCTCGCTGGCGCGAATTGTGACGCAGCAACGCTGCGTCATCGCTGACGCAGTGGTCAGAGAGTTTGGGGGTCTTCAGCATTTTTGGACGGTATGCCGGCCAGCTCGCCGGCTAGCCGGTCAAACCTGCTGTTGACTCCATAATTTTTCGTTTTCTCCTCGTTTTGACCCCAAACTCATGACCCTTTTACCCCTGAAATCATCAAAAACAACTACCCTTCCTCATTTCTTAATAAAAAACACTAAATTAACGTAAATCAAACTCATCTAAATTACGAAAAATAAAAACTTAAACTAATATACAAGAAATAGCTTTTGTTTAACGTCGTCAAGCTCGACGTGTTACCTCATTCTTTAGTCATTGACATAACCTCCCCAGCAATGAGTGAGGTTGTCAATATTTGCAACTCGAAATTTGCATCCCTTAGCTTTTATGCCCACTAGTTTATCTGAGATAACCTTTGCAACCACGAATGGTCCTAGCCAAGAGCTTTTTGATTCACATGTCTTTGGAGGAGGTTTAGGCTTTTTCATAGCAACTTCTTTGCCTACTTTAAACTCCTGTTTCTTCCTTTCCTTCTTAGGTTCCTTTGGAACCTTCGTGACACGTGTTTTAGCTTTCTTCTTTGCATGATCAAGGTGTGGATTTCTCTTAGGATTTGGAGGAACTTTGATCGGTGGTTTCTTTCTTAGTTCTTTTTCCTCCACTCCTAAGGTTTCCACAACATTAATTGGCTCTTTTCTTACCGGTTCCATTACATCTATACGAAAACATTCTTCCTTGGAATCCGGAAACTTCATAGGTCTAAACACCTTAAACTTCATTTCCTCGTCTTGGATTCTCATAATCATTTCTCCGTTCTCTACATCAATCAAGGTACGCCCCGTGGCTAGGAATGGTCTTCCCAAAATGATGGGGACATTCCTATCCGCGTCGTAATCAAGTATAATGAAATCAGCGGGAAAAATTAACGTACCTGCCTTAACGAGGACATCTTCGATTCGGCCTTCTGGATGTGCAAGAGATCGATCCGCCATTTGAAAGACCATAGAAGTGGGTCTTGCTTCAATATTAAGCTTATCAAAGATTGATTTGGGCATAAGATTGACGCTTGCGCCCAAATCACATACTGCTTTACCTTTCCATTCTTCTCCAATCGAGATCGGAATTGTGAAACTCCCAGGATCAACTAACTTTGGAGGTAATTTACCTTGACAAATTGCACTACATTCTTCAGGAAGACCAATCATCTCATTATCACAATACGGCCTTTTGTTGGTGAGGGCTCTTTTCAGAAACTTAGCATACTTGGGCACATCGCGAATAGCTTCTAGCAACGGAATATTTATGCTAAGACCTCTTACCTTGTTAAAGAATTTTTGATAATCAGCCATATCTCCCTTCTTTTGAACTCTTGATGGAAATGGTGGAGGAGGACGATTTATTATAGTATCATCTTTCTTTTTCGGAACTTCACTAGACCTCTCCCCTTCTTCTACTTCAACTTCTTTATCTTTATTCACCACCTCTTTTTCTTTTCTAACTTCTTTTTCTTTCATAACCGGGAAAGGAGGTGGAGGAAGGTTCTTACCACTTCTGAGAGTAATAGCTTTACAGTCTTCGATTTGGATTGGATTCTCAGTATCGCTAGGAAGTTGTCCTTGTGGACGTTGATTCAGTTGTTTATTAATTTGACCTAGCTGCGTCTGGAACAACTTCATATTTGCTTCGGCTGCATTTAGACATTCCAAAACTTGTGTCTGAAGAGCAATTAAACTTTCAACTGTTTTCTGAAGGGTAACTACTCCTTCTTGTGGATGGGCAGGTAAAGCTTTCTGGTTCAATGTTTCATCATAAGTATTCTGAGGAGCTTGTCTTTGAACATGATTACCCTGATTCTGTCCTCCTTGATAATTATTGTGTGGTCTTGGATTATAGTTGTTACCTTGGGGACGCGGCTGATATGCATATGTAGGATTGGCTGCCCCATTAGGATTTGAGTATTGAAACCCAGGATGGTTTCTGTTAGGCTGATATCCATTACCACTTGAATTGAAGTTACCTCTATTGGACATAAACATCACGGACTCTTGGTTATTCGGACAACTTTCCTCATCATGATCATCTACTCTGCAAATCGAACACATATAAACCTCTTGTGCAGCATGCACAGCTACTGGTGGGGACAAAGGTGTGATAAAATAATAGATAAATAAAGAGTCACACACCCTTGAGAACCACGGAACTCACTGCAAGTATCACAGATCGTTTGCAAGTTTTAATGATAAGTCAAGTTCGTTCGTAGGGATTGTATCCGTTAGATCTACTTATATTTAACAAGCGTAGATGAATTTATATGCTTGGAATAAAGTATGAAAAGATAAAATAATATGAATACTATCTAACGCAAATAAATAAATAAAACAAATAAACAAAACAAATAACTAAATATGAAAGTAAGTCAAATAGATTAGGATTACTACGTCTATTACTAAATTGTTATTCTAACCTGTCACATTAAGCATTATATATTAACCAGGATTCTAATAACTACCTAGCCTTTTCTAGACTTAGGAGCAACCTCTCCACTACTAGGGATTCCTAAGTAATGTTTGGAGATTAAATCAAACCTTAATGGCTATCTAGTTACACTAGACGATTATGTGGTGTTGTCAATAACTAAGATTAATCCTAAGATTGGCCAAATCTAGGGAAATAGGTCAAAACACATAATACAATATACGCCAAGCTTAATCAATTAAAATAACCAAATAGTATTTAAAGACAAAATAATAATCCAACAATTAAAAGTAAACTTACAGAGTAAAAGTTTAGAAATATGGTTGAGAATAGATCTATAGCTAATTACTTTAAATATAGAGAAGGTGAGATGTAGAAGAGGAGTTTGTCAGTCTCCAATCTTCTTCTTCTTCTTGTCTTCCTCTACAGGTCAACTTGCTTCTTGGATGAATAGCTTGAATCTAAGGATGAATATCTAACTAAAGGACTAAGCTATTGTTAAAACTAAGAAAATATAAGTAAAGACTAAGCCTATACTTTGCAACTGAGCAAGGACATGTTTACAATGATAAGAGGGTGTATTTATAGGTATCTTGAAAGCCCTAATTCGTTTTCTTGAAGGAGAAGTAAGTGGTGGACTCCAAGCCCAACTCTAATTCGTATGGAAATAAAGATAAACACTACTGGACCGTTTTGAGCATATCTTCTTCGTTATTGGTCGGTTTTTTCTCCATAATATACCAAAAGAATCGCAACAGAATTATCTTGCGCCTAAAGAAGGAAATTACCAAAATCGGCCTATTTCTTAGGTAAAAACGCATATCTTTGGACGTGTTCTGCAGAATCCCAGATTAAGGCAGCTTTTCCTTTTCTATCTTTTTTAGCTTTTATTTCCTTATCTCCAATTACCATGCTAATCTCTTTCCATAAGTTGTTGTCTTTGACTTGGACTCTAATTAAGCTCCATAATTATCTTTAAAGCTTCACACTAAATAAATAATTAAACCCAATATGCTCTAAAAATATTATTTTACTAAATCAAGACTCAAAATAGGAAAGTGTAGCATTTCTCAAGAAAATCGACTATAATGACTTCTAAATCACTAAAAATGATGTCTCATCCTAATATAAATCTATCACAAATGAGGAGACATCAAGACCCCCAACTCAAAGTTGTATCGTCCCGATACAATAAAGATAAAAACTAAGGGAAGTCTCTAAATACACACCTAGGTCAATTAAGCACAAAAGACAGAAAATAGGAGAATATGGAGAATAGACTCGAAGCAACTACTCAGAAAATTTCATGTAATAATATTTAAAAACTACGTACCTGTACACTTCTCATATCCACAGTCAACACGGTTTGAATTCAAGATCAGATTAGTTTCGCAATGTAAGAAGGATTGGGACTTTACTCAGTTCCCCAAGGAGGCTATCGATTGTTCATCAACCTTCACTAGTATCCAAAGATCCATTTAACTACTCTCTATTGGCTCAATCACTTCTCGATTACATAGCAAAGAATCAAAAGGTCTTTAAGGTAGTAATGTAGGCTTAGGGACGGTATGATAAGTATATTTGGATAATTTAGAGTGAGCTTTTGGCTCTCTCCTCTCTAGCCATCAACGAATCGCCCTAGAGCTTGAGTTACTCTCATAAAACGTTTCTCTCTCAACCCAATGAATTCTTTGATGCATAATTTTAGCATCCCCAATAACCCGATTAAAGCATAAGATGTTCACATAAAAATTCCACTTTGCCGGTCCGAATATATATATTTTCTTTTCAAATCAATTTCTTTTCTATAGCTATGACTCTCTTTTTAATGTTGAGATATCACGCTATTTTTCTCATATATATATATTTTTATGCCCTTATTGGCAAAATTAGCTCGTAGCTTCTTTTTCATTCACTATTACCCCGGCAAAGGGTTACAATAAAAATCTGTGAAACATCATCAATATAAATAACAGAGCACAATTAATAAGCTCAAAAATCCCATCCCAATAACAATTCCCATAATGGTGGACCCACCACCCCAAACTCAAGCTCTAAAACAACTGTCTATGCATCGCGATTCGAGTGCGGGTCATATGGAAAAGTCCTAAAATCTAAAGGGATATAGCTTATAATGTGGCTAAATAAAAAAGCTTTAGAAAGGCTAGAAGGGGCTGAGAAGGACATAGCATATAAAATCAAAAATAACAAGGTGAGAAGGTATAAAAAGGCTTCAAAGGCTTCAAATATGAAAGAACCGCCTTAATCACTTTCTACACTATGTAATTTCGTTATTCTCTTACCTTTAGCACTTTCATCAAATGGTTTATCAACTAGCTTGGATCTCACGGTCTACACTCTTCTCAAGGTTCCCTGAGATCGAACATACTTTCTATCGCATTGCTCACTAATCTTCTCTTTACTATCAACGTGTGTTTTCCTGTAAATACTTAAAGCATACAAATAACATAGCTCATAAACATATTACTTTCTATCATTAATCCACTGAGCTTATGCTTTTAAGCTATTAAACACACTCTACATACATCTAAACCTTCAAAAATTTTAATTTTACAGAAAAAATGGAGATGAGAGACAACGAATCCCCACACCCCCAACTCAAAAATGAGCCGTTTCCCCACGACTCGAAAAGACTCAAAAATAAAATAAAAGAAAATTAAAATTTACAGATATTGCACATAAAGAAAAGGTAAGGAAGAAAGAAAACATACTCTTCGAGGCTATTTACCTCGCCTGATCAATACCCAGAATAGGGTGCAGTGCTTTCCATGTATGTAAACTTCTAGTATCACCAATTTCGCTTTCCCTTACATCTTATTATGCTCCATCCCAATCAATCACACTCTAGAAATCTCTTGTTTATCTTCTTCCAACTTTGCTCCTGAATAATCTCTCATGTGACAGTTGTTCATTCAGGAATATGTTTTGAATACAGCTACTAGCGTCCCAGAAGCTTTTGTTCATCTCGGGTTAAAGGACTATCGATTGTAGAGGCTGTGGTGTCTTCCTTATGAAAGTTTAAACCTTTTTGTTCTTTGAATTCACCACCGCTAGCTTTCCTCTATTCTCTTGATCCGATTTACCTCGTAATTTATTCCCAAACTAGTACCCATCTCAATTAAAATGTTCTAGAGCTTACCCAATACCTTGCTTTGATTCTTCATATCCCTTAACACTTGATAATATCTCTAGTGTCTTTATCATCTCTTTTGACCCCCAACTCAAAGCTTTGAACACTCTTGAAATTTGTACTTTATGATCATAGGTGGAACAAGCTTTATTTTTGGTTAGGAAAGGTGTTAGAATGACAATTCTCCATGTGGGTATGATTGAATTAAGGTTTAGTGATGTGGGTTTAAGGATTGAGAAGAAGATCTTTAAATTCATGGTTTTGATTCTTGGTTTTTAGGTGTTTTGATATGATTTGGGTGCTTGAATCTTCTTTGTAATGATGTAGGGAAGGATTTGGATGAGAATTCATGGTGATTTGGTAGTGTTTTGATGCTAGGTGAAGGTTTGTTGAAGATTTAATGGAGTTGGGAGAGTTTTGGAGAAGAGAAAGAGGCTTGAGGTTTAATAAATTCGGAATTAAAAGCTTAAGACCTCCTTTATACACTTGAAACCCTTTCTCTTTTCTCTCTGGCGGCTCGTGCGGACTACCCCTGCGGACCAGGGGGTGTACCGCGGGGTACACCGCAACATCTGATACTCGATAATTTTGACCTTCTGGATGATACACGTGGTAGGACCCCGTGGTACGCGTTTTGGCTCTGCGGACCATGGCACGGACTAGGGGGTACACCGATCCTTTAGTGTGACCACGGTGTTTATCCTTTAGTGATAGTGCATTTATTTTATTTTATCAGTTTTACGCTTTTTGTTTAGTTTCTTTTCAGGTTTTTAGGTTTGGTGTATGCGAAGAAGGCTATTCAAGGATCTAGAGCCAACACCTCCGATCCTTAGTAATCCAGAATCGTTGATCAGACTTGCTAACAAGAGAAGAAGAGAACGAGAAGCTTTAGAGGTAGAAGAGTTAATTAATAGAATGGAAGAAATCAATCTTCAAGATAATCAACAAGGTCAACTAGGCGCAAATGGCCAACCTTTGGCTCCAGGCGCTATTCCTCCAATTCCACAACCACTGAATCCAAATCCTCAAGTTCAGATAGTGATGAATCAAGATCCGTGGATTACTAATGGTCCTCCAGAAGTTCCATTCCGTGCTCCAGCTATAGGAGTAGGTGCTCCAGATATTAATGTTCCGCGTTTTCGTCCAGATTCGGGTATGTTAGCTCAGTTCCAGAATTTTGGTAATTTTCGGGGTAGACCAGCAGAAGATCCTCTCAGGGCAGTACAGAAATTCAAACAGATATGTGATTCTTATATCACACAAGGGGTCTCGAGAGAACAGATGTATTTTGCTGCTTTTAAGTTCTTTGTTACTGAGGGAGCAAGTGAATGGCACGATACGCAAGATCCTACGAAGATCACCAATTGGGACCAATTAGAGATTGCGTTCTTTGACAGGTATTACCCAAGTAACATGAGGTTAGATGCTGAATTAGAATTGACACATTTCCGTCAAGAATATGATGAAACTTTGGGTAAGAGTTGGACAAGATTTCAGATGTGCTTACGTAGAGTTCCCATTCATGGCTATTCAGAACAACAACAGCTTAAGATCTTTTATAGAGGCCTTGATGGGAAGTCGAGAGAGAAGTTGGATACGCTATGTGGTGCAGTTTTTCTTCAAGTTCAACCCGCTCATGCTAAAATTATCTTAGAGAGAACAGTCAAGAATGAAGTTGGGTGGAATTCAGTAAGAACACCGGTTAAGGGAGTGAATAATGTTGATATGGAAGAGAAATTTGTTACGTTTGAGAACAAGATTCAGAGTACTATTGAGCAACAATTGAAACAGCTTACTTTAGCTGTGAAAGAAGGATTTTCGGGTAAGAAGGTAGCTGTGCATGCTGCACAAGAGGTTTATATGTGTTCGATTTGTCAGGTAGATGATCATGATGAGGAAAGTTGTCCAAATAACCAAGAATCCGTGATGTTCATGTCCAATAGAGGTAACTTCAATTCAAGTGGTAATGGATATCAGCCTAACAGAAACCATCCTGGGTTTCAATACTCAAATCCTAATGGGGCAGCCAATCCTACCTATGCGTATCAGCCGCGTCCCCAAGGTAACAACTATAATTCAAGACCACACAACAATTATCAAGGAGGACAGAATCAGGGAAATTATGTACAAAGGCAAGCTCCTCAGAATACTCCTCAGAATACATACGATGAAACTTTAAACCAAAAAGCCTTACCTGCCCATCCACAAGAAGGAGTAGTCACTCTTCAGAAATCAGTTGAGAGTTTAATTGCTCTCCAAACACAAGCTATGGAACGTCAAAATGCAATCGAAGCCAATATGAGTTTGTTCCAGAATCAGCTAAGCCAAATCAATAAACAACTAAATCAACGTCCACAAGGACAACTTCCAAGCGATACTGAGAATCCGAAGCAACGCGAAGATTGTAATGCTGTTACATTGAGAAGTGGTAAGAACCTTCCTCCACCTCCTTTTCCCATTATGAAAGAGAAAGAAGTACCAAGAAAAGAAAAGGAAGTGGTGGAGAAAGAGAAAGAAAATGAGAAAGATAGTGAGGTTGAAGAAATAGTGAGACCAAGAGAGGTTCCGAAAAAGAAAGATGACATTATTAGTAGTCGCCCTCCACCACCGTTTCCATCGCGAGTTCAGAAAAAGGGTGATTTGGGTGATTTTCAGAAATTCTTTAATAGAGTGAAGGGTCTAAGTATTAATATTCCGTTACTTGAGGCGATTCGAGATATTCCGAAGTACACGAAGTTTTGAAGAGGGCCCTCACTAACAAAAGGCCCTATTGTGATAATGAGATGATTGGTCTTCCAGAAGAGTGTAGCGCGATTTGTCAAAGTAAATTACCTCCGAAGTTAGTATATCCGGGGAGTTTCACGATTCCCATATCAATTGGAGAAGAATGGAAAGGAAAAGCGCTATGTGACTTGGGAGCAAGCATCAATTTGATGCCCAAGTCGATCTTTGATAAGCTAAAAATTGGAAACGCAAGACCCACTTCTATGGTCTTGCAAATGGCGGACAGGTCTCTTGCTCATCCTGAAGGCCGCATTGAGGATGTCCTTGTTAAGGCAGGTACACTTTTATTTCCTGTTGATTTCGTAATCCTTGAATACAATGCAGATAGAAATGTCCCCATTATTTTGGGTAGACCGTTCCTAGCTACAGGAAGAACATTGATCGATGTAGAGAATGGCGAATTAACAATGAGGATACAAGATGAGGAAGTGAAATTCAATGTATTTCGAGCTATGAAATTCCCAGATTCTCAGGAAGATTGCTTCAGAATGGATGTAGTAGAGCAAGCATCGCAAGAGGTATTTAATTGTTTAAATTTTGATGATATCTTGCAGGCTGCTTTAACATTAGATTCACCTGAGATGATGGAAGAGCTTACTGAAACAATAGCAGCTCTCAATTCTGAAAATCCGAAGTATAGGCGTCCTGCCTATGAACCTGTGAGAGAACCGGGGGAGATTGTTCCTAAAAAGAAGCCTTCAATTGAATCTCCTCCAGAATTGGAAGAAAAACCATTGCCAGCACACTTGAGGTATGCGTATTTTGGTACTAATGAAACTTTACCTGTTATTGTTTCAGCTAATTTAACAGGTCCTCAAGAAGATAAACTGTTGCGTGTGTTAAGAGCAAACAAAGAAGCAATAGGTTGGACAATTGCTGACATCAAAGGCATTAGTCCATCCTATTGTCAACACAAAATCATACTTGAAGATGTTAACGCACGCTCAGTTGAAGGTCAAAGAAGATTAATGCCCGCTATGAAGGATGTGGTGAAGAAAGAGGTGATCAAACTTTTAGATGCGGGGATTATTTATCCCATTTCGAGTAGCGAATGGGTGAGTCCGGTTCAGTGTGTACCGAAGAAGGGAGGAATGACAACAGTTCTTAATGATAAAAATGAAGCGATTCCTTCAAGAACGGTAGTTGGATGGAGAGTTTGCATGGATTATAGAAAGCTGAACAAGGCCACCAGAAAAGATCATTTCCCTTTGCCCTTCATAGATCAGATGTTAGACAAATTAGCCGGAAGAGAGTATTATTGCTTCTTGGATGGTTATTCTGGGTATAATCAAATTTACGTGGCTCCAGAAGATCAACATAAAACAACATTTACATGCCCCTTTGGTACTTTTGCATATCGTAGAATGCCATTTGGGTTGTGTAATGCTCCTGCTACCTTTCAAAGATGCATGATGGCCATCTTCTGGGATATGATCGATAACTTTCTTGAAGTGTTTATGGATGATTTCTCTGTATTTGGTGATGATTTTGATAAATGTTTAGACAATTTAGAGAAAGTGTTAACCAGATGTAAAGAAACAGATTTGGTCTTAAACTGGGAGAAATGTCATTTCAAGGTTCGCGAAGGTATTGTTCTGGGTCACAAAGTTTCGAGTGTTGGATTGGAAGTCGATAGAGCGAAGATTGAGGTAATTAAAACTCTTCCCCCTCCTGTTTCTGTTAAAGGGGTAAGAAGTTTTCTAGGCCATGCTGGCTTTTATAGGCGATTTATCAAAGACTTTTCTAAGATTGTGAAACCGTTATGCAACTTACTTGAAAAGGATTCCAAATTCCTTTTTGATGAAGCTTGTTTAGCGGCTTTCAAAGCAATCAAAGAAAAGCTTATTTCTGCTCCTATAGTAGTGCCTCCAGAATGGAATTTACCGTTTGAGGTTATGTGTGATGCGAGTGATTTATGTATGGGAGCTGTATTAGGACAAAGAAAAGATAAAGTTTTTCATTCGATCTATTATGCTAGTAAAACTTTTAATGGTGCTCAGATTAATTATACAGTTACAGAAAAGGAGTTGCTAGCGGTTGTGTATTCATTCGATAAATTTCGCTCTTATCTTCTTGGAGCGAAAGTTATTGTTTATACAGATCATTCAGCGATTCGATATCTTATGGAGAAGAAGGATGCTAAACCAAGGTTAATCAGATGGGTGTTATTGCTTCAAGAGTTCGATCTAGAGATCAAGGATAGAAAAGGGTGTGAGAATCAGGTTGCAGATCATCTATCGAGGTTAGAAGGTTCAGAGTTGAATAGTGGTACTGAAGCGGTTAGAGAAGAATTTCCTGATGAAAGTTTATTTGTAGTTCGTGATTATGAAGCCCCTTGGTATGCGGATATTGCAAACTTAGTGGTAAGTGGTTCTTTTCCTGAAGGTTCAACTTATCAAGAGAGAAAAAGATTAGCTCACCGTGCAAGACAGTTCTTTTGGGAGGATCCTTTCCTCTACAAAGTGTGTGCTGATCAGATGGTAAGAAGATGTGTAGCCAAGGAGGAAATTGAGGAGATTATAGCTGGGTGTCATGATTCACCTTATGGTGGACATTTCAAAGGAGATCGAACTGCTGCTAAGGTATTACAATCTGGTTTCTATTGGCCTTCTATTATAAAAGATTGTCATGAATATACTAAAAGATGTAATAGATGCCAATTTACCGGAAACATATCCAAGAGGGATGAGATGCCACGTAATAATGTGTTAGAAGTTGAAATATTTGATGTTTGGGGAATAGATTTTATGGGTCCGTTCGTTCCTTCAAATGGTCACCTCTACATCTTATTAGCTGTTGATTACGTATCTAAGTGGGTAGAAGCGGTAGCTTTACCCACCAATGATTCTAGAGTGGTGATTAAGTTCTTGAAATCACATATTTTCACTAGACATGGAACTCCAAGGGTGATTATTAGCGATGGAGGTACTCATTTCGTTAATAAATATTTAAAAACTGTTCTGGAGAAATATGGAGTCAGACATCGTGTATCTACCGCTTATCATCCACAAGCCAATGGTCAAGCCGAAGTATCAAATCGTGAGGTAAAATCTATTTTAGAGAAAACCGTTGGTCCTACAAGAAAAGATTGGTCTATGAAATTAGATGATGCACTTTGGGCATATCGAACTGCTTTCAAAACCCCAGTAGGTGCTTCTCCGTATCGAATGGTTTATGGTAAGGCTTGTCACTTACCACTTGAACTTGAAATGGGTGCCTATTGGGCTATTGCAAAGTTAAATTTAGATCCTACGCTAGCGGGTGAGAATCAAATGATGAAACTTAATGAGCTTGATGAATTTAGATTACATGCTTATGAAAATGCTAAACTTTACAAAGAAAATACTAAGAGATGGCATGATAATCGGATTCGAGAGAAGAACTTTGTAGTGGGACGAAGAGTGTTGAAATATAATTCGAAGTTCAGTAATTATCCGGGGAAACTAAGATCGAAGTGGTCAGGTCCGTACATTGTAACCAAGGTTACACCTCATGGAGCTATAGAGATAGAACATCCACTTGAGAACCGTACATTCATGGTGAACGGTCATCGTTTAAAGATATATCATGGAGGTGAAGACACCGATCGTGCAAAAGACCCACATCCCGGAGAGGTCATGTACCTCCTCGAAGCTCCTTAAAAGCACGAGGTAACCCGTCGAGTTAACGACGTTAAACAAAAGCCAATTTCTTGCATATTAGTTTAAGTATTTCAATTTCCGTAGTGTAAATTAGTTAAAGTTTTCGTTGATTTGAGTTTTATTTTTAAGAAATGAGGAAGGGTGTTTGTTTTTGATGATTTCAGGGGTATAATGGTCATGAGTTTGGGGTCAAACGATGGAAAAAACGAAAAAAATTGAAGTCCACAGCAGGTTTGACCGGCTAGCCGGCGAGCTGGCCGGCATACCGGCCAAACGAGCAGATAGACCCCAACTCTCTGACCACTGCGTCAGCGACAACGCAGCAATGCTGCGTCATCATTCGCGCCAGCGAGAAAGCGCCGGCATGCCGGTCAACTGACCGGCTAGCCGGCCAAATAGGAAGAAGGTTCTGGTCCTTGCGTCAGCGACGACGCAAGGTTGCTGCGTCATCAAATGCGCCATCGATATTTTACCGGCATGCCGGCGAATCCGCCGGCTAGCCGGTCCAGGATTTCAAATTCTCTGATCATTGCGTCAGCGACGACGCAATATACTTGCGTTTTGAGGTTAAAAAAAAAAAAAAAAAAGAGTCGAATTTAGTAATTTTTTTTCGCCGCCCTCTCGCCCGGCATGCCGGCGAATCCGCCGGCTAGCCGGCCAGCTGTTGCGAGAGACGGTTTTGACTTCCTTAAACCTAGTTTTTTGCCTCTTTTCCAAGCCAAACCTTATACTCCGAATTCTTGCCTCCACCTACTCCGAAAATCATCAACAAACAGCTATAAAATCATCAAATCAAGCCTTCTATCATCACAAAAACACAAAATCAACTCACATCCTCTCCAAAACATCATCAAATTTCACCTTTTCTCCAAAGAATTTCCTCTTCCCAACCTTGAAATTAAACCCAATTCTTTCAAAATCTCTCTCTAAAAACCTTAACCCATCTCATATAACACCTAGTTATTCAATTTTTAGGCCTCAAAACATCAAATTTCAAAGCTTTTTTCTAGCTTTTTCTCTATTTGAAGTTTTGAGTTTGGGGTGAAAAGAGATGACTAACAGAACCGATTCCATGTGTAACTATCGAAGAAACATACCAAGAAACAGGAACACTGTTGGAGCTAGCCTAGACCAAGCAATTGAAATTCCGGATTCGCGATCCAAAAAACTGTCCAAAACCCAGTTGCTCCGAAACGAAAAGAAAATCCGAGTAAGGTTAATCCGAAAAAGAGCAGGTTAATTGATGAGAGTTATGAAGAAAGTGAGGAAGAGGTTGAAGAAGAGATTGAAGAAACTGAACAAGAAGTTCCCGAAGAACCAGTGCAACAACCGAAAGCTCCGCGTAGGAAAGCTTGGGCTCAAAAGCCTAAGAGAGTCTTTGTTCCTTGGGAAACTCAGGTTCGTGATCGAATTCAATTTTTGAAGTTTGGTGAGGAGATGAATCTTCCTAAAGGTATTATGACTAGTGCTTATAAAGATTATGGTGTTACTTGTAATAAATTGGGTTGGAAGGAATTGAGAGAAAGGAAGCTTGAGTATATTCCTACCTTGGTGCGAGATTTTTATGAAGGAATCGCCTTCTCAAAAGAAGCTGTTATTATTCGCAAAAAGGTAGTTCCTTTCTCCGTTGAGCTTATTCGTAAATCATTAAAATTACCCGAGTTTTCCGGAATATGTCCGTTTCAAGAATCTCTTAAAGAGCCTTCGTTTGATTATGAAACCCTTTGGGGGAAAGTGCTTATTGATGGGGCCCTCCCAATTCCCGAAGGAGAAAGATATCCTGGACAAATGTATAGTAGTAACTTGCTACCATGTGCTAAGATTTGGTCACGTTTCATAATCCCTACCTTCTTCGGAGTTAAACACATATCGGAAGTGAAAAAGGAGCATCTTTTGTTCATTAAGTGCATTATTGAGGAGAAACCCATGGATGTTGCTCGTGTGATTTATGATACCATCATGGAATTTGCTAGGATTCCTACTTCATAACAAAATCTCAAATTTCCTTGTACTGTCACTACTTTGTGTTTAGACGCAAAGGTTCCGCGTAAAGACGCAGAGATTGATCGTGTTGTAGTGTGTGAGAGCATGGGTTTAACTTTGATCAAGAATACTCATGATGAGGTGGTAAAAGCAACAAGGAACCCTAGAGCTCCTCCAAAGAAGAAGATGCATACAACTGATGAGTTGGAAGCGAAAGTGAAGGTGTTAGAAGAGAACCAAGTAAAGATGATTGCATCTTTAGGAAACGTTACAAAAGAATTAGAACTTCTCCGAAACATGTTAATGGGGGTGAGCACAATTCAACACGCCACCTATGGTATTCTCACGCAAGAGAAAGTTCATGGACGCAACACCGATAACCAGCCTCGCGCTGGTTAAGATACGTTTTCTATCCCTTTCGCGTTTTAGTTAGTTAGTTTATTTTTATTGCGTTGAGTCTTTTCGAGTCGTGGGGACACGACTCATTTTTGAGTTTGTGGTGGGGTTCGTTGCCTCATCCCAGTTTTTATGTGTTATATGTTTTATTTGCTTTCAATAAAAATAATTTTCGGAGTTGCGTTTGACTATAGAAGATTTTAAATGTTCCTTTAAGCATACTTTTGATGAATCAATGATAGTAAATAGTGGACTTTAGGGATTGATATAGAACGCACTTACAATTGCATGCGAACATAGGTAATTGATAGGAAAAATTAATGAACAATGCAAATGAAGTAAGCTTGTACTTAAGGAATATGTTTGGTGTGTAGAACGGGAAATCTTAATTAGTAGAGAACCCACCTAGATATGAACTAAAGACAAGCTATGTACTTAGGAAAATGATAGGGGCAGTTCTTTGTTAGCCATTTGAAGCCTTTTAGCTTGCTATCCCTTATTATAATTTTATCCGTCTTAGCCCAAGTTTGAGCCTTAAGCCTTTTCTTTTGTAGCCACGATATAAGCCCATTATCCTTTAGATTATTAGGCATGACCAAATGACCCGCACTTGAATCACAACCCTAAGACTTGTCTCGAGCTTGAGTTTGGGGTGGTGGGACCACTTTTGGGAAGTTACGTTGGGAAGGGATTATATGTGTTTGTATTGAGGCACAAAAATGGAAGATGATATTATTATTTGTAACCCTTTGCCGGGATTTGAAAAGAAAATATAAAAAAAAAAAAAAATGAATAAATCGGCAAAGTGGAATATTTTTGGAAATCATCTTAGTTTATTTGGGTTGACACTGGGGACGCAACATTAGCGCGTCAAATGGGTGAGTGAGAACATTTTTGAGCGTAACTCAAGCTCGAGGACATGTTGATGGTAAGTGAGGAGAGAGCCAAAAGCTCACTTCAAATTTACCAAATATACATCCATACCGTCCTTAAGCCAATATTAAAACCATAAAGACCTCGTGATTCCTAAGTGCATAGTGAATTTATAATTCTGTTGATAGGGAATATCTTAGGTGGAACATTCGAAGCGATTTATGATTAATGACCACCCTATAGCCATCATACAGATATGAGTACAAGTGTAACCTTCAAGCATTGCGAATTTAATTTTATGATTGAGATTATTTAGGTTCGATGTTGCATGATTAGTGTATGTATATGTTAGTTCTTAAAGTTTTGCTATATGAGATTTATCTTAAGAATTGCTTTAGGTTTATTTGCTAAGCTTCTATTTGTTCTTGCGTTTAACTTCTACCCCTTGTTTTGTTTTGTTTTGCTTTGTCGGGACGACAAAAGTTTGAGTTGGGGATCTTGATGTCTCCTTGAATGTTCTTATTTTCGACCCTTAGGAGACATCATTTTTGGTGTTTATTTAATCATTTCGATAGACTTTTGGACTAAATATGCAATAATATGATTTTCCTCTTTTATTTCTAGCATTTTTGATTTATTAAGCTTTTGCGCGTAATATTGGTATTTTTAGTGAAAATTTTACAGGTTTTAGATGTTAGCTAGAAGAGGAATCCGAGGAGAAAGTCAAAGATCAAAAGATAGAGACAAGACTTGAAAAGAAATCCCGAAGATATTATTTTTTAGAGCTGAAAATCCATTTTCCAGGCCATAGATTGCTGATTTCGAGGTGCTTAAGCGATGATTTAGCTGTTGACCTTTAAAGAGAAATCATTCCTTATCAAGTTACGGAACTTTAGCAACTGGAATGAGGTCAATCGGAGTCATAACGCATCGGGAAAAGCCGTTTTAGTGAAGGTGTATCAGCAGTTACGGGATTTTGGGCTTAGAAAGTGGGCTTGGACATTTAATTAATATTCTATTTTCTGGTCCAAGCCCTAGAACGAATTTGCACTTATAAAAGGAGGTCTGGACTTCTATTTTACACACAATTCACATTCTGCAAGATTGAAAACACCAGAGAGAAGCAACTGAAGGAAGGAGAAGAAGCTACAAGAGCTGGAGAGGGTCTATATCTCCGTTCGTAGTCATTCCGATTCCGGAAATTAGGTTCTTTTATCTTTTTAATTCTGTAAACAATATGAATTCCTTTAATTTTAATTTCGTATTTCATTTTAATATGAGCTAAGTTTTATATAGTGCTTGAGAACAAACAATGGGTGAATCCCAATTCTTATTAATTAACGAATGTTGAATTTGGGTTTTTATTGAATTAAACTAAATTAGGGCTTTTACTCTTTTCGATAAATCATGAATATTTACTGTTTTTAGCGTCATGAACTAGGAACAGGTAATAGTATTTAGGCTATTCCAATTAGTGGCAATTGGATCATCCTGACGGAGGGTTTAAATACGGAACCATTTATTCAATCTAGGATAGAAGTTAATGATTCTGACGAGCTTAGCTAATCCTAGGGCCAATGAGGTAATAACACTTAATCATCCAACGGTGGATCATATTTACCCTGACGGGACTAGTGACACTTTAGGATCGCCTTATAGTCCACCCTGACGGGGGTATAAGGAAATTAGAATCCCGACCATTGTAATTGACTAATTTAGCCCTTAAACAACATAAGTTAAGAAATAGGATAGGGAGGATCCTTGCGTTCTCAAGTGCTACTTCTCATATTGCGTTTTACATCATTTTACTTGCGTCTTAGCTTTTACTTGCATTTTAATATTTGTCTTTCATTTACTTAGTCTTATAACAAAAACCAAACAACCATATTATTGTCTTTTATTTTCATAAGTGCATCAATCACTATTTGCTAGACATTGTGATCAACCATCCCGTCCTTGGAACGAATCTGTTTTATCAACTATATTACTTGGGACAACCGTACACTTGCGGTTGTGGTTCGATTATTATTTGCATTTATTTAGAACACACAAAGGACCACCAGTGGTTTGTAATTACTGATGCAATTTATTTAGAACCGTACACTTACGTGTAGAATATTAATGGTGTGATAGTTAATATCAGTGGTTTGTAATTACTGATGCAATTTTATTTGTAATTACTACGCAAATATTAAAGATATACATTCATTGAATTCTATTTGTTTTATTCGTTTTGTTTTGTACTTTAATTTAATGTTTTGACAATTTTTTCTTTTTTGTTTTGATATAATTGATTGGTTGCATATAATTAGGAAATTAGTTTTGATAAGTCAAAATATATTAATGGAGCAAAAGGGCAATCCAGACTTTTTGAGTGGAGTGGATCTGATGGGCAATTGACAATAAGTTGTGGACTCTGTCAGTCAATCACCCTTTTTTTAAATAAAATAAAATTGCCTAATTGCCTCTATGTATAAGTATAATTTTAATACGAATAATATTTCAGACTATCAAACCCACTATTTTATTTTTATATACTACATATAGTCAATGGAAATTAATTAAAAACCAATTCAATCAAATATGTTAATCCCAAATTCAATTAAAACAAAAAAAAATCAATTGTTCATATAATTACAATAATAAAAGAGAAATTGTGCATAATGTACTTTGGAATGAATAGTTTAGAAATAAATTATAGACAAAAAAAATTTAATAATAATTTATCCAAAGCATAGAGATGGAGAATTGAAAAATTGATGTGGTGAAACTCCAACTCTTGATTTTTCTTTCTCTAGATCCTTCTGTTTGCTTTTATGATAAATTGTGGATGAATACTAAGCTATGGCGGCCAAGGGATGATTTTCTAATCTTAGGAGCTGATATTATATAGGTAAAAAGCATTCTAGGGTTTCCATGGGCTAGGTTTTAGAATTCTAATCCAACTCAAACTCGTTTTCATAATAAAGTAGACTGGTTGGCCCATAGAGTGTGTAAAAATCACAACTCCTTTGTTACAACTCCAATTTGCTTGATCTTAGTATCCACACGACCGCAGTTCAAAGACTTTCTGGATATGAAAGGGGTCCCACAAATTCATTGTCTATTTTATGCAGCATTAAAAACTCTACACGTCTCCAAAACTGGACAACAACTGTTGGTACCTTTTACACTTTCCTAAAACAACTTTCTTTCCTTTTAACTCTTGATTTTGTCTTAGATATTCCTTACACAACTTCTTCTCCAAGTCTTGGCATATAATATCATCTTTGTAACTAAGAGCTTCACATTTAACACACAAATTACGCACAAATAGCGCAAAAAGTTGACAAATCTCCAAAAATGAAACACCTAATGCACCTAAAAATATGTCTCACAATGATATTTAGTTATCACAAAAAGGGAGACATCAAGAACCCCAACTCAAAATTTGTCTTCCCGACAAATAAAAATAAGAACACTAGGGAAGTGATGTCTCCTCATTTGTGATAGATTTATGTTAGGATGAGACATCATTTTTAGTGTTTTAGAAGTCAATAATGTCGATTTTCTTGAGTTTTAGTGCACTTTCCTATTTTGTGTCTTGATTTGTAGAAATAATATTTTTAGAGCATATTGGGTTTAATTGTTTATTTAGTGTGTAGCTTTAAAGATAATTATGGAGCTTAATTAGAGTCCAAGTCAAAGACAACAACTTATGGAAAGAGATTAGTATGGTAATTGGAGAAAAGGAAATAAAAACTAAAAAGATGGAAAAGGAAAAGCTGCCTAAATCTGGGATTCTGCATACACGTCCAAAGATATGTGTTTTTACCTAAGAAATAGGCCGAATCTGATGATTTCCTTCTAAAGGGCCTAGATAATTCTGTTTCGATTCTTTTGGTATCTTGTGGAGCAAAATCGGACCAATAACGAAGAAGATATGACCAAAACAACGCAGCATTGTTTATCTTTATTTCCATACGAATTTGAGTTGGGCTAGAAGTCCATTACCTTAACTATTCCTCAAGAAAACGAATTAGGTCTTCTAAACACCTATAAATACACCCTTATATCACTTGTAAATCATCCTTGCCTCATAGTAATTAGTTCTTAAGGTTTTATTCTTCCAGTTTATTGTAGAGAGCAAGATGATGTCTTTTGTAATTTCTTTTAGTTTATTTCCATCAGGTATGAACTAAACCTCCCATAGCTTGGGTTTTGCATATGTATAATCTATGAATTCTAATTCTTCTATCTAAGTTTCTTTGGGAATTATATGTTTTAATCTGATATTAGCCACTTAACTTATATTTGCTTATGTGTTTTGATTTAATGTCTTTCCTAAAACTGATCACTTTAGGATTGTTTTAGAAGTAGTTAGATGGTCTCCTTGACAGGGTGTTTAACTATTGAACCACCACATAATGTCTAGTGTCGATAGCAGATCTGACAAAACATACTTCTAACTAGATAGTCATTAGGGTTTGTTTTAACCACCATATCACCAATTGATTGTAGTGTGCTGGATAGGGCCTCAGTGGCGTTTGATAACCCTATTTGAGTCCTCGTCTTGGTTGTGCCGTAGCCCCCTTAGTCGCTCCCAAGGTCTAAGATTGGGGAATTTAGAATCCTGACTAAATATTACCAAGAGCTGATATTCTCCCTTATGAACTAGATTATAGATAGAATTAGAAGGATTAGTGCATACTAGCAAAACCTGAGCTATACTTCTCATCTCATATTCTTAATCTTTTACTTTATTGTCTTTATTTTCCTAGTTTAAATTAGTTTAATTGATAATTTCGAATTCTTTGCTTTAATTTACTGTTTTCTAGTTATTTACTTTTACTCGTTATCTGTTCCTACGCGATTAACACACTTAAGTCCCTGAGAACGAACTCTACTTATCATTAAAACTTGCATACGTCCTGTAATACTTGCATTACTATGCCTGTCTAGGGTGAGAGTGCATAGTTTTCCATACTTAAATTGATCTTATTTTTATCACACCCTAGGCGACACCAAGTTTTTGGCGCCGCTGCCGGGGACTTGTGTCTCGTTAGCGTGTGGGTTATCTATTTCGAGTTTTAGTTTTTAATTAGTTTTTACTTTTCAGTCTTTAGTTTAGTTTTTAGTTTTAGTTTTAGTTTTCCATATTTACGCTTGGGTTTGCTTTAGTCTTTTTCAGGTTTCACAGTGTTTAATTCTTGGCCTCCCTTATCGGAGCCTGAGAGGAGCTTCAGACCTTACAACAAATGAGTTCGTGAGGAAAGAGCCTTGAGAAGAGTTATGGCATCCCAACGAGATCCACCAGTTGGAGGAGGTTTACATCAAGATCCACCACTTGGTGGAGTGCAGAATAACCTAGGTGGACAACAACAAGAGCTACCACTTGGTGGACAAGAAGGTGTACAATTACCAGCAGGAGGAGGTAATGGGCAGAATAATTTTAATAATCAGAACCGAGTTGAACAAGATCTACCTGGCCTTAATGTACCATTCCATGTTCAACCCATCGGTTACCGCCCTCCTGAGATTCCGAATATCAAATTTAGACCCGATCCGGGTATGCTTAGTCAATTTCAAAGTTTCGGACTCTATACTGGTACAGCTATTCAAGATCCGGTAAAAGCGATTCAGAAGTTTATGCAGATTTGTGATGCCTACATTACTCCAGGCATTACACGCGAGCAACTGTATTGTCATATGTTTTCGTTTTTCTTGACCGGAAGAGCTAGCGATTGGCTAGAAAGACAACCACATGGAACCATTCACTCTTGGAGAGAACTTCAAGCCGCATTCTTTAACCGATTTTATCCGAAGAGCATGAGACTTAAAGATCAAGCCGAGCTTGCAAGATTTTGCCAAGAAGATGGAGAAACAGTGGGAGAAGCATGGACAAGGTTTCAACAAAAATTGATTAGATGTCCACTCCATGGTTATACACCTGCTCTACAACTTGCTATGTTCTATGAAGGTCTTAATGATAAAGGTAGAGAAAAGGTGGATAACATTGGAAAGGGTAATTTTGTGTCCATGAATCACAATGAAGCTTCCGAGGTGTTAAAAAACATTATGGAACAAGAAAGAAGTTGGCCTTCAACGCGAGCTTCTGCAGCAAAAACCCGAGGAACGCTTCGTTTAGATGCAGAAACTGCGAATTCAGCTCAAATATCCTCCTTAGAAAACCAAATCAAGGAGCTGAGAATCGCGATGGAAAAGAATTTAGCTGCTACAAAGGTAGTACAAGAAGCACAAGGTTATCAACTATGTGGAGTGAACGATCATGCATGGGAAGAGTGCGAATCAAATCCGCAATCTGTTTACTTTATATCCAACCGATGGGGCAACCGCAACCATCCGGGTATGCAGTATTCAAATCCTCAAGGGGCCGCTAATCCTGGTCAATATCAATCGCGCCCCCAGAACAACTCTTACCAACAGAGAGGTCAGTACCAAAACCAATATCAGAATAGACCTGCTCCTCCACAACAACCTGCTCAAGACGCCTATACCGATTCCTTAGAACAAAAAGCTTTACCGCAATATCCGCAAGAAGGGTCTATGGACAATACACAGATAGTACAAGCTCTAGACCGTTTGAACACGACTATAAACGCTCAAGAAGAAAAGGTCAGAGGACATGATGCCATACTTCAGATGCTAACTACTCAAGTGACACAACTAAACAAAGTGTTAACAAGTGTTGTAGAACAAAAGGAAGTAAAGGCAATCGAAGGAGGTGAAGATAAGGATGAGTTCGAAGCTTGCAAGGCTATATGTCTTGAGATTACGGAAAAGAAAGAGGAAGCACCACATGCTGCCATTAGTTCCGTGGAAGTTCCCAGTATTGAAGAAGAACCAACCGAGTCTAACCCCGAGGAATCTGACTGTTTAGAAGTTTGTCTGGAGGACGAGCAAGAGAGAGACGAGTTCATAGAGTTACTGAGGAAGGTGCAAGAGGAGATTCGATCGGTAGTAGAATATGCAGCTGAGTTGGCTAAAGAAAAAGAGGAAGAAGCCTCAAGAGAGGAATCAAAAGATGAAGTGGCACCTGCTGTGCTAGAAGAGAAAGAAGAAGAGAAGGTGGAATCGCCACCTAGTGTTCAACTAGTGTCATCAACTATTCCTGATACAAATCCTAAAGATGACACTGTTCTCAAGACATTTGTAGAGGCGTACCAACCTGAAAATATTAACGCCCAAATGCTTGAGATTGCGAAGAGAGGACTTACACCGCAACAAGTGTTTACGCAAGTTATTCCTGAGAATGAGGCGAGTGTAGAGATCCCGAGAGAGAACCTGAGGGTTTCGAGAAGAAGTGAGAAGGAGCTACCTACAAAGCTTAAAGATCCGGGAAGTTTTAACCTTCCTATTCAATTACATGGTAGGCTCAAAGTGAAAGCGATGTACGATGTGGGTTTTGGTGTGAATCTTATGCCTAAGTCCGTGTTCGAGAGACTTGGACTTCAGAAATCAGAGAAAACTCCAGTGAAGTTGCAGTTTGCTGACAACTCAGTGAAGAGGACATGGGGAACAGTGGAGAACCTCTTAGTCCGTGCAGGTAATATCACCATCCCTACTGACTTTGTTATTCTTGAGTTTGATGCAGATAAGCAGGTTCCGGTCATACTTGGCCGACCTTTCATGGCCACAAGCCAAAGTGTGATCAACTTCCAAGATGGGACCATCACCCTTCATGCTAAGAAATGTATCTGAGACCTTCTATGTCTTGGGTAAGAAACCGAGGAAGTTGGATCCCACCGTGCCCATCATCCACAGCCTTTCACATCACAACGTCCCTCCTGAGGAAATCCACTTAAAGCCTGTGGATACTGAGCTAGACATTGAGTTTGGGGTTGGCCATGAAGTCTTATGGAAATCTCACAAACGCGAGAATAGGCCACGAAGTTTTAAAGACTCGTGGATGGGACCATTCATTGTCACTAAGGTTGTTTCAGCCAAGGTGATAGAAATTCGCCCCAAAACTGGGGTCAAGCGCAGATTAGTTGACGTTCATAGCCTTACTCGTTGTTGGGGAGGCTATATTCGCAAATCTTGACAGAGGTAACACGTCTAACTTTGAAAGACGTTAAACAAAAGTGCTGTTCGGGAGACAACCCGAAGTTTTTTTTTTATGTTTTCATGTCTTTTACGTTTTTAGTTTAGTTTATTTTAGTTGTTTTTAGTTGATAATGCATATTTGAGAAAGGTATTAGTGTTTTTGGTGTGTAGGAATTGGAGAAATCGAGTTAGGGAACGCGAGGAAATTTTTTGGAGCGCAAGAATGCACCCCGCGGACTACCCCACAGACTACCACATGGTCCGCAGGGTGGTCCGCGAGGTCAAAAACCCGTACCACGGGTTGCTACCGCGGGTCTGATCCGGAAACCAGAAAAATTGCCGCGGACTACCCTCCGGTGCACCGCACCATGGTCCGTGCCTCAAAAACACGTGCCACGGGGTAGGTGCCACGGGTATTTTGACGGAGTCCACAACAGAAGCCGCGGGGTACCCTCCGGTACACCGGACCCTAGTCCGCGAGCCAAAAACCCGTGCCACGGGGTCCTACCACGGGTTCAATCCAGTGAGCAAAAAATTTCGAACATCAGATGTCGCGGACTACCCTGCGGTGCACCCCATGGTCCGCAGGGGTAGTCCGCAGCGCCGCCAGAGGAGAGAGAAAGTTACGGGATTGAGTTATAAAGAAGGTATTAAGCTTATTATTCCGAATTTATTAAACCTTAACCCTCTTTTTCTTCTCCACAACTCTCCTAACTCCATTGAAGCTCATCAAAACCTTCACCAATCACCAAAACACTACCCAATCATCAAGAAAAACACATCAAATCTTCTCTCCACATCATTACAAGAGAGAATCAAGCTACCAATCATCACCAAATTCATTCAAATTGAAGAATCAAAGAGCCAAATTTCACAAAATTCATCACACAATTTCTAATATCCAAGCCTACCCATTACAAATCATCCTCACCCACATAGAGATTCATCACCAATTCACCCATCCTAGGCCAAATCAAGCTTGTTCATCCATTAATTCAAGAATTTAATTTTCAAGGGTTGCTAAAGCTTTGAGTTGGGGTTAATTGAGGATGACTAATAGAACAACAATCTTAGCTAACAAGAGGGAGGTGAAGAGTAATAAGGGATTGGATTTAAACAAGAAGAAATCAATTAACAAAGGTGCTAGTTCTAAATCAAAGGGTAAAGAGAAAGTAGAGAAGAGTGAGAAACCTTCATATGATCGTAATGGTAAAAAGCTTTATTATTATGCAAAGGAAAAACCTCAACCACAACAAGATCTTATACCTGTAGAGAAAGTGGATACTTCAAGAGCTCTGAAGATTTCTGCAGAGAAACAATTAAAAGAACTACCTTTTGCCTATGAGAAAGTATTCAAGGAAGAAATTAGAGATGGAGAATACAAGAGATTCTTTGAGCTTGGTGAGAAATCGGGTTGGTCTACGTTCATGGTAAGACGTTCTGAATTATGTCATGAATTAGTTTTGGAATTCTATTTAGGCCTTTTTAGCCGAGATAGTGACTGTGTTCCGATTAGAGGAGAGTTAGTTCCTTTCACAGTTGAGGAGATTAGGAACCACTTCAAGTTTAAGAAATTGAAAGGTTTTTGCAAATTTGAAGAAGCAGTTGCTAAACGAAAAATCTTTGATGAGGAATTACTTTTTGAGCATGTATTAGACAAAGAGAAAGTGCAATCACATAAGGGAGAATCGAAGGCACCTTGGCCTTACAAATATCTTCAAGCAGATGCGCGAATTTGGCACAATTTCCTTATTCCTAATGTCTTTGGAAACACACGAACTTTGGATGTGACTATGAAGAACGCTTTACTTTTGGACTGTATTTTGAGAGGAGAAGAAGTTGATGTGGCACAATTGATCTATGAGGAGGTGATACGATTTTCGGTCTCTCCTAAATCAGTGTATAATGTAAATTTCCTACTATGATCACGTGTCTTGTGCGAAAAGCGAATGTAGTATTGGGTGAAGAAGAGAAACTCGAGTTTAAGACGAGTTATATTGATAATGCTTGGATCAAGGAAAGTCTTCGAAGAGCGGGTTCTACTCAAGCCTCGAAGGAAGAAAAGGAGCAAAATTGGCAAGAGAAGATGGAGGAGCGTTTAACGAAATTTGAAGCAGCTCAAACTTATTTGGTCAATGATGTGGCACAAATCAACGCTAATCAAGTGCACATCATGAAACTCCTTGAGCAATTAACGAAAGGTCCAGCAATTCCAACCTTGGATATCAATGATGCGAGGCAATAGCCTCGAGAGTATGTTCTCTTTCTTCCTTACCATTTCTGTAAATATGCCTATCTGCTAATTTTAATTTCTGTTTTTCGAGTCTTTTTCGAGTCGTGGGGACACGGCTCATTTTTGAGTTGGGGGTGTGGGGATTCGTTGTCTCTCATCTCCATTTTTCTGTTTTTTGGGTGAAATTAAAATTTTTGATACATGGGAATTAGATGTAGAGTGTGTTTAATAGCTTGGAAGCATAAGCTCAGTAGATTAATGATAGTAAGTGATATGTTCATGAGCTATGTCTTTGTATACTTTGAGTATTTGCAGGAAAACACACGTTGATAGTAAAGAAAAGATTAGTGAGCAATGCGATAGAAAGTATGTTCGATCTCAGGGAACCTTGAGAAGTGTGTAGGCCGTGAGATCCAAGCTAGTTGAAAAACCATTTGATGAAAGTGCTAAAGGTAAGAAATTTTCGAAATCACATAGTGTAGAAAGTGATCAAGGCGGTTCTTTCATATTTTTAAGCCTTTGAAGCCTTTTTATACCTTCTCACCTTGTGATTTTGGTTTTATATGCTATATCCTTCTTAGCCCCTTCTAGCCTTTGTAAAGCCTTTTGATTGAACCACGTTATAAGCCATATCCTTTAGATTTTAGGACTTTTCCATATGACCCGCACTCGAATCGCGATGCTTAGACAGTTGTTTTAGAGCTTGAGTTTGGGGTGGTGGGTCCACCATTATGGGAATTGATATTATGTTGGGATTTTTGATCTTATAAATTGTGCTTTGTGCTTTATATTAATGATGTTTCACAGCTTTGTATTGTAACCCTTTGCCGGGGTAATAGTGAATGAAAAAGAAGCTTCGAGCTAATTTTGCCAACAAGGGCATTAAAAGAAAAAATATATATATGATAAAATTAGCGTGATATCTCATCATTAAAAGAGAGTCATAGCTATAAAATGATTTGAAAAGAAAAGAAAATATATATATTCGGACCGGCAAAGTGGATTTTTATGTGAACATCTTAAGCTTTAATTGGGTTATTGGGGATGCTAAATTATGAATCAAGGAATTCATTGGGTTGAGTGAGAAACATTGTATGAGAGTAACTCAAGCTCTAGGGCGATTCGTTGATGGCTAGTGAGGAGAGAGCCAAAAGCTCACTCCAAATTATCCAAATATACTATCATACCGTCCCTAAGCCTACATTACAACCTTAAAGACCTTGTGATTCTTTGTTATGTAATTGAGAAGTGATTGAGCCATTAGAGATTAGTTAAGTGGATCCTTGGATACTAGTAAGGTTTGATGAACAATCTATAGCTCTCTTGGGGAACTGAGTAAAGTCCCAATCCTTCTTACATTGCGAAACTAATCTGATCTTGAATTCAAGCCGTGTTGACTGTGGATATGAGAAGTGTACAAGTATGTAGTTTATGAATATTATTGCATGAAATTTTCTGAGTTATGTGCTTAGGTTTTATTCTATATATTCTGCTATGCTTTTCCCCTGTGTTGAGAATTTTATAAGTGTGTATTTCTAGACTTCCCTATGTTTTTATTTTTATTGTATCGGGACGATACAACTTTGAGTTGGGGGTCTTGATGTCTCCTCATTTGTGATAGATTTATGTTAGGATGAGACATCATTTTTAGTGTTTTAGAAGTCAATAATGTCGATTTTCTTGAGTTTTAGTGCACTTTCCTATTTTGTGTCTTGATTTGTAAAAATAATATTTTTAGAGCATATTGGGTTTAATTGTTTATTTAGTGTGTAGCTTTAAAGATAATTATGGAGCTTAATTAGAGTCCAAGTCAAAGACAACAGCTTATGGAAAGAGATTAGTATGGTAATTGGAGAAAAGGAAATAAAAGCTAAAAAGATGGAAAAGCTGCCTAAATCTGGGATTCTGCATACACGTCCAAAGATATGCGTTTTTACCTAAGAAATAGGCCGAATCTGATGATTTCCTTCTAAAGGGCCTAGATAATTCTGTTGCGATTCTTTTGGTATCTTGTGGAGCAAAATCGGACTAATAACGAAGAAGATATGACCAAAACAACGCAGCAGTGTTTATCTTTATTTCCATACGAATTTGAGTTGGGCTAGAAGTCCATTACCTTAACTATTCCTCAAGAAAACGAATTAGGTCTTCTAAACACCTATAAATACACCCTTATATCACTTGTAAATCATCCTTGCCTCATAGTAATTAGTTCTTAAGGTTTTATTCTTCCAGTTTATTGTAGAGAGAAAGATGATGTCTTTTGTAATTTCTTTTAGTTTATTTCCATCAGGTATGAACTAAACCTCCCATAGCTTGGGTTTTGCATATGTATAATCTATGAATTCTAATTCTTCTATCTAAGTTTCTTTTGGAATTATATGTTTTAATCTGATATTAGCCACTTAACTTATATTTGCTTATGTGTTTTGATTTAATGTCTTTCCTAGAACTGATCACTTTAGGATTGTTTTAGAAGTAGTTAGATGGTCTCCTTGACAGGGTGTTTAACTATTGAACCACCACATAATGTCTAGTGTCGATAGCAGTTCTGACAAAACATACTTCTAACTAGATAGTCATTAGGGTTTGTTTTAACCACCATATCACCAATTGATTGTAGTGTGCTGGATAGGGCCTCAGTGGCGTTTGATAACCCTATTTGAGTCCTCGTCTTGGTTGTGCCGTAGCCCCCTTAGTCGCTCCCAAGGTCTAAGATTGGGGAATTTAGAATCCTGACTAAATATTACCAAGAGATGATATTCTCCCTTATGAACTAGATTATAGATAGAATTAGAAGGATTAGTGCATACTAGCAAGACCTGAGCTATACTTCTCATCTCATATTCTTAATCTTTTACTTTATTGTCTTTATTTTCCTAGTTTAAATTAGTTTAATTGATAATTTCGAATTCTTTGCTTTAATTTACTGTTTTCTAGTTATTTACTTTTACTCGTTATCTGTTCCTACGCGATTAACACACTTAAGTCCCTGAGAACGAACTCTACTTATCATTAAAACTTGCATACGTCCTGTAATACTTGCAGTACTGTGCCTGTCTAGGGTGAGAGTGCATAGTTTTTCATACTTAAATTGATCTTATTTTTTTCACACCCTAGGCGACACCAGGAAGTCTCTAAAATATCAGCGAAGAAAAATAAGCAAGAGAAAAGGAGAGTGTAAAGAATATTTATAAAGCAACTACCTAGCGAGTATCATGTAATAATATTTACAAAGTAAATCATATATACACTTATCATACAAACAATCAACACAATTTAATTTTAAGATCAGATTAGCTTTGCAATGCACAAAGGATATATCTTTCACGCAGTTTGATATGGAGGCTATATAGTGTTTATCGATCCTAACAAAGTCTCCAATGATCCGTCTAACTACTCTCTATTGGTTCAATCGCTTCTAGATCACATATTTAAGAATCATTCTTTATGGTTGTAATGTTAGGCACAGGGACGGTATGATCGTATATTTGGATGTTGTAGAGTGAGTTTTTGGCTCTCTCCTCACTAGCCATCAATGAGTCTCTATATTGCTTGAGTTACTCTCATAAATGTTTTCACTCAACCCAAGATTTAATGCACTTAATATGTATCCCCAATAACCCAATATAAAGCATCAAGACGATCACATAAAAATTCTACTTTGCTGGTCCAATTCATATAATATTTTTCATACTTTGTTATTTGCAAGTTAGCTATGACTTTCTTTTTTATGTGAGATATCATGATACTGTCTTTGTCATCATATTTCTTTTCTTTTTATGACTCTTTTCTTTTTATAACTTTTTTCTTTTACTTTTACCCCGGTAAAGGGTTACAATATAAAAGAGTGATTCATCATCAAAATCACAATTACATAGCTTCAAAAACCCGCCCAAGTGTTTCCCATAATCATATCCCACTACCCCAAACTCAAGCTCTTGAGACGACTGTCTTAGCATCACGATTTTAGTGCGGGTCATATGAAAAAGTCCTATAATATAAGGGTATGGCTTGTAACATGGATAATAAAAGGATTTAGAAAGGCTAGAAGGGGTTGAGACGGATAATAATTAATTAAATTTGGACATCAAGGTAAAAGGTAACAAGGGTATTATCAAAGAACCGCCTTAATCACTTTCTAAGCTATGAAATTTTGTTACTTTCTCACCTCTAGCACGTTCATTAATTGGGTTTATCAACTAGCTCGTATCTTGCGGTCTATATACCCTTCAAGGCGCCCTAAGATCAGCTTACTTCTATCGCATTGTTTACTAATCGTTGCTTTACTTGTAAGGTGTGTTTTCATGTTCATATTTCAAAGCATACAATATAACTAGTTTATAAACAAATTACTTACTATCATTAATTCACTAAATCTTATGATTTTAGGCCATTATACACAATCCACATCTTATTCCATCTCTAGAAAATTTTAATTTTACCTAGAAAGAAGTAAATTACATATAATGGGGATGAGGGACAACGAATACCGACACCCCAACTAAAAAATGAGTCGTGTCCTCATGACTCGAAACACACTATATAAAAAATTTAAAACTAATGCATATATTGCAAATAAACAAATTGTAGGGAAGGGAGATAACACTCTCTTCGAGGCTAGCTCCTTGCGTGATAAATACCCAAGATAAGGTGCAGTGCTTTTCTTATATATAAACGTCTTGTATAACCACATTTCCATTCACTTACTTCCTAGTGTGATGCATCCCCATCAATCGACCAACTCTAGAAATCTTTTGTGTTTACCTTTTTCTAACTTTGTTCTCAAATTTGTGTTGCAATAGCTATTAGGGCCCTTAGAAGCTTCGCTTGTTTTACTCTTGTTCTCACCCAAGATTGGGTGAGAAAGGTTTAGAAAATTTGGAAAAAGTTTATGGAAAATTTTGGAATTTGATTCTTGATTCTAGTTGTTGTGGAATGATTTGGGTGGGTAAATATTATTTGCAGGCGTGTAAGGACGGATTGAGATATGAAATTATGGTGATTTTGTGTTGTTTTAATGTGAGGTGAGGTTTGGTGAAGTTTTAATGGAGTTTGGGTGCTTAGAGAAGAAGAAGGCTTAAGGTTTGTGAGTTGTAATGTGAAAATCCCTCCTTTATCTTGAAATGTCACGACCCGCATCGGTGTGCCGCCTGTAGGGCCGGTATACCGGTCTTTCTTTTCCTTAATTGACCGTGACACGGATTGTTAACATGGTTCGACGGGTCGGTTTTCCGCCTTTAGGGACGACATGCTACTCGAGCTCTCGTACAGTTTCTGACCTCAAAGCATGGCCTATACCGTCACAACCCTTCGCTGACACACTGGTATGTCGGTTTCATATTTGCAACTTTCTGACTTGAAACTGTCATGACCCTTTGTCGAGAATGATGAAACGGTATGGACCCGAAGAGCCTCTTAGAGGGCTGGTATACCAGTCCTCGTATTTAACTTTCTGACTTTGAATGTGGCGTGAGCAATCATGACCCATTGGGAAGTGCCGGCATGTTGCCAGTAGGGCCGGCAAGCCGCTCTGCTGTTGTGACTTTGGGTTTTTGCGATCTTGTTCAACTTAATCTCATATTCTATGTTACATACACATCAAAAACACTTTTACCTACCTCATTACTATAATATTGATTAAAAACAACTAATCTAACCAAAAATTAAAACATAAAAGCATTAAAATATTGTAGGTTGTCTCTAACGGTAAGCATTCTTGTTTAACGCCGTTTAAAGTTTGATGTGTTACCTCGATTATTCCTTGAGTATGTAGCCTCCCTAGAAATGGGTGAGGATATGAATGTCTACTATACAAAGCTTTTGACCTTTTGTGGGTCGTATCTCTAGCAATTTTTCTGTCACCACTCGAGTAATGATGAATGGTCCCATCCACACATTCTTGAACCCCTATGGCCTATTCTCTTGTTTAAAGGCCTTCCAAAGCAACCTCGTTTTCAACCCCAAACTCATATTTTTCTCTCTTCTTTACAATTTCATGGCCGTGGCCCTTTTCTTTAACATGTGGGTCACTATCGGAATAATGGGGAACTCAAGTGACTCTTCCTCAAGCTTCTTGTCCAAAACATGGAGTCTTTCATATTGGAAAAATTACTTCACAACTTAGAAAAATACTGACAGTTAATTGGGAAGGAATTTGAGCATGCCTTTTGGCAGAAGGTATCCCTTTGATTCTAGTTTGTGTGATAATAAACGGCGCGTAATTCCAAGTTAAAATGAAGAAATTATGAAACTTTTGCCAAGATTATTTGAGCAGTCCAGATTTACTAAAGAAGTCCACAAGTCACCTTTGACCTATTTTGTGGGCCAGCAGTAAGACTTACGAATTTCCTAGCATATATTAGTAGATTTCCAACTTTTTATACATACTTTACTTAGGGATCGAATTATTTTATCTAACTGCAAAAATATAAAAACCCAAAACCATAACCATTTATTTTTTCAAAAACCACAGTCTAACGATATTGACCATCGGTATTGTAGTTTTTAACCGTTAGGTTTTGGGTTTTAAATAATTTGGTTTAACCATAACCACTAATATAAGAAAACTCTTCAAAGTATATACAAAATTGTGTTGGTCTTTGATTAAATTGGATAATTGTTATTCAATTGGTTAAATCATTTATTTAGATTTTGGTTTTAGGATTTGAATATAATTTTTCACTAGAATATTATAAAATATGAAAATATATATGGTACTAAACGTTTTTTGGTTATTCATATTAAATTTTATCCAAAATTATAACCTAACGGTTTTAACCATCAGTTACACTTTTAAAACCATAACCTAATTGTTTTAACCTCGGTTATATAATTGGTTTTCAATCGGTTGGGTTACCATCAATTGTTTTTAACCATAACCATTTCCCTACTCATCGTTATTTATTATTAAGTTTTGGAGCGAGAGAGAAGCAAGGAGAGCCATGAAAACAACACAATTACTTCTAATTTGTAATTCTTCTTCCCTTAGACTCCTAATTATATCTTTACTATTATTTATTTTATTTCAAGCATGAGCTAAACTTTTAATTATTTTGGGATGTGTTATTTATGAACTGTATTAAAAATTGTATTGATTATTTATGATTATTGGAATTTTCAAGGTTTAAATAAATTGGGTATTGTTCCACTGATTATTATTTTGCTTCAATGCGAATTTGTTTATAAATGACACATAAATTGAATTTCTTAGTTATGAACTACCCTTGAAAGGGGTATTGATAGGTGGATCTATATAATAAATGTAAAATTCGTCTTAAGAATTGGAAGATCTAGATAGTTTATATAGTCGTTAAGTGGGTTTAAACTAAAACGTGTCATATAAAGTGTGTAAGTGATGTCTTACGTGATAGATTAATCTAGTCACGAGACATCTTTTTATGGTTACGTTGTGCTTATTTTAGGGATTATTCTTGATCTTTATATAGTTTCTCATTTCTTGTGTAGTTTTGGATAATTATTACTTTTAGAACTATCTGTGTGTAATTTGTGTGTTAACTGTGCAGTTTGTTGGATCCAAAAGTGTGATATAATAATAAATGTGAAAATCAAACGCACACATCACGGAAACCAAGATTAACATTTTCGCAAGTGTACAAATCGTTACAAGTAATAAGTAAGTAATAAGTGTTTATTCTCAGGGATTTAGGTAGTTACTCTAATTCATGATCAATATTAGCTTAGGTGGTTTTAAGTGTTCAGATTAAGAGCAATTAAACTGAATATATGTTTTAATTCCTAAACTAATAAAACTAATTATGCACGAAAGAATAAAGCTAAGGATGCTAGTAAGAATCTATCATATTGAAACGTGTTTCTATGAATAAGGGTGAATAGGTGATGTTTCACATTAATCGGAATTCAAATTAATCTGAGTCCTCACAAGGGCAGATCTAGCTCTCTACCTTAATCATCCTCTCGGCTATCAGGTAGGCTTAAATCCCGATTATCCTATTGACTACCTATAATATCGTGTGATAAAAGGCATTAGGCACCTGTATTCTAGTTCTGTAATCTTTCCCCCCACTCGGGTGTTAGGAAAATTACGACGGCTCCTGTTTATCAATTTGAATTTTAGATGTGTGGAATGGTAGAGTAGGCTATCTTTCTTTTCTCTCCCATCAAAAGGCTAAATTACTAATAATATTACATTCGGACCTAAATGTTTTTGAATTCCGCTAGTAAAGGAGAAAACCCATACTATATAACCATCATAGGTGACTATTCTAGGTCTATGAGAGTATATTTCCTAATAATAAAAGTGAAACAGAACATGTGTTTATAAAATATAAGTCTGAGGTTGAAACCCAACTATTTTGCTAAATCAAAAGAATTAAGGCACGAATGCTGTTCTGAATTCCTTGAAATAGCTCTGTGACAATGACAATAACGAATTAGCGACGAACATAGTGTTTTACACACCCCTATGTAATGACATAGCTAAAGGCTATTGATAATCGGTTCTGGGCCACTAACTCAAATGTGTGGGTACTTAGCAAAGTTAACCAAGTTCTAAGTACGGTCATTGTTGGACCGAATACAATAGACTCAATAGTCATGGGATATGACACGGATGTATAAATCGTCTCAATGAATTCATAGCCACTCATAGTGGTCCTATTGAGAAGTACTTGATGAATTAACTCATAAGGCGTATCATTCTTGAGAGAACAAAAGGATGAGTGTTCAACTTATAATGAATTTAACCTTAAACTTAAACTTAACCATAAACTTAACCTTAAACTTAACCTTAAACATAACTTTAAACTTAACCTTAACATTATCCATAAACCTTATCCCCTTAACTTTAACATCAACCTTTTAACATTAACCTTGACCTTATTCTCAATCTCAATCTCAACCTCAACCTCAAGCTAACCTTAAATGTAATGTTACCTTAACATTAACCTTAACCAAATAAAAATTTATCGTGCTAATATTCAACCTTAAACCTTTTATCTTTTTAAACGTTAACCTTAACCTTAACCTTAACCTTCACCTAGGGAACTTGGGTTCGATTCCCGTCAATGAAATACATTTTTTCTTTAGTGTCTTCATACACAGATTTTACCTAGTACTCCTATAAGTTTACTTATGTATTTTCCAAGTTACTCTTATTTATAAATTTCTAATCCATTTAAGTAGTTAAAAAAAAATTGACCAAGAAAAATTATAGAATTTTCTCTTAAATATTAATCCATTAAATCAAAAGCTATCAAAATTAAACATGGAGGCTTATTTATTAGTTTATAGGTTGATTTTAGCTTAGTATTAGTGCACTTTCCTATTTTGGGTCTTGATTTAGTAACATAATATTTTTAGAGCATATTGGGTTTAATTGTTTATTTAGTGTGAAGCTTTAAAGATAATTATGGAGATTAATTAGAGTCCAAGTCAAAGACTACAAGATATGGAAAGAGATATGCATGGAAATTGGAGATAGAAGGAAACTGAGTTCAATCAGGAAAAGGAAAAGCTGCCTAAATTTGAATTCTGCAGTACACGCCTAAAGAAGTGGTTATTTACCTAAGAAATAGGCCGAGTTTGGTAATTTCCTTTCATAGAGACAAATATAATTCTGTTACGATTCTTTTGGTATATTATGGAGCTCAAACCGACCAATTACGAAGAAGATATGCTCAAAACGGTCCTGCAGTGTTTATCTTTATTTCCTTACGAATTTAAGTTGGGCTAGGAGTCCACCACTTACTTCTCCTTCAAGAAAACGAATTAGGTCAACCTATACACTATAAATACAGCCTCTTAACACTCTTAAATCATACTTGGTGAAACCTTAAGCCAAGAGGAAGCTAACAACACAAGAGAGAAGTCTGGAAGGAGCTATCATCAACAATGTCTTCTTCTACCTTTAGATGTGTAATTTCTTTCTTTTCTTGCATGAACTAAATTTCTTTATCTTGAGTTTTAGCATATATGTATGAACCCTAGTTTTGATTGACATCTATCTAATTTGGGAATTTAATGTTTTAAATAGAATTATAGTTTTTATTCTCTGATTATGTGTTTGGATTTATATTCTGTGTTCTTGTGGACTGCAGCCATCAGAATTACCATCTAGTAATTAGGTCACCATTGACAACGGTGTTTAATTGCATGTTTAGCACATAACGTCTAGTATTAGGTCTGATCTGACAACCCAACCTAGCTAGATAATCACTATGGTTTAGTTCTTGTGACTATTTACCAATTACAGGAAAAGTTTGCTTAGGAAGCCTTATTGACACAGGTAAATCCTATTTTACACTACTGATAGCGAATTAGAACCGATTAGGGAAATACTACATAATTCACCCTTACATGTTTAGAACGGCAAAACTAGTGGGGATTACATGCTAATAACTTAAGCTATATTCTCAAATCACTTCTCTTTCATCTTTATTTTCTGTCTTTTAATTCTTAGTTTTAATTTAGTTAATTAGAAAACCAAACAAACATCTATTTGTCTTTACTTTTATTTGCGTTTAGTTAATCTAGCTTTAATTATTTACACTTGATATCTGCATAAGATTCCTCTAACCTTCGTAGTCTCTGCGGAACGAATCTTAATCTTTTAACTAAAACTTGCATACGATCTGTATACTTGCAGAACCGTGTAGCTTTAGGGTGTTATTTGCACTTTATTTATATCTTATTTTATCACACCCTAGGCCCCCACCATGTCTTCATACACAGATTTTACCTAGTACTCCTATAAGTTTACCTATGTATTTTCCAAGTTACTCTTATTTATAAATTTCTAATCCATTTAAGTAGTTAAAAAAAAATTGACCAAGAAAAATTATAGAATTTTCTCTTAAATATTAATCCATTAAATCAAAAGCTATCAAAATTAAACATATATACAAGGAGATTTTACTTTATAAGGCCCAACCCACCTTAACTTTCTTTTTTAAATCTCAAACCCAACTAGCCCATAACTACTCTTTAGAACCCAACTAAAATGTACAAAATACCCAAAAAAAAAAACCCTCTCCCTCTATACGTACAGTGGTCTCTTCCAAAACCAAACCAAAACCCCATTATAGGTTCTGAAAAATTCCCACCCCCTCTCTCTTCTCTCTCTCTAATACCGAGCCCCCACCCCCCTCTATCCCTCTCTGTGAAATGGCCACCGCACCACCCCACCACCATAAAGGAGCCCCCCAACATCATCACCGTGAAGCATAATCGAGACCCACCCCCTTCGATCTGAGCTTCATCCCGGATCTGCAGATGGAAGCCACCGCCGCCGCCATGGAAGCCACCTCTGTGAATAACCGACGCCAGCAAGGACGGAAGAAGAACGGCGCCCCCAAACCATTAACCACCACCACCACAGTAAACAAGCTCTCATCACAGTGAACGAAAAACGCCGCCGTGAAGGCCCTGCAGAACCGAAAACCGCCGCCGTGAAAGATCTGCCACCACCACCCAGAAAACGCAACCAGCCACCCACCAAAACTTCGAATCCACCGTTCTTCACCAAAACTTCAAATCCAAGGTTCTTCACCAGAACTTCGAATCCACCTTTCTTCACCATCAGATCTGTTCGTTGCTCCAGGCGGCGCTGCTTACCTGCACCTGCTGTGATGCGTCACCAACTCGCGCCGCTGCTGCTGCCGTGGAGGTCCAGACCCAGGTTCAGGCTGTGAGAGATCCACCACCAAACCCGATGGACACCACCTCTCTGATCACCATCCCCACCCACCTCTGCTACCAGAAAAACCCTCCACTACCAGACCTCCACTGCTCACCATCACCATCGAGCATCATCACCATCCACTTCACCTTCGTAGGTTTTTGGGTCCAACCCTTTGTTAGTTGGTCCAGCCCCATTTGGGCTTAAGTTTTTGTTGTATTGTGTTTTGTTGTATTGGGTCTAGTCCCATATAGTTGTAGTAGGTAATGGAGTTGGCTCATTTTGGTTTAAAGTGTTGTTTTAGATTGTAATTTTTTTTTGTTCAACATGGGTACAGCCCATATGTGTGATAATTTGGTAATGGGGCCAGCCTGGTATAGGTATAAAATGTTGGTTCAGTTTTTCTATGTTGTATTTGTTCTATATGGGTACAGCCTATATCCATGTAAAGGGTTTTTTTGTTTTTCATAGGCCATGCTCTATATAAAGTCATTAAAAAAACATAAACAGATTAATTAGAACGCAAAAATAACGTGTTGGGTACAGCCCAAACCCGTATCTTTGGACGTACTGAAAAAGAAAAAATGTATTTTGGTCCGCACCCATCACGTTAATAGCCTCCATGATAGTTCGTCTTTATGGGTCCGTACCCATAACGAACAGGGGTAAATTAGGAAACATCCAAACCAGAAAGTTGGATTTGAGACTTAAAAAATAATTTTTTTGAACTAGGACTTAAAATATAAAGTTCCCAAAAATTGGGACTCAAATTGTATTTTCCTCTATATACAATAATTAAACTCATTGCACAAAATTAAGTTACACGGATTGCCAACATGTCAATCTCTTATACCCTAGTATTATCCTACTATAAAATGATGTAATAATGTGAACTCCATTTCGATTCACATAAAAGCTTTCACCACTTCCAAAACCTCTATAAACCATTTCTCTCATCTCCCTTCAACAATGGAAGCGACAAAGCCAAGCAAAGGCGCCGGAGAAAAAAAGAAATCAGGCCTTCAATTCCCCGTCGGCCGTATCGCACGTTTCCTCAAGAAAGGTCCTCACAAAAAGAAGAAGAAAGCTTAGATATATAGATCTCGATTCTGCGTTGGCTTTTTGCATAATTAGTTAGATCATCAAGTTTGTAATTTTCTTGATTATTTATGTAGTTTGTGCAAAAAATCAATGGAGCTCCCTTCATCTGTTCCAAAGTAACTTGTTAATTTGATTTTCTATTAGAAGGTTCATAATTAGCTAACGGCATTTGTATGCCATATTAGAAATTTGAAGATATGTTGGTTCTCTTAAAGGTGTTTGTTTATTCTCTCATTTGTCAGGGTTGATGATTTGGGGATCTAGGGTTTTTCAATTTAGGGCAATTTCTTTGGTATTATCCCAAGGGGTTATTTGGCTTTTTATTGTAGATTTAAGGTTTCCAGAGATAGTTTCAATAGCTTGGCATGGATTGGTAGTTGAATGGGTTCATATTCTTCATTTGGTAATAATTCTGGGCTTTCCTGCAATTATCAAATTCAAGCTTTAAGAACCCCTGTTTTGGCTATTGATCTGTAATCTATTTAAAGATCACTTTGTTATTGTAATTCTTGTTAATGGATGGTTTTGGCATTGGATCTTCAAATGGCAGAGGCTGTGTTGCCATACTAATTATAGCTGTTTTTAATTATCAGAATTTACCCGTCCAAAAAAAAAAAAAAAAAAAATTATCAGAATTCAGAATTATGTAAAGGGAAATTGAGCCTTTTTTGATGATTGAACCTTTTCTCCATTTATGTATACTATTATAGTATGTTTACAAATAGTAGTTGCAGAATGCTATGCTTGGAGATAATCATATGATTGGATGATTTTTGATAGTATAATTTGTGTTAATGATCACAAGGATGGCTAATATTACAGTAGTGGTTGTTCGTTAAATAATGATAGTGTAGTACTTTCAAAACTTTGACTAATATTCATAAAATAATGATATTGTAGTACTTTTGGCTAATAAATTTAGTAAAAACGATTTAGACAGATTTTTTTTTAAGAAACCAGAAGCAGGAGAAAACAAATAATTATAATGGCATGGAGAATCATCTATTGTCTTTTTTTTGCATACATGATAGGCTACGAAAAGCCGTTATGAATAGAGAATTACAAGAAGAACAAAAGCTCTTATCATCTATTGTCTTAAGAACGATTTCCAGCACAACTAAGATGCTAAATTGTTTATAGGAACGCTCTTTACAGTTAAGGAGCATAACCACTACTATCTTTACTCGTTTTCATTCAAAAATAAAATAAAAAGGAATCTGTATTATATCACTAAGGAAAAAGAGGAGAATGAGAATTTTGTAAGTTATGAACGGTTTTTTTTTGTCAAAGGCATATTAATACAAATAGAAATAAGGTTCATACAAAAAACACTCTTAACCTATATCCATAGTGGGAGAGTTTTTTTTTTTGAATTTAGCTTTATTTTTAAAAGTAATTAGCATTTTATCACACAATAGAAAAGTTTTACAGGACTAGCACCCGGGTGGTTTCTCGGTTTCCGCACCTCTAATAGGGGCGGTTAGCTGGGTGCCGCCCATAGCTTAATTTGTAATTAAAAGGAGGGCGGTATGGAGCATACCGCCCCTAGTTTAAAATAAAAATAAAAGAAACGTAATTAAGTAAGCAATTTTCCGCCAGGAGGGCGGTAGGGAGCTTCACGCCCCTAGTTCAAATTTTAAAAAAAAATAGGGGCGGTCAACGGGAAACCGCCCCTTGTTGAATATACCTTCTTCCCCAATTTCTTAAACCCATTTTCTGCAAAATTAAAAAACCAATTCAAAACCGCTCCTCCCCCCACCCTCCTGCTCGTGCACGCCGCTGCCGCCGTTCAACCCTCCTTGCCGTCGCCGATCAACGTGCCACCGCCTTCCAAGTGCTCCCTTTTCTATTCTTATACTTTTAATCCACAAAATTAAGGTTAGGGTTCTATTTTTTTTAATTTCGATTAATTTGTTTGATTTAACCATGCATGTATAAGTTATGTTAGATTGTATTTTCTTTTGATGTAAATATAATGTTGAGTTAATTGATACTCTTAGGTAATTGCACAATTAATCCTTGTAATTGTTGAAATTTGCACTTTTGGTCCTTGTTGATTATAACTAGCTTCTTAATGTAATTGATAATTTTAGGTAATTGCATAAATGGTCCTTTTTAATTTTAATAATTGCATAATTGGGCCTTATAGTTTTATATAATTTCAATTTAGCCCCTACATTTTATTTAAATAAAATTTTGAGTTAATTGCTCTTTTTAGGTAATTGCACAATTAGTCCTTTAGAATTTTGATAATTGCACTATTGGTCCTTGAAGTTTTATACAATTTCATTTAAGCTCATACATTGAATAAAAATATTTTTATTCTTATTTCTTGATAGGTATAATGGCTTAGAGTAGCAATTCGAACACGCTTTTGTGGAGACAAACCAAACACGAGCACCTTAGTGAAAGGGTTTGGAGAAAAGTAAGTTTTTTTAGTGTATTTATATAATTTAATTTAATTTATTTGTTTTTTTATCGCTTACTTTTTTTTGGGTTATAGGGACGAGATGCCGGTGCCTTGATAAAACCATTAACCACAACTCCGTGGCAATTGGACCCACGGGTGGTGCCGCTTGTCGATGAAGCCGGGTTTGGCGAGATTCGAAAGATTGAGCGGATAGTATTGGATCACGCTCTACTATCCGCCATGGCCGAAAGGTGGAGACGGGAGACTCACACCTTTCATGTGCCCGTTGGTGAGATGACCGTCACGTTACGAGATGTATCCATGATCTTGGAATTACCAATTAGAGGACAAGTGGTGACCGATCCTCCTCAGGCTAACTTTGACTTTCATGAAATGTGTCATCATTTATTTGGTGTGGTTCCGGCACCCGATAGCAATGGGCATAACGTGATATTGGTTAACTAGCTAAAGACCACATTTGTTACTACAAAACCCCGAGATGGAGCTACACCGGAAGAATTACGTCACTTCGCAACGGCCTACATTTTGTATGTAACTGGTACTTTTCTTTTTCCAAGTGGAAAACAAAACACCGTGCCTACAATATATCTTCCACTGTTGCGTGATATAAAGGGTATTAGTCGATATAGTTGGGGGTCGGCCACGTTATCATACTTATATAGTTGTCTTTGTCAAGTATGTGAGGGAAAAATTTCAACCCTGAAAGGATGTGGGCTACTATTACAGGTATTTTTCAAATTTGTTATTCCCCTAATGTTTTATTCTACTAATTGATTTTTCATTAAATAGTTATGGTGTTGGGATTATCTACATACTAGACCCCGAGTTTTAGTGAACCCCGTTCTAGAAGGATACGGTCCCGCTTCTCGATAGTAAGTTAATTGTTATTTATTAAACGAATCAATCTATGTGTTTTTAATGGTTCTGTGTTTATCAATTATTAGTTGGAACCGAGCGAAGACATGGGCGGAAAGTTGCGGTCGGACTTTGAGAATATATCGCGATGACTTAGACTTTCAAGAACAAAATCAGGTTGGTTTTTTTTGGATTAATTAGAAATCTAAACACTTGGTGATTATTTTATTTTTCTCGAATAGGTTAATTGGACACCGTACGAGAATGCTAGAATTAATTTTGTTTCCGAAACCTGTTTGCAATGGCGCGAGGTGTATCTATGTGTCGTTCCACTTATCCATTTCAATAACGTTGAGTGGTACCGTCCCGATCGAGTGTTGAGGCAATTCGGGCTCGTTCAAGATATTCCCGAACCCATCGATCAAGAGCAAGATAAATATCATACAACATTTGATCGTGTTGGGAAATCGGGAGAGAATTGGAGTATAAAGTACGAGAGCGAAATCAGAAGATGGACTAACGCTTCTCATTACTTGCTAACAGATTTAACACAAGGGCACGGGTGTACTCCGGAGTATGAGAAATGGTATCGCGAGAATTCTCGATTATTTATCGCACCTCCATTTGCACAAAATTTGCCCGATGAGGGAGGACAAGAGTACCATCCACGGGGATCTCAACTTAATAAACTCGTAAGTATCCAAGACTTTGGTTTATTATTTTGTTTTACTCCATATATTCATTTGTTTTGTGTAATGCTAGATTCAAGCTTCTATTGACGGGGCATACCGTGTATGTGTGTCGGGCGTTACTATGAACGATATGAAGGCGCATATGAGACAAATGCTTGTATATTCCGGGGAACATGACTTGATCAATCGCATACCCGGCTTGAATATCACCGAAGAGGAACCCGAAGCTGAGGAGACTAGGAGACCATCAAAAGGAGACGAGGAAATAGAAATTAATCCATTTCGATGTAATCGTATTGTAGTACTAATCGTTTATTAGTTGTAATCGTTTTCTAGTTATAATTCTCGTAATTGGATATTTGATGAACTTGTTGATGTAGTTGGATTTGTGTTTAATGTCACGGTGTTTGGAAATTTGTTTAAGGTGTTGAAATGTGTTGTGTTGAAATAGAAATGTGTTATGATGAAATAGAAATGTGTTGTGTTGATTGCTAAACCGGAAAACAGGAAAAAAAAAAGATCTGACAAGAGGGGCGGCATGAAGACCACCGCCCCTATGGGAAAGGGCGGTTTCCCGATAGCTGCCCCCAATATGCGTGTGCTCTTTAAAAGTTCTGTCTTTAGGGGCGGTATGGAGCATACCGCCCTTATTTCGATTTTTTTTTAAATAACCCCTTAAACCCCTAAACCCTTAAAAACATAACCCCTAAACCCTTAAAAACATAACCCCTAAACCCATAAAAACATAATTCGAAAAACAAGTAGCGATAATCAAAAGGATATCGTACTAAAGTAAACAAACACGTTCGATTATATAGTTAGTCGTTTTAATTCGACGATATTACATCAAAATAATAAATAAAACATAAGTGAAACTACGCCATGCCTTAGCATACGAAATGAAACGGCCATAGTCCTTATGTATTTGAGTTTGAATCAATCCAATCTTCATAGCTATATCGGTACTCACCATCGCGAATATTTCATCCCTTACAAAATCCGAACTAAATTGCCGGTGTTTTTTTACGAGAATTCCGTGATGACACTTATGTCCTTCTAACCTAGTAATTTGACACACATTATTACTACTATTAAAAGTACCACGAATATAAAATGGACACCCGTCTTTAGCGTGTACACAAATGCGTGTAATATATTTATTTGTTGTCCTTTCCGATTTACATTCCTTGTGGTTTTTAAGGTGCCACTGGTGGTCCTTTGTGTGTTCTAAAATAATGCAATAAATAATCGAACCACAACCGCAAGTGTACGGTTGTCCCAAGTAGTATAAATGATAAAACAGATTCGTTCCAAGGACGGGATGGTTGACTACAATGCTTATCTATTAATGATTGATGCACTTATGAAAGCAAAATAAAAGTAATATGTTTGTTTGGTTTTGTATTAATGCTAAATAAATGAAAGACAATTATTAAAATGCAAATAAAAGCTAAGACGCAAGTAAAATGATGTAAAACGCAATATGAGAAGTAGCACTTGAGAACGCAAGGATCCTCCCAATCTTATTTCCTAACTTATGTTGTTTAAGGGCTAAAATTGGTCAATTACAATGGTCGGGATTCTAAATTCCTTATACCCCCGTCAGGTGGACTATAAGGCGATCCTAGAGTGTCACTAGTCCCGTCAGGGTAAATATGATCCACCTTTGGATGTTTAAGTTTTATTACCTCATTGGCCCTAGGATTAGCTAAGTTCGTCAGAATCAATAGCTTCTATCCTAGTTTGAATAAATAGTTATGTATCTAAACCCTCCGTCAGGATGATCCAATCGCCACTAATTGGAATAGCCTAAATACTAACACCTGTTCCTAGTTCATGACGCTAAAAACAGTAAATATTCTCAATTTATCGAAAAGAGTAAAAGCCCCAATCTAGTTTAATTTAACAGAAACCCAAATTCAACATTCATTATTCAATACGATTGGGATTCACCCTTTAATTGTTCTCAAGCACTATGAAAAGCTTAGCTCATATTAAAAAGAAAAACTAAATTAAATGTAAAGGAATTCATATTGTTTACAAAATTAAAAGATAAAAAGAACCTAATTTCTGGAATAGGAATGACTACGAACGGAGATATAGACCCTCTCCACCTCTTGTAGCTTCTTCTTCTTCCTTCAGTTGCTTCTCTCCGGTGTTTAATCTTGTAGAATGTGAATTGTATGAAAAATAGAAGTCCAGACCTCCTTTTATAAGTGCAAATTCGGACTTGGACCTAGGCTTTTAATTAAATGAAATATAAAAGGCCCAAGACCACTAACTTAGCCCAAAATCCCGTAACTGCTGACACACCTTCACTAAAACGGCTTTTCCCGATGCGTTGTGACTCCGATTGACCTCATTCTAGTTGCTATAGTTCCGTAACTCGATAAGGAATGTTTTCTCTTCAAAGGTAAGCAGCTAAATCATCGCTTAAGCACCTCGAAATCAGCAATCTATGGCCTGGAAAATGGATTTTCAGCTTTAAAAAATAATATCTTCGGGATTTATCTTCAAGTCTTGACTCTATCTCGTGATCTTTTGACTTTCTCCTCGGATTCCTTTTCTAGCTAACATCTAAAACCTGTAAACTTTATACTAAAAATACCAATATTACGCGCAAAAGCTTAATAAATTAAAAATGCTAGAAATAAAAGAGGAAAATCATATTATTGCATATTTAGTCCAAAAGTCTATCAAATTGATTAAATAAACACCAAAAATGATGTCTCCTAAGGGTCGAAAATAAGAACAATTAGGGAGACATCAAGACCCCCAACTCAAACCTTTGTCGTCCCGACAAAGCAAAACAAAGCAAAACAAGGGGTAGAAGTAAACGCAAGAACACATAGAAGCTAGCAAATAAACCTAAAGCAATTATTAAGATAAATCTCCTATAGCAAAACTTTAAGAACTATCATATACATACACTAATCATGCAACATCAAATATAAATAATCTCAATCATAAAATTAAAGTCGCAATGCTTGAAGGTTACACTTGTACTCATCTCTGTATGATGGCTATAGGGTGGTCATTAATCCTACCTCGCTTTGAACGCTCCACCTAGTACATTCCCTATCAACAGAATTATAAATTCACTATGCACTTAGGAATCACGAGGTCTTTATGGTTTTAATAATGGCTTAAGGACGGTATGGATGTATATTTGGTAAATTTGAAGTGAGCTTTTGGCTCTCTCCTCACTTACCATCAACAATGTCCTCGAGCTTGAGTTACGCTAAAAAATGTTCTCACTCACCCATTTGACGCGCTAATGTTGCGTCCCCAATGTCAACCCAAATAAAACTAAGATGATTTCCAAAAATATTCCACTTTGCCGATTTATTTATTCTTTCTTTTTATTTTCTTTTCTTCTTTTTTGTACAAGATACCCATAACCATCATTTTGATGTGAAAAGTCATGTCTCTTATATATTTTTTTTTTATTACTCGGCAAAGGGTTACAAATAATAATATCCTCTACATTTTTGTGCCCCCAATACAAACACATATGATCCCTTCCCAATGTAAATTCCCAAATGTGGACCCTCTACCCCAAACTCAAGCTCGAGACAAGTCTCAGGGTTGTGATACAAGTGCGGGTCATTTGGTCATGCCTAATAATCTAAAGGATAATGGGCTTATATCGTGGCTACAAAAGAAAAGGCTTAAGGCTCAAACTTGGGCTAAGACGGATAAAATTATAATAAGGGATAGCAAGCTAAAAGGCTTCAAATGGCTAACAAAGAACTGCCCCTATCATTTTCCTAAGTACATAGCTTGTCTTTAGTTCATACCTAGGTGGGTTCTCTACTAATTAGGATTTCACGTTCTACACACCAAACATATTCCTTAAGTACAAGCTTACTTCATTTGCATTGTTCATTAATTTTTCCTATCAATTACCTATGTTCGCATGCAATTGTAAGTGCGTTTTATGTTATTCCCTAAAGTCCACTATTTACTATCATTGATTCATCAAAAGTATGCTTAAAGGAACATTTAAAATCTTCTATAGTCAAACGCAACTCTGAAAATTATTTTATTGAAAGCAGATAAAACACATAACACATAAAAACTGGGATGAGGCAACGAACCCCACCCCAAACTCAAAAATGAGTCGTGTCCCCACGACTCGAAAAGACTCAACGCAATAAAAATAAACTAAACTAACTAAAACGCGAAAGGGATAGAAAACGTATCTTAACCAGCGCGAGGCTGGTTATCGGTGTTGCGTCCCTGAACTTTCTCTTGCGTAAGTATACCATAGGTGGCGTGTTGAATTGTGCTCACCCCCATTAACATGTTTCGGAGAAGTTCTAATTCTTTTGTAACGTTTCCCAAAGACGCAATCATCTTCACTTGATTCTCTTCTAACACCTTCACTTTCGCTTCCAACTCATTGGTGGTATGCATCTTCTTCTTTGGAGGAGCTCTAGGGTTTCTTGTTGCCTTTAACACCTCATCATGAATAATCTTGATCAAAGTTAAACCCATACTCTCACCCACTAAAACACGATCAATCTTTGCATCTTTACGCGGAACCTTTGCGTCTAAGCACAAAGTAGTGATGGTACAAGGAAATTTTAGATTTTGTTGCGAAGTAGGAATTCGAGCTAATTCCATGATGGTATCATATATCACACGAGAAACATCTATAGGTTTCTCCTCAATAATACAGTTAATGAACAAAAGATGCTCCTTCTTCACTTCCGATATGTGTTTAACTCCGAAGAAGGTAGGGATTATGAAGCGTGACCAAATCTTAGCACATGGTAGCAAATTACTACTATACATCTGTCCAGGATATCTCTCTCCTTCGGGAATTGGGCGGGCCCCCATCAACAAGCACTTTCCCCCAAAGGGATTCATAATCAAACGAAGGTTCTTTTAGAGACTCTTGAAACGGACATATTCCGGAAAATTCGGGTAATTTCAATGATTTACGAATAAGCTCAACGGAGAAAGGAACTACCTTTTTGCGAATAACAACTGCTTCTTTGGAGAAGACGATTCCTTCATAAAAATCTCGCACCAAGGTAGGAATATACTCAAGCTTCCTTTCACGCAATTCTTTCCAACCCAATTTATCACAAGTAATACCATAATCTTTATAAGCACTAGTCATAATACCCTTAGGAAGATTCATCTCCTCACCAAACTTCAAAAATTGAATTCTATCACGAACCTGAGTATCCCATGGAACAAAGACTCTTTTAGGCTTTTGAGCCCAAGCTTTCCTACGCGGAGCTTTCGGTTGTTGCACTGGTTCTTCAGGAACTTCTTGTTCAGTTTCTTCCTCAATCTCTTCTTCAACTTCTTCCTCACTTTCTTCATCACTCTCATCAATTAACCTACTCTTTTTCGGATTAGCCTTGCATGGATTTTCTTTTCGTTTCGGAGCAATTGGGTTTTGGACAGTCTTTTTGGATCGTGAATCCGGAATCTCAATTGCTTGGTCTGGGCTAGCTCCAACATTGTTCCTGTTTCTTGGTATGTTTCTTCGATAGTTGCACATGGAATCGGTTATGTTAGTCATCTCTTTTCACCCCAAACTCAAAACTTCAAATAGAGAAAAAGCTAGAGAAAAGCTTTGAAATTTGATGTTTTGAGGCTTAAAACTTGAAGAATTAGGTGGAATATGAGATGGGTTAAGGTTATTTGAGAGGGACTGTGAAAGAATTGGGCTTAATTTCAAGGTTGGGAAGAGGGAATTTATGAAGAAAAGATGAATTTTGGTGATGTTTTGGAGAAGCTATGAGTTGATTGTGTGTTTTTGTGATGAAAGAAGGCTTGATTTGATGATTTTATAGCTGTTTGTTGATGATTTTCGGAGTAGGTGGAGGCAAGGAATCGGAATAGAAGGCTTGGCTTAGAAAAGAGGCAAAAACTAGGTTTAATCAACTCAAAACCGCCTCTCGCAACAGGTCACCGGCTAGCCGGCGGATTCGCCGGCATGCCGGTCGCGAGGGCGGCGGAAAAAATTACTAAATTCGATTTTTTTTACCTCAAAACACAAGCTTCTTGCGTCGTCGCTGACGCAGTGATCAGAAACCTTGAACTCCTCGGCCGGCTATCCGGCGGATTCGGCGGCATGCCGGCGGAATGTCGATGGCGCATTTCGAGACGCAGCAACCTTGCGTCGTCGCTGACGCAAGGACCAGAAACTTTTCTCCAGTTGGCCGGCTAGCCGGTCAGTTGACCGGCATGCCGGCGGATTCTCGCTGGCGCGAATGGTGACGCAGCAACGCTGCGTCGTCGCTGACGCAGTGGTCAGAGAGTTGGGGTCCTTCAGCTCTTTTGACCGGTATGCCGGCCAGCTCGCCGGCTAGCCGGTCAAACCTGCTGTGGACTTCAAATTTTTTCGTTTTCTCCTCGTTTTGACCCCAAACTCATGACCATTATACCCCTGAAATCATCAAAAACAAACACCCTTCCTCATTTCTTAAAAATAAACACTAAAATCAACGAAAACTTAACTAATTTACACTATGGAAATTAAAATACTTAAACTAATATACAAGAAATTGGCTTTTGTTTAACGTCGTTAAGCTCGACGGGTTACCTCGTGCTTCTAAGGAGCTTCGAGGAGGTACATGACCTCTCCGGGATGTGGGTCTTTTGCACGATCGGTGTCTTCACCTCCATGATATATCTTTAAGCGATGACCGTTCACCATGAATGTACGGTTTTCAAGTGGATGTTCTATCTCTATAGCTCCATGAGGTGTAACCTTGGTTACAATGTAAGGACCCGACCACTTTGATCTTAATTTCCCTGGATAATTACTGAACTTTGAATTATATTTCAACACTCTTTGTCCCACTACAAAGTTCTTCTCTCGAATCCGATTATCATGCCATCTCTTGGTATTTTCTTTATAAAGCTTAGCATTTTCATAAGCATGTAATCGAAATTCATCAAGCTCATTAAGTTTCATCATTCGATTCTGACCAGCTAGAGTAGGATCTAAATTTAACTTCGCAATAGCCCAATAAGCGCCCATTTCAAGTTCAAGAGGTAAGTGACAAGTCTTACCATATACCATTCGATACGGAGAAGCACCTACTGGAGTTTTGAAAGCAGTACGATAGGCCCATAGTGCATCATCTAATTTCATAGACCAATCTTTTCTAGTAGGACCAACGGTTTTCTCTAAGATAGACTTTACCTCACGATTTGATACTTCGGCTTGACCATTGGCTTGTGGATGATAAGCAGTAGATACACGATGCCTCACTCCATATTTCTCTAGAACAGTCTTCAAATACTTATTAACGAAATGAGTACCTCCATCGCTAATAATTACCCTTGGAGTGCCATGTCTAGTGAAAATATGCGATTTCAAGAACTTAATCACCACGCGTGAATCATTAGCTGGCAAAGCCATAGTTTCTACCCACTTAGATACGTAATCAACAGCTAACAAGATGTAGAGGTTACCGTTTGAAGGAACGAAAGGACCCATAAAATCTATACCCCAAACATCGAATATTTCAACTTCTAACACATTGTTACGTGCATCTCATCCCTCTTGGATATGTTTCCGGTAAATTGACATCTCGCACATCTTTTCGTATATTCATGACAATCTTTTATAATAGAGGGCCAATAGAAACCAGATTGTAATACCTTAGCAGCAGTTCGATCTCCTTTGAAATATCCACCATAAGGTGAATCGTGACACCCAGCTATAATCGCCTCAATTTCTTCCTTGGCTACACATCTTCTTACCATTTGATCAGCACACACTTTGTAGAGGAAAGGATCCTCCCGAAATAATTGTCTTGCACAGTGAGCTAATCTTTTTCTTTCTTGATAAGTTGATCCTTCAGGAAAGGAACCACTCACCACTAAGTTTGCAATATCCGCATACCAAGGAGCTTCATAATCACGAACAACAAATAAACTCTCATCAGGAAATTTTTCTCTGACTGCTTCAGTACCGCTATTCATCTCTGAACCTTCTAACCGCGATAAATGATCCGCAACCTGATTCTCACACCCTTTTCTATCCTTGATCTCTAAATCGAACTCTTGAAGCAATAAAACCCATCTGATTAACCTCGGTTTAGCATCCTTCTTCTCCATAAGATATCGAATCGCTGAATGATCTGTATAAACAATAACTTTCGCTCCAAGAAGATAAGAGCGAAATTTATCGAATGAATACACCGCCGCTAGTAACTCTTTTTCTGTAACTGTATAATTCACTTGAGCACCATTAAAAGTTTTACTAGCATAATAAATCGAATGAAAAACTTTCTCTTTTCTTTGTCCTAATACAGCTCCCATACACAAATCACTCGCATCACACATAACCTCAAACGGTAAACTCCAATCTGGAGGTAATACTATAGGAGCAGTAATAAGCTTTTCCTTGATTGCTTTGAAGGCCGCTAAACAAGCTTCATCAAAAAGGAATTTGGAGTCCTTTTCAAGTAAGTTGCATAACGGTTTGGAAATCTTAGAAAAGTCTTTGATAAATCGCCTATAAAAGCCAGCATGGCCAAGAAAACTTCTTACCCCTGTAACAGAAACAGGAGGGGGAAGAGTTTTAATTACCTCTATCTTCGCTCTATCGACCTCTAATCCAGCACTCGAAACCTTGTGACCCAGAACAATACCTTCTCGAACCATGAAATGACACTTCTCTCAGTTTAAAACCAAATATGTTTCTTTGCATCTGATTAACACTTTCTCCAAATTATCTAAAAATTTATCAAAATCATCACCAAATACCGAGAAATCATCCATAAACACTTCAAGAAAGTTATCGATCATATCCTAGAAGATAGCCATCATGCATCTTTGAAAGGTAGCAGGAGCATTACACAACCCAAAGGGCATTCTGCGATAATTAAAAGTACCAAAGGGGCATGTAAATGTTGTTTTATGTTGATCTTCCGGAGCCACGTAAATTTGATTATACCCAGAATAACCATCCAAGAAGCAATAGTACTCTCTTCCGGCTAATTTGTCTAACATTTGATCAATGAAGGGCAAAGGGAAATGATCTTTTCTGGTGGCTTTGTTCAGCTTTCTGTAATCCATGCAAACTCTCCATCCAACTACCGTTATTGAAGGAATTGCTTCATTTTTATCATTAAGAACTGTTGTCATTCCTCCTTTCTTCGGTACACACTGAACTGGGCTCACCCATTCACTACTCGAAATGGGATAAATAATCCCCGCATCTAAAAGCTTGATCACCTCTTTCTTCACTACATCCTTCATAGCGGGCATTAATCTTCTTTGACCTTCAACTAAGCCTGCGTTACATCTTCAAGCAATTGTCCAACCTATTGCTTCTTTGTTGGCTCTTAACACACGCAACAGTTTATCTTCTTGAGGACCTGTTAAATTAGCTGAAACAATGACAGGTAGAGTTTCATTAGTACCTAAATATGCATACCTCAAATGTGTTGGCAATGGTTTTTCTTCCAATTCCGGAGGAGATTCAATTGAAGGCTTCTTTTCAGGAATAATCTCCCCCGGTTCTCTCACAGGTTCATAGGCAAGACGCCTATACTTCGGATTTTCAGAATTGAGAGCTGCCACTGTTTCGGTAAGCTCTTCCATCATCTCAGGTGAATCTAATGTCAAAGCAGCCTGCAAGATATCATCAAAATTTAAACAATTAAATACCTCTTGCGAAGCTTGCTCTACTACATCCATTCTGAAGCAATCTTCCTGAGAATCTGGGAATTTCATAGCTCGAAATACATTGAATTTGACTTCCTCGTCTTGTATCCTCATCGTTAATTCGCCATTCTCTACATCGATTAATGTACGTCCTATAGCTAGGAATGGTCTACCCAAAATAATGGGGACATTTCTATCTGCATCGTACTCAAGTATTACGAAATCAACAGGAAATATAAGTGTACCTGCCTTAACAAGGACATCTTCAATGCGGCCTTCAGGATGTGAAAGAGACCTGTCCGCCATTTGCAAGACCATAGAAGTGGGTCTTGCGTCTCCAATTTTAAGCTTATCAAAGATTGACTTGGGCATCAAATTGATACTTGCCCCCAAATCACACAGCGCTTTTCCTTTCCATTCTTCTCCAATCGATATGGGAATTGTGAAACTCCCCGGATCAACTAACTTCGGAGGTAATTTACTCTGACAAATCGCACTACACTCTTCAGGGAGACCAATCATCTCATTATCACAATAAGGCCTTTTGTTAGTGAGGGCCCTCTTCAAAAACTTCGTATACTTAGGGATATCTCGAATAGCCTCTAGTAACGGAATATTAATACTTAGACCCTTCACTCTATTGAAGAATTTCTGAAAATCACCCAAATCACCCTTTTTCTGAACTCGAGATGGAAACGGTGGTGGAGGGCAATTGATCACAATATCATCTTTCTTTTTCGGAACTTCTCTTGGTCTTTCTATTTCTTCAACCTCACTATCCTTCTCATTCTCTTTCTCTTTCTCACCCACTTCCTTTTCTTTTCTTGGAACTTCTTTCTCTTTCATAATGGGAAAAGGAGGTGGAGGAAGGTTCTTACCACTTCTTAATGTAACAGCATTGCAATCTTCACGTTGTATTGGATTCTCAGTATCGCTAGGAAGTTGTCCTTGTGGACGTTGATTCAGTTGTTTATTAATTTGACTCATCTGATTCTGTAACAACTTCATGTTTGCTTCAGATGCATTTTGACGTTCCATAGCTTGTGTTTGAAGAGCAATTAAACTTTCAACTGTTTTCTGAAGGGTAACTACTCCTTCTTGTGGATGGGCAGGTAAGGCTTTCTGGTTCAAATTTTCATCATAAGTATTCTGAGGAGCTTGTCTTTGTACATAATTACCTTGATTTTGTCCTCCTTGATAATTGTTGTGTGGTCTTGGATTATAGTTGTTACCTTGGGGACGCGGCTGATACGCATATGTAGGATTGGCTGCCACATTAGGATTTGAGTATTGAAACCCAGGATGGTTTCTGTTAGGCTGATATCCATTACCACTTGAATTGAAGTTACATCTATTGGACATAAACATCACGGACTCTCGATTATTCGGACAACTTTCCTCATCATGATCATCTACCCTACAAATCGAACACATATAAACCTCTTGTGCAGCATGCACAGCTACCTTCTTACCCGAAAATCCTTCTTTTACAGCTAAAGTAAGCTGCTGCAATTGTTGCTCTATAGTATTCTGAATCTTATTCTCAAGCGTAGCAAATTTTTCTTCCATATCAACATTATTCACTCCTTTAACCGGTGTTCTTACTGAATTCCATCCCACTTCATTCTTGACTGTTCTTTCTAAAATGATTTTAGCATGAGCGGGTTGAACTTGAAGAAAACCTGCACCACATAACGTATCCAATTTCTCTCTCGAAGTCCCATCAAGGCCTCTGTAAAAGATTTTTAGCTGTTGTTGTTCTGAAAAGCCATGAGTGGGAACTCTACGTAAACACATCTGGAATCTTGTCCAACTCTTACCCACAGTTTCATCATATTCTTGACAGAAATGCGTCAATTCTAATTCAGCATCTAATCTCATGTTACTTGGGTAATACCTGTCAAAGAAAGCAGTCTCTAATTGGTCCCAATTGGTTATCTTCGTAGGATCTTGTGTATCGTGCCATTCACTTGCTCCATCAATAAAAAAAAAATTTAAACGCAGCAAAATACATCTGTTCTCTTGAAACTCCTTGTGTGATGTAAGAATCACATATCTGCTTAAACTTCTGTACTGCTCTAAGAGGATCTTCTGATGGTCTACCACGAAAATTCCCAAAATTTTGGAATTGAGCTAACATACCCGAATCAGGACGGAATCGTGGAACATTAATATCTGGAGCACCTACTCCTATAGCAGGAGCACGGAATGGAACTTCTGGTGGGCCATTAGTAAACCACGGATCTTGATTCATTACTATCTGAAGTTGAGGATTAGGATTTAGTGGTGGAATTGTAGGAATTAGGCCGGGAGCCAAAGGTTGGCCTTTTGCGCCTAGTTGACCTGGTTGATTATTTTGTTGATCTTGAAGATTTATCTCTTCCATTCTGTTACTTAATTCTTCTACCTCTAAAGCTTCTCGTTCTCTTCTTCTCTTGTTAGCAAGTCTGATCAACGATCCTGGATTACTAAGGATCAGAGGTGTTGGCTCTAGATCCTTGAATAGCCTTCTTCGCATACACCAAACCTAAAAACCTGAAAAATCTAACAAACAAAAAGCGTAAAACTGATAAAATAAAATAAATGCACTATCACTAAAGGATAAACACCGTGGTCACACGCTACCGTCCCCGGCAGCGGCGCCAAAAACTTGGTGGTCCTTTGTGTGTTCTAAAATAATGCAATAAATAATCGAACCACAACCGCAAGTGTACGGTTGTCCCAAGTAGTATAACTGATAAAACAGATTCGTTCCAAGGACGGGATGGTCGACTACAATGCTTATCTATTAATGATTGATGCACTTATGAAAGCAAAATAAAAGTAATATGTTTGTTTGGTTTTGTATTAATGCTAAATAAATGAAAGACAGTTATTAAAATGCAAATAAAAGTTAAGACGCAAGTAAAATGATGTAAAACGCAATATGAGAAGTAGCACTTGAGAACGCAAGGATCCTCCCAATCTTATTTCCTAACTTATGTTGTTTAAGGGCTAAAATTGGTCAATTACAATGGTCGGGATTCTAAATTCCTTATACCCCCGTCAGGTGGACTATAAGGCGATCCTAGAGTGTCACTAGTCCCGTCAGGGTAAATATGATCCACCTTTGGATGTTTAAGTTTTATTACCTCATTGGCCCTAGGATTAGCTAAGTTCGTCAGAATCAATAGCTTCTATCCTAGATTGAATAAATAGTTCTGTATCTAAACCCTCCGTCAGGATGATCCAATCGCCACTAATTGGAATAGCCTAAATACTAACACCTGTTCCTAGTTCATGAGGCTAAAAACAGTAAATATTCTCAATTTATCGAAAAGAGTAAAAGCCCCAATCTAGTTTAATTTAACAGAAACCCAAATTCAACATTCATTATTCAATACGATTGGGATTCACCCTTTAATTGTTCTCAAGCACTATGAAAAGCTTAGCTCATATTAAAAAGAAAAACTAAATTAAATGTAAAGGAATTCATATTGTTTACAAAATTAAAAGATAAAAAGAACCTAATTTCTGGAATAGGAATGATTACGAACGGAGATATAGACCCTCTCCACCTCTTGTAGCTTCTTCTTCTTCCTTCAGTTGTTTCTCTCTGGTGTTTAATCTTGTAGAATGTGAATTGTATGAAAAATAGAAGTCCAGACCTCCTTTTATAAGTGCAAATTCGGACTTGGACCTAGGCTTTTAATTAAATGAAATATAAAAGGCCCAAGTCCACTAACTTAGCCCAAAATCCCGTAACTGCTGACACACCTTCATTAAAACGGCTTTTCTCGATGCGTTATGACTCCGATTGACCTCATTCCAGTTGCTAAAGTTCTGTAACTCGATAAGGAATGTTTTCTCTTCAAAGGTCAGCGGCTAAATCATCGCTTAAGCACCTCGAAATCAGCAATCTATGGCCTGGAAAATGGATTTTCAGCTCTAAAAAATAATATCTTCGGGATTTATCTTCAAGTCTTGACTCTATCTCGTGATCTTTTGACTTTCTTCTCGGATTCCTCTTCTAGCTAACTTCTAAAACCTGTAAACTTTATACTAAAAACACCAATATTACGCGCAAAAGCTTAATAAATTAAAAATGCTAGAAATAAAAGAGGAAAATTATATTATTGCATATTTATTCCAAAAGTCTATCAAATTGATTAAATAAACACCAAAAATGATGTCTCCTAAGGGTCGAAAATAAGAACAATTAGGGAGACATCAGCCACCTACTCACATCCAACAAAAGAGCAAGCCTAGAAGCGTACCGCTCACCCAACATGAGATTAACTCCTTTCACCATGAAAGATGGTTGACTCTTTTCCCAATCATGACACTCGACTCCTTCACTCATATCAAGATGACCAAAATTGTAATTAGTTGGATTAGAGCAATCATCATCGTCATCGCCGTCTTCACCACTAACTTCACCCTCATCACTATATCCATGATAACCCTCTTCATCGGATGCCTCCGAATCGGTTTCACTTTCACTACCATGTTCACTATCAAAATCACGAATTGTCTAGCGAATCGGCTCAAGAGGTGTGGATGTATTACCACGCTCGTAAATTTTTTTCCCTTTCTCGCGCGAATTGGACGCTTGTATTTTCCGGATTTCTTTAACCACGGCATAAATCTCGATAGCTTGGTATTGTCCGTTCCTCGCCCCACCAATCATCGCATTGATTGTCTCCTCTCCAACATCTATCGCATGATACCGTGGAGGGTTTGCCGAAACCGGACAACGCCATTTCAAATCGAAAATCACTTCATTTTCGTTCCACTTGCAATTTGAACACACGGCTTGTTTTAACCCAAGTAGCCCAATATCTCCTCCGGTCATAAAAGCTTTACAATCTCCCCCATTATATTCAACAACACCGTTACCGCTTTGAACAATATCTCCCCGATAAAAACATAACCACGTAACATTCATTTTTCCCTAAAACCCAATAAAACACACAACCAAATCAATACTAAATCAAACACAATAAATAAAACCTATTTTAAACTAATCAACTCTAAATCAAACACAATATATAAAACCTATTTTAAACTAATCAATTTAAACCACAAAATCCTACAATTATTATTATAACAAAAAAACCATACTTTTCTTACTTAAATATATATGATATAATACAAAATGGATAGAGTAATTACCTTTAAGGTGGGATATCCAAGAATTTGATGAAATAGTTGTAGATTTTAGGATGAGTTTGGGTGTAGAAGAGAGAAATGGGGAGAGGGGGAATAAATTGTCGGATTAGGGTTAGAGAATTTGGGGAAGAAGCTATATTCAACAAGGGGCGGTTTCCCGTTGACCGCCCCTATTTTTTATTAAACTTGAACTAGGGGCGTGAAGCTCCCTACCGCCCTCCTGGCAAAAAATTAATTACTTAATTACATTTTTTTTAATTTTGAACTAGGGGCGGTATGCTCCATACCGCCCTCCTTATAATTAAAAAATTAGTTATAGGCGGCACCCAGTTAACCGCCCCTATTAGAGGGGCGGAAAACGGGAAACCGCCCGGGTGCTAGTCCTGTAAATCTTTTCTATTGTGTGATAAAATGCTAATTACTTTTAAAAAAAGGCTAAAAAAAAACTCATAGTGGGAGGCGAGTTAGAAAGTAAACGCGTTAACGAGAGGGGGGGGGGGGGGTTGGGGGGGGGTTGGGGGGGGGGGGGTCAACCCAATCACTTGGCAAAAAACCTAGAATCTTTTTCCTTGCAACTAAACGTATAAATATTAAGGTAGAGGAGCTTGTGTCTCGCATTAGAGGGAACTTTGGGTTGATTCAGCATGTCAATGCCCACTTTGTTGTCACTCAACACTCGAATGTGTTCAAACCAGAAATTAATTGCCGAAAATAGTCCATTGTGCACCCTTATGAACTTTGCTTCCTCTGCATTGTTACACAAAAAATTTCGAGCATGACTATGTATAAGATTTCTATTTTTATCTTGTAATGTACAAACAGAATATGAGTTAAAGTCAAATTTAAAAGAAGCATCTGAGAAATTTAGTAATGTATTATCCTTGAGATTATCATTCCATTTACTAGTTGTGTTTTTAGCTTTCTCAGAGATACCTTTAAATCCATCTCCCATTTTTTTGTTATGCTTTTCTTTTATTTCTTGCTTTGTATTTTTTTTCAAACTCAGCCTTTTCATTTTCATTTAAACTTAAACTTCCATTTAAATTTTTTGCCACAGAATTTCTTTTGTTATATTCAGAGAATTCAATATAGGCTAAAATAACTTGTTGTAATACTTGCTTTGGAAAAGAGACTTTTCCTTTAAATTAGGACTTATTTCTTGCTTGTCAAATGTACTATATTATAAAAGGGGCAAGAGAACTTATACTCCTACCTACTATATCTTTACACCCTTGCAAGGTTTTAAGATTAAGAAACCGGTTCTCAAAACTTGAAGTACAACATGATGTAGTAAGCAGTTGTAAAGAAGAAACAAACCATAGGTCACAATATAATAATTATAAGTATCAAATAATCACGTTTTGAAATTTGGTACTATCTAATACTATACTTATATCCAAATATCTTACTAAAATCCACAAATATAATCATCATCGCATTATAAATATTTTGTAGAGATGCATATTTAGTTTTCTATGATGATTTTTTTATCGTTATATATGACATAGAGAACTAAATATGCATCTATACAAAATATATAACGATAATTGATCCTTGTAATCAATGGCACATTCATGAATTTATTTTAATGGACTAAAAATTGGAATCATTGATAGAAAATGAGTAAAACTAAAAGTATAAATATTTAATTTTTATGGAAAATTAAATTGAAGGAACGTCACGTAATATATGAAAATTTTGTTAAAGCTTTTGCCTTTTAAAAGTAATATTTGACATATTCACACTGCATCCGGGACTGAAGTGGGATGCAATTAAGGGTGGAAATCGGTCGGATCGGATCGGAAAAGGAATTGTTTGGAAATTTCTAATGTTTTTAGAAGAGTAAAATCCAATCCAATTCCAATCCAAAAAAAAAACAGAATATAAAATTTCATTCCGATTTCGGAACACACGAAATTTTTTGGAATTTCGGAAATTTTAGAAATCCTATATTTTATTAGTTTAATTTTTTTTAGATATCTTTGGTACATCTATTTTCATAAATTTAGGAAAGTTTAAAATTTTATATCCATTACCATTCATAAAAGTTAAAATTTGATAATTTTTATAAGCTAAAAAAAGAATAAAGTAAAATATACAAGTGAAACTTTTAGACACGAAAAACATTATTTTAAGTTTCCACTGAACCTTCAAATTCAATATGATGTAAATTATTGAGTTATATTTTTAAAAATGAAATTCCAACCGTACTAAATCTTTAAATACTCATTACAGTAGCGGATTCGGCTAGTGATCATATGAATTTTAATGATTCAAGACTTTTATTTTAAATAATTTACTAGCAAAAACTTCATTTCCTGCAATAAAGCCTAAATACGTACCTGCGAAATAAACAAATAGTGATACATATTACAATACATAATTTTTGAAAAATAGTATAATTACATCACGAAATTCTAAAAATATGATATATATTATAGCACCTTGACAAAAAAGAATTATAGCACGAAATTCTTGTTCACACATGATAATGGCCAAATGTCTCAATCATCGAGAAATCTTTCACTAGCGAGGAAGACTTGCGTGCAAGATCCTATAAGAAAGCTAAATTAGATTCATGTTATGACGAAATATTGAATTCATTGATAAAAGAAAAAATCATTAGAAAGAATACATATTCCACAAGAAATCTAATTCTTAAACACCTTTTAGTTAACACAACCCTGCGTGTTTAGAAGAGAAAAAGTCTTTTAACTTATAAAACTCTGATCCCAAATTTTTGGATTTAGAGTTTATTTAGGTTTTTTTTAGATTTTTACCTATATATGAAATATATATATGTAAATATTTTTTTTGTAATATAACTATATATAACAATATTTTAAAAAATATATAAATTATATTTAGGAAAAAAATACTGAAAAATAATTGGAAAAAAGCAGAAAAAATTGAAAATTGATTTCGAATTGGAAATTGGAATTTCCAAAATTTTAAAATGTAATTCCAATCTCAATCCAAAAAAAATCATAAAAACCGGAAATCGGAAATTCAGAATTCGGAATATGAAAACCAATTCCATCCCGAGATGCAACCCAATCCTAAATCTACCCTTGTGAGACTACGTTTCTACTCCATCAACTCAACATATTAAATAATACTCCATTTGTTCCTTAAAACATGTCAACCAAAGAAAAGAAAGGTTTAATTTTATAAAAAAATCACTTTGAATATCAAGCATTTTTTCATAGCCTTTTCTAATATTAATTAATTATATTAAAATATTATAAATTCGATTTTCAATAAAAATTTAAAATATTAAGATAATTTATAAATAGTATTTTAATACTACAGAGTTTAAATCTTATATTTGTATTATGTGTAAAAAATTAAGAAGATATTTGTTTGCACTTAATTAGATTCTAATCTGGTTTATTAAGACACAAAATCAATAATTTAGATCGAAATACCTCTTAACTGGTCTATTTCATTAAGATTTCAAATTAAGTCTGATTCTTTAAGACCATGCCTCTTAACAGAGACATCGTTTGATTTTTTGAAGTGATAAGTACTTAATGCTGAATAACAGCTTAATAGAACTTATTATATTATGAGACAGTGTCTGAATGAATCAGACTTGGTTTAAAATCTTAATAAAACAAACCAGTTAAGAGACATTCAGATCTAAATTTATAAGGAAAAACAAACAGTCTTATTGATCTAGTGACTTAATGAACCAGATTAAGAACTCATTAAGTGCAAACAAATACCCCGTATATTTAGATGTTATTCAATATTTAATACGTATCACTTAAAAAAAATCAAACGATACCTAAGTGTATATGTTTTGGAATGACATGAGGACAATATTAAAAAGAATTCTTCCATCTAATATTTGATGGTCTATATTATTACTATATTTTAAACTTATATAAACTAATTATAATAGAGATAATTCCCAATTAATTACACTTCCTCACTTTTAATTCTCAAAAAAAAGGAAGGAGGAAATTACTTCCTAATTACTCACAAATTTTCAACTTAATTCTCAATTGAACACATTGTCATATTTACCTTCCAATGTTACCCTTATATGATTTTTTATATTTTTTTATTGTTTTTATTTTATTATTTAATATTTTTTTCAGAATTTTTTTTAATTTTTTTTTCCGGAAATTTTTTTGTTTTTTTGTTTTCGGAATTTTTTAAAAATTTGTTTTTTTCAGAATTTTTTTTTAGAAAATTTTCACGGTTTTTTTTAATAATCGAAATTTCAGGTTATGTGTTGCTGTAACACACAAATATAGAACAGTGTGTTGCTGTAACACACAAATATAGAACTGTGTGTTGCTGTAACACACAAATATAGATTTATGTGATTCTGTAACACACAAAGTCATAAAATCGATCTAAATGATTCTCTTCTTTAACAATATTGTTTTTTTATATTTATTAATCGCATATACCTTATTTTTATTCGTCTTTAACTATCTTGATATATTATATTTATTCCAACTCTTTTTTGTTATTTTGTTTTTATGTTTTAGGGTTTTGTGTTATTCCAATTCTGTGTATTCCTGGAACACACAAATCTCATAATTGTGTATTCTTAGAACGCACAAATAAAAGATTTGTGTATTCATGGAACACACAAATCTCAATTTTGTGTATTCATAGAACACATAAAAATTGAATTTATGTATTACTAGAATACGCAAAACTTGGTTTTGTTTGTTCCAATTCTGTATATTCTTGGAACACACAGTTCTCTGATTTGTGTGTTCCTGGAACACACAAGTCTCAGATTTGTGCGTTCCTGGAACACTCAAGTCTCTGATATGTGTGTCCTTTAAATACACAAGTCTCTGATTTGTGCGTTCTTGGAACACACAAGTCTTGATTTGTGCCTGGAACAGACAAGTCTCTGATTTGTGCGTTCCTGGAACACATAAGTCTCTGATTTGTGCGTTCCTCGAACACACAAGTCTCTTATTTGTGCGTTCTTGGAACACACAAGTCTCTGATTTGTGCCTGGACCACACAAGTCTCTGATTTGTGCCTGGAACACACAAGTCTCTGATTTGTGCGTTCCTGGAACACACAAGTCTCAGGGTTGTGCGTTCTTGGAACACACAAGTCTCAGGGTTGTGCGGTCCTGGAACACACAAGTCTCTGATTTGTGTATTGATGGAACACATATAAATCAAATTCACAAAACTTGATTTTGTTTGTTCGAATTTTGTGTATTCATGAACACACAATTCGCAAAATTGTGTGTTCATGGAACACAAAAAAATTCCGGAAAAACAAAATCCGATAAAAAACATTTTAAATTTTTTTTTGAACAAACAAAATCCAAAAAAAAAAATAAAAAAAACTTCCCGAAAAAAAATTAAAAAAATTTCAGGAAAAATAAATTTTAAAAAAAAATTCCGAAAAAAAAAATTAAAAAAAATCCAATAAAAAAAAATTCAAAATAATCCGTAAAAAAAAATTCCGAAAAAAATTTAAAAAACAAATTTCGAAAAAAATATATATAAATAAATAAATAATATTATAACTAAAGTAATTAATTAATTGTCTATGGGTATTTTTGTAATCTTTTATTTTTTTGTGCTTAAGTAGGAATTAAGTTGAAGTTGTAATTAATTGAGAATTTTTACACTCTCCGCGTAATTAATTGGGCATTGCCCCATTATAACAACCATTTAACTAATCTAATGACACATTGTCTTGATAAAATAATTTTTTATTATGATATAATTACTGAATTATCTAATATCAGAAAGAAGTTTTACCCACAATTTAATTATCTTTTCAAAACAAATAACAAAAACTACGAAAACAGATAAAATAGAAAATAAAAATACATTATAGTTCGACAACGCAGTATTGAAGAAATCACTGCAGAAGATGCAGCAGAATGGAGGAAAATTAGTGGAGTTCAACAGCGCTGGATTATGGCTGGTAGGGAGCTGGAAATTCACCGCCAGCTTTGTTATGTAAATGGTCCCCGCTGCTCGGCGAAGAAAGCTGTACAGGAGTGGATACTTGGACACTTGACAGAAAAGTGCAGATACAAAGGGGTCGAATGGATAATAATTTTTGCAGCAACCATATGGGTCTTATGGACTAGGAGAAATAAAGCCCTGTTTGAGCCTAGTTCAACGAATCTGCAGCCTGAAGGATTAAAAGCAGAAGTGCTAAGAAACGCAACAGATTTTGTGATGGCGTAGGGGAGAGAGGCTGAGGGAGGTCGAATAGTTTCAGCGAGGAGTTCGGTAATTAAATGGTTGAAGCCGATAAGAAGAAATAAGCTGAATGAAGATGGTAGCTTCACTGCGATAAATCGTAAGGTCGGGATATGTGGAATATTGAGGGATGAAGAAGGTACATTTCAGGATTTACGGGTTCACGTACGGGGGAATCGTCTGGTTTTTCCGAGGTACTTGCGTTACATTTTGGTTTAAGATGGATTATAAGCAAGGGTATTGAAGAGATAGATATAGAAATTGACTCGAGAGAACTCTATGCGCTAGTGAAGGGTGGTAGGAGTTTAAAGAGTTGGAACTGTTAAATGGGTCGGGAATGTGTAGAAATAATACGAGCACATCCAGGATTCGTTCTACTTTGTACTTATCGAGAGGCAAGTTCTTGTGCGGATATTTCGACGGAAAAAGGAGCAGAAATAAATGGAGGTATAAGAGCGTTGATGGATCCACCTTACTACTTATGGAATTTGATAACGAAAGATAAGAGTGGGTGTGTGTATCTTAGGACAATAATAGATTCCTCTAGTAGGTTTTGTTAGTTGATTAGTTAAGTAACGGCTTTTCTTTAAGAAAGCCTCTTATGCAAAAAAAAACATTATAGTTGATAGTAATTTATTTATAATTATAAAATTTTAAATATAATAAGTCCCCAATTTATATAATCTTTTAGTGAAATTTTGTAATAGACATAAAACACAAATAGTAAAAGTGGATTACAAAACAATAATTAGATCAACAGAATAAGCCCTCCATTTTCTCCTTCATGCCTTCAAGAGATGTGTTAAGGAAATCAGAATAAGCTTCATAAGTAGATCCACCTACCGGAGCAGTTGTAATTGACATTGTAAATGTGCACGAATTACTATCAACAGATAATATTTGCATAGTTGCAAAATAACTTGTAAATCCCATATTGTTATGCAGTATTGAAATGCTTAGAGAATAATCAGTTATATTTAGTCTCACCAACTCCTCACTGAACCAAAGTATAGTCTTCATATTTGCATTGGAGGGTGAAGGTGCCTTCGTAGCAACCTAACGAATTTGTCCAACTGATGGTGATGGTAACGTGGTATTAACGCAGATAGATACTTCGGCATGAACTATTTTAAAAACGTTGCAGTAGTCGGCCATGAAAGGCCATAATTTATCTGATGAAGGACCCTTTATTGTTGCATTTAAATTGTATTTCCATTCAGTAGCCATTATAATTTGGCCAAAAAGAAGTAAGTAAGAAAAAAATATTATTAGAGAATGAAAAGGAAATGATTTTGTATGATTCGGCATGAACTAGTTTCTTCGTTTCTTTTAAATTTTTCCTTTTTGGATGATTTTGTATGAAACATTAGATCAAGATCCACTTATTATATAGAGCATTATATACATTTCTTAGGTAAAAATATCATTTTTTTTCATGAGGTTTGAGATATTCCTCATGTTTTTCCATATAATTTAATACTACCTAGAATTCTTAACATTGATTAATGTCAAAGATTTTCTTAAAAAATTAAAAGAGATTTTAACATTCTCAACTATTAAAATAGAATATCATGAATATTATTGACCTAAAAAAAAGAAATGACAGTCACGATGAGTTAAAATGCTCTCACCTAGCTCTAGTTAGTTATTTCTATCAACTTTCTCCCTCATAAAACAATCTCCCCCCCCACCACCCAAAATTCTACCCCGACCACCATCACTCATCACCTTCTATCCCTTGTTCCTTCTTTTTCTTATATTTTCTTACTTTTTGTTTGTATGAGGTTGAGATTCTAATAGTATCTAGACGAGATAAGGTTAGACATATCACTAAAGAAATATTCAATCCAAACGATTCGAATACAATGTTTTTCAGATATGTAAGCTCACCAGCTATTTCTCCTTTATGTTTCAAACGATGACTCAACAACCTCTAATATTGAGTTTCTAGAGTTGAGTAATGTAAGTAAAAATGAAAGTCACCGGTTTTCAAAACAGAAGAAATGAAATTCCAGAAAAATACTTCAATTAAAGTAAACTAACTATTACAGAATTGGAAGTACAATTACAAAAGAAACACTTACACGGAAAAAAAAACCTGTTACAGGGGTCTTGAGAATTTTGCAGCTACAAGAAATCCATAAAAAAGACCTGTTACAGGGGTCTTGAGCGAAAAAAGTATAAAAATAAATAATGAGGCGGATGGTTTGAGCGTGAATATGGCGAGAATGGGGTGCAATAATGGGACTAACTTGGTGATTGAATAAATGAGTGGTCAGTAGGGGATTTGTAAGGAGGTGGAATTTTCTATAGCTAGTACTAACGCAGCTCGTGCAAATAAACTTATCAGCTCGGCTAAGGGGAGTTTGGAAGGTACATGCCTTGTGAATAATGACACAGGGACCAATAGTGCAATCAATGGAAGTGAGGATTTTTTGGGTAAGCAATGGGTAATAAAATCATGTGGGGCAGTGGGCATAGCATGCGATAGAGGTTGTTTTGGTAAACCAACAGACATCGAAGGTCGATATGAGCGAAAGTCTATTTGAAGATGGAGGTGCTCCTGATGGATTATATGTGGAATATTAGTGGTGTGCTAGTTAATATCGATGTTCTGTAATTACCGGTGTTGGACATAAGTTCAAACTCCGGTCTTGATGGGTTGCTTTTTAACTTGTGATGGTGTAACAAGGAAAAACAAAGGGGTATACACATTGCACATGAAATATTCAATTTTCTGTTTCTGATGGGTTACGTGTAGAATATTAATGGTGTGATAGTTAATATCAGTGGTTTGTAATTACTGATGCAATTTTATTTGTAATTACTACGCAAATATTAAAGATATACATTCATTGAATTCTATTCGTTTTATTCGTTTTCTTTTGTACTTTAATTTAATGTTTTGACAGTTTTTTCTTTTTTGTTTTGATATTAATTGATTGGTTTCATATAAATAGGAAATTAGTTTTGATAAGTCAAAAGATATTAATGGAGCAAAAGGGCAATCCAGACTTTTTGAGTAGAGTGGATCTGATGGGCAATTGACAATAAGTTGTGGACTCTGTCAATCAATCACCCTTTTTTTAAATAAAATAAAATTGCCTAATTGCCTCTATGTATAAGTATAATTTTAATACGAATAAGATTTCAGACTATCAAACCCACTATTTTATTTTTATATTCTACATATAGTCAATGGAAATTAATTAAAAACCAATTCAATCAAATATGTTAATCCCAAATTCAATTAAAACAAAAAAGATAATCAATTGTTCATATAATTACAATAATAAAAGAGAAATTGTGCATAATGTACTTTGGAATAAATAGTTTAGAAATAAATTATAGACAAAAAAAATTTAATAATAATTTATCCAAAGCATAGAGATGGAGAATTGAAAAATTGATGTGGTTCTCCAACTCTTGATTTTTCTTTCTCTAGATCCTTCTGTTTGCTTTTATGATAAATTGTGGATGAATACTAAGCTATGGCGGCCAAGGGATGATTTTCTAATCTTAGGATCTGATATTATATAGGTAAAAAGCATTCTAGGGTTTCCATGGGCTAGGTTCTAGAATTCTAATCCAACTCAAACTCGTTTTCATAATAAAGTAGACTGGTTGGCCCATAGAGTGTGTAAAAATCACAACTCCTTTATTACAGCTCCAAATTGCTTGATCTTGGTATCCACACGACCGCAGTTCAAAGACTTTCTGGATATGAAAGGGGTCCTATAAGTTCCTTGTCTATTTTATGCAGCATTAAAAACTCTACACGTCTCCAAAACTGGACAACAACTGTTGATACCTTTTACACTTTCCTAAAACAACTTTCTTTCCTTTTAACTCTTGATTTTGTCTTAGATATTCCTTACACAACTTCTTCTCCAAGTCTTGGCATATAATATCATCTTTGTAACTAAGAGCTTCACATTTAACACACAAATTACGCACAAATAGCGCAAAAAGTTGACAAATCTCCAAATTAAGGCAAGAAACAAGAATATATAAAATAATAGTGAAAACTCCATCAATTAAGCACCTAATGCACCTAAAAATATGTCTCACAATGATATTTAGTTATCACAAAAAGGGAGACATCAAGGACCCCAACTCCAAATTTGTCTTCCCGACAAATAAAAATAAGAACACTAGGGAAGTCTCTAAAATATCAGCGAAGAAAAATAAGCAAGAGAAAAGGAGAGTGTAAAGAATATTTATAAAGCAACTACTAGCGAGTATCATGTAATAATATTTACAAAGTAAATCATATATACACTTATCATACAAACAATCAACACAATTAATTTTAAGATCAGATTAGCTTTGCAATGCACAAAGAATATATCTTTCACGCAGTTTGATATGGAGGCTATAAAGTGTTTATCGATCCTAACAAAGTCTCCAATGATCCGTCTAACTACTCTCTATTAGTTCAATCGCTTCTAGATCACATATTTAAGAATCATTCTTTATGGTTGTAATGTTAGGCTTAGGGACGGTATGATCGTATATTTGGATGTTGTGGAGTGAGTTTTTGGCTCTCTCCTCACTAGCCATCAATGAGTCTCTATATTGCTTGAGTTACTCTCATAAATGTTTTCACTCAACCCAAGATTTAATGCACTTAATATGTATCCCCAATAACCCAATATAAAGCATCAAGACGATCACATGAAAATTTTACTTTGCTGGTCCAATTCATATAATATTTATCATACTTTGTTCTTTGCAAGTTAGCTATGACTTTCTTTTTTATGTGAGATATCATGATACTGCCTTTGTCATCATATTTCTTTTCTTTTTATGACTCTTTTCTTTTTATAACTTTTTTCTTTTACTTTTACCCCGGTAAAGGGTTACAATATAAAAGAGTGATTCATCATCAAAATCACAATTACATAGCTTCAAAAACCCGCCCAAGTGTTTCCCATAATCATATCCCACTACCCCAAACTCAAGCTCTTGAGGCGACTGTCTTAGCATCACGATTTTAGTGCGGGTCATATGAAAAAGTCCTATAATATAAGGGGTATGGCTTGTAACATGGATAATAAAAGGATTTAGAAAGTCTAGAAGGGGTTGAGACGGATAATAATTAATTAAATTTGGACATCAAGGTAAAAGGTAACAAGGGTATTATCAAAGAACCGTGTTGGCATATAGCCTCCCTTAATAGGTTGTTTTAATGTGACAAATCCTCTTGTGTTTAGTGTGCTAATTACTATTGTTATATACATTCTATCTTGCACTCTAATTCATCAAAAAGCACATTCTTTATCTTTTAGATCAAAGCTTTATTGTTTTATCTTAAGAAACTAATTCTCATACAAATACCTTTAACCTTATCTTTGTGTACATTGAGAATTAGCTTTAGTGATCAACTACAAAGTTTATTAGAATGATGTTCTCTACAACTCTCGTGAAGAAAGTTTTCTGATCCAAGCATCGTAGTAAAAGATATACTCATTAAAAGGTGTTTTAGACCTTTGGCGCGGTACACCGGACCTTGGGTGCGGTACACCGCAGATGTGCGGACCAGGGCACGGAGCATGGCTAGCCCGGGACTAGAAAATGAGCAATAAGCGAAAGTTGGCGCGGTGCACCTCACCAACCCCGCGGTGCACCGCAAGTTAGGGTTTCCTGCAGCAAAATGAAGACAAAAGGAATATATCCATTGGGGATATTAATATATCCGTTGGAGACAAATCTTATGACCGTTGGGAGCATTTGCAGCTATATATTGAAGGTCTTTCAAGGCTACAACCACACCTTCAACCCATATACATTAAGGGGCTTAATTGTTATCATCCAAGAAGGTGTCAAGAGCTATAATTGTCATATCCACTCAATTAAGGAGTTAATCCAAGGAGCTTCAAAGTTATTATCTACTCAAGAGAAGTTTTAAGCTTATAGTTATATCATCTCTTTAGGAGTTCATTAGCAAAGTTGTTTCACCCTTTAAACACTTTGTATTTATCCTCTTAAGTCTAGTTCTTGTAATAGATAGATTAAGAGAGAATTTGAGTATCGGGAGTATACTCGGTGTCCTTGTGTTATGATTACACAAGAGTTTCCTTCGTGGTTTCGAAGAGTTTGTCCTTCGTGTTATCGAAGAGGTTGTAAGGGTTATTGTGTTCTCGACCCGGTTAAGAGAGACACGGGAGCTTAGTGAAAAGCTTGAAATCCTAAGGAGGCTTCCTTAGGTAGTGGATGTAGGGAAACCGAACCACTATAAATCACGTGTATCTTTCTATCCCTACTCTATTTACTTTCCGCACTTTATATGTTTGATAATATGCTAGCATGAATATTGTGATATTGATTATCTAGTTTATCTAACATATTGTCATCTAGAGTAGTAAGAGATTAGAAACTCGTTTTACTTGTATCACTTATATATCGAACCTCTTAGCTTATCCATTGTATGATCCCTTAGGAGTTTGATATATTAGTTGACTTAGAAGTTTCTTTCTTAAACTTATAATTGTCCAAAAGATTTTTAATTAGGCATTATTCTTATTAGTAATCCTATTCACCCCCCCTCTAGGACTTTCAATTGGTATCAGAGCCTAACTCTACGTGAATAGCTTAATCGTTAGTAGAGTAAACGATTTGGAATTTAATCTTTTGGAAGAGTTGTTTTCTACACAACCTCCATTTTCTTGTAGGTGATCGTTTCTTTGCTTGGAGGAAACAAATGGAAGAATTAATATACGAAAGAACGCTCAAATCTCGAAAAAGGAAAATCCGGTGATTTCTTTTCTTTATCTCGTATATATTTTTGCGTTCCTCCTTATGGCTTGTGTTTATGATTATGATTTGGTTTTGATTTGATTAGTTGTGTTTATTATCTTTGGATATTATCTTGTGATACTAATCATTGTTTTAATGTTATTAGTGATATTGCATCTAATTCTCATGAATGATGTTTTTGCACTTTAGCTCTTAGAATTTTGGTAATTGCATTTTAGTCCCCAAAATTTTCAAAATTGCACTTTGACCTCTCATATTTATTAAATTCTCCTAAGTGTCATAGTTTGGACTTCATAATCTTTCACATGTAAAATTTGCCATTTTAGTTCATATTTTTGAAAAATTGCATTTTTAGTCCCTACTATGTGAAATTGCTTTTTAGTCCCTCAACGATTATAAATTGCTCTTTTTATTCTTACAAGTTTTTATATCTTTCAAAAGTGCCTATTGATTCTTTTTATCGTTGACAAAAAGGGAAGAAAGATCAAAGATACAAGTTTTCACTTTCAAATCTTTATTTATCTTTGAACACAAATTTGCATTTTCATACGTCTTTTAGTAAGGGTGAGTTTTAAAGAAATTGCTTTTCAAAATATTTTTCCGATAATCTTTTGAATTTCCCATAGCATTTAAAAATTGTTTTTATGCATAGAATTATGGGAAGTTAATCCATTATTGGTCATTAACTCATTTGCATGAATTTGTTTAGCCTTACAATCTATATGTTGTGCTTCATTATATGCTTATATGGTTTATTCCCTATTGTGCAAATATCTTGTGTGACTTGACCTTTTCATACTTAAAATTGCTTAACTTTGATTTTGGGTCTTTTCGTATTTTTTAGAAAATATAGGGGTATTTGTGAAATAAACTGTTTTATTTGTTTTCGGGATTTCCTTGTTGTATCTTTTCAAAACAAAAAATTATCTTATAAGTTTTATACCATTCCGAATCTTTTAGGGAAGTTTCGAATGTGTTTCGGGTGTTTTTAAAAGAACCAAAAAATTCCTTCTTAGTGTCTTCGTCGAACGTTTTTGCGGTGCACCGGACCACTCCGCGGTACACCGCGATCCAGTGTTTCTGCCTTGTTATTTTTCTTTATCTTTCGCCCAGTTTATTCGCAAACATATTCTACAGTGCGGTACACCGCACAGTAATCACGGTACACCGCGAAATAGGGTTTCGCCTGGATCCATGTTTTGGATATTTAGGATTTTATTGCTATATTTGGTATGATTTGGATATTTGGTTTAGTATGCTATGTTTTAATTTCGGATATTTGATGTTTAGATGCTTTAATTATATGCTTCGGATTTTTGTGTTGATGTTGCTAACTCTTTCCTTGATGATATAGGTACTATTGCATCATTTATCCTTGATCTTGTTTTATTTTGCATTATGGTCCCTATTGGTTGAAATTATTGCATTGTGATCCCTATAGGTTGAAAAATATTGATTTGAGGTCCCTATAGTTTTGAACAAGTTGCATTTAGCTTTCTTATGCTTGAAAATTAGACCTAAGTCTCTATTGTCTTGAGAAAGTTATACTTAGGTCCTTGAAGTTTTTCAAAATTGCATTTAGTCCCTAAACTTTTGAAAAATTCATTTTGACCCCTATACTTTTCAAAGATTAAATTTTACCCCTTGATTTCTTAAAATCGGTTCAAATTTTCTTATTGGTAAAAAGGGGAGAAATTATTGGTCAAACTTTTCAAAATTGAAACAAACACTCTATGCATTTTGTGAGGGGGAGTTTTTCTTAAATTATCTTTAAAAAACTCAAATTCTTGATTAATCGTTTCTACTAATTGTTTATCTCATAAATTGCACTAATCGTTTGCGTTGTTAGAAAGCTTATAAGATGAAAACCTATCAATCAAGAAGTTGGTAAAATGTCTCTATCTCTTATCTCATTGTTTCATCTTGTTTCATGCTTTACATTGTTAATCTTTATGCATTTCAAAATTAAAATGTTTTAAATACTTTCAACCCTTGATCTCTCTATGTTGTTTTTTAGTAATCTATTCACTTGAGTTTTAGCTCTTCTTTGGTTAGTTGCTTGATATTTTTTATTATCCCGTCTTTTTTATGAAGACAAAGGGGGAGAAATATGTGCACTAAAACTTTCAAAATTGCACTTTTTAATACTCACAAATGCATTTCATATCTTATATTCCTTTTTACTTAAATGCTTATTGTGAGGGGGAGCTAAATATCATAAGAGCTTATATTTTCATATCAATCCTAAGGTGTTTTAGTGAAGGATTTGTCATCATCAAAAAGGGGGAGATTGTTGGCATATAGCCTCCCTTAATAGGTTGTTTTAATGTGACAAATCCTCTTGTGTTTAGTGTGCTAATTACTATTGTTATATACATTCTATCTTGCACTCTAATTCATCAAAAAGCACATTCTTTATCTTTTAGATCAAAGCTTTATTGTTTTATCTTAAGAAACTAATTCTCATACAAATACCTTTAACCTTATCTTTGTGTACATTGAGAATTAGCTTTAGTGATCAACTACAAAGTTTATTAGAATGATGTTCTCTACAACTCTCGTGAAGAAAGTTTTCTGATCCAAGCATCGTAGTAAAAGATATACTCATTAAAAGGTGTTTTAGACCTTTGGCGCGGTACACCGGACCTTGGGTACGGTACACCGCAGATGTGCGGACCAGGGCACGGAGCATGGCTAGCCCGGGACTAGAAAATGAGCAATAAGCGAAAGTTGGCGCGGTGCACCTCACCAACCCCGCGGTGCACCGCAAGTTAGGGTTTCCTGCAGCAAAATGAAGACAAAAGGAATATATCCGTTGGGGATATTAATATATCCGTTGGAGACAAATCTTATGACCGTTGGGAGCATTTTGCAGCTATATATTGAAGGTCTTTCAAGGCTACAACCACACCTTCAACCCATATACATTAAGGGGCTTAATTGTTATCATCCAAGAAGGTGTCAAGAGCTATAATTGTCATATCCACTCAATTAAGGAGTTAATCCAAGGAGCTTCAAAGTTATTATCTACTCAAGAGAAGTTTTAAGCTTATAGTTATATCATCTCTTTAGGAGTTCATTAGCAAAGTTGTTTCACACTTTAAACACTTTGTATTTATCCTCTTAAGTCTAGTTCTTGTAATAGATAGATTAAGAGAGAATTTGAGTATCGGGAGTATACTCGGTGTCCTTGTGTTGTGATTACACAAGAGTTTCCTTCGTGGTTTCGAAGAGTTTGTCCTTCGTGTTATCGAAGAGGTTGTAAGGGTTATTGTGTTCTCGACCCGGTTAAGAGAGACACGGGAGCTTAGTGAAAAGCTTGAAATCCTAAGGAGGCTTCCTTAGGTAGTGGATGTAGGGAAACCGAACCACTATAAATCACGTGTATCTTTCTATCCCTACTCTATTTACTTTCCGCACTTTATATGTTTGATAATATGCTAGCATGAATATTGTGATATTGATTATCTAGTTTATCTAACATATTGTCATCTAGAGTAGTAAGAAATTAGAAACTCGTTTTACTTGTATCACTTATATATCGAACCTCTTAGCTTATCCATTGTATGATCCCTTAGGAGTTTGATATATTAGTTGACTTAGAAGTTTCTTTCTTAAACTTATAATTGTCCAAAAGATTTTTAATTAGGCATTATTCTTATTAGTAATCCTATTCACCCCCCTCTAGGATTTTCAAACCGCCTTAATCACTTTCTAAGCTATGAAATTTTGTTACTTTCTCACCTCTAGCACGTTCATTAATTGGGTTTATCAACTAGCTCGTATCTTGCGGTCTATACACCCTTCAAGGCGCCCTAAGACCAGCTTACTTCTATCGCATTGTTTACTAATCGTTGCTTTACTTTTAAGGTGTGTTTTCATGTTCATATTTCAAAGCATACAATATAACTAGTTTATAAACAAATTACTTACTATCATTAATTCACTAAATCTTATGATTTTAGGCCATTATACACAATCCACATCTTATTCCATCTCTAGAAAATTTTAATTTTACCTAGAAAGAAGTAAATTACATATAATGGAGATGAGGGACAACGAATCCCGACACCCCAACTAAAAAATGAGTCGTGTCCTCATGACTCGAAACACACTCTATAAAAAATTTAAAACTAATGCATATATTGAAAATAAACAAATTGTAGGGAAGGGAGATAACATTCTATTCGAGGCTAGTTCCTTGCGTGATAAATACCCAAGATAAGGTGCAGTGCTTTTCTTATATATAAACGTCTTGTATCACCACATTTCCATTCACTTACATCCTAGTGTGATGCATCCCAATCAATCGACCAACTCTAGAAATATTTTGTGTTTACCTTTTTCTAACTTTGTTCTCAAATTTGTGTTGCAATAGCTATTAGGGCCCTTAGAAGCTTCGCTTGTTTTACTCTTGTTCTCACCCAAGATTGGGTGAGAAAGGTTTAAAAAAATTGGAAAAAGTTTATGGAAATTTTTGGAATTTGATTCTTGATTCTAGTTGTTGTGGAATGATTTGGGTGGGTAAATATTATTTGCAGGCTTGTAAGGACGGATTGAGATATGAAATTATGGTGATTTTGTGTTGTTTTAATGTGAGGTGAGGTTTGGTGAAGTTTTAATGGAGTTTGGGTGCTTAGAGAAGAAGAAGGCTTAAGGTGTGTGAGTTGTAATGTGAAAATCCCTCCTTTATCTTGAAATGTCACGACCCGCATCGGTGTGCCGCCTGTAGGGTTTGTATACCGGTCTTTCTTTTCCTTAATTGACCGTGACACAGATTGTTAACATGGTTCGACGGGTCGGTTTTCCGCCTTTAGGGACGACATGCTACTCGAGCTCTCGTACAGTTTCTGACCTCAAAGCATGGCCTATACCGTCACAACCCTTCGCTGACACACTAGTATATCGGTTTCATATTTGCAACTTTCTGACTTGAAACTGTCATGACCCTTTGTCGAGAATGACGAAACGGTATGGACCCGAAGAGCCTCTTAGAGGGCTGGTATACCAGTCCTCGTATTTAAATTTCTGACTTTGAATGTGGCGTGAGAAATCATGACCCATTGGGAAGTGCCGGCATGTTGCCAATAGGGCCGGCAAGCCGCTCTGCTGTTGTGACTTTGGGTTTTTGCGAACTTGTTCAACTTAAACTCATATTCTATGTTACCTACACATCAAAAACACTTTTACCTTCCTCATTACTATAATATTGATTAAAAACAACTAATCTAACCAAAAATTAAAACATAAAAGCATTAAAATATTGTAGGTTGTCTCTCGGTAAGCATTCTTGTTTAACGTCGTTTAAAGTTTTATGTGTTACCTCGATTATTCCTTGAGTATGTAGCCTCCCTAGAAATGGGTGAGGATATGAATGTCTACTATACAAAGCTTTTGACCTTTTGTGGGTCGTATCTCTAGCAATTTTTCTGTCACCACTCGAGTAATGATGAATGGTCCCATCCACACATTCTTGAACCCCTGTGGCCTATTCTCTTGTTTAAAGGCCTTCCAAATCAACCTCGTTTTCAACCCCAAACTCATATTTTTCTCTCTTCTTTACAATTTCATGGTCGTGGTCCTTTTCTTTAACGTGTGGGTCACTATCGGAATAATGGGGAACTCAAGTGACTCCTCCTCAAGCTTCTTGTCCAAAACATGGAGTCTTTCATATTGGAAAAATTACTTCACAACTTAGAAAAATACTGACAATTAATTGGGAAGGAATTTGAGCATGCCTTTTGGCAGAAGGTATCCCTTGGATTCTAGTTTGTGTGATAATAAACGGCGCGTAATTCCAAGTTAAAATGAAGAAATTGTGAAACTTTTGCCAAGATTATTTGAGCAGTCCAGATTTACTAAAGAAGTCCACAAGTCACCTTTGACCTATTTTGTGGGCCAGCAGTAAGACTTACGAATTTCCTAGCATATATTAGTAGATTTCCAACTTTTTATACATACTTTGCTTAGGGATCGAAAATTTTATCTAACTGCAAAAATATAAAAACCCAAAACCATAACCATTTATTTTTTCAAAAACCACAGTCTAACGATATTGACCATCAGTATTGTAGTTTTTAACCGTTAGGTTTTGGGTTTTAAATAATTTGGTTTAACCATAACCACACATATAAGAAAACTCTTCAAAGTATATACAAAATTGTGTTGGTCTTTGATTAAATTGGATAATTGTTATTCAATTGGTTAAATCATTTATTTAGATTTTGGTTTTAGGATTTGAATATTTTTTTTCACTAGAATATTATAAAATATGAAAATATATATGGTACTAAACGTTTTTTGGTTATTCATATTTAATTTTATCCAAAATTATAACCTAACGGTTTTAACCATCAGTTACACTTTTAAAACCATAACCTAATTGTTTTAACCTCGGTTATATAATTGGTTTTCAATCGGTTGGGTTACCATCAATTGTTTTTAACCATAACCATTTCCCTACTCATCGTTACTTATTATTAAGTTTTGGAGCGAGAGAGAAGCAAGGAGAGCCATGAAAACAACACAATTACTTCTAATTTGTAATTCTTCTTCCCTTAGACTCCTAATTATGTCTTTACTATTATTTATTTTATTTCAAGCATGAGCTAAACTTTTAATTATTTTGGGATGTGTTATTTATGAACTGTATTAAAAATTGTATTGATTATTTATGATTATTGGAATTTTCAAGGTTTAAATAAATTGGATATTGGTCCACTGATTATTATTTTGCTTCAATGCGAATTTGTTTATAAATGACACATAAATTGAATTTCTTAGTTATGAACTACCCTTGAAAGGGGTATTGATAGGTGGATATATATAATAAATGTAAAATTCGTCTTAAGAATTGGAAGATCTAGATAGTTTATATAGTCGTTAAGTGGGTTTAAACTAAAACGTGTCATATAAAGTGTGTAAGTGATGTCTTACGTGATAGATTAATCTAGTCACGAGACATCTTATTATGGTTACGTTGTGCTTATTTTAGGGATTATTCTTGATCTTTATATAGTTTCTCATTTCTTGTGTAGTTTTGGATAATTATTACTTTTAGAACTATTTGTGTGTAATTAGTGTGTTAAGTGTGCAGATTGTTGGATCCAAAAGTGTGATATAATAATAAATGTGAAAATCAAACGCACACATCACGGAAACCAAGATTAACATTTTCGCAAGTGTACAAATCGTTACAAGTAGTAAGTAATAAGTGTTTATTCTCAGGGATTTAGGTAGTTACTCTAATTCATGATCAATATTAGCTTAGGTGGTTTTAAGTGTTCAGATTAAGAGCAATTAAACTGAATATATGTTTTGTTTCCTAAACTAATAAAACTAATTATGCACGAATGAATAAAGCTAAGGATGCTAGTAAGAATCTATCATATTGAAACGTGTTTCTATGAATAAGGGTGAATAGGTGAAGTTTCACATTAATCGGAATTCAAATTAATCTGAGTCCTCACAAGGGCAGATCTAGCTCTCTACCTTAATCATCCTCTCGGCTATCAGGTAGGCTTAAATCCCGATTACCCTATTGACTACCTAGCGTGCTAATATCGTGTGATAAAAGGCATTAGGCACCTGTATTCTAGTTCTGTAATCTTTCCCCCCACTCGGGTGTTAGGAAAATTACGACGGCTCCTGTTTATCAATTTGAATTTTAGATGTGTGGAATGGTAGAGTAGGCTATCTTTCTTTTCTCTCCCATCAAAAGGCTAAATTACTAATAATATTACATTCAGACCTAAATGTTTTTAAATTCCGCTAGTAAAGGAGAAAACCCATACTATATAACCATCATAGGTGACTATTCTAGGTCTATGAGAGTATATTTCCTAATAATAAAAGTGAAATAGAACATGTGTTTATAAAATATAAGTTTGAGGTTGAAACCCAACTATTTTGCTAAATCAAAAGAATTAGGGCACGAATGCTGTTCTGAATTCCTTGAAATAGCTCTGTGACAATGACAATAACGAATTAGCGACGAACATAGTGTTTTACACACCCTTACGTAATGACATAGCTAAAGGCTATTGATAATCGGTTCTGGGCCACTAACTCAAATGTGTGGGTACTTAGCAAAGTTAACCAAGTTCTAAGTACGGTCATTGTTGGACCGAATACAATAGACTCAATAGTCATGGGATATGACACGGATGTATAAATCGTCTCAATGAATTCATAGCCACTCATAGTGGTCCTATTGAGAAGTACTTGATGAATTAACTCATAAGGCGTATCATTCTTGAGAGAAGAAAAGGATGATTGTTCAACTTATAATGAATTTAACCTTAAACTTAAACTTAACCATAAACTTAACCTTAAACTTAACCTTAAACATAACTTTAAACTTAACCTTAACATTATCCATAAACCTTATCCCGGAACTTTAACATCAACCTTTTAACATTAACCTTGACAATATCTTTAACCTTAACTTTACCATTAACATAAATCTTAACCTTAACTTTAACCTTAAACTAAACCTTAACCTTAAAATGAATACTTTAAATCAAGCACCTTAAACCCTTAATCTTAACCTTCATCTTAACCTTAACTTTAACCTTAATTATTATCCTTAAACCTTAAACCTTAACCTTCACATTAACCTGCACCTTAACCTGCACCTTAACCTTCATCTTAACTTTTTTAACCTTAACCTTAATCTTAAAGTTAAAACTTAACCTTAACTTTGAACCTTGAACCTTAAACTGTAAACTTTAACCTTAACCTTAAATTTAAGCATAACTAAACATTAACAAAAAACCTCAAACTTTATCTTAAACGTTGAATTTGAAACCTTAACCTTATATTTCATCTTAACCTTAACCTTAACCAAATAAAGATTCATCGCGCTACTATTCAATCTTAAACCTTATATCTTATTATACCTTAACCTTAAACCTTAAACATTAAATCTTAAACCTTAATTTTAACCTAACCTTAGCCTTAAAATTAACCTTAACCTAACCTTGACCTAAGCCTTAACATTAACCTTAACCTTATTCTCAATCTCAACCTCAAACTCAACCTCAAGCTAACCTTAAATGTAATGTTACCTTAACATTAACCTTAACCAAATAAAAATTTATCGTGCTAATATTCAACCTTAAACCTTTTATCTTTTTAAACGTTAACCTTAACCTTAACCTTAACCTTCACCTTCACCTAGGGAACTTGGGTTCGATTCCCGTCAATGAAATACATTTTTTCTTTAGTGTCTTCATACACAGATTTTACCTAGTACTCCTATAAGTTTACTTATGTATTTTCCAAGTTACTCTTATTTATAAATTTCTAATCCATTTAAGTAGTTAAAAAAAAAATTGACCAAGAAAAATTATAGAATTTTCTCTTAAATATTAATCCATTAAATCAAAAGCTATCAAAATTAAACATATATACAAGAAGATTTTACTTTATAAGGCCCAACCCACCTTAACTTTCTTTTTTAAATCTCAAACCCAACTAGCCCATAACTACTCTTTAGAACCCAACTAAAATGTACAAAATACCCAAAAAAAAAACCCTCTCCCTCTATACGTACAGTGGTCTCTTCCAAAACCAATCCAAAACCCCATTATAGGTTCTGAAAAATTCCCATCCCCTCTTTCTTCTCTCTCTCTAATACCGACCCCCCACCCCCTCTCTCCCTCTCTGTGAAATGGCCACCCCACCACCCCACCACCATAAAGGAGCCCCCCACCATCATCACCGTGAAGCATAATCGAGACCCACCCCTTCGATCTGAGCTTCATCCCAGATCTGCAGATGGAAGCCACCGCCGCCGCCATGGAAGCCACCTCTGTGAATAACCGACGCTAGCAAGGACGGAAGAAGAACGGCGCCCCCAAACCATTAACCACCACCACCACAGTAAACAAGCTCTCATCACAGTGAACGAAAAACGCCGCCGTGAAGGCCCTGCAGAACCGAAAACCGCCGCCGTGAAAGATCTGCCACCACCACCCAAAAAACGCAACCAACCACCCACCAAAACATCGAATCCACCGTTCTTCACCAAAACTTCAAATCCAAGGTTCTTCACCAGAACTTCGAATCCACCTTTCTTCACCATCAGATCCGTTCGTTGCTCCAGGCGGCGCTGCTTACCTGCACATGCTGTGATGCGTCACCAACTCGCGCCGCTGCTGCTGCCGTGGAGGTCCAGACCCAGGTTCAGGCTGTGAGAGATCCATCACCAAACCCGATCGACACCACCTCTCTGATCACCATCCCCACCCACCTCTGCTACCAGAAAAACCCTCCACTACCAGACCTCCACTGCTCACCATCACCATCGAGCATCATCACCATCCACTTCACCTTCGTAGGTTTTTGGGTCCAACCCTTTGTTAGTTGGTCCAGCCCCATTTGGGCTTAAGTTTTTGTTGTATTGTGTTTTGTTGTATTGGGTCTAGTCCCATATAGTTGTAGTAGGTAATGGAGTTGGCCTATTTTGGTTTAAAGTGTTGTTTTAGATTGTAATTTTTTTTTGTTCAACATGGGTACAACCCATATGTGTGATAATTTGGTAATGGGGCCAGCCTGGTATAGGTATAAAATGTTGGTTCAGTTTTTCTATGTTGTATTTGTTCTATATGGGTACAGCCTATATCCATGTAAAGGGTTTTTTTGTTTTTCATAGGCCATGCTCTATATAAAGTCATTAAAAAAAACATAAACAGATTAATTAGAACGCACGTTACAGCCCCAGCCCGTATCTTTGGACGTAGTAAAAAATAAAAAATGTATTTTGGTCCGCACCCATCACGTTATTAGCCTCCATGATAGTTCGTCTTTATGGGTCCGTACCCATAACGAACAGGGGTAAATTAGGAAACATCTAAACCAGAAAGTTGGATTTGAGACTTAAAAAATAAGTTTTTTGAACTATGACTTAAAATATAAAGTTTCCAAAAATTGGGAGTCAAATTGTATTTTCCTCTATATACAATAATCAAACTCATTGCACAAAATTAAGTTACATGGATTGCCAACATGTCAATCTCTTATACCCTACTACTATAAAATGATGTAATAATGTGAACTCCATTTCGATTCACAGAAAAGCTTTAACCACTTCCAAAACCTCTATAAACCATTTCTCTCATCTCCCTTCAACAATGGAAGCGACAAAGCCAAGCAAAGGCGCCGGAGAAAAAAAGAAATCAGGCCTTCAATTCCCCGTCGGCCGTATCGCACGTTTCCTCAAGAAAGGTCCTCACAAAAAGAAGAAGAAAGTTTAGATATATAGATCTCGATTCTGCTTTGGCTTTTTGCATAATTAGTTAGATCATCAAGTTTGTAATTTTCTTGATTATTTATGTAGTTTGTGCAAAAAATCAATGGAGCTCCCTTCATCTGATCCAAAATAACTTGTTCATTTGATTTTCTATTAAAAGGTTCATAATTAGCTAACGGCATTTGTATGACATATTAGAAATTTGAAGATATGTTGGTTCTCTTAAAGGTGTTTGTTTATTCTCTCATTTGTCAGGGTGATGATTTGGGGATCTAGGGTTTTTCAATTTAGGGCAATTTCTTTGGTATTATCCCAAGGGGTTATTTGGCTTATTATTGTAGATTTAAGGTTTCCAGAGATAGTTTCAATAGCTTGGCATGGATTGGTAGTTGAATGGGTTCATATTCTTCATTTGGTAATAATTCTGGGCTTTGCTGCAATTATCAAATTCAAGTTTTAAGAACCCCTGTTTTGGCTATTGATTTTTAATCTATTTAAAGATCACTTTGTTATTGTAATTCTTGTTAATGGATGGTTTTGGCATTGGATCTTCAAATGGCAGAGGCTGTGTTGCCATACTAATTATAGCTGTTTTTAATTATCAGAATTCAGAATTATGTAAAGGGAAATTGAGCCTTTTTTGATGATTGAACCTTTTCTCCATTTATGTATACTATTATAGTATGTTTACAAATAGTAGTTGCAGAATGCTATGCTTGGAGATAATCATATGATTGGATGATTTTTGATAGTATAATTTGTGTTAATGATCACAAGGATGGCTAATATTACAGTAGTGGTTGTTCGTTAAATAATGATAGTGTAGTACTTTCAAAACTTTGACTAATATTCATAAAATAATGATATTGTAGTACTTTTGGCTAATAAATTTAGTAAAAACGATTTAGACAGATTTTTTTTTTAATAAACCAGAAGCAGGAGAAAACAAATAATTATAATGGCATGGAGAATCATCTATTGTTTTTTTTTTTGCATACATGAGAGGCTACGAAAAGCCGTTATGAATAGAGAATTACAAGAAGAACAAAAGCTCTTATCATCTATTGTCTTAAGAACGATTTCCAGCACAACTAAGATGCTAAATTGTTTATAGGAACGCTCTTTACAGTTAAGGAGCATAACCACTACTATCTTTACTCGTTTTCATTCAAAAAAAAAAAAAAGGAATCTGTATTATATCACTAAGGAAAAAGAAGAGAATGAGAATTTTGTAAGTTATGAACGGTTTTTTTTTGTCAAAGGCATATTAATACAAATAGAAATAAGGTTCATACAAAAAACACTCTTAACCTATATCCATAGTGGGAGAGTTTTTTTTTTGAATTTAGCTTTATTTTTAAAAGTAATTAGCATTTTATCACACAATAGAAAAGTTTTACAGGACTAGCACCCGGGTGGTTTCCCGGTTTCCGCCCCTCTAATAGGGGCGGTTAGCTGGGTGCCGCCCATAGCTTAATTTGTAATTAAAAGGAGGGCGGTATGGAGCATACCGCCCCTAGTTCAAAATTAAAAAAAAAAAACGTAATTATGTAAGATATTTTCCGCCAGGAGGGCGGTAGGGAGCTTCACGCCCCTAGTTCAAATTTAAAAAAAAATAGGGGCGGTCGCCCCTTGTTGAATATACCTTCTTCCCCAATTTCTTAAACCCATTTTCTGCAAAATTAAAAAACCAATTCAAAACCGCTTTTCCCCCCACCCTCCTGCTCGTGCACCCGCTGCCGCCGTTCAACCCTCCTTGCCGTCGCCGATCAACGTGCCACCGCCTTCCAAGTGCTCCCTTTTCTATTCTTATACTTTTAATCCACAAAATTAAGGTTAAGGTTCTATGTTTTTTTTAATTTCGATTAATTTGTTTGATTTATCCATGCATGTATAAGTTATGTTAGATTGTATTTTCTTTTGATGTAAATATAATGTTGAGTTAATTGATACTCATAGGTAATTGTACAATTAATCCTTGTAATTGTTGAAATTTGCACTTTTGGTCCTTGTTGATTATAACTAGCTTCTTAATGTAATTGATAATTTTAGGTAATTGCATAAATGGTCCTTTTTAATTTTAATGATTGCATAATTGGGCCTTATAGTTTTATATAATTGCAATTTAGCCCCTACATTTTATATAAATAAAATTTTGAGTTAGTTGCTCTTTTTAGGTAATTGCACAATTGGTCCTTCAGAATTTTGATAATTGCACTATTGGTCCTCGAAGTTTTATACAATTTCATTTAAGCTCATACATTGAATAAAAATATTTTTATTCTTATTTCTTGATAGGTATAATGGCTTCGAGTAGCAATTCAAACACGCTTTTGTGGAGACAAACCAAACACGAGCACCTTAGTGAAAGGGTTTGGAGAAAAGTAAGTTTTTTTAGTGTATTTATATAATTTAATTTAATTTATTTGTTTTTTTATTGCTTACTTTTTTTGGGTTATAGGGACGAGATGCCGGTGCCTTGACAAAACCATTAACCACAACTCCGTGGCAATTGGACCCACGGGTGGTGCCGCTTTCCAAGAAGCCGGGTTTGGCGAGATTCGGAAGATTGAGCAATAGTATTGGATCACGCTCTACTATCCGCGATGGCCGAAAGGTGGAGACGGGAGACTCACACCTTTCATGTGCCCGTTGGTGAGATGACCGTCACGTTACGAGATGTATCCATGATCTTGGAATTACCAATTAGAGGACAAGTGGTGACTGATCCTCCTCAGGCTAACTTTGACTTTCATGAAATTAGTCATCATTTATTTGGTGTGGTTCCGGCACCCGATAGCAATGGGCATAACGTGATATTGGTTAACTGGCTAAAGACCACATTTGGTACTACAAAACCCCGAGATGGAGCTACACCGGAAGAATTACGTCACTTCGCAACGGCCTACATTTTGTATGTAAGTGGTACTTTTCTTTTTCCAAGTGGAAAACAAAACACCGTGCCTACAATATATCTTCCACTGTTGCGTGATATAAAGGGTATTAGTCGATATAGTTGGGGGTCGGCCACGTTATCATACTTATATAGTGGTCTTTGTCAAGTATGTGAGGGAAAAATTTCAACCCTGAAAGGATGTGGGCTACTATTACAGGTATTTTTCAAATTTGTTATTCCCCTAATGTTTTATTCTACTAATTGATTTTTCATTAAATAGTTATGGTGTTGGGATTATCTACATACTAGACCCCGAGTTTTAGTGAACCCCGTTCTAGAAGGATACGGTCCCGCTTCTCGATAGTAAGTTAATTGTTATTTATCAAACGAATCAATCTATGTGTTTTTAATGGTTCCGTGTGTATCAATTATTAGTTGGAATGGAGCGAAGACATGGGCAGAAAGTTGCGGTCGGACTTTGAGAATATATCGCGATGACTTAGACTTGCAAGAACAAAATCAGGTTGGTTTTTTTTGGATTAATTAGAAATCTAAACACTTGTTGATTATTTTATTTTTCTCGAATAGGTTAATTGGACACTGTACGAGAATGATAGAATTAATTTTGTTTCCGAAACCTGTTTGCAATGGCGCGAGGTGTATCTATGTGTCGTTCCACTTATCCATTTCAATAACGTTGAGTGGTACTGTCCCGATCGAGTGTTGAGGCAATTCGGGCTCGTTCAAGATATTCCCGAACCCATCGATCAAGAGCAAGATAAATATCATACATCATTTGATCGTGTTGGGAAATCGGGAGAGAATTGGAGTATAAAGTACGAGAGCGAAATAAGAAGATGGACTAACGCTTCTCATTACTTGCTAACGGATTTAACACAAGGGCACGGTTGTACTCCGGAGTATGAGAAATGGTATCGCGAGAATTCTCGATTATTTATCGCACCTCCTTTTGCACGAAATTTGCCCGATGAGGGAGGACAAGAGTACCATCCACGGGGATCTCAACTTAATAAACTCGTAAGTATCCAAGACTTTGGTTTATTATTTTGTTTTACTCCATATATTCATTTGTTTTGTGTAATGCTAGATTCAATCTTCTATTGACGGGGCATACCGTGTATGTGAGCCGGGCGTTACTATGAACGATATGAAGGCGCATATGAGACAAATGCTTGTATATTCCGGGGAACAAGACTTGATCAATCGCATACCCGGCTTGAATATCACCGAAGAGGAACCCGAAGCTGAGGAGACTAGGATGACTCAACAACCTCAACAACCTCTAATATTGAGTTTCTAGAGTTGAGTAATGTAAGTAAAAATGAAAGTCACCGGTTTTCAAAACAGAAGAAATGAAATTCCAGAAAAACACTTCAATTAAAGTAAACTAACTATTACAGAATTTGAAGTACAATTACAAAAGAAACACTTACACGGAAAAAAAGACCTGTTACAGGGGTCTTGAGAATTTTGCAGCTACAAGAAATCCATAAAAAAGACCTGTTACAGGGGTCTTGAGCGAAAAAAGTATAAAAATAAATAATGAGGCGGATGGTTTAAGTGTGAATATGGCGAGAATGGGGTGCAATAATGGGACTAACTTGTTGATTGAATAAATGAGTGGTCAGTTGGGGATTTGTAAGGAGGTGGAATTTTCTAGAGCTAGTACTAATGCAGCTCGTGCAAATAAACACATCAGCTCGGCTAAGGGGAGTTTGGAAGGTACATGCCTTGTGAATAATGACACAGGGACCAATAGTGCAATCAATGGAAGTGAGGATTTTTTGGGTAAGCAATGGGTAATAAAATCATGTGGGGCAGTGGGCATAGCATGCGATAGAGTTGGTTTTCGTAAACCAACAGACTTCGAAGGTCGATATGAGTGAAAGTCTATTTGAAGATGAAGGTGCTCCTGATGGATTATATGTGGAATATTAGTGGTGTGCTAGTTAATTTCGATGTTCTGTAATTAACGGTGTTGGACATAAGTTCAAACTCCGGTCTTGATAGGTTGCTTTTTAACTTGTGATGGGTTACGTGTAGAATATTAATGGTGTGATAGTTAATATCAGTGGTTTGTAATTACTGATGCAATTTTATTTGTAATTACTACGCAAATATCAAAGATATACATTCATTGAATTCTATTCGTTTTATTCGTTTTGTTTTGTACTTTAATTTAATGTTTTGACAATTTTTTCTTTTTTGTTTTGATATTAATTGATTGGTTGCATATAATTATGAAATTAGTTTTGATGAGTCAAAAGATATTAATGGAGCAAAAGGGCAATCCAGACTTTTTGAATGGAGTGGATCTGATGGGCAATTGACAATAAGTTGTGGACTATGTCAATCAATCACCCTTTTTTTAAATAAAATAAAATTGCCTAATTGCCTCTATGTATAAGTATAATTTTAATACGAATAAGATTTCAGACTATCAAACCCACTATTTTATTTTTATATTCTACATATAGTCAATGGAAATTAATTAAAAACCAATTCAATCAAATATGTTAATCCCAAATTCAATTAAAACAAAAAAGATAATCAATTGTTCATATAATTACAATAATAAAAGAGAAATTGTGCATAATGTACTTTGTAATGAATAGTTTAGAAATAAATTATAGACAAAAAAAATTTAATAATAATTTATCCAAAGCATAGAGATGGAGAATTGAAAAATTGATGTGGTGAAACTCCAACTCTTGATTTTTCTTTCTCTAGATCCTTCTGTTTGCTTTTATGATAAATTGTGGATGAATACTAAGCTATGGCGGCCAAGGGATGATTTTCTAATCTCAGGAGCTGATATTATATAGGTAAAAAGCATTCTAGGGTTTCCATGGGCTAGGTTTTAGAATTCTAATCCAACTCAAACTCGTTTTCATAATAAAGTAGACTGGTTGGCCCATAGAGTGTGTAAAAATCACAACTCCTTTGTTAAAGCTCCAAATTGCTTGATCTTGGTATCCACACGACCGCAGTTCAAAGACTTTCTGGATATGAAAGGGGTCCCACAAATTCCTTGTCTATTTTATGTAGCATTAAAAACTCTACACGTCTCCAAAACTGGACAACAACTGTTGGTACCTTTTACACTTTCCTAAAACAACTTTATTTCCTTTTAACTCTTGATTTTGTCTTAGATATTCCTTACACAACTTCTTCTCCAAGTCTTGGCATATAATATAATCTTTGTAACTAAGAGCTTCACATTTAACACATAAATTACGCACAAATAGCGCAAAAAGTTGACAAATCTCCAAAATAAGGCAAGAAACAAGAATATATAGAATAATAGTGAAAACTCCATCAATTAAGCACCTACTGCACCTAAAAATATGTCTCACAATGATATTTAGTTATCACAAAAAGGGAGACATCAAGAACCCCAACTCAAAATTTGTCTTCCCGACAAATTAAAATAAGAACACTAGGGAAGTCTCTAAAATATCAGCGAAGAAAAATAAGCAAGAGAAAAGGAGAGTGTAAAGAATATTTATAAAGCAACTACTAGCGAGTATCATGTAATAATATTTACAAATTAAATCATATATACACTTATCATACAAGCCATCAACACAATTTAATTTTAAGATCATATTAGCTTTGCAATGCACAAAGGATATATCTTTCACGCAGTTTGATATGGAGGCTATAGAGTGTTTATCGATCCTAACAAAGTCTCCAATGATCCGTCTAACTACTCTCTATTGGTTCAATCGCTTCTAGATCACATATTTAAGAATCATTCTTTATGGTTGTAATGTTAGGCTTAGGGACGGTATGATCGTATATTTGGATGTTGTAGAGTGAGTTTTTGGCTCTCTCCTCACTAGCCATCAATGAGTCTCTATATTGCTTGAGTTACTCTCATAAATGTTTTCACTCAACCCAAGATTTAATGCACTTAATATATATCCCCAATAACCCAATATAAAGCATCAAGACGATCACATGAAAATTCTACTTTGCTGGTCCAATTCATATAATATTTTTCATACTTTGTTCTTTGCAAGTTAGCTTTGACTTTCTTTTTTATGTGAGATATCATGATACTGCCTTTGTGATCATATTTCTTTTCTTTTTATGACACTTTTCTTTTTATAACTTTTTTCTTTTACTTTTACCCCGGTAAAGGGTTACAATATAAGAGAGTGATTCATCATTTAAAATCACAATTACATAGCTTCAAAAACCCGCCCAAGTGTTTCCCATAATCATATCCCACTACCCGAAACTCAAGCTCTTGAGGCGACTGTCTTAGCATCACGATTATAATGCGGGTCATATGAAAAAGTCCTATAATATAAGGGGTATGGCTTGTAACATGGATAATAAAAGGATTTAGAAAGGCTAGAAGGGGTTGAGACGGAAAATAATTAATTAAATTTGGACATCAAGGTAAAAGGTAACAAGGGTATTATCAAAGAACCGCCTTAATCACTTTCTAAGCTATGAAATTTTGTTACTTTCTCACCTCTAGCACGTTCATTAATTAGGTTTATCAACTAGCTCGTATCTTGCGGTCTATACACCCTTCAAGGCGTCCTAAGATCAGCTTACTTCTATCGCATTGTGTACTAATCGTTGCTTTACTTTTAAGGTGTGTTTTCATGTTCATATTTCAAAGCATACAATATAACTAGTTTATAAACAAATTACTTACTAACATTAATTCACTAAATCTTATGATTTTAGGCCATTATACACAATCCACATCTTATTCCATCTCTAGAAAATTTTAATTTTACCTAGAAAGAAGTAAATTACATATAATGGAGATGAGGGACAACGAATCCTGACACCCCAACTAAAAAATGAGTCGTGTCCTCATGACTCGAAACACACTCTATAAAAAATTTAAAACTAATGCATATATTGCAAATAAACAAATTGTAGGGAAGGGAGATAACATTCTATTCGAGGCTAGTTCCTTGCGTGATAAATACCCAAGATAAGGTGCAGTGCTTTTCTTATATATAAACGTCTTGTATCACCACATTTCCATTCACTTACCTCCTAGTGTGATGCATCCCAATCAATCGACCAACTCTAGAAATCTTTTGTGTTTACCTTTTTCTAACGTTGTTCTCAAATTTGTGTTGCAATAGCTATTAGGGCCCTTAGAAGCTTCGCTTGTTTTACTCTTGTTCTCACCCAAGATTGGGTGAGAAAGGTTTAGAAAATTTGGAAAAAGTTTATGGAAAATTTTGGAATTTGATTCTTGATTCTAGTTGTTGTGGAATGATTTGGGTGGGTAAATATTATTTGCAGGCGTGTAAGGACGGATTGAGATATGAAATTATGGTGATTTTGTGTTTTTTTAATGTGAGGTGAGGTTTGGTGAAGTTTTAATGGAGTTTGGGTGCTTATAGAAGAAGAAGGCTTAAGGTTTGTGAGTTGTAATGTGAAAATCACTCCTTTATCTTGAAATGTCACGACCCGCATCGGTGTGCCGCCTGTAGGGCCGGTATACCAGTCTTTCTTTTCCTTAATTGACCGTGACACGGATTGTTAACATGGTTCGACGGGTCGGTTTTCCGCCTTTAGGGACGACATGCTACTCGAGCTCTCGTACAGTTTTAAACCTCAAAGCATGGCCTATACCGTCACAACCCTTCGCTGACACACTGGTATGTCGGTTTCATATTTGCAACTTTCTGACTTGAAACTGTCATGACCCTTTGTCGAGAATGACGAAACGGTATGGACCCGAAGAGCCTCTTAGAGGGCTGGTATACCAGTCCTCGTATTTAACTTTCTGACTTTGAATGTGGCGTGAGCAATCATGACCCATTGGGAAGTGCCGGCATGTTGCCAATAGGGCCGGCAAGCCGCTCTGCTGTTGTGACTTTGGGTTTTTGCGATCTTGTTCAACTTAAACTCATATTCTATGTTACCTACACATCAAAAACACTTTTACCTTCCTCATTACTATAATATTGATTAAAAACAACTAATCTAACCAAAAATTAAAACATAAAAGCATTAAAATATTTTAGGTTGTCTCTCGGTAAGCATTCTTGTTTAACGTCGTTTAAAGTTTGATGTGTTACCTCGATTATTCCTTGAGTATGTAGCCTCCCTAGAAATGGGTGAGGATATGAATGTCTACTATACAAAGCTTTTGACCTTTTGTGGGTCGTATCTCTAGCAATTTTTCTGTCACCACTCGAGTAATGATGAATGGTCCCATCCACACATTCTTGAACCCCTGTGGCCTATTCTCTTGTTTAAAGGCCTTCCAAATCAACCTCGTTTTCAACCCCAAACTCATATTTTTCTCTCTTCTTTACAATTTCATGATCGTGGTCCTTTTCTTTAACATGTGGGTCACTATCGGAATAATGGGGAACTCAAGTGACTCCTCCTCAAGCTTCTTGTCCAAAACATGGAGTCTTTCATATTGGAAAATTACTTCACAACTTAGAAAAATACTGACAGTTAATTGGGAAGGAATTTGAGCATGCCTTTTGGCAGAAGGTATCCCTTGGATTCTAGTTTGTGTGATAATAAACGACGCGTAACTCCAAGTTAAAATGAAGAAATTATGAAACTTTTGCCAAGATTATTTGAGCAGTCCAGATTTACTAAAGAAGTCCACAAGTCACCTTTGACCTATTTTGTGGGCCAGCAGTAAGACTTACGAATTTCCTAGCATATATTAGTAGATTTCCAACTTTTTATACATACTTTGCTTAGGGATCGAATTATTTTATCTAACTGCAAAAATATAAAAACCCAAAACCATAACCATTTATTTTTTCAAAAACCACAGTCTAACGATATTGACCATCGGTATTGTAGTTTTTAACCGTTAGGTTTTGGGTTTTAAATAATTTGGTTTAACCATAACCACACATATAAGAAAACTCTTCAAAGTATATACAAAATTGTGTTGGTCTTTGATTAATTTGGATAATTGTTATTCAATTGGTTAAATCATTTATTTAGATTTTGGTTTTAGGATTTGAATATATTTTTTCACTAGAATATTATAAAATATGAAAATATATATGGTACTAAACGTTTTTTGGTTATTCATATTTAATTTTATCCAAAATTATAACCTAACGATTTTAACCATGAGTTACACTTTTAAAACCATAACCTAATTGTTTTAACCTCGGTTATATAATTGGTTTTCAATCGGTTGGGTTACCATCAATTGTTTTTAACCATAACCATTTCCCTACTCATCGTTACTTATTATTAAGTTTTGGAGCGAGAGAGAAGCAAGGAGAGCCATGAAAACAACACAATTACTTCTAATTTGCAATTCTTCTTCCCTTAGACTCCTAATTATGTCTTTACTATTATTTATTTTATTTCAAGCATGAGCTAAACTTTTAATTATTTTGGGATGTGTTATTTATGAACTGTATTAAAAATTGTATTGATTATTTATGATTATTGGAATTTTCAAGGTTTAAATAAATTGGGTATTGTTCCACTGATTATTATTTTGCTTCAATGCGAATTTGTTTATAAATGACACATAAATTGAATTTCTTAGTTATGAACTACCCTTGAAAGGGGTATTGATAGGTGGATCTATATAATAAATGTAAAATTCGTCTAAAGAATCAGAAGATCTAGATAGTTTATATAGTCGTTAAGTGGGTTTAAACTAAAACGTGTCATATAAAGTGTGTAAGTGATGTCTTACGTGGTAGATTAATCTAGTCACGAGACATCTTTTTATGGTTACGTTGTGCTTATTTTAGGGATTATTCTTGATCTTTATATAGTTTCTCATTTATTGTGTAGTTTTTGATAATTATTACTTTTAGAACTATTTGTGTGTAATTTGTGTGTTAAGTGTGCAGTTTGTTGGATCCAAAAGTGTGATATAATAATAAATGTGAAAATCAAACGCACACATCACGGAAACCAAGATTAACATTTTCGCAAGTGTACAAATCGTTACAAGTAATAAGTAAGTAATAAGTGTTTATTCTCAGGGATTTAGGTAGTTACTCTAATTCATGATCAATATTAGCTTAGGTGGTTTTAAGTGTTCAGATTAAGAGCAACTAAACTGAATATATGTTTTGTTTCCTAAACTAATAAAACTAATTATGCACGAAAGAATAAAGCTAAGGATACTAGTAAGAATCTATCATATTGAAACGTGTTTCTATGAATAAGGGTGAATAGGTGAAGTTTCACATTAATCGGAATTCAAATTAATCTGAGTCCTCACAAGGGCAGATCTAGCTCTCTACCTTAATCATCCTCTCGGCTATCAGGTAGGCTTAAATCCCGATTACCCTATTGACTACCTAGCGTGCTAATATCGTGTGATAAAAGGCATTAGGCACCTGTATTCTAGTTCTGTAATCTTTCCCCCCACTCGGGTGTTAGGAAAATTACGACGGCTCCTGTTTATCAATTTGAATTTTAGATGTGTGGAATGGTAGAGTAGGCTATCTTTCTTTTCTCTCCCATCAAAAGGCTAAATTACTAATAATATTACATTCAGACCTAAATGTTTTTAAATTCCGCTAGTAAAGGAGAAAACCCATACTATATAACCATCATAGGTGACTATTCTAGGTCTATGAGAGTATATTTCCTAATAATAAAAGTGAAAAAGAACATGTGTTTATAAAATATAAGTCTGAGGTTGAAACCCAACTATTTTGCTAAATCAAAAGAATTAGGGCACGAATGCTGTTCTGAATTCCTTGAAATAGCTCTGTGACAATGACAATAACGAATTAGCGACGAACATAGTGTTTTACACACCCCTACGTAATGACATAGCTAAAGGCTATTGAAAATTGGTTCTGGGCCACTAACTCAAATGTGTGGGTACTTAGCAAAGTTAACCAAGTTCTAAGTACGGTCATTGTTGGACCGAATACAATAGACTCAATAGTCATGGGATATGACATGGATGTATAAATCGTCTCAATGAATTCATAGCCACTCATAGTGGTCCTATTGAGAAGTACTTGATGAATTATCTCATAAGGCGTATCATTCTTGAGAGAACAAAAGGATGAGTGTTCAACTTATAATGAATTTAACCTTAAACTTAAACTTAACCATAAACTTAACCTTAAACTTAACCTTAAACATAACTTTAAACTTAACCTTAACATTATCCATAAACCTTATCCCCTTAACTTTAACATCAACCTTTTAACATTAATCTTGACAATATCTTTAACCTTAACTTTACCATTAACATAAATCTTAACCTTAACTTTAACCTTAAACTAAACCTTAACCTTAAAATGAATACTTTAAATCAAGCACCTTAAACCCTTAATCTTAACCTTCATCTTAACCTTAACTTTAACCTTAATTATTATCCTTAAACCTTAACCTTCACATTAACCTGCACCTTAACCTTCATCTTAACTTTTTTAACCTTAACCTTAATCTTAAAGTTAAAACTTAACCTTAACTTTGAACCTTGAACCTTAAACTGTAAACTTTAACCTTAACCTTAAATTTAAGCATAACTAAACATTAACAAAAAACCTCAAACTTTATCTTAAACGTTGTATTTGAAACCTTAACCTTATATTTCATCTTAACCTTAACCTTAACCAAATGAAGATTCATCGCGCTACTATTCAATCTTAAACCTTATATCTTATTATACCTTAACCTTAAACCTTAAACATTAAATCTTAAACCTTAATTTTAACCTAACCTTAGCCTTAAAATTAACCTTAACCTAACCTTGACCTAAGCCTTAACATTAACCTTAACCTTATTCTCAATCTCAACCTCAACCTCAACCTCAAGCTAACCTTAAATGTAATGTTACCTTAACATTAACCTTAACCAAATAAAAATTTATCGTGCTAATATTCAACCTTAAACCTTTTATCTTTTTAAACGTTAACCTTAACCTTAACCTTCACCTAGGGAACTTGGGTTCGATTCCCGTCAATGAAATACATTTTTTCTTTAATGTCTTCATACACAGATTTTACCTAGTACTCCTATAAATTTACCTATGTATTTTCCAAGTTACTCTTATTGATAAATTTCCAATCCATTTAAGTAGTTAAAAAAAAATTGACCAAGAAAAATTATAGAATTTTCTCTTAAATATTAATCCATTAAATCAAAAGCTATCAAAATTAAACATATATACAAGAAGATTTTACTTTATAAGGCCCAACCCACCTTAACTTTCTTTTTTAAATCTCAAACCCAACTAGCCCATAACTACTCTTTAGAACCCAACTAAAATGTACAAAATACCCAAAAAAAAAAAACCCTCTCCCTCTATACGTACAATGGTCTCTTCCAAAACCAATCCAAAACCCCATTATAGGTTCTGAAAAATTTCCACCCCCTCTCTCTTCTCTCTCTCTAATACCGACCCCCAACCCCCTCTCTCCCTCTCTGTGAAATGGCCACCCCACCACCCCACCACCATAAAGGAGCCCCCCACCATCATCACCGTGAAGCATAATCGAGACCCACCCCCTTCGATCTGAGCTTCATCCCGGATCTGCAGATGTAAGCCACCGCCGCCATGGAAGCAACCTCTGTGAATAACCGACGCCAGCAAGGACGGAAGAAGAACGGCGCCCCCAAACCATTAACCACCACCACCACAGTAAACAAGCTCTCATCACAGTGAACGAAAAACGCCGCCGTGAAGGCCCTGCAGACCGAAAACCGCCGCCGTGAAAGATCTGCCACCACCACCAAAACTTCAAATCCAATGTTCTTCACCAGAACTTCGAATCCACCTTTCTTCACCATCAAATCCGTTCGTTGCTCCAGGCGGCGCTGCTTACCTGCACCTGCTGTGATGCATCACCAACTCGCGCCGCTGCTGCTGCCGTGGAGGTCCAGACCCAGGTTCAGGCTGTGAGAGATCCACCACCAAACCCGATGGACACCACCTCTCTGATCACCATCCCCACCCACCTCTGCTACCAGAAAAACCCTCCACTACCAGACCTCCACTGCTCACCATCACCATCGAGCATCATCACCATCCACTTCACCTTCGTAGGTTTTTGGGTCCAACCCTTTGTTAGTTGGTCCAGCCCCATTTGGGCTTAAGTTTTTGTTGTATTGTGTTTTGTTGTATTGGGTCTAGTCCCATATAGTTGTAGTAGGTAATGGAGTTGGCCCATTTTGGTTTAAAGTGTTGTTTTAGATTGTAATTTTTTTTGTTCAACATGGGTACAACCCATATGTGTGATAATTTGGTAATGGGGCCAGCCTGGTATAGGTATAAAATGTTGGTTCAGTTTTTCTATGTTGTATTTGTTCTATATGGGTACAGCCTATATCCATGTAAAGGGTTTTTTTGTTTTTCATAGGCCATGCTCTATATAAAGTCATTAAAAAAAAACATAAACAGATTAATTAGAACGCAAAAATAACGTGTTGGGTACAGCCCCAGCCCGTATCTTTGGACGTAGTAAAAAAGAAAAAATGTATTTTGGTCCGCACCCATAACGTTATCAGCCTCCATGATAGTTCGTCTTTATGGGTCCGTACCCATAACAAACAGGGGTAAATTAGGAAACATCCAAACCAGAAAGTTGGATTTGAGACTTAAAAAATAATTTTTTTGAACTAGGACTTAAAATATAAAAAAGTTCCCAAAAATTGGGAGTCAAATTGTATTTTCCTCTATATACAATAATCAAACTCATTGCACAAAATTAAGTTACATGGATTGCCAACATGTCAATCTCTTATACCCTACTACTATAAAATGATGTAATAATGTGAACTCCATTTCGATTCACAGAAAAGCTTTAACCACTTCCAAAACCTCTATAAACCATTTCTCTCATCTCCCTTCAACAATGGAAGCGACAAAGCCAAGCAAAGGCGCCGGAGAAAAAAAGAAATCAGGCCTTCAATTCCCCGTCGGCCGTATCGCACGTTTCCTCAAGAAAGGTCCTCACAAAAAGAAGAAGAAAGCTTAGATATATAGATCTCGATTCTGCTTTGGCTTTTTGCATAATTAGTTAGATCATCAAGTTTGTAATTTTCTTGATTATTTATGTAGTTTGTGCAAAAAATCAATGGAGCTTCCTTCATCTGATCCAAAATAACTTGTTCATTTGATTTTCTATTAAAAGGTTCATAATTAGCTAACGGCATTTGTATGACATATTAGAAATTTGAAGATATGTTGGTTCTCTTAAAGGTGTTTGTTTATTCTCTCATTTGTCAGGGTGATGATTTGGGGATCTAGGGTTTTTCAATTTAGGGCAATTTCTTTGGTATTATCCCAAGGGGTTATTTGGCTTATTATTGTAGATTTAAGGTTTCCAGAGATAGTTTCAATAGCTTGGCATGGATTGGTAGTTGAATGGGTTCATATTCTTCATTTGGTAATAATTCTGGGCTTTGCTGCAATTATCAAATTCAAGCTTTAAGAACCCCTGTTTTGGCTATTGATCTGTAATCTATTTAAAGATCACTTTGTTATTGTAATTCTTGTTAATGGATGGTTTTGGCATTGGATCTTCAAATGGCAGAGGCTGTGTTGCCATACTAATTATAGCTGTTTTTAATTATCAGAATTCAGAATTATGTAAAGGGAAATTGAGCCTTTTTTGATGATTGAACCTTTTCTCCATTTATGTATACTATTATAGTATGTTTACAAATAGTAGTTGCAGAATGCTATGCTTGGAGATAATCATATGATTGGATGATTTTTGATAGTATAATTTGTGTTAATGATCACAAGGATGGCTAATATTACAGTAGTGGTTGTTCGTTAAATAATGATAGTGTAGTACTTTCAAAACTTTGACTAATAGAGAATTACAAGAAGAACAAAAGCTTTTATCATCTATTGTCATAAGAACGATTTCTAGCACAACTAAGATGCTAAATTGTTTATAGGAACGCTCACATCCAACAAAAGAGCACGCCTAGAAGCGTACCGCTCACCCAACATGAGATTAACTCCTTTCACCATGAAAGATGGTTGACTCTTTTCCCAATCATGACACTCGACTCCTTCACTCATATCAAGAGGACCAAAATTGTAATTAGTTGGATTAGAGCAATCATCATCGTCATCGCCGTCTTCACCACTAACTTCACCCTCATCACTATATCCATGATAACCCTCTTCATCGGATGCCTCCGAATCGGTTTCACTTTCACTACCATGGTCACTATCAAAATCACGAATTGTCTCGCGAATCGGCTCAAGAGGTGTGGATGTATTACCACGCTCGTAAATTTTTTTTCCCTTTCTCGCGCGAATTGGACGCTTGTGTTTTCCGGATTTCTTTAACCACGGCATAAATCTCGATAGCTTGGTATTGTCCGTTCCTCGCCCCACCAATCATCGCATTGATTGTCTCCTCCCCAACATCTATCACATGATACCGTGGAGGGTTTGCCGAAACCGGACAACGCCATTTCAAATCGAAAATTACTTCATTTTTATTCCACTTGAAATTTGAACACACGGCTTGTTTTAACCCAAGTAGCCTAATATCTCCTCCGGTCATAAAAGCTTTACAATCTCCCCCGTTATATTCAACAACACCGTTACCACTTTGAACAATATCTCCCCGATAAAAACATAACCACGTAACATTCATTTTTCCCTAAAACCCAATAAAACACACAACAAAATCAATACTAAATCAAACACAATAAATAAAACCTATTTTAAACTAATCAACTCTAAATCAAACACAATATATAAAACCTAGTTTAAACTAATCAATTTAAACCACAAAATCCTACAATTATTATTATAACAAAAAAACCATACTTTTCTTACTTAAATATATATGATATAATACAAAATGGATAGAGTAATTACCTTTAAGGTGGGATATCCAAGAATTTGATGAAATAGTTGTAGATTTTAGGATGAATTTGGGTGTAGAAGAGAGAAATGGGGAGAGGGGGAATAAATTGTCGGATTAGGGTTAGAGAATTTGGGGAAGAAGCTATATTCAACAAGGGGCGGTTTCCCGTTGACCGCCCCTATTTTTTTTAAAACTTGAACTAGGGGCGTGAAGCTCCCTACCGCCCTCCTGGCAAAAAATTAATTACTTAATTACATTTTTTTTTAATTTTGAACTAGGGGAGGTATGCTCCATACCGCCCTCCTTATAATTAAATAATTAGCTATAGGCAGCACCCAGTTAACCGCCCCTATTAGAGGGTCGGAAAACGGGAAACCGCCCGGGTGCTAGTCCTGTAAATCTTTTCTATTGTGTGATAAAATGCTAATTACTTTTAAAAAAAGGCTAAAATAAAAAAAACTCATAGTGGGTGGCGAGTTAGATAGTAAACGTGTTAACGAGAGGGGTGGGGGTGGGGGGGGGGGGGGGGGGTCAACCCAATCACTTGGCAAAAAACCTAGAATCTTTTTCCTTGCAACTAAACGTATAAATATTAAGGTAGAGGAGCTTGTGTCTCGCATTAGAGGGAACGTTGGGTTGATTCAGCATGTCAATACCCACTTTGTTGTCACTCAACACTCGAATGTGTTCAAACCAGAAATTAATTGCCGAAAATAGTCCATTGTGCACCCTATGAACTTTGCTTCCTCTGCATTGTTACACAAAAAATTTCGAGCATGACTATGTATAAGATTTCTATTTTTATCTTGTAATATACAAACAGAAGATGAGTTAAAGTCAAATTTAAAAGAAGCATCTGAGAAATTTAGTAATGTATCATCCTTGAGATTATCATTCCATTTACTAGTTGTGTTTTTAGCTTTCTCAGAGATACCTTTAAATCCATCTCCCATTTTTTTGTTATGCTTTTCTTTTATTTCTTGCTTTGTATTTTTTTTCTAACTTAGCCTTTTCATTTTCATTTAAACTTAAACTTCCATTTAAATTTTTTGCCACAGAATTTCTTTTGTTATATTCAGAGAATTCAATATAGGCTAAAATAACTTGTTGTAATACTTGCTTTGGAAAAGAGACTTTTCCTTTAAATTAGGACTTATTTCTTGCTTGTCAAATGTACTATATTATAAAAGGGGCAAGAGAACTTATACTCCTACCTACTATATCTTTACAACCTTGCAAGGTTTTAAGATTAAGAAACCGGTTCTCAAAACTTGAAGTACAACATGATGTAGTAAGCAGTTGTAAAGAAGAAATAAACCATAGGTCACAATATAATAATTATAAGTATCAAATAATCACGTTTTGAAATTTGGTACTATCTAATACTATACTTATATCCAAATATCTTACTAAAATCCACAAATATAATCATCATCGCATTATAAATATTTTGTAGAGATGCATATTTAGTTTTCTATGATGATTTTTTTATCATTATATATGACATAGAGAACTAAATATGCATCTATACAAAATATATAACGATAATTGATCCTTGTAATCAATGGCACATTCATGAATTTATTTTAATGGACTAAAAATTGGAATCATTGATAGAAAATGAGTAAAACTAAAAGTATAAATATTTAATTTTTATGGAAAATTAAATTGAAGGAACGTCACGTAATATATGAAAATTTTGTTAAAGCTTTTGCCTTTTAAAAGTAATATTTGACATATTCACATTGCATCCGGGACTGAAGTGGGATGCAATTAAGGGTGGAAATCGGTCGGATCGGATCGGAAAAGGAATTGTTTGGAAATTTCTAATGTTTTTAGAAGAGTAAAATGCAATCCAATTCCAATCCAAAAAAAACAGAATATAAAATTTCATTCCGATTTCGGAACACACGAAATTTTTTGGAATTTCGGAACTTTTAGAAATCCTATATTTTATTAGTTTAATTTTATTTTAGATATCTTTGGTACATCTATTTTCATAAATTTAGGAAAGTTTAAAATTTTATATCCATTACCATTCATAAAAGTTAAAATTTGATAATTTTTATAAGCTAAAAAAAGAATAAAGTAAAATATACAAGTGAAACTTTTAGACACGAAAAACATTATTTTAAGTTTCCACTGAACCTTCAAATTTAATATGATGTAAATTATTGAGTTATATTTTTAAAAATGAAATTCCAACCGTACTAAATCTTTAAATACTCATTACAGTAGCGGATTCGGCTAGTGATCATATGAAGTTTAATGATTCAAGACTTTTATTTTAAATAATTTACTAGCAAAAACTTCATTTCCTGCAATAAAGCCTAAATACGTACTTGCGAAATAAACAAATAGTGATACATATTACAATACATAATTTTCAAAAAATAGTATAATTACATCACGAAATTCTAAAAATATGATATATATATTATAGCACCTTGACAAAAAAGAATTATAGCACGAAATTCTTGTTCACACATGATAATGGCCAAATGTCTCAATCATCGAGAAATCTTTCACTAGCGAGGAAGACTTGCGTGCAAGATCCTATAAGAAAGCTAAATTAGATTCATGTTATGAAGAAATATTGAATTCATTGATAAAAGAAAAAATCATTAGAAAGAATACATATTCCACAAGAAATCTAATTCTTAAACACCTTTTAGTTAACACAACCCTGCGTGTTTAGAAGAGAAAAAGTCTTTTAACTTATAAAACTCTGATCCCAAATTTTTGGATTTAGAGTTTATTTAGGATTTTTTTAGATTTTTACCTATATATGAAATATATATATGTAAATATTTTTTTGTAATATAACTGCATATAACAATATTTTAAAAAAGGGTCAATGACCCAAAAAATCAAAATAATATTATACTTGCCCCAAAGAATCATCCATTAACTTACTATTATAAAATTACATGTTTACCCGTCAAGGACGATTCCCGTCAAGGACGATTCCCATCAAGGACGATTCCCGTCAAGGACGATTCCCATCAAGGACGATTCCCGTCAAGGACGATTCCCGTCAAGGACGATTCCCATCAAGGACAAAATTTAGTTAATGATGTTATTGGGCAGAAATTTTGTCATTGATGTTATTGGGCTGAAAATAATATTATTTTGATTTTTTGGGTCATTTTCCCTTTAAAAAATATATAAACAATATTTAGGAAAAAAAATTCTGAAAAAAAATTGGAAAAAAGCAGAAAAAATTGAAAATTGATTTCGAATCGAAAATTGGAATTTCCAAAATTTTAAAATGTAATTCCAATCTCAATCCAAAAAAAATCATAAAAACCGGAAATCGGAAATTCAGAATTCAGAATATAAAAACCAATTCCATCCCGAGATTCAACCCAATCCTAAATCTACCCTTGTGAGACTACGTTTCTACCATCAACTCAACATATTAAATAATACTCCATTTGTTCCTTAAAACATGTCAACCAAAGAAAAGAAAGGTTTAATTCTATAAAAAAATCACTTTGAATATCAAGCATTTTTTCATAGCCTTTTCTAATATTAATTAATTATATTAAAATATTATAAATTCGATTTTCAATAAAAATTTAAAATATTAAGATAATTTATAAATAGTATTTTAATACTACAGAGTTTAAATCTTATATTTGTATTATGTGTAAAAAATTAAGAAGATATTTGTTTGCACTTAATTAGATTCTAATCTGGTTTATTAAGACACAAAATCAATAATTTAGATCGAAATACCTCTTAACTAGTCTATTTCATTAAGATTTCAAATTAAGTCTGATTCTTTAAGACCATGCCTCTTAACAGAGACATCGTTTGATTTTTTGAAGTGATAAGTACTTAATGCTGAATAACAGCTTAATAGAACTTATTATATTATGAGACAGTGTCTGAATGAATCAGACTTGGTTTAAAATCTTAATAAAACAAACCAGTTAAGAGACATTCAGATCTAAATTCATAAGGAAAAACAAACAGTCTTATTGATCAAGTGACTTAATGAACCAGATTAAGAACTCATTAAGTGCAAACAAATACCCCGTAAGTTATATTTAGATGTTATTCAATATTTAATACTTATCACTTAAAAAAATCAAACGATACCTAAGTGTATATGTTTTGGAATGACATGAGGACAATATTAAAAAGAATTCTTCCATCTAATATTTGATGGTCTATATTATTACATGTTATGATATCAATTTATATTTTAAACTTATATAAACTAATTATAATAGAGATAATTCCCAATTAATTACACTTCCTCACTTTTCATTCTAAAAAAAAAAGGAAGGAGGAAATTACTTCCTAATTACTCACAAATTTTCAACTTAATTCTCAATTGAACACATTGTCATATTTACCTTCCAATGTTACCCTTATATGATTTTTTTTATTTTTTTATTGTTTTTATTTTATTATTTAATATTTTTTCAGATTTTTTTTTTCGAATTTTTTTTTTATTTTTTTTTTCCGGAAATTTTTTTAATTTTTGTTTTTCGGAATTTTTTTTAATTTTTTTTTTAAAGAAAATTTTCACGGTTTTTTTTAATAATCGAAATTTCAGGTTATGTGTTGCTGTAACACACATATAGAACTGTGTGTTGCTGTAACACACAAATATAGAACTGTGTGTTGCTGTAACACACAAATATAGATTTATGTGATTCTGTAACACACAAAGTCATAAAATCGATCTAAATGATTCTCTTCTTTAATAATATTGTTTTTTTATATTTATTAATCGCATATACCTTATTTTTATTCGTCTTTAACTATCTTGATATATTATATTTTTGTCCAACTCCTTTTTGTTATTTTGTGTTTATGTTTTAGGGTTTTGTGTTATTCCAATTCTGTGTATTCGTGGAACACACAAATCTCAGAATTGTGTATTCTTAGAACGCACAAATAAAAGATTTGTGTATTCATGGAACACACAAATCTCAATTTTGTGTATTCATAGAACACATAAAAATTGAATTTATGTATTACTAGAATACACAAAACTTGGTTTTGTTTGTTCCAATTCTGTATATTCTTGGAACACACAGTTCTCTGATTTGTGTGTTCCTAGAACACACAAGTCTCAGATTTGTGCGTTCCTAGAACACACAAGTCTCTGATATGTGTGTCCTTGGAACACACAAGTCTCTGATTTGTGCGTTCTTGGAACACACAAGTCTTGATTTGTGCCTGGAACACACAAGTCTCTGATTTGTGCCTAGAACAGACAAGTCTCTGATTTGTGCGTTCCTGGAACACATAAGTCTCTGATTTGTGCGTTCCTCGAACACACAAGTCTCTTATTTGTGCGTTCTTGGAACACACAAGTCTCTGATTTGTGCCTGGACCAAACAAGTCTCTGATTTGTGCCTGGAACACACAAGTCTCTGATTTATGCGTTCCTGGAACACACAAGTCTTAGGGTTGTGCGTTCCTGGAACACACAAGTCTCAGGGTTGTGCGTTCCTGGAACACACAAGTCTCTGATTTGTGTATTGATGGAACACATATAAATCAAATTCACAAAACTTGATTTTGTTTGTTCCAATTTTGTGTATTCCTGAACACACAATTTGCAAAATTGTGTACAAATCTCAGAATTGTGTGTTCATGGAACACAAAAAAAACCGGAAAAAAAAATCCGATAAAAAACATTTTAAATTTTTTTTTGAAAAAACAAAATCCGAAAAAAAAAATATTTAAAAAAACTTCCCGAAAAAAATTAAAAAAATTTCAGGAAAAAATATTTAAAAAAAAAAATTCCGAAATTTTTTTTTTAAAAAAATCCGATAAAAAAAAAATTCAAAATAATCCGTAAAAAAAAATTTCCGAAAAAAATTTAAAAAACAAATTTCGAAAAAATAAATAAATAAATAAATAATATTATAACTAAAGTAATTAATTAATTGTCTATGGGTATTTTTGTAATCTTTTATTTTTTTGTGCTTAAGTAGGAATTAAGTTGAAATTGTAATTAATTGAAAATTTTTACACTCTCCGTGTAATTAATTGGGCATTGCCCCATTATAATAACCATTTGACTAATCTAATGACACATTGTCTTGATAAAATAATTTTTTATTATGATATAATTACTGAATTATCTAATATTAGAAAGAAGTTTTACCCACAATTTAATTATCTTTTCAAAACAAATAACAAAAACTACGAAAACAGATAAAATAGAAAATAAAAATACATTATAGTTCGACAACGCAGTATTGAAGAAATCACTGCAGAAGATGCAGCAGAATGGAGGAAAATTAGTGGAGTTCAACAGCGCTGGATTATGGCTGGTAGGGAGCTGGAAATTCACCGCCAGCTTTGTTATGTAAATGGTCCCCGCTGCTCGGCGAAGAAAGCTGTACAGGAGTGGATACTTGGACACTTGACAGAAAAGTGCAGATACAAAGGGGTCGAATGGATAATAATTTTTGCAGCAACCATATGGGTCTTATGGACTAGGAGAAATAAAGCCCTGTTTGAGCCTAGTTCAACGAATCTGCAGCCTGAAGGATTAAAAGCAGAAGTGCTAAGAAACGCAACAGATTTTGTGATGGCGTAGGGGAGAGAGGCTGAGGGAGGTCGAATAGTTCCAGCGAGGAGTTCGGTAATTAAATGGTTGAAGCCGATAAGAAGAAATAAGCTGAATGAAGATGGTAGCTTCACTGCGATAAATCGTAAGGTCGGGATAGGTGGAATATTGAGGGATGACGAAGGTACATTTCCGGATTTACGGGTCCACGTACGGGGGAATCGTCTGGTTTTTCCGAGGTACTTGCGTTACATTTTGGTTTAAGATGGATTATAAGCAAGGGTATTGAAGAGATAGATATAGAAATTGACTCGAGAGAACTCTATGCGCTAGTGAAGGTGGTAGGAGTTTAAAGAGTTGGAACTGTTAAATGGGTCGGGAATGTGTAGAAATAATACGAGCACATCCAGGATTCGTTCTACTTTGTACTTATCGAGAGGCAAGTTCTTGTGCGGATATTTCGACGGAAAAATGAGCAAAAATAAATGGAGGTATAAGAGCGTTGATGGATCCACCTTACTACTTATGGAATTTGATAACGAAAGATAAGAGTGGGTGTGTGTATCTTAGGACAATAATAGATTCCCCTAGTAGGTTTTTCATGAGGTTTGAGATATTCCTCTTATTTTTTCATATAATTTAATACTACCTAGAATTCTTAACATTGATTAATGTCTAAGATTTTCTTAAAAAATTAAAAGAGATTTTAACATTCTCAACTATTAAAATAGAATATCATGAATATTATTGACCTAAAAAAAATGACAGTCACGAAGAGTTAAAATGCTTTCACCTAGCTCTAGTTAGTTATTTCTAGGGGAGAGCACGGGTCGGTTTTACCCGGTTTAGAGGCTAGGGTAAACCAAGGGTAATATATTTCGGTTTAAGGAATTGTTTGGGTAACCCAAGGGTAGGGTAAAAAAAAAATTACCCTCGGTTTAATCCGGGTTACCATTCGGTTACCTTCGGTTTACCCGCGTTAGTCAACATTAGTCAAACTTTTTTTAACACATGAAAAAGTGACAAAATCTAAAAAACTAATATAATTATACTTTTAAAGATTAAAATTACAATTTTAACATTACAAATCAAGAAGTCGTGAATCGAATAGTTTCCATTTGATTGGGGACTTGGCAGTGACCTTTAGAATATTCGAGAAATCAAATGAAAAGACTTCTCTAATATGCATGTTTTGTATATTTTTTTATTACACGGTTTTTCGGTTTGGGTAACCTTAAACCAATAGTTTGGGTAATATATAGGTAAATTACATGGACCCGAAAAATCACAAGGTAACCCGATGGGTAAGGTTGGTTCGGGTAAAATTAACATATATTTTGGATCGGTTTGGTTAAAATTAACTCGGTTTTTCGGTTTTGGTAAAATTTTGCTCAGACCTAGTTATTTCTATCAACTTTCTCCCTCATAAAACAATCTCCCCCTCACCACCCAAAATTCTACCCCGACCACCATCACTCATCACCTTCTATCCCTTGTTCCTTCTTTTTCTTATATTTTCTTACTTTTTGTTTGTATGAGGTTGAGATTCTAATAGTATCTAGACGAGATAAGGTTAGACATATCACTAAAGAAATATTCAATTCAAACGATTCGAATACAATGTTTTTCAGATATGTAAGCTCACCGGCTATTTCTCCTTTATGTTTCAAACGATGACTCAACAACCTCTAATATTGAGTTTCTAGAGTTGAGTAATGTAAGTAAAAATGAAAGTCACCGGTTTTCAAAACAGAAAAAATGAAATTCCAGAAAAATACTTCAATTAAAGTAAACTAACTATTACAGAATTGGAAGTAAAATTACAAAAGAAACACTTACACGGAAAAAAAGACCTGTTACAGGGGTCTTGAGAATTTTGCAGCTACAAGAAATCCATAAAAAAGACCTGTTACAGGGGTCTTGAGCGAAAAAAGTATAAAAATAAATAATGAGGCGGATGGTTTGAGCGTGAATATGGCGAGAATGGGGTAAAATAATAGGACTAACTTGGTGATTGAATAAATGAGTGGTCAGTAGGGGATTTGTAAGGAGGTGGAATTTTCTAGAGCTAGTACTAATGCAGCTCGTGCAAATAAACACATCAGCTCGGCTAAGGGGAGTTTGGAAGGTACATGCCTTGTGAATAATGACACAGGGACCATAGTGCAATCAATTGAAGTGAGGATTTTTTGGGTAAGCAATGGGTAATAAAATCATGTGGGGCAGTGGGCATAGCATGCGATAGAGTTGGTTTTGGTAAACCAACAGACTTCGAAGGTCGATATGATTGAAAGTCTATTTGAAGATGGAGGTGCTCCTGATGGATTATATGTGGAATATTAGTGGTGTGCTAGTTAATATCGATGTTCTGTAATTACCAGTGTTGGACATAAGTTCAAACTCCGGTCTTGATGGGTTGCTTTTTAACTTGTGATGGTGTAACAAGGAAAAACAAAGGGGTATACACATTGCACATGAAATATTCAATTTTCTGTTTCTAAAGGGTTACGTGTAGAATATTAATGGTGTGATAGTTAATATAAGTGGTTTGTAATTACTGATGCAATTTTATTTGTAATTACTACACAAATATTAAAGATATACATTCATTGAATTCTATTCGTTTTATTCGTTTTCTTTTGTACTTTAATTTAATGTTTTGACAATTTTTTCTTTTTTATTTTGATATTAATTGATTGGTTGCATATAATTAGGAAATTAGTTTTGATAAGTCAAAAGATATTAATGGAGCAAAAGGGCAATCCAGACTTTTTGAGTGGAGTGGATCTGATGGGCAATCGACAATAAGTTGTGGACTCTGTCAATCAATCACCCTTTTTTTAAATAAAATAAAATTGCCTAATTGCCTCTATGTATAAGTATAATTTTAATACGAATAAGATTTCAGACTATCAAACCCACTATTTTGTTTTTATATTCTACATATAGTCAATGGAAATTAATTAAAAACCAATTCAATCAAATATGTTAATCCCAAATTCAATTAAAACAAAAAAGATAATCAATTGTTCATATAATTACAATAATAAAAGAGAAATTGTGCATAATGTACTTTGTAATGAATAGTTTAGAAATAAATTATAGACAAAAAAAATTTAATAATAATTTATCCAAAGCATAGAGATGGAGAATTGAAAAATTGATGTGGTGAAACTCCAACTCTTGCTTTTTCTTTCTCTAGATCCTTCTGTTTGCTTTTATGATAAATTGTGGATGAATACTAAGCTATGGCGGCCAAGGGATGATTTTCTAATCTCAGGAGCTGATATTATATAGGTAAAAATCATTCTAGGGTTTCCATGGGCTAGGTTTTAGAATTCTAATCCAACTCAAACTCGTTTTCATAATAAAGTAGACTGGTTGGCCCATAGAGTGTGTAAAAATCACAACTCCTTTGTTACAACTCCAAATTGCTTGATCTTGGTATCCACACGACCGCAGTTCAAAGACTTTCTGGATATGAAAGGGGTCCCACAAATTCCTTGTCTATTTTATGCAGCATTATAAACTCTACACGTCTCCAAAACTGGACAACAACTGTTGATACCTTTTACACTTTCCTAAAACAACTTTCTTTCCTTTTAACTCTTGATTTTGTCTTAGATATTCCTTACACAACTTCTTCTCCAAGTCTTGGCATATAATATCATCTTTGTAACTAAGATCTTCACATTTAACACACAAATTACGCACAAATAGCGCAAAAAGTTGACAAATCTCCAAAATAAGGCAAGAAACAAGAATAAATAAAATAATAGTGAAAAATCCATCAATTAAGCACCTAATGCACCTAAAAATATGTCTCACAATGATATTTAGTTATCACAAAAAGGGAGACATCAAGAACCCCAACTCAAAATTTGTCTTCCCGACAAATAAAAATAAGAACACTAGGGAAGTCTCTAAAATATCAGCGAAGAAAAATAAGCAAGAGAAAAGGAGAGTGTAAAGAATATTTATAAAGCAACTACTAGCGAGTATCATGTAATAATATTTACAAAGTAAATCATATATACACTTATCATACAAACAATCAACACAATTTAATTTTAAGATCAGATTAGCTTTGCAATGCACAAAGGATATATCTTTCACGCAGTTTGATATGGAGGCTATAGAGTGTTTATCGATCCTAACAAAGTCTCCAATGATCCGTCTAACTACTCTCTATTGGTTCAATCGCTTCTAGATCACATATTTAAGAATCATTCTTTATGGTTGTAATGTTAGGCTTAGGGACGGTTGTTAGCCTTACCTTGTTTTTATTCCCGTTTTAATATTCGACAAATCATTCTTTAACTAAAAATTTATATGGTATTACTTTTAAATGTTTTCCAAAACCCCTCATTAGATTAGTTATCTTAAAATCCTTGAACTTGAGCTTCATTAGTACAGTGGTGCGGTACACCGGACCACACCTGCGGTACACCGCAGTATCACGGACCAAAGGCGCGGTGCATAAGCTAGCCCGTCAGAAAACAAAGTAAATGTGCGGTACACCGGACTAAAGGCGCGGTACACCGGATCAAGGTTGCGGACCAAGTACACGGTGCATGGGGTATCCCGTCAGTCAGCTATGAAATCAATACGTTGAGAAGTGCGGTACACCGCACCATATCCGCGGTACAGCGCGAGAAAGGGTTTTCTGCACTATTAGAACAAGACAAAGCTTATATCCGTTGGAATTAAAATCTATCCGTTAGATAGAAGCCTTTTGACCGTTGGAAGCTTATTTCAGCTATAAATTAAAGCTCTTTGAAGACACAACTCATCCCTTCCATCTACCAATCTTAAGAGAAATTAATACTATCATTCAAGAAGGTTTCAAAGGAGAATTCAAGTCATATTCATTCCTCAAGCCACATAGTTTATATCCACTCTTTTAGGAGTTTAGTTACAAGCATTTATATCACCCTTAAACACTTTTCTTTTCCTCTTAATTCTTTGTAATAGATTAAGAGAGTATTGTGTGTATAGGTTCTATACTTGGTTCCTTGTGTTGGTGATAACACAAGTGTATTTCCTTCAAGGTTTTTGAAGTGGTTGTAAAGGGTTTGTAATCTCACCCGGTTTGAAGAGTTACGGAGATTGATTGAGAATCTTGCAAATCCTAAGGAGGCTTCCTTAGGTAGTGGATGTAGGGAAACCGGACCACTATACATCGTTGTGTATCTTTCTATCCCTACACTCTTTATCTTTTCGCACTCTATATGCTTGATAAAATGCTTATATGAATAGTTTGATAATATTGTCTTTTAGGATTATCTAGTTCTTCACTATTTAGCTTGCTAAAACAATAGGATTCAAATTAGCTTTTAATTTTATTTACTTGAAATAAAATTAGCTGATTAATTTCCATTGTCCTATTCAACCCCCCTTCTAGGACGCATATAGAATACCAATTGGTATCAGAGTATCCCAAGTGATACTAGCATGCATTGCTCTCTTTGCTTTTTCCTTTTGAAGAAGAGGACAATAAGTTTTGATGTGACCAACTTTCTTGCAATGATAGCAAGTGGGTTCATCTTGTTTGATAGCTCTAACATTCTTCTTATAGGGTGTGGAAGAACTTCCTTTCTTGGCAAAACGTTTGTATCTCATAAATTTTTTCATATCTCTTGCCAACATAACTATTCCTTCATCTTCACTAGTTTCTTCTTCATGTGAATTTTCTTCTTCTTCACTTTCCTTCCTTTCTTTTCGTTCTTTCATTTTGCTACTCAAAGCATGGAAGGCAATGGATTTCTTAATCTTCTTCTCCTCATCATCTCTTATCTTTTCTTCTTCAAGCACAAGCTCTTCAGTCATGAGGTTACAAATGAGTTCATGAACCGTCATTTTTGATAGATCTTTAGTATCTCTTATAGAGTTGATTTTAGATTTGTATTTCTTTGGAAGAGCAAATAAGATTTTTCGGCATTGTTCTTTGTTGGTGTACTCTTGACCAAGAGTCTTCAAGGTGTTGACAATGTTGGAAAATCTTTGATGCATAGCATTTAAGGCTTCATCGGGCTCCATTTGGAATAGCTCATACTTGGTGATAAAAAGACCAAACTTAGTTTCCTTGACATCTTCCGTTCCTTGATATGATAGCTCCAAGAGTTGCCACATTTCATGAGCCGAATTGCATTCACTAACTCTAGCATATTCCGTGACACTTAACCCATTTATGAGTATGTTCATAGCTTTGTTGTTTTTGGTGAGTTTGGCTATGTCTTGAGCATTGTAATCATCTTCATCTTTCTCAACCGTTTGACTACCATCAACATAAGGAATGTAAGGACCCTTCTTGATAGCAAGCCACAAAAAGTAATCAATTCCTTTGACATGAATCTCCATTTTCTTTTTCCATCTAAAGTAATCTTTTCCTACAAAAAGCGGAGGTCTAGTAGAACATGAACCTTCCGGTTGATTAGAGTCCATATCGTATTAACTCTAGAAACGATTAAGTACAAATTAGAGCTAGGCTTTATAAGTTTGATAAAGATAAACTTTGTGATGCATGTCAACTTGGTAAACAACATCGTTCATCTTTTAAACCCATAAAGAAGGTCATCACCATTAGGCCACTTCAATTATTGCATATGGATCTTTTTGGTCCCGTTGATGTCACTAGTCTAGGAGGGTCTAGATATGTTTTTGTTGTTGTTGATGATTACACTAGATATACATGGGTGATGTTCCTTGCTTTAAAAAATCAAGCCTTCAATGAATTTGCAAAACTTTGTAGAAAGGTGCAAAATGAGAAAGGCTACTCTATTACATGCATTCGTAGTGATAATGGTAGTGAATATGTGAATTCTCCTTTTGTGCATTTTTGTGATGAATTTGGCATTAAGCATAATTTTTTGGCTCCTAGAACTCCCCAACAAAATGGGGTAGTGGAAAGGAAAAACCGCACTTTATAAGAAATGGAAAGGACAATGTTAAAAGAACATAGCTTGCCTACATACTTTTGGGGTGAAGCCGTTCATACAACTTGTTATGTGTTAAATAGAGTTCTAATTAGACCCATTATTAAGAAAACCCCTTATGAACTTTGGAATGGTAGACCACCAACTATTGCATATTTTCGTGTTTTTGGGTGCAAATGTTTTATCTTAAACACTAGGGATCATTTGGGCAAATTTGATGCAAAATCGGATGAAGGTATTTTTCTTGGCTATTCCACTAAGGGAAAAGCCTATCGTATTTTCAATAAACGCACTCGTACTATTGAGGAATCTATGCATGTTGACTTTGATAAGACTAACCCTTTTTGTATCAAGAAAGTAGTAGATGTTGATTCACATGAAGATCTTCCACAAGATCAACCCTTAGAATCACCTACTCAAGAATTAAAATCTCATGATGAATCTTTCAAGGAAAATGGTCAACCCTCAAATGAAGCTAGTACGGATTTACCAAAGTGTTGGAAAAACATCAAAGATCACCCAAGTGAATTAATTCTAGGTGATCCAAATGAAGGTGTAACCACTCGTTCTCGTATAATTGCTCTATGTGCTCATCAAGCATTCTTATCTCAAATTGAGCCCAAGAATATTAAAGAAGCCTTGCTAGATGATCATTGGATAAATGCTATGCATGAGGAATTAAATCAATTTGAGCGTAGTAAAGTTTGGACTTTAGTTGAGAAACCAATTGGTCCTACTATTATTGGCACAAAGTGGGTGTTTCGCAACAAGCTAGATGACACCGGTATAATCACTAGAAATAAAGCAAGGTTAGTTGCTCAAGGATATAATCAAGAAGAAGGTATTGATTTCGATGAAACTTTTGCTTTGGTAGCTAGACTTGAATCTATTCGTATGTTACTTGCTTTTGCTTGTTATATGAATTTTAAACTTTACCAAATGGATGTCAAAAGTGCTTTTTTAAATGGCTTTATAGATGAGGAAGTTTTTGTTAAACAACCACCGGGTTTTGAAGATCCAAAATTTCCAAATCATGTTTTTAAACTTTCAAAAGCTTTATATGGTTTAAAACAAGCACCTCGTGCTTGGTATGAACGTTTAAGCAAATTTTTGTTAGAAAATGGTTTTAAACGAGGAAATATTGACTCCACCTTATTTATAAAACGATCTTCAAAAGATATCCTTCTTGTTCAAATTTATGTGGATGATATAATATTTGGTGCTACTAATGAAAATCTTTGTGAGAATTTTTCTAAAAGCATGCATAAGGAATTTGAGATGAGCATGATGGGAGAATTGAATTACTTTCTTGGACTTCAAATCAAGCAAATGATAGATGGCATCTTTGTAAATCAAGTCAAATACACAAAAGAATTGATCAAAAAATTTGGCCTTGAAGATGCAAAGGAAATTGGCACTCCAATGAGCACATCCACCAAACTTGACAAAGATGAAGATGGTAAGGATGTTGATGAGAAAACATATCGAGGTATGATTGGTAGCTTACTTTATCTAACCGCTTCTAGACCCGATATTATGTTCTCCGTGTGTCTATGTGCTAGATTTCAATCCTCTCCTAATGAATCTCATCTTAGTGCCGTTAAGCGTATTTTCCGGTATTTAAAAGGAACCCTTAGTTTAGGACTTTGGTACCCAAAATTTACCTCTTTTGAACTAATAGGTTATTCGGATGCCGATTATGCCGGTTGTAGACTTGATAGGAAGAGTACTAGTGGTAGTTGCCAATTCTTAGGTCAATCCCTTGTTTCTTGGTCTAGTAGAAAACAAAATAGTGTTGCTTTATCCACGGCCGAAGCCGAATATGTTGCGGCCGGAAATTGTGCTACTCAAATTCTTTGGATGAAACAAACCTTACTAGATTTTGGCCTAGAGTATGATTGTGTTCCCATTCGTTGTGATAACACTAGTGCTATCAATCTTACCAAAAATCCTATTCAACACTCTAGAACGAAACACATAGAAATCCGACATCATTTTATCCGTGATCACACTAAAAAAGGGGATATTGTGCTTGAATTTGTCACTTCGGAAAATCAACTAGCCGATATTTTTACCAAACCTCTACCCCAAGATCTTTTTGAGAAAATTCGTTGTGAAATTGGCATGCAAATTCTCTAGATTTCCTATCTTTCCATTTTTTATTGCTTATGGTGTATTTATTATGATATCTCGCTGCTAACATTTTTCTTGGTGTTATAGGGTCCTTGAGCTTCTAATTGTTATCCATTTACTCCTTTAATCCTTGTTTTTACTCAAAAGTATTTTGACCCCTTAAATTTTCAAAAATCTTATCATCGATTCTTTTTGTTGTTGACAAAGGGGAGAAATTTTAGTTAAACTTTTTCAAATTTATACTCCATGCATTTTGTGAGGGGGAGTTTTCCTAAAAACTCTAGTGATTAGCTTGAGGGGGAGTTTTTGATTAAAACTTTATCTAAGGCATCTTCAAAAGTTTATGATTTGTCAAACATCAAAAAGGGGGAGATTGTTAGCCTTACCTTGTTTTTATTCCCGTTTTAATATTCGACAAATCATTCTTTAACTAAAATTTATATGGTATTACTTTTAAATGTTTTCCAAAACCCCTCATTAGATTAGTTATCTTAAAATCCTTGAACTTGAGCTTCATTAGTACAGTGGTGCGGTACACCGCAGTATCACAGACCAAAGGCGCGGTGCATAAGCTAGCCCGTCAGAAAACAAAGTAATTGTGCGGTACACCGAACTAAAGGCGCGGTACACCGGATCAAGGTTGCGGACCAAGTACACGGTGCATGGGGTAGCCCGTCAGTCAGCTATGAAATCAATACGTTGAGAAGTGCGGTACACCGCACCATATCCGCGGTACACCGCGAGAAAGGGTTTTCTGCACTATTAGAACAAGACAAAGCTTATATCCGTTGGAGTTAAAATCTATCCGTTAGATAGAAGCCTTTTGACCGTTGGAAGCTTATTTCAGCTATAAATTAAAGCTCTTTGAAGACACAACTCATCCCTTCCATCTACCAATCTTAAGAGCCATTAATACTATCATTCAAGAAGGTTTCAAAGGAGCATTCAAGTCATATTAATTCCTCAAGCCACATAGTTTATATACACTCTTTTAGGAGTTTAGTTACAAGCATTTATATCACCCTTAAACACTTTTCTTTTCCTCTTAATTCTTTGTAATAGATTAAGAGAGTAGTGTGAGTATAGGTTCTATACTTCGTTCCTTGTGTTGGTGATAACACAAGTGTATTTCCTTCAAGGTTTTTGAAGTGGTTGTAAAGGGTTTGTAATCTCACCCGGTTTGAAGAGTTACGGAGATTGATTGAGAATCTTGCAAATCCTAAGGAGGCTTCCTTAGGTAGTGGATGTAGGGAAACCGAACCACTATACATCGTTGTGTATCTTTCTATCCCTACACTCTTTATCTTTCCGCACTCTATATGCTTGATAAAATGCTTATATGAATAGTTTGTTAATATTGTCTTTTAGGATTATCTAGTTCTTCACTATTTAGTTTGCTAAAACAATAGGATTTAAATTAGCTTTTAATTTTATTTACTTGAAATAAAATTAGCCGATTAATTTCCATTGTCCTATTCAACCCCCCTTCTAGGACGCATATAGAATATCAACGGTATGATCGTATATTTGGATGTTGTAGAGTGAGTTTTTGCTCTCTCCTCACTAGCCATCAATGAGTCTCTATATTGCTTGAGTTACTCTCATAAATGTTTTCACTCAACCCAAGATTTAATGCACTTAATATGTATCCCCAATAACCCAATATAAAGCATCAAGACGATCACATAAAAATTCTACTTTGCTGGTCCAATTCATATAATATTTTTCATACTTTGTTCTTTGCAAGTTAGCTATGACTTTCTTTTTTATGTGAGATATCATGATACTGCCTTTGTCATCATATTTCTTTTCTTTTTATGACTCTTTTCTTTTTATAACTTTTTTCTTTTACTTTTACCCCGGTAAAGGGTTACAATATAAAAGAGTGATTCATCATCAAAATCACAATTACATAGCTTCAAAAACCCGCCCAAGTGTTTCCCATAATCATATCCCACTACCCCAAACTCAAGCTCTTGAGGCGACTGTCCTAGCATCACGATTTTAGTGCGGGTCATATGAAAAAGTCCTATAATATAAGGGGTATGGCTTGTAACATGGATAATAAAAGGATTTAGAAAGGCTAGAAGGGGTTGAGATGGATAATAATTAATTAAATTTGGACATCAAGGTAAAAGGTAACAAGGGTATTATCAAAGAACCGCCTTAATCACTTTCTAAGCTATAAAATTTTGTTACTTTCTCACCTCTAGCACGTTCATTAATTGGGTTTATCAACTACCTCGTATCTTGCGGTCTATACACCCTTCAAGGCATCCTAAGATCAGCTTACTTCTATCGCATTGTTTACTAATCGTTGCTTTACTTTTAAGGTGTGTTTTCATGTTCATATTTCAAAGCATACAATATAACTAGTTTATAAACAAATTACTTACTATCATTAATTCACTAAATCTTATGATTTTAGGCCATTATACACAATCCACATCTTATTCCATCTCTAGAAAATTTTAATTTTACCTAGAAAGAAGTAAATTACATATAATGGATATGAGGGACAACGAATCCCGACACCCCAACTAAAAAATGAGTCGTGTCCTCATGACTCGAAACACACTCTATAAAAAATTTAAAACTAATGCATATAATGAAAATAAACAAATTGTAGGGAAGGGAGATAACATTCTATTCGAGGCTAGTTCCTTGCGTGATAAATACCCAAGATAAGGTGCAGTGCTTTTCTTATATATAAACGTCTTGTATCACCACATTTCCATTCACTTACCTCCTAGTGTGATGCATCCCAATCAATCGACCAACTCTAGAAATATTTTGTGTTTACCTTTTTCTAACTTTGTTCTCAAATTTGTGTTGCAATAGCTATCAGGGCCCTTAGAAGATTCGCTTGTTTTACTCTTGTTTTCACCCAAGATTGGGTGAGAAAGGTTTAGAAAATTTGGAAAAAGTTTATGGAAAATTTTGGAATTTGATTCTTGATTCTAGTCGTTGTGGAATGATTTGGGTTGGTAAATATTATTTGCAGGCTTGTAAGGACGGATTGAGATATGAAATTATGGTGATTTTGTGTTGTTTTAATGTGAGGTGAGGTTTGGTGAAGTTTTAATTGAGTTTGGGTGCTTAGAGAAGAAGAAGGCTTAAGGTGTGAGTGTTGTAATGTGAAAATCCCTCCTTTATCTTGAAATGTCACGACCCGCATCGGCGTGCCGCCTGTAGGGCCAGTATACCGGTCTTTCTTTTCCTTAATTGACTGTGACACAGATTGTTAACATGGTTCGACGGGTCGATTTTCCGCCTTTAGGGACGACATGCTACTCGATCTCTCGTAGAGTTTCTAACCTCAAAGCATGGCCTATACCGTCACAACCCTTCGCTGACACACTGGTATGTCGGTTTCATATTTGCAACTTTCTGACTTGAAACTATCATGACCCTTTGTCGAGAATGACGAAACGGTATGGACCCGAAGAGCCTCTTAGAGGGCTGGTATACCAGTCCTCGTATTTAACTTTCTGACTTTGAATGTGGCCTGAGCAATCATGACCCATTGGGAAGTGCCGGCATGTTGCCAATAGGGCCGGCAAGCCGCTCTGCTGTTGTGACTTTGGGTTTTTGCGATCTTGTTCAACTTAAACTCATATTCTATGTTACCTACACATCAAAAACACTTTTACCTTCCTCATTGCTATAATATTGATTAAAAACAACTAATGTAACCAAAAATTAAAACATAAAAGCATTAAAATATTGTAGGTTGTCTCTCGGTAAGCATTCTTGTTTAACGTCGTTTAAAGTTTTATGTGTTACCTCGATTATTCCTTGAGTATGTAGCCTCCCTAGAAATGGGTGAGGATATGAATGTCTACTATACAAAGCTTTTGACCTTTTGTGGGTTGTATCTCTAGCAATTTCTCTGGCACCACTCGAGTAATGATGAATGGTCCCATCCACACATTCTTGAACCCCTGTGGCCTATTCTCTTGTTTAAAGGCCTTCCAAAGCAACCTCGTTTTCAACCCCAAATTCATATTTTTCTCTCTTCTTTACAGTTTCATGGTCGTGGTCCCTTTCTTTAACGTGTGGGTCACTATCGGAATAATGGGGAACTCAAGTGACTCCTCCTCAAGCTTCTTGTCCAAAACATGGAGTCTTTCATATTGGAAAAATTACTTCACAACTTAGAAAAATACTGACAGTTAATTGGGAAGGAATTTGAGCATGCCTTTTGGCAGAAGGTATCCCTTGGATCCTAGTTTGTGTGATAATAAACGGCGCGTAATTCCAAGTTAAAAAGAAGAAATTATGAAACTTTTGCCAAGATTATTTGAGCAGTCCAGATTTACTAAAGAAGTTCACAAGTCACCTTTGACCTATTTTGTGGGCCAGCAGTAAGACTTACGAATTTCCTAGCATATATTAGTAGATTTCAAACTTTTTATACATACTTTGCTTAGTGATCAAAAATTTTATCTAACTGCAAAAATATAAAAACCCAAAACCATAACCATTTATTTTTTCAAAAACCACAGTCTAACGATATTGACCATCGGTATTGTAGTTTTTAACCGTTAGGTTTTGGGTTTTAAATAATTTGGTTTAACCATAACCACACATATAAGAAAACTCTTCAAAGTATATACAAAATTGTGTTGGTCTTTGATTAAATTGGATAATTTTTATTCAATTGGTTAAATCATTTATTTAGATTTTGGTTTTAGGATTTGAATATTTTTTTTCACTAGAATATTATAAAATATGAAAATATATATGGTACTAAACGTTTTTTGGTTATTCATATTTAATTTTATCCAAAATTATAACCTAACGGTTTTAACCATCAGTTACACTTTTAAAACCAAAACCTAATTGTTTTAACCTCGGTTATATAATTGGTTTTCAATCGGTTGGGTTACCATCAATTGTTTTTAACCATAACCATTTCCCTACTCATCGTTACTTATTATTAAGTTTTGGAGCGAGAGAGAAGCAAGGAGAGCCATGAAAACAACACAATTACTTCTAATTTGTAATTCATCTTCCCTTAGACTCCTAATTATGTATTTACTATTATTTATTTTATTTCAAGCATGAGCTAAACTTTTAATTATTTTGGGATGTGTTATTTATGAACTGTATTAAAAATTGTATTGATTATTTATGATTATTGGAATTTTCAAGGTTTAAATAAATTGGGTATTGTTCCACTGATTATTATTTTGCTTCAATGCGAATTTGTTTATAAATGACACATAAATTGAATTTCTTAGTTATGAACTACCCTTGAAAGGGGTATTGATAGGTGGATATATATAATATATGTAAGATTCGTCTTAAGAATTGGAAGATCTAGATAGTTTATATAGTCATTAAGTGGGTTTAAACTAAAACGTGTCATATAAAGTGTGTAAGTGATGTCTTAAGTGATAGATTAATCTAGTCACGAGACATCTTTTTATGGTTACGTTGTGCTTATTTTAGGGATTATTCTTGATCTTTATATAGTTTCTCATTTCTTGTGTAGTTTTGGATAATTATTACTTTTAGAACTATTTGTGTGTAATTAGTGTGTTAAGTGTGCAGTTTGGTGGATCCAAAAGTGTGATATAATAATAAATGTGAAAATCAAACGCACACATCACGGAAACCAAGATTAACATTTTCGCAAGTGTACAAATCGTTACAAGTAATAAGTAAGTAATAAGTGTTTATTCTCAGGGATTTAGGTAGTTACTCTAATTCATGATCAATATTAGCTTAGGTGGTTTTAAGTGTTCAGATTAAGAGCAATTAAACTGAATATATGTTTTGTTTCCTAAACTAATAAAACTAATTATGCACGAAAGAATAAAGCTAAGGATGCTAGTAAGAATCTATCATATTGAAACGTGTTTCTATGAATAAGGGTGAATAGGTGAAGTTTCACATTAATCGGAATTCAAATTAATTTGAGTCCTCACAAGGGCAGATCTAGCTCTCTACCTTAATCATCCTCTCGGCTATCAGGTAGGCTTAAATCCCGATTACCCTATTGACTACCTAGCGTGCTAATATCGTGTGATAAAAGGCATTAGGCACCTGTATTCTAGTTCTGTAATCTTTCCCCCCACTCGGGTGTTAGGAAAATTACGACGACTCCTGTTTATCAATTTGAATTTTAGATGTGTGGAATGGTAGAGTAGGCTATCTTTCTTTTCTCTCCCATCAAAAGGCTAAATTACTAATAATATTACATTCAGACCTAAATGTTTTTAAATTCCGCTAGTAAAGGAGAAAACCCATACTATATAACCATCATAGGTGACTATTCTAGGTCTATGAGAGTATATTTCCTAATAATAAAAGTGAAACAGAACATATGTTTATAAAATATAAGTCTGAGGTTGAAACCCAACTATTTTGCTAAATCAAAAGAATTAGGGCACGAATGCTGTTCTGAATTCCTTGAAATAGCTCTGTGACAATGACAATAACGAATTAGCGACGAACATAGTGTTTTACACACCCCTACGTAATGACATAGCTAAAGGCTATTGATAATCGGTTCTGGGCCACTAACTCAAATGTGTGGGTACTTAGCAAAGTTAACCAAGTTCTAAGTACGGTCATTGTTGGACCGAATATAATAGACTCAATAGTCATGGGATATGACACGGATGTATAAATCGTCTCAATGAATTCATAGCCACTCAAAGTGGTCCTATTGAGAAGTACTTGATGAATTAACTCATAAGGCGTATCATTCTTGAGAGAAGAAAAGGATGAGTGTTCAACTTATAATGAATTTAATCTTAAACTTAAACTTAACCATAAACATAACTTTAAACTTAACCTTAACATTATCCATAAACCTTATCCCCGTAACTTTAACATCAACCTTTTAACATTAACCTTGACAATATCTTTAACCTTAACTTTACCATTAACATAAATCTTAACCTTAACTTTAACCTTAAACTAAACCTTAACCTTAAAATGAATACTTTAAATCAAGCACCTTAAACCCTTAATCTTAACCACCCTGATCTTTATCTGTAGCGGGCTTGACCTTCATCTTAACCTTAACTTTAACCTTAATTATTATCTTTAAACCTTAAACCTTAACCTTCACATTAACCTGCACCTTAACCTTCATCTTAACTTTTTTAACCTTAACCTTAATCTTAAAGTTAAAACTTAACCTTAACTTTGAACCTTGAACCTTAAACTGTAAACTTTAACCTTAACCTTAAATTTAAGCATAACTAAACATTAACAAAAAACCTCAAACTTTATCTTAAACGTTGAATTTGAAACCTTAACCTTATATTTCATCTTAACCTTAACCTTAACCAAATGAAGATTCATCGCGCTACTATTCAATCTTAAACCTTATATCTTATTATACCTTAACCTTAAACCTTAAACATTAAATCTTAAACCTTAATTTTAACCTAACCTTAGCCTTAAAATTAACCTTAACCTAAGCCTTAACATTAACCTTAACCTTATTCTCAATCTCAACCTCAACCTCAACCTCAAGCTAACCTTAAATGTAATGTTACCTTAACATTAACCTTAACCAAATAAAATTTTATCGTGCTAATATTCAACCTTAAACCTTTTATCTTTTTAAACGTTAACCTTAACCTTAACCTTAAACTTAAACTTCACCTAGGGAACTTGGGTTCGATTCCCGTCAATGAAATACATTTTTTCTTTAGTGTCTTCGTACACAGATTTTACCTAGTACTCCTATAAGTTTACTTATGTATTTTCCAAGTTACTCTTATTTATAAATTTCTAATCCATTTAAGTAGTTAAAAAAAAATTGACCAAGAAAAATTATAGAATTTTCTCTTAAATATTAATCCATTAAATCAAAAGCTATCAAAATTAAACATATATACAAGAAGATTTTACTTTATAAGGCCCAACCCACCTTAATTTCTTTTTTAAATCTCAAACCCAACTAGCCCATAACTACTCTTTAGAACCCAACTAAAATGTACAAAATACCCAAAAAAAAACCCTCTCCCTCTATACGTACAGTGGTCTCTTCCAAAACCAATCCAAAACCCCATTATAGGTTCTGAAAAATTTCCACCCCCTCTCTCTTCTCTCTCTCTAATACCGACCCCCACCCCCTCTCTCCCTCTCTGTGAAATGGCCACCCCACCACCCCCACCACCATAAAGGAGCCCCCCACCATCATCACCGTGAAGCATAATCGAGACCCACCCCTTCGATCTGAGCTTCATCCCGGATCTGCAGATGGAAGCCACCGCCGCCGCCATGGAAGCCACCTCTGTGAATAACTGACGCTAGCAAAGACGGAAGAAGAACGACGCCCCCAAACCATTAACCACCACCACCACAGTAAACAAGCTCTCATCACAGTGAACGAAAAACGCCGCCGTGAAGGCCCTGCAGAACCGAAAACCGCCGCCGTGAAAGATCTGCCACCACCACCCAGAAAACGCAACCAGCCACCCACCAAAACTTCGAATTCACCGTTCTTCACCAAAACTTCAAATCCAAGGTTCTTCACCAGAACTTAATCCACCTTTCTTCACCATCAGATCCGTTCGTTGCTCCAGGCGGCGCTGCTTACCTGCACCTGCTGTGATGCGTCACAAACTCGCGCCGCTGCTGCTGCCGTGGAGGTCCAGACCCAGGTTCAGGCTGTGAGAGATCCACCACCAAACCCGATGGACACCACCTCTCTGATCACCATCCCCACCCACCTCTGCTACCAGAAAAACCCTCCACTACCAGACCTCCACTGCTCACCATCACCATCGAGCATCATCACCATCCACTTCACCTTCGTAGGTTTTTGGGTCCAACCCTTTGTTAGTTGGTCCAGCCCCATTTGGGCTTAAGTTTTTGTTGTATTGTGTTTTGTTGTATTGGGTCTAGTCCCATATAGTTGTAGTAGGTAATGGAGTTGGCCCATTTTGGTTTAAAGTGTTGTTTTAGATTGTAATTTTTTTTTTGTTCAACATGGGTACAACCCATATGTGTGATAATTTGGTAATGGGGCCAGCTTGGTATAGGTATAAAATGTTGGTTCAGTTTTTCTATGTTGTATTTTTTCTATATGGGTACAGCCTATATCCATGTAAAGGGTTTTTTTGTTTTTCATAGGCTATGCTCTATATAAAGTCATTAAAAAAAACATAAACAGATTAATTAGAACGCAAAGATAACGTGTTGGGTACAGCCCCAACCCGTATCTTTGGACGTAGTAAAAAAGAAAAAATGTATTTTGGTCCGCACCCATCACGTTATTAGCCTCCATGATAGTTCGTCTTTATGGGTCCGTACCCATAACGAACAGAGGTAAATTAGGAAACATCCAAACCAGAAAGTTGGATTTGAGACTTAAAAAATATTTTTTTTGAACTAGGACTTAAAATATAAAAAAGTTCCCAAAAATTGGGAGTCAAATTGTATTTTCCTCTATATACAATAATCAAACTCATTGCACAAAATTAAGTTACATGGATTGCCAACATGTCAATCTCTTATACCCTACTACTATAAAATGATGTAATAATGTGAACTCCATTTCGATTCACAGAAAAGCTTTAACCACTTCCAAAACCTCTATAAACCATTTCTCTCATCTACCTTCAACAATGGAAGCGACAAAGCCAAGCAAAGGCGCCGGAGAAAAAAAGAAATCAGGCCTTCAATTCCCCGTCGGCCGTATCGCACGTTTCCTCAAGAAAGGTCCTCACAAAAAGAAGAAGAAAGCTTAGATATATAGATCTCGATTCTGCTTTGGCTTTTTGCATAATTAGTTAGATCATCAAGTTTGTAATTTTCTTGATTATTTATGTAGTTTGTGCAAAAAATCAATGGAGCTTCCTTCATCTGATCCAAAATAACTTGTTCATTTGATTTTCTATTAAAAGGTTCATAATTAGCTAACGGCATTTGTATGACATATTAGAAATTTGAAGATATGTTGGTTCTCTTAAAGGTGTTTGTTTATTCTCTCATTTGTCAGGGTGATGATTTGGGGATCTAGGGTTTTTCAATTTAGGGCAATTTCTTTGGTATTATCCCAAGGGGTTATTTGGCTTATTATTGTAGATTTAAGGTTTCCAGAGATAGTTTCAATAGCTTGGCATGGATTGGTAGTTGAATGGGTTCATATTCTTCATTTGGTAATAATTCTGGGCTTTGCTGCAATTATCAAATTCAAGCTTTAAGAACCCCTGTTTTGGCTATTGATCTGTAATCTATTTAAAGATCACTTTGTTATTGTAATTCTTGTTAATGGATGGTTTTGGCATTGGATCTTCAAATGGCAGAGGCTGTGTTGCCATACTAATTATAGCTGTTTTTAATTATCAGAATTCAGAATTATGTAAAGGGAAATTGAGCCTTTTTTGATGATTGAACCTTTTCTCCATTTATGTATACTATTATAGTATGTTTACAAATAGTAGTTGCAGAATGCTATGCTTGGAGATAATCATATGATTGGATGATTTTTGATAGTATAATTTGTGTTAATGATCACAAGGATGGCTAATATTACAGTAGTGGTTGTTCGTTAAATAATGATAGTGTAGTACTTTCAAAACTTTGACTAATATTCATAAAATAATGATATTGTAGTACTTTTGGCTAATAAATTTAGTAAAAACGATTTAGACAGATTTTTTTTTTTTAATAAACCAGAAGCAGGAGAAAACAAATAATTATAATGGCATGGAGAATCATCTATTGTCTTTTTTTTGCATACATGAGAGGCTACGAAAAGCCGTTATGAATAGAGAATTACAAGAAGAACAAAATCTCTTATCATCTATTGTCTTAAGAACGATTTCCAGCACAACTAAGATGCTAAATTGTTTATAGGAACGCTCTTTACAGTTAAGGAGCATAACCACTACTATTTTTACTCGTTTTCATTCAAAAAAAAAAAAAAAGGAATATGTATTATATCACTAAGGAAAAAGAAGAGAATGAGAATTTTGTAAGTTATGAACTGCTTTTTTTTGTCAAAGGCATATTATTACAAATAGAAATAAGGTTCATACAAAAAACACTCTTAACCTATATCCATAGTGGGAGAGTTTTTTTTGAATTTAGCTTTATTTTTAAAAGTAATTAGCATTTTATCACACAATAGAAAAGTTTTACAGGACTAGCACCCGGGCGGTTTTCCGGTTTCCGCCCCTCTAATAGGGGCGGTTAGCTGGGTGCCGCCCATAGCTTAATTTGTAATTAAAAGGAGGGCGGTATGGAGCATACAACATTTGATCGTGTTGGGAAATCGGGAGAGAATTGGAGTATAAAGTACGAGAGCGAAATCAGAAGATGGACTAACGCTTCTCATTACTTGCTAACGGATTTAACACAAGGGCACGGGTGTACTCCGGAGTATGAGAAATGGTATCGCGAGAATTCTCGATTATTTATCGTACCTCTATTTGCACGAAATTTGCCCGATGAGGGAGGACAAGAGTACCATCCACGGGGATCTCAACTTAATAAACTCGTAAGTATCCAAGACTTTGGTTTATTATTTTGTTTTACTCCATATATTCATTTGTTTTGTGTAATGCTAGATTCAAACTTCTATTGACGGGGCATACCGTGTATGTGAGTCGGGCGTTACTATGAACGATATGAAGGCGCATATGAGACAAATGCTTGTATATTCCGGGGAACAAGACTAGATCAATCGCATACCCGCCTTGAATATCACCGAAGAGGAACCCGAAGCTGAGGAGACTAGGAGACCATCAAAAGGAGACGAGGAAATAGAAATTAATCCATTTCGATGTAATCGTATTGTAGTACTAATCGTTTATTAGTTGTAATCGTTTTCTAGTTATAATTCTCGTAATTGGATATTTGATGAACTTGTTGATGTAGTTGGATTTGTGTTTAATGTCACGGTGTTTGGAAATTTGTTTAAGGTGTTGAAATGTGTTGTGTTGAAATAGAAATGTGTTATGATGAAATAGAAATGTGTTGTGTTGATTGCTAAACCGGAAAACAGGAAAAAAAAAAGATCTGACAAGAGGAGCGGCATGAAGACCACCGCCCCTATGGGAAAGGGCGGTTTCCCGATAGCCGCCCCCAATATGCGTGTGCTCTTTAAAAGTTCTGTCTTTAGGGGCGGTATGGAGCATACCGCCCTTATTTTGATTTTTTTTTTTAAATAACCCCTTAAACCCCTAAACCCTTAAAAACATAACCCCTAAACCCTTAAAAACATAACCCCTAAACCCATAAAAACAGAATTCGAAAAACAAGTAGCGATAATCAAAAGGATATCGTACTAAAGTAAACAAACACGTTCGATTATATAGTTAGTCGTTTTAATTCGACGATATTACATCAAAATAATAAATAAAACATAAGTGAAACTACGCCATGCCTTAGCATACGAAATGAAATGACCATAGTCCTTATGTATTTGAGTTTGAATCAATCCAATCTTCATAGCTATATCGGTACTCACCATCGCGAATATTTCATCCCTTACAAAATCCGAACTCAATTGCCGGTGATTTTTTACGAGAATTCCGTGATGACACTTATGTCCTTCTAACCTAGTAATTTGCCACACATTATTACTACTATTAAAAGTACCACGAATATAAAATGGACACCCGTCTTTAGCGTGTACACAAATGCGTGTAATATATTTATTTGATGTCCTTTCCGATTTACATTCCTTGTGGTTTTTAAGGTGCCACCTACTCACATCCAACAAAAGAGCACGCCTAGAAGCGATCATGAAAGATGAGATTAACGTACCGCTCACCCAACATGAGATTAACTCCTTTCACCATGAAAGATGGTTGACTCTTTTCCCAATCATGACACTCGACTCCTTCACTCATATCAAGAGGACCAAAATTGTAATTAGTTGGATTAGAGCAATCATCATCGTCATCGCCGTCTTCACCACTAACTTCACCCTCATCACTATATCCATGATAACCCTCTTCATCGGATGCCTCCGAATCGGTTTCACTTTCACTACCATGTTCACTATCAAAATCACGAATTGTCTCGCGAATCGGCTCAAGAGGTGTGGATGTATTACCACGCTCGTAAATTTTTTTCCCTTTCTCGCGCGAATTGGACGCTTGTGTTTTCCGGATTTCTTTAACCACGGCATAAATCTCGATAGCTTGGTATTGTCCGTTCCTCGCCCCACCAATCCTCGCATTGATTGTCTCCTCCCCAACATCTATCACATGATACCGTAGAGGGTTTGCCGAAACCGGACAACGCCATTTGAAATCGAAAATCACTTCATTTTCGTTCCACTTGCAATTTGAACACACGGCTTGTTTTAACCCAAGTAGCCCAATATCTCCTCCGGTCATAAAAGCTTTATAATCTCCCCCGTTATATTCAACAGCACCGTTACCGCTTTGAACAATATCTCCCCGATAAAAACATAACCACGTAACATTCATTTTTCCCTAAAACCCAATAAAACACACAACCAAATCAATACTAAATCAAACACAATAAATAAAACCTATTTTAAACTAATCAACTCTAAATCAAACACAATATATAAAACCTAGTTTAAACTAATCAATTTAAACCACAAAATCATACAATTATTATTATAACAAAAAAATCATACTTTTCTTACTTAAATATATATGATATAATACAAAATGGATAGAGTAATTACCTTTAAGGTGGGATATCCAAGAATTTGATGAAATAGTTGTAGATTTTAGGATGAATTTGGGTGTAGAAGAGAGAAATAGGGAGAGGGGGAATAAATTGTCGGATTAGGGTTAGAGAATTTGGGGAAGAAGCTATATTCAACAAGGGGCGGTTTCCCGTTGACCGCCCCTATTTTTTTTTAAACTTGAACTAGGGGCGTGAAGTTCCCTACCGCCCTCCTGGCGAAAAATTAATTACTTAATTACATTTTTTTTAATTTTGAACTAGGGGCGGTATGCTCCATACCGCCCTCCTTATAATTAAATAATTAGCTATAGGCGGCACCCAGTTAACCGCCCCTATTAGAGGGACGGAAAACGGGAAACCGCCCGGGTGCTAGTCTTGTAAATCTTTTTTATTGTGTGATAAAATGCTAATTACTTTTAAAAAAAGGCTAAAATAAAAAAAAAACTCATAGTGGGAGGCGAGTTAGAAAGTAAACGCGTTAACGAGAGGGGTGGGGGTGGGGGGGGGGGGTGGTCAACCCAATCACTTGGCTAAAAACCTAGAATCTTTTTCCTTGCAACTAAACGTATAAATATTAAGGTAGAGGAGCTTGTGTCTCGCATTAGAGGGAACTTTGGGTTGATTCAGCATGTCAATACCCACTTTGTTGTCACTCAACACTCGAATGTGTTCAAACCAGAAATTAATTGCCGAAAATAGTCCATTGTGCACCCCTATGAACTTTGCTTCCTCTGCATTATTACACAAAAAATTTCGAGCATGACTATGTATAAGATTTCTATTTTTATCTTGTAATATACAAACAGAAGATGAGTTAAAGTCAAATTTAAAAGAAGCATCTGAGAAATTTAGTAAAGTATTATCCTTGAGATTATCATTCCATTTACTAGTTGTGTTTTTAGCTTTCTCAGAGATACCTTTAAATCCATCTCCCATTTTTTTGTTATGCTTTTCTTTTATTTCTTGCTTTGTATTTTTTTTTCTAACTCAACCTTTTCATTTTCATTTAAACTTAAACTTCCATTTAAATTTTTTGCCACAAAATTTCTTTTGTTATATTCAGAGAATTCAATATAGGCTAAAATAACTTGTTGTAATACTTGCTTTGGAAAAGAGACTTTTCCTTTAAATTAGGACTTATTTCTTGCTTGTCAAATGTACTATATTATAAAAGGGGCAAGAGAACTTATACTCCTACCTACTATATCTTTACACCCTTGCAAGGTTTTAAGATTAAGAAACCGGTTCTCAAAACTTGAAGTACAACATGATGTAGTAAGCAGTTGTAAAGAAGAAATAAACCATAGGTCACAATATAATAATTATAAGTATCAAATAATCACGTTTTGAAATTTGGTACTATCTAATACTATACTTATATCCAAATATCTTACTAAAATCCACAAATATAATCACCATCGCATTATAAATATTTTGTAGAGATGCATATTTAGTTTTCTATGATGATTTTTTTATCGTTATATATGACATAGAGAACTAAATATGCATCTATACAAAATATATAACGATAATTGATCCTTGTAATCAATGGCACATTCATGAATTTATTTTAATGGACTAAAAATTGGAATCATTGATAGAAAATAAGTAAAACTAAAAGTATAAATATTTAATTTTTATGGAAAATTAAATTGAAGGAACGTCACGTAATATATGAAAATTTTGTTAAAACTTTTGCCTTTTAAAAGTAATATTTGACATATTCACACTGCATCCGGGACTGAAGTGGGATGCAATTAAGGGTGGAAATCGGTCGGAATCGGATCGGAAAAGGAATTGTTTGGAAATTTCTAATGTTTTTAGAAGAGTAAAATCCAATCCAATTCCAATCCAAAAAAAAAAAAAACAGAATATAAAATTTCATTCCGATTTCGGAACACACGAAATTTTTTGGAATTTCAGAACTTTTAGAAATCCTATATTTTATTAGTTTAATTTTTTTTAGATATCTTTGGTACATCTATTTTCATAAATTTAGGAAAGTTTAAAATTTTATATCCATTACCATTCATAAAAGTTAAAATTTGATAATTTTTATAAGCTAAAAAAAGAATAAAGTAAAATATACAAGTGAAACTTTTAGACACGAAAAACATTATTTTAAGTTTCCACTGAACCTTCAAATTCAATATGATGTAAATTATTGAGTTATATTTTTAAAAATGAAATTCCAACCGTACTAAATCTTTAAATACTCATTACAGTAGCGGATTCGGCTAGTGATCATATGAAGTTTAATGATTCAAGACTTTTATTTTAAATAATTTACTAGCAAAAACTTCATTTCCTGCAATAAAGCCTAAATACGTACGTGCGAAATAAACAAATAGTGATACATATTACAATACATAATTTTCAAAAAATAGTATAATTACATCACGAAATTCTAAAAATATGATATATATTATAGCACCTTGACAAATAAGAATTATAGCACGAAATTCTTGTTCACACATGATAATGGCCAAATGTCTCAATCATCGAGAAATCTTTCACTAGCGAGGAAGACTTGCGTGCAAGATCCTATAAGAAAGCTAAATTAGATTCATGTTATGACGAAATATTGAATTCATTGATAAAAGAAAAAATCATTAGAAAGAATACATATTCCACAAGAAATCTAATTCTTAAACACCTTGTGAGACTACGTTTCTACCATCAACTCAACATATTAAATAATACTCCATTTGTTCCTTAAAACATGTCAACCAAAGAAAAGAAAGGTTTAATTTTATAAAAAAATCACTTTGAATATCAAGCATTTTTTCATAGCCTTTTCTAATATTAATTAATTATATTAAAATATTATAAATTCGATTTTCAATAAAAATTTAAAATATTAAGATAATTTATAAATAGTATTTTAATACTACAGAGTTTAAATCTTATATTTGTATTATGTGTAAAAAATTAAGAAGATATTTGTTTGCACTTAATCAGATTCTAATCTAGTTTATTAAGACACACAATCAATAATTTAGATCGAAATACCTCTTAACTGGTCTATTTCATTAAGATTTCAAATTAAGTCTGATTCTTTAAGACCATGCCTCTTAACAGAGACATCGTTTGATTTTTTGAAGTGATAAGTAGTTAATGCTGACTAACAGCTTAATAGAACTTATTATATTATGAGACAGTGTCTGAATGAATCAGACTTGGTTTAAAATCTTAATAAAACAAACCAGTTAAGAGACATTCAGATCTAAATTCATAAGGAAAAACAAACAGTCTTATTGATCTAGTGACTTAATGAACCAGATTAAGAACTCATTAAGTGCAAACAAATACCCCGTAAGTTATATTTAGATGTTATTCAATATTTAATACTTATCACTTAAAAAAATCAAACGATACCTAAGTGTATATGTTTTGGAATGACATGAGGACAGTATTAAAACGAATTCTTCCATCTAATATTTGATGGTCTATATTATTACATGTTATGATATCAATTTATATTTTAAACTTATATAAACTAATTATAATAGAGATAATTCCCAATTAATTACACTTCCTCACTTTTAATTCTCAAAAAAAAAAAGGAAGGAGGAAATTACTTCCTAATTACTCACAAATTTTCAACTTAATTCTCAATTGAACACATTGTCATATTTACCTTCCAATGTTACCCTTATATGATTTTTTATATTTTTTTATTGTTTTTATTTTATTATTTAATATTTATTTTTTAATATTTTTTTCAGAATTTTTTTTCGATTTTTTTTTAATTTTTTTTTTCCGGAAATTTTTTTATTTTTTTGTTTTTGAATTTTTTAAAAATTTGTTTTTTTCAGAATTTTTTTTTTAGAAAATTTTCACGGTTTTTTTTAATAATCGAAATTTCAGGTTATGTGTTGCTGTAACACACAAATATAGAACTGTGTGTTGCTGTAACACACAAATATAGAACTGTGTGTTGCTGTAACACACAAATATAGATTTATGTGATTCTGTAACACACAAAGTCATAAAATCGATCTAAATGATTCTCTTCTTTAGCAATATTGTTTTTTTATATTTATTAATCGCATATACCTTATTTTTATTCGTCTTTAACTATCTTGATATATTATATTTTTGTCCAACTCTTTTTTGTTATTTTGTGTTTATGATTTAGGGTTTTGTGTTATTCCAATTTTGTGTATTCCTGGAACACACAAATCTCAATTTTGTGTATTCATAGAACACATAAAAATTGAATTTATGTATTACTAGAATACACAAAACTTGGTTTTGTTTGTTCCAATTCTGTATATTCTTGGAACACACAGTTCTCTGATTTGTGTGTTCCTGGAACACACAAGTCTCAGATTTGTGCGTTCCTGGAACACACAAGTCTCTGATATGTGTGTCCTTGGAACACACAAGTCTCTGATTTGTGCGTTCTTGGAACACACAAGTCTTGATTTGTGCCTGGAACAGACAAGTCTCTGATTTGTGCGTTCCTGGAACACATAAGTCTCTTATTTGTGCGTTCCTCGAACACACAAGTCTCTTATTTGTGCGTTATTGGAACACACAAGTCTCTGATTTGTGCCTGGACCACACAAGTCTCTGATTTGTGTCTGGAACACACAAGTCTCTGATTTGTGCGTTCCTGGAACACACAAGTCTCAGGGTTGTGCGTTCCTGGAACACACAAGTCTCTGATTTGTGTATTGATGGAACACATATAAATCAAATTCACAAAACTTGATTTTGTTTGTTCCAATTTTGTGTATTCCTAAACACACAATTCGCAAAATTGTGTACAAATCTCAGAATTGTGTGTTCATGGAACACAAAAAAAAAACGGAAAAAAAAAATCCGATAAAAAACATTTTAAATTTTTTTTTGAAAAAACAAAATCCGAAAAAAAAAATTTAAAAAAACTTCTCGAAAAAAATTTAAAAAATTTCAGGAAAAAAAAATTAAAAAAAAAAATTCCGAAAAAAAAAAATTAAAAAAAAAATCTGATAAAAAAAATCAAAATAATCCGTAAAAAAAAATTTCCGAAAAAAATTTAAAAAACAAATTTCGAAAAATAAATAAAAAATATATAAATAAATAAATAATATTATAACTAAAGTAATTAATTAATTGTCTATGGGTATTTTTGTAATCTTTTATTTTTTTGTGCTTAAGTAGGAATTAAGTTGAAGTTGTAATTAATTGAGAATTTTTACACTCTCCGTGTAATTAATTGGGCATTGCCCTATTATAATAACCATTTAACTAATCTAATGACACATTGTCTTGATAAAATAATTTTTTATTATGATATAATTACTGAATTATCTAATATCAGAAAGAAGTTTTACCCACAATTTAATTATCTTTTCAAAACAAATAACAAAAACTACGAAAACAGATAAAATAGAAAATAAAAATACATTATAGTTCGACAACGCAGTATTGAAGAAATCACTGCAGAAGATGCAGCAGAATGGAGGAAAATTAGTGGAGTTCAACAGCGCTGGATTATGGCTGGTAGGGAGCTGGAAATTCACCGCCAGCTTTGTTATGTAAATGGTCCCCGCTGCTCGGCGAAGAAAGCTGTACAGGAGTGGATGCTTGGACACTTGACAGAAAAGTGCAGATACAAAGGGGTCGAATGGATAATAATTTTTGCAGCAACCATATGGGTCTTATGGACTAGGAGAAATAAAACCTTGTTTGAGCCTAGTTCAACGAATCTGCAGCCTGAAGAATTAAAAGCAGAAGTGCTAAGAAACGCAACAGATTTTGTGATGGCGTAGGGGAGAGAGGCTGAGGGAGGTCGAATAGTTTCAGCGAGGAGTTCGGTAATTAAATGGTTGAAGCCGATAAGAAGATATAAGCTGAATGAAGATGGTAGCTTCACTACGATAAATCGTAAGGTCGGGATAGGTGGAATATTGAGGGATGAAGAAGGTACATTTCAGGATTTACGGGTCCACGTACGGGGGAATCGTCTGGTTTTTCCGAGGTACTTGCGTTACATTTTGGTTTAAGATGGATTATAAGCAAGGGTATTGAAGAGATAGATATAGAAATTGACTCGAGATAACTCTATGTGCTAGTGAAGGGTGGTAGGAGTTTAAAGAGTTGGAACTGTTAAATGGGTCGGGAATGTGTAGAAATAATACGAGCACATCCAGGATTCGTTCTACTTTGTACTTATCGAGAGGCAAGTTCTTGTGCGGATATTTCGACGGAAAAATGAGCAAAAATAAATGGAGGTATAAGAGCGTTGATGGATCCACCTTACTACTTATGGAATTTGATAACGAAAGATAAGAGTGGGTGTGTGTATCTTAGGACAATAATAGATTCCCCTAGTAGGTTTTGTTAGTTGATTAGTTAACTAACGGCTTTTCTTTAAGAAAGCCTCTTATGCAAAAAAACAAAAAAACATTATAGTTGATAGTAATTTATTTATAATTATAAAATTTTAAATATAATAAGTCCCCAATTTATATAATCTTTTAGTGAAATTTTGTAACAGACATAAAACACAAATAATAAAAGTGGATTACAAAACAGTAATTAGATCAACAGAATAAGCCCTCCATTTTCTCCTTCATGCCTTCAAGAGATGTGTTAAGGAAATCAGAATAAGCTTCATAAGTGGATCCACCTACCGAAGCAGTTGTAATTGACATTGTAAATGTGCACGAATTACTATCAACAGCTAATATTTGCATAGTTGCAAAATAACTTGTAAATCCCATATTGTTTTGCAGTATTGAAATGCTTAGAGAATAATCAGTTATATTTAGTCTCACCAACTCCTCACTGAACCAAAGTATAGTCTTCATATTTGCATTGGAGGGTGAAGGTGCCTTCGTAGAAACCTAATGAATTTGTCCAACTGATGGTGATGGTAACGTGGTATTAACGCAGATAGATACTTCGGCATGAACTATTTTAAAAACGTTGCAGTAGTTGGCCATGAAAGGCCATAATTTATCTGATGAAGGACCCTTTATTGTTGCATTTAAATTGTATTTCCATTGAGTAGCCATTATAATTTGGCCAAAAATAAGTAAGTAAGAAAAAAATATTATTAGAGAATGAAAAGGAAATGATTTTGTATGATTCGGCATGAACTAGTTTCTCCGTTTCTTTTAAATTTTTCCTTTTTGGATGATTTTGTATGAAACATTAGATCAAGATCCACTTATTATATAGAGCATTATATACATTTCTTAGGTAAAAATATCATTTTTTTTCATGAGGTTTGAGATATTCCTCATATTTTTCCATATAATTTAATACTACCTAGAATTCTTAACATTGATTAATGTCAAAGATTTTCTTAAAAAATTAAAAGAGATTTTAACATTATCAACTATTAAAATAGAATAACATGAATATTATTGACCTAAAAAAAATAAAATGACAGTCACGAAGAGTTAAAATGCTCTCACCTAGCTCTAGTTAGTTATTTGAACTTTCTCCCTCATAAAACAATCTCCCCCCCACCACCCAAAATTCTACCCCGACCACCATCACTCATCACCTTCTATCCCTTGTTCCTTCTTTTTCTTATATTTTCTTACTTTTTGTTTGTATGAGGTTGAGATTCTAATAGTATCTAGACGAGATAAGGTTAGACATATCACTAAAGAAATATTCAATCCAAACGATTCGAATACAATGTTTTTCAGATATGTAAGCTCACCGGCTATTTCTCCTTTATGTTTCAAACAATGACTCAACAACCTCTAATATTGAGTTTCTAGAGTTGAGTAATGTAAGTAAAAATGAAAGTCACCGGTTTTCAAAACAGAAGAAATGAAATTCCAGAAAAATACTTCAATTAAAGTAAACTAACTATTACAGAATTGGAAGTACAATTACAAAAGAAACACTTACACGGGAAAAAAGACCTGTTACAGGGGTCTTGAGAATTTTGCAGCTACAAGAAATCCATAAAAAAGACCTGTTACAGGGGTCTTGAGCGGAAAAAGTATAAAAATAAATAATGAGGCGGATGGTTTGAGCGTGAATATGGCGAGAATGGGGTGAAATAATGGGACTAACTTGGTGATTGAATAAATGAGTGGTCAGTAGGGGATTTGTAAGGAGGTGGAATTTTCTAGAGCTAGTACTAATGCAGCACGTGCAAATAAACACATCAGCTCGGCTAAGGGGAGTTTGGAAGGTACATGCCTTGTGAATAATGACACAGGGACCAATAGTGCAATCAATGGAAGTGAGGATTTTTTGGGTAAGCAATGGGTAATAAAATAATATGGGGCAGTGGGCATAGCATGCGATAGAGGTTGTTTTGGTAAACCAACAGACATCGAAGGTCGATATGAGCGAAAGTCTATTTGAAGATGGAGGTGCTCCTGATGGATTATATGTGGAATATTAGTGGTGTGCTCGTTAATATCGATGTTCTGTAATTACCGGTGTTGGACATAAGTTCAAACTCCGGTCTTGATGGGTTGCTTTTTAACTTGTGATGGTGTAACAAGGAAAAACAAAGGGGTATACACATTGCACATGAAATGTTCAATTTTCTGTTTTTGATGGGTTACATGTAGAATATTAATGGTGTGATAGTTAATATCAGTGGTTTGTAATTACTGATGCAATTTTATTTGTAATTACTACGCAAATATTAAAGATATACATTCATTGAATTCTATTCGTTTTATTCGTTTTCTTTTGTACTTTAATTTAATGTTTTGACAATTTTTTCTTTTTTGTTTTGATATTAACTGATTGGTTGCATATAATTAGGAAATTAGTTTTGATAAGTCAAAAGATATTAATGGAGCAAAAGGGCAATCCAGACTTTTTGAATGGAGTGGATCTGATGGGCAATTGACAATAAGTTGTGGACTATGTCAATCAATCACCCTTTTTTTAAATAAAATAAAATTGCCTAATTGCCTCTATGTATAAGTATAATTTTAATACGAATAAGATTTCAGACTATCAAACCCACTATTTTATTTTTATATTCTACATATAGTCAATGGAAATTAATTAAAAACCAATTCAATCAAATATGTTAATCCCAAATTCAATTAAAACAAAAAAGATAATCAATTGTTCATATAATTACAATAATAAAAGAGAAATTGTGCATAATGTACTTTGTAATGAATAGTTTAGAAATAAATTATAGACAAAAAAAATTTAATAATAATTTATCCAAAGCATAGAGATGGAGAATTGAAAAATTGATGTGGTGAAACTCCAACTCTTGATTTTTCTTTCTCTAGATCCTTCTGTTTGCTTTTATGATAAATTATGGATGAATACTAAGCTATGGCGGCTAAGGGATGATTTTCTAATCTTAGGAGCTGATATTATATAGGTAAAAATCATTCTAGGGGTTCCATGGGCTAGGTTTTAGAATTCTAATCCAACTCAAACTCGTTTTCATAATAAAGTAGACTGGTTGGCCCATAGAGTGTGTAAAAATCACAACTCCTTTGTTACAACTCCAAATTGCTTGATATTGGTATCCACACGACCGCAGTTCAAAGACTTTCTGGATATGAAAGGGGTCCCACAAATTCCTTGTCTATTTTATGCAGCATTAAAAACTCTACACGTCTCCAAAACTGGACAACAACTGTTGATACCTTTTACACTTTCCTAAAACAACTTTCTTTCCTTTTAACTCTTGATTTTGTCTTAGATATTCCTTACACAACTTCTTCTCCAAGTCTTGGCATATAATATCATCTTTGTAACTAAGAGCTTCACATTTAACACACAAATTACGCACAAATAGCGCAAAAAGTTGACAAATCTCCAAAATAAGGCAAGAAACAAGAATATATAAAATAATAGTGAAAACTCCATCAATTAAGCACCTAATGCACCTAAAAATATGTCTCACAATGATATTTAGTTATCACAAAAAGGGAGACATCAAGAACCCCAACTCAAAATTTGTCTTCCCGACAAATAAAAATAAGAACACTAGGGAAGTCTCTAAAATATCAGCGAAGAAAAATAAGCAAGAGAAAAGGAGAGTGTAAAGAATATTTATAAAGCAACTACTAGCGAGTATCATGTAATAATATTTACAAAGTAAATCATATATACACTTATCATACAAACAATCAACACAATTTAATTTTAAGATCAGATTAGCTTTGCAATGCACAAAGGATATATCTTTCACGCAGTTTGATATGGAGGCTATAGAGTGTTTATCGATCCTAACAAAGTCTCCAATGATCCGTCTAACTACTCTTTATTGGTTCAATCGCTTCTAGATCACATATTTAAGAATCATTCTTTATGGTTGTAATGTTAGGCTTAGGGACGGTATGATCGTATATTTGGATGTTGTAGAGTGAGTTTTTGGCTCTCTCCTCACTAGCCATCAATGAGTCTCTATATTGCTTGAGTTACTCTCATAAATGTTTTCACTCAACCCAAGATTTAATGCACTTAATATGTATCCCCAATAACCCAATATAAAGCATCAAGACGATCACATAAAAATTCTACTTTGCTGGTCCAATTCATATAATATTTTTCATACTTTGTTCTTTTCAAGTTAGCTATGACTTTCTTTATTATGTGAGATATCATGATACTGCCTTTGTCATCATATTTCTTTTCTTTTTATGACTCTTTTCTTTTTATAACTTTTTTCTTTTACTTTTACCCCGGTAAAGGGTTACAATATAAAAGAGTGATTCATCATCAAAATCACAATTACATAGCTTCAAAAACCCGCCCAAGTGTTTCCCATAATCATATCCCACTACCCCAAACTCAAGCTCTTGAGACGACTGTCTTAGCATCACGATTTTAGTGCGGGTCATATGAAAAAGTCCTATAATATAAGGGGTATGGCTTGTAACATGGATAATAAAAGGATTTAGAAAGGCTAGAAGGGGTTGAGACGGATAATAATTAATTAAATTTGGACATCAAGGTAAAAGGTAACAAGGGTATTATCAAAGAACCGCCTTAATCACTTTCTAAGCTATGAAATTTTGTTACTTTCTCACCTCTAGCATGTTCATTAAATGGGTTTATCAACTAGCTCGTATCTTGCGGTCTATACACCCTTCAAGTCGCCCTAAGATCAGCTTACTTCTATCGCATTGTTTACTAATCGTTGCTTTACTTTTAAGGTGTGTTTTCATGTTCATATTTCAAAGCATACAATATAACTAGTTTATAAACAAATTACTTACTATCATTAATTCACTAAATCTTATGATTTTAGGCCATTATATACAATCCACATCTTATTCCATCTCTAGAAAATTTTAATTTTACCTAGAAAGAAGTAAATTACATATAATGGAGATGAGGGACAACGAACCCCGACACCCCAACTAAAAAATGAGTCGTGTCCTCATGACTCGAAACACACTCTATAAAAAATTTAAAACTAATGCATATATTGCAAATAAACAAATTGTAGGGAAGGGAGATAACATTCTCTTCGAGGCTAGTTCCTTGCGTGATAAATACCCAAGATAAGGTGCAGTGCTTTTCTTATATATAAACGTCTTGTATCACCACATTTCCATTCACTTACCTCCTAGTGTGATGCATCCCAATCAATCGACCAACTCTAGAAATCTTTTGTGTTTACCTTTTTCTAACTTTGTTCTCAAATTTGTGTTGCAATAGCTATTAGGCCCCTTAGAAGCTTCGCTTGTTTTACTCTTGTTCTCACCCAAGAACAAGGTTTAAAAAATTTGGAAAAAGTTTATGGAAAATTTTGGATTTTGATTCTTGATTCTAGTTGTTGTGGAATGATTTGGATGGGTAAATATTATTTGCAGGCGTGTAAGGACGGATTGAGATATGAAATTATGGTGATTTTGTGTTGTTTTAATGTGAGGTGAGGTTTGGTGAAGTTTTAATGGAGTTTGGGTTCTTAGAGAAGAAGAAGGCTTAAGGTGTGTGAGTTGTAATGTGAAAATCCCTCCTTTATCTTGAAATGTCACGACCCGCATCGGTGTGCCGCCTGTAGGGCCGGTATACCGGTCTTTCTTTTCCTTAATTGACCGTGACACAGATTGTTAACATGGTTCGACGGGTCGGTTTTCCGCCTTTAGGGACGACATGCTACTCGAGCTCTCGTACAGTTTCTGACCTCAAAGCATGGCCTATACCGTCACAACCCTTCGCTGACACACATGTATGTCGGTTTCATATTTGCAACTTTCTGACTTGAAACTGTCATGACCCTTTGTCGAGAATGACGAAACGGTATGGACCCGAAGAGCCTCTTAGAGGGCTGGTATACCAGTCCTCGTATTTAACTTTCTGACTTTGAATGTGGCGTGAGCAATCATGACCCATTGGGAAGTGCCGGCATGTTGCCAATAGGGCCGGCAAGCCGCTCTGCTGTTGTGACTTTGGGTTTTTGCTATCTTGTTCAAATTAAACTCATATTCTATGTTACCTACACATTAAAAACACTTTTACCTTCCTCATTACTATAATATTGATTAAAAACAACTAATCTAACCAAAAATTAAAACATAAAAGCATTAAAATATTGTAGGTTGTCTCTCGGTAAGCATTCTTGTTTAACGTCGTTTAAAGTTTGATGTGTTACCTCGATTATTCCTTGAGTATGTAGCCTCCCTAGAAATGGGTGAGGATATGAATGTCTACTATACAAAGCTTTTGACCTTTTGTGGGTCGTATCTCTAGCAATTTTTCTGTCACCACTCGAGTAATGATGAATGGTCCCATCGACACATTCTTGAACCCCTGTGGCCTATTCTCTTGTTTAAAGGCCTTCCAAAGCAACCTCGTTTTCAACCCCAAACTCATATTTTTCTCTCTTCTTTACAGTTTCATTTTCGTGGTCCTTTTCTTTAACGTGTGGGTCACTATCATAATAATGGGGAACTCAAGTGACTCCTCCTTAAGCTTCTTGTCCAAAACATGGACTTCACAACTTAGAAAAATACTGACAGTTAATTGGGAAGGAATTTGAGCATGCCTTTTGGCAGAAGGTATCCCTTGGATTCTAGTTTGTGTGATAATAAACGGCGCGTAATTCCAAGTTAAAATGAAGAAATTATGAAACTTTTGCCAAGATTATTTGAGCAGTCCTGATTTACTAAAGAAGTCCACAAGTCACCTTTGACCTATTTTGTGGGCCAGCAGTAAGACTTACGAATTTCCTAGCATATATTAGTAGATTTCCAACTTTTTATACATACTTTGCTTAGGGATCGAAAATTTTATCTAATTGCAAAAATATAAAAACCCAAAACCATAACCATTTATATTTTCAAAAACCACAGTCTAACGATATTGACCATCGGTATTGTAGTTTTTAACCGTTAGGTTTTGGGTTTTAAATAATTTGGTTTAACCATAACCACACATATAAGAAAACTTTTCAAAGTATATACAAAATTGTGTTGGTCTTTGATTAAATTGGATAATTGTTATTCAATTGGTTAAATCATTTATTTAGATTTTGGTTTTAGGATTTGAATATTTTTTTCACTAGAATATTATAAAATATGAAAATATATATGGTACTAAACGTTTTTTGGTTATTCATATTTAATTTTATCCAAAATTATAACCTAACGGTTTTAACCATCAGTTACACTTTTAAAACCATAACCTAATTGTTTTAACCTCGGTTATATAATTGGTTTTCAATCGGTTGGGTTACCATCAATTGTTTTTAACCATAACCATTTCCCTACTCATCGTTACTTATTATTAAGTTTTGGAGCGAGAGAGAAGCAAGGAGAGCCATGAAAACAATACAATTACTTCTAATTTGTAATTCTTCTTCCCTTAGACTCCTAATTATGTCTTTACTATTATTTATTTTATTTCAAGCATGAGCTAAACTTTTAATTATTTTGGGATGTGTTATTTATGAACTGTATTAAAAATTGTATTGATTATTTATGATTATTGGAATTTTCAAGGTTTAAATAAATTGGGTATTGTTCCACTGATTATTATTTTGCTTCTGGTGTCGCCTAGGGTGTGATAAAATTAATACAAAATAAGACCAAGAAATTACGCACTCTCACCCTAGACAGGCACAGTACTGCAAGTATTACAGGACGTATGCAAGTTTTAATGATAAATAGAGTTCGTTCTCAGGGACTTAAGTGTGTTAATCGTGTGAGTAGAAATATCGAGTAAAAGTAAATAATTAGAAGACAGAAAAGTAAAGGGAATAGATTTTGAGCTTATGAATTAAAACTAAGAAAATAAAGACAATAAAGTAAAGTACGAAGAATATGAGATGAGAAGTATAGCTTAGGTTTTGCTAGTATGCACTAATCCTTCTAATTCTATCTATGAATCTAATTAATAAGGGAGAATATTAGCTCTTGGTATACTTAGTCAGGATTCTAAATTCCACTACCTTAGACCTTGAGAGCGACTAAGGGGGCTACGGCACAACCAGGAAGTGTTTCTTAGGGTTATCAAACGCCACTAAGGTCTTAAGCAAATACTGCAATCCTGGTGATATGGTGATTAAAACAAACCCTAATGACTATCTAGTTAGAATCATGTTTTGTCAGAACTAATATCGACACTAGACGTTATGTGGTGGTTCAATAGTTAAACACCCTGTCAAGGAGACCATCTAACTACTATTAAAACAATCCTAAAGTGATCAGTTCTAGGAAAGACATTAAATCAAAACACATAAACAAATATAAAGTAAGTAGCTAATATCAAATTAAAACATATAATTCCCAAAGAAACTGAGATAGAATAATTAGAATTCATAGATTATACATTATGCAAAACCCAAGCTATGGGGAGTTTAGTTCATACCTGAAGGAAATAAACTAAAAGAAATTACAAAAGACATCATCTTGCTCTCTACAATAAACTGGAAGAATAAAACCTTAAGAACTAATTATTATGAGGCAAGGATGATTTACAAGTGATATAAGGGTGTATTTATAGGTGTTTAGAAGACCTAATTCGTTTTCTTGAGGAAGAGGTAAGGTAATGGACTTCTAGCCCAACTCAAATTCGTATGGAAATAAAGATAAACACTACTACACCGTTTTGAGCATATCTTCTTCGTTATTGGTCGGTTTGAGCTCCATAAGATACCAAAAGAATCGCAACAGAATTATCTTGACCCTGTAGAAGGAAATTACCGAAATCGGCCTATTTCTTAGGTAAAAACGCATATCTTTGGACGTGTATGCAGAATCCCAGATTTAGGCAACTTTTCCTTTTCCATCTTTTTAGCAATTGTTTCCTTATCTCCAATTACCATGCAAATCTCTTTCCATAAGTTGTTGTCTTTGACTTGGACTCTAATTAATCTCCATAATTATCTTTAAAGCTACACACTAAATAAACAATTAAACCCAATATGCTCTAAAAATAATAATTCTACAAATCAAGACTCAAAATAGGAAAGTGCACTAAAACTCAAGAAAATCGACATTATTGACTTCTAAATCACTTAAAATGATGTCTCATCCTAACATTAATCTATCACAAATGAGGAGACATCAAGACCCCCAACTCAAAGTTGTATCGTCCCGATACAATAAAGATAAAAACATAGGGAAGTCTAGAAATACACACTTATAAAATTCTTAACACAATGGGAAAAAGCATATCAGAATATATTGAATAAACCTAAAGCACATAACTCAGAAAATTTCATGCAATAATATTCATAAACTACATACCTGTACACTTCTCATATTCACAGTCAACACGGCTTGAATTCAAGATCAGATTAGTTTCGCAATGTAAGAAGGATTGGGACTTTACTCAGTTCCCCAAGAGAGCTATAGATTGTTCATCGATTTTCACTAGTATCCAAGGATCCACTCAACTAATCTCTAATGGCTCAATCACTTCTCAATTACATAGCAAAGAATCAAAAGGTCTTTAAGGTTGTAATGTAGGCTTAGGGACGGGTATGATCATATATTTGGATAATTTGGAGTGAGCTTTTGGCTCTCTCCTCACTATCCATCAACGAATCGCCCTAGAGCTTGAGTTACTCTCATAAAACGTTTCTCACTCAGCCCAATGAATTCCTTGATGCACAATTTAGCATCCCCAATAACCCAATTAAAGCTTTAGATGTTCACATAAAAATCCACTTTGCCGGTCCGAATATATATTTTTTTCTTTTCTTTTAAAATAAATTTCTTTTATAGTTGAGATATCACGCTATTTTCTCATATATATTTTTTCTTTTACTTGCCCTTGTTGGCAACATTAGCTCGTAGCTTCTTTTTCATTCACTATTACCCCGGCAAAGGGTTACAATACAAATCTGTGAAACATCATCAATATAAAGCACAAAGCACAATTAATAAGCTCAAAAATCCTAACCTACTAACAATTTCCATAATGATGGACCCACCACCCCAAACTCAAGCTCTAAAACAACTGTCTATGCATCACGATTCGAGTGCGGGTCATATGGAAAAGTCCTAAAATCTAAAGGGATATGGCTTATAACGTGTTTCAATAAAAATCTTTAGAAAGGCTAGAAGGGGCTGAGAAGGATATAGCATATAAAACAAAAATCACAAGGTGAGAAGGTATAAAAAGGCTTCAAGGGCTTCAAATATGAAAGAACCGCCTTAATCACTTTCTACACTATGTAATTTCGTTATTTTCTTACCTTTAGCTCTTTCATCAAATGGTTTTTCAACTAGCTTGGATCTCACGGCCTACACACTTCTCAAGGTTCCCTGAGATCGAACATACTTTCTATCGCATTGCTCACTAATTTTTTCTTCACTATCAACGTGTATTTTCCTGCAAATACTCAAAGCATACAAATACATAGCTCATAAACATATTACTTACTATCATCAATCTACTGAGCTTATTCTTTCAAGCTATTAAACATACTCTACATCTAATTCCCATGTATCAAAATTTTTAATTTCACCCAAAAAACAGAATAATGGAGATGAGAGACAACGAATCCCCACACCCCCAACTCAAAAATGAGCCGTGTCCCCACGACTCGAAAAAGACTCGAAAAACAGAAATTAAAATTAGCAGATAGACATATTTACAGAAATGGTAAGGAAGAAAGAGAACATACTCTCGAGGCTATTGCCTCGCATCATTGACATCCAAGGTTGGAATTGCTGGACCTTTCGTTAATTGCTCAAGGAGTTTCATGATGTGCACTTGATTAGCGTTGATTTGTGCCACATCATTGACTAAGGAAGTTTGAGCTGCTTCAAATTTCGTTAAACGCTCCTCCATCTTCTCTTGCCAATTTTCCTCCTTTTCTTCTTTCGAGACTTGCGTAGAACCCGCTATCCGAAAGATATCCTTAATCTAAGCATTATCAATATAACTCGTCTTAAACTCGAGTTTCTCTTCTTCACCCAATGTAACATTCTCTTTTCGCACAAGACACGTGATCATAGTTGGAAATTTAACATTATAAACCGATTTAGGAGAGACCGAAAATCGTATCACCTCCTCATAGATAAACTGTGCCACATCAACTTCTTCTCCTCTTAAAATACAATCCAACAGTAGAGCGTACTTCATAGTCACATCCAAAGTTTGTGTGTTCCCAAAGATATTAGGGACAAGGAAATTGTGCCAAATTCGCGCATCCGCTTGAAGATATTTGTAAGGCCAAGATGCCTTCAATTCTCCCTTATGTGATTGCACTTTCTCTGTGTCTAATACATGCTCAAAAAGTAATTCCTCATCAAAGATTTTTCGCTTAGCAACTGCTTCTTCAAATTTGCAAAAACCTTTCAATTTCTTAAACTTGAAGTGGTTTCTAATCTCCTCAACTGTGAAAGGAACTAGCTTTCCTCTAATCGGAACACAACCTTTACTATCTCGGCTAAAGAGGCCTAAATAGAATTCCAAAACTAATTCATGATATAATTCAGAACGTCTTACCATGAACGTAGACCAACCCAATTTCTCACCAAGCTCTAAGAATCTTTTGTATTCTCCATCTCTAATTTCTTCCTTGAATACTTTCTCATAAGCAAAAGGTAGTTCTTTTAACTGTTTCTCTGCAGAAGTCTTCAGGGCCCTTGAAGTATCCTCTTTCTCTTTGGGTGCAGGATCTTGTTGAGGTTGTGTTTTCTCCTTTGCATAAGAGTAAATCTTTTTACCATTACGATCAAACAAAGGTATCCCACTCTTCTCAACTTTCTCTTTACCCTTTGATTTAGAACTAGCACCTTTGTCAATTGATTTCTTCTTGTTTAAATCCAAACCCTTGTTGCTCTTCACCTCCCTCTTGTTAGCTAAAATTGTTGTTCTATTAGTCATCCTCAATCAACCCCCAACTCAAAGCTTTAGCAACCCTTGAAATTTAAACTTGTGAATTAATGGTTGAACAAGCTTGAATTGGCCTAGGATAGGTGAATTGATGACGGATCTCTATGTAGGTGAGGTGGATTTGTAATGGGTTGGCTTGGACTTTAGAAATTGTAGGATGAATTTTGAAAATTTGGCTCTTTGATTCTTCAATTTGAATGAATTTGGTGAAGACTGGGTGTTTGATTCTCTCTTGTAATGATGTGGAGAGAAGGTTTGATGTGTTTTTCTTGATGATTGGGTAGTGTTTTGGTGATTGATGAAGGTTTTGATGAGCTTCAATGGAGTTAGGAGAGTTTTGGAGAGAAGAAAGAGGTTTAAGGTTTAATAAATTCGGAATAATGAGCATTAGATCTTCACATAACCTTGAAACCCTTTATTTTCTCTCTCTGGCGGCTCGTGCGGACTACCCCTGCAGACCATGGGGTGTACCGCGGGGTATACCGCGACATCTGATGGTTAAATTTTTTTTTGCTCATTGGTTAACACCCGTGGGAGGACCCCGTGGCACGTGTTTCTGAGCTGCGGACCAGGGTGCGGTACACCGGAGGGTACCCCGCGCCTTCTGTAGCTTTCTCCGTCAAAATACCCGTGGACCTCACCCCGTGGCAAGTGTTTGGACCTCGCGGACCATGGCACGGACCATGGGGTAGTCTGCGGGTCGATTTTTCTCGGTTTCTGGATCAAACCCGTGGCTCCACCAGTGGCACGTGTTTGGACCACGCGGACCATCCCTGCGTTATAGGGGGTACACCGTGGGGTAGTCCGCGCAGTTCATTCTTGCGCTCCACAAATTTTCGTTTTCTTCCCTAACTCGATTTCTCCAGTTCCTACACACCAAAAACACTAATACCTTTCTCAAATATGCATTATCAACTAAAAACAACTAAAATAAACTTAAACTAAAAACGTAAAAGACATGAAAACATTAAAAAAAACTACGGGTTGTCTCCCGTACATCACTTTTGTTTTACGTCTTTCAAAGTTAGACGTGTTACCTCTGTCAAGACTTGCGAATATAGCCTCCCCAACAACGAGTAAGGCTATGAACGTCAACTAATCTGCGCTTGACCCCAGTTTTGGGGCGAATTTCTATCACCTTGGCTGAAACAACCTTAGTGACAATGAATGGTCCCATCCACGAGTCTTTGAAACTTCGTGGCCTATTCTCGCGTTTGTGGGCTTTCCATAGAACTTCATGGCCAACCCCAAACTCAATGTTTGGCTCAGTATCCACAGGCTTTAAGTGGATCTCCTCAGGAGGGACTTTGTGATGTGAAAGGCTGTGGATGATAGGGACTGTGGCATCTAACTTCCTCGGTTTCTTACCCAAGACATAGAAGGTCTCGGATACATTCTTTGCATGAAGGGTGATGGTCCCTTCTTGGAAGTTGATCACACTCTGACTTGTGTCCATGAAAGGACGTCCAAGTATGATTGGAACCTGCTTATCTGCATCAAACTCAAGTATAACAAAGTCAGTAGGGATGGCGATATTACCTGCTCAGACTAAGACGTCCTCCAATGTTCCCCATGTCCTTTTAACTGAGTTGTCAGCAAACTGCAAATTCACTGGAGTTTTCTCTGAATTCTGAAGTCCAAGTCTCTCGAACACGGACTTAGGCATAAGATTCACACCAGAACCCACGTCGTACATAGCTTTCACTTTGAGCATACCATGTAATTGAATAGGAAGGTTGAAACTTCCCGGATCTTTAAGCTTGGTAGGTAGCTCTCTTTCACTTCTTCTCGAAACCCTCAGGTTCTCTCTTGGGATCTCTACACTCGCCTCTTTCTCAGGACTAATTTGCGTAAAAACTTGTTGCGGTGTAAGTCCTCGTTTTGCAATCTCAAGCATTTGGGCGTTGATATTTTCAGGTTGGTACGCCTCTACAAATGCTTTGAGAACAGTGTCATCTTTAGGATTTGTATCAGGAATAGTGGTGGTCCTTTGTGTGTTCTAAAAATAAATGCAAATGCTAATCGAACCACAACCGCAAGTGTACGGTTGTCCCAAGTAGTATATCTGATAATACAGATTCGTTCCAAGGACGGAATGGTTGACTACAATGTTTAGCAAATGGTGATTGATGCACTTATGAAAGTAAAAGATAATAAAATGTTTGTTTGGTTTTGTTTATTAAAACTACTAAATGAAAGACAAATTATAAATTGCAAATAAAAGCTAAGACGCAAGTAAAATGAGTGAAAACGCAATATGAGATGTAGTACTTGAGAACGCAAGGATCCTCCTAATCTTACTTCCTAACTTATGTTGTTTAAGGGCTAAATTGGTCAATTACAATGGTCGGGATTCTAAATTCCTTATACCCCGTCAGGGTGGACTATAAGGCGATCCTAAAGTGTCACTAGTCCCGTCAGGGTAAATATGATCCACCGTTGGATGTTTAAGTTTTATTACCTCATTGGCCCTAGAATTAGCTAAGTTCGTCAGAATCAATAGCTTCTATCCTAGATTGAATAAATGGTTCAGTATCTAAACCCTCCGTCAGGATGATCCGATTGCCACTAATTGGAATAGCCTAAATACTAACACCTGTTCCTAGTTCATGACGCTAAAAACAGTTAAATAATCTCAATTTATTGAAAAGAGTAAAAGCCCTAATTTAGTTTAATTCAATAAAAACCCAAATTCAACATTCGTTATTTCATAAAATTGGGATTCACCCATTGTTTGTTCTCAAGCACTATGAAAAGCTTAGCTCATATTAAAAAGAAATACTAAATTAAAATAAATGGAATTCATAACTGATTACAAATAAAAGATAACAGAAACCTAATTTTCGGAAGTGGAATGACTGAGAACGGAGCTATAGACCCACTCCAGCTCTAGCAGCTTCTTCTTCCTTCCTTCTGTTGCTTCTCTCTGGTGTTTTTAATTGTAAAGAATGAATTATCCGTAAAATAGAAGTCAGAGGCTCCTTTTATAGTTAGAAAAACGGATTAGGGCTTGGACCTAATAATAAAACACTAATTAAATGTCCAAGCCCACTTTCTAAGCCCAAAATCCCGTAACTGCTGATACACCTTCACTAAAACGGCTTTTCCCGATGCGTTATACCTCCGATTGACCTCATTCCAGTTGCTAAAGTTCCGTAACTCGATAAGGAATGTTTTATCTTCAAAGGTCAGCGGCTAAATCATCGCTTAAGCACCTCAAAATCAGCACTCTATGGCCTGGAAAATGGATTTTCAGCTCTAAAAATAATATCTTCGGGATTTATCTTCAAGTCTTGACTCTAATTCACGATCTTTGACTTTCTCCTCGGATTCCTCTCCTAGCTAACATCTAAAACCGGTAAAATTTACACTAAAAATACCAATATTACGCGCAAAAGTTTAATAAATAAAAAATGCTAGAAATAAAAAGGGAATTCCGGATTATTGCATGTTTAGTCCAAAAGTCTATCAAATTAATTAAATAAACACCAAAAATGATGTCTCCCAAGGGTCGAAAATAAGAACAATTAGGGAGACATCAAGACCCCCAACTCAAACCTTTGTCGTCCCGACAAAGTAAAACAAAACAAAGGGGTAGAAGTAAGCGTATAAACAAGTAGAAGCTAGCAAATAAACCCTAAAGCAATTCTCAAAATAAATCTCATATAGCAAACTCTAGAAACTAATATACACATACACTAATCATGCAACATCAAACATAAATAATCTCAATCATAAAATTAAAGTCGCAATGCTTGAAGGTTACACTTGTACTCATCTCTGTATGATGGCTATAGGGTGGTCATTAATCCTACCTCGCTTTGAACGCTCCACTTAGTGTATTCCCTATCAACAGAATTATAAATTCACTATGCACTTAGGAATCACGAGGTCTTTACGGTTATAATATTGGCTTAAGGACGGGTGTGGATGTATATTTGGTAAATTTGAAGTGAGCTTTTGGCTCTCTCCTCACTTACCATCAACAGTGTCCTCGAGCTTGAGTTAACGCTCAAAAAGATGTTCTCACTCACCCATATACGCAACAATTTAGCGTCCCATGTCTACCCACTATTAACAAGATGATTTTCAGAAAATTCCACTTTGCCGGATGTTTTATTCATTCATATTTTTCTTTTTCTTTTCTTTTCTCTTTTTCTTCTTTTTTTTGTACAGAAGCAAACCGGGTTCCCGGTTTTGATGAATCCGGGTTCCCGGTTCCTACTGTGTAGATTTTCAAGATTTTTCATTTTTTTTTCATTTTTTTTTCTTTTTCATTTTTCTTCATTCCCGGCAAAGGGTTACAAGTATATATCATCTGCAATTGTGCTACAATACAAAGCACATCAATCCCAACCCATTAAATTCCCCATAAGTGGTCCCACCACCCCAAACTCAAGCTCGAGACATGTCTCAGGATTGTGATTCAAGTGTGGGTCATATGGTCATGCCTAATAATCTAAGGGATAATGGCTTATATAATGGCTACAAAGAAAAGGCTCAAGGCTCAAAGTGGGCTAAGACGGATAATAATTAACACAAGGGAGAGAAGGCTAAAAGGTTACAAATGGCTGACAAAGAACTGCCCCTATCATTTTCCTAAGTACATAGCTTGTCTTTAGTTCATATCTAGGTGGGTTCTCTACTAATTAGGATTTCACGTTCTACACACCAAACATATTCCTTGAGTACAAGCTTACTTCATTTGCATTGTTCATTAATTTTTCCTATCAATTACCTATGTTCGCATGCAATTGTAAGTGCGTTTTATATCAATCCCTAAAGTCCACTCTTTACTATCATAGATTCATCAAAAGTATGCTTAAAGGGACATTTAAAATCTTCTACAGTCAAACGCAACTCCGAAAATTATTTTATTGAAAGCAAATAAAACCTATAACACATAAAAATTGGGATGAGGCAACGAACCCCACCCCAAACTAAAAAATGAGTCGTGTCCCCACGACTCGAAAAGACTCAAAGCAATAAAATAATATACACTAAATGAGAAGGGATAGAAAACGTATCTTAACCAGCGCGAGGCTGGTTGTCGGTGTTGCGTCCATGAACTTTATCTCGCGTCTAGACATCGTAAGTTGTGCTTTGAACAAATAAAGTTCTACTTGTTTGTAATGTTTCCCAAAATAGCGCACCTCGTATCCTGATTCTCTTCCAACACCTTGATTTTCGATTCCAACCCATCATCGGATCATTTGCTTCCTCACTTTCAGGTTCTTCAATCACTTTCCTCTTCTTCGGATTAGCCAAAAGTGTTTCTGTTTCTTGGAGAATTCCTTCGATAAGTACACAAGAAAACTGTTCTGATAAGCATCTCTTTCCACCCCAAACTCAAAACTTCAAATAGTGAGAAGCTAAGGCTTAGAACTTTGATGTTTTGAGGCTTAAGACTTGAAGATTATGGTGGAATATGAGATGGGTAAAGGCTAGTTGATGTGGGGGAAGAGGGAATTGGATTTAAGTTGAAGATTGGATGAAGAACAATCGGAGGAAAGTGGGAAATTTATCGTATTTTGGATGGGAGATGAGTTGATTGCATGTTTTTGTGGTGAAAGAGGGTAAGATTTGAGGATTGTGTGGTTGTAGATGATGATGTTCAGGAAATTCTGGGTTTTGGGAGTGTTTTTGGAGGCTGGGTTGAAGAAGGAAGTAAAAATCTAGGGCTAAAAATCTTCAAAACGGCCCTATCACAGATGCAAACCGGGTTCCCGGTTTCGAAAATCCGGGTTCCCGGTTCCGCGTCGCTGTGACGGCGCGGAAAAATAATTTTTTTTTTTCAACCCTCGAGACGCACCAAAACGCTGGACTCCAAGACGCTGGGTCAGAAATTTCACTCGCCGAAACCGGGTTCCAGGTTCTGTGGAATGCGGGTACCCGGATTTTGTTGATGGCGAGAGTCAAAACGCGCCAAAACGCAGCTACTCAAAACACCGGGTCAGAGAATTCCACCAGTTACAGCTCCGAAACCGGGTACCCGGTTTTTCCAAATGCGGGTACCCGGATTTGTGTCGATGGCGCGAGTTAAACGCAGCAAAACGCAATCACCAAGACGCTGGGTCAGAAATTTCCAGAAGTTACAGCACCAAAACCGGGTTCCCGGTTTCGAAAAACCGGGTACCCGGTTCCGACGCTGTGTCGTGAACCAAGACGCCAAGTGTTGCGTTGAAAAGGGTTGGTACCAGCTCCAAAACCGGGTTCCCGGTTTCTCCTGGACATCCAACCTATTTTTCTCCTATTTTCGCCTCATCGACCCCAAACTCATGACCTTTTTATCCCTGAAATCATCAAAAACAACTACCCTTCCTCATTTCTTAATAATAAACACTAAAATTACGAAAATCAAACTAATCTAAATTGCAAAAACTTAAAAACTCAGCTATTATACAAAGGATTGGCTTTTGTTTAACGTCGTTAAGCTCGACGGGTTACCTCATTCATTAGTCATTGACATAACCTCCCCAGCAGTGAGTGAGGTTGTCAATACTTGCAACTCGAAATTTGCATCCCTTAGCTTTTATTCCCACTAGTTTATCTGAGATAACTTTCGCGACCATGAATGGTCCTAGCCAAGAACTTTTGGATTCACGCACCTTTGGATGGGGGTTCGGTTTCTTCATAGCTACTTCTTCACCTACCTTGAACCCCTTTTTCTTTCTTTCTTTCTTAGGTTCCTTCGGAACCTTCGTGGCACGTGCTTTCTCTTTCTTCTTTGCATGATTGAGTTGTGGATTTTTAGGGTATGGAGGAGCTTTAATTGGTGGTTTTTTTCGTAGCTCTTTCTCCTCCACTCCTAAAGTGTCCACAACATTAATTGGCTCTTTTCTTACCGGTTCCATTACATCTACACGAAAACATTCTTCCTTAGAATCCGGAAACTTCATAGGTCTAAACGCATTAAACTTCATCTCCTCGTCTTGGATTCTCATAATCATTTCTCCGTTCTCTACATCAATCAAGGTACGCCCCGTGGCTAGGAATGGTCTTCCCAAAATAATGGGGACATTCCTATCCGCGTCGTAATCAAGTATAAACGTACCTGCCTTAACGAGGACATCTTCGATTCGGCCTTCTGGATGTGCAAGAGATCTATCCGCCATTTGCAAGACCATAGAAGTGGGTCTTGCTTCGATATTAAGCTTATCAAAGATCGATTTGGGCATAAGATTTATGCTTGCACCCAAATCGCATAGCGCTTTTCCTTTCCACTCATTACCAATAGATATCGGAATCGTAAAGCTCCCAGGATCAACTAACTTTGGAGGTAATTTATCTTGACAAATAGCACTACATTCCTCAGGGAGACCAATCATCTCATTATCACAATACGGCCGTTTGTTGGTGAGGGCTCTTTTCAGAGACTTAGCATACTTGGGTACATCTCTAATAGCTTCTAGCAACGGAATATTTATGCTAAGACCTCTTACCTTGTTAAAGAATTTTTGATACTCAGCCATATCACCCTTCTTTTGAACTCTTGATGGAAATGGTGGAGGAGGACGGTTTATTATAGCATCATCTTTCTTTTTCGGAATTTCATTAGATCTCTCCACTTCTTCCACTTCAACTTCTTTATCTTCATTCACCACCTCTTTTTCTTTTCTAACTTCTTTTTCTTTCATAACCGGAAAAGGAGGTGGAGGAAGGTTCTTACCACTTCTGAGAGTAATAGCTTTACAATCTTCGATTTGGATTGGATTCTCAGTATCGCTAGGAAGTTGCCCTTGTGGACGTTGATTCAGCTGTTTGTTAATTTGACTTAGCTGATTCGGGAACAACTTCATATTTGCTTCAACTGCGTTTTGACGTTCCATAGCTTGTGTCTGAAGAGCAATTAAACTTTCAACTGTTTTCTGAAGGGTAAATACTCCTTCTTGTGGATGGGCAGGTAAGGCTTTCTGGTTCATTGTGTCATCATAATTGTCTTGAGGAGCTTGTCTCTGAACATAATTTCCCTGATTCTGTCCTCCTTGATAATTATTTTGTGGTCATGGATTGTAGTTGTTACCTTGGGGACGCGGCTGATACGCATAGGTAGGATTGGCTGCCCCATTAGGATTTGAGTATTGAATCCCAGGATGGTTTCTGTTAGGCTGATATCCGTTACCACTCGAATTGAAGTTACCTCTATTGGACATACACATCACGGACTCTTGGTTATTCGGACAACCTTCCTCATCATGATCATCTACCCTACAAATCGAACACATATAAACCTCTTGTGCAGCATGCACAGCTACCTTCTTACCCGAAAAACCTTCTTTAACAGCTAAAGTAAGCTGCTTCAATTGTTGATCTATAGTATTCTGAATCTTATTCTCAAGCGTAGCAAACTTTTCTTCCATATCAACACTATTCACTCCTTTAACAGGTGTTCTTACTTAATTCCACCCAACTTCATTCTTGACGGTTCTTTCTAAAATGATCTTAGCATGAGCGGGTTGAACTTGAAGAAAACCTGCACCACATAACGTATCCAATTTCTCTCTCGAAGTCCCATCAAGGCCTCTGTAAAAGATTTTTAGCTGTTGTTGTTCTGAAAAGCCATGAGTGGGAACTCTACGTAAACACATCTGGAATCTTGTCCAACTCTTACCCACAGTTTCATCATATTCTTGACGGAAATGCGTCAATTCTAATTCAGCATCTAATCTCATGTTACTTGGGTAATACCTGTCAAAGAAAGCAGTCTCTAATTGGTCCCAGTTGGTTATCTTCGTAGGATCTTGTGTATCGTGCCATTCACTTGCTCCATCAATAACAAAAAATTTAAACGCAGCAAAATACATCTGTTCTCTTGAAACTCCTTGTGTGATGTAAGAATCACATATCTGCTTAAACTTCTGTACTGCTCTAAGAGGATCTTCTGATGGTCTACCACGAAAATTCCCAAAATTTTGGAATTGAGCTAACATACCCGAATCAAGACGGAATCGTGGAACATTAATATCTGGAGCACCTACTCCTATAGCAGGAGCACGGAATGGAACTTCTGGTGGGCCATTAGTAAACCACGGATCTTGATTCATTACTATCTGAACTTGAGGATTAGTATTTAGTGGTGGAATTGGAGGAATTAGGCCGGGAGACAAAGGTTGGCCATTTGCGCCTAGTTGACCTGGTTGATTATTTTGTTGATCTTGAAGATTTATCTCTTCCATTCTGTTACTTAATTCTTCTACCTCTAAAGCTTCTCGTTCTCTTCTTCTCTTGTTAGCAAGTCTGATCAACGATTCTGGATTACTAAGGATCGGAGGTGTTGGCTCTAGATCCTTGAATAGCCTTCTTCGCATACACCAAACCTAAAAACCTGAAAAAGCTAACACACAAAAAGCGTAAAACTGATAAAATAAAATAAATGCACTATCACTAAAGGATAAACACCGTGGTCACACGCTACCGTCCCCGGCAGCGGCGCCAAAAACTTGGTGGTCCTTTGTGTGTTCTAAAATAATGCAATAAATAATCGAACCACAACCGCAAGTGTACGGTTGTCCCAAGTAGTATAACTGATAAAACAGATTCGTTCCAAGGACGAAATGGTTGACTACAATGCTTATCTAATAATGATTGATGCACTTATGAAAGCAAAATAAAAGTAATATGTTTGTTTGGTTTCGTATTAATGCTAAATAAATGAAAGACAATTATTAAAATGCAAATAAAAGCTAAGACGCAAGTAAAATGATGTAAAACGCAATATGAGAAGTAGCACTTGAGAACGCAAGGATCCTCCCAATCTTATTTCCTAACTTATGTTGTTTAAGGGCTAAATTGGTCAATTACAATGGTCGGGATTCTAAATTCCTTATACCCCCGTCAGGGTGGACTATAAGGCGATCCTAGAGTGTCACTAGTCCCGTCAGGGTAAATATGATCCACCTTTGGATGCTTAAGTTTTATTACCTCATTGGCCCTAGGATTAGCTAAGTTCGTCAGAATCAATAGCTTCTATCCTAGATTGAATAAATAGTTCTGTATCTAAACCCTCCGTTAGGATGATCCAATCGCCACTAATTGGAATAGCCTAAATACTAACACCTGTTCCTAGTTCATGACGCTAAAAACAGTAAATATTCTCAATTTATCGAAAAGAGTAAAAGCCCCAATCTAGTTTAATTTAACAGAAACCCAAATTCAACATTCATTATTCAATACGATTGGGATTCACCCTTTAATTGTTCTCAAGCACTATGAAAAGCTTAGCTCATATTAAAAAGAAAAACTAAATTAAATGTAAAGGAATTCATATTGTTTACAAAATTAAAAGATAAAAAGAACCTAATTTCTGGAATAGGAATGACTACGAACGGAGATATAGACCCTCTCCACCTCTTGTAGCTTCTTCTTCTTCCTTCAGTTGCTTCTCTCTGGTGTTTAATCTTGTAGAATGTGAATTGTATGAAAAATAGAAGTCCAGACCTCCTTTTATAAGTGAAAATTCGGACTTGGACCTAGGATTTTAATTAAATGAAATATAAAAGGCCCCAGTCCATTAACTTAGCCTAAAATCCCGTAACTGCTGACACACCTTCACTAAAACGGCTTTTCCCGATGCGTTATGACTCCGATTGACCTCATTCCAGTTGTTAAAGTTCCGTAACTCGATAAGGAATGTTTTATCTTCAAAGGTCAGCGGCTAAATCATCGCTTAAGCACCTCGAAATCAGCAATATATGGCCAGGAAAATGGATTTTCAGCTCTAAAAAATAATATCTTCGGGATTTATCTTCAAGTCTTGACTCTATCTCGTGATCTTTTGACTTTCTCCTCGGATTCCTCTTCTAGCTTACATCTAAAACCTGTAAAATTTATACTAAAAATACCAATATTACGCGCAAAAGCTTAATAAATTAAAAATGCTAGAAATAAAAGAGGAAAATTATATTATTGCATATTTATTCCAAAAGTCTATCAAATTGATTAAATAAACACCAAAAATGATGTCTCCTAAGGGTCGAAAATAAGAACAATTAGGGAGACATCAGCCACCTACTCACATCCAACAAAAGAGCAAGCCTAGAAGCGTACCGCTCACCCAACATGAGATTAACTCCTTTCACCATGAAAGATGGTTGACTCTTTTCCCAATCATGACACTCGACTCCTTCACTCATATCAAGAGGACCAAAATTGTAATTAGTTGGATTAGAGCAATCATCATCGTCATCGCCGTCTTCACCACTAACTTCACCCTCATCACTATATCCATGATAACCCTCTTCATCAGATGCCTCCGAATCGGTTTCACTTTCACTACCATGTTCACTATCAAAATCACGAATTGTCTCGCGAATCGGCTCAAGAGGTGTGGATGTATTACCACGCTCGTAAATTTTTTTTCCCTTTCTCGCGCGAATTGGACGCTTGTGTTTTCCGGATTTCTTTAACCACGGCATAAATCTCGATAGCTTGGTATTGTCCGTTCCTTGCCCCACCAATCATCGCATTGATTGTCTCCTCCCCAACATCTATCGCATGATACCGTGGAGGGTTTGCCGAAACCGGACAACGCCATTTCAAATCGAAAATCACTTCATTTTCGTTCCACTTGCAATTTGAACACACGGCTTGTTTTAACCCAAGTAGCCCAATATCTCCTCCGGTCATAAAAGCTTTACAATCTCCCCCGTTATATTCAACAACACCGTTACCGCTTTGAACAATATCTCCCCGATAAAAACATAACCACGTAACATTCATTTTTCCCTAAAACCCAATAAAACACACAACCAAATCAATACTAAATCAAACACAATAAATAAAACCTATTTTAAACTAATCAACTCTAAATCAAACACAATATATAAAACCTAGTTTAAACTAATCAATTTAAACCACAAAATCCTACAATTATTATTATAACAAAAAAAACTACTTTTCTTACTTAAATATATATGATATAATACAAAATGGATAGAGTAATTACCTTTAAGGTGGGATATCCAAGAATTTGATGAAATAGTTGTAGATTTTAGGATGAATTTGGGTGTAGAAGAGAGAAATGGGGAGAGGGGGAATAAATTGTCGGATTAGGGTTAGAGAATTTGGGGAAGAAGCTATATTCAACAAGGGGCGGTTTCCCGTTGACCGCCCCTATTTTTTTTAAAACTTGAACTAGGGGCGTGAAGCTCCCTACCGCCCTCCTGGCGAAAAATTAATTACTTGATTACATTTTTTTTTAATTTTGAACTAGGGGAGGTATGCTCCATACCGCCCTCCTTATAATTAAATAATTAGCTATAGGCGACACCCAGTTAACCGCCCCTATTAGAGGGACGGAAAACGGGAAACCGCCCGAGTGCTAGTCCTGTAAATCTTTTCTATTGTGTGATAAAATGCTAATTACTTTTAAAAAAAGGCTAAAATAAAAAAAACTCATAGTGGGAGGCGAGTTAGAAAGTAAACGCGTTAACGAGAGGGGTGGGGGTGGGGGGGGGGGGTCAACCCAATCACTTGGCAAAAAACCTTGAATCTTTTTCCTTGCAACTAAACGTATAAATATTAAGGTAGAGGAGCTTGTGTCTCGCATTAGAGGGAACTTTGGGTTGATCAGCATGTCAATACCCACTTTGTTGTCACCCTTATGAACTTTGCTTCCTCTGCATTGTTACACAAAAAATTTCGAGCATGACTATGTATAAGATTTCTATTTTTATCTTGTAATATACAAACAGAATATGAGTTAAAGTCAAATTTAAAAGAAGCATCTGAGAAATTTAGTAATGTATTATCCTTGAGATTATCATTCCATTTACTAGTTGTGTTTTTAGCTTTCTCAGAGATACCTTTAAATCCATCTCCCATTTTTTTGTTATGCTTTTCTTTTATTTCTTGCTTTGTATTTTTTTTCTAACTCAGCCTTTTCATTTTAATTTAAACTTAAACTTCCATTTAAATTTTTTGCCACAGAATTTCTTTTGTTATATTCAGAGAATTCAATATAGGCTAAAATAACTTGTTGTAATAATTGCTTTGGAAAAGAGACTTTTCCTTTAAATTAGGACTTATTTCTTGCTTGTCAAATGTACTATATTATAAAAGGGGCAAGAGAACTTATACTCCTACCTACTATATCTTTACACCCTTGCAAGGTTTTAAGATTAAGAAACCGGTTCTCAAAACTTGAAGTACAACATGATGTAGTAAGCAGTTGTAAAGAAAAAACAAACCATAGGTCACAATATAATAATTATAAGTATCAAATAATCACATTTTGAAATTTGGTACTATCTAATACTATACTTATATCCAAATATCTTACTAAAATCCACAAATATAATCATCATCGCATTATAAATATTTTGTAGAGATGCATATTTAGTTTTCTATGATGATTTTTTTATCGTTATATATGACATAGAGAACTAAATATGCATCTATACAAAATATATAACGATAATTGATCCTTGTAATCAATGGCACATTCATGAATTTATTTTAATGGACTAAAAATTGGAATCATTGATAGAAAATGAGTAAAACTAAAAGTATAAATATTTAATTTTTATGGAAAATTAAATTGAAGGAACGTCACGTAATATATGAAAATTTTGTTAAAGCTTTTGCCTTTTAAAAGTAATATTTGACATATTCACACTGCATCCGGGACTGAAGTGGGATGCAATTAAGGGTGGAAATCGGTCGGATCGGATCGGAAAAGGAATTGTTTGGAAATTTCTAATGTTTTTAGAAGAGTAAAATCCAATCCAATTCCAATCCAAAAAAAAAAACAGAATATAAAATTTCAGTCCGATTTCGGAACACACGAAATTTTTTGGAATTTCGGAACTTTTAGAAATCCTATATTTTATTAGTTTAATTTTTTTTTAGATATCTTTGGTACATCTATTTTCATAAATTTAGGAAAGTTTAAAATTTTATATCCATTACCATTCATAAAAGTTAAAATTTGATAATTTTTATAAGCTAAAAAAAGAATAAAGTAAAATATACAAGTGAAACTTTTAGACACGAAAAACATTATTTTAAGTTTCCACTGAACCTTCAAATTCAATATGATGTAAATTATTGAGTTATATTTTTAAAAATGAAATTCCAACCGTACTAAATCTTTAAATACTCATTACAGTAGCGGATTCGGCTAGTGATCATATGAAGTTTAATGATTCAAGACTTTTATTTTAAATAATTTACTAGCAAAAACTTCATTTCCTGCAATAAAGCCTAAATACGTACCTGCGAAATAAACAAATAGTGATACATATTACAATACATAATTTTCAAAAAATAGTATAATTACATCACGAAATTCTAAAAATATGATATATATTATAGCACCTTGACAAAAAAGAATTATAGCACGAAATTCTTGTTCACACATGATAATGGCCAAATGTCTCAATCATCGAGAAATCTTTCACTAGCGAGGAAGACTTGCGTGCAAGATCCTATAAGAAAGCTAAATTAGATTCATGTTATGACGAAATATTGAATTCATTGATAAAAGAAAAAATCATTAGAAAGAATACATATTCCACAAGACATCTAATTCTTAAACACCTTTTAGTTAACACAACCCTGCGTGTTTAGAAGAGAAAAAGTCTTTTAACTTATAAAACTCTGATCCCAAATTTTTGGATTTAGAGTTTATTTAGGATTTTTTTAGATTTTTACCTATATATGAAATATATATATGTAAATATTTTTTTTGTAATATAACTATATATAACAATATTTTAAAAAATATATAAATTATATTTAGGAAAAAAAATACTGAAAAATAATTGGAAAAAAGCAGAAAAAATTGAAAATTGATTTCGAATCGGAAATTGGAATTTCCAAAATTTTAAAATGTAATTCCAATCTCAATCCAAAAAAAATCATAAAAATCGGAAATCGGAAATTCAGAATTCAGAATATGAAAACCAATTCCATCCCGAGATGCAACCCAATCCTAAATCTACCCTTGTGAGACTACGTTTCTACCATCAACTCAACATATTAAATAATACTCCATTTGTTCCTTAAAACATGTCAACCAAAGAAAAGAAAGGTTTAATTTTATAAAAAAATCACTTTGAATATCAAGCATTTTTTCATAGCCTTTTCTAATATTAATTAATTATATTAAAATATTATAAATTCGATTTTCAATAAAAATTTAAAATATTAAGAGAATTTATAAATAGTATTTTAATACTACGGAGTTTAAATCTTATATTTGTATTATGTGTAAAAAATTAAGAAGATATTTGTTTGCACTTAATTAGATTCTAATTTGGTTTATTAAGACACAAAATCAATAATTTAGATCCAAATACCTCTTAACTGGTCTATTTCATTAAGATTTCAAATTAAGTCTGATTCTTTAAGACCATGCCTCTTAACAGAGACATCGTTTGATTTTTTGAAGTGATAAGTACTTAATGCTGAATAACAACTTAATAGAACTTATTATATTATGAGACAGTGTCTGAATGAATCAGACTTGGTTTAAAATCTTAATAAAACAAACCAGTTAAGAGACATTCAGATCTAAATTCATAAGGAAAAACAAACAGTCTTATTGATCTAGTGACTTAATGAACCAGATTAAGAACTCATTAAGTGCAAACAAATACCCCGTAAGTTATATTTAGATGTTATTCAATATTTAATACTTATCACTTAAAAAAAACAAACGATACCTAAGTGTATATGTTTTGGAATGACATGAGGACAATATTAAAAAGAATTCTTCCATCTAATATTTGATGGTCTATATTATTACATGTTATGATATCAATTTATATTTTAAACTTATATAAACTAATTATAATAGAGATAATTCTCAATTAATTACACTTCCTAACTTTTAATTCTCAAAAAAAAGGAAGGAGGAAATTACTTCCTAATTACTCACAAATTTTCAACTTAATTCTCAATTGAACACATTGTCATATTTACCTTCCAATGTTACCCTTATATGATTTTTTATATTTTTTTATTGTTTTTATTTTATTATTTAATATTTATTTTTTAATATTTTTATCAGAATTTTTTTTAATTTTTTTTAATTTTTTTTTCGGAAATTTTTTTATTTTTTTGTTTTCGGAATTTTTTAAAAATTTGTTTTTTTCAGAATTTTTTTTTAGAAAATTTTCACGGTTTTTTTTAATAATCGAAATTTCAGGTTATGTGTTGCTGTAACACACAAATATAGAACTGTGTGTTGCTGTAACACACAAATATAGAACTGTGTGTTGCTGTAACACACAAATATATATTTATGTGATTCTGTAACACACAAAGTCATAAAATCGATCTAAATGATTCTCTTCTTTAACAATATTGTTTTTTTTATATTTATTAATCGCATATACCTTATTTTTATTCGTCTTTAACTATCTTGATATATTATTGTGTTTATGTTTTAGGGTTTTGTGTTATTCCAATTCTGTGTATTCCTGGAACACACAAATCTCATAATTGTGTATTCTTAGAACGCACAAATAAAAGATTTGTGTATTCATGGAACACACAAATCTCAATTTTGTGTATTCATAGAACACATAAAAATTGAATTTATGTATTACTAGAATACACAAAACTTGGGTTTGTTTGTTCCAATTCTGTATATTCTTGGAACACACAGTTTTATGATTTGTGTGTTCCTGGAACACACAAGTCTCAGATTTGCGCGTTCCCGGAACACACAAGTCTCAGATTTGTGCGTTCCTGGAACACACAAGTCTCTGATATGTGTGTCCTTAGAACACACAAGTCTCTGATTTGTGCGTTCTTGGAACACACAAGTCTTGATTTGTGCCTGGAACAGACAAGTCTCTGATTTGTGCGTTCCTGGAACACATAAGTCTCTGATTTGTGGGTTCCTCGAACACACAAGTCTCTTATTTGTGCGTTCTTGGAACACACAAGTCTCTGATTTGTGCCTGGACCACACAAGTCTCTGATTTGTGCCTGGAACACACAAGTCTCTGATTTGTGCGTTCCTGGAACACACAAGTCTCAGGGTTAGCGTTCTTGGAACACACAAGTCTCAGGGTTGTGCGTTCTTGGAACACACAAGTCTCTGATTTGTGTATTGATGGAACACATATAAATCAAATTCACAAAACTTGATTTTGTTTGTTCCAATTTTGTGTATTCCTGAACACACAATTCGCAAAATTGTGTGTTCATGGAACACAAAAAAATTCCGGAAAAACAAAATCCGATAAAAAACATTTTAAATTTTTTTTTGAAAAAACAAAATCCGAAAAAAAAAAATTAAAAAAACTTCCCGAAAAAAATTAAAAAAATTTCAGGAAAAAAAATTTAAAAAAAAAATTCCGAAAAAAAAAAATTAAAAAAAATCCGATAAAAAAAAATTCAAAATAATCCGTAAAAAAAAAATTCCGAAAAAAATTTAAAAAACAAATTTCGAAAAAAAAAATAAAAAAAATATATAAATAAATAATATTATAACTAAAGTAATTAATTAATTGTCTATGGGTATTTTTGTAATCTTTTATTTTTTTGTGCTTAAGTAGGAATTAAGTTGAAGTTGTAATTAATTGAGAATTTTTACACTCTCCGCGTAATTAATTGGGCATTGCCCCATTAGAACAACCATTTAACTAATCTAATGACACATTGTCTTGATAAAATAATTTTTTATTATGATATAATTACTGAATTATCTAATATCAGAAAGAAGTTTTACCCACAATTTAATTATCTTTTCAAAACAAATAACAAAAACTACGAAAACAGATAAAATAGAAAATAAAAATACATTATAGTTCGACAACGCAGTATTGAAGAAATCACTGCAGAAGATGCAGCAGAATGGAGGAAAATTAGTGGAGTTCAACAGCGCTGGATTATGGCTGGTAGGGAGCTGGAAATTCACCGCCAGCTTTGTTATGTAAATGGTCCCCGCTGCTCGGCGAAGAAAGCTGTACAGGAGTGGATACTTGGACACTTGACAGAAAAGTGCAGATACAAAGGGGTCGAATGGATAATAATTTTTGCAGCAACCATATGGGTCTTATGGACTAGGAGAAATAAAGCCCTGTTTGAGCCTAGTTCAACGAATCTGCAGCCTGAAGGATTAAAAGCAGAAGTGCTAAGAAACGCAACAGATTTTGTGATGGCGTAGGGGAGAGAGGCTGAGGGAGGTCGAATAGTTTCAGCGAGGAGTTCGGTAATTAAATGGTTGAAGCCGATAAGAAGAAATAAGCTGAATGAAGATGGTAGCTTCACTGTGATAAATCGTAAGGTCGGGATAGGTGGAATATTGAGGGATGAAGAAGGTACATTTCAGGATTTACGGGTCCACGTACGGGGGAATCGTCTGGTTTTTCCGAGGTACTTGCGTTACATTTTGGTTTAAGATGGATTATAAGCAAGGGTATTGAAGAGATAGATATAGATATTGACTCGAGAGAACTCTATGCGCTAGTGAAGGGTGGTAAGAGTTTAAAGAGTTGGAACTGTTAAATGGGTAAATAATACGAGCACATCCAGGATTCGTTCTACTTTGTACTTATCGAGAGGCAAGTTCTTGTGCGGATATTTCGACGGAAAAAGGAGGAGAAATAAATGGAGGTATAAGAGCGTTGATGGATCCACCTGACTACTTATGGAATTTGATAACGAAAGATAAGAGTGGGTGTGTGTATCTTAGGACAATAATAGATTCCTCTAGTAGGTTTTGTTAGTTGATTAGTTAACTAACGGCTTTTCTTTAAGAAAGCCTCTTATGCAAAAAAAAACATTATAGTTGATAGTAATTTATTTATAATTATAAAATTTTAAATATAATAAGTCCCCAATTTATATAATCTTTTAGTGAAATTTTGTAACAGACATAAAACACAAATAATAAAAGTGGATTACAAAACAGTAATTAGATCAACAAAATAAGCCCTCCATTTTCTCCTTCATGCCTTCAAGAGATGTGTTAAGGAAATCAGAATAAGCTTCATAAGTAGATCCACCTACCGGAGCAGTTGTAATTGACATTGTAAATGTGCACGAATTACTATCAACAGATAATATTTGCATAGTTGCAAAATAACTTGTAAATCCCATATTGTTATGCAGTATTGAAATGCTTAGAGAATAATCAGTTATATTTAGTCTCACCAACTCCTCACTGAACCAAAGTATAGTCTTCATATTTGCATTGGAGGGTGAAGGTGCCTTCGTAGCAACCTAATGAATTTGTCCAACTGATGGTGATGGTAACGTGGTATTAACGCAGATAGATACTTCGGCATGAACTATTTTAAAAACGTTGCAGTAGTCGGCCATGAAAGTCCATAATTTATCTGATGAAGGACCCTTTATTGTTGCATTTAAATTGTATTTCCATTCAGTAGCCATTATAATTTGGCCAAAAAGAAGTAAGTAAGAAAAAAATATTATTAGAGAATGAAAAGGAAATGATTTTGTATGATTCGGCATGAACTAGTTTCTTCGTATCTTTTAAATTTTTCCTTTTTGGATGATTTTGTATGAAACATTAGATCAAGATCCACTTATTATATAGAGCATTATATACATTTCTTAGGTAAAAATATCATTTTTTTTCATGAGGTTTGAGATATTCCTCATATTTTTCCATATAATTTCATACTACCTAGAATTCTTAACATTGATTAATTTCAAAGATTTTCTTAAAAAATTAAAAGAGATTTTAACATTCTCAACTATTAAAATAGAATATCATGAATATTATTGACCTAAAAAAAAGAAATGACAGTCACGAAGAGTTAAAATGCTCTCACCTAGCTCTAGTTAGTTATTTCTATCAACTTTCTCCCTCATAAAACAATCTCCCCCCACCACCCAAAATTCTACCCCGACCACCATCACTCATCACCTTCTATCCCTTGTTCCTTCTTTTTCTTATATTTTCTTACTTTTTGTTTGTGTGAGGTTGAGATTCTAATAGTATCTAGACGAGATAAGGTTAGACATATCACTAAAGAAATATTCAATCCAAACGATTTGAATACAATGTTTTTCAGATATGTAAGCTCACCGGCTATTTCTCCTTTATGTTTCAAACGATGACTCAACAACCTCTAATATTGAGTTTCTAGAGTTGAGTAATGTAAGTAAAAATGAAAGTCACCGGTTTTCAAAACAGAAGAAATGAAATTCCAGAAAAATACTTCAATTAAAGTAAACTAACTATTACAGAATTGGAAGTACAATTACAAAAGAAACACTTACACGGAAAAAAAGACCTGTTACAGGGGTCTTGAGAATTTTGCAGCTACAAGAAATCCATAAAAAAGACCTGTTACAGGGGTCTTGAGCGAAAAAAGTATAAAAATAAATAATGAGGCGGATGGTTTGAGCGTGAATATGGCGAGAATGGGGTGCAATAATGGGACTAACTTGGTGATTGAATAAATGAGTGGTCAGTAGGGGATTTGTAAGGAGGTGGAATTTTCTAGAGCTAGTACTAAAGCAGCTCGTGCAAATAAACTCATCAGCTCGGCTAAGGGGAGTTTGGAAGGTACATGCCTTGTGAATAATGACACAGGGACCAATAGTGCAATCAATGGAAGTGAGGATTTTTTGGGTAAGCAATGGGTAATAAAATAATGTGGGGCAGTGGGCATAGCATGCGATAGAGGTTGTTTTGGTAAACCAACAGACATCGAAGGTCGATATGAGCGAAAGTCTATTTGAAGATGGAGGTGCTCCTGATGGATTATATGTGGAATATTAGTGGTGTGCTAGTTAATATCGATGTTCTGTAATTACCGGTGTTGGACATAAGTTCAAACTCCGGTCTTGATGGGTTGCTTTTTAACTTGTGATGGTGTAACAAGGAAAAACAAAGGGGTATACACATTGCACATGAAATATTCAATTTTCTGTTTCTGATGGGCTACGTGTAGAATATTAATGGTGTGATAGTTAATATCAGTGGTTTGTAATTACTGATGCAATTTTATTTGTAATTACTACGCAAATATTAAAGATATACATTCATTGAATTCTATTCGTTTTATTCGTTTTCTTTTGTACTTTAATTTAATGTTTTGACAATTTTTTCTTTTGATATAATTGATTGGTTGCATATAATTAGGAAATTAGTTTTGATAAGTCAAAAGATATTAATGGAGCAAAAGGGCAATCCAGACTTTTTGAGTGGAGTGGATCTGATGGGCAATTGACAATAAGTTGTAGACTCTGTCAACAATCACCTTTTTTTTAAATAAAATAAAATTGCCTAATTGCCTCTATGTATAAGTATAATTTTAATACGAATAAGATTTCAGACTATCAAACCCACTATTTTATTTTTATATCCTACATATAGTCAATGGAAATTAATTAAAAACCAATTCAATCAAATATGTTACTCCCAAATTCAATTAAAACAAAAAAGATAATCAATTGTTCATATAATTACAATAATAAAAGAGAAATTGTGCATAATGTACTTTGGAATGAATAGTTTAGAAATAAATTATAGACAAAAAAAATTTAATACTAATTTATCCAAAGCTTAGAGATGGAGAATTGAAAAATTGATGTGGTGAAACTCCAACTCTTGATTTTTCTTTCTCTATATCCTTCTGTTTGCTTTTATGATAAATTGTGGATGAATACTAAGCTATGGCGGCCAAGGGATGATTTTCTAATCTTAGGAGCTGATATTATATAGGTAAAAAGCATTCTAGGGTTTCCATGGGCTATGTTTTAGAATTCTAATCCAACTCAAACTTGTTTTCATAATAAAGTAGACTGGTTGGCCCATAGAGTGTGTAAAAATCACAACTCCTTTGTTACAACTCCAAATTGCTTGATCTTGGTATCCACACGACCGCAGTTCAAAGACTTTCTGGATATGAAAGGGGTCCCACAAGTTCCTTGTCTATTTTATGCAGCATTAAAAACTCTACACGTCTCCAAAACTGGACAACAACTGTTGATACCTTTTACACTTTCCTAAAACAACTTTCTTTCCTTTAACTCTTGATTTTGTCTTAGATATTCCTTACACAACTTCTTCTCCAAGTCTTGGCATATAATATCATCTTTGTAACTAAGAGCTTCACATTTAACACACAAATTACGCACAAATAGCGCAAAAAGTTGACAAATCTCCAAAATAAGGCAAGAAACAAGAATATATAAAATAATAGTGAAAACTCCATCAATTAAGCACCTAATGCACCTAAAAATATGTCTCACAATGATATTTAGTTATCACAAAAAGGGAGACATCAAGGACCCCAACTCAAAATTTGTCTTCCCGACAAATAAAAATAAGAACACTAGGGAAGTCTCTAAAATATCAGCGAAGAAAAATAAGCAAGAGAAAAGGAGAGTGTAAAGAATATTTATAAAGCAACTACTAGCGAGTATCATGTAATAATATTTACAAAGTAAATCATATATACACTTATCATACAAACAATCAACACAATTTAATTTTAAGATCAGATTAGCTTTGCAATGCACAAAGAATATATATGTTTCACGCAGTTTGATATGGAGGCTATAGAGTGTTTATCGATCCTAACAAAGTCTCCAATGATCCGTCTAACTACTCTCTATTAGTTCAATCGCTTCTAGATCACATATTTAAGAATCATTCTTTATGGTTGTAATGTTAGGCTTAGGGACGGTATGATCGTATATTTGGATGTTGTAGAGTGAGTTTTTGGCTCTCTCCTCACTAGCCATCAATGAGTCTCTATATTGCTTGAGTTACTCCCATAAATGTTTTCACTCAACCCAAGATTTAATGCACTTAATATGTATCCCCAATAACCCAATATAAAGCATCAAGACGATCACATAAAAATTCTACTTTGCTGGTCCAATTCATATAATATTTATCATACTTTGTTCTTTGCAAGTTAGCTATGACTTTCTTTTTTATGTGAGATATCATGATACTGCCTTTGTCATCATATTTCTTTTCTTTTTATGACTCTTTTCTTTTTATAACTTTTTTCTTTTACTTTTACCCCGGTAAAGGGTTACAATATAAAAGAGTGATTCATCATCAAAATCACAATTACATAGCTTCAAAAACCCGCCCAAGTGTTTCCCATAATCATTCCCACTACCCCAAACTCAATCTCTTGAGGCGACTGTCTTAGCATCACGATTTAAGTGCGGGTCATATGAAAAAGTCCTATAATATAAGGGGTATGGCTTGTAACATGGATAATAAAAGGATTTAGAAAGGCTAGAAGTGGTTGAGACGGATAATAATTAATTAAATTTGGACATCAAGGTAAAAGGTAACAAGGGTATTATCAAAGAACCGCCTTAATCACTTTCTAAGCTATGAAATTTTGTTACTTTCTCACCTCTAGCACGTTCATTAATTGGGTTTATCAACTAGCTCGTATCTTGCGGTCTATACACCCTTCAAGGCGCCCTAAGATCAGCTTACTTCTATCGCATTGTTTACTAATCATTGCTTTACTTTTAAGGTGTGTTTTCATGTTCATATTTCAAAGCATACAATATAACTAGTTTATAAACAAATTACTTACTATCATTAATTCACTAAATCTTATGATTTTAGGCCATTATACACAATCCACATCTTATTCCATCTCTAGAAAATTTTAATTTTACCTAGAAAGAAGTAAATTACATATAATGGAGATGAGGGACAACGAATCCCGACACCCAACTAAAAAATGAGTCGTGTCCTCATGACTCGAAACACACTCTATAAAAAATTTAAAACTAATGCATATATTGAAAATAAACAAATTGTAGGGAAGGGAGATAACATTCTATTCGAGGCTAGTTCCTTGCGTGATAAATACCCAAGATAAGGTGCAGTGCTTTTCTTATATATAAACGTCTTGTATCACCACATTTCCATTCACTTACCTCCTAGTGTGATGCATCCCAATCAATCGACCAACTCTAGAAATATTTTGTTTTTACCTTTTTCTAACTTTGTTCTCAAATTTGTGTTGCAATAGCTATTAGGGCCCTTAGAAGCTTCGCTTGTTTTACTCTTGTTCTCACCCAAGATTGGGTGAGAAAGGTTTAAAAAATTAGGAAAAAGTTTATGGAAATTTTTGTAATTTGATTCTTGATTCTAGTTGTTGTGGAATGATTTGGGTGGGTAAATATTATTTGCAGGCTTGTAAGGACGGATTGAGATATGAAATTATGGTGATTTTGTGTTGTTTTAATGTGAGGTGAGGTTTGGTGAAGTTTTAATGGAGTTTGGGTGCTTAGAGAAGAAGAAGGCTTAAGGTGTGTGAGTTGTAATGTGAAAATCCCTCCTTTATCTTGAAATGTCACGACCCGCATCGGTGTGCCGCCTGTAGGGCCTGTATACCGGTCTTTCTTTTCCTTAATTGACCGTGACACAGATTGTTAACATGGTTCGACAGGTCGGTTTTCTGCCTTTAGGGACGACATGCTACTCGAGCTCTCGTACAGTTTCTGACCTCAAAGCATGGCCTATACCGTCACAACCCTTCGCTGACACACTGGTATATCGGTTTCATATTTGCAACTTTCTGACTTGAAACTGTCATGACCCTTTGTCGAGAATGACGAAACAGTATGGACCCGAAGAGCCTCTTAGAGGGCTGGTATACCAGTCCTCTTAGAAATGGGTGAGGATATGAATGTCTACTATACAAAGCTTTTGACCTTTTGTGGGTCGTATCTCTAGCAATTTTTCTGTCACCACTCGAGTAATGATGAATGGTCCCATCCACACATTCTTGAACCCCTGTGGCCTATTCTCTTGTTTAAAGGCCTTCCAAAGCAACCTCGTTTTCAACCCCAAACTCATATTTTTCTCTCTTCTTTACAATTTCATGGTCGTGGTCCTTTTCTTTAACGTGTGGGTCACTATCGGAATAATGGGGAACTCAAGTGACTCCTCCTCAAACTTCTTGTCCAAAACATGGAGTCTTTCATATTGAAAAAATTACTTCACAACTTAGAAAAATACTGACAGTTAATTGGGAAGGAATTTGAGCATGCCTTTTGGCAGAAGGTATCCCTTGGATTCTAGTTTGTGTGATAATAAACGGCACGTAATTCCAAGTTAAAATGAAGAAATTATGAAACTTTTGCCAAGATTATTTGAGCCGTCCAGATTTACTAAAGAAGTCCACAAGTCACCTTTGACCTATTTTGTGGGCCAGCAGTAAGACTTACGAATTTCCTAGCATATATTAGTAGATTTCCAACTTTTTATACATACTTTGCTTAGGGATCGAAAATTTTATCTAACTGCAAAAATATAAAAACCCAAAACCATAACCATTTATTTTTTCAAAAACCACAGTCTAACGATATTGACCATCGGTATTGTAGTTTTTAACCGTTAGGTTTTGGGTTTTAAATAATTTGGTTTAACCATAACCACACATATAAGAAAACTCTTCAAAGTATATACAAAATTGTGTTGGTCTTTGATTAAATTGGATAATTGTTATTCAATTGGTTAAATCATTTATTTAGATTTTGGTTTTACGATTTGAATATTTTTTTTTCACTAGAATATTATAAAATATGAAAATATATATGGTACTAAACGTTTTTTGGTTATTCATATTTAATTTTATCCAAAATTATAACCTAACGGTTTTAACCATCATTTACACTTTTAAAACCATAACCTAATTGTTTTAACCTCGGTTATATAATTGGTTTTCAATCGGTTGGGTTACCATCAATTGTTTTTAACCATAACCATTTCCCTACTCATCGTTACTTATTATTAAGTTTTGGAGCGAGAGAGAAGCAAGGAGAGCCATGAAAACAACACAATTACTTCTAATTTGTAATTATTCTTCCCTTAGACTCCTAATTATGTCTTTACTATTATTTATTTTATTTCAAGCATGAGCTAAACTTTTAATTATTTTGGGATGTGTTATTTATGAACTGTATTAAAAATTGTATTGATTATTTATGATTATTGGAATTTTCAAGGTTTAAATAAATTGGGTATTGTTTCACTGATTATTATTTTGCTTCAATGCGAATTTGTTTATAAATGACACATAAATTGAATTTCTTAGTTACGAACTACCCTTGAAAGGGGTATTGATAGGTGGATATATATAATAAATGTAAAATTCGTCTTAAGAATTGGAAGATCTCGATAGTTTATATAGTCGTTAAGTGGGTTTAAACTAAAACGTGTCATATAAAGTGTGTAAGTGATGTCTTACGTGATAGATTAATCTAGTCACGAGACATCTTTTTATGGTTACGTTGTGCTTATTTTAGGGATTATTCTTGATCTTTATATAGTTTCTCATTTCTTGTGTAGTTTTGGATAATTATTACTTTTAGAACTATTTGTGTGTAATTAGCGTGTTAAGTGTGCAGTTTGTTGGATCCAAAAGTGTGATATAATAATAAATGTGAAAATCAAACGCACACATCACGAAAACCAAGATTAACATTTTCGCAAGTGTACAAATCGTTACAAGTAGTAAGTAATAAGTGTTTATTCTCAGGGATTTAGGTAGTTACTCTAATTCATGATCAATATTAGCTTAGGTGGTTTTAAGTGTTCAGATTAAGAGCAATTAAACTGAATATATGTTTTGTTTCCTAAACTAATAAAACTAATTATGCACGAAAGAATAAAGCTAAGGATGCTAGTAAGAATCTATCATATTGAAACGTGTTTCTATGAATAAGGGTGAATAGGTGAAGTTTCACATTAATCGGAATTCAAATTAATCTGAGTCCTCACAAGGGCAGATCTAGCTCTCTACCTTAATCATCCTCTCGGCTATCAGGTAGGCTTAAATCCCGATTACCCTATTGACTACCTAGCGTGCTAATATCGTGTGATAAAAGGCATTAGGCACCTGTATTCTAGTTCTGTAATCTTTCCCCCCACTCGGGTGTTAGGAAAATTACGACGGCTCCTGTTTATCAATTTGAATTTTAGATGTGTGGAATGGTAGAGTAGGCTATCTTTCTTTTCTCTCCCATCAAAAGGCTAAATTACTAATAATATTACATTCAGACCTAAATGTTTTTAAATTCCGCTAGTAAAGGAGAAAACCCATACTATATAACCATCATAGGTGACTATTCTAGGTCTATGAGAGTATATTTCCTAATAATAAAAGTGAAACAGAACATGTGTTTATAAAATATAAGTCTGAGGTTGAAACCCAACTATTTTGCTAAATCAAAAGAATTAGGGCATGAATGCTGTTCTGAATTCCTTGAAATAGCTCTGTGACAATGACAATAACGAATTAGCGACGAACATAGTGTTTTACACACCCCTACGTAATGACATAGCTAAAGGCTATTGATAATCGGTTCTGGGCCACTAACTCAAATGTGTGGGTACTTAGCAAAGTTAACCAAGTTCTAAGTACGGTCATTGTTGGACCGAATACAATAGACTCAATAGTCATGGGATATGACACGGATGTATAAATCGTCTCAATGAATTCATAGCCACTCATAGTGGTCCTACTGAGAAGTACTTGATGAATTAACTCATAAGGCGTATCATTCTTGAGAGAAGAAAAGGATGAGTGTTCAACTTATAATGAATTTAACCTTAAACTTAAACTTAACCATAAACTTAACCTTAAACTTAACCTTAAACATAACTTTAAACTTAACCTTAACATTATCCATAAACCTTATCCCCGTAACTTTAACATCAACCTTTTAACATTAACCTTGACAATATCTTTAACCTTAACTTTACCATTAACATAAATCTTAACCTTAACTTTAACCTTAAACTAAACCTTAACCTTAAAATGAATACTTTAAATCAAGCACCTTAAACCCTTAATCTTAACCTTCATCTTAACCTTAACTTTAACCTTAATTATTATCCTTAAACCTTATACCTTAACCTTCACATTAACCTGCACCTTAACCTTCATGTTAACTTTTTTAACCTTAACCTTAATCTTAAAGTTAAAACTTAACCTTAACTTTGAACCTTGAACCTTAAACTGTAAACTTTAACCTTAACCTTAAATTTAAGCATAACTAAACATTAACAAAAAACCTCAAACTTTATCTTAAACGTCGAATTTGAAACCTTAACCTTATATTTCATCTTAACCTTAACCTTAACCAAATGAAGATTCATCGCGCTACTATTCAATCTTAAACCTTATATCTTATTATACCTTAACCTTAAACCTTAAACATTAAATCTTAAACCTTAATTTTAACCTAACCTTAGCCTTAAAATTAACCTTAACCTAACCTTGACCAAAGCCTTAACATTAACCTTAACCTTATTCTCAATCTCAACCTCAACCTCAACCTCAAGCTAACCTTAAATGTAATGTTACCTTAACATTAACCTTAACCAAATAAAAATTTATCGTGCTAATATTCAACCTTAAACCTTTTATCTTTTTAAACGTTAACCTTAACCTTAACCTTAACCTTCACCTAGGGAACTTGGGTTCAATTCCCGTCAATGAAATACATTTTTTCTTTAGTGTCTTCATACACAGATTTTACCTAGTACTCCTATAAGTTTACTTATGTATTTTCCAAGTTACTCTTATTTATAAATTTCTAATCCATTTAAGTAGTTAAAAAAAAAAACTGACCAAGAAAAATTATAGAATTTTCTCTTAAATATTAATCCATTAAATCAAAAGCTATCAAAATTAAACATATATACAAGAAGATTTTACTTTATAAGGCCCAACCCACCTTAACTTTCTTTTTTAAATCTCAAACCCAACTAGCCCATAATTACTCTCTAGAACCCAACTAAAATGTACAAAGTACCCAAAAAAAACCCCTCTCCCTCTATACGTACAGTGGTCTCTTCCAAAACCAATCCAAAACCCCATTATAGGTTCTGAAAAAATCCCACCCCCTCTCTCTTCTCTCTCTCTAATACCGACCCCCCACCCCCTCTCTCCCTCTCTGTGAAATGGCCACCCCACCACCCCACCACCATAAAGGAGCCCCCCACCATCATCACCGTGAAGCATAATCGAGACCCACCCCCTTCGATCTGAGCTTCATCCCCGATCTGCAGATGGAAGCCACCGCCGCCGCCATGGAAGCCACCTCTGTGAATAACCGACGCTAGCAAGGACGGAAGAAGAACGACGCCCCCAAACCATTAACCACCACCACCACAGTAAACAAGCTCTCATCACAGTGAACGAAAAACGCCGCCGTGAAGGCCATGCAGAACCGAAAACCGCCGCCGTGAAAGATCTGCCACCACCACCCAAAAAACGCAACCAACCACCCACCAAAACTTCGAATCCACCGTTCTTCACCAAAACTTCAAATCCAAGGTTCTTCACCAGAACTTCGAATTCACCTTTCTTCACCATCAGATCCGTTCGTTGCTCCAGGCGGCGCTGCTTACCTGCACCTGCTGTGATGCGTCACCAACTCGCGCCGCTGCTGCTGCCGTGGAGGTCCAGACCCAGGTTCAGGCTGTGAGAGATCCACCACCAAACCCGATGGACACCACCTCTCTGATCACCATCCCCACCCACCTCTGCTACCAGAAAAACCCTCCACTACCAGACCTCCACTGCTCACCATCACCATCGAGCATCATCACCATCCACTTCACCTTCGTAGGTTTTTGGGTCCAACCCTTTGTTAGTTGGTCCAGCCCCATTTGGGCTTAAGTTTTTGTTGTATTGTGTTTTGTTGTATTGGGCCTAGTCCCATATAGTTGTAGTAGGTAATGGAGTTGGCCCATTTTGGTTTAAAGTGTTGTTTTAGATTGTAATTTTTTTTTTGTTCAACATGGGTACAGCCCATATGTGTGATAATTTGGTAATGGGGCCAGCCTGGTATAGGTATAAAATGTTGGTTCAGTTTTTCTATGTTGTATTTGTTCTATATGGGTACAGCCTATATCCATGTAAAGGGTTTTTTTGTTTTTCATAGGCCATGCTCTATATAAAGTCATTAAAAAAACATAAACAGATTAATTAGAACGCAAAAATAACGTGTTGGGTACAGCCCCAGCCCGTATCTTTGGACGTAGTAAAAAAGAAAAAAATGTATTTTGGTCCGCACCCATCACGTTATTAGCCTCCATGATAGTTTGTCTTTATGGGTCCGTACCCATAACGAACAGGGGTAAATTAGGAAACATCCAAACCAAAAAGTTGGATTTGAGACTTAAAAAATAATTTTTTTGAACTAGGACTTAAAATATAAAGTTCCCAAAATTTGGGAGTCAAATTGTATTTTCCTCTATAAACAATAATCAAACTCATTGCACAAAATTAAGTTACATGGATTGCCAACATGTCAATCTCTTATACCCTACTACTATAAAATGATGTAATAATGTGAACTCCATTTCGATTCACAGAAAAGCTTTAACTACTTCCAAAACCTCTATAAACCATTTCTCTCATCTACCTTCAACAATGGAAGCGACAAAGCCAAGCAAAGGCGCCGGAGAAAAAAAGAAATCAGGCCTTCAATTCCCCGTCGGCCGTATCGCACGTTTCCTCAAGAAAGGTCCTCACAAAAAGAAGAAGAAAGCTTAGATATATAGATCTCGATTCTGCTTTGGCTTTTTGCATAATTAGTTAGATCATCAAGTTTGTAATTTTCTTGATTATTTATGTAGTTTGTGCAAAAAATCAATGGAGCTCCCTTCATCTGATCCAAAATAGCTTGTTCATTTGATTTTCTATTAAAAGGTTCATAATTAGCTAACGGCATTTGTATGCCATATTAGAAATTTGAAGATATGTTGGTTCTCTTAAAGGTGTTTGTTTATTCTCTCATTTGTCAGGGTGATGATTTGGGGATCTAGGGTTTTTCAATTTAGGGCAATTTCTTTGGTATTATCCCAAGGGTTATTTGGCTTATTATTGTAGATTTAAGGTTTCCAGAGATAGTTTCAATAGCTTGGCATGGATTGGTAGTTGAATGGGTTCATATTCTTCATTTGGTAATAATTCTGGGCTTTGCTGCAATTATCAAATTCAAGCTTTAAGAACCCCTGTTTTGGCTATTGATCTGTAATCTATTTAAAGATCACTTTGTTATTGTAATTCTTGTTAATGGATGGTTTTGGCATTGGATCTTCAAATGGCAGAGGCTGTGTTGCCATACTAATTATAGCTGTTTTTAATTATCAGAATTCAGAATTATGTAAAGGGAAATTGAGCCTTTTTTGATGATTGAACCTTTTTTCCATTTATGTATACTATTATAGTATGTTTACAAATAGTAGTTGCAGAATGCTATGCTTGGAGATAATCATATGATTGGATGATTTTTGATAGTATAATTTGTGTTAATGATCACAAGGATGGCTAATATTACAGTAGTGGTTGTTCGTTAAATAATGATAGTGTAGTACTTTCAAAACTTTGACTAATATTCATAAAATAATGATATTGTAGTACTTTTGGCTAATAAATTTAGTAAAAACGATTTAGACAGATTTTTTTTTTAATAAACCAGAAGCAGGAGAAAACAAATAATTATAATGGCATGGAGAATCATCTATTGTCTTAAGAACAATTTCCATCACAACTAAGATGCTAAATTGTTTATAGGAACGCTCTTTACAGTTAAGGAGCATAACCACTACTATTTTTACTCGTTTTCATTCAAAAAAAAAAGGAATCTGTATTATATCACTAAGGAAAAAGAAGAGAATGAACTAGTGCATGGATATAGAGAAACAAACATTTGTGCTGATTTTATGGCTAAAATGGGAGCGGGTATGGAAGGTGACGCGCTGTACTATGATGATCCTCCGGAAAACTTGAAGAAACTTATTATGAGAGATAAGTGTGGGTATGCCACACATAGATCTATTTTGTGCACTCCCACGGGAGTTTTGTAAGCTAGTTTAGGCTTATCGGTCCTTGGACCTCATATGTATTGAAAAAAAAAAAAAAAAAAGAGAATGAGAATTTTGTAAGTTATGAACTGCTTTTTTTGTCAAAGGCATATTAATACAAATAGAAATAAGGATCATACAAAAAACACTCTTAACCTATATCCATAGTGGGGGAGTTTTTTTTGAATTTAGCTTTATTTTTAAAAGTAATTAGCATTTTATCACACAATAGAAAAGTTTTACAGGACTAGCACCCGGGCGGTTTCCCGGTTTCCGCCCCTCTAATAGGGGCGGTTAGCTGGGTGCCGCCCATAGCTTAATTTGTAATTAAAAGGAGGGCGGTATGGAGCATACCGCCCCTAGTTCAAAATTTTAAAAAAAAAACGTAATTAAGTAACTAATTTTCCGCCAAGAGGGCGGTAGGGAGCTTCACGCCCCTAGTTCAAATTTTAAAAAAAAAAAAATAGGGGCGGTCAACGGGAAACCGCCCCTTGTTGAATATACCTTCTTCCCCAATTTCTTAAACCCATTTTCTGCAAAATTAAAAAACCAATTCAAAACCGCTCCTCCCCCCACCCTCCTGCTCGTGCACGCCGCTGCCGCCGTTCAACCCTCCTTACCGTCGCCGATCAACGTGCCACCGCCTTCCAAGTGCTCCCTTTTCTATTCTTATACTTTTAATCCACAAAATTAAGGTTAGGGTTCTATTTTTTTTTTTAATTTCGATTAATTTGTTTGATTTATCCATGCATGTATAAGTTATGTTAGATTGTATTTTCTTTTGATGTAAATATAATGTTGAGTTAATTGATACTCTTAGGTAATTGCACAATTAATCCTTGTAATTGTTGAAATTTGCACTTTTGGTCCTTGTTGATTATAACTAGCTTCTTAATGTAATTGATAATTTTAGGTAATTGCATAAATGGTCCTTTTTAATTTTAATAATTGCATAATTGGGCCTTATAGTTTTATATAATTGCAATTTAGCCCCTACATTTTATATAAATAAAATTTTGAGTTAGTTGCTCTTTTTAGGTAATTGCACAATTGGTCCTTTAGAATTTTCATAATTGCACTATTGGTCCTTGAAGTTTTATACAATTTCATTTAAGCTCATACATTGAATAAAAATATTTTTATTCTTATTTCTTGATAGGTATAATGGCTTCGAGTAGCAATTCGAACACGCTTTTGTGGAGACAAACCAAACACGAGCACCTTAGTGAAAGGGTTTGGAGAAAAGTAAGTTTTTTTAGTGTATTTATATAATTTAATTTAATTTATTTGTTTTTTTATCGCTTATTTTTTTTTTGGGTTATAGGGACGAGATGCCGGTGCCTTGATAAAACCATTAACCACAACTCCGTGGCAATTGGACCCACGGGTGGTGCCGCTTGTCGAAGAAGCCGGGTTTGGCGAGATTCGGAAGATTGAGCAGATAGTATTGGATCACGCTCTACTATCCGCGATGGCCGAAAGGTGGAGACGGGAGACTCACGCCTTTCATATGCCCGTTGGTGAGATGACCGTCATGTTACGAGATGTATCCATGATCTTGGGATTACCAATTAGAGGACAAGTGGTGACCGATCCTCCTCAGGCTAACTTTGACTTTCATGAAATGTGTCATCATTTATTTGGTGTGGTTCCGGCACCCGATAGCAATGGGCGTAACGTGATATTGGTTAACTGGCTAAAGACCACATTTGGTACTACAAAACCCCGAGATGGAGCTACACCGAAAGAATTACGCCACTTCGCAACGGCCTACATTTTGTATGTAATTGGTACTTTTCTTTTTCCAAGTGGAAAACAAACACCGTGCCTACAATATATCTTCCACTGTTGCGTGATATAAAGGGTATTAGTCTATATAGTTGGGGGTCGGCCACGTTATCATACTTATATAGTGGTCTTTGTCAAGTATGTGAGGGAAAAATTGCAACCCTGAAAGGATGTGGGCTACTATTACAGGTATTTTTCAAATTTGTTATTCCCCTAATGTTTTATTCTACTAATTAATTTTTCATTAAATAGTTATGGTGTTGGGATTATCTACATACTAGACCCCGAGTTTTAGTGAACCCCGTTCTAGAAGGATACGGTCCCGCTTCTCGATAGTAAGTTAATTGTTATTTGTTAAACGAATCAATCTATGTGTTTTTAATGGTTCCGTGTTTATCAATTATTAGTTGGAATGGAGCGAAGACATGGGCGGAAAGTTGCGGTCGGACTTTGAGAATATATCGCGATGACTTAGACTTGCAAGAACAAAATCAGGTTGGTTTTTTTTTTGGATTAATTAGAAATCTAAACACTTGTTGATTATTTTATTTTTCTCGAATAGGTAAATTGGACACCGTACGAGAATGCTAGAATTAATTTTGTTTCCGAAACCTGTTTGCAATGGCGCGAGGTGTATCTATGTGTCGTTCCACTTATCCATTTCAATAACGTTGAGTGGTACCTTCCCGATCGAGTGTTGAGGCAATTCGGGCTCGTTCAAGATATTCCTGAACCCATTGATCAAGAGCAAGATAAATATCATACAACATTTGATCGTGTTGGGAAATCGGGAGAGAATTGGAGTATAAAGTACTAGAGCGAAATCAGAAGATGGACTAACGCTTCTCATTACTTGCTAACGGATTTAACACAAGGGCACGGGTGTACTCCGGAGTATGAGAAATGGTATCGCGAGAATTCTCGATTATTTATCGCACCTCCTTTTGCACGAAATTTGCCCGATGAGGGAGGACAAGAGTACCATCCACGGGGATCTCAACTTAATAAACTCGTAAGTATCCAAGACTTTGGTTTATTATTTTGTTTTACTCCATATATTCATTTGTTTTGTGTAATGCTAGATTCAAGCTTCTAGTTCAAATTAAAAAAAAAAAAAATAGGGGCGGTCAACGGGAAACCGCCTCTTGTTGAATATACCTTCTTCCCCAATTTCTTAAACCCATCTGCAAAATTAAAAAACCAATTGGATGCTGATTATGACTTATGGGTCACTTGGATGCTGCCACATGTCAGCCAGAGAGAGGAGATTACGCCAAGTGTATATTGCATATAGGTCCTTTTCACCTAATTGTCTTAAATGCCCACCGGTAGAATTGGAGGGGGTAAGTATTCATAAAACCGGCACGTGGCATCCCTAGAATGGTCGGTCAATTAAGTAAGAAAATGTTGACTGAATTAGTTTTTGGGCATGGTATAACTCATAAAGTTTGACACATGTTTTTTTTTAACTGGTTCGAAAAGGGGGAGGTGTGTATTCATAAAAATTACACGTGGATGTTTACGATTGGATGAAATTTAATCCGTTATAATAATGATTATTTGTATTTAACAATTTAGAATTTGTTAATTAAGTGTTTTGTAAATAATATTGTTAATAAATTATATAAATTATAAATATATATTTTTTTACGGTAAATAAATGTAATCTTTATTTTTTTAAATAATATAAATAATATATATAATTATTTTAATAACACAATTTGAAACTTATATATAGTTGTATATTTTACTTTTTTTGTAATTAATTTTTTCATTTATGATTTAAATTATCAAAATATTATTCTTTAAAAGTTAATTTAATATTAGTGAAGTGATTCTTGACAAGATATAAGTTGGTGAGGTTGGTGAGTTTTTATTGCAAAATTTAGTGTGTAATTTAAAGCATATGCAACCACATTTTTTCCAAATTTTTTTTCTATAAATAAAATGATACTTTGCATGCTAACTACATTGGAGAAAGAAGGAAGAGAGCTCATATATTCTCATTGCATAAATTGTGGTTAGTTGTAAAAAAAAATTTTATTAAGTATGTTATTATTAAGTTTTTGTTGTTTAATATTAGTGATATATTTCTTAGTTGTAAAACTATATTTGTTGTTTAATATTAATGTAGATAGTGAACTTACATAAATTAGAAATGGAAATTAGTCTAAAAGAGGGAGAATAAATTGTAGTAAAATTGTCGAAATTTAGATTAAATGTTATTATTATTTTCAAAATTTAGAATATCTTTTATTATTTTTGTCAAATTTTAGAATTAATTTTATTATTATTGTCGAAATTTAGATTAAATTTTATTATTATTTTCGAATTTTAGAATAAATTTTATTATTATTGTCTAATTATTGAATTAATTTTATTATTATTCTTGAAATTTAAATATAATGTTTTTATTATTTTCGAATTTTAGAAAATATTGTCGAAATTTAGATTAAATGTTACTATTATTTTCGAAATTTAGAATATCTTTTATTATTATTGTCAAATTTTAGAATTAATTTTATTATTATTGTCGAAATTTAGATTAAATTTTATTATCATTTTCGAATTTTAGAATAAATTTTATTATTGTCTAATTTTTGAATTAATTTTATTATTATTTATGAAATTTAAATTTAATGTTATTATTATTTTCGAATTTTAGAAATAATTGTAGTAATATTGCCGAAATTTATATTAAATGTTATTATTATTTTCGAAATTTAGAATAAATCTTATTATTATTGTCTAATTTTTGAATTAATTATATTATTATTTGAAAAATTTAAAATTAATGTTATTAATATTTTCGAATTTTAGAAATAATTTTATTATTATTGTCGAATTTTAGAATTACTTTTTTTTATTATTGTCCAAATTTACATTAAATTTTATCAAGAGAATATATTAGAAATGTAGAATAAATTTGTATTATTATTCTCTAATTTTAGAAATAATTTTATTATCAATGTTGAATTTTAGAATTAATGTTAATATTATTGTCGAAATTTAGATTAAGTTTTATTTCTATTTATTACTTTTTATTATTATTGTCGAATCTAAGAATTAATTTTAATATCAATGTCGAATTTTAATATGTTATTGTCTTTTATTATTTATGGCTTTTATTAATTATTGTTGAAACGAAATTTATAGAAAATAGAAAAGATAAATCATATATTTGGTAAATTAATTTGGTAATAGATTTATTTCCAAAATATTATGTAATATATTTCTGGAATATTTTGTTGAATAATCTAACTAAAAAATGTAAGTTATTGTCCAATTATATTCAACATATAAAATGTAAAAATAATTTTGGATTTTTTCGATACTGTATCAACGGATTTTGTTTTGTAATGGTATGATTTATTTATAGTATTTGAAAACTTAATTAGGAATAAACGTTATCAAATACTAATTATTTTTAGTTAGAATATCTATTTTATTTAAGAATGTCTAATTTAATATTCAACAATATCTTATTAGTAATATGAATCTTTTATTATAGAAAAGTCCATAAATCTTAGAAACAAAAGCCCATAAGAAAAGCCTATAAATTTAATAATTAAAAGTCCATAAGAAAAGCCCATAAATCTTATACATATAAGGCCATGTTTGTTGTGCTAAGTCCTTACCTTTCATTATATTTATTTTTTCTTTAAATTAGGTTGGTCGACTTTATTAATTAGTGTACACTAAATACTATTTAATTTTTTTTCATTCTTTGGATAAATTTTGATATATTTTTTAGAATTTTGAAATGTAGTAATTTTTTATAATACAAAAATAATAAAAATAAAGAGATTGTGATAAAAACTAATTAAAACTTGTTTATTTAAAATTTAGGTAAGATGAACAGACTTTACGATACAGTTGATTCAATGCAAGACTTGACTGCTGAGGACTTCATGCAATTCAGTTTTCGGAGCGATGACGTAGCGTATGGTTTTTACAACGTCTACGCTCGGGCTAAAGGTTTTAGCGTTAGGAAGAACACTAAGGGGAGTAAAGATGGCGTTATGTTGTATAGGTTGTTTACCTGTTCAAACCAAGGTACACGGCTAATCCAGTATATAGAGATGGTCGGTAGAAAGAAGGGACACAGGATTGTGACTAGATGTGAGTGTGATGCGCATATGAGAATACTATGGAAACCGAAATTATCTTGTTACAAGGTGACTAAAATAGTGCTTTGTCATAGTCACGCATTAGTATCACAGTTCTGCGTACCCTACCTACGGTCTCACAGGAAAGTTGATGCCGCACAGCTTAGTAAAGCCCTGTCGCTGCGTGGATCTGGAGTGCGCACTAAAGAAATCATGGATGTATTTAAGTCTGAAGCGAACGGCTATCAAAATGTTGGCTTCATTAAAAGGGACTTGTATAACATTCTAGATAGGATTCGTGTCACAGAAATTAGGGGTGGGGACGCTAACGCTGCATTGGAATACTTGCACAACAAAGCTGTGATAGATAGCTCTTTCTACTATTCGTACACTACTGACGCTCAGAACAGACTAGATAGGATATTCTGGGCAGACGGAAGATCGAGAAAGGAATGGGTGTCATTTGGGAAGGTTTTGATATTCGACGCAACCTACAAAACAAACTCCTACAGATTCCCACTCATTATTCTTGCCGGTGTGAACAACCACCGGCAAACCTGCATATTTGGAGCCGCTTTGGTAAAAAACGAGACAATTGAGAGCTATACGTGGGTTTTGGAACAGCTGATGTTCGCCACAAACAATGTACATCCTACCTCAGTCATCACCGACGGTGATTGGTGGGTCCTAGGGTGTTATAAAATAAAGTGCAAATAAAAGGAACCACTTAACCGCAAGTGTACGGTTGTCCCAAGTAATATATGATAATCAAGTTCGTTCTCAGGGACGGATTAGGTTCAACCCAAATATTAATCAGATAGTAGAGATAATTGTTAAACAGAAAAGAAAAGATAATAATTTTTGTTTGGTTTTTGTAAATTAAAAGATGCAAATAAAATAAAGACTAAATTAAATAAACAGAAAGGAAATAAAGCAAATAAAAGACTAACTTCAGATAAGAGAGATATACTTGATCCTCGCAAAGGAATCCACCTAATCAATGTAATCTATGCTATGTTTAAGGGTAGAATTGGAATTATAATATTAGTCGGGACTCTAATATCTCCTAGCCCCCTGTCGGGTGGACCTAGAAGCTATCCTAAAGTATCACAAACACCTGTATGGTCGAATATGGCTTTTCGGATGATAAGATTTTACCTCTTTGGCTATGTAACTAGTTAAGCCTGTCGGTCAATAACGGACATTACACGGGTATTACCTAGATCTGTATTCAAACCCCCCTGTCGGATGATCCATACGCCACTATATGGAATAGCCCAAATACTAACAGCTAATTCTAGTTGTTCCTAAAAGAATTAGTAATGAAACAAAGTAATATCCAATACCTAAAACTCAATTCAATTTAAATCTAACAATCCCAAATTCAAAACATAGAAAACATTAATTAAGGTTCATCCCTTTTATGCGATTCTCAAGTATAAAGAAATTTAGCTCATGATGAAATTAAAAACTAACATTAAATAAAAGGAATTCATGTTCAAATACAAAAGATAAATGAAAAACCTAAAGGGTAGAATGACTATGGATGGAAGAACAGGATTCCTCCAGCGTCTAGCTTCTTCTCTCCTTCGTGCTCTGACTTGAAAACCTTAAGCCTCTTGTATATTCTCTGAAGTGTCTGAAAGTAGGAGGTTAAGGGGTGTATTTATAGGTGTTGGAGGAGTCTAGGTCGAATTTTGCTTGGAGTGGAAGACAAGTCAAAGACTCTCAAATTCGTAGCTCTAAATTCTAGGAAAGGTAAGATTTGCTGCTGATTTGATTTGATCATATCTTTTTCAATACTTATCCGTTTGAGAAGTTCCAATATATGAAACTGCTTGTCTTGGAAAGCTCTTTCTATTGGTGCAGACCATTCGTCCAGAATCCATGCCAATCTTTTATTATGATTTAATTCCTAAAACGTGGCTGGATTTCAGATTTCAAAAGGCAGCTTTATCTTTTCCTCCTTTAAATCAATCTTTACTAAATCTTCTTATTTCCATGTAAATCTTCTTTCCTTTCATCTTTATCTTGACTTGGCCTCTAAGTAATTACCATTTATCTTTAAAAGCTTCACATTAAATAAATAATTAAACCGCATATGCTTAAAAAGAATAAATCAATAAATCAAGAAATCAAAATAGGAAAGTGTACTCTAAAAATAGAAACTCGACTCAAAATCATTTCCTAACACTCTAAAATACACTAAGACTTTATTCTCACTTTTTCTCCTTGGATTGGTCTTTCAAGAACCTATTAACTTTGCATTAAAAACAGTCAAATTTATGCACAAAAGCTCAGATTCTGCAAATAGTTAATTTCCAAGGGGAGAAAGTGCAATATGATCAATTAAGCTTAAAAGTCTAACAAACAAGTCATTTATTCACCTAAAAGGATGTCTCCAAGGGGCTAATAATTAGAACAAAACGGGAGACATCAAGACCCCAAACTCAAACCTTTGTCGTCCCGACAAAGTAAAATAAAACAAGGATCTTTTAGGTGAATGCAGAAGGTAGAATCTAGAAAATAATCCCAAAGCAAAGCTTAAAACAAATTTCATATAGTCTAACTTAAGAATTAATATACACCTACACTTATCATGCAAAATCAAATACAAAACAATATCAATTCAAAATTAATTTCACAATGCTAGAAGGTTACGCTTATTACTTATCTCAAGATGGTGGCTATAGGGTGTTCCTCAATCCTTACTTGTGTTGAATGTTCCACTTAGAATAATCCCTATTAACTCACTGTGCATCTAGGAATCACGAGGTCTTTACGGTTTTGGCATAGGCTGAAGGACGGTATGGTATGTATATTTGGTAAATTTGAAGTGAGCTTTTGGCTCTCTCCTCACTTACCATCAACAAACTGTCCAAGAGCTTGAGTTTACACTCGAATAATGTTCTCACTCAACCCAATTGACGCGCTTAATTAGCGTCCCCAAGTTAACCCAATAAGCACTAAGGATGATTCACCTAAAATTTTCCACTTTGCCGGTCCAAATATATATTCTTTTCATATAACTTTTCGTTTCTATATATATATATTTTTTTTTTGTATAGCTATGATTCTCTCTTTAATGTTGAGATATCATGCTATTTTTCTTCATGCCTATTCATGATTTTAGCTTTATAGCTTCTTTTCCATTCACTATTACCCCGGCAAAGGGTTACAATACAATAAACCTGTGAATCATCATCATGTAAAGCACAAAGCATCATTGATAAGCTCAAAAATCCCAACCCAATGTAAATTCCCATATAGTGGACCCACCACCCCAAACTCAAGCTCAAGACAGGAAGTCTCAGGATCGTGATTCAAGTGCGGGTCATATGGTCATGCCTAATAATCTAAAGGGAAATTGGCTTATAATGTGGCGACAAAAGAAAGGCTTAAAGGCTAAAAATTTGTCTAAGAAGGATATAATTAATTCAGGGATAGACAGCTAAAAAGGATTCAAAGGGCTAACAAAGAATTGCCTCTATCATTTTCCTATCTACACAACTCGTCTCTAGTTCATACCTAAGTGGGTTCTCTACTCATTTAGATCTCACGTTCTACACACCACCCATTATCCTTAAGTACAAGTTTACTTCTTTTGCATTGTTCATTAATTCTTCCTATCAATTACTTCATACTTGCATGCAATCAAAGTTCAGTTTACACTAACTCCTAAAGTCAACTATTTTCTATCATTAATTCATAAAAAGCATGCTTGATGGGGGTATTTAAAATTCTCTACAGTCATGCAACCCTATGGTTAATTTTATTGAAAGCATGTAAATCACAAAAAATTGGGATGAGGCAACGAACCCCACCCCAAACTCAAAAGTGAGTCGTGTCCCCACGACTCGAAAAAGACTCAATAAAGCAATAAAATTAAACTAAACTACCTAACTAGTGCCTATCATAAATTAAGAAGAAGAAGAAGAATTAGAACGGGGTACCTGGCCATGAAGATCCATAGTGTCCTCCTCCAAAGGGGGAGTATAATTATCAATATCCATGAACAAAGTTACCTCTTCCAATGTTGACTTAATCTGTGTAATTTCCTTCCATAGTGCTCCGATGTCTAATCGTAAAAGTTCGAACTCTTGTTGCAAATTGTGAGCCCATGGAGGAATTTCAGAATTAGTTTGAGAAGAAGAAGAACCTTTAACTTGAAATTGTAGCTTGTCTGTAGGCCTTGATGATACCCTCATCCTTGCTGTTAATTTCCCGTGTTGTGGTGGTGCAGGTGCCTTCTCTTGTGTTTCTTCAGTAGGCTCATCAAGATTGATGGCCTTTTCAATTGTGGAACCAGGCAAACTCTTGTTCTTCCCTAGGATACAACACCTTCTCTTATAATCCAAAGCATCTGTTCTGTTTGTCATGGTTGAATTGACCCCAAACTCAAGTTTATACCAAGGATAGAATAAAGTTAAGAAAACTTGGTATAACTTGAGTTTCTTGCTTGGATTAGATGAAGAAAGTTGTTTTCTTGATGAATCTTGGAAGAACTCTTGAAAGCTTGATGATCTTGATTGTGTTTAATGGTGAATTTGATGTAGAGGATGTGTTTATGGAGGATGGAGGAGAGATTTGATGATGTTAATGGGTTTGTTGTAGAGGTTTAATCAAGCTTCAAGGTGTTTTTATAGGGTTGGGAGCTGGAAAATTCGTGTGGAAGAGGCTAGGGTTTATCTCCTTAAGGTTAGAAGTTGACTGGGCTTCGAATTCTTCACAAACCGCCAGTCCGCGGTGCATCCCTGCGGTGCAGGGGGTAGTCCGCGGGGGTAGTCCGCGCGCAACAGCTATTGATTTTTTTCGCTACTGTCTTGACCCCGAGCTAGCACCCCGTGGTACGGGTTTTTGCCCTGCGGTGTAGGGGTGCGGTGCATGGGGTAGTCCGCACATACTCCGTCAAAAAACCCGCGGTACACAACCCGTGGTACGGGTTTTTGAGGCGCGGTATAGGGCGCGGTGCACCGCGGCTATCAGCTTCATTTTTTTCTTGCTTCTGGATAAAACCCGTGGTACAGACCCGTGGTACGGGTTTTTTTGGGGCGCGGTACATCCCTACGGTATAGGGGGTACACCGCGGGGGTAGTCCGCGCCAGCCTTGAATTCTTCACAAAAATTTTCCTAGCTTCCCAAACTCGATTCCTGCACCATTAACACAATACCCTTCTCATTTCTTTAAAAGTAGACACTAAAACTTGACACTAACTTAGAATTATACACTAGGAATTGAAAAACTGAAAGCAATAAACTAATATACAATGAAATGGCTTTTGTTTAACGTCGTTAAGCTCGACGGGTTACCTCTCGCATCTATTCAGCTTCAAGGAGGTACATGACCTCCCCCGGATGTGGATCAATTCTGCGATTGGTATCCTCGCCTACATGGTATAGTTTTAGACGATGCCCATTCACCATGAAGGTGCGTTGCTCGTCTGGATTCTCGATCTCTATCGCTCCATGAGGCGTAACCTTGGTCACCACGAACGGACCAGACCACTTTGATCTCAACTTGCCCGGATAGTTGCTGAACTTGGAGTTATATTTGAGGACCATCTGTCCCACTTTGAATTTCTTCTCACGAATCCGATTGTCATGCCATCTCTTTGTTTTTTCTTTGTAAAGCTTGGCATTCTCATAGGCATGAAATCGAAACTCGTCAAGTTCATTCAACTTCATCATACGATTCTCCGCAGCTAAGGTTGGATCCATATTCATCTCCGCAATTGCCCAATAGGCACCCATTTCAAGCTCAAGAGGTAAGTGACAAGCCTTACCATACACAATACGATACGGAGATGCACCCACAGGCGTCTTGAACGCAGTACGATATGCCCACAACGCATCATCTAATTTCATTGACCAATCTTTGCGTGTGGAACCAACTGTCTTCTCAAGAATGGATTTGATCTCTCGATTAGAGACCTCAGCTTGACCATTGGCTTGTGGATGATACGCGGTAGATACACGATGTCTCACATCATACTTCTCTAGAACTTTCTTCAGATATTTGTTCACAAAGTGTGAACCTCCATCACTGATTATAACTCGAGGTGTTCCATGTCTAGTGAAGATGTGTGATTTTAAGAATTTAATCACTACTCGCGAATCGTTAGTTGGTAGAGCTACAGCCTCTACCCATTTAGACACGTAATCAACAGCTAGTAGGATGTACAGGTTTCCGTTAGAAGGTACAAAAGGACCCATAAAATCAATGCCCCATACATCGAATATCTCAACTTCCAGAACATTATTACGCGGCATCTCATCTCTCTTAGATATATTACCAGTAAACTGGCATCTGTGACACTTCTTGACATACTCATGACAATCCTTATGTAAAGTGGGCCAATAAAAACCGGATTGTAATACCTTTGCAGCTGTACGATCTCCTTTAAAGTGTCCTCCGTATGGTGAATCATGACAACCCATAACAATGGATAGAATATCTTTATCTGGTATGCATCTCCTCACCATCTGATCACTGCATGTTTTGTAGAGGAAAGGATCCTCCCAAAAGAATTGTTTTGCTCGGTGGGCTAGTCTCTTTTTCTCTTGTGATGTAGCTCCTTGAGGAAAAGAACCACTTACAATAAGATTTGCAATATCCGCATACCAAGGGGTCTCTAATGAATAAACTGCAAACAAACTCTCGTCCGGAAATTCTTCTCTAACCAACTCAGGTCCTCCATTAGACTCAGAACCTTCAAGACGTGACAAATGATCAGCAACCTGATTATCACAACCCTTCCTATCTCGAATCTCCAAATCAAACTCTTGTAGCAATAAAACCCATCTGATCAATCTCGGCTTCGCATCTTTCTTCTCCATCAAGTACTTAATAGCGGAATGGTCAGTGAATACCACAATTTTCGCCCCAAAGAGATAGGAACGAAATTTGTCAAAGGCATAAACAACCGCTAAAAGCTCCTTCTCAGTTACCGTGTAATTAATCTGAGCACTGGTGAAGGTCTTGCTTGCATAATAAATCGAATGAAACACTTTATCTTTCCTTTGACCCAACACCGCACCCATAGCAGAATCACTAGCATCACACATAATTTCAAAGGGAAGTTTCCAATCAGGTGGTAGCACAATCGGCGCAGTAATCAGTTTCTCTTTCAGGTCTTGGAATGCCTTCAAGCAAGCTTCATCAAAAAGGAATTTGGTGTCCTTCTCGAGTAAGTTGCACAAAGGTTTTGAAATCTTCGAAAAGTCCTTGATAAAACGGCGATAAAATCCAGCATGGCCTAGAAAACTCCTTACCCCTTTTACAGAAACAGGAGGAGGGAGAGTTTTGATAACTTCAATCTTCGCACGATCAACCTCTAACCCAGCGCTTGACACTTTGTGTCCCAATACTATTCCTTCACGAACCATAAAGTGACACTTCTCCCAATTCAAGACCAAATCAGTTTCCTTACATCTAATCAATACTTTTTCTAGATTCTGCAAACAAGCATCAAAGTTATCTCCAAAAACAGAAAAGTCATCCATGAATACCTCAAGAAATAGATCAATCATATCTCCAAAGATTGCCATCATGCAACGTTGGAAAGTAGCAGGTGCATTACATAGTCCAAAAGGCATCCTTCGGTATGCGAAAGTACCAAAAGGACATGTGAACGTGGTCTTGTGTTGGTCATCAGGATCTATGCAAATTTGATTGTAACCGGAATACCCATCTAAGAAACAATAGTACTCTCTACCGGCTAGCTTGTCCAACATCTGGTCAATGAACGGGAGTGGAAAATGGTCTTTTTTAGTAGCCTTGTTCAACTTTCGGTAATCCATACAAACTCTCCAACCAACAACGGTCCTCGAGGGTATGGCTTCATTCTTGTCATTCAGGATGGTAGTGATACCACCTTTCTTTGGTACGCATTGAACTGGACTCACCCAATCGCTACTAGCTATGGGGTAGATAATCCCCGCATCTAGTAGCTTGATCACTTCTTTCTTTACCACTTCCTTCATCGCAGGCATCAATCTTCTCTGTCCTTCAACTGAACGTGTACTGTGGTCCTCCAGAATGATCTTGTGTTGGCAATAGGAAGGGCTAATGCCTTTAATATCAGCAATAGTCCAACCTATCGCTTCTTTATTCGCCCTTAGTACACGCAATAGTTTGTCTTCTTGAGGTCCTGTTAAAGTAGCTGAAACAATAACAGGTAGTGTGTTGTTAGTACCTAGATATGCATACCTCAAGTGGGACGGGAGCGGTTTCTCTTCTAGCTTCGGGGGAGACTCAATGGATGGTTTCTTTGGAGGCTCAATCTCCTCTGCATCGCGCAATGGTTCGTAGGCTAGACGCCTATATTTTGTATTCTCAGAGTTAAGAGCTGCCACTGTGTCGGCTAGCTCTTCCATCATCTCCGGTATATCTAATGTTAACGCAGCCTGCAAGATGTCATCATAATTAAAACAATCAAATACCTCTTGTGCGACGTGTTCTGCTATATCCATTCGGAAACAATCTCCGGGAACATCTGGGAATTTCATGGCTCGAAATACATTGAATTTGACTTCCTCGTCTTGGATTCTCATGGTTAATTCGCCGTTTTCTACATCAATCAAGGTACGCCCCGTGGCTAGGAATGGTCGTCCCAAGATGATGGGGACATTCCTATCCGCGTCGTATTCAAGAATAACAAAATCTACGGGAAAAACTAGAGTACCTGCCTTGACGAGGACATCTTCAATTCGTCCCTCAGGATGCACTAGGGATCTGTCTGCCATTTGTAGGACCATAGAGGTAGGTCGCATATCTCCAATCTTCAGCATATCAAAAATTGACTTGGGCATGAGATTAATACTCGCGCCTAAATCGCATAAAGCTTTCCCTTTCCACTCACTACCAATCGAGATTGGAAGCGTAAAACTTCCTGGATCAAGTAGCTTCGGTGGTAGTTTGCTTTGACAGATTGCACTACACTCTTCTGGTAATCCTACCATTTCGTTATCGCAGTATGGTCTTTTGTTCGTGAGGGCTCTCTTTAAAAACTTCACGTATTTTGGTATGTCTTTGATGGCTTCTAACAACGGAATATTAATATTGAGACCTCTCACTTTATTCAAGAATCTTTGATATTCGGCCATATCTCCTTTCTTCTGAACTCTTGAAGGGAAAGGTGGAGGAGGACGGATTTCTGCAATATCTTTCTTTTTCGGAGCTTCCGGAATCTTCTCCACTTCTGTCACTTCAGGTTCTTCATCTTTCTCTTCCACCTCTTCTAACGATTTTTCTTTTCTAGTAACTTCTTTTTCTTTCATAACCGGGAAGGGTGGTGGTTGCACAGTCTTACCACTTCTGGTAGTGATCGCGTTACAATCCTCCCTTTGTTTAGGAATTTCTGTGTCACTCGGGAGTTGGCCTTGACTTCGAACATTCAAACTGTTGGCGATCTTTGATATTTGACTCTCCAAGACTTTTAGCGAGGCGGAATGCGAGTTCAATGTTTCATTTATCTTGTTCTCCCTTGTGTGGGTATCGTCCATGAATCGAGATAACTGGTTTTCGAGTTTCTCTGACCTCTTTTCTGCGTCTGACATGTATTTTGTCACAGTAAGTGCTAACTCACTTGCGGTAATTGCACCTTCTTGAGGTCGAGAGGGAAGCGCTTTTTGAGCTAATGTGTCGGCATATGCGTCTTGATCGGTTCTAGGTTGATTTCCTTGGTATTGGTTTTGTGTTCGAAACTGATAGTTGTTCCCTTGAGGCCTTTGTTGATAAGTTCCAGGATTGGCTGCCCCTTGTGGATTTGAATACTGAAAGCCTGGGTGATTTCTGTTTTGATTTCCATACCCTTGACCACCCGAATAGTAGTTACCTCGCTGATTAACGAAGTATACGGATTCTGGGTTGTTGGCACATTCTTCCCATCCATGATCATTTCCTCCACAACTAGAACATAATTCTGGTTCATTAACAACATTTACCACAGCTTTATTTGACATAGACAATTGTTTCAGCTTGTTTTCAAGTGCGGCAATTTTAGCTTCCAAAGCAGTTTCTGTATCTAAATTCAAAGTACCTCTTTCAGGAGTTCTAACCGATGATTTCGAGGATTGCCAACTCATTTCGTTCTTCACAATTCGGTCCATGATAATCAGAGCTTGATCAGTTGTAACCATCATGAGACCTCCTTGGCACATAGTATCGATCTTATCTTTTGCAGCATCACCTAAACTTCGATAAAATATTCCAAGTTGTAATTCAAGAGAGTACCCATGTAATGGGCACTTGCGTAATAATGTTTGAAAACGAGTCCATGCAGCACCTACAGTTTCTCCTGGCTCTTGGCGAAAATAAACAATATCTAGTTGCCCACTGAGTCGAACACTTTGAGGATAGTACCTATCGAAAAAGGCTGTCTGGAGTTGATCCCAAGTCAAAATCGCAGTGTGTGGCTGTTGATCATACCACTCACTTGCTCCTCCGGTGAGGAAGAATGGAAACATATGGAAGTACATTTGTTCTTGGGTTACTCCAGGGGTGACATATGCATCACAGATTTGCATAAACTTGTACATAGCACGAATAGGATCTTCACGAGCTGCACCACTATACTGTCCCACGGTTGTAAACTGGTTGATCATCCCTGCGTCTGGTCTGAATCGAACTCCTTGAATTGCAGGAGGACGGAGTCCTAGTGGTTGTAGCAGGAAAGGTCCATGGTTGTTCGGTTGGAAGATCTGTGGTCCATGATCGTGAAGCACTCCACCATTATTATTGACTTGCTGTTGATTTCCGGGGGGAGCTGGTAATTGGATTCCTACTGGTGGAATTGGTAATTGAACTCCAGCCGGTGGAGCTATTGGAAGACCGTTGTCATCCACCTGAATCACGGGATCTTGAATCACAGGATCTTGAGCATTATCTTCTGCCATTGCTTTTTCTAACTTTGCTTGTTCTCTTGCTTCTTTATCTCTTTTGTTTTTCTCTCGTAATAGGCGTTCGGGATTATCAAGGATCACGATGTCTCCAAGCATATACCAAAACCTGTAAATCTGAGAAAACAAGAACAACCCAAAGCGTAAAACTGAAAAATAAAAAGTAAAACTAAACTAACAATTAAACTACTAAAGATTAACACCGGGGTCACACACTACCGTCCCCGGCAGCGGCGCCAAAAACTTGGTGGGTCCTAGGGTGTTATAAAATAAAGTGCAAATAAAAGGAACCACTTAACCGCAAGTGTACGGTTGTCCCAAGTAATATATGATAATCAAGTTCGTTCTCAGGGACGGATTAGGTTCAACCCAAATATTAATCAGATAGTAGAGATAATTGTTAAACAGAAAAGAAAAGATAATAATTTTTGTTTGGTTTTTGTAAATTAAAAGATGCAAATAAAATAAAGACTAAATTAAATAAACAGAAAGGAAATAAAGCAAATAAAAGACTAACTTCAGATAAGAGAGATATACTTGATCCTCGCAAAGGAATCCACCTAATCAATGTAATCTATGCTATGTTTAAGGGTAGAATTGGAATTATAATATTAGTCGGGACTCTAATATCTCCTAGCCCCCTGTCGGGTGGACCTAGAAGCTATCCTAAAGTATCACAAACACCTGTATGGTCGAATATGGCTTTTCGGATGATAAGATTTTACCTCTTTGGCTATGTAACTAGTTAAGCCTGTCGGTCAATAACGGACATTACACGGGTATTACCTAGATCTGTATTCAAACCCCCCTGTCGGATGATCCATACGCCACTATATGGAATAGCCCAAATACTAACAGCTAATTCTAGTTGTTCCTAAAAGAATTAGTAATGAAACAAAGTAATATCCAATACCTAAAACTCAATTCAATTTAAATCTAACAATCCCAAATTCAAAACATAGAAAACATTAATTAAGGTTCATCCCTTTTATGCGATTCTCAAGTATAAAGAAATTTAGCTCATGATGAAATTAAAAACTAACATTAAATAAAAGGAATTCATGTTCAAATACAAAAGATAAATGAAAAACCTAAAGGGTAGAATGACTATGGATGGAAGAACAGGATTCCTCCAGCGTCTAGCTTCTTCTCTCCTTCGTGCTCTGACTTGAAAACCTTAAGCCTCTTGTATATTCTCTGAAGTGTCTGAAAGTAGGAGGTTAAGGGGTGTATTTATAGGTGTTGGAGGAGTCTAGGTCGAATTTTGCTTGGAGTGGAAGACAAGTCAAAGACTCTCAAATTCGTAGCTCTAAATTCTAGGAAAGGTAAGATTTGCTGCTGATTTGATTTGATCATATCTTTTTCAATACTTATCCGTTTGAGAAGTTCCAATATATGAAACTGCTTGTCTTGGAAAGCTCTTTCTATTGGTGCAGACCATTCGTCCAGAATCCATGCCAATCTTTTATTATGATTTAATTCCTAAAACGTGGCTGGATTTCAGATTTCAAAAGGCAGCTTTATCTTTTCCTCCTTTAAATCAATCTTTACTAAATCTTCTTATTTCCATGTAAATCTTCTTTCCTTTCATCTTTATCTTGACTTGGCCTCTAAGTAATTACCATTTATCTTTAAAAGCTTCACATTAAATAAATAATTAAACCGCATATGCTTAAAAAGAATAAATCAATAAATCAAGAAATCAAAATAGGAAAGTGTACTCTAAAAATAGAAACTCGACTCAAAATCATTTCCTAACACTCTAAAATACACTAAGACTTTATTCTCACTTTTTCTCCTTGGATTGGTCTTTCAAGAACCTATTAACTTTGCATTAAAAACAGTCAAATTTATGCACAAAAGCTCAGATTCTGCAAATAGTTAATTTCCAAGGGGAGAAAGTGCAATATGATCAATTAAGCTTAAAAGTCTAACAAACAAGTCATTTATTCACCTAAAAGGATGTCTCCAAGGGGCTAATAATTAGAACAAAACGGGAGACATCAGTGATAAGTCCATGCGTGCGGCAATTGTTCATGTTTTCCCTCTAGCACGGCATCGACTGTGTAAGTGGCATCTTGGCCGTAACGCGTCAACAAACGTGAGTATTCGGGATTTTGGTTCCATTTTTAGTTACTACATGTCCCTAGATTGCACGGAACAACAATTCGATCTAGCCTGGGATGTAATGGTGGAGAGTTACGGGCTTGGAGGAAACGATTGGATTAAAAGAACTTTTGATCGGAGAGAGTTATGGGCAGAGGCCTATTTACGGGGTCATTTCTTTGGTTTAGTAAAGAGTACGCAATGCTGTGAGGGAATAAATGCCACTCTTAACAGATATCTGGGTAACGACAAGACACTGTTATCGTTTTTCAAAGATTATGATAGAGGTGTTGAAAACGTCCGGTTGAATGTAGTAGGTGAAGAGTACAAGACAAACAACACCGGCGTTGTAGTGACTACGGAGTTGCTAGAGGTCGAGTGTCATGCATCATATATCTTCACTAGAGCGTTATTCGAAAAAATACGCAGACAGATGTTTAGAGAAGCATGGCTATACGAGAGCAACGTGCAAGATTTTATCGGACTACGGACATACATCGTTGGTGACGATTATGCACCGGACTTGTTTCGTACTGTCACTTTACGAAGGCTACCCAACATCCAGATATTGTGTGACTGTTTGAAGTTTCAGTCTCACGGAATCCCCTGTGGGCATATATTTTTCGTTATGAAAAAAGAACAGATAACTGAGTTTCCACAGTCATTGGTTTTGTATAGGTGGACTCCAGGAAGTAGCGTGGAACATCGGGAGGATAACTTATCGAGGCACAGAACAGTAGACGTAGAAACTAGCAGGGCTGGCTTCATGCAATCAATGTTTACCGAGCTGGTTAAGTTAGCGAAAAAAACAGACAAAGGATTTAAATTAGTAATGGAATCGTTAAGGGACGCAATTGGAATGGTCAGGGATGACTTGGATTCGAATCCTATAGGGGACGAACAACCTAGCGAAACTCATGGTCCTCGTGTACACGTGAACGATCCTCAACGTAACGTGCCTCAGCCAAAAGTACGCCCGAGTCCTCAACGATGTAGTCGATGCAGGTAAGTGTAATATATCTAAATGTTTTGAAACCTAACCTAGTAATTATATAACAAACATTTTGTCAAATGCAGGGCTATCGGACATCGGGCGGACACTTGTCAAGTTCCACTGCAGCGTAATCAAAGATGAAGTAGTATTTTAAAATTGTTAAGTGGAATGTTTTTGTAATGAACAAGTGTATTCGATATTGTATATCATGTTGGATTGTTTATTAAAAGGATATTACTGTTATTATTTGTTAACCCAAAACACTTGATTTCACCATTTACTAGCAAAACGTGAGTTTAGTAACCTAATATAGGACACTAAACATCTAGATCTGTAAATAACCACTGGAGTTGACCAAAGTTGACTAGATTTGACTTTACACATCCAAACACCAGATTTCACCATTTACTAGCAAAACGTGAGTTTAGTAACCTAATATAGGACACTAAACGTCTAGATCTGTAAATAACCACTAGAGTTGACCAAAGTTGACTAGATTTGACTTTACACATCCAAACACCATATTTCACCATTTACTAGCAAAACTTGAGTTTAGTAACCTAATATAGGACACTAAACATCTAGATCTGTAAATAACCACTAGAGTTGACCAAAGTTGACTAGATTTGACTTTACACATCCAAACACCATACTTCACCATTTACTAGCAAAACTTGAGTTTAGTAACCTTGTATAGGACACTAAACATATAGATCTGTAAATAACCACTAGAGTTGACCAAAGTTGACTAGATTTGACTTTACACATCCAAACACTATATTTCTCCATTTACTAGCAAAACTTGAGTTTAGTAACCTTATATAGGACACTAAACATATAGATCTGTAAATAACCACTAGAGTTGACCAAAGTTGTCTAGATTTGACTTTACACATCCAAACACTATGTTTCTCCATTTACTAGCAAAACTTGAGTTTTAATGGTATTTTTAATATTCTAATTCTTATTCTAATTAGTTTGTAATAGGAGCTCCTTAATTGTAAGATATTTTCAGTTGAATTTTAATGTACAAATTTCTTTGAATTATGTTGTGGATAAGATCAATTTTTCAGACATATTGGTTTTCCCAAGAAAATATTCTGATTCGTATTCTCTTCCGTCCAAATAATATAAATATGTAAGAAAGTAATCAAATCTTTCAGACAATCTTTATAGATAGCTTGTTAAGTTACACAATCACACTGATGCGTGAAAGAATCTCACCACTATTCTACGTACATGACTTGTATCAGATAAAGTTGATGGATTGACAACCAAATTTTTTGAAAAAGTAATCTTGGATGTGATGATACAATGGAAAATTTGATAAACATTTTTTTTTATAAACTAGATTCTCATGCTTTGTGTATAAATAAGAGACGTTGGTATTTGCAAAAATACACTACTCCTACGTAAGACTATATTTTCTTCCAATATAACACAACTTCTACTTGCAAATATATCATCAAAAAAACCAGAACATGGATCCTCCTAACATGCCACCCATGTACCCGGTGTTGCCCTTTTTTAATGTTTGGGTAAAAGGGCATTTCACCCGTATTGATGGAAGAATTAGGTACATAGGAGGTGACCGAGCAGTGGTGCACGTTGCTGACTCGGTAATAACGGGACAAGTACTAGCATTTGTGGCTCAAAAGTTCGATTATGAAGCGTTACCCAAGTACTACTACAAAGTTGGAGGGATGTGCCTTGAGGACGGGCTTCGCAGAATTGTTACCCGTCAAGAGTTACTGGACATGAATGCGATGGTAATGGCTCGCGGCCAAACGTCACTAACCATGTTCTTCGATGATAGCGAGGATGACATTCTCGGTGGGGGGGTTGCTTGATGTTGTTGTGTTGTTGTTTGTCCTACTTGTTTGTGTGAGTTTGTGGTCGGTGTTTGTTAGTTGTTATGTAAGCTTTTTTTTATTTAAATTCCCTAAATCCATGTAATATTTACTTTGGATAATGAAATTTTATGTTTGTTTGTGTTAAATAATTTTTCATAATATTTGGACAATAAGCTAAAAAAAACTCGAATTAGTTGCCCACTAAAAGTGGGTAGTAGCCCATTATCTCTGTCTAAGTTACCAACAATGTTTTAAAACAAAAAACGTAGCCCACAATCACTTAACCCATCCACTTAACTCAATCACTATACTTAACACATCATTTAACTCACTCATTTAACCATGTCAATAAAGTCTGTCACTTAACACAAAACACGTAATTTAGATTACTTAAATTGATACTTCAACAAATAAGGCGAGCTGATCTGGGAAAAAACATTACAACAACAATCTCCTAATGTGCGTTGAGCTTGCACTTAATTGAACAATAATGTACAAACAACATACGTAAGAGAAAGACTAAAACACAGTCCCACATAACTAGCTTTTGAAGGCTAACTTATTGGGTAGGCGGAACTTTACCACGCCTGTCCAAGGGTGATAGATCTGTCCTTGGATCACGGGCTTGTGGAGGAATTATCATTTCATCTTGAAGATAGTAGAAGTACTTACATTCCCGTAATGGGAACTCTTGCATGCGATAGTTCTCGAAATGACAACGAAGCGATTTTAATACCCTATTCCCGTCTATTATGGTACGGTAAATTAGTGCCGGCCAACCACATTCACATACTCGTGATTCCGATTAGTTTTCGGGAGACGTTTCGAACAAGGGAGAAGGCGGTATAAAATCACTCAAAGTATACTCCGAGCTTCTTGGAGGAGAGTCTTGCCATCCTTGACTGTCGCCTGAGCCGTCGTAAGACATAATTCTAAGATATTTTCGTATTAGTATTACTTGGTGTGTTTGGAGTATGGTTGAAAGTGGTCATTATATAGAGAAAAATTGGAGTATAATATAATAAAGAAATCAAGACGTGCACGCTATCCTAGTTGATATTGACTAGACATAACGATAAACTAAAAAAACACGTCATTGACTAGTCTCTTGTCGTTCTCTCTTGGGAAGCAAAATATCTTTAACAAATCCAATAAAACCAACTTCATATTACGAAATACATTTAATGCAGACATACATGGCGGTTCCACTTTTTAAAACTACCGAAAATGGAAAAACAACATTACGAAGACAACTTACTAATTTTACTTAAACATCAAGTAAACTAAATTATAGAAACAACAACAACAACAACATTACGTAGACAACTTACTAATTATACTTAAAAATCATGTAAACTAAATTAAACCGTTCCCACAATTCCAACTTGTGATGGTGAACTTACTTTGACGTTGGTTCGTTACCACGCCTGTCCAGAGGTGATGGGTATGTCTTTGTAGTAGTGTCTGGTGTGGGAACTACGGCTTCAGAATGTATCAAATGGAAGTAGTCACATTCCTTTACCGGATACTCTTGCATATGATAGTTCTCATAGTGACAACGTAGAGAACGTAAATCCCTATCCCCGTCTACCATGATATGTTTAATCAATGCTGGCATTCCACAATTACATACATGTGTTTCAGAGTAACTATCCGGTGCAGTATCCATTAGGGGAGATGGCCTTAAAAGATCGTAATCGCCGCTTGACATGGTAATTTTCTAGTTCCTTATTTGTGGTGTTTTAGTATAGGAATGAGTATGTTTGGAGAGTTGTTGAATGTATGGATTTTATAGAGAAATGTTGATCTTGCATAATAATAAAAATGTCTTCCTGGCATGCACACAAATCTAGCTGAAAGATACCTCACACAAACATAACTTTTCATACACCACAAATCTAGCTGATAGATACCTCACCTTACCCTTAGGTCAATAATGCACTTCATTAATTTAATATATATTAAAAACATACAATTCACCCTATTTCTTCTATAAATAGAATCCCCAAACATATAACCTCAACTCACATTTCATAATCTATTTCCAATAAAAAAAAATGGTGGCTCGTAATCATCCAGGTATTACAAACTGCACTTGCTATTACGGTGGGCATTTCGAGTTCGGAGAAGAAGTAAAATACGTGGGAGGGGGTATAGCCGACGTAGACCTTGACAGTAATGTAGGATTATCTTTCATGGAGTTTTATCACATGTTTGAATCACTTGGTTACACTGATCCTGTTCTTCCAAAGTATTACTATGTGCCGCAAGGCCAATCCATTACCGAAGGACTGATCGAACTCAAAAGAGAAGCAGATCTAATCCCTGATATTCTATATGCGTCCTAGAAGGGGGGTTGAATAGGACAATGGAAATTAATCGGCTAATTTTATTTCAAGTAAATAAAATTAAAAGCTAATTTGAATCCTATTGTTTTAGCAAACTAAATAGTAAGAACTAGATAATCCTAAAAGACAATATTATCAAACTATTCATGTGAGCATTTTATCAAGCATATAGAGTGCGGAAATGTAAAGAGTGAAGGGATAGAAAACGATACACAACGATGTATAGTGGTTCGGTTTCCCTACATCCACTACCTAAGGAAGTCTCCTTAGGATTTGCAAGATTCTCAACTAATCTTCGTAACTCTTAAACCGGGTGAGATTACAAACCCTTTACAACCACTTCAAAACCTTGAAGGAAATACACTTGTGTTATCACCAACACAAGGAACCAAGCATAAAACTTATGCTCACACTACTCTCTTAATCTATTACAAGAACTAAGAGGAAAGGAAAAGTGTTTAGGGGTGCTTATAAAAGCTTTGTAACTAAACTCCTAAATGAGTGAATATAAACTATATAGCTTGAGAATGGATATGACTTGAATGCTCCTTTGAAACCTCCTTGAATGATAATATTAATTGCTCTTAAGATTGGTAGATGGAAGGCTTGAGTTGTGTCTTGAATGAGCTTCAATATATAGCTGAAAATATCTTCCAACGGTCAAAAGGCTTCTATCTAACGGATCTATTTTTACTCCAACGGATATAAGCTTTGTCCTCTAGTAATAGTGCAGAAACCCTCTATTGCGGTGTACCGCGGGTATGGTCCGGTGCACCGCGAAATCGCTCGTCTTAACTTCAAGCTTACTGGTCGGACTATCCTATGCACCGTGTCCCTGGTTCGTGCCTCAGTCCGGTGTACCGCGCCTCAGTCCGGTGTACCGCACATTTTCTTAGCTTACTGGTCGGACTAGCCTGTGCACCGCGTCTCTGGTCCGTGGCACTGCGGTGTACCGCAGTTTCTGTCCGGTGTACCGCGACACTGCTCTTTTGAAGCTCAAGCTTAAGATCAAGGAATTTAACACAACTAATCTAATGAGGGGTTTTGGAAAACCTTTAAAAGTGATACCAAATGAATTTTAGTTTAAATGATGATTTGTCAAATATTAAAACGGGAATAAAAACAAGGTGAGGCTAACAATCTCCCCCTTTTTGATGTTTGACAAATCATAAACTTTTGAAGATGCCTAAGATAAAGTTTTGATCAAAAACTCCCCCTCAACCTAATCACTAGAGTTTTTATAAAAACTCCCCCTCACAAAATGCATTTGAAAAAGTTTAACTAAAATTTCTCCCCCTTTGTCAACAACAAAAAGAACCAATGATACGATTTTTGAAATTTTTTAAGGGTTCAAAATACATTTTGAGTAAAAACAAAGGCTAAAGAAGTAAATGGATAACAATTAGAAGCTTCAAGGACCCTATAACATCAAGAAAATATTAGCAACAAGATAATATACACAAAAAGCACTAAACAATAAAGGCATGAAGGGATGGTTAGAGAATTTGCATGCCAATCTCACAGCGAATTTTCTCAAAAAGATCTTGGGGTAGAGGTTTAGTAAAGATATCGGCTAGTTGATTTTCCGAAGTGACAAATTCAAGTACAATATCCCCTTTTTTAGTGTGATCACGGATAAAGTGATGACGGATTTCTATGTGTTTCGTTCTAGAGTGTTGAATAAGATTTTTGGTAAGATTGATAGCACTAGTGTTATCACAACGAATGGGAACACAATCATACTCTAGGCCAAAATCTAGTAAGGTTTGTTTCATCCAAAGAATTTGAGTCACACAATTTCCGGCCGCAACATATTCGGCTTCGGCCGTGGATAAAGCAACACTATTTTGTTTTCTACTAGACCAAGAAACAAGGGATTGACCTAAGAATTGGCAACTTCCACTAGTACTCTTCCTATCAAGTCTACAACCGGCATAATCGGCATCCGAATAACCTATTAGTTCAAAAGAGGTAAATCTTGGGTACCAAAGTCCTAGACTTAGGGTTCCTTTCAAATACCTAAAAATACGCTTAACGGCACTAAGATGGGATTCTTTAGGAGATGATTGAAATCTAGCGCAAAGACACACGGGGAACATAATATCGGGTCTAGAAGCGGTTAAATAAAGTAAGCTACCAATCATACCTCGATATGCTTTCTCATCAACATCCTTACCATCTTCATCTTTGTCTAATTTTGTGGATGTGCTCATTGGAGTTCCAATTTCCTTTGCATCTTCAAGTCCAAATTTTTTGATCAATTCTTTTGTGTATTTGGCTTGATTTACAAAGATGCCATCCTTCATTTGCTTGATTTGAAGTCCAAGAAAGTAATTCAATTCTCCCATCATGCTCATCTCAAATTCCTTATGCATGCTTTTAGAAAAATTCTCACAAAGATTTTCATTAGTGGCACCAAATATTATATCATCCACATAAATTTGAACAAGAAGGATATCTTTTGAAGACCTTTTTATAAATAAAGTGGAGTCAATATTTCCTCGTTTAAAACCATCATCTAATAAAAATTTGCTTAATCGTTCATACCAAGCACGAGGTGCTTGTTTTAAACTATATAAAGCCTTTGAAAGTTTAAAAACATGATTTGGAAATTTTGGATCCTCAAAACCCGGTGGTTGTTTAACAAAAACTTCCTCATCTATAAAAACATTTAAAAAATCACTTTTGACATCCATTTGGTAAAGTTTAAAATTCATATAACAAGCAAAAGCAAGTAGCATACGAATAGATTCAAGTCTAGCTACCGGAGCAAAAGTTTCATCGAAATCAATACCTTCTTCTTGATTGTATCCTTGAGCAACTAACCTTGCTTTATTTCTAGTGATAATACCGGTGTCATCTAGCTTGTTGCGAAATACCCACTTAGTGCCAATAATAGTAGGGCCAATTGGTTTCTCAATTAATTTCCAAACTTTACTACGCTCAAATTGATTTAATTCCTCATGCATAGCGTTTATCCAATGATCATCTAGCAAGGCTTCTTTAATATTCTTGGGCTCAATTTGAGATAAGAATGCTTGATGAGCACATAGAGCAATAATACGAGAACGAGTGGTAACACCTTCTTTTGGATCACCTAGAATTAATTCACTTGGGTGATCTTTGATATTTTTCCAACACTTTGGTAAATCCGTACTAGCTTCATTTGAGAGTTGACCATTTTCCTTAGGAGGTTCATCATGAGAATTTAATTCTTGAGTAGGAGATTCTAAGGGTTGATCTTGTGGAGTATCTTCATGTAAATCAACATCTACTACTTTCTTGATACAAAAAGGATTAGTCTCATCAAAGTCAACATGCATAGATTCTTCAATGGTACGAGTACGTTTATTGAAAATGCGATAGGCTTTTCCCTTAGTGGAATAACCAAGAAAAATACCTTCATCCGATTTAGCATCAAATTTTCCCAAATAGTCCCTAGTGTTTAAGATAAAACATTTGCACCCAAAAACACGAAAATAAGCAATAGTTGGTGGTCTACCATTCCAAAGCTCATAAGGGGTTTTCTTAATAAGGGGTCTAATTAGAACTCTATTTAACACATAACAAGCCGTATGAACGGCTTCACCCCAAAAGTATGTAGGCAAGCTATGTTCTTTTAGCATTGTTCTAGCCATTTCTTGTAGAGTTCGGTTTTTCCTTTCCACTACCCCATTTTGTTGGGGAGTTCTAGGAGCCGAAAAATTATGCTCAATCCCAAATACATCACAAAAATGCACAAAAGGAGAATTCACATATTCACTACCATTATCACTACGAATACATGTAATAGAGTAGCCTTTCTCATTTTGCACATTTCTACAAAGTTTTGCGAATTCATTGAAGGCATGACTTTTTAAAGCAAGGAACATCACCCATGTATATCTAGTGTAATCATCAACAACAACAAAGACATATCTAGATCCTCCTAGACTAGTGACATCAACGGGACCAAAAAGATCCATATGCAATAATTGAAGTGGCCTAACGGTGATGACCTTATTTATGGATTTAAAAGATGAACGATGTTGTTTACCAAGTTGACATGCATCACATAATTTATCTTTATCAAACTTATAAATAGGCAAACCAATGACAAGATTTTTTCTAGACAATTTTGAAATCAAATCCATACTAGCATGTCCTAAACGTCTATTCCAAAGCCAACTATCATTTACCACGAATAAGCATTTAATACGTTGACACATAATACTTTCAAGATCAACTACAAAAACATTATCCGATCTTTTTGCAATAAACATAGTATCTAACTCATCATTTTTGAAAACAATGCATCTAGATGCTTCAAATTTAACACTATAACCAACATCACAAAGTTGACTTATGCTAAGCAAGTTAAAAGATAGACCCTCAACAAGTAAAACATTAGAGATAAGTAAAGAATTCATATTACCGATGTTACCTTTACCCAAAACGCGTTTTTTAGTATTGTCGGCAAAAGTAACTCTATCCCCTTTTGTTTTATATAAACGTGTAAATAATGATGGGTTCCCGGTCATATGTCTTGAGCATCCACTATCAAGGAGCCATATATTTTGCTTCTTGATGCTCAATCCCTACACACAAAAATAATTTAGGATTTAGGTACCCAATTTGGTTTGGGTCCATGAGGGTTAGTGGATTTTCTTTTTATAGCCCATATAGGCCTTTTCCAAAGTGGCACAAGAGATCCCAAATCCAATAATTTACGATAATAACAATGAGATGCATCATGACCAAGTTTTTCACAATAGGTGCAAGTGATAGAAGATTTTGAAGAAGATGGAATTGCATTTGAAATTTTTGATTTTACAAAAACATTTTTCAAGGGTTTTTGTTTAGTGAATGGATCATATCCAACACCACTTTTTTCAAAAGCCATTTTTTGAGAGCCTAAAATCATTTCCAAGTTTTCTTGCCCATTTGTAAATTTTAAAATAATAGCATTTTGATCAACAATCTTTTTCTCTAACAAAGCTTTTTCTTCCAAAAGATTTTTCTCAATAAGATGAAGTTTCTCATTTTCATTTATACATTCATCACAAAGATTTTGACAATCTTCCAAAGCTTTTAAAACCTCTTTAGTTCTATTTTTCTCAAATTCTAAATCTTTTGTCAAAACTTTGTTTGTTTCAATAGAGTTTAAGAAATCATTGTAGAGAGAATCAAATGCCTCATGAATATCTTGTTCACTAGCATCATCATTAGATAAAGAGAGTTTAGATTTAGGAGTTACCTCATCATGATTTGCCATAAAGGCAAAGTGAGTTGAACCAGTATCATCATCCGAAGAAGCATCTTCATCATTTTCAAGTTCTCCCATAAAAGCAACAAGATTAACATTTTCGTTATCACTTTCTTCTTCATCCGAATTTTGAGTATCCCAAGTGATATTAGCATGCATTGCTCTCTTAGGTTTCTCCTTTTGAAGAAGAGGACAATAAGTTTTGATGTGACCAACTTTCTTGCAATGATAGCAAGTGGGTTCATCTTGTTTGATAGCTCTAACATTCTTCTTATAGGGTGAGGAAGAACTTCCTTTCTTGGCAAAGCGTTTGTATCTCATGAATTTTTTTATATCTCTTGCCAACATAGCCACTCCTTCATATTCACTAGTTTCTTCTTCATGTGAGTTTTCTTCTTCTTCACTTTCCTTCCTTTCTTTTCGTTCTTTCAACTTGGTACTCAAGGCATGGAAAACAATGGATTTCTTAATCTTCTTCTCCTCATCATCTCTTATCTTTTCTTCTTCAAGCACAAGCTCTTCCGTCATGAGGTTGCAAATGAGTTCATGAACCGTCATTTTTTAAAGATCTTTAGTGTCTCTTATAGAGTTGATCTTTGATTTGTATTTCCTTGGAAGAGCAAATAAGATTTTTCGACATTGTTCTTTGTTGGTGTACTCTTGACCAAGAGTCTTCAAGGTGTTGACAATGTTAGAAAATCTTTGATGCATAGCATTTAAGGCTTCATCGGGTTCCATACGAAATAGCTCATACTTGGTGATAAAAAGACCAATCTTAGTTTCTTTGATATCTTCCGTTCCTTGATATGATAGCTCCAAGAGTTGCCACATTTCATGAGCCGAATTGCATTCACTAACTCTAGCATACTCCGTGACACTTAACCCATATATGAGTATGTTCATAGCTTTGTTGTTTTTGGTGAGTTTAGCTATGTCTTGATCATTGTAATCATCTTCATCTTTCACCTCCGTTTTACTACCATTAACATAAGGAATGTAAGGACCCTTCTTGATAGCAAGCCACAAAAAGTAATCAATTCCTTTGACATGAATCTCCATTTTCTTTTTCCATCCAAAGTAGTCTTTTCCTACAAAAAGCGGAGGTCTAGTAGAACATGAACCTTCCGGTTGATTAGAATCCATATCGTATTAACTCTAGAAACGATTAAGTACAATAGAGCTAGGCTCTGATACCAATTGATATTCTATATGCGTCCTAGAAGGGGGGTTGAATAGGACAATGGAAATTAATCGGCTAATTTTATTTCAAGTAAATAAAATTAAAAGCTAATTTGAATCCTATTGTTTTAGCAAACTAAATAGTAAGAACTAGATAATCCTAAAAGACAATATTATCAAACTATTCATGTGAGCATTTTATCAAGCATATAGAGTGCGGAAATGTAAAGAGTGAAGGGATAGAAAACGATACACAACGATGTATAGTGGTTCGGTTTCCCTACATCCACTACCTAAGGAGGCCTCCTTAGGATTTGCAAGATTCTCAACTAATCTTCGTAACTCTTAAACCGGGTGAGATTACAAACCCTTTACAACCACTTCAAAACCTTGAAGGAAATACACTTGTGTTATCACCAACACAAGGAACCAAGCATAAAACCTATGCTCACACTACTCTCTTAATCTATTACAAGAACTAAGAGGAAAGGAAAAGTGTTTAGGGGTGCTTATAAAAGCTTTGTAACTAAACTCCTAAATGAGTGAATATAAACTATATAGCTTGAGAATGAATATGACTTGAATGCTCCTTTGAAACCTCCTTGAATGATAATATTAATTGCTCATAAGATTGGTAGATGGAAGGCTTGAGTTGTGTCTTGAATGAGCTTCAATATATAGCTGAAAATATCTTCCAACGGTCAAAAGGCTTCTATCTAACGGATCTATTTTTACTCCAACGGATATAAGCTTTGTCCTCTAGTAATAGTGCAGAAACCCTCTATTGCGGTGTACCGCGGGTATGGTCCGGTGCACCGCAAAATCGCTCGTCTTAACTTCAAGCTTACTGGTCGGACTATCCTATGCACCGTGTCCCTGGTCCGTGCCTCAGTCCGGTGTACCGCGCCTCAGTCCGGTGTACCGCACATTTTCTTAGCTTACTGGTCGGACTAGCCTGTGCACCGCGCCTCTGGTCCGTGGCACTGCGGTGTACCGCAGTTTCTGTCCGGTGTACCGCGACACTGCTCTTTTGAAGCTCAAGCTTAAGATCAAGGAATTTAACACAACTAATCTAATGAGGGGTTTTGGAAAACCTTTAAAAGTGATACCAAATGAATTTTAGTTTAAATGATGATTTGTCGAATATTAAAACGGGAATAAAAACAAGGTGAGGCTAACAATCCCGATGTGTGATGGTATTAAGGATAGGGGGACACGGAGCTAATCTTGTACATCGACAAAGTCCCGTACGTCCCACCGAGTAACGATGATACTTCGGTATGCTACCATTTTGTCTTGTAGTTAAGCTATTTTGTTGTACGGTAAGATATTCCAGTGGTTAAATTCGTCCTGAATAATCGTGTGTGATTTTGTTGTTGAAATTTCGTGTAATTGTTGATGTTGTATCAAAGGTTTTGGCGAGACCTTTCGTAGTTCATGTTATCCTAATATTGTTTTAATGATGTGTGTTTTGCGGTTTAAATAAAAAATATTCATTTAAAAAAACAAGAGGTCAATTACTATCACGAAAAAATTAACGAAACAGCAACATTACACAATAAACTGACATGGTGACTTACACGCTTCAGATCTGGATCTGGCTTAAACACACTCTCACATAACCAGCTTTCGAAGGTGAACTCACTTTGATGATGGACCTTTAACACCCCTTTCCATAGCCGATGGAACTGGCTCCAGAGTAGTGTTTAGTGTGCGAATTACCGTTTCAACATGAAGCAAACGGGAGAAGTCACATCCCCTAACAGGACACTCTTGCATACGATAATTCTCGAAATGACAACGAAGAGAATGTAAAATCCTATTGCCGTCTACCGTGATACGGTGAATCAACGTTGGCATTCTACATTTACAAACATGTGTTCCCGAGTAATTTCCCTGTGAAATATCCATTTGGGGAGATGGCCATATCAGATCTTCGGTAAAATCACTGGGACAGGGGTTGCTTGACATGTTATTGTTCTGTTTTCTCACTTATGGTTGCTTATTAGTGAGACTGGTGTGTTTGAAGGATTGTTGGACGTATTGATTTTATAGAGAAGTTTTGAAGTTAACTCGTGTTGATAGAACCCCTAAACCCCTAAACCTTTAATCAATAACATCTAAACCCTATACCCTAACCTCTAAACCCTAAACAGTAACATCTAAACCCTATACCCTAACCCCTAAACCTAAACCCTTTACCCCAAATCACTTAACCCCGTTCTCTATAATGTTAAGATTTATTTTGTAGAATAAATAAAAAATATACATTGTTAAATTTCCAAAAAAATTATACATTGTTAAATTTTCAACTTAGTAGACATTTTAAATGAATAAAATTAAGTTAAGAATTAAATTTTTACCACAAAACCTAATACGAAATCTTTTTCTTATTATAAGACTGTTAATTAGTTAGTTTTTACATTTTTAATGTAGTTTTATTTTTGTTTAAATAAAATCGGAATTTTTTGGGTTAAAGTCTAAAACGGATTTTTTTTTACACAAAATAATGTATTAATAATTTTTTTAGTCGATTAATCCAATTTTTAAAACGAAAAAGAAAAAAAACCCAACCCTTGTTTTGTTTTGTAGTGTCACGTGACCAACCTGCAGCAACAGAGAAAATGACATTGACAATTGAGATAAAGGAGATTTGGTCAGTTTTTCAAGACTCAATAAAGATTTGGCCTTATCCACAATATCCATATGAATCATAAAGCCACGTAGATGCGGACCAACTTGCGAACATTTGTGGTGACAACTCCATGGGGTAAGCATTACTCCTTCATCGTGAGAGCTTATTCGGTACAATAAACATTTCTTTAAATAAAATTATGAAATTACGTTGGTACCCTTTTCAGGGACTTAAATGCAATTAGGGATATAAATTTTCATAAAAAGGTATATAAGGTTCCTCAACTATCGTTGAATTTTGATAATTGGCATCTAACTTTTCATAAAGGGCCAAATTGAATTAGTTTTTCTGTAGGGTCTATATCATAAAAGCTGACATGGCAAGTACACGTGGCATACGTAGGCTATAGCTGATATACGGTATGTATACGAAAGTGTATTGCTTTTGTATTTTTTTTATTGTATGTATTTGTTTTATTATTATATTTTGCACGTTTAAGACATTTGTCTTATTTCTTATCCACCACACGTGTTTCCCTCTCTCCAACTCTCTCAACTCTTCATCTTCCTCACTACGCCAAAACCTTCATCGCTGCAAAATCATTCCTCTCTACGAGATGAACCACATCTGCTTCTCTTCAACTACAATCCTCGTTCAAACTGATGTGGCGCCTTTAGTTCGTAACATAGTAGGTCGATATAGTCAGTTTTTTCAAGGGTTTTACAAAGAACAAAACAATAATCCCAGTAAAGGGCTCTTTGACAAATCGGTGTTGCTAAGAAACAATGGGAAGGTCTCGTGTTAAGAAAAGGTAATCGTCTTACACATTAAGCTACCATTTAAACAAAATGGGTCCTAGATGATTAGGTGTTATTCGCGTTGGTAATGAGGGTTAAAGTTTTTCGAATGGTTGTTTTGGGTTAAGAACTGTTTTTGGTTTTATTTTGTTTTAGTTTTTCTTTGTGATTTTCTGAGAAATTCATATGCGTATTGGTTTTTCAACGAGTTTTAGGGCTTGTATCTTTTGTCATTTCACATTTTCGTTTGAAAATCAGGGTTATGGTCCCCCCCTTTTACGATTTCGTGGTCCCCTGTTATAACTTGTACCACAATTAGTTAAATTAAGAAAAGGGTTTTTATGGAACTGTCATTTTCGCGTGTCCCTATTTGTTGAAGATGTTGATAAAATGTCTTTTTTTTGTTACATTTAACCTAAAAGCTTTATCAATACTCTGTGAAGATTAATTTACAAAAATGTGTATATTTTTAGTGCTGATAAATCTTTTATCTCATGTAGGTGTCCTGAGTACTATACTGGGAAGCCTAAGAAAGCTCGTTCTAGCTTCGCGTGTTACTTGTAAGTGAACGGTGAATTTTCCATCATTTTGTGGTGTTTATTTATGCGTAGAGAATACATTTTTAACGGGCTGTACTACGTTAAATTTCAGGGAAGTTGTTAGTGAACAAAGAAAGAAATCATACAGTAAAGAAATCCGGGACCAATTCGTTTGCGATCTTCACGATGAATTCAAACTTTTGCCGCCTGAAGAAAAGTTGCCGTATGAAGAGATGGCGGCAGAAGATCTTAAAAAGTACTGGTCTGAAATAGCTTTGATAACTAAAAAAAATGTAAGATAATGTCACAATTTTGTTTAACTTTTTTAGATTTACGGACTATATTCGTATTAATAATGTAATTTTGTTTAATTTTTTCTTTTGTAGCTGAAGATTGCGACCCGATCATCTATCAACACTGTAAAAACTATTAACGAAAGTCTTTCGGAGGAACAAATTGAAGCGGTGAAGCGAGTGGGTTTCGGTTCGCTATTGGATATCGATTTAGGTAATCTCAAGCATCCGGTTTGCATGTTGGTGGCTGAGTGTTTTGACGCCACAAGTAACTCATTTGATTTTCATGGCATCAAGTATTCATTTAACGCTAACGACGTGGAGGCTATGATTGGGTTAAGGAATGCCGGTGAAATTATTGTCCTCGACGAAACAAAAGATAGGGAATATTTGAATTTGAGAGTAAGTTATGGAAATAGCGATGTTTTGACTATGAAGAAACTTTTGGTGAGGTTGGAGGCGAATAATTCAGCAGATGATGACTTCTTAAGGACTTATTTGATGATTATGTTTGGTTACTTCTTGTTTCCCAACACGGATGGTGGAATAAAAGCCTATTATTTGCAACCATTAAAGGACATTGACTCCATAGCCAATTTTAATTGGGCTCAACTTGTTTTCGAATTATTGAGATCGGGAATTATGGAGTATAACAGTTGTAGGAAACAATTTGAGAGATATGATAGTGACGCAAAGACTAAAAGCCTATCTTTTCGTGGATGCATCTACTTGTTGATGGTGAGTGTGTTTGGTTTTATTTTTTTGTATGTAGCTATATTATTTTCGTACAAGGAGAAAATTTTTAGGCAACAACTAGAGATAAAAATAATAATTTATAATTCAAGTTAAATAAAATTGTAATAGGTATGTTATAAAAACATATTTAATTATTGGAATGTGAAAACTTAATTCAAGTAATGAATTTTAGATTAAGTAATGGAAAAACTTAATTCAAGTAATTTAAATCATGGAATGGAAAAACTTAAATGTAGTAATGGAAAACTTAATTATGGGAGTTTTAAATTTAAAAATAAAAACAACTTAATGAATCTTTAATCTTACTACATACTTAAGTTGAATTATTGTCGTTTTTGAAATTAAATGTAAAAGTTTTCTAGCACTTAAAGAATATTTATATTTAAATATAATTATATAGTTAAATGCTTATATTTTTCGAACAAGTTTAATATATTTTAAGCATTTAAATTCAAAGTTAAAGATATTTCTATAATAAAGTAAAAATCGGTTGCTTTAACAAATATTTCTTCAGACAACTATTTTGTATTTAATCTTTTAATATTTAGTATTGTGTGCGAATGAATACGATTTTAATAGATATGTTATAAAATCATCATTACTTATTGGAATGGAAAAACTTAAATAAAGTAATTTTAGTTTGAATCAAATAATGGAAAAACTTAAATCAAGTAATAGAAAAACATAACTGAAGTAATGGAATTACTTAAATTATGGAATGGTAATATTTAAATATAGTAATGGAAAACTTAATTATTGGAATTTAGAATTTTTAAAAAAAGTAATGAATCTTTCATCTTACGACATACTTAAGTAAAAATATTGTTGTATTTCTAATTAAATGGAAAGCTTTTCTAACGCTTAAAAAATGTATATATTTTAATATAATATTTTTTATTTATTGTTTATTTCTGTATATATCATTTACACATTTTCTTTATTATTCAGATACTTTTTCTAGATCAAATTAATGGGCCCAAAGACTTCAACAGAGAACACCATGATCGACCATCCATCAAGTATTGGAGCGTGGCTAAAATTCAGTCGAAATTTAGGAGGGTGGGCGGTTGTTTCCGATACAACGAAACTTGTAATGTAATTCCTCGGCTAGAAGATTACCCAAATGAAATGAACAAGAATGAAGAACGCTATTGAGAAGAAGGAGCTGAAAGAGACAAACGAAAGGATTAACAAAATAGAGAAAAACGTGTCTAGGGTTGCAGAGTTTATTGCGGAGCGTGAATGTGCGAAAGATAATGATCTGGTAGATAGTTTGAGAAAACTTACTGATAGAGTGGATGAGTTGCAGGCTGTGTTGATTGGTAAATCTCAAAACGAGCCCCCTATGCAAGTTTGTGGTGATAAAGAAGAAAGCTCAGTACCCTCGTTGGACATCAACAAATCAGTTCATGTGCTTTCGGACGATGAAGCGGTTGATAACAATTTTGTCATGTACGAGCATTTGTATTGCGATACAAAGATTTTAAAAACCGAGGACCACTCATTACTCAGTTATATGCTTCTTGGTCCTAATGAGTAAGTGTTTCTTGTATTTCTTTATTTTATAGTTTTTTTTTTAATTCCTTTTTGTTTTTATGACAGGGAGAGAGTTGTTGACTATACGGTTGGCCATGTTACGCGAGGGCAAATGAGGAACTTGATAACCGAGGAGAGTATGGTCGACGAAGAGGTTAGTTATATGTATGAATTCTTGTTTTTTAATTAAATGTAATAAACTTTTACTTTGTTGTTCATTTTCACAGATAATATCTGCAATGGCTTATGCATTAAATTATGACTCGAAGCTTTATGGAGAAAGAAAGTATTATTGCCCTACTTCACTTTGGGTAAGTAATTCGAACAATTAGAAGTGTTGCTATCTTTTAACTTTACTGTATACATAATTTATTTGGAATGTTTTTGACTTTGTGTTTCAGCAAATGGCACAACGAGCTGACGAAGACCTGGAGTTTAGAACAAACTATTGGTTAAATAACCAATTCGACGGGGATTTCAAGAAAATAAAACAGGTTATTTTTATTTTCTTGGAATTTGTTAATTATTGCATTTGGCATACTATTGTTAACTCGCTACTGTTCAATATATTTTTCCAGATTTTTGTTCCCTACAACAAAAACTTCCACTGGGGTTTGGTAATTATAGATTTTCACTTTCGAAAGGTTTATAGGTGTGATACGTTAAGGCATTACATCAAAGTTGGGATATTTAAAGCTGAATTGAAGAAAACAGTAATATTTTTACTTTAGTGTTTAAAATGAATTTTTTACTTACGTTATTAATACAGTTTTCTGGTATTTTTTTCAACAGTTAGCAGTTCTTCATGAACAATTCTCTCTCCATCCCTCGTACACCGAAAATATAACGTTATTCCCCAAAGAAGTACCCGGATGGGTCCCAGGTCAATCAGCAACTGGTAATGACTGTGGAGTTTACGTTTGCGAGACGATGAGAATCCGTAACGAAACAAGTGAATGGACAGATGATCTTTCCGCTAGTAAACGCTTTTTTGTTGGAAGTTTTCTTTGGCGTCATATGATCAATGTGATCAACACACATGAATGTGTTGTTGTGTATGGCTAAAGATTATGGTAGTTTGTTATCTTGTAATTCTATTTATGTTATGTTGGATGTAATGACCTATTTGTTTTGTGTTTTGGTATGGTTTAATTCACTTATCTAGGTTTATTATCCGTAGAAGAAAAGTTATTTCATTAAGTTGGGCTGTGTCTAGTACGCACTGTATGATTTAACTAATTAAACAAGTTTTTGAGTTACCTTCTTTATCCTTATGTAAATAATCTAAACATTCCAAGTATTCAAGTAGCTGATATGGTAATTCAGTATACTCTCGTGGATGATGCTAGGGTTCGAATCCCCCGACATCAATAGTTTTTAAATTAAAACCATATTGTCGTTAAACAAAATGAGTCTGTGCATCATCATGCTCGTAGAAGATGAGTTGGTCTATTGGTAATATGGTACGCTTACACGAGGCTTGGCTGGGTTCGAATCCACTAATGTATATTTTAATTTCAAATCTACCCTAAATTTTCGAATCCCATCATTTTTTTTACAAGTCTAATATTACCAAATTAATTTTAATGACAATGACATTTTAAATGCAAACTCTACCTTAAATTTTGACGAGCAACATAGATGTGTTCCTTACATACTTTAAGTTTAAAGCAAACTAGCCAAATTACTACATAAATAAGAGTTGTTTTTTAGCGCAAACCATTACTTTTTGTCCCTTGAATCTTGAATCCACAACATTAACGAGGCAATTTTATCATCAACGTAATCTTTCAACTCGTTGACTCGCTCCTCTTGGCGCTTTTCCCTCACATTCTCACGAGCAATTGTTCTTTCCTCCATTGCGTGTTCACGTGCAATGGCTCTTTCTTCCAACTCGTCCAAAGTTTGAATAGATGAAGTTCCTACCGTTGTACTTTGTTTTTTTCTATTCCTTGCAGGCTCGATGCATTGCCTGAAACTATGTTTGAAATCTCTACCACAAAACTTAATTGGTGGCTTGTCTTCTACGTACATGTCCGACAAATCCACATTCAACCTGTCGAACAACTGCATAATCAAACGAGGAAAGGGGAGTGGTTCAATAGTACCTGGCTTTGCATCCATGATTTTTTCCCGGCTACGTAATATTTGTGATAGAACAACAGCTCCAACATCGAAAGGAACCTCCTTGTATAACCAATAGAGAACATTCTGATTTAGAAGTGGCCTTTCCGATGGGTGACTTGTGGTTGTCGGTAGTAAATTATGACAAGCAATTGCGTCGATAATTAACATTTTAGGAGGCATGTGTGTCTTCTTCACCGGAATGTGATAACATTTTGTAGTTGGGTGGTCAAACTCTTCTACGAAACCCGGAAAAAGTTCCTAGACCCACGTAGCATCTCTTCCTCCTTCGTTATATATGTTTGCGTAATCTGAAGTGTTTTCTTCCACTTGTTCCATAGAAAGCCCGGTGTATATTGAAGTAAGATGGTTTGTATCGAAACTGTATGGGATATCGTTTACGGTACAGGTAAAATGTGATTTACAAAGCTCATCCCATCTAGCTAGTTTTCCGTTAAACCTGTCGGCTCTACTTGTATGCAATGTTAAGTAAAACTCATCCAATGCCCTTTTACAAAACCTTGTGTTGTTTCCCGGACCAAAAAACCATTTCATTTTATCGTCCAATTTCATTCGAAGCAAATGTTCAAGAGAGGATTCCAGAACTCCCTCATAATTAACAAAAGAGTGTAGATCAACTAAAAGTTCTTCTTTGACGGGTTGGCTAGCAAAGTTGTTGATATATTTTTCTAAAAATGGTTTATGCAAACTAGGTAATTGGATAGACATTCCTACATAAGTTAAGTTTTAAGCTAAGAAACAATTTAATAACTTCTAACTTTTTTTATTAAATTAAAAAAAAAATTAAACATACTTACTTGAGTTGGGTTTTGATTACTACAAGGTGCAGGAGATAAATCTTCTTCCACTTATCTATAACATAAAATTGATATTTTAATGCATAATTCTAAATAAAATAATTAAATGTAAAAAAAACTTACATGCACTTGGGAGCCTTGGTTTACTTTTTGGAAACTATTGTGCAGGTTTAATAAATGTAGGCATCGATTTATATTGAGGAGATTGAAAATGGATATGCAGGACTGGTATGGTTTTTGGGCCACAGGTTTATAATATTGATAAAAATAATGGACTTATTCTTGTTGGGCCTAAGGGTTATAATGGTAGATAGTGTAATGGACTTTCGAATATGGACTCAAACATATTTCCTTACTCTTTGTATAAATATTTATTTTAAATTAATTGGTTTTTTATTTTTCCTGTCATAGAAATTGAAGTCATTTCTTAACATAGAATCTGCACTTAATACGGTTATTATTTAATTTTGTAATTATATTAATCGCATTATGTTTATTACAGCAATATATATCACAATTAATTAAATATTCTCCCACAATGGTTAATTCTATAACATCTTTAATTCAACGAGATAGAACCAAAAATAACTGCAAATCAAATTCATTACATCCATAAAATACTACAACAAACGCAGATAATCTGCAGAAATAATAGAAATTGCTATTATTTGAAAAATAGAATTACAACTAAAAGAACACAAATCATATATAACGTGAATCTTTCAGTTCTTGTGACCCAGCTTGTTCGCCGGTCAACGAAGACCGGGAGACACCAGTGCCAAAAGCCGCAAGCCTCACAAGCGAAGAAGAGCTTCCCTTTATTGCCATTGGTGTTTGCCTTTGTTATTGTTGGCTCCAGCAAGATCTTGGGATTACAATTGCACCACACATTTCTATACCTTGCATCCACAATTTATGCCATTGAAGAGTTTTTTTTTATTGATGAAGGAAGAAAGAAGGAATCGCCGGGAGAGTGGAGAAGGAAGAAGACAACAATTGTGATTTAGGGTTGAGTAGGGAATAAACTCGTTTTTATGTCCTAGGTTTAATGGACTGGGAAACCCCTTATGGACATTGGTTGGGTTTGGCAATGGGCTTTGTCTACATATATGATGCACAAAAAAGTTAATGGGCTGTGGTAAATATGGAACACCATATAAGTAACCAACTCGTTTTTGTTTAAATTTAAATTTCAGTTTTTTTTTTTAATTTTTAAATTAAGCTTTCAGTATTCACGTATAGTACTTAAAAAAGGAGTTTCATAAAAAAAAAAAAAGAAGTTGCTAAAATAAACTTGCATTACATAATTAAAAGCTGAAACTAAGTTCACAATCCTAAACAAAGATAGAAATAAACCAGGGGAATACATAAAACGAAATCATAAGCCGGACCGCTTTACTCCTTAAGTTGTTCCACGTACATAATTAATTCGTGTTCGTTACGGGCTTTGATCTCGTCACACATTCTTACAATGTCATCTTGAGTTTCGATTTTTTTAAGCCCGTCTTTTAGTGTTGCTCTATTAGGCAAGTAGTAAAATGTAGGCATTACGGATTCTTCGTAACCGAGGCGTCTAGCTGTGGTATAAAACGTCCCAAATGAAATTCTTGTACTGACATCTAGTAAATTGATACAAGGGACCCCACCTACGTATAGCACTTCATTCTCCCCGTGCTCAAATTTGCCATTAAAAAATAATGTGAATTCCGTAAGACCCGGATGAGATGAAGGATACGAGAAAATTTTAAATGTTGGTAAAATAATGGTGCCATTTTGGATAGTTAGTACTACACTATAGCAAAGAAATTGCATTCATTTTATAGGTAAATTGTACTCGTTGATTTGAATGATTTGACATTTTTTTATTTGTAAATATATATATTTATTTAAAATTAAAAAAAAGGAGATCATATAATATTTCTAAAGATGAAGGTTTAAGGATACTAGTAGATTGTATATAGTTCTATATATTAAATTTTGTTATATATTTTTTTACTTTGTTTTTTTTTATTTTAAAATTATATTTGTTTATTTTAGTTTATGTAATTTTTTTATTTAAATAATTAAGTTTTTTCGAATTACATGTAGCTCAACAATTAGTTACTGTTAATTTTATTTAAAGTTTGGTACATAATTTTTACTATTTTATGATTTTTTTTTGTTTAATATTAAATTTATATTTATTTATTTTAGTTGAGGAAATTATTTTTATTTAAATAATTAGTTTTTTCGAATTATATTGAGGTGAAAACGTAAATGTTGTTTATTTTATTATAATTAATATTTTCTTGTACATAATATTAAATTTTGTTACATATTTTTTTACATTTTTATGACTTTTTTTTGTCTAATTTTGAATTTATATTTGTTTATTTTAGTTGAGGTAATTATTTTTATTTAAATAATTAGTTTTTTCGAATTATATTTAGCTGAAAACTTAAATTTATTTTAAACATGTATTTTAATTGATATTTTGTTATACATAAAATATTAAATTTTGTTATATATTTTTTTACGTTTTTATGAATTTTTTGGTTCCATAGGCATATAGATGCAGGACACCTTGATCAAGCAATTTCGTTGAGAGACTCTGGAATACCAACAACTAAGATAATTGACGTGTTTGTTAGGGAGGTCGGGTCATACCAAAGTGTCGGTTTCGTGAGGAAAGGTCTTTACAATGTTCTCGGTAGGATAAGGTCGGAAGGGATTAGTGATGGGGATGTAAATGTTACACTTGCTTGCTTAGTAGGTCGGTGTGAGACTGATCTGTTGTTCATTTTCAAATACACGTTGGACGATGAGATTCGTTTGGAGAAATTGTTCTTTTGTGACGGGAGATCGAGGAGAGAGTTTGCGATTTACGGAGATGTCCTCGTTTTTTACACCACCTACAAGACCAACGCATATTGTTTCACGCTAGTAGTGCTAGCCGGTGTTAACAACCACCGTAAGACCTGTATATTTGGTATTGCGTCGGTCAAAGTTTGGTGTTTATTAGTAAAAGTTAGTCGGTTACTAGATAAATGTTCATTGGTCAAGGTTAGAGGACCTTGGGTCAAGGTTAGTTGACTATCGGTCAAACTTAGGTTTTTTTAGTAAAAGCTAGGTTGGTACTAGTTAAATGGTCATCGGCCAAGGTTAGAGGACCTTGGGTCAAGGTTTGTTTACTATCGGTCAAACTTAGGTGTTTTTTAGTAAAAGTTAGTCGGTTATTAGTTAAATGTTCATCGTCCAAGGGTAGAGGACCTTGGGTCAAGGTTAGTTGACTATCGGTCAAACTTAGGTGTTTTTTAGTAAAAGCTAGGTTGTTACTAGTTAAATGTTTATCGGCCAAGGTTAGAGGACCTTGGGTCAAGGTTTGTTGACTATCGGTCAAACTTAGCTGTTTTTTAGTAAAAGTTAGTCGGTTTCTAGTTAAATGTTCATCGATCAAGGTTAGAGGACCTTGAGTCAAGGTTAGTTGACTATCGGTCAAACTTAGGTGTTTTTTAGTAAAAGCTAGGTTGTTGCTGGTTAAAAGTTCATCGGTCAAGGTTAGAGGACCTTGGGTCAAGGTTTGTTGACTATCGGTCAAACTTAGGTGTTTTTTAGTAAAAGTTTGTCGGTTAATCGTTAAATGTTCATCGGCCAAGGGTAGAGGACCTTGAGTCAAGGTTTGTTAATCGTTAAATAATTTTTTTGAACTAGTTTTAAAATATAAAGTTCCCAAAAATTGGGAGTCAAATTGTATTTTCCTTTATATACAATAATCAAACTCATTGCACAAAATTAAGTTACATGGATTGCCAACATGTCAATCTCTTATACCCTAGTATTATCCTACTATAAAATGATGTAATAATGTGAACTCCATTTCGATTCACATAAAAGCTTTCACCACTTCCAAAACCTCTATAAACCATTTCTCTCATCTCCCTTCAATAATGGAAGCGACAAAGCCAAGCAAAGGCGCCGGAGAAAAAAAGAAATCAGGCCTTCAATTCCCCGTCGGCCGTATCGCACGTTTCCTCAAGAAAGGTCCTCACAAAAAGAAGAAGAAAGCTTAGATATATAGATCTCGATTCTGCGTTGGCTTTTTGCATAATTAGTTAGATCATCAAGTTTGTAATTTTCTTGATTATTTATGTAGTTTGTGCAAAAAATCAATGGAGCTCCCTTCATCTGTTCCAAAGTAACTTGTTAATTTGATTTTCTATTAGAAGGTTCATAATTAGCTAACGGCATTTGTATGCCATATTAGAAATTTGAAGATATGTTGGTTCTCTTAAAGGTGTTTGTTTATTCTCTCATTTGTCAGGGTGATGATTTGGGGATCTAGGGTTTTTCAATTTAGGGCAATTTCTTTGGTATTATCCCAAGGGGTTATTTGGCTTATTATTGTAGATTTAAGGTTTCCAGAGATAGTTTCAATAGCTTGGCATGGATTGGTAGTTGAATGGGTTCATATTCTTCATTTGGTAATAATTCTGGGCTTTGCTGCAATTATCAAATTCAAGCTTTAAGAACCCCTGTTTTGGCTATTGATCTGTAATCTATTTAAAGATCACTTTGTTATTGTAATTCTTGTTAATGGATGGTTTTGGCATTGGATCTTCAAATGGCAGAGGCTGTGTTGCCATACTAATTATAGCTGTTTTTAATTATCAGAATTCAGAATTATGTAAAGGGAAATTGAGCCTTTTTTGATGATTGAACCTTTTCTCCATTTATGTATACTATTATAGTATGTTTACAAATAGTAGTTGCAGAATGCTATGCTTGGAGATAATCATATGATTGGATGATTTTTGATAGTATAATTTGTGTTAATGATCACAAGGATGGCTAATATTACAGTAGTGGTTGTTCGTTAAATAATGATAGTGTAGTACTTTCAAAACTTTGACTAATATTCATAAAATAATGATATTGTAGTACTTTTGGCTAATAAATTTAGTAAAAACGATTTAGACAGATTTTCTTTTTTTAATAAACCAGAAGCAGGAGAAAACAAATAATTATAATGGCATGGAGAATTGCCTTAAGAACGATTTCCAGCACAACTAAGATGCTAAATTTTAAAAAGAAAAAAAAAATTATGATATGGAACGTTAGAGTGTTGTTTTGACATAATTATGTATTTGTTTAGAGTGAGGAGAGTTGAAGAAGTATTAAGGGTGTTTATTTATATAAGGAGACGTAATATATTCAGTAGTGAAATGTATTTATAATGATTAGAGGGCTTTGTTATGTGAAGGAACTTCGTGAAGCTATGAAATTTCATGATGAAATGTTGAATTTGGGTTTCAACCACTCTTTTATCATGTGTGTATTAAAGACTTTTATTAAGAGTGTATTTGGTATTTTCTTGGTCCATTTTTTGACACCCAATGTACTTGTTGCTATGTACAAGAAGAATTGTTTGTACAATAAATTTAATTTGATTTTAAAGATTTTAGATTATGTCATGCTGGAATAAACGATTTGTTCATTTACTGTTTTTTTTATACTTTTTGCCATAAACCCTCATTTGGAACGGCTGGAGATTGTCTTAAATGCATACATACATACACCAAGTTAGTTATGAATGTGATTGATTTTCCATCAAAACCAATTACAAACAAGCTCAACAGACCAAAAAATATAGTATTATATTATCTAGAAAATGTTTCTCCTTAAGAGCTAACTCAAAAGCTTCTCTAATGTACATAAAAAAAAAAAGTTAATGGTTAAGATTTAAATGAATTAAAGAAGCTCCCATGAACGTTTGCTAGATTCATGCTCCCACTCCAGGTAACTTGCTTTCGCAAGTTCTTGCCAGATTTCTTCCATCATGTTTCCAAGATCCAATGTCTAGAGTAAGTAAAACAGTAAGTTATAGAATGGAAAATAAATCACAAAATTAATAAAACTAATTATTAAAGATATAGACTGGATTATACATACTCCCGTTTGCAATGGCACAAAGAGCGATTTGTAAAATATACCGTAACATTAGGGCACATCGCAATTGACTGAACATTTCATCAAAATATAAAGTTACATACAAATAGACAGCAGCTAGTTCTTTGATAAGCCTTCGCATATAAATCAATAAATAAATAACCAAAATATGTGTATGTTTACCTTATTATAAGCATCGATGACTGCACCAAATCGAACTTTCTGGAAACGTTGCCGTCTTGTTTCAATTTTTCTGCTTGATTGACTACCACCGGCGCCATTTTTATCTTCAAAATTATTTCTTCTTCTCAACTTTAAGTCTTCCTACATTCCCAATAAGCAAAGATTTTACCTACCTTTAATTTCAAATTCACACTTTGTCGAGAACAACAGAGGACGATAACAATATTCACTCCTAGGTTACAGTCAATTCATATTCAATTTTCGTCCAAAAAAGATGTATTCTAACTCCAATATGTAAACCTGAAAAGATGACTGCCATCTGAAAAGATAAGAATGCCACCGACGCTAAGCCGGAAAAAAGGCGGCAGCAACCAAGTCTACCACGGAGAAGAAGGTCAAGGCTCCTAGATAAGAAGCCAAATGCTCAAAGAACCGCTGCTCATCCTACTTACTTTCAGATGATTAAGGAGGCAGTTTTAGCTATGAAAGAAAGAAGCGGTTCAAGCCCACACACTATTGCAAAGTACATCGAGGAGAAGCATGAATCTGTATTACCAGCAAATTTCCGCAAGATCTTAGGTCTCCAACTGAAGAATTCTGCTATATGATGCAAGTTTATTAAGATTGAAGCCTCTTACATGTGATCTGGTGCCGAAAAGAAACCCACTACGGCTGAAAAATAGCCGTCTAGTAAAGCTATTTCTGCGAAGAAGGTTTCAACCAAGGCTAAGCCCAAAACAGTGAAGAAGAAGGGTGGTACTGTGAAGAAGCCAGCATTTGGAAAGCTAACGAAGAAGAAGATGGCTTCCGCTGTGAAGCGAAGCAACCTAAGTCTATTAAGTCTCCTGCTTCAAAGAGGGCACAAAAAAATGTTTAAGGGTGTTTAGATTATTGATTATATAGGGTGTCTTCAGTATTTTTATGAAATGTTTTGTTTGTAGGCTGCAATTTAAGTTGGATGTTCTTGTTTTGCTTCAATGGAGATGGAGGTGGAGTGTTTGATAGAGGAGAGAGAATAGGATGGTGGGCAAGGAATGTTTGACACGTGTATTGTTCAAAAAGTGATAAAATATCTACGGAAACAACTAAATAGACTAAACTCTAACTCGGAACAAAAATTAACACAAAGATGGAACGGAAAATTACAAAGAACCGTGTTTTCGAGGAACAATAATGAATTAAAAAATAATCAAAAATAATAAAATTTATAATCCACCTCGAGCCCCACAAAATATAGTTGCTTTTAGAGGCATACTAGTAAATTGATAATGCTTTTTTTTATTTTTTTAAGTGGGGTAGGTACACGAATTGTATAGAAGACCGTCTCGGTCGAAGAACCGCGGTCAGGTGCCAGATTTTTTTTGTCCAATAGGTGCCAGATTTTAATGTACTTTGTAATAGATAGGAGTATCTGTTTGCCTATTATTTGTGATAAAAGTACGACGGTTAAAAAAACTCAATTGTTATTCTTCTTTTTAATTCACACCCAATTTCAAGAATAATTCAAAACCCTGCTCAAAAGAAAATTTAAAACCTTGAGATTGATAGTTGGCCTAGTGGTTAGGCTACTCCGTAGAAACCAAGAGGTCATGGGATCGAATTACAATTGTGATATGTAGGATTTTCACCAATTTCATCTCAAAGAAACCAACACAAAAAAGAAAAAAATAGAGTTAATAATTAAAAAATATTTATTAAAAAAACTATCAATAAAAAGGTGTCTATAATAAACTTTTTTTATAAAAAACAGTCACAACTCAAAATACCTCTATAAATAGTAATTAAAGAAAAAAAATTAGAAAAAAACAAAACAAAAACTAATATACACGCACGCCCATGAATTTTTTTTAAATCATCGTAACTAATTTTTTAAAAAATCAGAAAAATAAAAAATTTATATATTTGAATAAAACAAATTAATATAAACGTCTATGATTTTTTTTTGAATTTTTTGATTTTTTTGAATTTTTTCCGCAGACACGAAATTTTATATTTTAAACAGTATGCGAAAAAAATTAAAAAAATCATAGACGTAAATATTATTTTGCTTTATCCAAAAATACAAATTTTTATTTTTATGATTTTTTCAGAATTAGTTATGACGATTTTAAAAAACTTTACGGACGCGCGTGTGCGTGATGGAATTAATAGTAGATAATGGTGGTGGTGATGGTGGTTGTGGTGGCTATAGTGGTGGTTAAATACATGGTAATGGTAGTGGTGGAAGGGGGGATAGGAGTGGTGTGATGGTGGTGGTGGAACTTGGAAGGACCATATTATTTGTTTAATATATAAAAATACATATTATATTAAAAATAATAATATATTTCATAATAAGAGTAGGAAAGGTATATAAAAAATATAAAGGGGGTACTTTCTAAAATAATTATTCTATTAGACATTTTTTCATGAAATAAATTATTGAAAGCTTAATTTAACAACTATGTATTTTATTAGGCTTCTGTTAACAAATACCAAAAAAAATCTCTTTTTTAAACAACTCATTTAAAACATGGAGGCTACAAAAGTAATCTATAAATACTCAAATAAAGTCAAATAATCTAAACTAATTGACTTTTACTCAAAACACCGAAGAGAGAGAGTCTTTGATATACTCTTTTCTCTTTCTTAGGTTTTGTTGAAAAATTCTCAGTTTCTTTTACTTTTATTGTTTGGACTACCCTTCTCTTGTATTAAATACCCTTTTACTCACATCTTCTCATTCTTTGAGAGACATGGCAGACTGCCGTGAGTTTCTTTTTATTTGTGGGCTTTTGTCGACTGCGTTTTGCGGCACCATAGAGGGAAGGACTACTGGGGCGTGTGGTGGGTATGTGGGCGTTGGTTGCTCGCTGGAGAACGGCGTGTCTCAGATCTCCTTGGGTCTCGACGGCGGCGGTTTTGTGAATCGAAATCGGAAGAAGGGACGACGACATAGGTATGTTATGGATGATGAGAAACATGGCTATCAAATGGGCTGGTTTTGTTGGCACCCAGAGACGACGAGTAATGAAGAGATGGAATTGTACGGGCTGACCGTGAAGACTGATGGGCCAGTGGAATCGCGGATTAGGGACTGTGGTACATGTTGGTTTTCTACCATGGATACAGAGGTACAGTTTTTTAAACTTGGGCCCCTGATTATTTACGTTAAACTGCTAGTAATAGTACTGTTAGGATCACTTGCCACACTGACTTTTGACAACTTTTGGATTATAGTGATGGGTAGGTTGGTTACCAATTTCGCTTATGTTGTTCTCAATTCTATGGTATATGGTTCTAAAGGGTTTTCACAGTGACAAACTTGTGTTATTTAAAGAAGTGACTTCTACACTGTTGATGATGTATTTTCTGAAAACTAAGTTTGAAACGAAGAGACATGTGAATTGGGTATGGTTCCAACTGGGGTTATATTGTGGGATAGAGATAATCGTTAAAAGTAATACGACTCAGTTCAAGGACAAGTACCGCACTCGGCCTGCCTTATCCTCCGTGTTAAAACCCATTTTTGGGTTATGATTAGGGAGGACTTGTGGTGTTTTACACTACGTCAAGTCACGGTTAGCTGAGCTACTGTGATTTAGTACCTCCCTTTGGTTATTGGTTACTGTGTGTGTGGTGTTAGTGATATTGTTCCTTCGGAAAGGTGCGAGGAGTTTGGTGATTGATGAAGGATCACTTTGGGGAACTAATAAGACTTGTGATCTTCGAACAGATTTGTGTAATGTCTCGACAAATAGCCCATCCTGCGATCTTCGTTGGCTACAACGGGATAGCTGGATTTTAAGTGTTCAGATTGGTAGTCTGTTTTGTTTCTGTTTTGTAAATTTTGGTTATATAGATAGTAGGTGTAATAACTTAGCTTGATGTAATAAAAGTGGATTTTTGAAAAAAAAAATACTCAAATAAAAACTCTTATACAACAGATTTTCCAAACCTAAATTACTGCAATATCCTTAACTAATTACAATAAAATTAATTTAACCGATTGAAAAAAGACTAAACTCAGAATATTAAAGAGTAACAATTTAATTTAATCTTCAAAATTTCATAAATTTCGGGTTCTTGTTGGGTAATTGGGTAATCTGCAGTGCATTAAATTGCAAAAACTCTTTCACAATGACTTTCAAGACAAGGTTATATATGTACCCTCCATAAAGCAAATTGATATGTAATAACTAAAACTTGACAATAAGGTAATGACAGAAATACAACTGTGTGTACATATTTTAATTGCAATCAGAAAAACTCAAGACAAAAATCACAGTCCCCTAATTTATTAGTAGTAATCAATATTAAATAAAGTCCTTAACAAAATGAGTCGTTTATCCTATATTCTTTCCTTATATCTATCAAATAATGATAAACAAAACTAGCTTCAATGGGGACCACACTTGAACGGGCTTGAATAGCACATTCGGGCCTTGTACTTCATTCTTAAACCCTCAACTCGCTTCAAATCCTCATATCTGATCTGTATAAACAGCATCAACATCATCAAGCTCAAGTAGCTTAGACATAAGTTCTTTATTCAAATCCATCGCCTCATCATCAACCTATCCATAAAAAATAAAAAATAAAAATAAATCATCATACATAATCATAATAACAAAAAAAAAAAAAAAAAGAACATTCAATCGTACCTCAACAGGATTAGTCGGTAGTAACTCAAAACCTTTATCAGGCTCAAATATAATTCCTTCATCACGTAACTTCGATAATATACCCGAATAATTCTCTGCTGAACTCACAACTTTATAATATCTATAAAATATAAACAATTACTGAGTCAATTACTGAGTCAAGTACTGAGTTAAGAAATGTAACACACCTTTCTTCTTCATCATCATCATCTTCATCAAGAGAAGGTTCAATGACATCATCAGCACCAGCATCTAAAGCAATAGTGAGGAGTAAATCTTTATCAACATCTGTTACTTTAACATTTGCAACTCGAGCACGTTTAAATTTAAACATAATCGAGCCAGAATCTGCTAATTTACCCCCACCATCTCTCACAGCAGCTCTAATAGTAGCCACTGCTCGTGTTAATTTATCGGTTAAAACCTCAACTATTATACCAGCTCCTCCGTAACCATATACCTTAAATGCAGAATAAATGTTCATTCATAATTTTTAGATGGCAAAAAAAAAAAAAATATTACCTCGTAGAATTTTTCGATATATGCTTCTTGACCTTTCTCGGAAGCTCGTTTAATGTTGCGATCGAAAATGTCTTTGGGTATATCGAGTTCTTTACCTTTTTCAATTAAAGCAGCTAAAGCTGTGTTAGATATTGGATTTGGTCCTCCTTTTTTTACCCTGTATTTTTTAATTTTATGCAACTTATTATTATTATTCACACTTGATAATTACTTAGGATAATAACTTACACAGATATAATTTCCTTTCCTATTCTTGCATACAGCTTTGACTTCTTGGCATTATTAGCCTCCTGCATTCAAGATTAAGGAGTTTTTTTACCATGAAACATTAAATTATATGATTCCCGTTTCTTTATGAATCGCACCGACCAAAAATGTGACCTTAGCATTGTAATTTGTAAATCTCATATAGCAATATTACTAACCTTTCTACCAGCAATTTTACAGGAACGTCTACCCATACATAGAGGAAAGAAAGTTGAAATATTTCGAGGTGAATTTCCATTTTGGAGCTCAATTGAAGACACCCCATTTCCAGAAATTGATGGTGTTGATGTGTACCATGAACAAGATGATAACTTTCTACTCAATAAAATTGTACCTAATCAATCAATAAAAAGGAAAATTACATTAATAAAATCCGAAAAAATAAACAAATCTGGAGATGGGGATAGAGGGACAAGGTTATAAGGGTTTACTCTGGAGAGAGAAATTGGTTGTGTGAGTGCTGGGTTTAAGAGAAACCCCATTGGAGACTCTGGCGAGAAATGAACTGAAAGCTTTGACTAAAGAAGATGAAACCATTTGTATTACTGATTTTGTCTTTCTTTCATTCGAACTGATTTGATTTATTTTGCGAATATGGTCGGAACGGCCGTAAGGATGATGACAAGTGCAAATAAGCCCAGAACTCTTGTCATATAGATATAAAATCTAATATCACTAATTTTAATAAATTTAGAAATGGAGTGAGTTCACTCTAATTTTGGGCTATATATGATTTTTCTAAAAGAAAGGTTTGAAGCAAATTTCATTTTAGGTCTTTAATTATGGCTTAAAAACATTTTTAGGCTAAACGTTCTAAAAGTCATATTTTTAGATCAACTATATTCAAAAGTCTTATTTTTAGGCAATTTCATTAATTTCGTGAGATATTTCATTGCTTCTAAGGACATTTTAGGCATTTCGAATAATCTATAGGTTTATTTGGCCGCATCACAAACTAAAAACTCTATCTAAAGTGTCCAAATTATCCTTAAAATCTAAGAAATATCTCACGAAATTGATGAAATAGCCTAAAATTGAACGTTTTGAATACGTTTGGCCTAAAAATATGACTATTAAAAGGTTTGGTCTAAAAATACTTTTAGGCCATAGGTAATGGGACTAAAAATGAGATTTTCTTTATTTTTTTTATATTTTCTTTGTCTATCAATGTTTGTCACAATCTACAAAAGATTGTCCATTTAAAATATCAAAGAATTCTTTTATATTTTCTATTTATTTAATTTTAATTTAATATTTAAAAGTGTATCATCATTAAAATCATTTACTTAGTTGGTTGAGGGTGGTTTAAAAAAAATAGAAGGGGTTAATTATTTTTCTTAATTTGTGTAAAAAAATAGTATGACAAACATTGATTAAAGGAAGAATATCTATTTAAAGGGATATTCAAAGCATGTACCTTTCTTTAACTGCTACTGCTGAAGAAATAGAATCTGGTTGTTCTATCATCCCTTTAAAAGAATAAAAGGAATTATTAAAATTAGAAAAACAATTTCTAATTTTTTTTTTTGCATACATCTGAGACCGAAGTTGATTTTAATCAACTAAAAAAAAGAAATCTCAATGGGAGTCTAAAACTATTCTAAGAGTTGCGATACCACTCCTATCCCTAGTTAAATTATCCTATAAATAATCTGGGGATCCTCAAAGACACGCAAGCCTTCATTCATATCCGCTCCTCTTCTAGCAAGTATGGTAAGTATCAAGGGTGATCTTCCTAAAGTTATAAAAGTATTGTAAGAGACCGATAATATAACACAAAATTATCTGAACCAATCACACAAATCAGTTGAAACAGAACAAAGTTTCTACGATAGTAAATTGAGGCAATGTGTATATGAAGGAGGCCATTGGAATACAAATATACTTTAATCACTTTCTATCTTGGGAGGGAACCAATGTTAATGTCCATCGATCAATCAGACCAAACATTTTGCCCACCAGTGTGCCTCTGCATATGCAATACGGCTTCGTCTGCATGACTTTTCCATCCTCAATATAGTCCACTCTAGTGCGCTACTTATGTTCATAGGGTACGTGTGTCGAGCGGGCCCGACCCATTTATAGGTTCCCAAGTACCCTCTCCCCTCATTGAGTTTTAAGGAACATGCACTGTCCTAAGTAGGGCTGCAAACGAACCGAACCGAGCCGAACTTTGGCTTTCTTGAGTTTGTTTGCTAATATTTTAGTGAGCTTGAGCTTGGTTTGAGTTTGATAAGAACCGAGCCGAACCGAACTTTAGCTTTCTTGAGCTTGGTTTGTTAACTAACGAGTCGAACTCAAACAAACCCTTAGCGAACTCAAACTCGAGCCCTTGGTGAGAGTATCGGTTCATATGCAGTCCTAGATACTAGAAGTATATTTATTAGATATAAAAATAAATATACTTATTATATATAAAAATATTTTATTTACGATTTATTACATATACAAAAGTTTTAGGTAGTTGTGACTTTTTGTGTATATATATATAACTTTTAATTGAATATATCTACCAAGCCTATTAACGAGCTCTTACCGAACCCTTACCAAACTGTTCACGAGCTTAACGAGTCGAGCTTATATAGGTTTGAGTTTGTCTCGTTTAGTAAACGAGCCTGAATGTAAAGCTTGAGCTTGGCTTGTTTAAGTAACGAGCCGAACTCAAACAAACTCTTAGCGAACTCAAACTCGAGCCCTTGGTGAGAGTATCGGTTCATTTCCAGCCCTAGTCCTAAGTGGTGGTCAGAAGATTCATTTTTTTACCCCGCTCGGTATCACTTTCCCTCAAAATCTTGAGTCTCTAAGAATTTTTAATTCCATGGGTCACTTGTCCAAGTAATGTCAAAAAAAGTTTCTCCAGATATGAAGTGTTATTTGATGTGGCAACTGGCGATCAGAGAACCATGTAATCATTATTTCCTCGAGAAAGCGAACAATCTCATCATCACATGTATATAAAGAAAATTTCCACCATTTTTATGATTACTTCCACAATCTATTTCATCAATCTATTTTTTAAAGAGATTCGCGATTTAGTAACAGTACTTTTCTCGATGGTCTTCTCCCATGGTATTTTTATTTGTCTTTTTGATTTCCTCCCTCCATTATTTAAATGTGTATATATCTGGGGGGATATACCATGGAATTCATATGGGATAATAATGGGTATGCACCCTAGGTCCAAATAATTACACTTCACTGGTAAGCTAGATCAATCTTCAACGAATGACAACCTTTAACCGAGTCCGAAGATTCACTCCCTCATGATTCTTCAAAGTCCGAGACTATGGTTTCGGTAGATGATTATCTCCCACAGTTAAACCTTAAGCAACCTCAAATATAAGGTTAAACAAATCCTATTCAGACGTCCTTATGGTTAATATTTCCCTAACAATATCTAGTGTTCTCATACCTTCACTAGCAAACTGATTCATATCGACTAGAGGGGTCTAAGTTAGGGTTTTCAACCCTTACACATGTACGGGGGTAAAAGGAGGCCTGATCGGGTTAATATAGAAGATTTTAGGGTCAAATATAAGTAAGCGACCATGCGCGAGATCAATTTTTTATAGGTAGTTAATGGGGGTGATCTCACCATCACGGTAGGAATATGTTGACTAGCTGCCTACGAGGTGGCATGTCATGGTTCATCAAAAAAAAATAGTGTTGTGTGTATATATGTTGGGTATGGTAATTCAATTTCCCTTCCCCTATTTCATAATTGAGATTCTCAATACATATAAAATCAATCCTAGACATTTTTCACCAAACGCATGGGCTAAGATACTTAGTTTTTAATTTGTGTTGAAGATGGAATTAAATTTCACTCCACCGTAAATACTTTTTGATATTTTTATGTTTTGCAAGAACATAAAGACCTTTCAAAAGTGTTTGGTATATGCTGATACCTTTGCAGCTTGGTTAGCAACTACCATTCAGCCATACAGGGTGACACTACACTTTTGTATATATCAAGGTTAATCATATGTGGAAAATATTTGTGGGGTGGGGATTTGAACCTGGTGACATGCTTTTCGAGTTGACATGGAGGGAAATTAGGTATTCATACATCTTTGTGGGGGGGGGGGGGGGGGGTGGAGTAAATACGAAGTCACCCATTTTTGCAGCATGGGTCCATCTACAATTATAGTCTCTTTCTGAGTTGCTTCTCGATGACTTGTCTAAGGTGAGATTTTAGAGCAGACCCCGAATCTGATTGGGGTATTCATGTTGATTTGGTCGACTGATAATTTTAGTGAGGAGTCTTATAGACTATACCCCTAGTAAGCACTTTATATCCATTCATTTTTTGACCAACCATTTTATGATAACGAGAATGAATCTTCCATAGGTAACCTTTATGGACTTCAGCAAACGAGCAGGTGACTGGGGCTAAGAAGGACGATATCTTTACCCAAATTGTGACATAAGTAGATTATATCACCTTGTTACGTGCTTACGTGTTTTGGAAATACATAAGGTTACTTCTTGGTGATACGAAGTGGTGTATATACTATATAGGTTGTTATCGTTCCTATCAATTCAAGGTGATATAATAAATCTTTAATGAATATTAACATCGTAAGGTTGGATAACCTAAAGTGATGGACTAGACTCTTTGGGAGGAGTCCTTTGGAATTATGAACCATAAATCCTCGTCTATCATCTCTATCCCTACACTTTTTACATATCGTCCTTTGTGTCTTTGAGAAATTGCCTAAAGATATGTTTTAACTAAAGTAAAATTGGTTTACTAATTGTTAGCATTAATATGATTAGTATTGATCTTATGTTGTTTAGTTTAGTTCATATACTTGGGATTAACTAGCATATTGATTATAGTCTTGATAGTTAGAGTTAATTGCAAAACTTGATGTTAACTCGCCATTTTTATACCCTTGCTAGATTGAGGTTTTAACTAAATTTGTGTTTCATCATATTATTGTTAAGTTAAACTTGTCAAGTGTATAACCCGATTATAGGGTTTATATGTTAAAGAATTTCTAATTGATAATTATTTCGACTAGAGTCATATTACCCCTATTCATTCTTCCACTTTTCTCTTGATACATTATGGACTAACAAAGTGAAAGTGAAAGTGTTCTTTATTTATATAAGTATCACTTGATATTTGAATTCATTGTAATTTATATGGTTTGGGTTTATATGTTTTGACTTGATTGTTACCTAAATTATCCACCATTGAACACGTTATGGGGTAAATGAAATACAATTGACAAGATTAAGATATTAGACACAAGTTGGCATAAAATGGTAAATCGGTATCATTGACAATTGGATGATGTACACAAATGGTAGAGTCAATCCTGTCAATTTGATTGGTCTGAGAAAAACTTCTAAATTAGGCCTCTTATGTTAGTCAAATAATTATGAAAACAAACTAAATATCCCAAGAATTGTGAAAAGGGATGCATTTAACTGCACCGTGGAATAATGTTTAAGTAAAAATTGATTGATTTGATATCTATGAAGGTTCAAGTACATTTATCTTAATGTCATTTTTAGCATTTGCATTCTTTCTACTTATTGGGTAATGAAAATATTTTAAATTACTTTTTAATATGACAAATAATTCTTACTAGGAACAAGAAGATAGATTTTTTCAGGCTCACAAAAATTAATATATATTGTATAATTTGTGGTACAAATCTAAATATCAATCTTTTAAATTATTATACCTATAAATTATATATTTATATAATTTATTTTTTATTTACCTGAAAATATACATAGGAAGACGTGTATATCCCGTGGAATTAGTCGTGGTATGCGCAAGCTAACCCAGCACACTCATTTACCAAAAAAAAAAAGGATTACATCAAATGTATAAATATGACTTTAATATATATTTATGATAAAATAAATATTATTATCAATTCTATATTAATTAGTACAAATTTTTAATATAAAAATATTTAATGCTCCTTGTAACATGAAAAAATATAAATTTGTTTTATTTATATAAATTTATATTTTATAGATATTAATATTTTTTTAATTATACTTTCAAAATAAAATTGATAAGAACGCTGATATTAAATTTACAGACTGCCTCAACTCCATTATTGATAGTTTCACAAATAATGGATGGGATAGAAGACTTATCATGGCTTTCATCCTCGTTACTATTTGGCACATCTGGAAAGAAAGAATGAGATGCTTTTATTTTATAAAAAATTGTCTATCCATAATGTGATTAATAATTCCAAAGATCTTATGTCCAGGTTATTTGGCCCTATTTTACAAGTTGGGGGAGAAAATGTTGCGCGAAAGGAGAAAAAAGAAAGAAAGACTTGATAACCCAGCTCTTAGTGATGATTCAGATTTTATATGGATGCGTGATTCTTCTTTAAAAAATGAATATGAGCTGGCGGCTGTTGCGGCAATTGGTATTAATAAGGAAGGTATTGTCAAATAAAAAGTTAATAAAAGATGTTATGTGAGAAATATTTTGAAAGGGGAAGCTTGGGCCGTTATTTTGGCCATGAGATCTACCGCAGATCTCATCTATCAGAGTTGCTCTTTTTACTATGATAATCTTGAACTTTTTCAAAGTATTATGAGGAAGACCGGTCTCCACTGGAGTCTTAAACCACTTCAGTTTGAGCTAGAGAAATGGTTAGGTCGCTGCCCACGGTGGAAGTTTAATCACATACCTAGAAGCCACAATACAGTTGCCGATGCACTGGCAAGATGTATGAGAATTAATGCCGACCTGTCTTGTTGGAGTGAATTCTCTTTGATTGACACATCAGTTTTCCTTAATCATTTTTGTAATAGTACAATTGTGTAATATCTTTGTTTTATTATCGATAATAAAATTATAAGATTAAGTAAACATGAGATATTAATAATCGTGGTATATTTTAAAAGACGTAGTTTTACATGGATGTCAAACAAAAATGATATGTATATTTTATGAAGTAATTATAGAATCCTTGGACGCTCCCTACTCTACTTTTTTTTTGGACGAGAACGCTCCCTACTCTATAAGGTACCCATTTTTCTTCTATTGTTTTTCTTATGTATTGTTTGGATTCAGTTTTTTAAAGGAAAGGAAAAGAAATTATAGGAATTTTTAATTAAAGGAAAGTAATTCAATAGATTGCAGAATCTTTTCTTTTCCTTCAAAACGTCAATTATTTAATCCTCCCATTTTGGAGTCATTTTAAAGGAAAGGAAATGATTATTTTTTTAAATGTCACAACTAACCTTATAATTTTAATATATAATATTTTTACATAACACAAAAAGAGTATTAAGGTATTTTTATGTAAAATAATCATTTTCTTTCCTTTAATAATGTAAATCCAAACAAGTGATTCCTTAATCAATTACTTTCTTTTCTTTTGTTAAATTTTTTATAGTACAAACACGATTATCACTTTCCTTTCCATTCTTTTAATATTTTTATATTCCTATCATTTTCTTTCATTTGATAATTTGAATCCAAACAATGCACTAATGAAATGAAAGTTGATTATCTTATTTTTATATTTTGGACTTGGGTTCAATTTTAAATTGAGTATGGTAGATTTATATTTTGTGTTTTTAGCCAATATTTTTTCGCAATATGGTACTTTTTAGTTGTAGTAATGATTTCGGTTGTTTATTAAGTGTGTTAAAATAAATAATACTTTTACTTAAATTGTAAAAATTCGCAACATACATAAGTTTGTCTTTGCATAAAGGGTTCAAACTCCTTACTTTCGAATCGGACAACGCTCCTTATCATGGAGCAATTCTTCACCACCCGTATTTACGTATTGCATGATACGTATGAGGTTTGCGGCTCGTCCTCTTTTCTCATTTTTCTAATGCCGCCATAGACATCAAACACATCCTGATCCCAGGCTAAGAATCGGCGGTCCAAAATAAGTTGAACGTTTGTATTTACATCAGAATTGAGGATGATAAAATCATCAGGTATAACAAGATTCCCGAAATTCACAAGTACGTCCTCTCTAATTTCCCACAGACATGCTAACAATTGATATACCATTTGAAGTACCACAGAATTCGTATTCACCTCTTGAGTACCCACCCTATCAACAACACTCTTAAAATGATATTTATACTTTCTCCCAAGTAACAAACCCTCTTCCTTTGAATTTATAACCAATCGCAACCTGCAGATTGAATTCTCCAGTTATTAGATTCAGAGGGAGCTCTATTTTGGCACTTGGCTCTACTACTTCCGTTAACACCACCACTTCATATTACTTAGGCTTGTTCTTTTGGGAGAGGGTCCCACTGAAGAATCTTAAATATTTTGGTATATGTTTGATGGACTCGAGTAACAAAATGTTAATAATTATTTGACTCAATATTTTAATGAATATTGGTTACTCATCAGATGCACCTATATGGATAAGGTTGTGTTGGGTGATCTTGTGGTGATGCTTCAACTCTTCTCTTTTGAACCTCTTGGAGCATGAATTCGCTCTTAGAACAAAGCAAAATGCAGAAAATAGAGAACAATAAAGATGAGGGACTATTATGCAATTAAATAAAAGTTGGATCAAGAATCTGTTAGTTAGTTAGTTTGTTTAGATTTCCAGCTGTAACTTAGCTGTGTAGATTACACATGTATATATACGGATACATTACATTACATTACAACTCAATAAAACAGATTCTATCTTCTCTCTATCTCTCTTGTTCTTCATCTTCTTCTTAAGCTTGCTTCTCGCCATTAATGGCTTCTCTTCTCTTCTCCTCTAAAACTTAACATGGTATCAGAGCAAAACACCTTATTTCCGCACTAATCGCACTCTTCCACTCTCTATTTTCTATTCCTACTCACTATACTATAAACAATGTCTTCAAATACACCGATTTCTGAAGATTTTTCAAGTCCTTACTACTTACATCCTAGTGAGAGCACTGGTATCTCTCTCGTTTCTGAGATACTTACAGGCGATAACTACCTAGCTTGGGCTCGCGCCATTGAAATAGCTCACTCTGTGAAGAATAAACTTGGCTTCATCAATGGCGATATACCTCAACCTTCATTAACTGACCTCGCTCTGTTCTCTGCTTGGACTCGTGCTAACAATTTGGTACTCTCTTGGATCCTCAACTCTATCTCTAAAGAAATTAGGAGTAGCTTGTTATATGTTAACTCTGCACATGAGCTATATAATGAAATCAAAACACGCTTTTGTAAGTCTAATGGTACGCGTGTTTATCAACTCGAAAAGTCACTAAGTTCAATTACTCAGTCTTCTTCTTCCATTTCTGAGTATTTTGCAAAATTCAAGTCACTTTGGGATGAATATGTTCATTTTCGCCCAAATCCTATATGATCTTGTGGCTTTATGAATCAATGTACTTGCAAGCTTCTTGATACGCTCGTCGAAAGACAACAAACTGACTTCATCATCAAGTTCTTAATTGGACTGAATGAATCTTACTCAGCTGCTAGAAGTCAGATTCTCTTGATGGATCCTCTTCCTAAAATCAACTCTGTGTTTGCTATGTTAGTTCAAAAGAAAGTCAAAGGGAATTAACAACTTTTTCTGAGCCTACTCACGCGTTTTATGTGAGAAATGTGCAAAAATCCACTAGTTATGGAGATAAGAAGAAAGTGCTATGCACTCACTGTGGATACACAGGGCATACTATTGACAAATGCTTTCAATTACATGGATATCCAATTGGATGGACTGGTCCACGAGGTAAAAGATCTTATAGCAATTTCTCATCTAACTTAAAAGCAAATTGTGCTACAGTTTCTCAAGACACAACTCAAGAATCTAGAAGTCTTAGCTCTTATGATTTTACTCCTGAGGAAGTTAGCAAACTCATTGCTCTAGCTCATAATTCCACTTCTACTCCTCCTGCAGTTCATCAAGTTTCAACTCAAGAAGGTAACTCTCTTAACTCTTCTTGGATTTTAGACACTGGTGCAACTGATCACTTAATATTTTCCCCTTCATTTTATACGGATTCTTACTATCCTACAAATATACATGTATCTTTACCTAATGGAGATGTAGTACAGGCTGACTATACAGGACATATATATATAAATAAGTACATAACCTTGAAGAATGATCTATGTGTATCATTATTCAAGCACAATTTACTCTCCATTTCCAAATTAACTAAGGAATCTCAAGTTTTGGTGTCCTTTTTCCCTACACATTGCTCATTACAGGAAACAAAGTCCAAGAAGATGATTGGGACTGCATATGAACTCAATGGTCTATATTATCTTCATTCTCCTTCTCAATCATCTTGTTTTCACTCAGTTACAAGTCAGAAGTTAGACATTTGGCACTCAAGACTTGGTCATGCTTCAAAGGCCAAACTACAAGCCTTAAAGACAGTTGACTCTTCTATTACTTTCTTACCTTCTAATGTTTGTGAAACTTGTTCTTTTGCAAAACAAAAAAGACTTGTATTTCCTACTTCAACTTCTAAATCTTCTTCTTGTTTTGAACTTATACATTGTGACATATGGGGCCCTCTTAAACATGTCTCTCATACAGGACATAGATATTTTCTCACAATTGTTGATGATTTTTCAAGATGTACTTGGCTTTATATGATGTCAAACAAATCTGAGGTTGGTTCTCATTTGTTTTCTTTCTATAATCTTGTTCATACTCAATTTGGTGTCAAGATAAAGAAGCTTAGAAGTGATAACGGTGTAGAATTCAATCTTAACTCATTCTACTTAACCAATGGAATTATACATCAAACCTCCTGTGTTGAGACTCCTGAGCAAAATGGACTGGTGGAAAGAAAGCATCAACACCTACTCACAACTGCTAGAGCTTTGTTGTTTCAGTCTAAGCTTCCAATTCAATTTTGGTCTGAAGCTATACTCACCTCAACACACATTATTAACAGATTACCTACTCCTTTACTAAACAATAAATCACCTTATCAAATCCTCTATAACAAACCTCCTACACTTAGCCATCTGAGAGTCTTTGGTTGCTTATGTTTTGCCTCAACTTTGAAACAAGGTAGAACTAAGTTTGATTCCCGGGCTACTAAATGCATATTTTTAAGCTACCCTCTACACACTAAAGGCTACAAACTACTAAACATTGAAACAAACACAACATTTATATCAAGAAATGTGGTTTTTCATGAATCCATATTTCCTTTTTCTAACTCTTCATCCTCAGCTGACCTTCACACATTCCTCTTCCCACCTTCAAACCAAACATACACTGAGTTTACCCACCCTATACAACCATCTATTACCTCTCTTAGTTCACTTCATACTTCATCTACAAATAATCTTCCACCAACTCAAACTCTTACTCCACCTCTACCAACTAAACCTACAAGAACTAGAACTGCTCCTGCCTACCTAAAAGATTATATATGCCCTACCAAAGCCTTATATTCATCTCTTCACTCAAACCAAACTCAGACACAACCTTCTACCCTATACCCTATACAAGACTTTTTATCTACATCTCGTTTATCTCAATCATATACTCACTTTATAGCCTCAATCAGTTCTCAAACTGAACCTACATCCTATAAACAAGCCTCTACTTCTCCTGAATGGATGAATGCTATACAAAAGGAGCTCAATGCCCTTGAAGATAACCATACATGGTCTATTGTCCCTCAAACTGTTGCAATGAAGCCCATTGGAAGTAAATGGGGTTTCAAGCTTAAATATAAAGCTGATGGTACACTTGAGAGACATAAAGCAAGGCTTGTTGCAAAAGGATACAATCAACAAGAAGGTTTGGATTTCTTTGATACTTTTTCACCTGTTGCAAAGGTGACTTCTATTAGATTAATGCTTGCTCTTGCCTCTTCAAATCAATGGAATTTACATCAACTTGATGTGAACAATGCTTTCCTTCATGGTGAATTAAATGAGGTAGTATACATGAAGTTGCCTCATGGACTTAAAGCTCCTCCAAACTCAGTTTGTAGACTAAACAAAAGTCTATATGGTCTAAAGCAAGCCTCCAGACAATGGTTTGCTAAGCTTTCCACTGCCCTTATAACCTATGGTTTCACACACTCCAATAGTGATTACAGCCTATTTACTAAAGGTACCTCTTCAAACTTTATTGCACTATTGGAGTTCTTGGTTCCAAACCTGTTGCTTTTCCAATGGAGTCTACTTTGAAACTTAAACAAGATGAAACAGAACTATTAGAAGATGCTTCATCTTACAGAAGACTGATTGGAAGATTGTTATATCTAACTATAACTCGACCTGACTTGACTTACTCCATCACTTGTTTAAGCCAATTTCTTTCTAAACCATCAACTAATCATTGGAATGCTGCGCAACGTGTTCTACGTTATCTTAAACTCACAGTTGGACAAGGTATATTTTACTCCTCTGCTTCACCAATCAAATTAAAAGCATATTGTGATAGTGATTGGGCCGGTTGTTTGGATTCTTGACGAAGTATTACTGGCTTTTGTATATTCTTGGGTGATTCTTTGATCTCTTGGAAAAGTAAAAAGCAATCTACAATAAGCAGATCATCCGCTGAAGCTGAGTACAGAGCTCTAGCAACAACTACTTGTGAAATTCAGTGGTTATTATATGCATTACATGACTATGGAGTTCCTCATTCCTTTTCAGCTCTTGTGTACTCTGATAGTAAGTCCGCTATAGCAATGTCTACTAATCCAATTCAACATGAAAGGACTAAACACGTAGACATTGACTGTAAGATCACACGAGAAAAGATTCAAGAAGGAATTATCAAGCTTTTCTACATTCCTTCTACTTTACAATTAGCCGATATATTTACTAAACCTTTAGGTTCTCTCGCTTTTCACAATAATATTAGCAAGATGAATCTTACTAATATCCATCTTCCGCTTGTGGGGGGATCTTGGAGCATGAATTCGCTCTTAGAACAAAGCAAAATGCAGAAAATAGAGAACAATAAAGATGAGGGACTATTATGCAATTAAATAAAAGTTGGATCAAGAATCTGTTAGTTAGTTAGTTTGTTAGATTTCCAGCTGTAACTTAGCTGTGTAGATTACACATGTATATATACGGATACATTACATTACATTACAACTCAATAAAACAGATTCTATCTTCTCTCTATCTCTCTTGTTCTTCATCTTCTTCTTAAGCTTGCTTCTCGCCATTAATGGCTTCTCTTCTCTTCTCCTCTAAAACTTAACAGAACCGTTGGTGCCTTGAGACTGGTTTATATATCATCTATTCTTCAATTTCCTTGACTTAATGTTCAACCGTCACCTGTTTCATACTAGAACTACTAGGTTCCTAGTCAGGGATTCTCTCATTTCTTTGAATTTGATGGGCCTCTTTCTCAACAACAACTAGTTGTGATGTAACCTTACCACTTAGAGGCTCATACCTACACTCTATATTTTCATTTATAAGCATCTGCATGGAGTTTGGGTATTACCACATCACTCGTAAGTTAACCTTGAGGCCTAAATTTGAGAGATTGGGTTATAATTCATGCAAGGTCCTAGAGAAGTGTGAATAGGAAACTGGTCTAATTATGCCTCATTACAATCTTCTCTTGATAATTAGTGGGAAAAAACTTATCTAAGGTAATTTATACAAAAACTAAGGTCTCATGTAATAGGGATGTATAGTTTGATAAATAAGCTAATAAATAATGTAAATATGATAGGGTTGGAGTGTACAAGTTCATTTTAGAGTGGTTCGTATTTGAAAGAGCCTACTCAACTACCTAAGCTATCCATCCTTAGTATTATAAAACAATACTTTAATCTTCTTGTAATTCTTAAAGGTGAATCACAAAACCTTTACAATGAGGTTTTCCTAGGCTAAACCATAACCAAAACTCTCGTGACTTTTACTAGCTAAATCACAACTCACATAGGGAGCGATCCCTAGTCCCTGCCAACATCTCTATCAAGTAGATGACACAGATTGTGAATAATACGATTTTAGAGAAAAAGATATATGCAAATCAATATATTATAAAGATTACTCTTTTGTATTTATTTAAACATAACCGATTTTGAGATCATCGGCCCATATTTTCCGTGATCCAAGATTGACACTAGTAAGAGATCTATATCTTAAAGTAGTCACCTATATATTGGATAGTTGGCCTATAAATACAAATATCCATTGCCAAGGTATCTCACTTTTCCATCTCTGCACTCTCTACAAACATACATTATTTGTATATTTTGCCCATCCTAAATTATATATCGTCATGTCCTTTCTTTCCACGTTCACTATCGTAACTTGAGCGTAGGATGTCATCGAGATAATGCCTTCCTCTTGATTGCTAATAATGATTTTGTAGGTATGGAGAACATATCACCAAACCAACCAATCCCGACTGACGCTACTATTTCACTTGAGCCATTAGCTCACACCAACTGCAGAGATTTGAGACATGAGACACGTAAAACATATATGTTAGAATTTTACTCTATCAACCAGTATATAATTCTACAAAATAAACTATAAAAAATTTCTTACTTATATATCGGTCTCAAATATATTAATTTGTATAATTACATAACATGATTTGTCCTATTAAAATTTGAAAGAAAAGAAACAATTCAATATATACACTTGCATAATCATTCTTAATATTTACACACTGATCTTCAAAAACATATTAAAGATCACAATAAATCACGAAAGAGAACTTGTTAGAGGTAGCATATTAAGTGAATGGCTATTTATTGTATTGCTTTAAAAATTATGAAAAATATTAACTTAAAACAAAATCAATGGCATAAGTAGCTTCCTTTTTTTTTAAACAAAATATAGTATATGAATGACAAAGTGGGGTGATTACATTTTATCTATAAGGTATGTTAAGTTTTAGAGGAGAAGAGAAGAGAAGCCATTAATGGCGAGAAGCAAGCTTAAGAAGAAGATGAAGAACAAGAGAGATAGAGAGAAGATAGAATCTGTTTTATTGAGTTGTAATGTAATGTATCCGTATATATACATGTGTAATCTACACAGCTAAGTTACAGCTGGAAATCTAAACAAACTAACTAACTAACAGATTCTTGATCCAACTTTTATTTAATTGCATAATAGTCCCTCATCTTTATTGTTCTCTATTTTCTGCATTTTGCTTTGTTCTAAGAGCGAATTCATGCTCCAAGATCCCCCCACAAGCGGAAGATGGATATTAGTAAGATTCAGCTTGCTAATATTATTGTGAAAAGCGAGAGAACCTAAAGGTTTAGTAAATATATCGGCTAATTGTAAAGTAGAAGGAATGTAGAAAAGCTTGATAATTCCTTCTTGAATCTTTTCTCGTGTGATCTTACAGTCAATGTCTACGTGTTTAGTCCTTTCATGTTGAATTGGATTAGTAGACATTGCTATAGAGGACTTACTATCAGACTACACAAGAGCTGAAAAGGAATGAGGAACTCCATAGTCATGTAATGCATATAATAACCACTGAATTTCACAAGTAGTTGTTGCTAGAGCTCTGTACTCAGCTTCAGCGGATGATCTGCTTATTGTAGATTGCTTTTTACTTTTCCAAGAGATCAAAGAATCACCCAAGAATATACAAAAGCCAGTAATACTTCGTCAAGAATCCAAACAACCGGCCCAATCACTATCACAATATGCTTTTAATTTGATTGGTGAAGCAGAGGAGTAAAATATACCTTGTCCAACTGTGAGTTTAAGATAACGTAGAACACGTTGCGCAGCATTCCAATGATTAGTTGATGGTTTAGAAAGAAATTGGCTTAAACAAGTGATGGAGTAAGTCAAGTCAGGTCGAGTTATAGTTAGATATAACAATCTTCCAATCAGTCTTCTGTAAGATGAAGCATCTTCTAATAGTTCTGTTTCATCTTGTTTAAGTTTCAAAGTAGACTCCATTGGAAAAGCAACAGGTTTGGAACCAAGAACTCCAATAGTGCAATAAAGTTTGAAGAGGTACCTTTAGTAAATAGGCTGTAATCACTATTGGAGTGTGTGAAACCATAGGTTATAAGGGCAGTGGAAAGCTTAGCAAACCATTGTCTGGAGGCTTGCTTTAGACCATATAGACTTTTGTTTAGTCTACAAACTGAGTTTGGAGGAGCTTTAAGTCCATGAGGCAACTTCATGTATACTACCTCATTTAATTCACCATGAAGGAAAGCATTGTTCACATCAAGTTGATGTAAATGCCATTGATTTGAAGAGGCAAGAGCAAGCATTAATCTAATAGAAGTCACCTTTGCAACAGGTGAAAAAGTATCAAAGAAATCCAAACCTTCTTGTTGATTGTATCCTTTTGCAACAAGCCTTGCTTTATGTCTCTCAAGTGTACCATCAGCTTTATATTTAAGCTTGAAAACCCATTTACTTCCAATGGGCTTCATTGCAACAGTTTGAGGGACAATAGACCATGTATGGTTATCTTCAAGGGCATTGAGCTCCTTTTGTATAGCATTCATCCATTCAGGAGAAGTAGAGGCTTGTTTATAGGATGTAGGTTCAGTTTGAGAACTGATTGAGGCTATAAAGTGAGTATATGATTGAGATAAACGAGATGTAGATAAAAAGTCTTGTATAGGGTATAGGGTAGAAGGTTGTGTCTGAGTTTGGTTTGAGTGAAGAGATGAATATAAGGCTTTGGTAGGGCATATATAATCTTTTAGGTAGGCAGGAGCAGTTCTAGTTCTTGTAGGTTTAGTTGGTAGAGGTGGAGTAAGAGTTTGAGTTGGTGGAAGATTATTTGTAGATGAAGTATGAAGTGAACTAAGAGAGGTAATAGATGGTTGTATAGGGTGGGTAAACTCAGTGTATGTTTGGTTTGAAGGTGGGAAGAGGAATGTGTGAAGGTCAGCTGAGGATGAAGAGTTAGAAAAAGGAAATATGGATTCATGAAAAACCACATTTCTTGATATAAATGTTGTGTTTGTTTCAATGTTTAGTAGTTTGTAGCCTTTAGTGTGTAGAGGGTAGCTTAAAAATATGCATTTAGTAGCCCGGGAATCAAACTTAGTTCTACCTTGTTTCAAAGTTGAGGCAAAACATAAGCAACCAAAGACTCTCAGATGGCTAAGTGTAGGAGGTTTGTTATAGAGGATTTGATAAGGTGATTTATTGTTTAGTAAAGGAGTAGGTAATCTGTTAATAATGTGTGTTGAGGTGAGTATAGCTTCAGACCAAAATTGAATTGGAAGCTTAGACTGAAACAACAAAGCTCTAGCAGTTGTGAGTAGGTGTTGATGCTTTCTTTCCACCAGTCCATTTTGCTCAGGAGTCTCAACACAGGAGGTTTGATGTATAATTCCATTGGTTAAGTAGAATGAGTTAAGATTGAATTCTACACCGTTATCACTTCTAAGCTTCTTTATCTTGACACCAAATTGAGTATGAACAAGATTATAGAAAGAAAACAAATGAGAACCAACCTCAGATTTGTTTGACATCATATAAAGCCAAGTACATCTTGAAAAATCATCAACAATTGTGAGAAAATATCTATGTCCTGTATGAGAGACATGTTTAAGAGGGCCCCATATGTCACAATGTATAAGTTCAAAACAAGAAGAAGATTTAGAAGTTGAAGTAGGAAATACAAGTCTTTTTTGTTTTGCAAAAGAACAAGTTTCACAAACATTAGAAGGTAAGAAAGTAATAGAAGAGTCAACTGTCTTTAAGGCTTGTAGTTTGGCCTTTGAAGCATGACCAAGTCTTGAGTGCCAAATGTCTAACTTCTGACTTGTAACTGAGTGAAAACAAGATGATTGAGAAGGAGAATGAAGATAATATAGACCATTGAGTTCATATGCAGTCCCAATCATCTTCTTGGACTTTGTTTCCTGTAATGAGCAATGTGTAGGGAAAAAGGACACCAAAACTTGAGATTCCTTAGTTAATTTGGAAATGGAGAGTAAATTGTGCTTGAATAATGATACACATAGATCATTCTTCAAGGTTATGTACTTATTTATATATATATGTCCTGTATAGTCAGCCTGTACTACATCTCCATTAGGTAAAGATACATGTATATTTGTAGGATAGTAAGAATCCGTATAAAATGAAGGGGAAAATATTAAGTGATCAGTTGCACCAGTGTCTAAAATCCAAGAAGAGTTAAGAGAGTTACCTTCTTGAGTTGAAACTTGATGAACTGCAGGAGGAGTAGAAGTGGAATTATGAGCTAGAGCAATGAGTTTGCTAACTTCCTCAGGAGTAAAATCATAAGAGCTAAGACTTCTAGATTCTTGAGTTGTGTCTTGAGAAACTGTAGCACAATTTGCTTTTGAGTTAGATGAGAAATTGCTATAAGATCTTTTACCTCGTGGACCAGTCCATCCAATTGGATATCCATGTAATTGAAAGCATTTGTCAATAGTATGCCCTGTGTATCCACAGTGAGTGCATAGCACTTTCTTCTTATCTCCATAACTAGTGGATTTTTGCACATTTCTCACATAAAACGCCTGAGTAGGCTCAGAAAAAGTTGTTAATTCCCTTTGACTTTCTTCTTGAACTAACATAGCAAACACAGAGTTGATTTTAGGAAGAGGATCCATCAAGAGAATCTGACTTCTAGCAGCTGAGTAAGATTCATTCAGTCCAATTAAGAACTTGATGATGAAGTCAGTTTGTTGTCTTTCAACGAGCGTATCAAGAAGCTTGCAAGTACATTGATTCATAAAGCCACAAGAACATATAGGATTTGGGCGAAAATGAACATATTCATCCCAAAGTGACTTGAATTTTGCAAAATACTCAGAAATGGAAGAAGAAGACTGAGTAATTGAACTTAGTGACTTTTCGAGTTGATAAACACGCGTACCATTAGACTTACAAAAGCGTGTTTTGATTTCATTATATAGCTCATGTGCAGAGTTAACATATAACAAGCTACTCCTAATTTCTTTAGAGATAGAGTTGAGGATCCAAGAGAGTACCAAACTGTTAGCACGAGTCCAAGCAGAGAACAGAGCGAGGTCAGTTAATGAAGGTTGAGGTATATCGCCATTGATGAAGCCAAGTTTATTCTTCACAGAGAGAGCTATTTCAATGGCGCGAGCCCAAGCTAGGTAGTTATCGCCTGTAAGTATCTCAGAAACGAGAGAGATACCAGTGCTCTCACTAGGATGTAAGTAGTAAGGACTTGAAAAATCTTCAGAAATCGGTGTATTTGAAGACATTGTTTATAGTATAGTGAGTAGGAATAGAAAATAGAGAGTGGAAGAGTGCGATTAGTGCAGAAATAAGGTGTTTTGCTCTGATACCATGTTAAGTTTTAGAGGAGAAGAGAAGAGAAGCCATTAATGGCGAGAAGCAAGCTTAAGAAGAAGATGAAGAACAAGAGAGATAGAGAGAAGATAGAATCTGTTTTATTGAGTTGTAATGTAATGTAATGTATCCGTATATATACATGTGTAATCTACACAGCTAAGTTACAGCTGGAAATCTATACAAACTAACTAACTAACAGATTCTTGATCCAACTTCTATTTAATTGCATAATAGTCCCTCATCTTTATTGTTCTCTATTTTCTGCATTTTGCTTTGTTCTAAGAGCGAATTCATGCTCCAAGAAGGTATACACCAAATCTTTATCAGGACCGTTTTTTGAAATTTGAAGGTCCTGAGTGAAATTTTATGTTTGGTTCTTTATATTAGTAGAAATAATTTATGCTAAAATTTATAAAAATCATACAAGATGTGAAAAAATATTTCATTTATTTGAGGGGTGGATTGAAAATCACGATAGAAATTAAATAGCGGGTCTACGAAATATTAATGAATCAACTTGAATTCCATGAACATTCGTTGAAAATGCTTAATATTTTTTTTAGTATTTGGATTTTTATTTATAAAGTAATGGAAACAAAAATCAAAACGGTTATAAATATGACATATCATTGTTACCTAGAATCAAAATTAGAGTTTTACCAAATCACAACTTACTAAAAACTTTGATAAAACTAATATAACATGGTAGAATTTCATGGTATTTTTAGTTATATATCATCATATTAAGTCAATACTCATATAAATTGCATCATATCCATATTGATATTTTTTGAACGATAAATATTATCATCATCGTAGATTAATTAATGTTAAATGAATAATAGTTATAATATATATATATATATATATATATATATATATATATATATATATATATATATATATATAAATAAAATATATATATATACATTATTTAATATTTATTATTAGAGAAGACATGTCTGAATTTGTTAATATTTTGTTTTAAAAACTTTTTATTTTTATGTGTTAATTATTTCAAAAGAACTTCAAAATAATATATTGAATTTAAAAATTAAACATATAATAATAATCAATAAGGTATGTAAGACATATATTTTTTATTTTCAATTTAAAAGTTAGTATGATTTTTATATTCACTAGATCAAGTCAATGAAAAATCATCCAATGTTCTCTAATTTGGTGAATTTCCAAAAAAAAAAAATTGGTTTTATTTATGGAATAAAAATTGATAATTTTAATTTTTACTTTTAGATTTATTTTAAATATAGTTTATGTATAGTAGGATGTTTATCAATTTATTTTGGAAGATCTTCCGAATGGTATTTGGGGTGTGTTAATGAAGGATATATGCGCTTGAAGACTCGACGAAGAATTTTCACATCCGACTTTGCGGATTTAACAAGCTTGTAATTTTTGCTTAATTTTACGGTCCTTGAACTCCCATGTAATAAAAGAAATTATAAAGTGATTCTAGATATCATCCCAAATTATGGCACTATTTTATGACTTATTATGTTGATCAATTATGAAAGAGAGAAAATAATAAATTATAAGAGAAAATCTATATGACTATCATTACTCATGTTTAAATGTGATAGAATTATTTCAGGTAAGTTACATAAAAGAATTATTTTGCTTGCCTTTTGGTTTAATATGTTACTTTTTAGTTATTTTGAATATGTATAAAATAATAATATTTTCATATAAATCATTAAAAGAATTATATGATTCATACAAAAATATTATTATTTTCATATAAATCATATATGAAAATATATGAAATTTACAGTTTGATGAATAACATAATTAATGAGCAGCAACTAAGAGATTCTTAATCGAGGCTCTCCAAATAAATTAAATTTTGGAATTAAACTTATAGGAGCAAGATTTCTAATTGAAGAAGAAGAAGAAGAAGAAGAAGAAGAAGAAGAAGAAGAAGAAGAAGAAGAAGAAGAAGAAGAAGAAGAAGAAGAAGAAGAAGAAGAAGAAGAAGAAGAAGAGTGTGCTCTTTAAATATAACATTTATAGAGACGAACAAACCTTATGAATGTTAATGTAAAGAATCTTATAGATTTGAGTGTGAGGTGGATAACTAAGAAAGATACATTTTATAACTTTTGGATCAAACTTCAATCTAATAAAGTAGATGCATAACAAAGAGGTCCAATAAGTTTAAAATGTGTGTGTGTATAGGAAGTCTGTTATATAAGAGTTAATTGATTGATTTTGTAATAAAGGAGTATCCAATCTATTATGATATGAGTTGTAGTAAGAATATATTCACCCCAAAACTCAAATGGTAAATGAGATTGAAACATTAAGGCTTTAGCAGTGGTAAGTAAGCTTACCTCTTATATTAGGGGTGTGCATTGGGTTAGAAAACTCGCATAACCCGACCAACCCGATTACACTAATCCGAAATTATACGGGTTAATTTTCTATTTGATGGGTTGCGGTTCAGATTTTAGAAAAAATATACACTTTTTGCGGGTTGTGGATTTTAAACTTGAAACCCGCAAACCCGCATATACCCGATTACCCTATAGTATAAAAAATTAGGCAAATTCGTATTACTTATTTTATTCAAATAATACTAAGGGTCATGCGCTTCTCACTCTACATTTCTTTTTTTTTATCCATATTTTCTTTAAAAAAAATTAAATTCTTCAATTTGACAATAATATGTTAGATAATAAATTTGTTTTTCATTTCACTTATCATATTATATATATTTTTGTTTAATTTATAAATTTATTTTCCTAAAATTTTATTTTATATCTTTTAAAATTAGAGATGATATGAAAAGTTGATAAGTATCCTGAACTATATTTTTTGTTACAACTTTTGTTCGTAATATAATTTTGACCCGCCAAATGAATATGAATATAGATTCGACTTGTTTATCAAACTAAATCATCCACAATGCACCCGCAACCGCTCGATGCGGAACTTAATGGTTTATATAATGTATTGGGCGGGTGCGGGTCTCATTTTTCAAAACCCGCACAAGAACGCGTTGTTTGTGGGTTGGAATTTTTGCATCCAAAACCGACCCGCGCACACCCTTATCTTATATACAACATGTTTTTGGATAATTAGCTACACTAACTAAATATAGCTATAACAAACTAATAACTTGCACATTAAGTTTCTTACGAACTAAGATAATAATAGTCCTTGTACTTGTAGGTAAATATATTTCATTTACAATGAAAATTCATACTTGAGGGAAGTGGTAAAGAGATAGTCGAGAGGGATTTTTAGAAAGAGTTTATGTATCTGCATAATTTAATCATTACATTTATGTTAGTCCTGGAGGGGGGAGGCTAAGTAGGACTCGTAATCTGATTATGCCTAGTAAAAAATACTCCTAAGCTAGATGAGTTTAAACTAATTAATAAGGAAAACTCTTAAACAAGGATACTTGAAGGTGTGCTAAGAGTTTGTTAAATACAGAAGCTAAGTGTTAAGAGGTCTAAGGAGCTAAATAAGGATGGTAGGAAGAAAAGGTCTGAAGATAATAAAGGAAAAAATTAATAGAGATAGGGCTAGGATAAGTATTACTAGAGTGTCATCTATGTAATAGTTAAGTTTCTCTAACTAGATAAAAACCTAAGGTCAAACACAAAAGAACCTATGTGTAATAAAAGTTATCTTAAGAAGTTTATAATGGGCTTAAGCACAAAATAGTAAAGTATAAAAAGCAAGCCAGATAACTAAAGTGTGTAATAAGTAAAGAGATTGAGGAAAGAGATTACGCAAGCATTTATAGTAGTTCGGTTTCCCTACATCCACTACCTAAGGTAGCCACCTTATTATTTTCAGTCTTATCCACTGAACTCCTTGATATTTTTAACGGGTTAGATACAAACCGTTACAAAGAGGTTTTTGTTCAGCTAAACCACAACCAACAACCCCAAACTTGTAATGGTTATGTCATACCCCGGTGATGAGACTTTTGTCGGTTAAGTCACAACCCAATATATTTTTACAAGGTCTAATCTTAACCTCTAAACTCCACATTCTCTAATGTAGAGAAAGATTAAACCCTTATGTGGTTAGATGGTAACATTACAAGCAAATGAATATACTCTTTGGTGAGTAAATATTACGATAGGGATTGTAGATTCCTAGATGAGTTGATGTGAATTGAAGGTTGAAGTTGATCTCCTATTCGATTATATATGAAATAAATCCTAAAGACTTTACAACTAGATGAGTTGAATATTACAACTGAATTGATCAAGCTACTAAACCGAGGATTAAAAATATAAGTGTTGTAGCTTGAGACCTCTATATAATAGTAGAAATATAGTAGTGAATGTTGGTGTGAGAGAGGGGAATAATTTCTTGAAGTAAATACACAATATAGGACAAGAAAGTCCAATGACTTTATTAATTTTATGCATCTTGATAAAAAACGGAATTGTCGCTTTGCGTAAAACGGGGACCCGTTTTGTTTCTCAACAACTATTTTCCACGTGGCAACCTATGATGTAGTCTAGGTGTCAACTCCCCCCTTAGCCGCTTACGCCTAGTTAAAATTCTAAGTGTTTTTGCTTAGCGCCTTAGTCGTCGTGGAATAGGCGCCTAGCCCGTCTAGGCGCCGATTAATGGCAAAAAAATTGGCCGCCTAGACGCCGATTAATGGCAAAAAATGGTCGCCTAGGCGCCGACATAGGCATTCTTGTTATTTTTATTATTCTCGAGAGTTCTTTAATTGATATTATAACGCAATTTTTAGTATTTTTCATGGTTTCAAAAGACGTTAGGCGGTACTAGGGCGGTCGACCACCTTCGAGCTACTAGATGGTTAGGCGGCCTTTTAATCGGAATTTAGGCGGTCTTACTTGGGCGGTTTTTATATTATTTTATATTAAATATATATGACCCAATATAATGATTTGAATAACATTTACATCCTAATATACTTAAAGTAAATCGATTTAACATAAATATCATATATTTCATTATAAAATAATAATAATTCATTATTATTAATCTAAAAATGTCTAATTCAAGAAATCTAGACTTGAAATTCGAAAAATCCTACCTTTTTAATTTTCTCGCGACGTTCAAACTCTAACATAAGTAGTTTTTCTTTAATTTTTTCTTATGGGTTGGGTTGGATTAGATTGAATTAGTTATTTATGCGCTAGCATGCTAGGTAACCTCTAGGTTAGGCAACCCATTAATCTAATTTGGTAGTTTATTAATTAGATTATGCGTAGACGAACCTTCGAGAGAAATTCTAGGCAGATTGCACTTTGGAACGCCTAGGCGGAGCGCCTAGTCGGCTAGGCAGCCTTGTATTAGAACACTGTATTTTTATATTTACTATAGTGTTGTTAGATGAACTTTACGATTTAAATAGTTAAAATTGTTATAATTACTACATATATTACTAAATATACAAAATTACACAGTATGATTCAAAACCGTATAATTCTGCTTAGGCCTAGGCGCTAGGCCTCGGTCAACCGTCTAGGCCGCAAAACCAAGATCTACAACATAGGTGGCAGCTTTGATTCAATTCTTATAATTTCTTAAGCATATGAAAAAAAATGTTGTTTTTAGTAAAATGTCAACCCATTTTCTTGTTTAAATGGTTTTCCCTTTGGTTCGGCATCCCAATGAGGAGGTACAAGGTTGTAGAATCACACTGATATTTTTGGCACAAAAACGTATTTGGAAATAGATAGGATGCTCAAATGGAAAAGTGTAATACAAAAAATTAGTTAGAAATGACATTTTAAGACACCTTGTAGTTCAATCCAAAAACCAATATTCAACCTTGTAGTTAGAAAAACATGTTTTCCTAATTAAAGATGCTTGGGTAGGAATAATAAAAAAAGGGAAGAGTTCACAATGTTAGTATGAGAAAGAATGTAGTTAAAAGATAAAATTGAAGGATAAAAGAAGGTGTTTACAAAGGTGTTTGCTTAAAAGAGTGATGCAAGATATGAAGATAAAAGAGAGACAACATAATCAATTACAAAGACTTAACAACCTATCGATTTGTAACATTAAAACAACATAGGAATGGGGCTATATGACAACAATTTATTATACTCGTTACATTTTGTGCTATATACATATACATATTCATATATATATATATATATATATATATAATTGTTACAAGATTTATAAACACTAAGTGTATTTGTCAAATTGTAAAAAAAAATGTGTATTGGTTTTGAAACTAATGAAAGATCGTTGTGTGAGGTTAGTTCCAGTCTAAATTACGTGAAAAGAGACTTTTCGACCTACTCTAATTATAGTTTAGGATTTTGCAGCTAACGTAGCTTATCACCTCGATCATGAACTGTTTGATCGGAAAGAAGCCGCTTAGCGTTACACAATGTAATAGGATGGAAGAAATAAGTGAGAAACTTTCATTAACTTTCATCTTTGTTGTATGCAATCTATTTCATGTTAGTCTTGTACCTTGTAACTAGAAATTATTTCTATGGCCGTAAAGCCTTATCCCAAATACTTCATGTATGTTATCTCTTTACTATTTAAAGCACTAAGAACTGCAAGGCTTGATAGATAGAGCGGTCGAACCAAATCCTAAGACTAAAACTCAATAGAGGTTCTACCATAGGAAAGGGTTGTAGATGATAACTATCCTAAATAGGTTCAAAGGATTCTCGCATAATAACTATACATGATAGTTCCATTGAAAGAAACTATGATGGTGAATAAAGAGTTTCCCAAGCCCTCTTCAAAGAAGGTAACTGAAATCTTCTTTTAGGAATGCTAGTTTACTAGGCAAATAAGACCTTTCACAAGACATTAAAAGTGTCAGGATTTCAGCTAGTCCTATTATTATTTTTGGTTGGTCTTGATGTATTGAAGTCAATGTTTTATCTAAAGTGGGGACAATTATTTATTAGACTAATTTGATATCAAATCCAGTCAAGTATAATAGGAAAGTTAATATATCCATCTCATACCTATAGTTTAATATTGCTTGAATCCATTATCGCTTTCTTAGAGGTGACAATAAGCTTTTATTGAAAACTATCGGACAACTCCTAGACTCTTCGGGCATCAAGTTTTTCAAACAAAGGGAAGAAATTCATCTAAAGCTTGAACTCAAAGAATGGAGAAGATAAAGTAACTCAGCACTTCACTAGCTAATAAAATATACCTACAAGATGTTATAAGATATTCTTTTTGATTAGTACACGATTGCTTGATACAAGATAGTGGTAGTGTCTCGATACCACTGAAAGTGAAAAAGTAGGGTATTGGGAAGGTATCGGATTCTTAACTACAATGGATGTATTTGCTCCTGCTTTGTTCAACTCAAAGAGAGAACCTCTCGAACAATAAGAGAGATTATTTATAACTGGATAGGTTGCTCTTTCGGGTAGAAGGTAAGGGCCTTTAGGTGAATATCCCGTGGAATCCGATTTAATAAATTACCTTTAGGTTGGCGACTGTGAAGGATATTATTATAAATGTTAAGGAGGTGGTCCAAAGGTAAAAAATGATGTTACCTGCCAAAGCAATGATATCACCACCATCTTGTTTCAGAGTAACCTTTTCCGTATCTTAGAAACTTAAGGGGCCGAGGGCGTTAGCGACTCGATTTACTTGAAGGGGGAGAATACTGACGAGTTCTTATCCTCTGATATTCCCAGGTTATATATAAGCTTTCATCTCAATTGGCGAGAGACATATGGGAAAATAAAAGCCTCATTTTTTGGCTCGTATGATTCCATCGGGTGAATAAGTTGATAACCCATACAATACTAATAACTAATGTGTCTAGGGATCCTTTCTTGAGGTTGTAAAAGCTATATCCAGAAATTTAAGGTTCTCATAGCTCTTCTCCTTAGACCCGGACCAAACATTTTCTTTAGAAGCCAAGATTTATAGTTGTTCTATTAAAATTCTTGGATGCTTCTTTCCTCAAGTACCTATAGGTTGACTTTCTTTCTTCCCGCCTTGTTTAGTCGGTGGGAAATTAAGTTTTCAGAAGAGTCTACATACTACTTTATAGACTGCATTCAAAGTGGATATCGTAAATAGCTTGACATTATCCCCTACCCTTTTGCCTGGTTGTTGGTTTAAGAAGTCGATAGCTCACAAGTGTAGCGAAGAAGTCAAGAGGAAACATCTCAAATGTCCTTTCTCTTACTTTTTGAGTTGTTGTATTTGTAGCTAATCGTCTAGAAGTTTGCATGGGAAAAAGAAGAGGTTTGGTCGATCACAATATTCATTGTATCTCGGACTTTCAAAAAGGCTCAAATGAACTCCATCCTTACTATTACACCTTGTTCTGGTAGCTAGGAAGCTAGTAATGCTAGTTCCTTAAAACTTGTAAAACAATTATTTAGAAAATCAAGTTAAGCAGTTTTTATTTACAAATTCTAATTATCTGCAGCAACAACAACAACTCTTCATTCAATGAAGTAATGTAGTAAATTATAAACGTGCGATGTAGCAACAATAGTTTGACTAAGCACTTGCTCGTCACTTGGTTATAATCCTTATTGTATGCCCATTAAACAAGCTTTTAAGCTTACATGTGTTACCTCCCTCTCAGAGCTTGTTGGTGACTTCCCTTACCCCCCCCCCCCCCCCCCCCCCCACACTGATAGGAGAAGAGCACAACAGCCGAACCTGACTAACCTATTTCTTCTTTTTGTAGTGCACCCTAAGACCAATAGAAGGAGATTTTGAACTAAGCAAATGAAGGCTCCTCGCTTTTGTTCTATTATAAATAAACACGCACTTTGATGAAGATTTGTAGCATCGTTTAGATCTTCGAGCTTGTGATATAGCTACACCTAATTCCAGACCGATTAATGCAAGACTATAAATAAAGGACCAAAATCTCCTATGCAATATTAAAGACAATTCATACATAGCATACTCCAAGCGAACCCACTTAAAATCTTTAGTGAATAATGACTGACGATCATATTAGCAAATAAACCTATTCATGAGCTTAATGCGTGAAAACAATGAGAGATTAGCGCAAGGAATACTAAAAATGTGTTAATGGAAGTGGAAATCCTGCGGGTAATAAGAAGTAAAAAAAATGAAATCCATTTCTTTAAAATCTCACTATAATAATGTCAATAAAAAGAGAAAATGAGAGACCAAAGTATTGACTTGTAACTTTATCCTGAGAATTACAAAATAACGAAAAACTAAAAGTGATCGAGATGCAAGGAAAAAAAAATTGGTTCACATTTTTAGAAAGATCACATATTTGTTTGTTTACCGGGTTTGGCACAATATTATAAATAAGCTTTACCAAGGATTGTCAAACATTTGGTAACGAGTTTCTTCCGCTTTTAGTAACAAAATGAAGCAAAATAGGATCAAACCAAGAGTGAGTTATATAAACAAAGATGGATTTGTGGATAAGAAATACAAGTTTATAGGAATTATTGGGGGAATTAGTAACAAAATGAAGCAAAATAGGACCAACGCTAGTAATTGGTTAGTAAGGCAAACTTATCATTATCACTACAAGCTTAATCTTTTTTTTAAGATTTATAATGAGTGTTCATTGTACGAAGTAGTTCAGTTAGTTTTATATACCAAGTTTAATTGCTGCTAAAATATGTTTAAATGCTTCGAAAATGATCAGTTTTCATGTTTAAATGCTGAGAAATTGACTAAAGACATGTGATGATTAGTCAAGAAACGAAAAAGAAAACGAATTTATATAACAAAGATAAAATAGTGTGAAAAGCCATAAAAAAGCAAATAAATAATATACATACATACTAACAACGAATAGCTGCTACAAAATAATCAAGTGTATCGAAACCATCCAACATCTACTTCTCTCCAAAAGAATAACTCACGACAATTAGACAAAAAAAAAAATGAAATATAGAGGACTTCACATTATTATCAAATCAATGCTTTTATCAAATACCTCCAAGACTCTAATAAAATTTATATACCATCAAACAAATATAATAGCATAAATCTCCCTTCATCTCCATATCCTCATAAGTATACTATACAAACACACCATTTCACAGTTTCTTCGGCAAATTATAAGTCTTCTTAAGAAACTTCGAAGCAGTTTCATCGTTCCGATAACATAAAACACGCAACAAAGTATTAGGTTCAGTTGAACTCCATTGACCCGAAGTAGTAGGTAAAGGAAGTTGTTTAATTTTCCCAGAAGATCCAAAAGCTTCAATAGTTACACGCTTAAACATCTCAATAACACTTTCACTATCCATACCAAAAACAGGAATCACATCTCGTACCGTAACCGAAAACTTATTAACAACATCAATCGGTAATCCATCTCCATTTGCTAAAAACAACTCTTTCAATAACTTAAAATCCTCCTCGATTATCTCATAATCTTGTTGCGTAAAAGCACGTGAAGGTCCACCCGCTAATAACACCAATAAAAAACCATCAAACGAAGCTTTCATTATATCCGCTATTATACGTGTACGTACACGTTCCTCAACCGTATCGGATATTATATGAAGGCGTTGTTCAAGTTCGTTTAAAAACGGTTCGATTCTCGAACTTGATGGTTCACCGATATACAAACCGTCCCATAAAACGTGACGTAAATCATGAAATACCGCTCGATAAGCTAAAGCTTCGGAAAGTTGTTGTACACCTTCGATACAAGAAGATGGAGTAACTTCGAATTTTTTCGGTACTCCGTTTGAAAAATCTTCTACTTTTGCCGATTCTGAATTACGAAGATGAGTTACAATACGTTTTTCTAGTACTTCTAATTCTGCGCGAATTTTATGTAACGCGTTTATACGTACACAAAGTTGAGATACTCCGAATGAGTTTTCGCTATTCATAGTTGAAACTTGTGAGTTTCTTTTTTGTGGGTTGTTTATTATTTTTTCTTTTTTTTTCCAATGGAATTTTGCTTCCATTGTACATCGAGTTAACGCTGGCATAGTTGGCATATATGTAGTCTTTGTACCTATACATAATTTCATCATTAAATTATAATCACATTTTTATAAAACTTAATTTTTAAAGATTTAAATATTTAAAGATGTAAAGAACATACCACACCCATTTTTCGCTTTGGTAACATAATATTGTAGACATTTATCAAGACCCGTTATTAAATCCGGTAATACAGTTGGATGATTCGGTATAGGCAATTGAAAATACGCATCTAAAGTTTCATTGATTATTCTCAATACTTCAATAACAGAAGGTGCGTAACCTTCTTCATTCGATTCTACATTCCAAACCTATAAAAAAATAAGTTAAATAATATATAAAGAAACTCGTAATTACAAAATAATTAAAAAAAATACCTCTTGTTGTAAATTTCTATCAACCCATTCTTTAACCCGATCGATTCTATTTTTAATCCAAACTTTAACTAAATTCTCGATTGTACTTTCAGCTTCATAAGGGGGCATTTCGCGAATAATACCTTTTCCACCATCATCACTATCAACAGCATCTTCAACAGCTATTTGTACAAGACTTTTCTCTAAATTATCCGCAGCTCTAAGAACTAAAACACCATCTGAGGTTAAATCCGTCATTACATTAGTAAATTGTTTTAATTCATTTCCGTAACAAGCATGAAGTGTCGCAACTGCTACCCCAGCTGCAAAAGGATGCCATATTTTAAAAATCGGACTAAATATTTCCTTCTCTTTATTCGCCAGCTCAGCAACATCTTTCGCAAGTATTACAAGTAATGGAAGTGGATTTGGTCGCGTTTTCGATACTCTTCTACTCGAATCCGCTTTTTCCATTCTCTAAAACATTAGAAAATTGGTTAATTAATCTTTTTTTTAAAATATATAATATTTTTTTAAATTACCTGAGCAAAAGCTGTTCGAATAGATGAACGTATATAAGTTTCGATTCTTGTACGAGCAACATCAACTTCATTTTTTCTTCTTCTACGATATTCATTAGATATATCTTCAACCAAAACTTTTGCAGCAGAGACCCCTAAAGAAACGATACTTTGCAAAGAGCCCATGTTTATGTTATCAAAAGTATCGTGATAAGCGAGAAGTCTTTTCTCAGCCCAACCTAATATAGCAGTTAAAGTAGAATTTAAAAACGTAGCGTAAATAGGATCTTTAGTAATTTTAGCATCTTTTGAAACTTCGGTTAATTGTGAATCAGCTGCGTAAAGTAAATCATTTGCGATATTTCCTGTTGCGACATATCGATTAAATAAAACCCATGTGAAACAAAGATTATGTAATGTTTGATTTAATCCAAGAATTGTCCATGTTTTCTTTATTAATTCGATTACTTCATCAACTTCTTCGATTATTGATGATTCTTCGTGAAGATCAAAGCATGATTCGAGTAGGATTTCGTAGAGACGGAGATTTAATGGAAACCCATCTGCCCAGTGAGTTGACTCGGTTACTGAGTTATCGGATGATCTACTTGAAAGAGCCATTACTGTGTTACGAAGAGTTTGCATTGATTCGTTGTTTTTTCCTGTTTCGATTGGTTTTTGTAAAGCTCCTTGAATGAATTGTTTTAGTCTTTGTGCAGCTCCGTTTGATTTTTCGAGAGGTGTGTGTGGATGTATAAGAAGTCCTGCTTCGAGGATTCTCAGGTTTCGTTTCTGCCAGGTGTCGTATTCTGATTGGTCCGTGAAATCGGAGGATTTGAATTGTTGTAAGAACTCTAGTGGTAGTACCATTGACTCGATTTTTCTTCCAACCTGTGATAATTACGAATTTTTTAAAGTTTATTAGCTTAAACTTGAATTAAACCTTATAAATTGATTCGAAATTTCACATTAAGGGATTCATATACTCATATATTCATCACAAAATCACAAAGAAATAAACTCAAGAGGTTGCTATTATAATACATGACCAATCACGCACAAACACATATACAAAAACACACTATATGTATACACACACATAATCCAAAAAACTCAACCACCAAATCACACTCTCAAAATTCATAATCATTAATTCAAATCAGCTAAGTAAAATGGTTTTTTTTCCTTCTTTTGCTAAAAACTAAGACAAAGCCCAAATTATTACTTTACCTACAATATCAATTATAAAGCATTTACAAATGTTTTTGCAATCCGATCTGGGAAATTACAGTCATGTAAGAATATACTGTAGAGATTAAGATGAATAAAACAGGAATCTTGATGCATAATTAGAAAGTAGACCTGAGATGCACCAATTCTAAGTAAAGCTCTCCGAATCCTTGAATCCGCATTATCAGATACCCTCATCTGTATCCTCATTAGCTCACCTATTGTTACGGGTTTCTTAGACTTTGAACCTGAACCAGAACCTGGGCTTCCCTCTGTCTTTTTGGTTAATCCAGTATTCGAGCTGGATCTTAAACCTAAAGCCTTCTTCATCTTCGAAGCAGCCGTTGATGTCAACGATCTCTGGAACGCTGATGGTGATGAAGGTTTGTCGGCAGAAGAAGGTGAATTGGGAATATAAGCGAGGGGTTTTGCAGTGGAGGTACGGTTAGAAGCTACGAATATCTCATAGGCGGTGTCACGGAGGTCGGAGGTGGTGAGAGTGGTGGTGAGATCACCGAAAGGGGAAGGAAGAGGTGAAAGGATGGAAGAGGGGGTGATGGAAAAGCGGCTGGACATGGTGGTTGATGGAGGTGAGCTGAAGGAGTCTCTCCTGGAGTGGCCAAGTGAGAGGTCTCTGAAGAGAGACGCCATTGTTGAGAATTGAGAAAAAGAAGAAATGCCAATAAAGCTGAAAGTGAAGAAAGAGGAGGAGTATGATATACTATTTTACTTTATATCACTACAACTTTTCTTTTTCATCCAACAATAACACTACAAATATGACTTTATTATATATATTTGACTTTTGTAATATATTTTTAAGAAATTTATATTTTTTATACTTTTAGCAAGGATAGTTGACGATTGGATTAAATGTTGGTTTGCCAAAAAAAAAGGATTAAATGTTGGTGGTTTACTATTGATTTGGTTTTTTTTAGTTGATTCGGTATTTAATTCCGCGAACATTTGTATTTAATTATGTTTGACGATTGTAATTTTTTGTCAGATTTTCTTTCTATGCTTTATTTTTATTATTTAGTTACTTATATCAAATCGTGTTATGAATAAGATTTATATTGCTGACTTCAAAATGTGATGGTCGAGACATGTTATTTGGGATGAACATGGAAAATTGTTGGTCTGGGTTATTTTTGTATGACGTTTGCAGTTCTTTGTCATTGACTTTTTTCACGCCTTATTTTTGTGTTCAGTTATTTAGACTAAATCGTGTTATGAATAAAATTGATGTCGCCGACTTTGAATTGTGGTGGTCTATTGTTACAATGACGTGCTCTTTAAAACTAGCATGAAAGGTTGTTTCTCTTGTTATCCACTATGTCAATATCTTGTAATGTTCTTTTATTTTCTCTTCTGATCAATATGTGGATGTTTCCATTAATACTTTGATGATGGGTGTTAATTTCTTGGTATGGTGGTCGTTTGTGTGGTATTGGTGGTGTTAGTTCATCATATAGTGTTTGTGTTCGTTTCATTACTTTGGATAGTGATAGTTCAGTTGATCAATTTTATACCAAGTTTCTAACCATGTGTATTTGAGTGTGTGCAACAGATTTTATCCTTAGTTGGCATTAAATAGGTGATTGACTTTTCACTCAGAATGGCATCGACTCTTTCGAAATCAAGGGTATCGAATTCCTTAGAGCGTGAGTCTATCATTTATGTGTTTATGTTGTCGTTTATTAGATAGGTGTTGCAATTCTGTGTTACATCATGGATATTTGTTTCATATAATCTATTATACTTTCGTCGGTAGCAGCATTTTCATTTATGTTATACTTCATATTAGTTCTTACAAAAAAATATATACTTCATATTAGTTCAAAATTTTTATTTGATATAATGTTATCACTCACTTAGTTTCAACACAAAAACTTTGATTTTCTATTTATAAATAATCTAAAAAAATTGGCTGTGAAATGGTCTTCCTTTCTAGTTCTTTCTTTATTGTATTTTTTATTATAAGTAGATAGAAAAGAATCATAAGTACTCATTATGAGTGAAAAAAGAATATCCTTAAGAGACAACATGCCTTAACAATATTAATCTAGCAGCTAAACGGTTTCATGGAAGGATAAGTAAGGTGATGATATGGATATCGGTACCTAAGATGATACTGAACAAAGGTAAAATAGAAGATTATCCAAAACTATACAAGTAGGTGGGTTACTTTAGTTTTTGAGTTTTTCTATTGTACTTATTATACAACATGTTGTTTTAGTTGACTAAACTTAAACTATAAGTTTATCTTTACATTGTATTCAGTTATAACATAGACTACTAGATATATCATTATATAACTAAAGATACAACTTTCTCAACAAGACGAATTCCCAAGATTTATCCTTTCAACAATAATATTTTGAAAAGATTCACCCTCGTATTTCTTGATACTTTCACTCTCGTTTTTTAATACATTAGAGAACCTATTTGGCTTAGGTAAGCTTCGATCCCGAAATTTCTTCGTTAGAGAAAAGCTATCAATTTTACTCTCATATAATTTAAAATATATATATCCTAATATTCTATATTATTATGTTAGTTTCATTTAAATAGTTAGTAAGTTGTGAGTTTGAGACAAATTTAAATTTTACTTAATTACTAATGAGGTGTCATGCTTGAAAGGAGTTCATATTTTTTTTTAAATAATCCTATAAGTTGACATTCAAACACTAAAAAAATATTGGGATTTTCTCAATGAATTTTCATAGATATTAAGCCTATTCATTTAGACTACGTAGACTCATTATTCACTCTCAATTTTAATTTTCATTTCACCCCTCAAATAAATGAAACTGTCTTTTCACAATACTTGTGATTATTTATTAATTTTAATATAAATCATTTCTACTAATATAAGGGTCCAAACACAAAGTTTCGTTCAGGACCTTTAAATTTGCATAATTGGACCTGATTGAGATTTGAATAATAGCTATAGTGTTGTTTATTATGTTTTCGTTGTCACTAAATATTGTATTAATAAGAAAAATGTTATGATGGTTTTTCCATCAAATTTGTTTTAGATTAATATTATTCATCATTGTTTAAAGTTTGTACATATACTTATCACTCGTTTTAAATTTTTTAAACATGTTCTAAATACCAACTCGAAAATGTCGATGGTGATTATGCAACTCTGTAGGGACAAAAAATAAATGGGCCAGCTTGAGATATCATATAATATTTGGGACCAATATGAAAGTATGAGAGTAACTTTATAATTTTGTATAGAATAATTTTGTTATAAGCCTAAAATGTGATATTTCTTCCAATTATATACCTCTCAAACCTTTCATCATATTTTAAACTTTTTGACCAAATCACCCTTAAATAATAATTACCTATTTAAAAAAACAAAGCATCAAAAGTGTTCAAACTACGCGCATTCACACACTCACAAATCGTTCGAACCACTCTCTTTTCCCTCTCTGCAAAGCCAAAAGGTAAATAACTCACAAACCGTTCAAAAAATTGAAAGTAATCAAAGCAAAATCGTGACTATAAATCAACAATCAACAAAAATCAAGCACGAATTATTAACATACAAATCTATTATACAAGGTATATTTTGAGTTTTTTTTGGGGAAATCGTGTTTATTTTTAAAATATTCCTTCAAGTTTAGGGTTTGATATTGCTCGAGTAGTTGTCTTCTTTGATTTTATGTTTATGTAAACAATTTATGTGTTTTTTTACTTCAAAATGCTTTGTTTGATATTAAACTCAAAAAATGTGGCAATGTAGTATACTTTGTAGCAGTAATAGCATATATATGAAATTTAGACCCGTAATACTTGGAATTTTTAGTGTTATATATATTTTCAGGAATCTCACAAACTATTTTCTAAGTTACTCTATTTTAGTGTGCTTACTTTATTTTATTACGTAATTTGAAGCTCTTATACTGTGTTATTATTAATTTCCATGAACTTGTAGGTACATACTACAAGTTAACAAAGTTAAATGCAGTTAACATATGTTTACTTTAGCTGCAGAATAAACAAAAAAAAATTATGTAATTTGACTTTGCAAGTACAATATTGTAGTTGTAGATCCAATTTACATATACACACATATGATGCAATATAGTTATTACATTATTTGGTTAATATGGTGTTATTGTGTCAATGCAGATATAAAACAAAAAAAAAGTCAAAAAACCACAATCCTCAAACAAAAAACATGGAAGAAAAATAAAGACTGGGGGTATAAATCAACGCTACAAACTATCAAAAAATTTAGTGTTGGAAGATAGAGTGAAATTAAAGCACGCCAAGGCATGCAACAAAAACCCTTCTACTACTTGTTCAAAGAATTTTTTGAATACAAGAAGAAGAATAGTGAAAGCAAGATGGGAGACGGGATATGTATATTTATAGCCTTTAGAGATAATAAAGTACTAAAAAAATTACCAAGAATTTCATGCTTGGAAACAAGACTGTAGAACATATAGAAAAGGACATCAAAGTCCTATTTGTACTAAAGAAAGGTAAAGAACTATTCACGAAGCTGACACAAGACGTTTTAGATACTGTTCCATGTATATTGCTCTCGATTCTTCTCGAATTTATTACTTGATGATCGTACACACTTGCACGTATATTTGGCTTCTTCGAGTTTAAGTTGTTGTCTCTATTATTATATAACACCTAAATCCCAACAAGCTTTGGCGATGTTGTCGTGAACAGTTATCTAAATAATTTGTTTGTGGTGTTTAATTTCTCTTATATTGTGAACCTTGTGTTGCACTTGAGATTTTAGGATCTACGGTTACAAATGAAAGGGGCATGAAAAAGTAATATGGTCGGATTCCGTCCAGGAGATTCGAGTAAGCAAGGCCCATTATGGGGCTTGACAATAGATTTGCCTCCGCTTAGGGATACCATCATCAATCACTTGAGCAAAACAATTGTAGCTAGATGAGAGGATGCTCTTATTATTTTCTAATTATGGGCACAATGGTGGAATAAGTAAAAATTCACTAACAAATTATGCAAAAGTACACTCAAATTTGCGATGCATATTCCACAAAGGGGTCATTAAGAGTAAATCTTCTTATGCTTTTGTTCTTCCTCGTCAAATAGGCTAACTAGTGGTTGGATAATCAACCATTGGAAAAATTGGTAATGTGAGATCAAGTGCATGAAGCATACATTTAAGAATTTTACAAGAGTGGAAATTGGAACGGAAATTTCCAATTCCGACGGATTTTGATCCAAATTTTTTGAATTTTGAAATGTTTTTTTCATTTGATATCCAAAAATTTTAATTCCGATTTTCCAAAATGGGAAGAGATCTGAAATTACATATTCAAAACTTTGAATTTTTTATTTTTGATCTGATTTCTATATCATTTTTTTTCTTGAGATTTGCCAAAAAAAAATTTAACTATTGAATATAATATTTCTATATTTATATAGACATACATTTATATTGCTATTACACTTTGATAATCTTTATATGTATAATACAAAACTATATAACCCTAAATCATAAAATTCACCGCAAATAAAAATGAGTCGCTCAATTTTTGTCCTTCTACATACATGACCTATCCTTTCTCTTCAATGCAATCGGTTAGAGGTCTACCATCGCATCACTAGAGGAAGGTTTAATCTGGAACGTATTAATATGTTACATGTTTGAGGTCATTTCATTGTAATTGTTTAAATTTTTTGTCAAAACTTGAAAGCATGTTTTTACATGTTTAAGAGATTTTCACTTGAATGTTTATATATATTTTTATATAACTTCTAGAACTAATAAAATGTTGTATTTTATGAATAAAAAGATATATTGGTATTATTTTTTGTTATATGATTTGTATTTATATAATCATGATTATAATTATCATTTGTAGTTTCTGTAATATTAAAATAATTACAAAATTTTCGAAAATAAATATTCTGAAAAATTCTGAAAATGAAAAGAAAAATAGAGAAATTCCAAAAATCTAAATTTTTTTGGGTATTTCGAAATAGAAATTAAATTTTGAAAACCTGTTTTTTATGGAATTTGATTGTATTTGTCAATTTCGAGAAAAAAATGAAAATTTTAACCTTTTTTGATATGGTCTGGCCGATATCCACCCCTAAATTTTACCCTCGACGCGTGAAGTGTGATAGAAAATCAGAATTTCTCTCATGGAAAGCAAAGCCAAAAGACTCGTTGATAGTAACTTAGAAAAGATATCAAGTCCTCGTTTATAAAAAAAATTATATCATGGAATTTAAACCGAGTGGCAACTTTGTATTTACTATTGAAGTCTTGAAATTGAAGCCGCCAAAGAGCTGGACTCTTACATCAATGAAGGTTTTATGATGTTAGCAATACCAAATGCTGTAAAAGTCCTTGGGAATTCGGTAATGTATGAGTTCATATGGGATCACCGAAAATCCCTTCTCCTCAAGTGACCAATGTTATGGAAGATATTGTGGAAGATTGTGTGAAAGCCTAGGTGTCAACCCTTGAGAAACAACTTGAAGAAATGACCATGATTGGTATTAAAGCGGAACAAAAAATGTTTACATCTGCAACAAATCCTATGTGTTATCAAATTTTGGGGATTTTTATACTAGTGTTCATTACAATAATCAAGGGGGCTTCCAAGTCAATAGTCCCCCTTAAGAAAAATTTATATCTTACCAACTTGTGGAGTACAAGAGATTGGCGACAAATAATGAACTCTTAGCTCCACCGTCGGAGATGCAAGTGTGTTGGAAGTCATTCTTAAAACCTTCATAGTGGAGGTCAAGGATCAAATTCAAATAACGAATGAGATAATTAAATAGCCAGGAGAGTTGATTGAGATACTCCGATTGAATGTTGAAGTTATCGCTCAATAGTTCCAATCGATGAAACACGATCAACTCACTTACACTCCTATTGAAAATAGAGCCAAAGTTGAGTACTATAGATCGAATAATGTAAGGGTTTAAACGAGATTTAAGGAAAGTCTATCTCCAGAAGGAATTGATAAACATGGGTAGTTGAACTGATGAGAGAGATGTGCAAGTAAATTGAGACGAGGTTTTATGAGTTTGTCATTGAAGATTGGGTCGAAGAAGAGATTTAAGTGGTAGAAAAACCGAATGAAGCATTAAGGGTGAAACTGAAAGTTGTTGAACAACCGTATGAGGGGAGGTCAACACTTTACTCTTCGAGGTGTCTACCAGTATGTGATTGGGTGGATATCTGAGACTTGTTAACAAGTTGGACCAATTCAAGTTCAATTCAACATTCATCGCCTTAAGGAGGGACGCCTAACTATCTACGATTCTTCAAAGAAGTTATTTACAAGAAGAAATTTTTCAAATAATATAAGGTGGAGGCTCTTACTATAGGTTGTAGCACACAAACCCAAAGGAACCATACTAGAAAACTTAAGGATTCAAGTAACTTCAACCTTCTGATTTAAAATTGATGAAAAAGTTTAAAGGAAGAGACGTATGCGATTTGGGGGTTGTATCAACCTTATTCTAAAAATCCTATTTGATCAATTGAGCATGTGTGATGCTTATCCTACCTCAGTTTTCTTGCAAACGATCAAAAGAAAACTCGCTTGCCTATGGGGAATATCAGAGAATGTGTTAGTAAATATTGAGAATCAAGTCCTTCACGCCAGTTTAATTATACTTAATTATGACGTCAACACCCAAGTTCCAATAATCTTAGGGCATCCTTTCTTGTGCATGGCTAATGCGGCTATTCAAGTGGGCAGTGGCTTAGTAAGAATCAAATTTGGTGACAAGCATGAAACCGTTGATATGTCACGCCAATAAAGAATATTTCTCTGTTATTTATGACCTTTTAGTCTACTTAATTTTGCTATTTGTTGAATTACAGGAAGTATAGGTAAACTATGATTTATAGACCTTATGTTGTGCTTAAAAAATAGAGATTAGAACTACTTTAGAAAACTATGAATCTTAATAGCTACTAGATTTGAAAACAAAATCATAATTGGTCTAGACCTACAAAATTGAGCCAAAACCAAGACAAAATTTGTCACTTTTAGACCAATGGAGTCAAGATTACTTACCAATAAAGAAAAAAGTAGTGCAAGAAGAAAGAAAAGACAATAAAAAGGGATAATTAGAAGTTAATTAGAATATAACTAGAATATATTAGAAGATAAATCCAACTCCTATAAGATTATCCCTTTATAAATAGAGCTAGCTGCATTCTTAAAAATACGCTAGCTCTCTCATTAGTTTACATAGACTTTTATCTAGACTTTATACATCATACTTTTCAATACAATTTATGCATATTAGTAGTTTAGATTTTAGTTCTTGGAAAATGAGAAATTGTTTGAGACAAAGGAATTCACCGCTCCTCTATGGGTAAGTTTTCCTCCTACATCTTATTTTTCTCTATTTAGTTTAAGAGTAGTTAAACATCTAGTAGCTTGGGTGTTATTATAGATCTTTTCTATTTTATTCTTATTGTTTAATAAGATAAAAAGTTCAGATTATTGGTTTGATTACTTTTGTTATGTATGATAAGAATGGATTGATTATTTAGTTATGATAACTCAAATTATAGATGACCAAATGTTTTCACATAAGTCATGTACTCATAGTTTTATGTGCTAATTAGGGTGATATAATCGAATATGGTAGAATTGATTTAGGTTCGAACTATGGATTACCAAAATTAATTCTATAAGTTATGCACCTAGGGTTCTAAACAAATGATAATCCAGAAGTAGTTTAAATAATACACGATCTACCCTAATAACCTTAACAGAAGTACTGAAGATACATAATTCTAATGGCATACTAAATTGGTTATCTCATTGCATAAAAACAAATTTCATTTACTTATCTTGCTTATCTATTCTATTGTCCGCATTAGTTACGTAAGATAAACCAACACCCCTGTAGAGATTTAAGTTAGGTAATATACTAAAATAATCCCTAGTCATCAATGGATCAGCCATTGAAACCACGTCGTGTTATATATGAATAAAAATTAAAATTAGCAATATACTTGTGAGTAAAACCTTATCTTGATTAAATTAATAAAAAATTGGAGGTACTTCTAGAAGTATCAATATTTCATGTCACCAAGAAACTAAACAACGTGCTTAAAAGACTTGACCTGCCATGATGAGTATTCAGATGAAATATGGGTTAATAGGTTCTAAAAAGAATAAATAACAAAAGAATTTCAGGATGGGACATTAGCTGATTTGCAAACTTTTCACACCCAAAATCACACCAAATGGTATGAGACTTTTCATGGAATGTTCAATGAACTATTAGATGATTAGCTCCGTTGCTGTGGTTGATATTAGCCATACAAAATTAATGATATATAACTTGGTGACTCCAATGACCTCAAGCATTACTTCAATGGATACCCTGAAGCATAGAAATGATGAGGTACCAAAGCAAAACTTACTGATATTAAACAAAAGTGGTCTTGGGTGACATACGTAGTCTATCAAAATTTAATTGCTTCAATGGTGTAGATTTTATTTCTTTCTTAATATAACTATTTTCTTGTGTATTAAATGATTCATGACTTGATATTATTAAAGTTAAATATTGGTGCTTTTATTTTAATTGTATGTAGATTGAATAATCATCAAGGGCACCCTAGTCATGATTGCATAACAACTTGATCAAACAAAGTATTTGATTTAAAAAAATTAAGTTTGGGATCACAATTACAATATTAACTAAGATGTCCAGCTAGAAATAGAGTTAAGAGTCAGAAATTTGAAATAAGGAGTTGGTACAAATTAGGCTTTAAAGTGCTAAGGGACCTTACACTGGCTAAGGGTTTCATGAGATTTAGATGTAGCTTAAAGAAATCAAATTTATCCATTTGGCTAACTCAAACTACGACACAAGTTGGGTTATACTTTTGATAAGACCAGGCCTTGACGTAGTAACCGGCCATCACTAAACCTAAATGGTCAAATTACTTTAGATCATTTTCCAACCCCCTTTGCCTCTCTAGGCTACGACAATAAATGGTCTTAATGTAATAAGATAAATTACCTTTACACGGTAAGGCTACATATTCAATAACAGATTTTACAAAATTACTTCATCTTCCTCACACCAATGTAATAGCAAACAACAACACCCACTCATCCATTTGTGCATCATCTAATACATCACAAACTACCATAAATTCATACCCACAATTACACAACAAAATCATTGCTTCATATAGCAACCAATTATCTACATTAAACTACTCGCACAAGTTGTTTTTCATTATGCCTCAAATATATTTAAAGAGGAAAAGTGTTAGTTCTGGGACATCAAGCAATCCATCATAGCTCTTCATTGGACAGTGATCTTGGAGTCATTGACATATACCCAAAAAAGTCGGTGATTGTTGAACGCGGGTTGTTCCATGTCATAATGGTTCTATCACCAACATACGATAATATCAAAATGATATCATCTTCCTCAAACTTATGAGCCTCAAGCCTATATATCGTAAAATGATTTTTTATGTTATCTTATTAGTCAGAATAACAAATAATATTTGTTCATAACATCTTATTTATTATTGTAATATAAAATTTAAAATTCTCATATATGATTTATATTTATTATTATTCTATAATTTATAAATTTATTATTTATTGTTAATATAATTCCTAATATGATTCTATGAGAGGTTATCAACTTGCCTATACAAATCATGTTGTTTTTATAAAATATTATAGATAGAATACCCTTACTACTAAGGAAAAAAAATACTTAACGTAATTTTAGAAAAAAAATACATCTACATATTACTTTAACCACTACAACAATTATCAATCTTTGTTAAAAAAACTTTAAACACAAAAGAAAATAATCAAAGTCCTTCACCCCTCTTTTTTCTCAAATGAAAAATTATCAAACTCAAAATCTCTTATATTAAAGAGTAAATACACCTGTTACCTCCCTGTACTATGGCTCGATTGAGTACTTACCCCCTGTTTTCAAACTTGTGACATTTACCCACTGTACTAAGTTTTTGTGACTCGTTACACCCACTTAACGAAATCCGTCAAAAATCATCGTTAGTAGGTCGCGTGTTGGTCATGTGCGCGGTTTTCGTGACATTTTACCCCATGTACTAAGTTTTTATGACATTTTAGCCCATGTACTAAGTTTCCTTTTGCTTCTCCTTACATGTCCTTGTATGATGTCCTTCTCCTTTGCAAATCTTGCATTTCATTACCCTAACCACTCTACTTGCCTTCTGAACAACCCCAGTTGTGTGTTGTTTTCTCCACTTTTTAACTTGAACCTCATCAACCTCCTTTGTCCTAGCCCTTTTTGGTCTGCCAACCAATTTAACGGCCATAGTGGTTCCACAAAGATATGCCTTGTAGCAGGCCACAAAGAAGGTTCATTAACTAGCTAAATAATTGGTGTATATGCCTTTATATAAGTTTCTTTTTTGTAACACTCATGGAAATACTTTTCTGGATCTCGTACAGGGGGGGTAAAATGTCACAAAAACTTAGTACATGTGGTAATGTCACGAAAACTACGCACATGACCAGCACATGACCAACTAACAACGTATTTTGCGGGTCCCGTTAAGTGGGGTAGCGAGTCATGAAAACTTAGTATAGATGGTAAAATGTCACAAATTCAAAAACAGGGGTAAGTAGTCAATCGGTCCATAGTACATGAGGTAAAAGGGGTATTTACTCTAAATTAAATTCAAAATATTTTCACCATTTTCCTTTTTCATTATAAATTTTGTGTCCTCATGTTTGTTGTTTAAACACATGAATTACATGGCAAAAAAAATCTGTTTATGTTGCTTTTATTGGAAAATAGAGGTGGGCATGAATGCCAAATACTTTCTTCGTCTATTTTTATTTGTTCACCTTTTTGGTGCACAAAGATTAAAAGGAGTATATAGTATTCTCTCTTTCTTTACACAAATTCCTTAATTAATTTACATGAGATCACTTATTACAATAGTTTTTCAACTATTTAATTAAGAGTAATATTAGAAAAAATAGGGAAAAAATATCTTAATATTGAAAAAAAGACAAAAAATATTGGACACTTTCTTTTAAAAAGTTGGACAAATAACGATGGATGAGGGAACTATCACACATTTAGTCAAACTATGTTTATAATTTTGTAGAATTATAATTGGTATATGGGTACATGCAAAAAGAGCTGCAAAAACTAGTGAATTGAGAAAATCCTATACAAGCTAATGAGATTTTCTCATGTTGTGTTTTATTTGTATAAACTAATAAAACAAGAGATAATTCCCAATTAATTACACTTTCTCACTTTCCATTTCAAAATAATAGGAGTAAATTACTTTCTACTTACTCACAAATTTTCAACTTGATTACACATTCTCATATTTACCTTCCAATGTTACCCTTATGTGATTTTTTTTATTTTTTTTATTTTATTTTTTAATATTTATTTTTAGAATTTTTTAAATATTTTTTTAATATTTTTTTCGATTTTTTTTTTTAAAAATTTTCTGAATTTTTTTTTCAAATTTTTTTTTCAGAATTTTTTTTAATTTTTTTTCAAATTTTTTTCCGCCGAATTTTTATAAAAAAAAATCGGAATTTCCGGATTATGTGTTGCTGTAACACACAAATATAGATTTATGTGTTCCTGTAACACACAAAGTCATAAAATCGATCTAAAGGATTCTCTTCTTTAACAAAATTGTTTTTCTTATTTATTAATCGCATATACCTTATTTTTATTCGTCTTTAACTATCTAAATATATTATCTTTTTGTCCAACACTTTTTTGTTATTTTTGCGTTTATGTTTTAGGGTTTTGTGTTATTCAAATTCTGTGTATTCTTGGAACACACAAATCTCAAAATTGTGTATTCTTAGAAAACACAAATATAAGATTTGTGTATTCATGGAACACACAAATCTCAAATTTGTGTATTCATAGAACACATAAAAATTGAATTTATGTATTACTAGAATACACAAAACTTGATTTCGTTTGTTCTAATTTTGTGTATTCCTGGAACACACAAGTCTTAAATTTGTGTGTTCTTGGAACACACGAGTCTCTGATTTGTGCCTGGAACACACAAGTCTCTGATTTGTGCGTTCCTGAAACACACAAGTCTCAGGGTTGTGCATTCCTAGAACACACAAGTCTCTGATTTGTGTTTTCATGGAACACATATAAATCAAATTTACAAAACTTGATTTTGTTTATTCCAATTTTGTGTATCTTGAACACACAAATCGTAAAATTGTGTATTACTCCAACACACAATCTCAGATTTGTGTATTCATGGAACACATAAAACTTAAATTTGTGTATTCTTGGAATACAAAAAACTTACTTTTGGTTATTCCAATTTTGTGTGTTCCTGCAACACACAAATCCCAAAATTGTGTGTTCATGGAACACATAAAAAAAATTAGGGAAAAAAGTCTAGAAAAAAAAAATTCCGGAAAAAAGAAATTCGGAAAAAAAAATTCGAAAAAAAAAATTCGGAAAAAGAAATAAAAAAAAATTATAAAAATTAATTTTTTTTTTTATAATTTTAGTAATTAATTAATTGCCTATGGGTATTTTTGTAATCTTCCATTTTTTGTGCTTAAGTAGGAATTAAGTTTAAGTTGTAATTAATTGGGAATTTTTACACTCTCCGTGTAATTAATTGGGCATTGCCCCATAAAACAATGTGAATACTAATGCATAAATAATATAAAATTAAAGTAAATAAATAAATAACTTTACTTGTCGAGACTCGAATTGGATCTGATGTATTTAAGGTATTTAGGTTGCGTACCGGTGTCTTACGTTTGTTGGCTTCAACCTCTAGGATACAACGACAAAACTATTCAAAAGAAACTGACACACGAATTCTTAAAAATTTCAACGAACTCAATAAAGCTGTTTCTTTTTATCTCTCTCTTATAATTTTAATGCTTAATGCTTTTAAAAAATGAATTTGTAAAATGTTTGAGTTGACCAGCTATATATATATATATATATATATCTATATAATATTGGAGAAGGGCCAACGGCCCGAAATGTCTCCAGTTTTTCTCCACATTTTCTAGCCTTCAGATCAAATTTCTATCATTTTTGGCCTTTAGATCGATTTCAATTAATGGTCTAGATTTTCTAAATTCAATCCACGGTTTAAAATATCTTGATGTCTCCTCTATATTTTTCAGCCTTTGGATTACTTATTTTTTAAATTAAAAATTAAAAACAAAAAACAAAACAACTAAAAGAAATTTCACCGCATCTTCCCCTAAAACAAAACCTTCACCACTTCGTCGACTTCTTCACCCCACCAAGCCGCTCTCCTCCACAATCCTAAACCGCATCGACGACGAAGATCCCACCTCCCACCAAGCCGCTTCTCCACAATCCCAAACCGCCGCATCGACCATCCTCCACCATCATCGAAGAACCCTCATAGCCATTCTCTGAATCGAAGAACCCTGTCTTCATTAATTCCCTTTTCCGATGATCGAGCAGGACCCGTAGTCTTTGCTGCTGCGAAGCAACGAAATGGGGCCCACTGAAGCGGAGGAAGAAAAAGAGACAGATACAGGGTGCCATTTGATGGAATAGCTTCCGGTTATTGGAACCTAAAACAACATATGGACGGACTGATTTGAAAGGGTAAGCTCTGATACTACAAATTCTTTTCTTTCTTGCTATTATAGGGACCTAGAGTGCAATTTTTACAAGACTGATGTATTTTAACCGCAGTTCATTGTGTGATTCCAGGACTGTAGAGATTATTGGACCACTCACATCAACATTTGAGGATGCTATATTAGTGTATGCGGCAATATTGGGATCTTCTGCTTCTGATAAAATCCTTAGCGGAAATTTATCTATATATCGGTTGAAAATGGAGATTGATAAAGCTATCAAAGGAAGTAATGATCGAAGACTAAAAACTAAGTATAATAACGCCATTAATGTAATTCGAAACTCTCTAGCTCTTTATTCGTAAGCTTCTTTTCTCTTCCATTTATATTTTTCTCGATTTAATAAGGCCTTGACACGTGTCTATTACTATACAGTATGGAAGAGGTTGCCTTTAGCTTCAATGGTGGAAAAGATTCAACAGTAAGTAATAATTGACTATATATAATTTTTATTTGTTACTAATAGTCGGAAATTTATATGTAGGTTTTATTGCATTTACTTAGAGCAGACTATTTTTTACATAAAGCTGAAAAGAATCTTAACAATGGAGATTTTACTGATGGTAAAAAAATTGAGTTCCCAATGTGAACTATTTACTTCGAAAGTCCCTCTGTTTTTCCTGAAATCAATTCATTCACTTACGAAACTGCTGCTTCGTAAGTTAATTTTTGTATAATATAGGGACTTATAGTGCAATTAATTAATAAAGTCTTGATATATTTGAGCAGTTATGGGTTACAAATGGATATAAGTAGTTCAGATTTCAAATCAGGATTAGAAGCACTTTAAAATGCTAAGCCAATCCGAGCTTTTTTTCTCAGTGTTCGAATTGGTGATCCTACTGCGGTAAAATTTCAAATTTGACCCCATCAAGTTTTAATAATGACAAATTGACCCCAACATATCTTTTTTTCAGGTAAGTCAAGAACAATTCTCACCTAGCTCACCTGGGTGGCCACCTTTTATGCGAGTCAACCCAATTTTGGATTGGTCTTACAGGTTTGATCTCTAAATTTTAATTGCATTTTAGTCCCTCATAATTAACTAAAAGATTGTATGTTGTTTATATGGCAGAGATGTATGGGCTTTTCTATTGACTTGCAAGGTTCCTTACTGTACGCTCTATGATCGAGGGTAAATTTGTACTAACTGTCATATTTATTGGGTTGAATGCAATTTATTGTTAATTAATTATTTTTTTTGTTTCGCATATTTACAGTTATACATCAGTAGGGAGTATTCACGATACAGTCCCTAATGCGCAATTATGCATAAAAGATTCGAGCAATAATGAACAAAAGTTTCGTCCAGCTTATTTTCTTCAAGATGGAAGGTTAGAAAGAGCAGGAAGGGTAAAAAAGTCTTTTTCTTCCGCTAATTTTATGGATTTCGGGAGATCAGACTTTTTGGGATTGTATTAAAGATGGGCCATTGCCTTTGGGCCTACTTGGCATTCAACAGGTTTGTAAAATTGTGAATTTTTTTCTTAATTTAATTCGTTTGAGTATTTGTTTCTTCCTATACAGTTTTACTTGGATATGGAATTTGTTTCTTTGCTTCACAAGGACAATACTTATCTAGGAATTTGCTTCGATAGCTGCTTTTTTGTAACAGGGATCGATCCATATAGGTATTAGTTTTGATGTAGTTTCTTTAATTTATCTATCTATATGTATAACATGTATGTATATATATGTGTGTGTTAGTGAACTTGCGGAAGATGAGTGGTTTAATGAAATAAGTCAAGATGCAACAGATAAGCTAAGTGGGAAAGTGAAGGTAACAAATGGAGAAAGGGAGCCTAATAGCCCAACAACTTCTATTTCGGCACATTCAGTTTTATCTGCTACAACAGCTTCTGTTTTGGCACATTCAGTTTTATCTGCTAGATCAACCAATTACACTTTCAATTTTAACCCGATGCTAGATGATAGGAAATTTTAAAGAGTAATTTTCATAATAGCTCACTAGCAGCAAATCCTGGGTATTTCAACTCCTAATTCTTCAGCCTTTTTTTCTGGCCAACGATCGATTGAGTTAAACTGCATTCACATATTAATACGATAACTTGAAAAAGCTAAAATTATCACACATATGATATCTTAATAGAAAAGAATTGTGGAGAGCAATTAATTGCCTTATAATATGTTGTTGAAAAGACTAGGGAGAGAAAAAGCACGACTCTTTGAAAGTAACCAAAACTTATCTGAAGAAACAGGTCAATGTATTGGTGCCTATGTCAAATAGTAGAAATTACAAGACTTTATGAGTTGAGCAAAAAAAAAAAAACGATTTTTAGTACTCCAGCTTACAATTTTTACAACAAATATCCACAAAATAAAACAATTAACATGGAACGGTTTAAAACATAACAGAAGAATAATATTTCTTCATGCTTCCATTCCATTGGGGAAGAAGTTACTCCAATGCTCAAGACTCGAATACATTTCCTGATATGATATGAGCAGCTAGAAATAGTATAGGAACAACAAAATGTTTTTATATACCAATTTCAGTTTCTTCCTCAACAATCTCAACTGATAAATCAATATTCTGTTCAATGCTCAATTGCTTCACTCTTATTGCAACGGATGAACGACTACCCCAGTACCAACAATCACTACATCATAAAGACGGTGGATAGGGAGGTTTAGGTGAAATGTGGAAATGAATTTTTTGTGAATATATAGATATTAGTTTGGATTTTGAGCAATGAGAGATAAATTTATACATGATTTGATTGCAAATAGATGTGAATTTTCAGTTCATAAGTTCATATGCAGCTACGAAGATATGGATATACAAAAGGTGATTAAAGTAAAAGCTGAGTAAAGTCATTGACAATTTAGTAGTACTGGTGAACTTTTTTTATGGTCGAGGAACGATGAATTTCAAAGATGACGTTGATAAAAAAAAAAGCTGTTTTGTTCACGTTTATGCATGTATTTTATTAATCGTTTGAACTAACAACTAATCTAAATTTGGATGGACCAAAGATCTTAAAATGGAATTTCGCTCTTTCACCATGCATAAAATGGGAGTTGGCACATATTTGAGTCATTATCCAGTTATGACACGAGATTTGCTAAGTCCCTTGAATCAAGGGAGTACAATAGTAATTCAGTAGCAATAGTCCATTCACATGATGGGGAGATGCATTTAATGAGGTGCAGCTACTGATCGGACAACTTCCGACCATGTTCTTGGTATATCAAATCTTGAGTCAACTTGGACAGGAAGTACTTTGCATTACAAGGCAAGAGGTTAGAAGTTGTGGCGGAAAATTGATCAAGTGTAGGTCAATTCTTTAAGTGTCTAGATGTTTACATATTATGAATAATTCAATGCAAGATAGATTAAGGGATGAGTCTAACATCTTTTTGAAGAAAGTTTGGGATATATCAAAATTCTTTAAGTGTCTAGATGCTTATAATCTCTAATTATATGTTTTGATATAATTTTTATCATTTTATTTAGCTAATTTTTTTAAATAATAGAATGATTTGTCCTTCTTTAATAATATAATTCAATTATGAATTTTACACAATCTATTATAATTTTTTAAATTCATTTTAGCCCAAGTACCTTAAGGTACGATTCACACATTTCAATTACGTTACATATTGAATATTTTTTGTTTTTTAAAGTATTGTCTGGATGTTTGATAAATTATACACTGAGTTTATAATTAGTTTGTGTTTGATATCTTGAAAACTTTACTAGATTTATGTAGACCATGATCGTAATTTTGTTGATGTTCATGCTTATTAGCAGAATTTTTATTTTTCGTAGTGTCTTCAGACACGGGTTATACCTAGTATATCTATATAATATTGGAGAAGGGCCAACGGCCCGAAATGTCTCCAGTTTTTCTCCACATTTTCTAGCCTTCAGATCAAATTTCTATCATTTTTGGCCTTTAGATCGATTTCAATTAATGGTCTAGATTTTCTAAATTCAATCCACGGTTTAAAATATCTTGATGTCTCCTCTATATTTTTCAGCCTTTGGATTACTTATTTTTTAAATTAAAAATTAAAAACAAAAAACAAAACAACTAAAAGAAATTTCACCGCATCTTCCCCTAAAACAAAACCTTCACCACTTCGTCGACTTCTTCACCCCACCAAGCCGCTCTCCTCCACAATCCTAAACCGCATCGACGACGAAGATCCCACCTCCCACCAAGCCGCTTCTCCACAATCCCAAACCGCCGCATCGACCATCCTCCACCATCATCGAAGAACCCTCATAGCCATTCTCTGAATCGAAGAACCCTGTCTTCATTAATTCCCTTTTCCGATGATCGAGCAGGACCCGTAGTCTTTGCTGCTGCGAAGCAACGAAATGGGGCCCACTGAAGCGGAGGAAGAAAAAGAGACAGATACAGGGTGCCATTTGATGGAATAGCTTCCGGTTATTGGAACCTAAAACAACATATGGACGGACTGATTTGAAAGGGTAAGCTCTGATACTACAAATTCTTTTCTTTCTTGCTATTATAGGGACCTAGAGTGCAATTTTTACAAGACTGATGTATTTTAACCGCAGTTCATTGTGTGATTCCAGGACTGTAGAGATTATTGGACCACTCACATCAACATTTGAGGATGCTATATTAGTGTATGCGGCAATATTGGGATCTTCTGCTTCTGATAAAATCCTTAGCGGAAATTTATCTATATATCGGTTGAAAATGGAGATTGATAAAGCTATCAAAGGAAGTAATGATCGAAGACTAAAAACTAAGTATAATAACGCCATTAATGTAATTCGAAACTCTCTAGCTCTTTATTCGTAAGCTTCTTTTCTCTTCCATTTATATTTTTCTCGATTTAATAAGGCCTTGACACGTGTCTATTACTATACAGTATGGAAGAGGTTGCCTTTAGCTTCAATGGTGGAAAAGATTCAACAGTAAGTAATAATTGACTATATATAATTTTTATTTGTTACTAATAGTCGGAAATTTATATGTAGGTTTTATTGCATTTACTTAGAGCAGACTATTTTTTACATAAAGCTGAAAAGAATCTTAACAATGGAGATTTTACTGATGGTAAAAAAATTGAGTTCCCAATGTGAACTATTTACTTCGAAAGTCCCTCTGTTTTTCCTGAAATCAATTCATTCACTTACGAAACTGCTGCTTCGTAAGTTAATTTTTGTATAATATAGGGACTTATAGTGCAATTAATTAATAAAGTCTTGATATATTTGAGCAGTTATGGGTTACAAATGGATATAAGTAGTTCAGATTTCAAATCAGGATTAGAAGCACTTTAAAATGCTAAGCCAATCCGAGCTTTTTTTCTCAGTGTTCGAATTGGTGATCCTACTGCGGTAAAATTTCAAATTTGACCCCATCAAGTTTTAATAATGACAAATTGACCCCAACATATCTTTTTTTCAGGTAAGTCAAGAACAATTCTCACCTAGCTCACCTGGGTGGCCACCTTTTATGCGAGTCAACCCAATTTTGGATTGGTCTTACAGGTTTGATCTCTAAATTTTAATTGCATTTTAGTCCCTCATAATTAACTAAAAGATTGTATGTTGTTTATATGGCAGAGATGTATGGGCTTTTCTATTGACTTGCAAGGTTCCTTACTGTACGCTCTATGATCGAGGGTAAATTTGTACTAACTGTCATATTTATTGGGTTGAATGCAATTTATTGTTAATTAATTATTTTTTTTGTTTCGCATATTTACAGTTATACATCAGTAGGGAGTATTCACGATACAGTCCCTAATGCGCAATTATGCATAAAAGATTCGAGCAATAATGAACAAAAGTTTCGTCCAGCTTATTTTCTTCAAGATGGAAGGTTAGAAAGAGCAGGAAGGGTAAAAAAGTCTTTTTCTTCCGCTAATTTTATGGATTTCGGGAGATCAGACTTTTTGGGATTGTATTAAAGATGGGCCATTGCCTTTGGGCCTACTTGGCATTCAACAGGTTTGTAAAATTGTGAATTTTTTTCTTAATTTAATTCGTTTGAGTATTTGTTTCTTCCTATACAGTTTTACTTGGATATGGAATTTGTTTCTTTGCTTCACAAGGACAATACTTATCTAGGAATTTGCTTCGATAGCTGCTTTTTTGTAACAGGGATCGATCCATATAGGTATTAGTTTTGATGTAGTTTCTTTAATTTATCTATCTATATGTATAACATGTATGTATATATATGTGTGTGTTAGTGAACTTGCGGAAGATGAGTGGTTTAATGAAATAAGTCAAGATGCAACAGATAAGCTAAGTGGGAAAGTGAAGGTAACAAATGGAGAAAGGGAGCCTAATAGCCCAACAACTTCTATTTCGGCACATTCAGTTTTATCTGCTACAACAGCTTCTGTTTTGGCACATTCAGTTTTATCTGCTAGATCAACCAATTACACTTTCAATTTTAACCCGATGCTAGATGATAGGAAATTTTAAAGAGTAATTTTCATAATAGCTCACTAGCAGCAAATCCTGGGTATTTCAACTCCTAATTCTTCAGCCTTTTTTTCTGGCCAACGATCGATTGAGTTAAACTGCATTCACATATTAATACGATAACTTGAAAAAGCTAAAATTATCACACATATGATATCTTAATAGAAAAGAATTGTGGAGAGCAATTAATTGCCTTATAATATGTTGTTGAAAAGACTAGGGAGAGAAAAAGCACGACTCTTTGAAAGTAACCAAAACTTATCTGAAGAAACAGGTCAATGTATTGGTGCCTATGTCAAATAGTAGAAATTACAAGACTTTATGAGTTGAGCAAAAAAAAAAAAACGATTTTTAGTACTCCAGCTTACAATTTTTACAACAAATATCCACAAAATAAAACAATTAACATGGAACGGTTTAAAACATAACAGAAGAATAATATTTCTTCATGCTTCCATTCCATTGGGGAAGAAGTTACTCCAATGCTCAAGACTCGAATACATTTCCTGATATGATATGAGCAGCTAGAAATAGTATAGGAACAACAAAATGTTTTTATATACCAATTTCAGTTTCTTCCTCAACAATCTCAACTGATAAATCAATATTCTGTTCAATGCTCAATTGCTTCACTCTTATTGCAACGGATGAACGACTACCCCAGTACCAACAATCACTACATCATAAAGACGGTGGATAGGGAGGTTTAGGTGAAATGTGGAAATGAATTTTTTGTGAATATATAGATATTAGTTTGGATTTTGAGCAATGAGAGATAAATTTATACATGATTTGATTGCAAATAGATGTGAATTTTCAGTTCATAAGTTCATATGCAGCTACGAAGATATGGATATACAAAAGGTGATTAAAGTAAAAGCTGAGTAAAGTAATTGACAATTTAGTAGTACTGGTGAACTTTTTTTATGGTCGAGGAACGATGAATTTCAAAGATGACGTTGATAAAAAAAAAAGCTGTTTTGTTCACGTTTATGCATGTATTTTATTAATCGTTTGAACTAACAACTAATCTAAATTTGGATGGACCAAAGATCTTAAAATGGAATTTCGCTCTTTCACCATGCATAAAATGGGAGTTGGCACATATTTGAGTCATTATCCAGTTATGACACGAGATTTGCTAAGTCCCATGAATCAAGGGAGTACAATAGTAATTCAGCAGCAATAGTCCATTCACATGATGGGGAGATGCATTTAATGAGGTGCAGCTACTGATCGGACAACTTCCGACCATGTTCTTGGTATATCAAATCTTGAGTCAACTTGGACAGGAAGTACTTTGCATTACAAGGCAAGAGGTTAGAAGTTGTGGCGGAAAATTGATCAAGTGTAGGTCAATTCTTTAAGTGTCTAGATGTTTACATATTATGAATAATTCAATGCAAGATAGATTAAGGGATGAGTCTAACATCTTTTTGAAGAAAGTTTGGGATATATCAAAATTCTTTAAGTGTCTAGATGCTTATAATCTCTAATTATATGTTTTGATATAATTTTTATCATTTTATTTAGCTAATTTTTTTAAATAATAGAATGATTTGTCCTTCTTTAATAATATAATTCAATTATGAATTTTACACAATCTATTATAATTTTTTAAATTCATTTTAGCCCAAGTACCTTAAGGTACGATTCACACATTTCAATTACGTTACATATTGAATATTTTTTGTTTTTTAAAGTATTGTCTGGATGTTTGATAAATTATACACTGAGTTTATAATTAGTTTGTGTTTGATATCTTGAAAACTTTACTAGATTTATGTAGACCATGATCGTAATTTTGTTGATGTTCATGCTTATTAGCAGAATTTTTATTTTTCGTAGTGTCTTCAGACACGGGTTATACCTAGTATATATATATATATATATATATATATATATATATATATATATATATATATATATATATATATATATATATATTATAGAAAATGAAAAGGTGGCTTGGCAAAGAGTTGTGATGTTTAATCTGAAGACATATGGTTTCAATATAAGATACAACATTTACTAAAAACAATCCAAAGCTTGGGCTGGTATAAATGGTATGAGCCAACGGGTAAAATCTCAATCGGCTTGGTGGTCCAGGTTTAAGCCACACTAGGGGTTTTTTTTGCTTTTTTTTGCTTTGATTTATAATTAAAAGATATAAAAAATAAAGTAACATACATTATTAATTTTTTTCTTTTAATGTCTCCAAATTACATGACTCAACTTCTTATTCAAATTTAAATGATTTAACCAAGTGAATATATTACGTTGATCTTTACAACTGAAATAAATGTATCAATATCAAATCATTTCCTTAAATTGAGTCATCGACTATCATCGTAAACATGGTCAACACTTGGGTAGAATCCTATTTGTCCAACATCCCATCCAACCATTAATGTGATTTTGCACATCGAGCCTTGGGTTAATTTGTTAGAAAATTGGCTTAACGATTCGTCTTCTCCATTTTGTTGAAGAGAAGTTGAACTTAGATCCAATTGTATCCCTGGTTTTTCGTGAAATTCAAACCTCTCAAATTTGAATTTCAAACAATCTCATATGACAAATAGTGTTTCACACATTAACAACCAACATAAGAATGTTGTCTACCTCTATGAACATACTCAGCATTATTTATTTCTCTTAATCAATAATATCAATTTGCTTATCTCTAAAGCCATAATTGGAGCTAGACATGAGACTGAAGAAAGGCATATGAAATACCAAATTTAGTTGCAACCAATAGTAACCAATTAAAAAGCAAATAGTAAATTGTTCGAGTCGAATTTTTTCAGAATTTAGGTTAATCAAGTATGGAGATTACTATCAAAGGCTTTCATTAAGTTATGTGTATTTGTTTGGGATGAAACAAATGTCAAAAACTTAATAAAAGGGACTAAATTTAGTGAAAGTTTTTGTAAATGTTTGATAATTTGAGGTGTGGATAAGAAGTAGATTGATAAATTTTGTAAGGATATAGAATATTAGAAAAATGGAATATGAGAATTTTAATTGATTTTGTAGAATTAAAACAAAAGTGTATTAGGTAATTAGTGTATTTAATTTTTAAAATATTTTGTATGATCAATTCAAATTCCAATAAATATATGTGAATATTCTTTTTTTTTGCATACATCAGAGGCTTTGTTAAATAAAAGCAGTTAGCTAACTAATTAACTAACAAAATCCACGCGGGGAATCTATTATTGTCCTAAGATATGCACAACCACTCTTATCTTTCACTATTAGGTTCCATAAATAGCTCGGTGGATCCATCAACATGCATATATCTCCTTCCATTTCCGCTCCTTTCTTTGCTAAAATATCTGCACAAGAGTTTGCCTCACGGTAAGTGCACATTAACGATATTCCTGGATGTGCACGTAATATTTCCACACATTCTCGGCCCATATGGAAATTCCATTTCTTTGAACTCCTACCACCTTCTACCAATAGGGATGACAATGGTTACGGATAAAAACCGAACCCAATGATAACCGAACCGATTTAAAACCGAATTATATAACTGTGGTTAAAACCATTAGGTTATGGTTTTGAAAAGTGTAACCGATGGTTAAAACCGTTAGGTTATGGTTTTTGATAAAAATAAAACCGAAAAACCGAAAACCGTTTATTATCATATCTATTTTTAAATTTATAATAATTTAGATTAAATTTATTGAAATTCTAAAAGCAAAATCAATATAGTAGATTTAGCCAATTAAATAATACATATGCAATTTAATCTAATACCAACATGATTTTTTATAAACCTTGTAGTTTTCTTTTATATGTATGGTTTTATTTTATGAAATTTAATATATTTATTAAATTATCATTTGAATATGGTTAAAAACCGTAAAACCGTTTAAAAAACCGAAGCCGAATAATACGGTTATGGTTTTGAAAAGTGTAACCGATGGTTAAAACCGTTAGGATACGGTTTTTATTTATAAAAACGGTTATGGTTATGGTTTTTGGAATTTTTGCAAAAATCCGATCCGTTGCCATCCCTATCTACCAACGAGTATAGTTCCCTCGAGTCGGTTTCGACATCTACCTCTTTAATACCTTTACTTAGAATCCATCTTAACCCGAAGTGTAATGTAAGTACCTCCGAAAAACCAGCAGACTCTCCCGTACACGGTCCCATAAATCCCGATACAAATGTGCCTTCTCGGTCCCTCAATATTCCACCTATCCCGGCTTTTCGATTAGTCATGTTAAAACTACCATCTATATTTAATTTATATCACCCCACCGGCTTAACCCACTTGATTACCGAGCTCTTAGCTGAAGTTATTACACCATCTTCAGTCTCTCTACCCCATGCTAACACGAAATCAGCGGCATTTCTTAGTACTTCCCTTTTTAATCCACCCGGCGGTAAGGCTACTGTTTTATTATCAAACAGTAACTTATTTCTCCTAGTCCACAATACCTAAATAGCTGCGACAAATATTAGCTCCCATTCAATGCCCTTGTACCTAATTTTTGCAGTCAAATTCCCTTTTAGCCATTCCTAGATTGCAGGTTTTGCCGAGCAGCAGCTCCCTTGCTCGCTACAGCGCTGCCGGTGCTGATGCAGCAGTCTTCCTGCATTAATCCAGCGCTGCTGTACTGTCATGATTCTCTTCCCTTCTGCTGCAGATTCTGCAGCAATTTCCGAAGGCCAGCAGGTCCCCGTGACTCCCCACTGATCAGCAACCACCCCTGTGATAGAGAAGCCCAATTCCTTCCACATTTTAACAGCTCCAGCACAGTTCATGAATATATGCAGCAGGTCCTCCTTTTCATCCCCACACACATTACAACCCATTCCATCAATCACCTCTCTTCTATATAAATTCTCCACAATTGCCAATCGATCCCATGCTACCCTCCAGAGCAAAATACGAATTTTCTGAGAACATTTTATTTTCCAGATTCTACTCCAATCAAACCCATCATCATCCAAGCTCCCTTCCAAACTTTTATATGCAGATTTAACCGAGAACACGCAAGAAATTCCATGACGCCACTTGAAATATTCGCCTTCCGAACTCGAGTGCACCACTATACCATCATTTAATAACTTCGCGCCAACTAAAATTGCCTTACACATGTTCGAATCAGTTACTTTTGGAGCCCGATTTAACAATCCATCCGCAAAGTACTTCACTCTAAAAACATCTACCCAAGCTACCTTTTGCCTTTGTAATACCTTCCACCCAAGTTTAGCCAATAAAGCCATATTATATCTCCTCGCCTCTCGGATTCCTAACCCTCCAGCAGACTTCGGTTTACACAGATTCTCTCAAGAAATCCAGTGTATTTTTCTTCCTTCGGTTGATGATCCCCAAATAAAATCACGTACTATTCGGTCGATATCATTACACACATATCTAGGCAATTGCATTACTTGCATCTGATACGTAGGTCTCGCCCCCAGTACTGATTGAGTCAATGTTATTCTTCCCGCAAACGATAGCATTTTCGACTTCCAATTCGCTAATTTACTTCTCATTCTCTCTATGTGAATATTCAGTGTCTATACAATTTAAGATCAATGTCTTTATTAATGATTGATTTTTATATATAAAATGTCATTATTTTAGATTATCAAGGCTTTTATAAGTATATAAATTATATTAGTTATCTGTTAAATTAATTTAATTGATGAAAATATTGTTACTTTTTCTTCCTTAAAACGATTTAAATAAGAAATTTAAGATTTGAATCTCCCACCAAGCCATCCACGTTATCAAAGAGAGAAAAAACCTTTTTTATTATTTGTGAAATAGTCAAACCAATCTTGAAGAGTTCTATAATAATGAGAATTTCATTTCCTTTTACACCTACCGAATATAAATGAAATTGCATAAAGATTTACAGTTCAAAGTTATATTAGTCATTAGAAATTCCTAACAATCACGATTATCTAAATTTAAATCTTACCTAAATCATAAGTTCCCATATTAAGATGTCACTTTAAAAATAAAAACCAAAACAATCCTCATAATAAAAACAATGGAAGTTTAATGTTATATGCTGCTGCCGACAACTTTAGAAAATAAAAACGACCATCTTATTCTCAAATCCTTTTATCACCTGCACCACAAATAAACATTAATCAAACAAATTCATTACCCAAAATTAACCATAACGCTGCTACCCCTTCTAATTCAAAAAACTCACCTATATCTGTTACTCCCTTCAACCCTTTATTTAAACCAAAATCTATCAGTAACAGTAAACTCCCAACTTTACAAAACTCCACCACACCACCACCAATCATAACCACTCCTATTATTACCAAAACACTTGAAACAAAAAACAACCAACCTCAATCAAACAATTCAGCTGTTTTACCCTCCACACCATTTACACCAACACCACAAAAACTAAACTTCTCCCCCACCTCTCCAAAAACCTCATTACAAATAGCCAACACAGCCACACAATCTGAACCAATACAACACACCTTCAACAACAACCATAATTTCAACCTACCTGCAGAAGTCATAAAATACTCAATTGAGAAAGGAGAAGCGAGTAATACAAATGGAATTTTTCATTTTAAACATGATAATTCTAACTCTTTGGCTGAATCATCAACAATTCGCAACATTGAAAGAATTAGAGAAAGAATTAATCAAGATGGCTGGATTAATCAGAAAGCAATTACCCGAAATTTTCGTTTTCGTTTTGAAGACCATACTTGTCATTCGGATAAAATGAGATATAAGGCAATTTGGGAAAAAAGAAGAAATTCGAAACAAAAACAAAAAATTTCGAATGAAAGAAGAATCAACAAAAAAGAAAGAGATAGTATTGATGAAATTCGAAATTCTGGGAAGAAGTTATTCGACAATTATAAGATAATCAATGGTGATTTACCTGCCTTGGAATTTGAGGAAGAAGAAGCGGAACAGAAAGATTTAATTGATGGAGAAGCAGTTGAAACAGACATGAACTATCACGCTGATGAAGAGGAAGGGTCTTCCGGGGTTGAACCTGATCAACCCCACCACTTTCAATGATACATATCGCCTGCCAGGGAGTTGGCAATCCCCTGACAGTCCAGGCCGCCGGAGACCTTTGCGCTAAACACCGCCCTGAGGTACTGTTCCTATCCGAGACTAAGAATGATTTTAATAAGCTTGATATTATTGCTAGAAATCTAGGCTTGAATTTGATTACCACCGTCGAACCCGTCGGAGTGAAAGGCGGTTTGGCTTTGATGGTGAAGAATGAATTAAAGATTAAAGTGATTAAAAAAAGCCCTAATTTTATTCACACAAAAATTATAAGTGATAATCTTGACCCCATATTTTACACTTATATCTACTTAAACCCCTATGATATTAATAAAGAGGTTTCCTTCAATTTTTTAAATAAATTAAAACCCCAAAATTATGCTTGGAATTTAATTGGTGACTTTAATTGTATTAAATATCTCAACGAGAAATTAGGTGGTAATGTTTGCCTTAAACAATCCATTAAGAATTTTAATAGTTTCATTAACCAACACAATCTTAAGGATACTATTTCTTATGGTTGTAGATTTACCTGGACAAATAAAAGAGCCGGTAATAAACTTATTAAAGCTATCCTAGACAGAGCTATTCATAACTCTGAATGGGATAAGCTATTTCCACATGCTTGGGTAGCAATTCTACCAGCTATTGGCTCAGATCATTGCCCTTTAGTTTTACATCATGATAAAGTTGAGAACAAAAAGAAAAGAAGATTTTATTTTGAAAATTTCTGGACAACAGAAATTGATTGCCTTAATATTATCAAAAAAGTTTGGGCTGATTATAGCTCACTTAGGGGAAACCCTAATGCTATTATCAACCATAAACTTAGGAAATGTAGCCAGGCTTTAAGAGACTGGAATAGGAAAAAATTTGGGAATAATAAAATCCAAATAGAAAAACTTATTAAAAAATTAGAAACAATATCTAATTCTAATAGTCCTGGTTTCAATTGGGATGAGTATAATACTGTAACCAAAGAAATTGAAGAAACTTGGAAAAGGGAAGAAAGTTTTTGGAAAGATAGATCTAGAAATTTTTGGCTTAAAAAGGGTGATAAAAATACTAAATATTATCATGCTTGTACAAAAGAAAGAAGGTGTAGAAACAAAATTCTTAACATTACTAATGATAATGGTGAATGGATTGATAAGAAAGATGATATTAATATTGAAATTATTAACTATTTTGATAATATCTTCTCTACAGTAGGAAAAAGAGATTACAACAATACCATTAATCTCATTACTAGCAAAATTGATAAAAAATCAGCGGATAACTTAAATAAACATATTAATGAAGAAGAAGTTAAAAAAGCAACTTGGGAACTTGGACCTAATAAGGCTCCTGGGCCTGATGGGTACAATGGAAATTTCTTCAGAACTTATTGGGAAATTATTAAACTTGATCTTATGAGGGTAATAAATAATTTTTGGAATAATAATGGGAGCCTTGTTGAGATCAACCAAACTCTCATTACCTTAATACCAAAAATAGCTAAACCTACTAATATTAAACATTATAGACCAATTAGTTGCTCAAATTTTATTTATAAAATTATTGCAAGAGTTTTGGTTAATAGATTGCAACCTCACATGACCTCCCTAGTTGGAGAAAACCAAAGTGCTTTTATCCCTGATAGAATGATACAGGAAAATACGATGATTGCACATGAATTAATTACCCATATTAAAAGAAGGAAAAAAACCAAAAAATATATGGTTGCGGTTAAAGCTGATATTAAAAAAGCATATGAATACATTGAATGGGACTTCTTACAAGATCTCCTAATTAAAATAGGTTTCAATCAAGATTGGGTAAGGAAACTAATGATTTGTATCACAACTGTAACCTACTCAATCCTAATTAATGGGGATATTCACCAAATTAAAAAACCCACCAGAGGAATTAGACAAGGTGATCCTCTATCGCCTTTAATCTTCTGTCTAATTTCACAAACTCTAAATGATTTGATTAGAGATAAAAAAGAAAATAGCATACTCAATGGAATTAAAATTGGAAATAGCTGCCCAGAAATAACTCATTTACTCTTTGCAGATGACAGCCTTTTTTTCTTAAATGCTAATAATATTGAAATACAATCATTTAATGATATTATGAACAAATATAAAAATGCCACCGGGTTATGCCTTAACCTAAATAAATGTGGGGTTATCTTTAGCCCTAACACTCCTACTTTCATCCAAAAAGTAATGGCTAAAAGATTAAATATGAAAAGAACTAATAACCTAGGAAACTACTTAGGCTTACCAACTGAATGGAGTAGATCAAAATCCAAAGACCTTCAATTTCTAATTGATAGGATCCTACAAAAATTTGAAAATTGGAAAACACTCTTTCTGTCTGAAGGAGGAAAAGAAGTTTTGATTAAAGCAATCATTCAAAGTTTACCAAATTACATTATGTCAAATTTTATAATTCCTAAGAATATAATTAATACAATCCACTCCATTATTGCTAAATTTTGGTGGGGAGATAAAGGTAAAAAAAGAATACACTGGGCCAGTTGGGAACAACTTACTACTTCAAAATTTGAGGGTGGACTAGGATTTCGAGATCTACACCTTATGAATAAAGCTTTGCTTGGAAAACAAGCTTGGAACCTAATCAATAAAAAAGAATCCCTACTTCATAGACTTCTCAAAGGAAAATATTTCAAAAATAGTTCTTTTCTTGAAGCTAAAATTGGAAGCTCACCATCTTGGGGATGGAAAAGCATACTTATAGGTAGAGATACTTTCATAAATAACATAAAATGGAAATTAGGTAATGGTCATGACATTAATATATATGATCATAATTGGATTTGTAATGAAAAAACTCTTATTAAGCCTACAAACACAAACCTAATATGGGTTAAACAACTTATTAAAAATGACAAATCCTGGGATATAGACTTGCTTAACAAAATTTATTCTAAGGAAATCAAGGAAAAAATAGAAAAAATGATAATACCTAAGATCTTTTGTAAAGATCAAATTAGTATTGACTACTGTAAAAATGGAACATATACAGTCAAAGAAGCCTATCATAGAATGAAAAAAGATGATAGGATCATACAAGTATCTAAAAATAAAAATAAACCTTCAACTTCAACTGAGAGGGATAAAAATATCTGGAAATTAATATGGAAAATGGAATCCCCACAAAAAATTAGGAATTTCATGTGGAGAGCAGTTGAAAATCTTCTATCTACTGAAGAAAATCTTTTTAACAGAAAATGTAGGACCAACAACATTTGTAAAATTTGTGATAATAATATTGAAACAGTAGAGCATATGCTTTTTAGATGCCCGTGGTCTAAAAGTGTATGGTTTACTAGTCCTTTTAATCTTAAAACTGATAATGACCTAACTCTAAAACTAGACCAGTGGTTGTTAAGTCAAGTAAAAAACATTGAAAAAAGTTTTAACAAAAATGATAGGATCTTAGAACTTATATGCATGATAATGTGGCATATCTGGAAAGATAGAAATAATTTTATCTATAATGGCAAAAAATGTGACCCTTTAATCACAATTAATAAAGCTATTGAAGCTTGGAAAGAATATTATAAAATTTCAAACCCTAATGACTTCAACTTCCTTGATATTGAAGTTAGGAATAACAACAATCTTAACCTTAATAATATTAATAGGGATAATACTATACAGAATAGTAAATTTAAAGATAAATGGAAAAAACCACCACCTAATAAATTTAAAATTAAATGTGATGCGGCCTTTTCGGATAAAGGAGCTGCAATTGCTTGTATTGTAAGAAACTCTAATGGTGAATTTGTAACAGGTAATAGTTGGAAAATTGGAGCAGATTCGGTGTTAGAGGCAGAGGCCATGGGCATTTTGAAGGCTACGGAGTTGGCTTCAAATTATCCTTTTGGTAGTGTTATTATTGAGAATGACTCGGCTACTATTATGAGACCACTTGCATCTGGGCGTCCTGTTTTGAGTCATTCGATTAGAAACGTTATTTGTAATATCTATTTTTTTGCTGAACAATCTTCCCCTTCCTTTTCTTTTATTACTAGGGGTAAAAACGGGACAGCCGACTGGGTTGTCAAACAGGAGCTTCTAAGCACTTTGTTTGGTAACTGGAATACTTGTATCTCGACCCAGTTAGCTACTATGATTTGTAATGAAGCCGATCTCTCAGGGGTAGGCTAACTTTTGTAACCGTTTCTTATTTATCTATAATATTATGATTTCGAACAAAAAAAAAAAGTACATTAAACGCGGCTGCCGACCACCAAACAATCGATTTAGTGTTCATAAAAGTAAGTCTTCCGATATTTATTTACTCAAGTGATAGGTTGTTTATTAATACTATTAAACTACTCAAATAGATTGGTAATAAAAGGTTTGACCAAAAAAGGATCTGTATTAAAAGCAAGCGATCGTGGTAGATTTACAAAAATAGCTTTATTTCAAGTTTGTAATAAAAACAGTACATTATTCCTTGGTCGAAATAAGTAGAGCAATATAGAGTGTTAGCTAAGTTTTTTTCTTTCAAAATATTAATTAAAATCTAAACATAAAAAACGGTCATAATTATATTGATAGTTTTTTACTAATTAAAAATAGTAATTATCTCTTATTCTATTTCATTAGAAATATAAAATTTCATAATTGATCCCTTTTACTATAATTTTGTAAATTTTTGTCATTTCATTTAACTTTTACATAAGAAACTTGGGTTCGATCTCTGTCAATGGAACAAAACTTTTTTTAAATACTCACCAAAAAAACTAAGGTCCGATTCTTGTTAATTGATTTTGTTTTTTTTGTTTTTTCATGAACCATAAAGTATGAACCTTGAATCTTAATATTTAAACCACAAACCATTAACTTTGAACCTTATACTTTTAACCATGAACTAACCTATTTACAAAAAAATACATGCAAGAAGATTAATACAACAAATGCATTATAAGATAAAACAAATGTGAATAGGAAATTAAAAATCATGAACGATGAATTAAAACTTGTTTGGATATGTGTTAATATATTAAAAAATAACCTACCCTAAACCTTAAGTTTAGTCTTAAGCTTAACCTAAACCTAAACCTAAACCTTAACATTATCCTTAACTTTAACCATAAACTTAACTTAGCATCAACCTTAACCTTGAATCATAAACCTTAAATCTAAACCATAACACTAAACCGTAAAATTTACCTTAAACCTTGAACTTAAAACCTAAACCTTAACTTAAACCTTATCAATAACCCTAACCCTAACCTTATACTTAGCCTTAAGGTTTTCTAACCTTAACTAGATGAAGATATATCACACTGATATTCGACCTAAAACCTTTAATCTTAAACCTTAAACGTTAAATATTAAAACTTAACTTTAAATATTAACCTTAACCTTAACCTTAACCTTAAGCTTGACCTTAACCTTGACGTTAACCCTTAACCTTAATTCTTAAACTTAACCTTAACCCCAAATTTAGACCTTAACCTTAACTTTAACCTTAACCATAACCTTACCTTAACATTAATCTTAACCTTAACCTAAAACTTAACCTTAACCTTAACCTCAACCTCAACCTCAACCTTAATCTTAAACTCAAACTTAACCTTAGCCTTAACATTAACCTTAATTTAAAGCTTAGCCCTAGCCCTAGCCCTAGACCAAGCCCTATCCCTAACTCAGCCTTAGCCTTAGCTTTAACCTTAACCTTAACCTTAACCTTACATTAACCTTAAACTTAACCTTAAGATTAACTTTAACCTTAACCTTAACCATAAACTTAACCTTAACCTTAACCTTAACCTTAACCTTAACCTTAACCTTAACCTTAACCTTAACCTTAACCTTAACCTTAACCTTAACCTTAACCTTAACCTTAACCTTAACCTTAACCTTAACCTCAACCTTAACCTTAACCTTAACCTTAAACTTAACCTCAACCTTAACCTTAACCATAACCTTAATCGTAACAATAACCCTTAACCAATTAACCTTAACCTCAACCCCTTAACTATTAACCTTAGCAATATTCTTAACCTTAACCTAACATTAACCTTAAACTTAGACATAAACGTAACTTAACCTTAACCTTGCCCTTACCTTTAACCTTAAATATAATGTTATACTTAACTTTAACCTTAAACTTAACCTTACCTTAAATCTTACCTCTTAAACCTTAAACCTTGAACCTTAAACAGTAAACCTTAGTCATCGCACCTTCAATATAACCTTAACCTTAACCGTAATCTTAACTTTAACCTTAACCCCTTAAACATTAAACATTAAAGCTTAACCTTAAACCTTAAACTTAATCTTCACCTTCATCTTAACTATTTTAACCTTAACCTTAACCTTGAACCTTAAAAATTAAACCTTGAACCTTAACCTTAACCTTAACCAGGACCTTAACCTTAAAATTTGACCTTAAACCTTGAACTTTAAACCTTAACATTAAATTTCATATCAACCTTAACCTTAACCTTTACCTAACAAATGATGATTCATCGCGCTAATATTCAACCTATTTTATTAAACCTCAACTTTAAACCTTAAACGCTAAATCTTAAACCTTAAATTTAACCTTAACCTTAAAATTATACTTTACCTTAACCTTCACCTAAACCTTAACCTTAACCTTACCCTTAACCTTAACCTTAACCTTAACCTTAATCCAAACCTTAACCTTATCCTTAACCTTAACCTTAACCTTAACCTTGAACTTAACCTTAACCTTAACCTTAACTTTAACCTTAACATTACCATTAATTTCTTTATTATCTTCAGATACGAGTTTTACCTAGTTACAAGTAAAATACAAGATCCAACGTTAAACCAAATCAAAGGGTAAATTTGAAATTTTTGCTTTGCTTCACAACCCGATAGTACATTCAATTAGCTATTCTCCTAATTTAGTTAATCAATATTAATAGAGATCATTAACCAAATATTTTCTAGGATAAAAGACGTTTTTTGTTCAATTAAGACGTTTTTATTTAGCAATGTTATCTTCTCAATAAGAAAAGAGTTGACGCATGTTTTCAGAGAAAAGGTTTATGCTTCAAATGGTAATGGCAACCCAAATGAGTTTTTTTGGTTCGAATCCGAATGAGTCTTATAATGAAAATACATGGGACATGAAATTTTTTACCTCAACAATATTAGGGATGATTCCCGCTTTGCAAATCAAAATCATTCTTTCTTTCTCATTGAAAAGGAAATCTTAATACCTCCTGAAAACCAAAATTAAATATCTTTTTTCTTATTATAGGCCAATATCTTTATTGAAAATCTTTATATTATTTTTTATTTGATTACTATCGCCACTGTCCAATCAATTCTTGCGGTCAATGACAAACTCCAACGGTTTTTTTTTAAATTTTCATAACGATATCCGGTCAACTCTACCGGTCAAAGTCTGTCAATGTCAGTAAACTTCGATGAATTTTTTTTGAACAATATTCGTAATTTTTTTTATTGATGTATCTTCTTTTTATTTTTTTTATTATTCATTAACTGCGGTGAAAAATTATACCAAACTACAACTACATGCATAACTAGATGTAACTGGTAGAGATTCCACAACCTTTTCAATTTGTAGGTTAATAGCCTTACATGACTCGAACCCAACATCATCAACATTCTGAATTTTTTTTAACATCAATATTTGTACCTTGTCCGATTTGCATGGGCGAAACTTGTTTACAGGCTTGAAGGTGATTATAAATTTGTAAGAATTGATTCTCTAATATCTTCAAGGACGCCGAATGTTCATTGAACCTCTCATTATTTGCTCTTAAATTCTCTTGTGTCATCTCCATAAATGATTTTAACGTTTGATGTAGCTCACTAGTGGAGCCTTATTGTGAATGTGAATGGAGTGCTCTTTGAGCAAGACTTTTTGCATATGCATCATACACGGGTTGTGGAAGAGCTTGATTGCCATAGCCTTGTACCCCTTTATAAGGATTTTGGGACCTTGGCTGAAAGTTAGTCCCTTGAGATCGTAGTTTAACAAAATTACTTTATAGGCGTTACCTTGATTCACGACCCTATTTGGATTTGACCATTGGAGACATAGATGTTTATGACTCCCATGACTACCTGGATGGTATTTCCCATAATCCGACACAAAAAACACGGCTTACGATTACCTTGGCATTCTTCCCACTTATTATTATATACCCCCACATGCGGACAACTGGTGTTGACTAAGGTGTGATAAAAATATGATAATAAATGATGCAACTAACACCCTAGTATAAACACGTTACTCACTGCAAGTCTCACAGGTCGTATGCAGGTTTTAATGATAAATAAGATTCGTTCCTCAGAGACTACAAAAGTTAGAGAGAACTTATGCAAATATCAAGTGCAAATAGGAAAGATAGATAAATATTACGCTAAAAATAAAAGATTGAATGAATTTTTGTTTGCTTTTTGAATAAGAACAATTAACTAAATAAAGTAAAGACAAAAAATAGATAAAGAGCAACAGATAGTATGAGAGTTCAGCTCAAGATATAGCAAGTAATCCTCACTACCCTTGTTTATTCTAATCATGTAACGGAGAATTGTGTAATATGCAATAGCCAGGATTCTAAATTCCTCCTAACCCCCTTCCCGGTGGACTTAAGAGGCGACCTAAAAATTACCAGAGGACTTAAATAAGGTGCTCTTACGCCACCAGGTTCTTAGATGAGACGGTCCTGTATAATGATCGGTGGTGAAATAACAAACCCTAATGACTATCATAGTTAGGCAAGCCCTTCCGGATCACTACCGCACACTAGACGTTTATGTGGTGTTTCAATAATTAGACACCCCTTCTGGGTGACCATCTAACTATCCTATACGTTTTACACCGCAAGAACTACATACAATAAATCAAAGCACATAAAGTAGAGAATAAAACACTAATTTCATTTAAATGCTAACATCCCAAATTAAAATAGATATAAAACAAGTCTAGGGTTCATACCCATATGCTAATCTCAAACTAAAACAGAATTAGTTCATACTAGAGAAAGAAAAGAAAACAATTACAAATTTAAAGGCTTGCGAAGGCATAATTCGATGTCCAGCTCCTTCCAGACTTCTCTTCTGTTGTTGTAAGCTTCGTCTTGGCATAAGGTTTTGCCAAGGATGTGTTTCTACTGATAAGATGGTGTATTTATTGGGTATTCCAAACCCTAGCTCAAAATCTTGGAGTAGAAGGCAAGTAATAGGACTCTTTTTCAAATCAAATTCGTTTACTAAAATAAAGAAGGGAAAAACTAATGTTGTGTTGTTTTGGTCGTAACCTACTCGCCAGTGCGCCGATTTTTGCCTACTTTACATCGAAACGAACGCGTCGACAACTCTTCCAAATTCCCAGCCTATTTTTGAATATAATCATTTTAGTGGACGTGGCTACAGAATTATAGATTTACTTGGCAATTTTTCATTTCTTCTTTTATCTCTACTACCTTTTATCTTGAATTTCCATCCATATATTCTTTTCTTATCTCTTTATAATTGATTTAGCATATAATTAATTTTCATATATCTTTAAAGCTTCACACTTAGCAAACAAGTTAAACCAAATATGCTCTAAAAATAATAATTCTTCAAATCAAGACAAAAAATAGGAAATATGAAAATATGAATAAAAATCGATTATTAAATGCTCAAATACACCTAAAATGATGTCTCCAACCTATATTAATTCATCACAAATAGAGAGATATCAACAACCCTGTGACTCTTGTACTACATTTAACTCAAATTGTCTCATTTGGAGACATTCTTTAACAACTACTTACAACTGCTTCAATTGATACTGTAAAGAAGAAAATTTTGCATCCATAGAAGTGTCACTATCTAATCGTAACGTACCACTAACGACATTCGGAATTAGAACCCGCAAAGGCGGCCACTCCTCTCATTATCTATTATATTCTCCATACACACCGATGCTTCATCAAGTCCCTTATAAAACATATCTAACTGAAGCTAGGGATGGCAATGGTTACCGTTAAAAACCAAAACCGATAATAACTGAATTGGTTAAAACCAAATTATGTAACCGTGGTTAAAACCATTAGGTTATGGTTTTGAAAAGTGCAACCGACGGTTAAAACCGTTAGGTTATGGTTTTAGATAAAAATAAAACCGAATAGCTGAAAACCGTTAATTATCATATTCTATACTAATCTAAGTTGAATTAGATATATTAAAATTCTAAAACCTAAATTTAAATACTAGATTTAACCAACTAAATGATAAATATGCAATTCAATCAAAGACCCACACAATATTTTATATACCTCGCATATTATTCTTATATGTGTGGTTTGATTTTATGAAAATTAATATATTTTTTAAATTATCATTCGGTTATGGTTAAAAACCGCACGAACGTTTAAAAAATCGAAACTAAATAATACGGTTATGGTTTTGAAATGTGTAACCAATGGTTATAACCGTTAGGATATGGTTTTTAATAAAATAAACGGGTATGGTTATGGTTTTTGATATTTTTGCAAAAAAACGAACCTTGTCATCCTTAACTGAAACTCTGGGGTAAGGGTGAGCAAATGGACCGTCCGACCCGCTTGACCTGCTCGATCCATGAAACCCCGACCTATACGACCTGTGCCCGCGGGTCTTATGCATATACTAACTATTATTTACATATTGCTACTGTAAAATATAAATGATATATATGACTCACACACACTTTAGTATGTAGATATGTAAATCAACAGTATCTATTATCTTACTATGTAATTTTGATAGTATGAAAAGTTACTGGACAAATTTATCTATTTTGTAAAATTAATTTTTTTAATTATAATTATAAAGACCAACATATTTATCTGAGAAGTATGATAATATTTAACAACATTAATTTATTTATATTGATAGCTCATTTGATTAGTTAAATGGATTTATGATATTTATTAAACATAATTTTTAGTTTTAAGACTATATGAACAACAGTGAATAGTGGTGAAATCATTTCCCCATCGACAACCTGAACAACACTTCTTATCAAAAGTCTCTTGTATGGATTTGGATGACAACAAGCTAATCAATGTTTCAACAAAGACTCCGCCTATATTTTTGGAACTCTTTTATTGCATCCATAATTCTATAACTTTTTGAATTTTTACCTTATAAAAAATATAAATATATTTAATTAATATAGGTCAGTTTGGCCCGAGCCTTTTTCAAGTCCGCTGAAAACCTGTCCAAAAAACCTGTGCAAAAACCCGCAAGATCGGGTTTTTAAAGTAGCGACCCACCGTTAGATGGGACCGGATCGAACTTTGTCGAAACCCGCGGGTTTTGGGCCCGTGCACACCCCTAGCTCTGGGGTATAACCATGAAGTGGGCATTTTGCTAACCTTTGTTACAGTCTCATCCATGTCTTTGCTACGTTTTCTCCATCATCTTGTCAGAAATTTGCAAGTTATATTCGATCTTTTATCCTCATACTCTGGAGGTAGAAACAGTCAAGGAATCTTGCTTGATTTTTGTCCCATGATATTATTGATTCAGGTAGTTGACTATTGAACCACCCACTTCCAACTAGATACGATTCAGGTAGTTGACGATCAAACCACCCACTTTCAACTCCAGACAAGAAAAATTGAAACATGAAGTGCTAAATTTGCTTATGCGCTCAATGAGACATCAACAAACATCAAGATAAATCTTGTTATTCTAATATTTGTCTGGTTTCATGTGTCTAGACTGAATAAAAGATAAATCTAGCCTAAGCATTATCCACCAGAAATACCAAAGTTCCACCACCTATATATTTCTATTGGTCAGACATATATATTACGCTCTATCACTTGTTTATCAAACCAATTTTTTTGGGATAATTTTTGTTTAACAACCCATGTAATATTACTTTATTTGATTAATATTATGTTTATCCAAAAAGATTTTTTTTTATTAATTTAGAAAAGGAAATGTCGATAGCAAAAGTTATATAGTTTCTTTCCTTTTATAAATAAAGGTATATCGTCGATATTACTTAACATGAAAAAGAAATTGTAGTCAATAGTAGACAACGAATGAAGCCAAGTGATTTGGCAAAACCACATGCCTCTCTACTTCTGATTCTTTCAATACCAATAATTCTTTTATGAAAAGACAATATCTGCATTAGCTGTTTTCTAGCAACATAAAGCTGTTCATTTGCTGCTAAACGATCGAAAAAAAAAACATTGATGCTAAATGGTAATAAGCCTAAGTTCAACAGATATCTGACTGAAAAAAGTAAAAATTAAGAGTTAAATTAGATATTTTTTTAATAGCAACTTTGAAAATAATTTCACTTTAATAATTTTTTAATTTCGACCTTCTAATTTTATTTTAAATTTATTTTAACAATTTTTTTATTTTAAATAATTTTATAATTATTTATATCTTTTTACGTATATATTTATTTTCAATTTATACACAAATATTTAAAATTAAAATTAATATATTTAATAATAACTTATTTATTAAATATTACTAAAAATAATTAAATATAGTTACTGTTTATCGTAATAATCTTTATAATAATATGTCTATAAATATTTTTATACGAGAATCTTAAAAGTATTAATTTTTAAAATTTTATCCAAAAAATATAATCAAAATCATTAATATTCAAAATATAAAATAAATTAATAGTATAAGTAGATTGATTATGATATTTTATTGACAATATGTACTAAATTAATAAAATAGATTGTTGGGAATAAATTGTACGTTTTGGTTAATGAAAATGATATAAAATATTAAAAAAATAAATTAGGGATGAGATTAGGGTTAGCCACATGTAGCTAACATTTTTTAAGAATCGGCTTCTCAGATTGGAAACCTGTTGGAGTTGATTTTTCATTGTTCAACCTCTAATTGTAGCAAAAAGCTACCATTAAAGACCTATTGGACTTAGCCTAATAGGGAAGAGTAACGAACTTATTCTCGTTTTTATTGTATTTTTACATTTGAACAAAAAAAAAGATTTTTTCTTACATTAATAATATTTTTTATTAATTAGTAAAAATCAAAATTACATTTTTTAAGTGTCATATATTAAAATAAAGGTGTAATATAATAAAGTTGATAGGAAATAATAAAGCTGCTGCCATCTACATGAAACGTATATATATTTTTTTAAGGATTATTGTATAAGAAACACCTTAAGTTAGAACTAATTCTTTTTCAGCTTAATTATCATTTTTTTTTATAAAAGGTTATATATATATATATATATATATATATATATATATATATATATATATATATATATATATATATATATATATATTTTTTTTCCCTTTTTTTTCCTATAAAAAGAATCGTTTGAGTTATGGAAAGCTTCCCATAACTCAAACTTTGAGTTATGGGAAGCTTTCCATTACTCGATATTCTTTAAAAAAGACGATATCTTTTATGGGCAAAGGTGTAAGATGGCAGGTATCTATTAAGAATTAACCCTTTTTGATACCTAATCTACCCGGTGATCTCCCTTTTTTGACTTTTTCCTTCTTTATGACGGACAAACCATTTTGCATTTTTTTCTTTTTCTGGGATGAATTTCAATTTTTTGTTTTAAATAAGACATATTTTTATTATAATCAATTTTTATTTATTTTTAAAAAAAAGAAACTTTTCATAAGTCAAAATTAAAGTATTCAAGTTAAGTAAATTTATCATAATAAATAATAAAGTTAAAAAAATAGTAATAATAATACTATTACTATTTATATTCTTTATTATCGTATTTAACTATAAATACTTATATACATTTAAAATACTCAAGTATATCTCATGTGATATCTAATTATACTCTAATACTTTTTTTTACCTTAACTTTAATTTTTTAACATAATCGAAAAAAAATCATTATATATTTTATAATTGGTAAAACTATAAACTACCGTTTATAATCCATATAATCAATTTTCTTTTTCTTTTTCGTTTCTTGCTTTCATAATTCTATGTATAAAGTATCATAATTATATTCCATAAATCTTAAGAACTTCATATTGACACACAAATTAAACCAAATATGCTCTAAAAGTAATATATCATCAAATCAAGACAAAAAATAAGAAAATATCAAATAATTGATAAAAATCCCTAATTAATTAATCAAATACACCTAAAATGATGTCTCCAACCTATATTATTATATCACAAATAGGGAGACACCAAGACCCCCAACTCAAAGTTGTATCGTCTTGATACAATAGAGATAAAACCAAAGGGAAGTCTCTAAATACACACCTAAGTCAATTAAGCACGATGTGAAGAAGATATTAGAATATATATAATGAACTCAAAGAAACTACTCAGAAAATTTCATGTAATAATATTTACAAACTAAATTACCTGTACACTTGTCATACCAACGATTAACACAGCTCAAATTCAAGATGAAATTATCTTTTCAATGCACGAAGGAGAGGTTATTCACTTAGCTTACCAAGGAGGCTATAGATTGTTCATCGAGCTTCACTAGTATCCAAAGATTCATCTAACTACTCTCTAACGATTCAATTACTTTTAGATGACATAGCAACTAATCAAAAGGTCTTTAAGGTTGTAATGTTAGCTTAGGGGCGGTATGATAGTATATTTGGATAATTTAGTGTGAGCTTTTTGCTCTCTCCTCACTAGCCATCAACGAATCGTCCTAGAGTTTGAGTTACTCTCATAAAATGTTCTCACTCAACCCAATGAATTGATTCACTAATTAGCATCCCCAATAACCTAATACTAAGGCATAAAGATGATCACATAAATTCCACTTTGCTGGTCCAAATATATTCAATCTTTTAGTATCAATTTTTTTTGTATAGCTATGATTCTCTTTTGGATGTGAGATATAATCCTAATTTTTCACATATTTTTTCTTTTCATAATTATTCTCATTTACTTTTACCCCGACAAAGGGTTAAAATAATAATAAACAGTGATTCATCATCAAAATATATAGCACAAATACATAAGCTCAAAATTCCTAACCTAATAACAATTCCCATAATGGTGGACCCACCACCTAAACTCAAGCTCTAAAATGTTTATGTATGCATCGCGATTCGAGTGCAAGTCATTTGGAAAAGTCCTAAAATCTAAAGGGATATGGCTTATAACATGGGTAAATAAAAAGACTTTAGAAAGGCTAGAAGGGGCTGAGAAGGATATAAATTTAATAAATGGGCAACAAGCTAAAAGGCAACAAGGGGCTTATCAGAGAACCGCCTTAATCACTTTCTAAACTATGCAATTTTGTTATTCTCTTACCTTTAGCACGTTCATCAAATGGGTTTATCAACTAGCTTGGACCGCACGGCCTAAACCACTCAGGGCGCCCCAATATCAAACATACTTCTACCACATTGCTTACTAATATTTTCTTTACTATCAATATGTGTTTCCTATAAATACTCAAAGCATACAAAATAAAACATCTAATAAACATATTACTTTATATCATTAACTTACTAAGCTTATTCTTTAAAGCTATTAAACACACTCTACATCTAAATCCCATGTATCAAATATTTTAAATTCTTCCAAAAATAGAAAAATCACATAAAATGGAGATGAGAGACAACGAATCCCCACACCCCAACTAAAACTGAGGCATGTCCCCACGACTCAAAAAAGACTCTAAAAAGAAATTAAAAACAAGCAAATATTGCATATACAGAAATTGTAAGGAAGAAAGAGAACATACTCTCGAGGTTGTTGCCTCGCTTTATCAACATCCAAGATAGGATTTACTGTATCTTTCGCTTAAATCGTGCTTTCATTGCTCAAGGAGTGACATGATGTGCACATGATTAGCTTTGATTTGTGCCACATCTTTGTCCAAGAAGGTTTGAGGTACTTCAACTTTATTCAATTGCTCCCCTACCCTTTCTCTCCAAATAAGATCCTTTTCTTTTGACTCATCTTGTGGAGGCTTCTTAATCCCTGCTCCCCTCAAAATTGTCTTGATCCAAGTATTGTTGATATTATTGCCCACTTTATAAATTATTTTCTCTTCTTCACCCGGAATCACATCTACTTTTCGTACAAGGCACGTGATCATCGTAGGATATTTCACATTAAATAACGAAAGTGGAGAGACCAAAAATTGTATCACCTCCTCAAAGATAAACTGTGTCATATTTACTTCTTCCCTTATTAAAACACAATTCAAAAAGATGGCATTTCCCTTAGTTACATCCGAACTTTGCGTGCTTCCAAAGGCATTTGGTGTGAGGAAATTGTGCCAAACTCTTGTATCCGCTTGAAGATATTTGTAAGGCCAATGCGCCTTCAATTCTCCCTTATGTGATTGCACTTTCTCTTCATCCACTACATGCTCAAAAAGTTGATTCCAATCGAAAGCCTTGATATTTTTCAGCGCTTCTCTAAACTTACATGGTCCAACCAATTTCTTGAACGGGAAGTGGTTTCTAATCTCTTCAACTGTAAAAGGAACTTTCCTCCAACTGGAACACGACCTTCACTATCTCGGCTACAGAGGCCTAAATAGAACTTAAAAAATAACCCCATACATAAATTTGAACGTCTCATCATGAATGTAGTCCAACCCAATCTATCTCTCATCTCCAAGAATCTCTTATAATCACATTCTACAACTTCTTTTTCAAATACTACCTCATGAGCAAAAAGTAGGTCCGGTAGATGCGCTTTTACGGAAGCTAAAAAGGCCTTTGTAGCTTCATTCATCCCGGGAATAGGAATCTCGATTTGTAGAGGTTGTGGTGTCTTCTCTTTGAAAGTTGTAATCTTTTTGCTCTTTGAATTTACCACTACATGCTTTCCTCTACTTTCTTGACCTGTTTTACCCTTTTTCTTCATACTCGAACTTGAACCTTTCTCAAACTTCTTCTTCTTCTCAATAGAACCCAATACCTTATTTTGATTCTTCTTCATCTCCCTAACAATAGATAATGTTTCTGTTCTTTTCGTTATCTCAATTGACCTATAACTGAAAGCTTTGCACAATCTTGAAATTTGTAGCCCTTGATTTTGGGTTGAACAAGTGTTGTTCGGGTTAGGAAAGGTGTAAGAATGATGAATCTATATGTGGGTAGGATGAATTCTTGCTTGATTGGTATGGGTTTAAGAAATTGTTGGATAAGATTTGGAAATTTTGGGTTTTGATTCTTGGATTCTAGGTGTTTTGATTTGATTTGGGTTGTTGAATTTTCTTTTTAATGATGTGGGGAAGGATTCAGATGTGAATATATGGTGATTGGGTAGTGTTTTGATGTAAGGTGAAGGTTTGTAGAGGCTTTAATGGAGCTGGGAGAGCTTTGGGGAAAAAAGAGAGACTTATGGTTTAGAAATTCATAACTATAACTAACATTCTCTTCAAACCCTTTTTATTTCTTGATCTGGTGGTGTCGTGCGGCGCGGTGTACCACATGTATCTTATTTTGGACCCCGTGCCACGGTCTTGACGAAACGATTTAGGTTAAGGGGTATCGGTAAGGACCCTGATTTTGCATACCTTTGTTACGGTCTTAGACTTGTGCGGTGTACCGTACAGGTCATATGGTGTCCCGCATGAAAATCTCTTTGGGACCGTTGTCACGGTCTGGCCCGAGTGACGATACGGTTATCTGCGCCAGACCGTTTTGTTGAACTGTGTTACGGTTTCTTTCAGGTGAGGTGCACCACAAGGATGGTGCGGTGTACCGCAGGTACAATCTGTTTTTCGCCAATTTTTCACGTTTCTTCTCCCTAACTCGATTTCTTAAGTACCTGCACATCAAAACACCGATACCTTCCTCAATACTGCAATATCTACTAAAAACAACTAATATAAACATAAATTAAAAACATAAGAAACATAAAAAATTGCGGGTTGTCTACCATACAACACTTTTGTTTAATGTCTTTCAAAGTTAGATGCGTTACCTCTATCAGGATTTCTGTATATAGCCCCCCAGCAACGAGCAAGGCTATGAACGCCTACTAATCTCTGTTTAATACCCCTCTTGGGTCTAATCTCTATCACTTTAGCTGAAACAACTTCCGTGACTATGAATGGTCCTATCCACGAATCTTTGCGATTGCCTGGCGTATTCTCAGGTTTGTGGGCTTTCTATACAATTTCATGGCCGACCCAAACTCACTCATTGGGCTAGTATCCACAGGATTTGCGTGAATTTCTTTCGGGACTCTGTAATGTGCAACTGTGTGGATGACATGAACTGTTGGATCTAACTTCCTTGGTTTCTTACCCCAGACACAGAACGTCTCATACACATTTTTAGCACGGAGGGTAACTGTTCCCTCCTGGAAGTTGATGATTCTTTGACTTGTGGCTAAAACCGGTTTTCCAGGTATGATTGGAACCTTCTTATCTGCATCATAATCAATAATAACAAAGTCAGTAGGGATTGTGATATTACATGTTTGGTCATATACGTCCTCTACTGTTCCCCATGTCTTTGTTATTGAGCTATCCGCAAATTGTAAGTTCACGGGAGATTTTTCCACCTTATTGATGCCAAGCTTATCGAACACGGACTTGGGCATAAGATTAACACTCGAACCCACATCATACATGTCCTTCACTTTGAGCATACCACTAATTTGAATAGGAAGATTAAATCTTCCTGGATGTTTGAGCTTGAGTGGTAACTCCTTTTCAACTCTTCTTGAGACTCTCTCAGTATGAGCTGCAGTCTTTTTCTAACTTCTACACCCGCTTCTTTTTCTGGAATAACTTGCGTGAAAACTTGTTGCTGTGTAAACCCTTTCTTCGCAATCTCAAGCATTTGGGGGTTAATATTTTCTGGACTATACGCATCTACAAATGCCTTGAGTTCAATGTCAACCTTTTATTTTGCGTTAGGAATAGATGGTGACATTGCTTGATCAATTGGTTGCCAGCCCACCTTGTCTTCTTCCTTCTCTTCTTGCACAACAGGTGCAACTTCTTCTTTCTTCTCTTTTGAGGTTTCACCCTCTTTCTCTTTTGCTCTACTAGCTTGTAGCTCAATAACCGATCTAATCTCTTCTTGCATTCCCTTGAAAAGATTTACAAACGTAGATTCTTCGGAAGAATCAGGGTCTTCAGAAAAGATAGGGTCCTCGTGGCTAGACTTGGTTGGTTCTTCTTCAGTTTCTGGAACTTCACAACAATTTCTCCAACATGTGGTACTTCTCTTCTTTATCTATTTCAAGACATATTGCCTTACAAGCTTCGAACCCAACACCGTCATCACCCCCTCTAATGACCTTCACTTATTTTGCTTCTATAAATATTTGATCTAATTGTGTGCTTAAGATCTGAATTGTGGCCTCTTTTTCTCTGAACGTCTCACTATGTGATTGAGTATTGTTCGTAATTAGATCCATGAAATTTTGTGATTTCTTCTCTGACACTATTGCATCTTGAGGATATTGTGGTAAAGCCTTCTGAGCTAGATTATCGGTATAAGCATCATTGGTTGGTTGCTGTGGAGGAGATGGTCTATTAAAATTCTGGTTTCCTTGATAAGGACCTTGACCTCTTGGTTGGTAAGTGTTGTTCTGGGGACGAGGTTGATAAGTACCTTGATTTGTGGCCCCTTATGGATTTGAATACTGCATACCTGGATGATTTCTATTACCGAATTGGTAATTCCCTCGATTTAATATGAAGTAAACAGATGTTGGATTTCCTTCACACTCTTCCCATGTATGATTTGCTACCTCACACTGTGGACAACCTTGTGCTTCTTGCTCTACATTTCTTGCAGCTAAATTTTGACGTTTTTGTTGCATCTCAAGCTTGATCTCTTTGACTTGATTCTCTAATGTTGTTAATTTAGCCGATTGAGCAGTTTCTACACTTAATCAAAGCATGCGTTTGGTATTTGTAATAGGAGCTCGCGACATTGGCTAACTTCTTTCTGTTTCTATAATACGTTCCATACCTTCCGCACCTTTTGTAGGATCCATGGACACAAATCCTCCTCTTCCAAGATTATCTACCCTCAATTTACTTTATGCATTAATACCTTGATAAAACATAGCTAATTGTAAAGATAGGGTGTAACCGTGGAGTGGACATATTGCTAACTTCTGTTGGAACCTTGTCCATGCGTCTCCTACTACTTCATCATTCTCTTGGCGAAGACTAGCAAGCTTAATCTGATATTTTAGTCTCATACTTTTTGGATAAAAACGGCTAAAGAATGCGGCTTTCAGTTCATCCCAAGTATTAATTGTGTTTGGTGGTTGTCTATCTAGCTAATCACCAGCACTTCCGGTAAATAAGAACATAAACATATGACAATACAGTTGCTCTCGTGTAATGCCAGGAGTAATATAGGCATCATAAATCTGCATAACCTTTCAAATCGCTTTTACCGGATCTTGAATTGCTGCACCACTATAGTATCTATAACTCGCAAATTGACTGAACATTACCTAGATCGAGCCTGAACTTTATATTCTGGATCACTAGAGGATGATAACCTAATGGTTGAACTCGAATATGTGCTCCCAAGCCTGGGAGATCTTGTTCTTGACATCTATTATTTATGTTATCTCCTGGTGGTACTTGAGGAATAGGTAATCCCGGAGGAATAGGTAATCCTTGAAGTTGATTATAATTATTAAGATTATCCTCCCGTGGGATTGGAATTTCCTCGTGATTTGACATGGATTTTATTTGTTCCCTCTCTTCTCTTAAGCGTTTGTTGTAAGTCGTGAATCCACGTTCAGAATTCTCGAGTATACACTAGAACCTAAAAGAGACAAAAACAAAAAGAAAGCGTAAATCTGAAAAAATAACTAAAAGTTACTATACTAAAAATTAAACCCACACGCTAACGAGATACAAGTCCCAAAAACTTGGTGGCTGGTAAGGTGTGATAAAAATATGATAATAAAAGACGCACTATCACCCTAACCAAACACGTTACTCACTACAAGTATCACATGTTGTGTGCAAGTTTTAATGATAAGTTAGAGTTGTACTCAAGGACTTAGTGTGTTATACGAATGGGTTACAAGAAAGCGTAGTAACAATTTAGTAGCAAGGAATTAACGACAATAAATAAAGATGAATAATTGTGGAGAGATTAATTAAACTAAAGAAAATACAATAAAATAAAAAGATGTAAGAATAAGATGAGAAATATAGCTCAGGTTTGCTTGTATGCACTTATCCTTCTATTTCTTCTACTAGTTAATAAGGGTGATTAAATCTCTTAAAGTAAGTAGCCAGGGTTCTATTATCCTCATAACACCCTTCCGGGTGGACTTAGTTGGCGACCTAACAATTACCAGGGGACTTGGGTACGAAGACCCTGCGCAATGATCGGTGGTTAAATCTCAAACCCTAATGACTATCTAGTTAGACAAGCCCTTCTACATCACTACCACACACTAGACGTTTATGTGGTGTTTCAACAATTAGACACCCCTTCCCGGTGACCATCCAACTGCTATTAATGGGGTAGTCTATACCCATGCACTAGCAAGAACTACGGTCGATAAATCAAAGCACATAAAACAAGTATAAAGGTTAAGAAGCTAGAATCAATTTAAGAAGGTTTTCCCAAACAAACTTAGATAGAATAAAATAGAGTTCAAGGATTATAAATATGTAAAACCCAAGCTATGGGAAATTTAGTTCATGTTGAAAAGAAATAAACTAAAATAAAGATACATACTGTCAACTTTCTTCTCTTGAATGACTTCTATGAAGAATAATAATTAAGGACTAGGCAAGGACATGTTTACAATAATAAGAGGGTGTATTTGTAGGTGTTAATAAGACCCTAGGTCGGAATCTTTGGGCAAGTAATTTGAGTCCAAGTCCAACTCAATCTCGTTTCCTAAAATATCAGAGAGGATAAACACTGCTCATTGGTTTGATCATATCTCTTTAGTTATTGGTCCGATTTTTGACAACTTTATATCAAAAGACCGAAGCGGAAAGATCTATCTTTACTATTTTAAAGGATCGTCCAAAACCAAAGCCGATTTGAAGTTATCTTCACTTTAGTGGACGTAGATGTAGAATTTTAGATTTACTTGACAGCTTTTCCTTTCCTATTTTATCTCTACTTCCTTTTATCTCTTATTTCCTTCCATGTCTTCTTTCCTTATCTTCTTAGAATTGATTTGGTATCTAATTATATTCCATAAATTTTAAGAGCTTCAAAATAACACACTAATTAAACCAAATATGCTCTAAAAGTAATAAATAATCAAATCATGACACGAAATAAGAAAATATCTAATAGATAAAAATCCCTAATTAATTAATCAAATACACCTAAAATGATGTCTTCAACATAGATTATTATATCACGAATAGGGAGACATCAATGATTAACCATTGGGATAGCAGTTGAAGATACAAGTGAGGCTGTGGCTGTTGTTTTATCATGCGAAAAACCAGACATGACCACTGAATTTCCAAACATTACACTTTGGTCCCTGACCTTATCAAGACTATCCGCTCGCTCCACACTGATACATTGATCTACTATTTGCGTCCCCGAAGCTTCCTTCTCAAACAGCCTAAACCCCGAATTACATCACATTCAAGAACCACCCTAACTATACCCTCTTGAAGATCCATTTGATTCTCCTTCCCGAACCCATTGAGATTTTTTTTACCTCACCGAGGACCCAACCACCATCTGCAACTCTATACTCTCTTTACTTTTCTTACTTTTCTTATCTTTACGTTTCTGCAAAGGGCCCACTAATTCTCCGTTTACAAGATTTTGTCTTTCTGTATTAAAGAACCCTCCTTCTAGGCTATTAGTCATAGAATCAATAACCACATGTTGCAATACATCCCCTATTTTATCTCATACCAACTCAGTCTGATTAACTTCCTTCTCCCTGATCCTGCCCACCAGAACGATGACTTCCTCCCCCCGATTCCCACTTCCGCTGTACTCTCTATTCTAAACCGAAGCTAACACCTTATATCTAGAACCCTTTGATCGGTCATGTATGTTATTATGAGCCGTCTTCTTCTTGCTCGGGGTTTGTCCCCCTTTCTTAGTTCCTACACTACTAACCTTTGGGGCCGGCTTTGGTTGTTGATTTCCACTTGTAGTATGCGGTCTGCCCCTTGCACGCTCAATGGTCATCCACTCCCCATAACAAGGAAGGGTCTTACTAGGTGCTTCAGTAGCCACCTTTCTCTGGCCATCTAAGTTAGGATTTTTTTGCGGTATGTCCAAATTGTCGTTATGATTACCACACTCCCCCTTAACCTATGTTGTAGATCTCGGTTTTGGGTGTTAGGCGGTCGACTGGGGACTAGCACCAAGGCGGGATTACACGGGGCCTAGGCAGAATTATAAGGTTTTGAATCCCGTTGTGTAATTTTGTATATTTAGTAATATATATGTAGTAATTATAGCCATTTTAACTATTTAAGTCATAAAATTCATCTAACAACACTATAGTAAATATAAAAATACTAAATATTGAGTTATAATATCAATTAAAGAATTCTCGAGAATAAGTAAGAAGGCATAAGCGGGCATGTTTTGCCATTAGTCGGCGCCTAGGCGGTTACATTTTGCCATTAATCGATGCTTAGACGGGCTAGACGCCTATTCCACGGCGACTAAGGCGCTAGGCAAAAACGCCTAGAATTTTAACTAGGCGTAAGTGGATGAGGGGGGAGTTGACGCCTAGGCACGCCTAGGTGGAGAAATCTATAACATAGCCCTTAACATGTCTGAATTTACCGCACGTGAAAGAAATTAGGTGTAACCCCTCATATTCTACCTTTTTCAAATGGTCTTGGATGGAATGATAGATACTAATAGCTTATCAAGTTCAATTTCAACCGCAATCCTAGCAAAATTCCCCCTCGCACGTGATTTAGTTACCGGATCCACCTTAACCAATTTTTCGATTATGTTCCCCAAAGCTGTTAGAACTTCCTCTGTATAGTTTATAAAGAAAAGCCACGGTAGCCTTACCCACACGGTAGTCTTAAGGATTGGCGCATCTTGGGGCATGAAATACGGGTCCCATAGCGGATAATTAGATACCTATCTTGAATCATCCATGGTCCCCCACTAAGGGCTTTCGCGTAGTCCCCGGAGTTCAAAAATTGCAACATAAAATACCCAAATCCTACCTCGACTGGATCCATATGCGCTTTCGGTTCCCATATTGGACTAAGTTTATTAAAAAGGTATCTGAACCCGACATTATATCCCAGTAAATGAATGATAAGAGTTCTTTTCCATACCTTGCACCCGTTACGCTTTTTTTAGCCGTTCTTACTATTTGCTGATAAGTAGTATCGGTAGAGGGTATGTCATCTGTCAAAAGGAATCCCTCAAAATCTTCAGTTTTCTTACCTTTGTCTAAGTATTATGTGTCCTGTTCATCAGCTTGGCACCCCTCTTGGTAGAATGGTATATCATCACTAAGCTGTTCTTCAACTGACGAAGTCCAAATAGCCTTTTTATATGACCGAATTCGTCCACCTCTACTATCATCCGAGCCAATACGTGCCTCTTCACGCTTTGGAACATTGATTTCATCTGTACCTGTATCATCACTAATCCCACATAGCAAATTGTTAGAATTAATGGGAACATTACAAGAAATTGCAGCTTCCAGGTTGAGTTGAGGTGATCCTAACTGTACTTCCCCACCAGAAGGATGTGTTTCACGATTAGCAGGTGAAGTTTCCTCCGACTGAATCAATGCTAATGCAAAAGTTGGGTTCTCTATCATGTTAATCCCTACCGGTCCTAATGACGACGCTTCCACTAGAGCACCCACGGATCTTCCTCATCAACCGGTGATAAATACTCTCTATCGACATAGCTGAGTGCCCTCTTAGGCGCTCTCTATGTAGTTGCTCCGGAGTCATTCTTTACCGAAAGTGCAGGTGAATTCTCCTCTTTCGAGTTGCCGGTCCCCTTCGAGAACATTCAGAGGTGCTCTTCTGATAACATTTTGATGCTCTGAACAGTTTCTTTTGCAGCGGCGACTTTAGAAGTAGGCGTCAAAGGGAGGGAAGAGGCCGACTTCGTCCGACCTGGTTTTTCGGTCTCCAGTTCCGGGGGTGCGGTGGGGGCACCGCCCATGGTTCCCCATAGGAGTGACCGTTTCTCACCAACAAGGAAAGAAACAGTTGAGAAATGAAAGAAATAGGAACAAAAAAGGAAAAGAAAAGAGGCAAGGAAGTGAGGTCTGAAATTGAAACCAAAGAGGAAACTAATTAGATGCTAGTCGTTGTTAAATATCAAGATTAAAGGTTCATACTTTATGGTTCATGATTTAAAAGAATCTAATGCAACATATATTACTCTCATCCATAAAGTTAGTACTCCATCTAATGTTAGGCAGTTTAGACTAATATCTTGTGTTAACACAAACATATAAAACACTTTCTAAACTCATTATAGAGTAAAGAAAGTCCTAAAGTCTCTTATTTCAAACAACCAAGCAACTTATGTAAGTGAGAGATACATATGTGATAACATAATAGTTGCTCAAGATATTATCCATAATTATGAAAAAGAGACATGTCACCTAGATGTCCAATTAATGTTGATCTTTAAAAGGCTTATGATAGCATTAATTTGAGCTTTTTGTTTAATGTTCATGAAGCTCTAGAGTTCCATGAGAAGATGATAAGTTGGATCAATATATATGTGTCTACACTTACTTACTCTATTTGAATTAATGATGAGATGGTGGGATATTTTTCTGGAAAGAGGGGACTTAGACAAGGGGATCCCTTACCCGCTTATCTATTTATACTTTGTATGCAAGTGATCTCTGCAATATTTCAAAATATTGGTGCAAATAGTAGCTTCTCTTATCATCCACAGTGTGAGAAGTTAAATCTTAACCATATCATCTTTGCAGATGACCTCTTGATCTTCATGAAGGCAAATGTTCATTATGCTAAAGGTATTAGAGATTATCTTAGCATCTTCTTTAGTCTTTCTGGGTCAAGATCAATCATAGCAAGAGTAAATTATATTTGGTGGTACTCCTACTAATACTAAGGATAATATCATAGATATATTAAACATTACAAAATATTGTCTACCTATGAGGTATTTTGGAGTACCTCTTAGCTCCAAGAAACTTAGTGTTCAAGCCTCTAATAAGCCGGTTGATAAAATCAGTGATAGTATTAACCTTTAGAGTAATAAAATGTTGTTGTATGAGGGAAGGTTAGAGCTTATAAGGGTTGTGTTGTTTAGTAAAATTCTCTATTGGTGTAGTGATTTTTTGCTACCTAAAAATGTCATCCATAAACTCAATCGAAAGTTATCTAGCTTCCTTTGGAAAGATAACCTTGAAAATTCAAGAGGTGTAAAAGTTTCTTGAGTGAATGTTTACAAGAGGAAAGATGAAGGTGGTTTGAACAGTACTGATCTTGAGTGTCTTAATAAAGTTTGCCTTCTAAGCCTTTTTTTGGAGAATGTATCAAAAAATGACAACTTATTAAGCTCCTGGGCTCATACTAACATCTTCAAAGGTAATTATATATGGGGAATCAAAATTAAACAAGACCTTACTTGGACTTGGAAAAAGACTTTGAAACTCAAAAATATTACTTATCATTTCATTACTCATGAGGTAAGAAATGGAGCTTAGACTTATCTTTTATGGGATAATTAGATACATGGTAGTAATTTCAGTAAAATTCTCAATAGAGATGTTCATGAAAGATCTTTATAGATGAATAAAACTATTAGAAATTGTTTTATTAGAGGCAGATGGCACTTTCCGTCTATCCTTAGTAGTCAAGTTGAGTCTTTACCTGAGCATAATTGTCAAGGTAACTATGAAATCATTTGGAGTGCTAGTGTCAAGAATAGGTTCACCTTCAAGAAAACTATGTATGAGATCAAAGACACAAGTCAAATATTAGAGTGGACAAGGACTGTGTGGCACAAAATAAACATCCCTAAATGCTGCTTTTACTCCTAAATTGCTTGTTTAGATAAGCTTCCTATAAAAAGTCGCATGATTGAATAGGCATACAAAAAAATTCTATGTGAAATTTGTCACAACTATTTGGAAGATAGTTCATATATTCTTTGGATGCTTTTTTTCCAGTAGAATCATAAAAGAATATGTGCAAAATAGTGGTACAAGTTTTCCTTACATTCATAGCTAGAATGAACTGGTGAACTTTATTTTAACAAAAACTGAAGATACATTCTTAAAAGCCATCTATGATGGATGGTTTACTATGTTTATCTACATTACGTGGAGTAATAGAAATGTTCAATTCATAATGGACGAAGAAAGACTAAAGATGAAATCATGCACAATTTACATAATTTTTTTTGCACCAAGACTCGCAGACGCAAGATGTTTAAGAATAAAGGTGATAAAATGACAATTGCGCATGCTTGACAACTACATGAGTATTCAAAGATTAATTAAATGGTCCACAATTTGAGTAGTTTAAAGTAGTTTATTTACATATTGTAATTTAGCTTCTCTTTTTACTTTTTGAAGCTCGATATTAGGGTGCTCTTTATCTATAAAAAACTCTAACCCGGATGTGAAGTGAGAGGTACAAGGTTGGAGCCCTCCTTGAACATGGGTAACTTAGTTCTTATGTATCTAGAAATATATATAAGAAGACGTGTATATTTCCGTGGAATTAGTCGTGGTACGCACAAGCTAGCCTAAATCACCACATAACCAAAAAAAAAAACTTATGTAAATATTTAATACAACCGTTTCATTGATAAAAAAAAGAATTATTTATAGTTAGAAAAAACACTATAAATTATAATACTTTTAGAATATAGTTACTCCACCCGAAAAGTGTGAGAAAATACCCACAAGGCCTTGTGAGTCCTTTAGGTGTTTAGAACAAAAAAAATGAAGTCCTTAGGTGTTGATGGTCATTCTCTACAAGGCCTTGCCCGAGCTAGCCCAGTGGACAATAAAATAAAAATAAAAATAAAAATAAATACTCTTTTATCATTTCTAAGTTCTAACTACAGTACTACACCTCGACCAAAAACATAAAATAAAAATAAATTTTAACCACACCGTACCGCTCACAAACGACGAAGTGGTGTTCCGTGAATCGAGATACAAAACAATGGACAGACTAGGAGACGATCTATTGTTAATTGTTCTCAACAATCTCGATAATCCAGCTGATAAAACATCGTTCTCATTAGTTTGCAAGCAATGGTGTAAACTTGAAGGCATAAATCGTTCATTCCTCCGTCTTCTCGATCCAACTCTTCTCCATAATTTCCTTCCCAGGTACCCAAACTTAACCATTTTCGAATCATCAGTTCCTATTTCAAATACCCAATTAAAATTCATAGCTCAAACATCTCCGAAAATCCAATTTCTTTTACTGTCTTGCAAACAAAGTATAGAAATTTTCGATGAATATGATGATGAAATGTTAAACCACATCGATTTTGATGATCTGGGTTTGTCTGATATCGCAATTGGGTGTCTTGATTTGGAGACCGTTGTGTTGAGGAGGAGGAAACACGTGGGAAACTTTGGCGTGGCAAGCCTTGTAAATTTTTCGAAAAAATTGGTTAATTTGGATTTAGGGTGGTGTAGTCGGGTGACAGATGAAGCTCTTGAAGCGATTGGGAATGCAAATTGCTTAAGAAGTTTAAATTTACAAGGTTGTTGGTTAATTACTGATGTGGGTTTAAAGTTCTTAACAAAGGGGTGTTTATGTAATAAGCTGGAAAAACTAGTTCTTGCTGAATGTGATCGAATTACAGATACCGGGGTATGTTTTTTGAAGGGATTGAAGTGTTTAGAGGAGTTAAATTTATCAGAATGTGGTCCAAGAGTGACGGATATTGGTGGATTAGCTATTGCTTCAATGGAGAATCTCACGAAATTAAATTTATCGTGGCTAGTAAATGTAACGGATGTTACTGTTATTGAGTTAGCTCGTGGTTGTAAGAATTTAGTGAAACTTAATTTGACTGGTTGTGAATTTGTTGGTGGTGATGGTATTCGTGCACTTGGTAGTCTTAAGTCACTAGAAGAGCTTTTTTTGGTTCATTGTGATAACTTTGCTAGTGATGATTTAATAGAAATGGTGCGTGAATGTGAAAAGTTGGAGTGTCTTGTTTTGGATAAAAGGTTGTGGAAGTGGATTCCAGTTACTGTGCAAGATGAGATTATGAATAATAATTGTTGGATAGAGTGGATGTGAGTGATAAGAAGAAAGAATTACTTTCCAAGATGTTTTTTTTAATTTTTCTATTTATACATGTAGTTTGTTTGAGTTTTTTCTCTTTGTATAGATGTTTTGTAATAAAAGGTTAGGTTGTACTAGGCTTCTTATGACATTCATGTACCAAGAACATGAAGAACATGAATGTTCTGTAGGGTTTGTATTAATGAGGATCTGGACAGAGGGATGGAGCTGATCTCTTTTTGTTTCCTACTATTTCTTTTCTTAGTTTTTAGAACCTGATGTCCATTACATTTTTTTTTGCCTTACCAATCTTACAACACATACCATTTTTCACAATTTTCGCTGAAAAAAATCACTCTCTTACTCCCCAAGTCTGAGCTCAATATATTCTACGTTAAGTACATGACTCAATTTCTTAGGTGTTAGAGCATGGAGAATCCTACAATTATGGCTCATAAGCTTGTAGCATGGCGAAACAAAGAAAACGTTATAAATGCTAAGCCAGAATACTTGCGATAACATTTAAAAGGGGTTTACAAATGGGATAATGAGTTTATAAGACCTATGGTCATATGTTTTTCTATTATAAAGCTAGCTTTTCAACTAGTAGTTGGGATCTCAACTAATAGGGGTAAAAATCCAAAAAACCCCTCCCCTCACCAATATATAACCAGACCTAACCTATCGTTTTTCTTCTCGTTCAGCAAACATGACCCTCTTCTCTCCTTTCTTTGTGAGCATTGCTTCACCCACCACCACCTCCCTTACCTTCTCTGTGATCTCTGACCAACCCACCACCACCTACCCTCCCCTCTGTGTGATATTTGACCAACCCCCACCACGCTCCCCTCCCCTGTTGCCGCCTTTTCTGCTCTCTGGCAAGCCACCAACATCACTACCGTCTCCACCAACATCACCATCTTGGGCCAGATTCGCACCACCACCACCACCACCAAGAGCAGCGGCTGAACTCCGGCCCCCAACACCTCCGTTCACAACAGCTCTTCATCTCCATCACCATCAACATCATCACCCACCTCCCCCCCTTTCTGTTATCTCTGACTAACCCACTACCACCACCAAGAAACCGAATACCACCAACATCATCCTCAACACCATCTTCACCATCTTCACCACCATCACCATAGCCACCGTCTGTAACACTACGATCCACCATCGAACCAAACCTTCCGACCAACAAAAAACCTCTCCACCATCTTTTTGACACCTCTCAATCTAAGATTAGCGGTACAACCTCATTTCACGTGTGAAGGAGGTTGTTTTTTTTGTTTGTGAAGGGTACAACCCAACGTGTAAATTTATTTTTTTGTTTTTTTCATTGTTGGTACAACCCATGTAATGGGTGGTTTGGGCTGTGAAAGTAAGAATAAGTTAGTATTTTTTTTCCTGAGCCCAATAACAATATTGGTTTGGACATGATGGATACAACCCTTTTGGGCTATAAAAAGTGATATGTTTTTTATTTTTACATGATGAGTGCAGTCCCATATTAATTTTGAGTAGTGATTTTATTGGCCATGGGTACATCCCACAACAAAATAGCCAATATGGGTCTGTACCCACCGAGAATGGGGATGTACTAACTTTTTCAGCTAAAAATCAAAGAGTATAAATGTATAAAATGCAACTAGAACATTACAAATTGGCCTTATAATGAAGATTCTTTTAGTTTGGATTTAAAATATAAAGTTGGTCAAAAAGTGGTCTTACTTTGTATTTTCCTCTTACGAATAATGTCTTTGACCTTACCTTACACTAACTCCCCTAATAATTTTGGCCTCAATTTGCCTCTACCTTACTCCTATTTTCCTAATCAATTTTGCCTGATTTGCATCGCCTCTAGGATGCATCTAAGTTGGTTTTAAAGAAAATTGACCTTACTCTACATAATTACCTTCCATGCAAGACAAAAATATAACAAGTATATACATTGGGGCCTTTTGAAGGCTTTAGGCCTATTTGTAATAATAATAAAGTTTCCCGATTAACTACACAGTTGAAACTCAACTAAAAAGTAATGTTGACCAAATAACCCTCTCTTTTCTTTCTATTCACACTGAAAAAGGTAAAATCAAAACAAAAATCCAATAGAGATTCGAAAATCCTATTCACTCTATTTACATGTTCTCTCTTCTTTCTCGTACCGGAACAAGAAATAAAGAAATCCGTCGTCCCTAATAAAACAATTTTTCATCTTCACCAAGCGTCTCTCCTACACAAGAAAACCGCTGTTACACTAAGGTCTCACCTTCCCGCTTCCCTCCTGCACAAGAAAGCCGCACTCAGGTCTCACCTTCCCGCTCATTCTCTGTCCAGCACAAGAAAACCGCCGTCACAGTCAAATTTCACCTTCCCGTCGCCGTCAGATCTCACCTTCACAGTTAGATCTCACCTTCCCTCTCTCCTGCACAAGAAAACCGTCGCATGGGTACGAAAAGTGCCGCCTACATACGAAAACCGGCCGCCGTCTAGGTACGAAAACCACCGCCGCCTGGAAAATTCTCCCCCATCATCAAACCGACTTGCGCGAAGAACCCAAAAAAAAGGTAAAAAATTGATTCTTTTTTTGTTTTTTGTTCTAGTGCTGAGTGTGGAAAGATTTGTTTTTGTTTTTACTTTTTGTTCCAATGCGAGTGTGAAAGGGTGAGGGTGAAGAGATTCATTTTTGTTTTCTATTACAACGCCAGTTATATCATGTTTCGTTGTTTTTTCTAAAGAAAAAATATATTTCATTCGTTTTCAACGTAAAAAAAATGTTTCATTGTTTTTCAACAACATTTACTTTTTTGTTCCAATGCGAGTGTGAAAGGGTGAGTGTGAAAGAGATCTCCTTTTTGTTTATTGTTCCCATGCGAGTGTGAAGAGATTTTCTTTTTGTTTTTTTACACTGATATTAGTAAATTGTTTTTGCAGTAAAAATTTGTTTGTCACAAGTGCAGGAGATGGTTCAACCTAAACCAAAAAATGTTTCTATAACTTGAATTGGGTACGTACCCACCTGGACACACACCTACTATTGTTTAAGTTGGGTATGTACCCATCTGGGTACACACACTTGGTGATGTTTTGGTACGTACCCACTTGGGTACACACACCTGTTGATGTTTGAATTGTATCTAGTTTGGAACTCTTGTCCTTTTTTACATCTACACTTCCTATGCTTTATATTGGGTATATACTTAAATTAGAAATGAACCTTGACATGGACAAAATCTCGAGGAAAATACTTTTCAAGGCCACATTTTTTGCCATTTTTATGTTTTAAATCCAAACTAAAAAAACCTACTTTTAAAAGCCTTAGTTACTTTCTGATGGAAGTATTTTTACTATTTTACCCCTCTCCAGTCCAGGTACTATTTTACCCCTATGAAGGTACAGACCCACGAGGATTGAACGGGCTATACCCATGACCTCTTTTTCCAGTCCAGGTACTATTTTTTTATGTAGTTTTTTTTAACATAGTTTGTTACCCATAGTTTTTTACTTCATGGGTACGGAGAAGAATTATTATGTATCACGTAGAGCATATTTCACTTCTGCAACAAAAAATGGATAATATCAAACCCAAGCAATATTTGATAGAGACACTGATAATATTTCTTTCACATGAATCAACAAAGTGCTTAATTATAAAGTTTTTTACGCCACAAACCTATACAATACATACAACACCCACTTCAGTGAATAAATATCCTCAGTAAAAAACTCATAGCACATTAGGAAACCAATTAAGCCCCTCCAGTGAAAGTAACATGAAACACAAATATATCCTATCTAAATTGTTTGGAAGAAACATACACTAACAAGGGACAGAAACAGAACGAATGAATTTGTTTTCTACATTTCAATCTACCAGCTAAAAAGAAAATGCAATTTCGATAGTGGTGAGGCTGTACCGCTGATGTACCCACAGTGCTGATCTTCAAGGGGGCTGTACCCACGAAGCTGATCTTCAAGAGGGCTGTACCCATAATGCTGATCTTCAGGAGGGCTGTACCCACAACGCTAATCTTCAAGAGGGCTGTACCCACAACGCTAATCTTCAAGAGGGCTGTACCCACAACGCTGATCTTCAAGAGGGCTGCAGCGAAGGTGGATCTGGTGGTGGGGTGGGTTCTGTGCGTGACAGTGAAGAGGGGATGGTGGTGTCTGGTGGTTTCTGTTCGAGATCTTGATGGTTCCGGCGACACAGTGGAGCAGCGGAGGAACTATTTCGACAGCAGATCTTGGAATGAAGCTTCGTTTTCTGCAGATCTTGAGCACGGTAGAGGCTTCGATGTGCAGCAGCAGTGGCTTCGATGTGCAGCAGCAGTGCTTCGATGTGCAGCAGTGGTGGCTTCACGGCGGCGCTGCTCGATGGGTTGGTGGGGATGACTCGTTTCTGCAGATCCAGATTTGATGAAGGTGGGGGTGGGTTTCTGCTGCAGAGAGGGAGAGGATAGAGTGGCTGACAGTGATAGGGGGTGGGGGTGGGGATGGGGGTGGAGGTGACAGGGGTGGTGGGGGGCGGTAGTGGGGGGCGGTGGTTTGGGTATTTTACAGACAGGAGAGAGGGAGCTGAGTGGAGAGAGAAGAGTGCAGAGTGAATAATGAATGGGGTGGGGGAAATTGCGTCTTAATGGGGTGGGGGATTGGTTTTTTGGTTTTTTGGGTTTTTCACTGTAAGAAAGGGGTTGGGGGCATTGGTGTCTTTACACATCTTCCATCTAACTACTAATTGGCTTTCTAACTAGATGGCTTTTTATTATAATCCCACTATGTGGGTAGGCCTTCTACAATAAATAGCCCCAAAATCTCATTGGTTTATACCCAAATTATAGTAAGGACATATAATACAATTATATGAAACATGACTTTAAAACAATAATAAAACGGGTATAGGTACGTACTCAACTAGAATAGTATACGTGTTGTATAACAAATTGGATTTAACAATTATTGGGTACGTACCAACGGGTTAATTTTTAAAAAAACGTACATATATCTTGGGTGCTTACCAATGAAAAAAAAAAAAGGGTATAAAGACAAAAAAAGCAAACCAAAAAATTAGATTTAAACTTTTTATAGGATTTTTTAGTTGAGATTTTACAAATTATATTTTTGAATTTAAGAGTCTAACAAGTAATTTCCTCATATACATTATATGACAAGTTAATAATTAATCCAACAAATATCCTAACAAACACATTATACTATATGTAAAAAATACACAAATTAAGCACATTACCAATCTCATTATAGACAGTAGGAGTCTATTTGAATTGATAGAAATGGAAAGAAAAGAATGAAATAAAATTATTTTTTTATATTATTTATATTAGAAAAATGTATTAAAGAAAAGAAAGGAAATTATTTAAAAAATCACTTTTGTATCTATTTTTATAATCACTTCAAATTGGAGTAGAATCTAAATTTAATCTTTTATTTTCTTTTATCTTTGTATTTTTTTAATCTAAACAAAAAATTTCCAAAATCATTTATGAAATCTTATTTTATAAAAATTTCTAATCCAAGCAAAAATTTTCTCTTCCTCTCTTCCTCTCTTTTTCATTATCATTTTTTTCTTTATTATTATTTTCCCTTTTAAATAGATCAGACCCTAAGGGGTTTTGCAAATTTTTGCCTATTTTTCCTTAGTTTTGATATCTTTCGTTTATCATAAAAAATAAAACTACCTACTCTTGTTAAATGAGAAATTAGAGAAACAAATCTGCACCCCAACTAAAAGGGTTAGAGCAGTATCCCCGTGAGGCCATATAATACACAAATCTTAAGTGAAATAAATCAACTATCAACATCAAATAAAAAAAAAAATCACAAGTAATCACCAGTATTCATCATCGATATCAAATAAGATTAGTAAGGAAATAATAAACTATTAACATAAAAAGAAAAAAAATCACAAGTAACCACCAATATTTATCATCAATATTAAATGAGACTACTAACAGAAGGTAATTATTTCTTATGGATAGTTAAATCACGAGCCATGGTTGATTGATAAGGTGAAAGACAGATTTCCAATATACGCATGTGGATGTCCTCTACGATTGGAAAAACTCCTTTATACATCTTCTGTTATTAAGAATAAAGCTCATAATAGTATGCGTTTTAGTAAGTAATGTGGATCTTAAGAATCCCTCACAAAGGATCTGAAGGAGAAAACTAAAGGAAAAATTGTGTTAGTGTGGAGTATAAGCATATATCTGAATCCTGGATGAAGTGAGTAGAATTCCTATTTATAGAGTGTCAAACACACCATATTTATCCATTATACATCCCATTATACGTTTCTCATTATTAAACGGTTTATATAGAAATGGATACCCTTTATACAGAATATGTACAAACTTGTATGAAAGTCAATGTGATATGATTGAAGGTCCATTGCTACAGTGAGTAATCACATTGCACCTTTTTCCATATTCTTGAGGCTCAAGAATTGTATTGCTTTGCTATCCACATATCATTGGTGTTATTGTTAAATGTGTTAGTTATCATATATTATGAAATGGATAGGATATACCCTTGGTATTTCTTCAACACTCGAAGGAGAAATTCATGCCTATGAGTTACACTCTCCAATATAGGCTTCCATACGAGGTGAGAAGTCATAAATTCATTAACTTGAGAATGAGCATTGATAGTTCTTTTCAAAATTTTATACTTCATGAACACATACAATTAATAAATAACAAATAGAAAAGTATGTGTCTGATGACTCC